>CM037851.1:15211877-16675037 GCA_021234595.1 Delia radicum
AAATACGCAAATACTGTAACGCAAATATCGCATTACTACACCTTAGCTGGTTCTGATTATTAAAATAATATTTTTAGACTTACGTAAATTCAGCAAAAAAAATTAGTTAAAATTTTGTATTACTAGTAAATTTCATTTACTAAAATTACAACAAAAAGGTCGAAAAAACTTATATTTTAAATTGAATTTTGTATTTCTTCAAGTCAAAATAGTAAAATTTTTAACTAAAATGTAAATTTGAACTAAAAATTTGTTTAAAACCTGAAAAGTTGTATTACTAACGGCTTTACTAATTTTTCTACAAACTTTTTTCTGTGAGTGTACTTACTCTATGCTGTCATTTTATATTCCCCATTAAAATTTATTAACTTCCTTCCTTAAAATATGCTATAAATATCTAAAAACATATTTTTCATATATTTTTATTTAGTTTTTACCCCTTTTTTATATTTATTTAAAGTTAAATATTCGCATATTTCATTTTAATAATGGAAGAATAGACTAAAAATTTACACACTTTACACCATATAAATTTAAAGCTACGCATAGAAGTTACCACCCATGCAACCTAAACAGTCAACACAAAAGAGAGCAACTACAATAGCAAAAAAAAAAATATATATATATTTTATTGCATACTTTTAGTTGCTACACAAAATAGAACATAACTTACATAAACCAATAATTTTAATAGAAAAAAGTAAAATCCTATAGAAAAAATTTACTACTCATAGAAAAAACCTTCACATTCACAGTATGAACCGATACACCCACAAAACAAATTCGGTTGTTTCAACAGAATTTCATCCAACCGAACTGATTCGACTGCTACAACCTCATAAATTCGGTTGTCACAACTGAATTTGGTTCTTGTAACCGGATTGAGGGTTGTGGGAACCAAATTCGGTTGTACCAGCTGAATTCGGTTGGGACAACCGATTTTACTAGGTTGCAGCAACCGAATCATTTCGGTTGGATGAAATTTTAGAAATTTTATGAGAGTGTACCAGCGAATAAATGAAAAACCATAAAATTGGTTGGGATAAAAAAAAAATATTTTTTTAATCTTTTTTTCTCTACAAATTTTTACACAACTTACTCTCACTAATATGAGCATGAATTTCACATATTACTTTTATGCATGATGAAAAAATTGTTTTATTCAGTACATATTACACAAAAAAATGTAAAAAAAAGTAAGAATTTGCTGCAGAAAATATGATGAACAAGTGAATGGTTGCAGTGGTTGTATGCAAAAACCGCTGTATGTCATCCCAGTGCATAAATGCTAATGGCATGTCACTACTTTTGTCACTAGCAGTAATGACATAAGCTTACTCTCTGCACTACTTTAACACAAATAATAAAAACTAGTTAATTTTCGCATTATTTCAATACAAAAAATATTGCCTTAACCATAAGTATTTTTTTTTATTAAATATAATTAAATGATCTAAAAGTTTTTTAAAAATCAATTTTTAAACTCATTATTTTCCCCCTTCTAATAAGTACATATATAACTACTTATTTTTGATTTTTTTTTTAAGTCTGTAAAGTAATGGCATTTTGTGCTAGCAAGTCTTGTATGTTTTTATCTATCAAGTATAACATCCCAGTAAAGAAAAACATTACCACATAAGTGATTATATAAGTACATATTTGGTAATGGCAAGTACTTACAATTGTAGGTACAAATCGCATTATTTTTATATGGGGCTGTCGCGCAAAATAATGACATATCTTTACTAAACATCTTATGAAAAAGCCAAAAATATGTGGTTACCTATATGCTTACTAGTATTGGCAAAAATAATGAGTCTAAATATAATTTTTAAAAAATAGTAAATTCAATAAAAAAAATATTTTTTACTGAATTTAGTAGTAACATTTTAATTATGATCTCAAACCTGACAATTCAAAATTAAATTAAATTTTAAAAGATCAACAATACATACAAAATTTTGAATTTTCAGTAAAAAAAATATTTTTTTTATTCAATATAGTTTATTTTTTAAATTTATTTTTAGACTCATTATTTTTGTCCATACTGGTAAGCGTATATGTAACCACAATATTTTTCTATTTTAGTAAGGTGTTTAGTAATGATATGTCATCATTATGAGTGACAGCCCTATATAAATGTAATGCGATTTGTAATGACAATTGTAAGTACTTGCCATTACCAAATAAGTACTTTTATAACCACTTATTTGGTAATGCTTTTCTACACTGGTATTTGTTTCGCGGTATTTCGTTTTTTTATTTATTTAACTTTAACTGACGAGGTTAAAAGTATGAATTAAATCATATTTTTGGGTGGCATTTATATTAAAAAATGTTCTTTGTAATAATCAAGAGATAGTTTCCCAAATCATTTCAGTTTTAAATTTAAATAAGATCACATTGCATATTTATAAGAGTCCGAACTGAAAACGTTCATTGCTTACATTTAATTTGGATTTTTTTATTTAATTGCAATAAAGTATTTTCTAACAAAAAAAATTTCGTTATGATTTAATATTAAATCTTTCATTAAACTTATGCAAAATTTTTGTATAAATAATGAAAAAATTTCAAAGTACTTATGAATAGTTTCAATATCATTTATTCTAATGAAACTTTCCTGATTTTATAATATAATTCATTAACTATTAAAAAGAACTTTAAAAAGTTGTCAATTTTTGACCTTATGTCCTTAGATTTTCTATACATTATTCAGTTTTTCACATTTAAAAAAATCGAATTTTATTTTACTGTTGAACTTTTTAAGAAAATTAAAAAAAAAAACCCAAAAGGAGAGCCATATATTCAAAAGATATTTTTTCTAATTCAAAAAGCATTTGATTCATATGCTTGTCCACTTCCACATACATGTACTAAAACACATAGCTAGTCAGAAAATGCCAAACGGACTTCGGCTTGTAAAGCACTTTAACAATTGGTAGAAGTATCGGCAACAAGTGCTTTCCCAACCCCAAACTGATAACATCATTAGACAAAAGTTACGTCTGTTCAAACAGTGTCATAAAAGCACTGGGTAAACAAAATATTCATCGTTGGAAAAAAGTTTGTTAAACCTTATAAAAGGTGGTCTAAAAATAGATTTTCCAAAACAAAATTACAAAAAAGTTCATTTATAATTTGTTTTCGTCCTGCCAGGATTCGAACCCTGGCCGTCAGATGGTCAGACGACAGCTCTAGCCACTGAGCTAACAGGACATATAAAAGTTGATAGCTTAAAACGTACGTTCTTCTTGATAACTGCTGGGTAAACATTGCTTGATCAAATATGTTAACACTCTCATATGGTTTGCTGGACACATCTGGTCAACGTTGAGAAAACAAACAAAGAAGTTGGTCTTAAAAGAGCTTTTTCAGAAGTGAAAAAAATCAATTTTATATAAAAAAGATATTAAAAAGTATAAAAAATCACAAAAATAATTTAACCGCAACCGGTATCAAACTCTGAACCTTCCGACTGCAAACTATTTTAAACAAATCATCATCGTTTTTATAAAATAAGTTCTCTACCAGTGGTTAGACTTTTAAGCCGTTGGTAGTTTCTGAATGGTTAGCGCTCGGAAAACACTTTTTCCAACGTTGGCATAATGGTCTCAGCCAAAGAATTGGTCAGTTTTTTTTGTAGATCACTGAAATTATTGTTAAGCAAATACTGGCAAAACGCTGTTTGTAAACACTGGTAAAGTGTAAATTAAAAACGATTAATTGATCAAATGAAACAATTTGTTAACCTAATGAATATAATTCATTAACATTATGAAAATAAATTATTCATAAAAAGAATACAATTCAATAATTTAATGAATAATATTCATTTATATTAATTAATTTAAAAATTTAATGAATATATTAAGATAAAAATACAGTTAATTTATATTTTGAATGGAATTTGTTCACATAATTAATTAAATGATTTAAAAAATACAATTCAATAATGTATTGATTACTAGGTGCCAGTAGTTCATGCATGTTTTTCCCCCTTAAGCCAGAGAACAAGATAAATCAAATATCTTTGCGAATCAATAAATTTGCGTTAAAATGGCATCGATTCGTTAGTGCATATGTTTGCATATTTTGCTATAAACGTATATTTCGCTTTAAACGTATATTTCGCTTTAAATGCATATTTCCATAGCATATTTTTTCTTATTTTGCTTTCGATGCATATTTTTACTTTGCATATTTTTATTGAATTTTGCTTAATTTTTCGTAAAAAATTAGTTTTAATACTATTTTTTATATATTTTTATATTTCACCAACGACCATATAGACTAAAGGGCGTCTGGAAGAAGCTCAAGCCCTTATAAGTGTGCTCTTAAATTTTGTATTCAAACTCGGATAAGAAATACATTTTCAAGTCGTTTTTTAAATGCGTATTTTTTAATATAAATAACGAAAATGTTGTGTTAATTGTGAAAAAGTGATCAGAGAATATATTAAACAATGCAAATTAACTGTAGAATTTAAATTAAATTGCCTAAAAACATGGAAATAATTAATTACAAAAAAAAAATTAAGTGCATATTTTTTTATTGTTAGTGCATATTTCTAAATTTTTCATGCATATTAAAGGTGTCTGAAACACTCTTTTTTAGTGCATGAAGTTCCTGTCCCTCATGATTACGATGGCTTAGTAAAGAAAAAAGTTTTTCATGTTAAAAAATCACAAATTTAAAAATTAATTGCATATTTATAGGCGTTATAAAAATAAATTTCCTAACACCGCCTTTTAGGCTGCATTATAAAAAATGTTCAATACAAATTGCTAACAGTTTTACTTACTTTTTGATATATTATAAAAATGTCGAATATTTTGAAAGAAAAAAAAAACTTCAACTCAAATAAGGTTCTCCCTTATTTGCATATAAACCATACAATATAATTTTAAATGTTGTCGCTGTTGCTGGAGCTTCTCAATTGCAATTTTTATCTTTGGTAAAGATTTTTAATTTTTTTCCTCCTACATTCGGTTTTGTTTTATATTTTTCCTTTCATTCTCTGCTTAAGTTAATGTTAACTTGTATTTAAAGAGTTGATGGTGGAAATATTTCATACAATTTTATCTTTAAATCTCTATATTTTAATGGTGTCAAAATTTCTATTTAAGTCTTAGGTTAAATTTAATGGGGTTGCAATATTATTTTTTCCAACATATTCTATGCAATTTTGTTAAGTAATGTTTGAACAATTTTTTTTTAATGCTGACCCACATTTTTGCCAAGTCATCAGAGTTTAGTGTTCTATGATTTTTTTTTTTTTTATTATAAATTTTTTTCTAAAATAAAATTTGATATTTTAATTTCTTTACGTATCTGCTTTGAGGCATAGAAATTGTAAAATTAACAAACTGTTGCTGTTTTGATAGAGATTTTGTTTCAAATTTAGTTTTTATTTAGCCTAAAGGTAGGCTAACAAAATTTTATTTTTGTGCCTCCTAAAAGTATGCCATTTTTGCTATGTATATATTTTTTTTATTTTAAATTGGAGTTTTAAATATTTATGAATTTAGATAGGATTTGTTTTTTGTAAGATTGCATTGTATTTTTAAAATGTAAAATTTCTGAGAAAAATGAGGACTGGTTCTTAGTTAAACACCTTCTAAAAAAGGAAAAAATCAACTTAAATAACAATTACCTCAATAATTGTGCGAAAAGTAAGCAATAAAAGAAAGCTAAATAAAAATAATAAAATAAAAAAATATTAAAAATTTTAAATATTGAAAAAGCGTCAAAAAGGGAAAACCCTACGTTATTATGAAAACTATTAGCCCGGGTGATTTTCGATCACTAACTTTTAAAATGGGATTTTTTTTTTGATGGAACAAGTTACAACCGTGATTTAAAGACTGTATAGATATATTAATTTTTGGCTATTATTGTGAATAACTAAAAAACTGCCTTACAAAAACACCAGTTTTGTTCTTTGTGAATATTTTTGATAGATTTCATATTACCATATGGTAACTGCGGGCTTATTTGGATTAACAGAGTATTTTACAAAAAAAATTTTGATTTGATTTGAGAGTTTTAACAAAATTGTTCGTTAAAGAAAGATTTGCTCTAGTAGCAATGTATTTTTTTGATAGGTTTTACTGTATTATGGTTACTTTCTTTGGGTCTCATATTTTTAATATATTCTTTAAAAGTTTTCTTGTTTAAAAACCACATGACTATGTGTACTCTAAAGATGATTGCTTATGTTTCATGTAAGATTTTAATTAATTATATGTTGTGGCTTTTTTAATGTTTGTGAAAACTATAGCAAAATTCAGTGTGTATCATACTTGGGAAGATTTCGTTACCATTAGTTGAAAGTTTCAACTTAAAACTAATCCAAATGGCTATTTAACCCATTTTTTACCTAGCATAGATTCCGTGCGAATTTTTTGACAAAACTTGGTACGAACATAGGTTATTTCCCCAGCAACCATTCCCAATAAATATTATATAAATATAATCGCGCCCCTAGCGGTTTGATTATTTGTTAAAAAAGAAACTTTGACGCTGTGTACGCACTTAAAGGGTTAATATTTTTTTTTTTCAAAAATCTATTCTATATATATTAACAATTCATATTTCTATTAAAAAATTTTGATTTTGATTTTGTTTTCGTTCTATTTTTAAGAATTTTTAGTATTCTTCGACATTTTTCAAGTTGTTATGTGGCAAATCTAAAAGTTATTTTTCATATTGAAATCGAAAAAGAACTAATTTTCAGCAGATTTGCATTTTTACATTAATGGATAAATTTTGATTCGATAAGCAATTTTTTTTTTCAAAAAGTCCATGTTACACAAACTTTTTTTTTTTCTATTTATAAATATTTTCTCGTATGTCTTTATCGAAACCAGCATATTACAGTTATTACGCCGGTCTTCCTTAGATTTTTAAATATTTTTTGAAAAATTTGCTTTATAAAAGCCAAAAAAAAATTTTTTTTCAAATCATTATCTAACAACCCGGCATTTAAAATTTTTAAATTTTTTAATCCACGTTTGTAGCCAAGGCTTCAGATTTTCACATGTTTTTATTACGCCGTTATATGGCATTCCTATCAAGTATTACATGCTCTTATAAAATTACGTGTGTTTAAAGACATTTTTTTTAAAAAAAATTGGATAAAATAATTTGTTACACAAAATTACGGATAAATTAAAACCAACAACGATTTTTTATGATTTGGACAATGGAAATTATAACACAACTTTTTTTAAAGGTGTTATGAAATGGGGTCTTTTTGACCAAACTTTTTAACCCTTAAACATGATACTGGGCCTATAAAATAATACGTATCCCTTATTTTCCTTTTCTTTATCACATATCCAAATTTCATTAATATCGGAGAGAACTCATCGGGAGACTACCATTGTAAGTAAGAAATGGCCTAATTATTTCCACAAATTTTGTGAAATACCCCACTGTGCAATGGCTTTCGCCCGAAAACCTCATATACCCTTACCCTTGTAAGTAAGAAATGGTCTAATTATTTAATAGCATTGATTTAAAGGAACATTGTTCCGCGTCGGAAGGTATGGAATGGAACAGAGGACGAGGGGAATTTGAACACTAAATTTAGGTAACGAAATGGAATTAGAACACTAAACACAAGGAACGAGCAGTATTTGATTTTGTTGAATTGTATCAATATAAACATATTTGTTCCGAAAGAGTTTACAAAACAGTCCTGATAAATAAGAACGAACAGTGGCCTTGGCCATTTTAGTTATAACATATTTTTTATGACTGTATGGAACGGAACATTCTATTAAACCGATATAAGGAACGGGTGGTATTAGAACAATTAAATTTGGGAAACGAAATGAAATAAAATAGCGTACGACTGAAATTGCAACACTAAACATGGGGAATGGAATGAAATGCAGCAAAGCTGGAAGTGATATTTACCGATATGAACATATTTCTTTCGCTTCCATACTTTTATTTTAGTTTTTTTTTCATAATCATATTAATCAGTTAATTTGTCCACTACATTCATTAGTTCCATGTATGACATGTAGAACATTTTCTTTAATTCCATTAAAAATCCTGAGAAAAAAATATACCAAAAATCAATATTTAAGAAAAGTTATTTCACTTACAGCAAACAGAAGTTGTCAGTAAAATATTTTAAAAACAATTTATGAAAACAATGGTTATTTTAAAATGTTAAAACTTTCTTTATATATAGTTTAATTTCAATTAAAAAGAACAATATTAAAACAATTAAAATAAATATCAATTGATATAATATAAACAATAACGTTCTTAAAAAAATATAAAGCATACCTAAAAGGATTGAATAAATTAAAGCCTATTTTAAGGAGATTTGTTGTCAAAAATTCTAGTAAAATTGATTTTCTGCTTCTAATAATAAAAAAAATATGCACAAATTTATTTATTATAATAATATTGTTTAAAATAAAAAATTGTAGCACATTTTAAGGGGTTTTAATAAATTAAAATGTTTTCATATAAAGGATTTTTCTTTACAAAATTGTACATAGTCAAACAAAAACTTTTTTTTTTGGTATTCTTTAAGAGATTTAACAATTGAAGTCTATTTAAAGAGACTTTAAAAATTCAGTTTAAATTGCCATTTTGTTTAAATTCAAAGTGAAAATTTCTTACATTAGTTTTGAAATCTTTTTTCAAAAATAATGGTAAATTTTGAGAAATTAAATTAGCATTTTTTAAATTTAAACCAGTTTAACGCACGTATTCATAAAAAATCTTAATTTAGATTTAAAATACATTTTAGTTAAAACACATTTTAATCCTTAAAACTGTATTCATAAACGAATATTAGTTTAAAATGCCTATCGTAAACAGAATTGTAAGGCTAAAATTTGTGTTTTAACTAAAATGTTTAATATTTTTATGAATACATTGGTAAATGTTTACAAAATCTTTTTAAATATATTTTTAAGAATATTTTACATAATTTCATACTTGTATTTTGTCTTATAAAATATGATAGAAAACTGGATTTAAGTTCGAAAACTATTTGTATTATACAAGCTTTAATCGAGCACTAGCTACTATGACTTTCGGTGCCTCTGGTGGGAATCGAACCCACGACCCCCGCACTGATAAGCCAGCACGCTACCAACTAGCCTAACGGGGCGCACATTTATGCAAGTTATTACACACTTAAAGCCTATTTTTAGGATATTTTCAATAAAATTATTAAATATTGATTTTAGTTTTCATATTTATAATCTTTTTTTTTTTGGAATATGTATGAGTGTGTGTGCGAGTTACGGATGTGTTAAATACATGTTATGGACCATGTTATACTAAATAAATCCTCTTATTATGCGACCAATGATGAAAGCTTATTCATGTACCTAAAAACCACATACGTGCGTGAACATGCATGCTTAATTTACAATACCGATATGGCGATTTTTTGTTGTTGTAAATATTTTGTTCATCGCAAGGTAATACTACATAACAGTGAATTTTTGGTTTTATTTAATTTATATACCCTTTTACACACATAGTTTTATATGCCTGATGTATTTAAAATATATAAAATTTATTGCATACAAATTTGTGAACATAATGCCTTAAAGTAGGCTATACAATTGTAAATGAAAAAAGTTATGTAAAGCCCATGAGAGTACACAGGTAGAAATTACCAACCGTACAAAAAAATATAGTACTGGCAAATCTCTATTAGTTTTGAAAAACCTACCGTTTTAGTAATTACCCAAGTTATAACTACGCAGGTAGAAATTGCCAAACGTACAAAATAAAACTAATACTGGCAAACCACTGCTACTTAAAAAAAAACCCCGTGTTAAAAATTACCAAAGGTTCAACTTTTATTGTACTAAGAAAACACTATTTTATTTGCAGTACATGTGTTTTACCAGTACCACACCCAAAATTCTTTGTCAATATTGTTTTTACCAGTATTACGACCAATTAGGATTTTTTTATTATTTTATTATATTTCACACATTTAAATATGATGTGTAAGAAAGACTAAGACCGAACTCTGTCGCTGGTTTATAAATGTGATTTATTAAACACATTTCTCAAAATTAATTTAATATATTTTAAAAGCACCCAATTTGTTGAATTGCCTACGTTATGCCAACGGTGGTAAATTCGTTCAAACCAACGGTTGGCCATTGTTATCAATCGGGTAACGGGACAATACTGTCAATATTGTTAATCCCACGTTCTATCAACGCAGAACCGACCATCGCCAACGATTTGTCAACACTGTTCCGCTTATATTTTTCTGCCTGGGTAATAATGTGCTAGAAGAACACAATTTTGTTTGCAAAGCAAGTGTTTTGCCAGTATAACCCGCAATATTCTTTGCCTGTATTGTTTTTACCAATATTACAACAATTCAGTGTCATTATCTTTTTAAATATTTTATTATATTTTACCCATTATTTATGTAAACGACTAATATCAAATTGGGTCACTGGTTTTAAAAGGTCACTATTAGCAATCGGGTAACAGGACAATACTAACGCATAATCGACCGTGCCAATATTGTGCCAATTGTATTTTTCTTCCAGGGTAGGCAAGACAAGCAATTATGAAAGCCTATTGGGGATTATTTAAATACATTGTTGAATAATTTTTAAAAGGTTTTTTTAAACATTATATAAAATTAAACATTAAAAGCTGTATACACAAATGTTTGATAAACGTTAAAGAAATTTGTGTTATAAATTCCATTTACAAATTTTTTTGTAAATGAAATCTTTATTGGTCATTTATGAATATAGACGTATTTAGGAGTCAATTGATCTCAAATACGGTGAATTAGGAGTCAATTGATCTCAAATAATCTATCACGTGACAGGTCAAACGGGAACATATTACTGATTTTCAACTATATATATATTTGTTAGCAGTGTTAGTGTTGTTTTCTTTGTATTTTTTTCATCTTTTGTTTTTTTTTTTTTTGTATTTAAACACTCATGCATAAAATATAACTTTGCTGTTTGCCAGCCATAATAAACAAGCAACTCTATCATTAACAAATTAAATATATAAATAAAAAGATGACAGATTGTTAGACTACCGAACTTAAACCGCTGAAGCTTTTTTGACTAAACTTCGTGAAGGCTAAAGGTGGAATTAGTATTGCCGTTCCGTGCTGCAAATCAGTTGTTTTGTTTGTGGTTTATGTCTAGTGCGTTTTTATAAAATTATACAAAATTATGATTTTTAGAATATCTTAAACCTTATAGAATTCATATAATGAGAAAATTTCAACTTTGGTTTTAAAATATTTCCACTAAAGGCGCGTTAAGGGAAAATTACATAAATTTCTTAATAAATCCTGCTGAGAAACCTACCTTTCCTTCTACCAAGTTTTGTCACGGAATCCGTGTTTGCTAATAAGTGGTTAAATTTAAATTCGTGTAGTTTAAATTGAAGCAACAATTTTATGGTATTAAAAATATTAAACAGCCTTAAGTTATGCTATTAATTTTCACAATTTATTCAGTCTAAATGCAGGCTACAATTTATAATAATTCTTAGAACTCTCTATACATATCTGTTACAATAAACTATATAAAGTGTGCGCCCAAATAAATGTTAACACGCATTTTTCTTTATTACTTTTTTTGCGATCGATTTAAATATTTTTTAATCATCAGACTATGTTTAGAAAAAGTATCAGATAAAATCAATATCACTTGAGTAGTTAGTTCACAATAAATAAACAAAAGCAAGTGCGCGATAACTTTATTTACACATTTCGAAATGATCCAAGTTGGACTTTCGGAAAATCAAAAAAGTTGCACGTATCCAGTCTGATTGTTTTAAATGTGGGCGTACAGTTTAACAAGGACCTAACAATTGGCATAAAATATGAAACTGGTAAAAGAAAGGATCCAAGGAACTCTTTTAAGGTCAAAAATTTAGAAAAGATTTTGAGAGCTTATCCAAAGGTTGCTGGCCGCTAATTAGCACGACGTCTACAATGACCGAAACATTTAATGCGCTAAGTTAAAAAAATTGTTGGGCTGAGTATATTTAAAGCGCAAAAAGTTCCGTATAGGAATGCCAAGATTAATACTGAAACCGAAAAACGAGCATAACTACAAAAAAAAGATTTTTTTCAAAAATTTGAATGCTGTATTAAAGACAACAGTTATGTATTTGCCGATTCTGCACAGCTTCCCGGATGGAAATTTTATGTAGCGGACAGTCCTAAAGACGTCCCAAAATAGCACCAAACAAAAGAAAAAATCGAAATTTCCAAAAAAAAGGTCTCAAATCTATTTCCAACTTTCGATAGAAGTGAACAGAAAAATCACAGCAGAAAGTGCTTATGGGAGGTATATCAGACAAGTTAAAAAATTTATAGCAAACGCTTCACTTTTATATAAATCTGTATACAATTTGAATCAATAAAATGTTGTATTTTAAACTATCGCTAAACTCAGTTTCTATTAATGTAAATTTATCTGTGTCAACACATTTTACATGCATATTTGTAATTCTATACAAATTCTTAAGCCTAAATATAGGCAACAATTTAAATATTGCAATTAATTGAATTTATTATCAATATTACTTAAAGTATCTTTCAACTGCATACAACTTTTTAATAACTAAAATCCAGTATTTTGAGTAGTTTTGTATAGCATACTCTAAAGCTGCTTATAAATAATAAACTGCTCATTTAATTACAAAATTTAAAAAATTTTAATTTTAAAATTTTCCAAATAAATTCACAGTTTTCATTAACTACTGCCATTATAAAGTATTGTATATAATTTTTAATTATTTTAATTAGAATTTGTATTTACTACTACAAACAATTATAGCATATTTTATGGCTTTTATGTGGCTTATAATTAAATTATTAAATACATGAAATGCAACATGTTTAAAAATAAGCAAACAGTTTTATATACAAAAAAATAAATAATAAACTTTATTATATTGTTGCTATTATTAGTGCCTGATTATAAAAAAAAAATTATAGAGTAAATAAAACAATTTTACCTAGCGCATACATGGAACTAATTAATTGAATGGACTAATTAATTGATGATTTCATTACAATTTCATTGATATCAATTGTAATGGAATTATTTTCAATACCTTGGTAAAAATAGTTATATATAATATGATTAAGTCATATCTGACTTTGAATGGAGTCACATTACGGCTTATATACTTTTATACAAATACATCTGATAATTTTTACTGAGAGAATTTCTTATATGGTACTTGATATTATTATATGTCTCCAAATCTTACTCCATAAGTCATATACATAAGTCATATAATAATAATCCAAATATATGTAGTGATTGATAAGATAATATATGGCCCCATGCTAATTCTTGTTAAACAATATGTGACATCATACTGAAAATACTTTCCTTATAATTTTATATAGCATTGTATCAAATTATATCTAATTTGATATAATTTGATATGTGTAGATGACCCATTTTTCGGACCAATTTGTATGTATTTATATATGGGAACTTAACAAATGAGATATAATTATAAAGGGTGTCCCAAGAAGAACGCAATTTTTAAATCTGGCAGCATTCGAAGTGTCATTTTTTGACATTTGAACAATTGTTATTGTTTGCTAGTAGAAGGTACGAGGTTAGTAAAAATGGAGCGCTACACGAATGAACAACGCATTCTCATTGTGAAATTGTTTTACCAAAATGGTGAAAGTTTTGCGGCTACAGTTCGCAAATTGCGATCAATTTGGGGTCACAATAATGCTCCAAAAGAGTCAACTGTAAAGAGATTAATGGAAAAATTTGCCGAAACTGGGTCTGTTAGTGATGTAATCCAATCCACCTCAATTCGACACCGAGCTCAGCAAATTGGTGTCTCCAAATCCACTTTGCAGCGAATTTTGACGAAAGATTTGCATCTTCATGCATACAAAGTTCAATTGACTCAGGAACTGAAGCCAGCTGACCATGGACAGCGAAGGGAGTTCGTTAATTGGGTATTGGAGAGACAACATGAAAATGCTGATTTTGCCGATAAAATCATCTTCAGTGACGAGGCCCATTTTCATCTTGATGGCTTCGTCAATAGGCAGAATTGTCGCATTTGGGGTGAGGAAAATCCTCGAGTGATTCACGAGAAGCAAATGCATCCTCAACGTGTCACTGTGGGCTGGAGGAATCATTGGACCTTTTTATATGAATTTAAGAAATGAATGTGGAGGGCATGTGGTTCCAACAAGACTGCTCCACATGGCATACAGCCAGAGAAACAATTCAATTGCTGCATCAGTCATTTCCCGGTCGTGATATTTCGCGTTTTGGAGATCAGAATTGGCCGCCTAGATCGTGCGATTTAACACCATTAGATTTTTTTCTTTGGCGTTTTTTGAAGTCGATGGTTTACGCGAATAAGCCGACGACGACTCAAGCCTTAAAAGAGGAAATTGGAGGCTGCATTAATGAAATACCGCAGCATTCATGAAAAACGGTTATTGAAAATTTCATTAAAAGATCGCGTGCATGCCAGTAAAGCCGCGGCGGCCATCTGCACGATATATTGTTCCATACATAACCTCATTCTGTCTACTTTACGATATAATAAAGTTTCACGATTTTTTTTTAAATATCTGTGTTTTATTTAAAATTTAAAAATTGCGCTCTTCTGGGGACACCCTTTATTATACTTTATATTAAAATTTGTACCCGGTGTAGCATTTTTTTAATTAATGATAATGAATTTAATTGATTTCTTTTCATTGATTAATGACACTAATTTTAAATTTCATTACCATTAGTAATGCATTAATTAAAGAAAACAGATAACAATTGACAGATAAGATTTTCGAAAAACTCATGGCGAATTAAGTAGCCCTCATTAAGCAAATAGGATATCGGGAAAGATCCCGAGTGGTTAATTTTTTATAAATAGATAATAGAATGAAACATGGGTAAAATGAAATGATATGGAATGAAACGGGTAACGAGTTTAATCGGAACACTTAATACATTTGTATTAAATATTGTATTAACATGTTGGTAAGGTTACGTTTTGCAAAAATGTTGTTCATTTCGCTTAGTTTTCGAAATACTCGCCATTTTATAAAGTGACGATTTTTTAAAATGGCCAGTATTTCCGAAACTAAGTGAGACTAGGCAAAACAGACAACATTTTTGTTCCATAGGAGTATTAAGTAACCCTTTTAATACAAATATTTTAGGTCCGGGAAAGATGCCGAGAGATTATTTTTTTATGAAACAGCCATAGGGTGTCTTAATTATTTGTTTTTCCAAATACCTACGTGACAATACCAATTTAATCTTTCCGGTAATAAAATGAAACACTGGTGTAAAATGAATCGATATGGAATGAACCGGGGAACGAGTGGAATCGGATCACTTAACACATTTGTATTATCGGTACCTGTTACGTTGCTTTAGTATTACAATTTTATAATTTTCGAGATACTCGCCATTTTATAAAGTAATGATTTTTAAAATTTCAAATTTCCCCGAAACTAAGAGAGATAAGGCAAAACGGACAAAATGTTTCTTCAATAGGTGTATTCAGTAACCCATTTAATACAAATAGTCTAGCTCCAGGAGAGATCTCGAGAGATGAATTTTTATAAAACAGCCACAGGGTGATTATTTATTTTTTTTTTTTTTTTGCTTATTGACGTAATAATACATATAAACATACTCGGATTATAGAAAGTTAGTTTCTCGTTTCATTACGTTTACCGTTACAATTCCTATCGATCTTCGGTCCATTCTTGTGTAAAGCAATTTACACTAAACTTTTTTTGTAATCAAATGTTCAATTGTAATTAATTTTTGAGGCTATATTGTGATTTCATTAGCATCAGTGAGACAAATGCTAATGCCAAAAAATTTCATTGCAATTAAATGGTAATGAAATTTTTTCGGCATTATCATTAATGAACTAATACTAATGAAATTTCAATGCTAACGAAAAATCCCGAGTATGACCTAGCATAAAACTTTAGTACACTAAGAAAAAAATTCTGTAATGGCTACTGAAAGTTTCGCTGTTATTTCTCGAAATTTAACTATTGTGAGATTTGCGGTATATGTTTTTGCTAAACTTTGCAACACATGTCTGCTAAACTGTAGTAAAATGAAAGTAGTAGCCGCTACTAAATTTTAGTAAACTGCAATTTAAAATTAGTTTGCTACAATCAGCAAAAAAATTAGTACAACATTTTTTTCTACTAACTCTTTTATCTGAGTGTATATTTTTAGGCATACAAGTAAATTAGCTGGTTTAAAATAAATAAAATTTGTTTATTTATAAAAAGTTTGTGGTTTTTTAATTAGAAATTAATATTAAATAAATTGGGTGTGAATTGTTGTGCATAGTAGTATTAAAGAGAGTAGAGTAAACTGCTAAATGGTTTTCGTTGCCTACTTTTAAGAAGTTGTTTAATTTTTAGTATATACCTTTAGGCGTAATTATATAATATTGTTTGTGTTTTATTTTTGGTAATTATTTCCTAAATTTAACATTAAACTACATTTTCTGGTTCTGTTTTGTGGCTTTGTAATAAATATTTAATAACAATTTAAAATTTTTAAATATTTAAATTTAAGCTATTTTCCTTTAATTCTTAAATCATATTAAATCAATATTAAATTATATGAGCTTAAATATGCCGATTTTTGTGTCCATTCATACCTACGCGTTGTTTTATCTTTAATCCCCTTAAAGTATACATTACTTTTATATCCTTGAAGTATACTCTAAATTTATAACTATTAAACTCCCCTGAAATATGTTACTACAATGTTCTTTAGGTTAACTAAAAACTATGTCTTTGCTATATTAAATCAGGGCAACCTCATTATATTTTCATTTCTCTTCTTTTTTTTCTTCTAATTTTAATACCATTTTTAAATTTACTTACTATACGTTTGACTTACTAAAGCATACTTCATATTTGAACATCGTACACCATATGTAGTTTAACTATGCTAATTTTAGTTACATTTTTTTCTCTCTTCATAGCAGACTTGTTAATGACATGTATATGTATTATTACTTTGAGTTTATAAGCATACAATATGTATGTATGAGAAAAATTCTTAAGAACCCTTCATTTTGAACAGATTTTTTTTTTAGTAAAGTGTGCAGTAACGGAGCTAAATAAGGGGAGTAGAAAGATTTTTAGTTGGTACATACAACAAAACTCAAAATATGTGTTTAGCCCTTTCATTACCGACTTTTTGTTTGTGGATATATTTCTATTTGGACTTCGGATTCTTGTTTGGGGTCCTTTAAAAAGAAAAAAAAAGTTTGACATGTATGCCCAATCCTGCATACCAAAAAATGGATCCAAAAATCGAATTTTTGAAACTTCTCAGCAAATTTTTACCACTAAAATATTCGATTATCCACAAAGGCTTTGTTTGATTTTGGCCATTAGATGAAGCTATGTACCAAATTTCGAGTTTCTAGCTATGCTAGTTTAGGAGATACGCTAAACGCTCATTTTTCGGAGATAAACTCTGTTTAAAAAATCGGATTTTGATAACAAATATAGTGACTATATTTCACTGATGAACAGATTATGCAAAACAATTTTTTTTTCAATGACCAATATCCTAATGAACATGTTTAAAAAAATATATCTTGCATAATAAAATTTTGTATATATTATTAAAAATGTATACCCTGTAGTGTACAACGGTAGTCAAAGGGTTAAAATAAATTATAAGAAACAATAGATATTTAAGAGCTCCCTTTCAATGGACAAAATTGGACTTGAAGTTAATAAACTAGCCATGTCAAAAAATATGTTGTGAATTTTCGTATTATGTATGTATAGTTATATCCCAAAAATGAGAACATCTTATTGTATCATATAAGATCTAATCTGATGCAATTGGATCTAATTTGATGAAATTAGATTAGTTTGATACAGTTGTATCCCAGTTTTGTCCTCATCGAAATGTATCAAATTATAGATAATGTGATACATTCACATCCAATCAGATACAGTCGTATACACATCGTATATATATCGCACAAGTAATCATATATAAATCGATATGCAATGATATAGTTTTACATAACTATTACACTATATGAAGTGTAATATAAAGAATGGGATAATTATATAATTGAGATATAATTTTATATGGTTTTATATGAATACATTTTTTATAATATCCAGACGAAAAAAGTTTATATATACCCAAGTAGAAAAATACATTAGGCACAGTGTTGGCAAAGCGTCGGCGACGGTCGGTTATGCGTTGGTAGAACGTGGGATTAACAATCTTGACGGTATTATCCTGTTACCCGATTGATAACAGTGGTCAACCGTTGGTTTAAACGAACTTACCACCGTTGGCATAACGTTGGTAATTAAAAAAATTTGGTGCTTTTATAATATTTTAAATTAAATTAATTTTGAGAAATAATAAAACACATTTAAAAAGCAACAGTACAGTTTGGTCTTAGTATTATACATCTTATTTAAATGTGTGAAATATTAAGGAATATTAAAAAAAGTGCTTCTAATTGATTGTAATATTGGTAAAAACAATATTAGCAATTAATTTAGCGGATGGTACTGGCAAACCAAATAGTGTTTTCAGAGCTTCGATATAAGTTGTATCTTTGGCAGTTTTTATCACGGTGCGTTTTATAAAAATATCAGTGATTTGCCAGTACTATTTTTTTTTTTTGTACGTTTGGCAATTTCTACCTGGGTGGTCATAAACAGCTTAATATAATTCTATATAAATTTTAGAGCGGGTCGATTTAAAAATCGCTCAACGTTCAAGGAAAATCGTATTCTAGGGATCAAAATAAGAAACTTTGCCGAAGGAACCATACCTCTAAAACGAATTCTGATGTCCCGACTTTTGATCAGTAGGGTCAAATTTTGGAAAAGCCTACTTTGATATTTCAGAAAGTAGGAGGAATATCTCCAAGATTGGGAGCTACTTCTTCTTCGGGAGACGCGCTAAGATATTAATGCATAAATCATCATTCTAGGTAACCGTTAAGGGGTTAAAATATAAGTTGAAAGAGGGCCTTTTTAGCCGTGTTTTTATAGCAAAATGTACAAATCTCGGGATAGAGATATTTCAGAAAGTAGGAGGAGTCTTTCCAAGATTAGGGTCTCTATTTCTTCTCCGGAAGACGCTCTAGCAGATGAATGTATAAATTATATTCGATTGGGTTGGCTTCGTTTGGGGCACTCTAAATTTTTCAAAATTTGAACCTACGGGTCAAAAGTGGGGACATCAGAATTCGTTTTAGAGGTATGGTTCCTTCGGCAAAGTTTCTTATTTTGATCCCTAGAATACGATTTTCCTTGAACGTTGAGCGATTTTTTTGCCTCCATACAAATCGACCCGGCCTAATAAATATATATGTGGCCAAAGTTTTTAATACACCGCCATGTATTACACAAGGGAACAATGGTTCTGTTGATTAAGAACTGAATATTGTTTTTAAGGTTATTTGGGACGCTGAATCCAAATCTGCACTTGGTTTTTTTCTATCAGCTCGACTTTTCGAGATATACCGTTATGTTCAAAATTAAGGAACTTCCGCTACATATATTGGAATAATTTGAAAACGGTTCACCATATTAAATTAAAAAAAAAAACCGAAACTCGCAAACAATATTCTCTTTAAGCCGTGCTTACATTGTTTTTAAATTTTCCAAGTAGTTTTAGAGATATCGTTCAAGTTTTGAAAAAAAAATTAAAATTTTTTAAAAAAAAAAAAATTTTTTGTTCTTTAAAAATTCCTAAAAAATAAAAATGGGACAAAAATCACAGTTTTGGTCTAGAAACAGTTAGCTAAATATATTTCGAATGAAATGAGCTTTATTTCATTGCAATCGGTACACAACTTTTGATTTTGTTCACCATTTACTGAATTGATATAAATCGCGATTTCCATACAAAAATAACAACTTTTGATTTTGTTTATTTCTATCAGCTATACTTTTTAATTTAACACAAAAAGAGAATTTTAAAGAAAAATAAAAAAATTTAATACACAAATATTACAATGTAATTACAACTCATCGAAAAATTTTCTTTTATAAGATTTTCTTAAATAATCTTGTTTAGAGGGATAGTCCGCCATCATATGCTCTGTTACGGTAGTATGAAACTGTTGTTCCTTGGGTTAACAGATTTTTTTGCTTTAATCGAGAAGCAAGAATTTCAGATGCTTTTTTAGAGAGTCCAAGGTCTCTCACTAAATCACTAAGCTCCTCCTGATTAAATTGCTCGCGTTCAGAAGAAATATCTAAATGGAAGTCATCTGATCCACATTCAGAAATTGGTGAAGGAACATTTTGTCGTAAGTCGTGAAAATTGTGTGTAGATGTCGATGGTTGTGATTCTTAATCCTCACTAGAGTACAGGACTGGTTGGGTAATAGACAACACGTTAGGATAAATCCATTTAGACCGGTTTGTTTTATTAATGCATGTTATGTTGACAGCGCAAAAATAACAATCATCATAATGATTCGAAGGTTCCCGCCAGATCATTGGTGTTTTATACTTGAACTGGGTCCGTTGCTTGTTTGCCCATAACCTTAAATACTCTACACAGTTTTTACATACAGTATTAGGAATCCAGTACTTGTGACGGGTTTCCATGGTAAATCCGAAGTAGTCAAAATAAATTTTTTTAATAAAATCTGACACACTTTTTCTACCACATATGTTACAAAAATATGTTACAAAAATATGTTACAAAAATAGTTGGGATTGATTTTACAGGTGTTTCTTGACGTAGTCATAGCCCAATTTTGACATATATTTCAAAGTAACACAGTTTTCAATAAATAAAACAAGGGATAAAAATCAAAAGTTTTTTGTGTTCACTGATGAAATGTTCTAGGTTAAAATTTTTTAATATTTCTTGTCGTTATACTTTTCGCTTTCGTAAACACTTGTTGAATGAGAAAAATTGGTTGAATGAACACATATAAATACTTCGTAGTTTTTTACTGAAGTACCTAGAAAAAATTATATCCACAATTTTATTGACAGTCACTTATGAATGAACACATGTGTTAAGGGGAATTTCTTAAAAAAAAACATCCGTTACCAACGGTAAACAACACATCAATAAAAACAAGTGAACTTTTCTTTTTTCTCTTTAATTGACTGTGAACTGACTAGGTGTCATAAAGGAACAATACAATTTATAGGCGTTATGAGTTTGCTACCGCAACCATAAAAATGAAATAATCTTTTTTTATTACTTAATTTTTTTAATTCTTAGAATCATAAAAAACTAACTTATTACATACAAACACTTACACATTAGAAAATGTTATTTTTGTATGGAAATCGCGATTTATATCAATTCAGTAAATCGTGAACAAAATCAAAAGTTGTGCACCGATTGCAATGAAATAAAGCTCATTTCATTCGAAATATATTTAACTAACTGTTTCTAGACCAAAACTGTGATTTTTGTCCCAATTTTATTTTTTCGGAATTTTTAAAGAACAAAAAATTTTTTTTTTTTAAAAAAATTTTAATTTTTTTTTCAAAACTTGAACGATATCTCTAAAACTACTTGGAAAATTTAAAAACAATGTAAGCACGGCTTAAAGAGAATATTGTTTGCGAGTTTCGGTTTTTTTTTTAATTTAATATGGTGAACCGTTTTCAAGTTATTCCAATATATGTAGCGGAAGTGCCTTAATTTTGAACATAACGGTATATCTCGAAAAGTCGAGCTGATAGAGAAAAACCAAGTGCAGATTTGAAATCAGCGACCTC
Source organism: Delia radicum (assembly GCA_021234595.1). Taxonomy (NCBI): domain Eukaryota; kingdom Metazoa; phylum Arthropoda; class Insecta; order Diptera; family Anthomyiidae; genus Delia; species Delia radicum. The sequence continues at coordinate 15,233,662 of CM037851.1, forward strand.
AAATTAGTAAAAATTTGCTACAAATTTCAAATCAACACAAAAAAAGTTCAATTTTGTTCCCTTGTGTTATCATATATCATGTTATATATAAGGTGATCTTTTTTATCTCATCATATATACTTGATATAGTTAAATATTAGATCATGTATACTTAAATGTATATAATATGTATAAATATATATAAGTATATATGATAGATAAAACCAAAAAAACTCTATCACTTTTATATGTAATAATATATATGTAATAACATATAATTGTATATAAATATATGTGTTAAAATGGAAAAGAAAAATTCTATCACTTTTACACATAATTATATATAAACATATATGGTAATATATATACTTATCAGACAAAAAAAGCAATATTCATTGTATTTAAAGTAACAAAAAAAAAATATTTTGAAAAAAAAATGTAGAAAAGCTACACTTAAAAGCAAAAGTTCAAAATTAATAGAATAAATAATATTACATGAGTATAAAAACAACTTCAAGTCAAAAAATCTTAAAAAAGCAATAGGAAGCCTGAAAAATCTTAAGAAAGAGCTATTTCAATGCTCAAAATCGGAAAATCCAAAAATACCAAAAAAAAAAACATAAAAAAGGTAAGAAGCTAATTTGCTTACTTTGATAATTATGTATATTAAACATATATGGTGGAAACAAGAAACGTATTATATCAGTTTTACATATAATTGTATATTTTTTATTTTTTTTAATTTAATTTCTTTTATTGCAATCTGTTTTAATACAAAATTGTGTGTCATTCAGAAATACATCAGATAATTATATTAAATATACTTAAAAAAACTTAAACAAAATGTGTGATGGTATGTCACCATTGTGACATCCTTCAGTTATAATTCCTAATTCACTAGGTCCTGTGGAGCTCTCCTCTTCAGCCTTGAAAACTTTGATATTTCTTCCATCAGGTTTGACGCAAGCTTATTCGGATATTGTTGTATACGAGTAATTGTTGTGTTTTTCATCCTTCACCAAAGGTATTCTAAGTTCACGGTGTAATTTAGAAATTGATTTGAATTGTGGTGCGCCTACGATTTGTCTCAATACTTATGACTGAAATCTTTGCAATATTTCGAGGTTTGAGTTAATTGTATATGGCATCATATATTAGTCAAATTGAAATCAGGTCTAATTTTCCAGACCATTAAATTTAATTTTCTTTATTATTTGCAATGTGAAACAAAATAGTAGTGCGAATTGCCAAAGAATTTTATGAAGTTATATCAAATTTGGTCAAATTATATATAACTAGATCTTGATCAGATAAACCCATTTTTCGGATCAAATTATATCAGATGAGATCACATACGATCTCATAAGATAGGGTTATGTATGATATTTTTCGGATCAGCTATGATATGATGTGATAATAATTTATATATGTATATGGTTATATATACCTATATCGAAATCTTTTTAATCGGGATATCATTATAAATAACTGTATAAAGTAATATAACACTATATAAAAAAATTTTAATTTCGTATCCCTATTTCTAAACCCATAAGTTATATCTGCTCCTGAATGTGTGCAAAATTTATTAAAAAAGTCCTATTTTGTACACTGAAATTTGTTTTTTTTATTTCCCTTGACATCTACAATATATATAAAAAAAAAAGAAATTACAAAAGCAACAAGCGGTCATTAATGTTAAAAAAAAATTATATAAATTTTGAGAGTTTATATTTTGTTTTTGTGATTTCCTGTTTTCTTTGTTAGAAGTTTATAATTAATATTTATGGTATTAATACAGTATAATGTTGTAAAAAGGCACTTAAATGATTTAATTTAATGTAATACTGTCAAAACATACTATTAACCGGTTAACTGATTTTGCCAGTTTTTGGTAATATACAAAAAAGTTAGAGAATTAGAAAATAATGAATTTATGTTAGCTCATCTAACAAAAAGAGAAAAAAAGCAGCAATGGATAAAGCAATACAACATGTACATAGAATAAGATTAATCTTCGTCCGAATATACTGAGTCACAATAGGCACCGGTGAATAAGCTGACTGTTATGTTTGTCCAATTCAAGTGAACAGCCCTTTTAATGTGTTGCAGTTAATGGACTTTTTAGAATTCCATTTTATAGGAATTTTGTAAAAACAAATTGTGCAAAATACTCTGTCTAATAAAGTTAAGGAGGATGAAAAAGGTCGCGCATTTTAAGGGGCATAAATTTAAGGTATACATTTTTTATTGCTAAATTATAATTATTTGTCATGGAATAGACTGTTCTTTTTCTTATTTTGGCATTCTTTTTTATTTCTACCACATCACTTTTGTCTATGGCTTGTTTTAATGTGTTTTACTTGATAAATTTTCGAGGAATGTCTCTTTAATTAAATAAAAAATTCACATTTACAAAATATTCCGTTAACACAACATAAAGTGCTGGTAAAAGAATATTTTTTTTTTTAAGTAAGTATCAAGTATTTGTCTTTTTAAAGTAAACTACTCTATATTTTCTGGGTTGTATTTTATACAGAAAAACAATACCAAAATGCGACTTCGCGAAAATAGTTAGCATTAAAATACAACTATACTAGAAGAAAAATTTTAAGGTGAAAAATTTAAAGACAGTGTTAAAAAAACTGTAAAAACAGTAAATAGTTTAGTTTGTAAAACTGTTTAAAAATGTGTATTTTAAATTTTAGTTTCCAATAAATTTACGAGTTTTCTTAAAAGTTTTGTAAAAAATTAAACTGAATTTTCTTATAAAAATCGTCAAAGGTATCGAGTAAACAATTTTAAAATATCGAGTATTGAAAATTAACCGAATTTACCAGCACTAATAAAAACGCTGTAACATTGCTTAAACTTTTATTAATGCTCTCCAAATACTATTAAAACTTCACCCCAAATTTAGCATATTCAGAAAAATTCACATATTACAATTTTAAATTTTTTAGATATTATCTCGTAATTCGGAAGATATAAAGAAAATGAGTTTTTTATATTTGCCAAATTAGAAATATTAACGAACATGTTTTTTTTGAAACAATACACAAACACGAAAAATATTTTTAATGAATTTTTCCTTTAGCTTATTATAGCCATAAATAGTTAAAAATAGCAAATTATATTAAACAATAAGGTACTGGAGATAGAATTTCTAAAAATACAATAGAAAAAATACAATTTACTACTTCACCCCTATTACCACATTGCCCCAAACTCCTCTTCTTATGCAGAAAACTAGTCGATTGTGGTTTTAAATATCAAAAATTAGAGTTTTTTCTCAACGAGCAAACAACTACAAACATTTAAGTAATTATAAATGCCAAAATATTCCTCGTTTCCATATGCTTTTTATGACAGTTAAAAGTTCAACTTGACAGCTAAAAGATTAACCTTGTCAGTTTAACATACTAAGGTGGTGTCGATATTGCACCGGTATACAACACCAAGGAAAATGTCGGCGTTAGAAAACGTTTTACCGACAGCGCCAACCTTTTTTTTGCTTTGTCGTCTTTACGTTAATTGTTATCTTACTTTGTATGTATGTTTTTTTAGCGTTGCCAACCGAAATTATACTAAAACACATAGCTGCATGCAATTAGTAGTACGAATGCACAATTGTTTTGAAATAGTAAGCAGAGGAAAAGTTGGATTAAATGTTAATCAAAAAGATTGTTTATTGCTTGATTTAGCAGTTAATCACATTTTAATTAGATTTACTTTTCTGTGTAAATTCCCTATAAGAGCGTTTAAAGCGTCAAAATTTAAATTTAAGTCAATTATACCACCCTTAGAATACCTATTTTTAACCATACAAATTACTAAAAATTCTTGCTTAGAAAATTAACTATCCTTTTATTAAGCTTTTTAAAAATTGTCTCACTGAATCCATGGTTAGTAAAAACATTTGTTAGTTATGCAACAAAAAAAAAAATAAATATAAAATTCTAGCTAATTTTAGAAACTCGGGTAAAGGAAAATGGTAAAAACATTTCTAAAAAATGTATTAATTCATAAATAGAAAATTGAAAGAATACAAATACAAATAAATTAGTACAACAACGCATAACTAATTATTTTACTAACTTTCTTATTTGAGTGTATATTAACATTTTGATTTAAAAAGGTCGCTTTTATGTCCAGCTTTAAAACTTTTTACAGTTTTCAAAAAAAAAGGTTTGAAATAAAACATGACTAATAGACTCTGCCAACAAATACTTGAGTATTTAACCTTAACAAATATATACATATGAGTCTTTTCAAGCCAATCCACTAGCTCAACAAATTTATATTGTATTCATCTCAAACTTCTCCTTTATGATACCAAAAATATGGAACAAGCCTTAAATTTTTTCTAAAAAGGGGTTAATTTAAAAAAAAAAAACTTTTTTAAAAAATTCTGAACTAGTTCTAAGTTTCTAGTTTAATGGAAACCTCTATTTATCTGAAAATCGTCCAAAATTATTTTTTATTTTTTAAGTATAGTAAAAGCTTACAAAGCCCTATCTGCTTGGTTTTTGAATTAATAAAATGAAATAAAATGAAAGAGCGTCCACTCATGGGTTCCCGTCGATTGCGATGAGATTTGGATATGTTATAAAGAATCAAAAATTAAGCGACCGATGTTTTTTTTATCTGCCCAATAGTACACTTATTGGTTATAAGGTGGCATACAAAATTTCCCGTTTTTCTATTTTTGAGTTTTTTTTTTTTAAATTCATTCCAAAGAAACTATATACAAACAAAAGTTGAGCATGATCGGACATGCAGCTTTGTACCGGTGATGCATATTTCAAATACTTTTCATTAGATATCAAATTTGTATGTAGTTTATTTGGAAGTAATATGGTAAACACGCCGAAAAGAGAAAATGGTGTAATTTTTTAACCCACTTTTCAACCCCTAAATGTGAGATTGGCCACCTAAATAAATTTGAGTCTATTAATCTTTGATTCTTTATAAGATATACAAATTTCATCACAATCGGCAGGAACCCATGAGCGGACTCTCCTTGTCAGATGTATTCTTGATCCCGATATTTTTATCATGTAACGCGGCTGCGTTTTTGAGAAAATATTCTTTGAATATTACCCATCTCAAATATTCTAAAATTTGCTAGCTAGACCCACACTGCGTATGATTAATTATAGTAGATGTATTTTATGATTCATCATAAGCAGCGTGGTTCTAACAAGCAAATTTTAAAATATTTAAGACGTATAATATTCATCAAATATTCACGCTGCAACTTTCTAAGTCAATAGAAAAACATCTTATATTTTTTTATATAAAAGTAATAACAATTATTAGAAGATTTTTAAATTTATTGAATTATCAATTACACTCAAAGATTGAACTACTTGGAACTTTTGCCATTTTTTTTTTTTCAAATTACACTTGCAAACAGATTAAATTTCACTTGAAAAAAATACGACTTACATTTCATAAAATTCAACTAACATTGTCTGTCATTTGTTGTTTACTTTTCAAAAAATGAACCATAAATTTTGTAAAAATGAACCGCAAATATAGTAAAAAATAAACAAACATTTGTTTGCAATGAAAATGAAAATTATTGAAGTTCGAGGCCATACTCTATATTTCTTTATTAGGATATTGTCCTAAGAAATAATCTATAGAGTTTTTTATTTTCAAATTTATTACTTGACCCTTTCAGGAATGTGTTGATAGATCTATTTCGGGAATTTTCTAGGTTCCCATCATCAGAACACGTATATTTGTTTTATTTTTTAAATAAAAAAACTACTGTATAAAATGAATGAAAAATCATAATACAGTAATTTAGTATGGTTTGTTTTTATACATAAAATACAAATGGAGTCAAAAATTAAATTTCTTCTACAAATTACTGTTTTTTCACTTCAAAATAAAGATACTGTAGTACAACTCAAACAACTACAAATATTCCCAATACAAAACTCTATTGACGTAATAAAATTTCCAGCATTTCCCAAATTCTATTAAACTAAATTATATATTAAAAAAATACTGAATTTGACAATATTTAACCACCCTCACTTGGCTGACTTTAGGAAAATTAAAAAATGTGTTCTTTTCCCAACGCTAGGCAGTTGGCTTGGATACACGCATATATGAGTGTATGTTTAGTTCTATACATTTATATTTTTCATCTTATAAAACTTGTTAGTGTCCTTGTCTGCATGTCCACCACATGGTACATTAATATGAGTGTGTTGGTGTTAACATATTTTCACTTATATGACATTTAAGTCATATGGTTTTCAGCTATTTTTAGATATAAATTTACCCGGTTTTTTTTCAAATGTTGTTACCCAGCAAAACCTTTCATTAACACGTAAGTGGTTATATAATGCAAATAAATATTCCAACCCATTATAATTTGGCGTCAGCACTAGTTCATTTTTGTTTGACGAAGTCGTATTTATAAGCAGTCAAGCTTATGCGCAATAATTATTTAGTCACAAATATAATGTATTTTGTCAACTACTTATTTTTTAGTTCCTGATAGGTATAAAGGTAAGCCTTATTATTTAAAAACTTGTAACCACATATTTTTCTAGTTCCTTATAAGGATACACTCACAATATTTTAACAGTACTTGATTGTAGTTTATTTAAAATGTAATCAGTGAACTTACTTTTTTAATGAACTACAAAGAAATATTTTTTTTAACTTATTTTGCCATTTATTACTACTATCTACTACAAGCTACACATAAATACTGCTTTTCTGTACCAGTTATTAGTTTCATTTTAAAATTTTATTTTTACAAAAAATTCTTTATTTGAACCAAAAAGTTAATGATATTAAAAAAAATAAAAATTGGTAATTTGGGAGTTCATTTTTGATAGTTAAAATAAAATGAAATCGTTTTTTTTTTTTAAATTTTGTATTCTATTTTTAATAGTAAAAATTAAAGAAAATCTTTTATTTTTACGGATTTTGAGTTAATTTTTTTATAGTAAAAAAAAAAAAAATTAAAATACAAGGTGGCGCAAAAGTAATCCTCCTATCAGAAAATGCTATAAATTTTGCGATTGGCCCCTAATGTCAGTTCTGTTTTGACATTTGTGTATTAAACACATGCGAAATACACGTTAATAAACAATGTTACGCTACACTGCTCCAGAACGCGGAATATTGGTGACTATTTATTTAACCAATAATCGGTCGGTGACTTTGGCACAACGTGAATTTCGTCGCAGATTTCCTGGCCGTCCAACGCCTACTGGTGAAACACTGCGACGTTTAGCCGCTCGCCTTTAAGAGACTGGCACAACACGAGATGCTGCCAGGCGTGGCAGACCCCGGAGTAGCCGTTCTGCAGAGAATATTGCTGCTGTAGCCGAGGATGTCATGGAAGCGCCGTCGACATCGACCAGACGACGTGCCACGGTATCAGTCGACGGTCTTTACAGCGAATTTTGGTACAAGATTTGAAGATGTTTCCGTACAAAGTCCAGACGGTGCATTAGCTGTTAGCTGCTGACCGCCAATCGCGTGTAACATACGCTCAAGCCATCCTTAATCACCACCAAGAGGAAGATGATTTTTCATCAAAAATAATCATGAGTGATGAGGCCCATTTCCATCTTAGCGGGTACGTAAATAAGCTAAATTTACGCTTCTGGGGCACTGAAAATCCGCGTGTAACCCACGAAGAGCCATTACACCCGCTCAAAGTATATGCTGAAGGATGCATTTCCCTGGCGCCTAATCTCCCGTTTTGGCGATTTGCACTGGCCAGCAAGATCGCCTGATTTGACCGCTCCAGACTTCTTTTTGTGGGGCTTTTTGAAGTCGCGGGTTTATGTCAACAAGCCTCAGACTCTTGCAGCTCTTAAAGACAACATCCGTCAAGAATGTGAGGACCTATCGCCGGAAGTTTTGGCCAAAGTGATGGAAAATGCCATAAAAAGGGCTCAAATGACAATCAACTGTGGCGGCGGCCATTTACGTGACATCATATTCTCGACTTGATGTAAAAAAAATTAAAATACCAAATAAAAATAATCCACAAGAAAAATCAAAGTTTTTCATTTTTTTTTTTTTTAAATTACATCCAAAAAACATCGGAAGGTTATTTTTGCGCCACCTTGTACATTTGATTAGAAGGAAAATTCAGTAGACCGGTTTTTAACTATATGTTTAGTAGTTCTAAAGTACATACTCCTTTGATTTTAACGGCAAAATATCGTGAGTGTACGAATAACTAATTATTTCGAATCACTTGTTCTCAAAATTTTTAAGTAGAAGACTTACAGATTTTTTCTAGAGCAGAAATAAACAGCAAACTTTAAACGTCCTTGTTATACAAAATAATATATACACACGAAGAAAAATTTAGCCATTAGCCAACTAAAATTCGGTTACTACTGCAAAAGTCAATTGGTACAACAGAATATTGGATTTCAAAGTAAAATTCCGTGAAAACAACTGAATTTTAGCTGCAACACCAAAAATATTCAGTAATCTCATTTGAATTTGGTAGCATAAAGGAATTTATTGGTTGTAGTCATCAAAATACGGTTTTAAACTCGGTTGGTACTTTATTTTTCTGTGTGTACGGTCGGTATTATGAATCAATACGAAATTTTTTTATGAAGGATGGATCTTCCTATTTAGGACTTCAGCAATTTCAGATTGTACAAAACAACTATTTTGTTAACCACAAAACAGGATCACTGGCAGAAAGTATATTGCCGATAGTGGAACTGAGCAACTATTAAGTTTTTAAAATTCAAATTTCAGAATCCATTACGCTTGTTATAATGGTTGGGTGTTATACTTGTTAAAACAAGCCGTTTCCTACGCTCTCATCGAAAAACCTGAACTGGTTTTAAGAGAGTATCGAAAAAAATGTATTAACAGTGGTACACTCAAAAGAAAAGCTTCATCATATATATGACATTTTTCATAGATTTTCGTTCAATGTAACGTTTCATAGTATCTATGAAACATTTCATAAACAACAAAATCAATCTCATCATATTTATGAACTGTTTCAATATATATTTCAAGGATATTTTTTTGTATTAGTAAGATTTCTTTTGTTTTTGTGTAGAAAAAAGTTCATAGAGTCCATGATATGGTCATTACAATTCCTGTTGTATATGAAATATTTTATAGATATTAATGAATTTGTTACATTGGACGCAAATTTATGAAACTTATATCTGGGTTTCTCTGGGCGTACTTTTAATAAAATATTTATCATACTTTTTATCAATTCTAGTTGAATTTTAAATTTAATTTGTGTTGTTTAATGTATTATCTTTTGTATAATTAACACAAATTTTAACAAAATATGCATCAAAAAAAACCTCTAAAAAACAGTTTATCTTAAAACCAGTTGGGATATAAAATTTAACACATGTTTTGTACCTTGGTTCTTCTTAAGTCTTTATGTTCGCTGGCTTAATAAAAAAATATTAATTGCCATGACCAAACAAAATCCGTAGTTCTTCATGTTGTTTTTTGCAGTAAATTTTGAAACTCATTGATATTCTAATTATAAACGATGCTAAAAAATATATGAAAGTGATAGAATTTGTTTCACTAAATTTTTCTATAAATATTTTTATATAATGATATGTTTTGCTATATATAATTATATATAAAAGTAAATATATACAGAGAAAATTCGTTTTTTAGTCGAACGATTCGTATGCGGAACAAACTTCCCGCAGAAGTCTTCCCTGTTACTTACAATTTAGAAAAATTTAAATCAAATATCCACAAACACTACTCCCTCTTTCCTCCTTCCCATACCCTATTTTCCTGATCAATACAATGCACTGCATGTATTTTTCAGAATACGTATGTTATATAATATAATAACATATGGTCATGTATAGATATATATCTATTTCAGACATACAAAATACCACACCTGGGATTTTAGCATTGAGGCATTAGTTTAATAAATAACAAATATGCAAAATACACAGAGGCAGTTCCTTGGACGAGTTTTAACGAAATGTTTTCACTAAACTAATGAAGCTTTCTTCACAATGTGAATGAAAAAGCTTCATAGTGTCAATGAAACTACACGTAGAATACTATGTAGCGACAGACCACTGCATATGTAGTTGAAACCAAATGCAATTTCACTTGAAGAAAGGACGACTTACATTTCAGTAAATTCAACTAATATTGTCATTTGTTTTTTACTGTTCAAAAAATTAACCATAATTGTAGTAAGAATGTACCACATATGCAGTAACAAATAAACAAACATTTATATGTTTTATTTTTTAAAATAAAAAAAAAACTACTGTATGAATGTAAAATCATAATACAGTAATTTGATGTGGTTTGTTTTTTTAAATAAACTACAATTGTAGTCAAAACTGAAATTTCTTCCACAAATTACTGTTTTTTTCACTTAAAAATAAAGATACTCTATTACCAACCCAAACAACTACAAATATTTACAGCAGAAGTTCCCTGAGTGTATTTTTAATGAAAAGTGTTCATTAGGCGAATGAAATTTTTAATAAATCAAATGAAATTTTTCATTAAATTTTTTGAAAAAATGCATTAATTTAGTGAATTGTTTCAATGGACGAGTTCCAGTGACAATTCATAGATATAATGCTAAAATTTATTGATATCATGCAGATAATACTCTCAGTGTATGCTAATATATAACATATGATACAATGATATATGACGCCACATTAAAAAAAATTCATAAACTAAGTAAAATATATGAATATATATCGTACTATATATAGCCACATATATAATCATATATAATGATATGAAATTGTATATTAGTATAGAGAAATTTTTTCTATCGAGTACTTCCAACACCGACATTGTCAAACAAAAATTATTAGTTTTGACGCCGAATTATATGCAGTTGGCCCTAATTATACTGATTATTACTTAGGGACTAGTAATGAAAGCCCATCATTGAGATTTTGCTGGGTAGTGGTAGTAGTAGTAGTAGTAGCACTTATATACTCTTTCGTACTTGTATTGCGAAATCTGTGGTTATGTGCGTTATGAAACTATAAAATTTTGCTTTTTATTTTTATCAGTTTATATGACATTTGCACACATTTTTGGTTGATACATTTTCTACACGCAACTTGCACTAACTTTTCACTATCACATAAAACGAGGTACGTGTTTATGTTGAGAGTCATTAAGTGAGTGTGCATGTGTGTGCTTGTATGCTGCTTTAGTTTAGACCACTACTATGTCAAACACTTATGTCAACATACATAATTTCTTGTCTTTACAACTATGGCTAAAAGTTTGCATGCTCTGGTGGATTGTTAGTCTTCTAGCATTATTATGTCAAAAATTGTTTTGTTAACTTTTGTCATAGTAGTTTGTGTATATGTATATGTGTTGGTTGTCATTATACTAAGCAAATGTAAGTCAAACAAGTATGCAAGTATAAATTTGGAGGACAAAATATTATTTATCAAAATATGAACATATTTTGTATAAATTTTTAAAGAATATATTGAATATTACCTTTCACATAACACAAGGGTATATAAAAGTCTTCTAAAAATAATGTTAATTTTTTTGTGATATTATTATGCTAACTAACACATATCTGAGAGCTTGAAAATAATGACTACTTGAGGATTCTAAAACATAAGAAATTTTGAAGAAATCAATTTTTTTTGAAGGGCATCAAGTATCGATGAAGAATTTGCTTTATAATAGAATAGAATACCTGCCAAATTTTCTATTGTAAAACCGATCCCATAAAACTTTTCCGAAGCCCGGTTACCTAAACATCAAAGTAAGAATTTACAAAGTGTGGATAAAAAACATATATCAGCATTTAGATGTTAACGGGTATTGTAAACTTTTAATAAAAATTTTCTATAATTCCCAATCACTTGAACAAAATTATGCTTCAACTTTTTATTAAAATTAAACCCTTAAAGTATAATCCACAACGTTCATGTTTAAACTACAAACAAAGCTCATCAATATTGTCATATCCGTTCCTTTACTACACCAAGCTTTGTACTCCGTCATGCTCTTCTTCATCGTATATTTTTTTTTTTTGCTGTGGCAGTTTTGTCTGTTCGTTATATACTTCTACTTGTCACATGTTTAATAGAACAACAATAGAAAAATAACATACTTTTGTAGTATTTTTCTCCCACTAAAAACCGGAAAAACGTGTGAAAAGCTAACAAAAGCCAGTATTTTTTGTTGCGTATGAAGGTTTGCTTTTCATTTTCAGTTCGAAAAAAAAGTGTAATTAAATGAACATATATGAGAAACATATGATGGTTCTAACAGTAACAGGCGAAAAAATCTATATGGTTGGCCTAACAGTATGCTACAAATAAATTTTGAAAAAAAAAAATAAATATCCTGTTCATTTATTCTAGGCTTTTATTTTTTTTTATTTGCTTTTGTGTGTTTACTCCATACTCTTTGTCTTACAGCTCTCGCTGTGTTTTTCATGACATTTAAATGCGGCAGAAAAATGACAAGTTTTACGTATGAATAAAAAATTACAAACAGAAATCCACTATGGAACTGGAATCCAAAAAAAAAATATATGGTGGAAAGTTCGTACCCACTCAATCATTAAGTGTTATTTATTAAATATTTCTTCATTAACTAAATGAAAATTTTTTCTTATCGTTAATGGATAGCATTGTCATTGTTTATGAAATAATTAATTATATGCATCGAATTTTAATTAAAATGCACACAGAGAGAATTTTTTTGGAAATTAATTTACGAATTTCGTCATGTACTCAAATGATAGGTATTAATTGAGCTGTTTATGGATAAAAACCAACAATTTTTTTTGATGGTACATACTGTCTTCGTAGTGTATTTTTAAAATTTTTGGTCAAGCTCTTCTTAAAATTTTTTTAATGCTGAGCATATTATGGAAATATATTTATAAAAATTTCATAAATCACTTAATTTGAAACAAGTAATCATTTATTACTTTTTTTAAATGGAAAGATGGAAAGATTATAAATATATTTTCAAAAATATGTTCAGCATTATTTAAATCGAGCCCACTTTTGCACAAAAATTAAAAAAATACTAGTATCTAACTATAACTATTATCGATTTTTTTTATGTTTCCCATAATCAACTGGATAATACTCACCATTTAGCACTATTACTTAAAATTGAACACTTTCGGGACTTTTTTGAAAACAGCAAAAAAGTAATATGTTTCTAATTTTTTTTTTTGGATAGGATGATATGATAGGATGATCATATATTTGTATGAAATTGTGTATATTTTCATACAATCATATACAAAAATGTAACACTTTGTGCGAGTTTACCATACTAAGACTCTGAACTAATTATATTTAAATGTATCAGTTTACATAAAATCATATGCAATTATATCAGGTCAAAATATGGATACAATAATATCTGTGTTTTATATACATGATGAAGAAAGTTCTGATGTGGGTATATATAAGCATTAGGGCGGGTCGATTTAATAATCGCCCAAAGCTCAGTGAAAATCGTATTCTAGGGATCAAAATAAGAAACTTTGCGGAATTAACCATACCTCTAAAACGAATTCTACTACCCCGAAACTGTTGACTTTTGTCCCGTAGGGTCAAGTTTTGAAAAATCCCACTTTGACCCATGTAGAGTGCCCCAATCGAGTCCAAATGTATGACCGACCCCCACTAACTTTGAAGGGCCGATCCACCCATGCTCGTGGCACACCCCCCTGGAACTCCCCTGGGGGGTTCCCCATACAAACATTTCAAAAAATCTCCATTTTTGGCACTTTATTTTATTATTTTTTATTTATTTTATTTATTTTTAATATTTTATTTATTTTTTCTCTTTAGAAATTTATTTAGTCAGAACATATGTAAATGAAAAAAATAATTTAACTTAGTAATAGAAAAGAAATAAAAAAAATTACTGTTTGAAGTCTTTTTTGCTTTCAAGTCTGGGCAATTTCGCACGGCTCTCTTATGTCGTCGCCATAACAGCCTCTACATTTTCCGGTATAACTCGTTTGGAAACGCTAGCTAGCAATTGAACGTGTCGTTCTGTTGCAGGTCGTAAAATAGGTTGTGTGGGTTTTTTAAGCCACCACAAGACACAGCTGCATGTCGTAAACTTACTTAAGCAAAATCGGTTACAGGTAGAATTGAGCATAAAATTATCATAAAGGATTTTCCAGAAGTAATAAAAGGCGCACTTGCTTAACAGAAAGCATAAAATTATCATAAAGGATTTTCCAGAAGTAATAAAAGGCGCACTTGCTTAACAGTATTTGTGGTCAGATTAACGTTTAATTTACATGTAAGTATTTTATGGGCAGTTTTGACAACAAAATCGGTTACAGGTAGAACTGAGCATAAAATTATCATAAAGGATTTTCCAGAAGTAATAAAAGGCGCACTTGCTTAACAGATTTTGTGGTCAGATTAACTTTTAATTTACATGTAAGTATTTAATGGGCAGTTTTAACAACAAAATCGGTTACAGGTAGAATTAAAATTACCATTTCATTTTTATTACCTCGTAGACCATATATAACGCAACAGTTTTTGTGAATGCATTAAGTCGTTGTGAAGAACTCAAAGTGTGAAGTTCTAATTTCAGATAAAAAAATATTTTAAAAAAAAAATCATTCCAAATCAAAAAGTTTACAATGAATCCACCATCCTTTACACCGCAAGATGAAGCAATAACAACATCAACAACTATCGAAAACCCAATGAGTCATATACCCAGGCATGATGTTACTGTTTTTGGTGTGTCTACTGATTTGACTGATCTTAATTTACCAACCCATCTGGATATTTTGAGATATTATTTTTACTTGAGCGAACAAAAAAAATTGCTCTATAAATCATTCACTATTCAAGTACAAGATAAGTTGATTGGAATTTGGAAAAAACTTGGTATGGAAATAATGCTGAAAAAAGTGTATATAATAAATTGAATAGATTGCTTGTCAAATATCAAGAGCAAATCAAGAATAGAAACAAACACCAAGAATTTACAGAGTATGTAAAATCTCTGGAAACAATTTTTTTCATTGGAACATGTAAATGCGATTTGAAGGCAGCTCCATGTGCATGCGGTTTGGTTCCCGAACGCCTCAAAGAGTTTATGCACGATCAACATAATCAGAGAAGACTAACAATGGATGGATTTGCGATGGAAATTGAAGAGCAAGGAGCAACGTCTATGTCATCAATGCCAACATACCAAGATCCCGATGATTCAACATACGCACCGCCACCGGTTCAAGAAGATTTGGATATAAGCACAAGTTCACAATACACACAGAGATACGATTGTTTTAACTTTGCCTTGGTATGTGACAGATTTGGTGTGCCTGATAGAGTAGCATCAGCAATGGGAACCGCTCTTTTCCAAGATTTTAAAATGAAAGATACCCATGGCAAACCTCTCATCATGGATAAATCGAAAGTTCGCCGAGAAAAAGAGAAATGCAGACAAGAAGTGCTTCGCAAACGGTTAGATGATACCAATTTGTTAGCATTTTCATTCGATGGCAGAAAAGATGATACTTTAACGAGAGATGCAATTGATGAGAAGTATCATACTAGGATGGTAAAAGAACCTCATCTTGTTATTTTGAGAGAACCGAATTCTGAATTGATTGGTTACGTAAGACTGGAACATGAAACCGCTGAATACAAAACAACCAAATTAAATGATTTTTTTAACGATAAAAATATATCACTGAATGAATTAATTGGCATATGCGTTGACGGTGAGCCAACAAACACTGGCCCACACGGTGGAATTATACGACGATTCGAATTGCTGTTAAAAAGACCATTGCATTGGTTCGTTTGCCTTCTACACTTCAACGAACTTCCGTTTCGGCATTTGTTTGAAGCTTTGGATAAATCAACCAGCACTGGACCAAGATCGGCAACCGGAAAATTGAGCCGTCAAATCGAAACTTGTGAAACTCTTCCGGTAAGTTATTGCTATCACTCATTTATTATAATTGTCAACCGTTTTTAATTGCTTTATTTTTATATATTTTCAGGTGGTGGACGGCTTTCAGAAAATTGAGTTGAAAAATATGCCCCCTGCTCCAGAAAAAATTGAATTTTCCACCGATTCCAAGTACTTATACGACATGGCCCATGCAATTTCTAGCGGCGTGGTTTCAGTGGATCTGGCTAACATCAAACCAGGGAAAATTGTACATTCTCGGTGGCTCACCAAGGCCGCTAGACTTTTACGATTATATGTGACAACGGAAAATCCAGATGCAAATTTAAGAATACTGGTTGAATTTATAATTACATGTTATGTGCCAATGTACTTCAATATTAAGTATTACAGCTCTGTCGTGTACGGTAGTAGATTATTTTTCAAATTCATTAGTTGGTCAAGATTTCTAGAACCTCGTTTACGCAAAATTGTCAATAAAGTAATTACAGATAATTCATATTATGCGCATTCGGAAAATATCTTGTTATCAATGTTGTTTGATGATAGCAAAGAAAAGCGCGACTGTGCTATCAAGATAATTCTACGCTATCGAACCGATGTTGACGACCCAACGGGACTTAGAGCTTATAAAAAACCAGATATAAACTTTTATTGCACAAGTTACACGGAAATGATCAATATGAATGACATAAATGACGTATTTGAACCACCATTCACTCGAAGCATTCCATACGATACTTTGAAAGAATATTTAAATCAAGATGATCCACCGTTTAATGATCCAAAAATTCCATCACACATACAAGGAACAGAACGACACGTTCAATTGCTAGCTAGCGTTTCCAAACGAGTTATACCGGAAAATGTAGAGGCTGTTATGGCGACGACGTTAGAGAGCCGTGCGAAATTGCCCAGACTTGAAAGCAAAAAAGACTTCAAACAGTAATTTTTATCTTTTCTTTTCTATTACTAAGTTAAATTAATTTTTTCATTTACATATGTTCTGACTAAATAAATTTCTAAAGAGAAAAAATAAATAAAATATTAAAAATAAATAAAATAAATAAAAAATAATAAAATAAAGTGCCAAAAATGGAGATTTTTTGAAATGTTTGTATGGGGAACCCCCCAGGGGAGTTCCAGGGGGGTGTGCCACGAGCATGGGTGGATCGGCCCTTCAAAGTTAGTGGGGGTCGGTCATACATTTGGACTCGATTGGGGCACTCTACATGGGTCAAAGTGGGATTTTTCAAAACTTGACCCTACGGGACAAAAGTCAACAGTTTCGGGGTAGTAGAATTCGTTTTAGAGGTATGGTTAATTCCGCAAAGTTTCTTATTTTGATCCCTAGAATACGATTTTCACTGAGCTTTGGGCGATTTTTTTGCCTCCCCACAAATCGACCCGGCCTAATAAGCATATATAGTCATATATACAATTTATATCTTAGTTGATCCGAAAAATGACAGACATAACCTTATCTCATGTGATCCCATGTGATCTCATCGGATATAATGTGATCCGAAAATGTATCTATCTAATTTGATCAAGTAATATATAATTTGATACAATTTGATATAACTACATAAAACCCTTTAAAATTGTTTGGAAATACGCACTAATATTTTGTTTCCCATTTCAAATAATAATGAACATATAAATATAAATAAAAGGATTTTAATGTAAGATGTGATTTTAATTTTATCATATGTGATCCCATATACAATTATATGTAAAAGTAAACGATTTCTTTCTGGTTTCACGATTTTCTAACATAAAATGATTCTGTTACTCATAGCTATTATTTAAGCTATTAACTTTGAACTTTGTTTTATGATCTTCTGTCTTAAAACGATTCATTTATTATTTAAACCATTAAAGACTGACCCCTCAAATTTAATTGCCCAATATCGGTGAAACTTCACACATACAATATTTTAAGAGTTTGTATTGATATCGTATATATATTTTTTCCATACCTGGAACTTACGCCTTAATCATTGATGTTAAGTAATTCCTCCATGCTTTTTTAATAGAATATTTTCTAAATAATCTTCCACATAAAACTCTTCATTTTTAGTTGAAAAGAATCGATTTTTCAAGTAAGGGTATTTCATAAAACTGTAAAATGCGTAATTTTATTCACGAGTGATGCAAAACATGTAAACATTTTCCGTGCAGTTTTTCCGACTGGGTAAATTTGCAGACTTTTGAACCGTTAACTACCACCCCCTGGGAGGGGATTGTATTTTACCCCAATTTTTTTTTTTTTTTAAGAAGTTTTATCCTTTTTTTCACCTGTCTCTGTAATCAATTTGCTGTACTTCTTACCAGTATATTTTCTGTGATGGATCCCGTTTTTGTGTATTTAAATACCCATTAGTCCTTAATGAGTTAATCTATTAACCTTTGTTTTAAATGCAGCTTTTGTAAATATTTTTTTTACAATATCTTTTTCCTTTAAAACCATTTAATGTTCTTCTTTTTGACTTTTCTGATAATCTATCTATATATATAAAACAGGATGTGTGTATGTATGTAACGTATAGATTCCAAAACGGCTGGGCCGATTCTGATGAAATTTTCAGGGAATCTTCAAAATATTCAGGCGGGTGACACTGTGAAGTCTGATTTTCGGTCTGTGGGCGGAGCGGCGTGGCAAAATCCATTTATTATTTTATTTATTATTTTTTTTGCTTTTTTATTTTATTTTTTTTGAAAGCCGTTGTCAAGTTTTCAAAACGAGATATCAAACTCTTAAATCGGTTATGTAGTTCCGAAGATACTTACAAAAAACCTATGTTAATATTTACAAAAAACCTATGTTAATCTTCAAGCTATGTTACACGAACACAACAGCCTCATCCGTCTATTCAAAACAGCCCTAGACCAGATGCCGACAGATGATTATACGGTTGTGATAAGAGCTGACAAGACACCGGCTGGTGAGCATGAGCGGGGCTTCAATGCACCGGTGATAGGTGACGTCGCAGTTGTTACGGCAGTTGTTTTCAGCTATTCATTTTATATACTTCAGCAAATAAAGGCGATAGAAGGACAAAGAGGCGTTGGGCTTCCCATGAAATTACAAATTTTAAAATGATTTACTAATGTTAATTTATTTTTTTAATTATTTATTTGCGTAAAAAAAATTTCTTTATTTAAATAATTAATTACAATTAAAAATTGAAGGCAAAACAACGTTTGCCGGGTCAGCTAGTTATATATAAAAGTGATATTTTATTTTTAATTTCTACCATATATGTTTATATATAATTATATATAAAAGTGATAGAACATGTTTGATTTTATTGTATCATATATACCTGCATATTATTGTAGATTAATGTATATATGATCTCATATTAAACTATATCAAGTCTATATGAAGAGAACAAAAAGATCAACTTAAGACATAATAGTATATGATGATATATAGAGCTAACTTTTGAAAAAATTTTATTAAAACTTGTCCATGAAATTCTCTTTCGCTTTTTTCATTAAAGTAAAGCTTTGTTAAATCGATGAAAAATTCATCTAATAAACACCCAAGGAAATATCATTCATGATACCAATAAAACAATTTCATAGAATTTTTTCTAAGATTCAATGTAGATTTTTTTTCATATCGAATATTTAATTAATATTATGAAATTTTTCATAACTTCATAACAGTTTCATTAAAAAAATCATTATTTCTCATAGATTCAATGAATTGTTTATTAAGAGATATGAAAATTTCATAAGATTATTAATTTTCATGAATTCAATGATTGTTTTAATATTGGCACATTTTAAAAATAATGAGTGCGCACCGGTAGGCTAGTTGGTAGCGTGCTGGCTTATCAGTGCGGGGTCGTGGGTTCGATTCCCACCAGAGGTACTGGTCTGTTTTCGCTACAACGCGCCGAAGGCCATAGTAGCTAGTGCTCGATTAGGGAAATAGTATATAATTTGTAATTATATGATTATTAATTAATAAAAAAAAAAAAAAAAAAAAATAATGAGCACAAAAAACTACATTTTCATCTTTACTTCTGATTTTGGTAAAAACTTGGTATAAACATTCTTCTAGTAATAAGGGAGTTTACGTAATTTTTCATTCATTATAGTTTGCGTTTAATCGCTGTTGAGGTTTTTAACAAATGTGTTAGAAATATAAAATGTTTGAATAGTTATAACTTTTGAGCGTCAACAGAAAATTAAAATTTTGGTGTCATTTTAAAGATGAAGTGAAATTGAAAAAATGCCCTTTTAATTTTTCGTTTTGGAATTAACTTAAAGTATCACCACATATAAAAATTTCAAGTTGGAAATCAGAGGAGTTTAAAAATAAACGGATTTTTTCCGAAACTAATTTTGAGATTTATTATAAAATTTTGTATATTCCATAGTACTTCACATAGTGTATGCTGGACAAGTGGACAATATACAAGTACAACTGGCAACTTGCATTGAAATTGTGAAGAAATGTATTACTAAATACAGTGAGTTTATGTTTGTTTTCATGATATCTGCATGATATTAATGAATTTTTGCATAAAGATTATAAAATCTAGCTGGAACTTGTCCATTGAAGCTTTTCGTTTTTTGTAAAGTTGGATATAAAATTTCATTTTATTGATCACGAATATCATACATTAAATAAAAAAAGTGTCATTGAAACTGGTTTCATACAAATTTTGTAAAAAAATTAAATTGAAATTCGCTCAAAACTTTTCGTTAAGTTAATGCAAGTAGTTTTTATAATCGTTTATAATATTATTCTTTACAAGTTTCATACACTCAATGATAAAAAGAAACATTTCATTACGACAGAAAAGAAAAAATAGATGAAACTTTTTATTGAATTTTAAGAAACTATAATTAAGTGCTTTTTACTTCGACCTTTTGGTTGTAATTCAACTTCGAGCTTTAATATTTATTTATTGAATTTTAACAAACTTTTCGTTCACTTAGTAAAGAAATGTTTTATAAGATTACTGGAAATTTGCATAAAATGTTGCCCAATAAAATACTTTCAGTAGGCCAATCTAAAAAAATAAATATTTAAGCTGATGTTTAAACTTTTTTTTTTCTATTTATTAAGTTTTTAGTAAATGTCCTTCCCATAGTGCCTTCATATGAAAACAAAATATAAGCGGGTGTAAAACTGAGTGCATAAAAAAAAGGAAACAAAGATGAAAAGAAACACCTGACAAATAAAATCGAGGCTTTTAGGTCATTTGAACTAAAGCTACCGGGTTTTTTTTCTTATTTCTTTCACATATGATGAGCATTACAGTGGCAAAATAACAAGTAAAACAATGTGAAAAAAAATAAAAATCACGGCATCATTAAACATATTCTGGGGTTAAACTTAGGAATTCTGAATGAGTGTGCAAGTGTATGTGCATAAAAATACCTTTATACATATAATAAGTTCTTCTCAACTCTGTTCTCTACACATAAAATTAGGGTAAATAAATACACATGCCAACTTATAAGCACACACACACACCATATATACAAGCAAACACAGTTGAACACACAGCCAGACTAGGCAGCCAGGCAGGCATAGAAAAAAATAATAATTAAACAGAAACTGTGCCTTTTTTCGGTTTCACTCTATGTTTGTATATGGGATTGTGTTGGTTTGTAGGCATATATATGTATTATAATGTAGGTTCACGTGTGTGTGTGTGTGGTAAATGCATATAATTTTAAACACTTTTAGCTTTTTACTTGAAAAAATGAGCTTAAACTGCCAGTTTATGGTTGGTCATGTATATTTTACATTATTTTTTCTACTATCTGTATATATGTATGCATGTGAGTGTGTAAGTGAATGTATTGTTAACAATAGTGAAAGTTTAAAAATAACTCAGCAAAACATATTATAGCATACATTTAGACATACTTAGCCTGTATTTTTTTTTTATATCATCTGCATAATTTGCCATGAGGTTACAAAAATTTAAGGGTTTTCTACAAATTAAAGCATTTATTATTTAAGGAATATGAATTTAACTTAAAACTATTAAACAAATTTTGTTTGCTTAAATTTCTGTGGCATATTTTTAGGGGATTTAGCTATGAGAGTGTTCAAAGTAATTTATCGTGGGGCCTACACATAACGGAGTTAAAAAGTAAAATACCGCCTGCAATTGGCATTTTGAATAAATTTAAACATAAATTAAACAAAAAAGTTAAAATAATGATATGTCAGTCTTTTATACAATCATATTTAAACTATTTGGCAATTATTTATGCTTTAAATCACGAATGGTAACCGATTCGATGCGGGTATCGGCAAGGGTAACGCTATTTTCTTTTATTTCGGTAACGGTTTTAAGGGTTACCGAAAAAGTCACACAAACTCTCAATATCTGTCATAATGTCCGTAAAACTAGCGCATTTTATTAACCTGGCCCATAATAAATGCCTGCTTTTATCTTTTCTGCACTTAGTTTTGGAAAGTTTTTTGGTAAAAAGGCAACAATTTCCATTTTTGTCAAAAGATTCGCCCGAGTAGGCCAATATTTTTTAAACCAATGCTGATATTTAGATCTACTATCCCACAAGAAAACAGGGATACTTTGTGTAACCACCTTGTTGGCCTAAAAAAAGTTTACCATTTTTAAATCCACACATAGTATATGTGTTCCACATATTTAATTTTGTCCAAAACCACAGCAATAGTTGTATATTCGTTTTTATTTTTGTAGAATGAACAATATGCAACGACCCTAATTTATTCCCATTGGGTAAGAGAACATACTCTTATACAAATTCTAAAAATTTTTTCCAACCGAATTGATTCGGTTGGTGCAACCTTGTAAATTCGGTTGTCTCAAACCTGACAATTCAAAATGAAAAACTAAAAAAACATAGGACAAAATAGGACAAATAATTAACACATGGGAAATAATGAGAATCGAAAATTGAAGTTAATGGTGAAAGTGAGAATAAGAATCGCTACCAATATATCGCTCATTTACTTCAAGAACGTCATAACTTAATAAACATGATTGAGTTAATGACGCAGAATTATTCGTTATATCACGTATCATAATGTGTAAAAACATCGTATTGATATCTAGTATGCTCACCTCACCTTGAGCAAAACTATGTCGTTATTTTTTTCTTCAAGGTGGGAGTAAATTGAAAACTTTAAACTCGTTTTCTACAAAATCAAAATTTTTGAGTTATGACATTATTGAAGTAAATGAGCGATATATAAAAAAAATCAAATATTCTATAAAAGAATTTTTATTTTAATATAAAAATAAAAAAAGTAAATAATTGAACAGTTCATGCGAATAAAGACGAATAGACCATTTGGTTAAAAAATAATATTTTTATCAACTTTTTGGTATTAGCTTAAAGATTTAAGTCACATCTACCTATATACAAAATTTTAGTAAGGTCTTCGAAAGAGAACTTGCCAAAAATTGGACTTCAATTTTTGCTTAAATGGAACAAGGGCGAATATCTAAAAAAATGTATTGAAATTTGAATAAAACTGTGTTGTTTTGACTACATTTTCATGAGACTTGCAAAACTTGACGAACTATAGTTGGTATTTGTTTGTAACACTTTAAGGACAACTAAGTACAATTTCAAATTTTAGCTAATATCAATTTTAAACTCGCAGCTAAATAATTTTTATATAAGATTTTGTTAAGGATGGATATTCGCCCTTTTTGCTTTCCACACTTTAAAGTCTTATAACTCAAGAACGGTACATTTTTTTGCCAATATAATACGTGTGGTTTGTTCCTCGTAATGTTCTTTTAACACATTGTTACCGAAAGTAAAATTTTTGTATGTTTTTGTGTTGTATTTAATCAAAATTGTGCGTTACCCAGCAAAACTTTGGTAATGGGTGCGATAAAGTAATGCATTACCTTGTAATGTGTACTCCTTACCTGTATCATTATTTTCCAACAAGAAGTAATGAGTTACCGATCATCAATTACCATATGCATCAATTATAAACGTAAAGTAATTATTAATATATATTTTTGAAAATCTATTTATAGACACATTACTTTGTGATTTTTTGTAAGCATAATGGTAAGGTGTATATTTTTGATATCACGAACGAAAACACGAAGCACAACAACTCATCTACATGTTAAGCAATAAAATATTGTATGTATCGATAGCTCAGTTGGTAGAGTTCTCGCCTAACTAATTGTTAAACATCAGAGATCCCAGGTTCGAATCCCAGCATGACCAAGTTATTTATTTAATAAAAAAAAAAGTTATTTATTTAATTAAAAAAAAATATCTGTAAAAAAAATTTTTATGCATTTTTTTTTTTATGAAAATCTATTTATAGACACATTACTTTTTCCCACCATGTAACCATATAAGTAACCAGTTACTTTACCCACTACAAGGTAATGAGTTACCTTGAGGCTCATCGCCTGTAAAATTCATCAATGAAGTAACGTGTAAAGTAATGCATGAGGCCCTATGGCGATACATTACTTTACCCATGATTTGGTAATGTATGGTTTTGCTGGGTAGTTCACTCCCAATTTAAACAAAAATATAAAAATATACGAATTATTGCACTTTCAAAGTCATTTTTTTAGCCTTAAAAGTCAAAATTTCCCCAAAATTTCTGCATTGGATTGAAGGGCTCTGCTAATAAAATGCATTTATGCAAAAAAACGTGTTTGCGAAAAAGTGGTCTATTCGTCCTTATTCGCATGAACTGTTCAATTGTAAAAAAAAAACAAAAAAAACAAAAAAAATCATTGGCGGTTTCGGGATTCGAACCCGGAATGCTCTGCTTGCTAGGCCAGCACGCTTCCATGCAACCTTATTACGAAATATTAACATTTTCTCACCCGTGAACTCCTAATTAGCATATTTGTATTACAGACCACTTCGTGTTGATGTAATGAAACAATTAATTCATTTAGGAGTTTTTACATTTATTTTTGCTGGGTATATTTAGGAGATTATTTTTTTTTTTTTAACTTTGAACTTTTCGACAAAATCATTTCTATCCCATTTTAATGTCAAATTTCATTTCCTAATCATTTTTCAAACTTTTTTTTTTTTTTGAAAAGTTGAATAAACATTTTGTTTTCAATATTTCATTGTCGAAATATTGTTAGTCCTTAAACAATATTTTTTTTGTATGCATGGTCGGTTGGTTTCGTTTTTTTTGTTTGTATTATTTATAACATACCGTTATGCTTTTTATGTGTTAACACATATTACTGATACATATAACAAGAAGAAGTATAAAAAAATACACACACACACAATGAAAAAAACACACAGGATATGAAAGGAAATGAATTTATGGCACAATTCATTTAGCTTGGTTGGATTTTTTTTTTTAGTAGTATTTGATAAAAAAAAAAAATGAAGTGAATAAAAAAGCAGTCTCTTAGGTCTAAATGTTTTCATTTTCTTTCAACAAACTCATATATTTCTTAAATTTTTTTCTCCTTAACATACGCTTACATTTTCCCATAATTCTTTTAAATATTTTTTTGTCGTTATTTCTAAGGTCATTGTTCTGTATTGTATATATATTGTTTTGTTTATTTATTTTTTTAATTTTTTTCTTTATATCATGTCCCTTATGTTAGTTAACATGGGATTTCTTAGCAATATTTTCATTTCCTTGTCATACACTTTATAATTTTTCTTAAAAAAAAAAAAACACAGGCACAGAAATACATAATTTCGTTCTATCTGTGTGACATCTCATATAAGCCTTGCGTGATTTATTTCTATCTACGTGAGTTCATTTTGTTTACCACGTCCTATTGAAATTTTTTCAATTTATAATCAAGAAAACTGGTAATTTTTCTTTTGCTGCATGTTGACGTTCCCGTATTTTTTATATAACTAAATTAAATTTTTATGATCTCTAATAAAGTTAATTTTAAACTCTTGTGATTTTTCATACATATTTTCGTACATTTTTTTTAACGTTTTTAATAATTTCTTCTATTTTTTCTTTCTTTCATTTTAGGTATGTACGAAAAAAGTAAAATGTGCAAAATTAAATTTAATGTACTCTCAGGTAATATATATGGTAGCAATAAAAAGCTATAAAAAATTCAAAGAATTTTTTATTTATTCTTTTATTAAAGAAAAAAAAATAATATTAATAACTAGAATATTAAAGGCATTTTTCTAAACAAGTAAAACTTAAAGTATGCTATGAATTATATTAATTGATTTTATTGAAGTTTTTAAATTAAATAGTTTTCAGATATTTGACCACACATTCATAAAAAAACTTAGTTAAGTCATCAAAAAATGTTGCTGAGTCAGCAAAATTTTAGTCAGGCAAAACCGTTAGCTGAAAATCAGCAAGCTGGTATTTAGCAATAAAATTAGTAGATTCAGCAAAAGTTTTGCTAGCACTTAGTTGCTTAAAAATTAAAAAAATCCTTGCTAAAAGTTAATACAATGTTCATACTCCCACATTGATGACTTGAATTAATTTAATATCTGAAAATATAATAGAAATTATATATAACATAAACAAAATTGTCTTTCAACTACTTACATCAATGGTTGTCTAAATAGGCAACCATTCTTATGCAATCAGCTTAAGGAGACATAAAAAATTAACTAAGATGTGTGTCTTTGTCTTTCGTTGTTGTCTATCTACCTGAACGTATATTTGTTTGCAATTTGACCACACTACACACTACATTTGCTATTTGTACCACACTACAATTTGACTACACTACATTAATATTTTTTTATTTTATTTTTATTTATTTATTTTATTTTGGTGTTCCATACACAATACTAAAAGTCTTATATTGCAGTACAGAACTGAGTATTTGAAAAAAAAGGAAAGAGTTTAAGATTTTAATGTAATTAATTAAATAATAACTTAAAAAATAAATTACAAAATATCACAAAGAAAAAAACAAACAACAATTATGCTACTTATTTAATTGTTTAACAAAAATATAAGTAAATAGAATAACAAAATTAACCATTAATCAAATTTTAACATAAAAAATCAAATTAAGTTGAAAATAAGTTAATTAAGCTTTTCTTGAAATGAAGTGCGTTACTTAAAAGTTGGCAGCTATAAGGGATTGAGTTCTAGAGTTGGATGCTATGGATAAAGAATTGCCACGTTGATATGAGGCTTTTGTAGCAAAACGATTTCAATCTTTTTCCTCTGCAAATATCATTCGAGAAAATCAGTTTATCATAGAGGTGGCCCGGCTGATGTGTATAAATTATTTTGTGCAGAAAAATTAAAGTTCGTATCTTAAGAAGATTGTCAAAGCTAGTACCATATAGTTTAATTGAAAATGTTGAAACTCGTGCACGTCTTTTTAAGCCATATACATATCGAGCAATATTATTGCGTTTATTATTACGTTTAATTTATTTCTGCTTATTGAGTCACAGCTGGCAAAGATTTAGTAATATAATTAATATTAGTAATATAATTAATTTGACCAGCTGCTGACATCACAATATAACAATATTACTTCTATGTTTGTCGCGTCCGTTTCTCGCTGATATTTGCTTATATCTTTTTACTACATTATTGATTCTGCCCAATGTTTATCCTCAAATTTAGTTTCCTTCCTTGCTTCAATACACTGAGAATATATACCGCATCTTTTTATTCCTTTTTTTGTTTTTAGCTCAACTAAATGTGTGCGAATGTCGCGTCCGTCGCCCAGGAATTGCACATATGTATTCACATTGTTAGCGTTCTCTTGCATGAAAAACAAATACAAAAATCGTCCATGATTGATTTTTGTATTTATCTTACAAGAGTTGTAACTTTTAGTATAATATTCCTCGGCTCTACCGCCACATCTACTTGATTCTGCGTATATATTCCAACCTGGTTGTCGTCCAACCTATTAATGTGCGTATGAGCACATTTTTTTTTTAGCAAAATATATTAGTAAAACATTAGTTTAAAACAGTTAAGTGCTAAAAAAAACATAACTAAATGAATTTTATGAGAAATAGTATACTTGATTTAGAAAACGTTTTACTAACTTTTGTACGCTGATAGAAATTTGTGCGTAGTATTAATGAATTCCTTCATTAATCCAATGAATCTTTTCATAAAAAAGTCCCCAAAGAAACGTTTCATTGAGTCAACGAAAGGTGTTTCAGTAAATCAATTTTAATGAATGGTTTTATTGACCCAATGAAAATTTCATAAAGTATATGAAATTTTTTTTTCATTAATCCTAGCCTAATCGTTACGAAAGTTTCATGTCTTTAATAAATAAAATTCATAGTTTGTATGAAATATTTTCGTTGATATTTAATAATTTACACTGTTTATGATTATTTTAGGATAGGATTATTGAGAAATTATCATTCGTTGATATTATATATAAGGTCTGGTCTTTATAGGATCTATAAAATATTTTTATAAAAACAGTTCGAAAGTAAACATCACAGGCTGTTCTGCAAAAGCGATGGCAGATTTTTATTAAACTCAGCCTGATGCAGTAAATTTTCGTTACTTGGAATATTATGACATATAAGAAAGAAATCTAACAAGAAATGTTTTCCGGGATCCACCCACCAATGTAGCACAGTGGGGAAAATTCTGTTGATTCTCAACAAATTCGCTAAAGCTCATAATTTTTGACGAATTCTAAAAACTTAAAATTTTTAAAGTAGCTTAGATTTCAGATTTCAGATCGAAAATTACAAATTTTGAAAATAAACAACAATTTAGGTGTCGTTTTGAACAAAACTATATCGTCTATTCAAATTCGTCGAAAACTGTTAGCTTTAGGCAAACTTAATAAAAAAAATTTATTTATATCAAAGTTTTGGTTAATTCTGTTTAAACGTAATTTTTCAGTTTTTTTTATTTCAAAATGATAGTACAAAAAAAAATTTACAAGTCAAAATTTTTATTGAAAAAAATTTGAAAATTTTTCATTGATTTAATGATTTTTTTTTATGAAATTATGAAAAAATCATAAAAATGTTAATGAAAAAAATACCAATATTAATGAATTTTCATTCAAATAATGAAATTTTTCATTAAACCAATGAATCGATTTTAATGAATCGAACTATGAAGGAAAATTCTATCAGTGTACTAACTTATTTTTTTGAGTGGAGACACAGTGGGATGTATCACAACATTTTTGGAAATACTTAGTGGTTCAATAGCAATGACATTTGGAACAGGCATAAGTGACGTATTATCGAGCTTATTTTTTGTTGTTAAACAGGCCAGGTCGCCGGGGGCGTGTATTTGACAGAAACAAAAGATAATTAATGTAATATCTTGATCCACTCAAAAACTACATTCGCTTAAAATAATATAAAAAAAAATCAAATTTTTGTGATTTTTTCCCCAAAATGCACCAACATTCTTTTGCCTCCAGATAAATATTTTCTTTCAAAACTTATAAATTATACATACTATTCTGAAAAGTTTTTTTTTTCATGTAAATATGCATGTTTTCTGTTAGTCTCTGCTAGACCCAAAAGGCAGATTACAATTGTATTAATTTTTTGAAATTCGTACACACAGAGAAATAAAGTGACAACCGAAATATGGTGACAACTTATAACTTCAGTTTGTACAACGATATTAACATTACATTTTTGAATATTTTGGGTGTTGCAACTAAAATTCAGTAGAATTAACCGAACTTTGTTGTAAAAACTGTTGTTCAATTGCACCAACCGACTGCAATTCATAAAAACTGAATTTGAGTCGTAGTAACCGAATTTCAGTTGGCAAATAGCTAAATTTTTCTCTGTGTGTATTAGAAACAAAAAAATTACGAGCACTTAAAATTTCTTATGCAAAAAACTACTGGTTCGATCTTAATTAAACTTATAGGAGATTACTCAGATGGATCGCGACTTCCAGAATTTTTGTTCAAGATTATGGTGGAAAAACATAGGATACTCCACAAACTGCCAAAGTACCCACTTTTTGCAAAAAAAAAAAAAAATTTCTATGTGTAATCTCGACTAGTGTATGCTGAAATAGGAAATCAACATGAACCTGTATCTTTCAGCGTTGTAATCTTATTCAACCTCAAAAATACACCTATTTTGCAAAAAAAAAAAAAAGTACGTTTACTCCAAAACTGATTTTTCATAAGTCTTTGCCTATAAAATAGTATGGTTTTTTGATATGTTTTATATTAGAGGCCTTTAGTGGATTGTAAGTGCATTTTAAAACTTTTCGCAGCACACATGTATTTTGCTGCAATTTTCAAAATGCACAAATATATTGAAAAATTTGTGTGGCTACTTTAAATTTCTAAACAACCAGACCTAAAACCTACACTAGGTCGCTTCTGAAGTGTACTTTCATTGTAGCACCGTGTTATTATTTACCATAATAATAATGTTTACATACCTTTTGGGTTTAATTCACAACTTCACACTTACAATTTTCATGCATATTTAAGGGTATTTTTTTTTTTTTTTTTAAATAAATAGCAAATTTTAATGAGAGTCATAAAACATTTTTAAAAATTTAATTAAAAGAACATACAGCTTTTCATACCCATAAATAAAACATGTGTTATTAAATATTAACAAGTTAAACTTTCATTATTTTTGTACTAAATAAAACAAAATAACGAAGACCCACAGAATGCATTAAAAATTATTTCCAACATAAAATAAACTTTACTTGAACTCTCTCTCTATAATGTAGGAAATTAAATATAAACAAAAGTTTACAATTGCTATTTAATTTTTAATAAAATTTATTAAAGTTTTTTTTTTTTTTTTTGTTTGCTATGTATTTAGCAAACAATATACTAAACTCACATTATTACATAGACATAGGATATTAGTAGTATATAAAAAAATACACAGGCAGAAAAATACAATCGACACAGTGTTGGCAAAGCGTCGGCGACTGTCGGATATGTGTTGGTACAACGTGTTATTAATAATCTTGACAGTGTTGTCCTGTTACCCGATTGATAACAGTGGCCAACCGTTGGTTTGAGCGGACTTCACACCGTTGGTAATTAAAAAAAAAATTGGTGCTTTATACCTTAAATTTCTATCGGAACGTTGGAGCCGGTCATTCCACCGCTTTGGTGAGAGTAAAGTGGTTGCTCTAGATATTTCCAGGGCGTTCGATCGTGTATGGCACGGGGCACTTGTGACTAACCTTTTTGGTGTCGGTAATGTTTTCTCTTGATTTATAACGAGTTTTCTCAGAGACCGCACTATGCGTGTTGTTTCAGCTAAATTCAGGGGTATCGCAAGGTTCTGTTATTTCTCCTACCCTTTTTCTTATTTTTATTAATAACCTTCTTGGTCAGACCTTCAATCCTTTATACTCTTTTGCATATGACAGCAACATTTGTCATTAATTTTCTTTCGATCACAGGCCAAGCTCTTTGTAGATAGAGGGCATGCGGCAGAACATGAATGAAACACACTCAATCAAGACCTTTCTACCCAAGACCCAATGTTGTATGTTAACCCACAGACGGGATGTGGAGTTAACATTGTCATCTATAGCTATGGATGGTATAGGTATAGAGGAATCGGATACTCTTGATGTTCTGGGAATATTTTTCATACCATCCCTGCAGGAAGCTTGGGGTCAAATGTCTCCAAGTCTCCACTTTTGTCTACTATTTTGTTGACATTGTCAACTAAGCGTCTACACTTTTTACTGTATTAACTCACTAGTAAATTTTTGGTTCCAATGTCTACATATGGTCCCATTAGAAATAATTAGTCACTAGTGAATCTATGGTTCTTATGTCTACATGTGGTCCCATAAGAACTAACGAGTCACTAGTCTGCATATGGTCCCATAAGAACTACCTAGTCACTAGTGAATCTATGTTTCTAATGTCTACATATGGTGCCATAAGAACTACCTAGTCACTAGTGAATCTTTGGTTCCAATGTCTACATATGGTCCCATAAGAACTACCTATTCACTACCTAGTCAATAGTTCTAATGTCACTAGTGATTTTCAATGACACGTACATGTTAAATGTCTATAGCAAATTACATTGCCTGGGGAATATTTGGTTAGTAGTACTGGTGACACAGTCAATAGTGAATCAGTACTTTTTCACTATTGACATTTCCTGCAGGGATATTACTCATACGTACAAACATTTATCAAGGCAAAAATTTAAGAGTTATACTGCATTTATACTACAACCAAAAACTAGTAGTTTTTAAAAACTACTTACTGGTCAAATTCCATATAAATTTGAGATAAAAAACTAGAATTTTTCCAAAACTACTAGAAAAAAAAATTGAAAACAACATAAATTTTAATTATTACCCAGCAAAAACTGTTCTGCCCAGGAATGATTCTAATCGATTATTGTCATGGGAAGGAATCATTATTTTAATGCTGAAAAACAACTTCCTAGGAATAGTTTATGCCTATATAACTTTCAAGAAATTGTTTAGGCAGAAAAACTTCCATAGAATATTATTTGGAATGATTAACTCCTATGACAAGCCAATATTATATTCATCGATGAAAATGAAAAATTTAAAAAGAAAAAAATTTTGGTGAGTTACATTAATTTTTTAAGTCCTATTTTGTAATATAAATTTAAAAAAAGCAGGGACCGTAAATAATGATTATTGCTCGTTTTTTTGAATCAAAAAATCAATCACTTAGAAGAGACATAAAAAAAAAATTATTGCACCATTATTATTATTTTTTGACAATCTTTGCATATCCGTCATGATTTTTAAATTTTTGATTTTTAAAGTTTTCTTCAATGGTAATGATTATTTTTGAGTAATAATAAAAAAAATCAGCCATAACTATTATTTTTGAGCAAAAAAAATAAAACTCAAAAATAATCATTATTTATGATTTTTATTTTTTTTCGGTCAAAATAAAACTCACTTTCAATGTGTGGGATTGACATATCTCATTAAGTAGGAGGAGCTTATCGAAGATTATGGTATCAATCTCTTCTTTGGAACTCTAGCAGATTAATGCATCAATCATATTTGTGGGCGAGGTTTAAGGGGTTAATTTTTAATTTCAAAATAGGGTTTTTTTTTGCCGTATTTTGTGAAAGTAACAATGTGTGGGATGGACATATCTCAGAAAGGAGGAGGAGCTTATCCAAGGTTATGGTATCAATCTCTTCTTTGGAAGATTCTCTAGCACATTAATGCATCAATAGGGCTTTTTTGCCGTAAAGTCAAAATTTGGAAGCTCGATTTTCACCGTAGACGTATGTTTTAGTGGACTTTTTTGCTCAGTACAATCCCAAGAATCAGAAACGCGAAGCGCCCATTAAGATTTTTTTCCTTCCATACTAATCGCCCCACCCTAATATGTATATATATTTACACCTACATGAAAGTGAGTTTTATTTTGAGCGAAAAAAATAAAAATCGTAAATAATGATTATTTTTGAGTTTTATTTTTTTTTTTGCTCAAAAATAATGATTATTGCTGATTTTTTTTATTATTACTCAAAAATAATCATTACCATTGAAGAAAATCATTAAAACTCATAATATAATCATTATTGTGTAATTTTTATTATAAAACTCATAATGATTACGGTCCCTGAAAAAAAGTGTGTATAATTTTTCAATTTGCATGAGAATACAGTCTGATGTCCGCTTGAACAAGCACGTATTTCAAGTGTCGAAAGAGACATTCAAATGTCTTGGTTTTCTGAAACGGTGCAAGACTTACTTCACTCCATCCGATCTCCTTACTATTTATACCAGCTATATCCGGCTGAAAATATAGTACAACTCTCATATATGGGCAGGGGCTGCAGTGTC
Source organism: Delia radicum (assembly GCA_021234595.1). NCBI lineage: Eukaryota > Metazoa > Arthropoda > Insecta > Diptera > Anthomyiidae > Delia > Delia radicum. The sequence goes on from CM037851.1 coordinate 15,267,353, forward strand.
TATTCTGAAGCTTCTGGACCGTGTTTAGGGGAGGGCTTATCAATGACAGTAGTGTAGGCAACTCTATTGATTCATTGGAGCATCGTCGGAATGTGGGTTGTGTGACACTTTTCTATCGATATTACCATGGGAGATGCTCATCTGAGATAAGTGAACTTATTCCACGAGCCCGAGTTTTTATTCGTAATACTCGCTTATCTAGTAGAGCACATCCGTTTGTAGTTGATTGTCCTGTATTTCGTCCAACGCATTACAGAGAAAATTCGTTTTTTAGCCGAACGATTTGTATGTGGAACAAACTTCCCGCAGAAGTCTTCCCTGTTACTTACAATTTAGAAAAATTTAAATCAAATATCCACAACACTATTCCCTCTTTTCCTCCTTCCCATACCCTATTTTCCTGATCAATACAATGCACTGCATGAGTAGGGGGCATCCCCTGAGTATTGGTTAAATTAAAAAAAAAAAAAATATTGGCAAAGAATTTTGCGGGTGGTGCTGGCAAAACACAGGCTTTGAAAAAATAATGTTTTCTTAATACAAAATTAGTTGCACATTTGGTAATTTTTAACACAGTGGGTTTTATATAAAAATCAGTAGTTTGCCAGTTTTATTATTTATATACGGTTGGCAATTTCTACCTGGGTAGTTCAGAAAAAAAAAAAAACAAAATCAAAGTATTAGTTTAAAATTTTTGCAAAACCCACAAATAAAGGAGTTTCTGTTTTTAGTATGCAGACCAATAAGAGTAAGTTTTAAGGAGCAATTTAAAATTTTGCCTAGTTACCCCAATACATACACACATCCTATACACATACTATAAGTGTTAAAATTGTACTTAAACAATAAATTTGTACACTCAATTTAATATTTTAGTATTTTAACAGAAACACTTTTAGCTTCGTCTTAAAATTGAGTTTAAATTAAAAAAAAAATATATATTTCCTTTTGTAATAAATTAGTAATTCTAATTTCATTGTAGAAATTGCTGGAACTAGTTCCAAAAGGTACTACTTTTCAGATTAGTGACAACAAACTAGTTCTCAGAACTGTAATTTTGCACCAGTTGTGTGCTAGTGAAAAGCAATCTATGTTGAGTTTGTTTGAAAAGATTATATAAACTTACATGCTTTTAAAATTTATGTTTTGTGTACTAAATCTGAGTTTATAAATATTCATTTATATTTTATGTATTGTGAATTGGTACAGTACTGGTGCCAAAAAGTCACTCCAGAACTAGTTTGTGTGCTTATCTTTATAACCACGCAAGCAGAAACTGCCGGTAGTACAACAAATCAGGCACTGGCATACCACTGGCTAACCGAGGAATTGTAAATATATTACTGGCAGAACAGTTGCTTAAAACGTTTGACCAGCGTTTCCAAAAAGCATTTTGCCAATATCAGGTTTACAATAACTTTAATAAAAAAACACAAAAAAAAAAACAAAGGCAAAGGATTGTCTGGAACCACTATACCAACCTTGGCAAAACGTGTTTTCCCAGTGCTATCGTGTAAGATCCCATACCCAAAATGATAACATCATTACACAAATGGTCCGTCTGTTGAAAGTGTCGGAAAAGCTCCGAAGAAACAAAATTTCCACAGTTGGCAAAATGCTGGTAAAACCATTAAATATTGTTTTCCAATATAAAATTAAAAAAAACGTTCATGTATAATTTGTTGGTCCCGCCGGGATTCGAAGCCTGGCCGCCAGATTGGCAGTCGACAGCTCTAACCACTGAGCTAACGAGACATGTACTACTTGGTAGCTTAAAACGTAAGTAAATGCTAACTCCTGGGTAACAGTTGGCTGCTCTTATACGGTTTGATGGAAACAAATTGCCAGCGTTGGGAAAACAAAAAAAAAAAAAAAATAGTTTAAAAGAGATTTTCCAGAAGAAAAAAAATCTATAAAAAATTTCATCTGTAATGGCTACGGGAAATTTTGCTGTTATTACGGGAAATTTAACTATTTTGAGCCTTGCGGTATTTTTGCTATATTAAGAAAACATGTCTGTTGAACATTGTTGTAAAATGCAATTAAAAAAATAAATTTTAATGAAATTTTAAATTTCAGTAGAATTGTAGTAAAATGCAATTTAAAACCGTTTTGCTAAAATCAGCAAAAACAATTACTAAATTTTCATAATATTAGTGCAATGAGATTAGTAGAAAAAATTTGTAAGCGCTACTAAGTTTTTGTTAAATTTTTATAACTCTCACTTTTAGCAACTATTTTTTTTATAAGCACAAATTATAAATATTTTTCAGTTTATATTATTTTTATTCTTGTAGGTATTTATACACATTTGGGGAACATTATAAAAATACTCATAATATCATGTTAATTTTTCTGGAACATTGTTGTCTGTGTGTATGATACATGCATTCTCGTTTGTTTCATTTCATTATTGATTAGATGCAGAAAATATTAAAGAGCTAGTTCCAAAACGGGAGTTTGGCACTAGTTGGCTTCCTTATGACTTCTCCATGTTAAATTCTACTGTTGTTTGTATGGAGAGACGGTAGAACTCATACTAGTTGCCTGGCTCAAATAAACCAGTACACAACTGATTCTGTACTAGTAATTTTTCCTACTGGGTTATTTATAACGTTCTATTAAAATTTGTGTAACTAAAATCTTGGTAATTTTAAAATTAGTTTAAGGCCGAAATTTAGCAGTGATTGTGTAAAATCATAGATATAAACCTGAAGAAACAGTAGAAAAATCTTCTAAAAATTTGTTTAAAATTACATTGAAGAAAATCTGCTGAAATCAGAAGATTTTGCTTTGGCTAAATATTAAGAAGATTAGACAGCAAAACCAACTCGATTAAATAAATAAAATTTTAATTATATTTGAGCTTAATTTATGTAAATTCAAAATTACAATTTTATCTGCAAAAATATGCAAACATTTTGTTAAAGATTAGTAGACAAAAAAAAAAATATATTTACAAAAAAATGGGAAGTTTTTAAAGTTTTTTAGAATTTGATTTTTTTTTCTACAAATATTTAACAAAGTTTTTTTATTGCTAATTACCTCAAATTTAATTAAAATTTTGTGTATTTAACAGATTTATTTTTGAAGTTCTTATCTTACTAATACCCAGCAAAAGCACGGCTTCAACTCATTAACATACTATTTACTCGCAACATTAATTTTGTTCGCGATGTCCCAAAAGTTATGGGTACTGACTACCCTATCACTTACAAAAAGGTTCAAATTAATGGCTGCACGGTCTCGTACAAAAATACAGAAAAAAATAGGTACACTTAGAATACTGTGTAGGTAAAGACCACTATGTAGTTAAAAACAAATGAAATTTCATTTGAAGAAAGGACGACTTACATTTCAGTAAATTCAGCTAACATTGTCATTTTTTTCTATTAAAAAAATTAGCCACAATTGTAGTAAAAATTAACCACATATGCAGTAAAAATATAAACAAACGTTTATATGCTTAATGTTTGAAATAAAAAAAAAACTACTGTATAAAATGAATGTAAATCATTATACAGTAATTTTATGTGGTTTGTTTTTTTAAATGAACTACCATTGTAGTCAAATCTGAAATTTCTTCTACAAATTACTGTTTTTTTTTCATATAAAAATAAAGATACTGCATTACAACTTAAACAACTACAAATATTTACAGCACAAGTTCCCTGACTGTACCTATAACTTTTAGGACATAGCTCATAAAAGTAATGTTGCAAGTAAATAGACTGGTAATGAATTTACCCTATATTTTTTCAGGGTATTTATCAAAAGATATGCCTATTTTATAAATTTTCCTGCAAAGTAATTTTTAACAAATTTTTAATAGCTTTTTCTGTTATTTTTACAGGTTTATTTTTTTTAGTGTATTCATATTATGGTCAGTTTTATAACTTTTATTTTAGGGGAGGATTTTAAACTTTTATTCCTGCAGTTTGTTCAAAATAATAAAATAAAGTTTTTAATAAATAAAATTAAGCTTGAGGTTTAAAAGAAGATACAAATTGGAAGAGTTTGTTTTTAGAAAGTATGAACACATTGACATTTATAAAATAAATTTTTAAGTAATTTTAAACGAATTCACAAATGATACTGCATATTTAAGTTAGACATACGTCGACGAGATTTCGAGTGTCTCGGCAGTAAAGTAGCTGTGGATGGATGGTTGGGTGGCACAGTAGCTGATATTAAAATTAGGGTACGCAAACCCCGCAATGCTGAGAAGCATATGGCGTAGTAATGACTTACATCTCAAAACCAAAATACTTATTTTCAATTTATAACGAGCTTTCAACCTCCGTATATTTACAAAAATAAAGCATATCAAACATATTAGCTAGGTTGATACTAGTATTTCGATCTGGCTAAAGATCTCATCAGAACCCGAAGTTTTAGAAAAGCTAGAGCCTATATAATAGGCAGAACTTTAACAAAAAACCTATTAATAATCAATTTTGCTCCATTCTTGTCTTCTTAGAAATCAACCACGTGGTTAGGTCTTTTCCTAACAAGCATCATGACGTTACTAAACTTTGAAGAACAAAAATGTTCTATTTATATATAAAAGTTCTGCCTATTATATAGGCTCTAGCTTTTCTAAAACTTCGGGTTCTGATGAGATCTTTAGCCAGATCGAAATACTAGTATCAACCTAGCTAATATGTTTGATATGCTTTATTTTTGTAAATATACTGAGGTTGAAAGCTCGTTATAAATTGAAAATAACATAAAAATAATCTCGATGTATATAAAAACAAAAAACTAATATAACTGCCAAAATACTTATATTTAACAGTTGCGTTAAAACTGTTTTGTTTTACGACTGTGAAACATGGCTAGTGCGTGACAGACAACATTGACGATTGCAAAAATACTTAGGCCGGTTTGAGTGTTAATACAGTCCTTATTTTAGCATAATTCTTTTTTTGTGTTTATATTAAACCTAATTACTTGTGTTAATATATTTTGTGGTTTTAAGCTATCAAAACATATCAAAAAAGCTCTAGCATATTTTTAGGATTAACCAAACAAATATGTTAAGTTGTCGACACTATTTAAAAATAATTGTGGTCATACACTTTATTAGAATACATATGTATAATTAAAAAAAACATTTAACATGTTGTTTAAAAACATTTTCATTTTTATAGCAAACTATTAAAAAAAATTGTTCAAATGTTGAAATTCCCTAAAATTTTCCTGCAGCATATATAAATTAGGTAGACATTTAATAAGTATATATATTAAATTTAATCCCTTAAAATATGCAACACATAATTCAAATTATTACCATTCGTTTCTCAGAAAATTCCAAATTCCAAATATCATATATTTGGTATTTGCTATTGCCTACTTTAAGAGCTCAAATTTATAGTTAACGCTTATTTTGGGTTGTCCGATTAATAGCTTATTTAAGCTTCAAAGCTACAGCATTAAACTTTAAAATTGAAATGACTTAAATCAAATAGTTTTTTTTTTTTTAAATGTGTGTTTTCGCTACTTTTCGTAGTAAGTAAAACAATTGTTATTATTAATAGTTTCCTACCTAACGAAACATTTTAACTCATTTTACATAAAAAAAAAACTTTAACAAAATTTGTTAAAATTTATTTAATTTCCTACCTAAAGCACTGTTTTGTTAACAATTTACATACGTTTGCAAACAAAACAAACCCATTTAAAAAACATTTCATAAACTCAAAAAAACATAAAAAATTTTTTTAGAATTATTTTTATTTTAAGGCTGTTTTAAAACAACTTTTCTAAAATTAGAAAAAAAAAATGATGACCTCAAAAATCAGTAGAAATGTAGCATATTTAATGGGACATGATGGTGAAAAAACAACAACACAGCAAACAACATCATAATGTTGATGTTATTATATAGAAATGAGAACATTTTGCATATCATAAGGTGGCTTTACACAGCCATCTCCACAATATGGGTCGCCCCTTAAGAACATAAACAATGTTTTCGAGTTTAATACTCACTCCTGTGTTAACATACAAAAATATGTCGGTTTGCTAGTGTATGTGTGTATTTTATTGTTTGAGTGTTTCCTTGGTTAAACATGTCGTGTTTTATGTTTGTTTGTGTGTGTAAGGGCAAAGGTGTTGGAGTTACGTTTAGGCTATTATTATGGCAGTTTGAGGATTTTAAACAACACGAGTGATTAAAAAATTAAAACAAATGAACATCGACACTCAAAAAAAAAAACAAGTTACACACAGAGAATAAATTGGTTGGAATTCCATTATAATCAACAAAATTGTAAGTACTTAAAATTCATCATCAGAATAATTAAACTATATTGTAAACAGAAAATATATAAAATTAACCAAAACACAGTCACATCATTCAAACTATTGGTTTTCATTATCAATATTGAAAAAATATTATCTTCTACATTACCTTTAATACAAACAACCAACCACTTTTCGGAGATTTTATCCCTAGAATAAAATATTTGCAGTTAAAATCGAATATTAGTTTCGTCTGCAAAAAAAAAACAATCACTATATCTGAAATATCATACTTGGGATTTTGGCTCAATGCTAAAATCCCAAGTATGTAAAATATAAGTTTTCGTTACCAATTTTAAAATAATATAAAGTTTTTTAATAGTTTTGGTGACTCTAATAAAATATTAAGATTAGCAACCCAATTTCTGTTGTACATACAAACCTATTTTTAGACATTAATATTTAAACTTGAAAGTAAAAAATATTCAAGGTTAGAAATTTGAAAATACAAATTCAAATTTAGTTTAGGCTAGAGGTAAAGTCATAAAGCCATTGCAATACAAGCAATAGGTCTCCGGTTTGAGCCCAGTTCGCGGAGAAGAATTTTTTATTAATAAAATAATTTTAAATCAATATTATTTTTTTTGTTCTATAGTTTTGGTGTCTCCAATATAATATAATGATGAGCAACAGAATTTCTATTGTACATACAAATTTATTTTTAGACAAATGTGCGCCGCGGTAGGTGATGGCTTATCTGTACAGGGGTCGTGGGTTCGATTCCCACTAGAGGCACTGGTCTGTTTTCGCTACAACGAGCCTAAAGCCATAGAATCTAGTGCTCGGTTAGGGTAATAGGATATAATTTGTTATAATATGATTATTAATAAATAAAAAAAAATAAAAAATTTGTTGAGACAAATATTTAAATCTGAAACTAGAAAATATTCAAGGCTGAAATTTAAAAAAACATATTTAAATTGTGTTTAGGCTGGAGGTTAAGTACTTGCCAGACGAACGGATGATCGCCGGCTCGAGCCCAGTTCGAGTCATATAAATTTTTGTTAATAAAATACATTTTGTTGAACGCATGTGAATCTATTTATAAAATATTATAGTCCAAAAACGTTAAATATTTAATTATAATTGTACAATAAAAATTCGATATAAAGGTGCTGTAGGAATATTCTGAGTGTACATCGAACAATTTTGTTGTCACAGGCTTGTGCAAGTAAATCTCTATTTATTAAATTAAAGATAAGATATTGTATTTAAATATAATAAAGGTTAAATGTGTATTTGTAAACTAAATGTTTATAATGATTATTAATGTAATGTGGTTAAATTGCAAACAAATAAACCTACAGGTGACAGAATAAATCGAAGGACAAGGACCCACATCTTAGTTTCCTTTTTCTTATTGCAAAAAGGGTCATATTTTGTTATTTCTGTCGTTTCGTTTCATTGTCTTCCTTTAAAAGACTCAATTATTTGGACAACCATTGACGTAAGTAGTGGAAAGATAACTTTGTTTGTGTTATATATAATTATTTCTATATATTTTTAGAAACTAAATTAATTCATGTCTTCAGTGTTGGAGTAAGGTCATTTTTATATATTGTTACGTAATTTATTTTTAAAAGAATCACAAAATAATTTTTCATATTTTCAGCAAATAAATTAACTAAAGTATAATTTTTCTACAAATTTTTTAAAGTTTTTTTTAAGTCTACTAATATTCAGCAAAAATTTTGTTAGCTTTAAGTAAGGAATTTTTAATCAACTAAGTTTTGGGAAAACTTTTGCTGAATCTACTAATTTTAAACGAGCTGATTTTTAGAAAAATATTTTGCTGATATTAACAAATTGTTTGGCAAGCACCCTCGTAACTAAAGTTTTGTTGACTGAAAAATTTTTTGCTGACTTTACCAGATTTTTTTTGAGTGTAGTGAAAGTATACAGTTTAAATTTATGTTTTCAAACTTGTGCAAATGTTAGTTGGTTTTCCTGTGTTTTAAAGCATATACAAAATTATGTTGTGAAATTAGTTGGAATGCCTAAATTTATGCTTTGATTTTGTAAACTTTAAATAGCCTCAAAGTATGCGGTGATAAATTTATACTTTTAATGGTTAGAATTTGTTTTTCCAAACAGAATCACATTTTAGAACATCACACAAACTAATTGCTAGTAAAAATATTTGGTTTTATGCATAAGAGAGAAGTGAGTGGAAATGAATTTTACATTTTTAGATTATAAAACATGTTGGAAAATTCTTTAAATTTTGCAACATTGTGGAAATCCTTAAAAATGTGTCAATCAAATGTGTCACTATAAAATCAAATTCTTTAAAAGCAATAAGAAATTTTTAAAGAAGAACACAATTTAGTATATGTACAAACAAAAATGGTACATAGAGAAAATTTTCTTGGGTCATAAGTTTTTATGAAATTTTTTACTAAACTAATAAAGTTTTCTTCATAAAGTGAATAAAAAATTTCTTAAATTTTTATGAAATTATTTTCAATGAAACTTTTTTATTGGGCATGTAAAACTTTTAATTAATAAAATAAAATTTTTCAAAAAAAATTTTATCATAAACCGCAATTGTAAATTTTTACTTTATACCGACCTTAGTAAAAGTATTTGTAACCAAAGTTGAAATTTTAATGAGATATGAATTCTAGACGGTTGGAAATATAAAAAAAATATTAATTTGTTGACGAAATAATTATGAGTTAAACCATTAAATTGTGCATTTTTTTTTTCCCAAATATTTGCAACATTTAAAAGTTTTTGCTACACATAAAAGTAACCATAACACCAGTAGATGCCATACCAGTTTCGATAAATTTTCAGAAGATTATGCTTAATTTTTAATCATAAAAATCTTACATTGTTTGCCTGCGAAATAAATATAAATAATAAAGTCCAATGGTGTTTAACTCAGTTTTTCGGCAAAACTTTTTTTATTTAGAATATTGTTCTTCCTCAAATCCAAAAATCTATTATGATATTGTCACATTAGATTTTATGTAATGCTTTTCAAATCATTTTCGTGATAGACAATAAAATTATTTCATTGGCATCGCTCAAATCTTCAGTTGTCAGCATTTTTTCGATTTACAACGGAAGTCAGTTGGGTGGTTCCTCCAGATTTCGATGAAATTTGTAAGAAATAAACAATTGGTAAGAATAGCTCTTTGGAAAAAGTGGCATAAAAACTGAATGGTTTCGAATATTGGACATAACTTACCTATTAAATTAATTAGGCATTGCTATGCATTATTTTACGCTTAATACAATTAAAATTACTTGATAAAATGCCAGAATTCCGATTTTCGAGAAGCACCCTAAATCTCTTTTGGCTCATATCGCCTAAAGTAGGCAACGATACAACATTTTGTAGAAGAACTTATTTTTTAAATTTTCTGCAGATCACATGGTATGATGTTTTATAATGCGGAACATCGTAGGACACAATATAGGTTTTCGAATGGCGTAATATTTAGATTTTTGAATCTGTGAAGTCTTAAAAAATATCTTTTTAACAATAACTTCCAGATTTAGAGGTGTATTCAAATATTCAAAATTGGTAATGGATCTACTCATCAAGACCTACACTAGGTTGCTTTTTAAGTATATTTTTTACTAAAGCAGTGTTTTTACTAAGCAGTGACAATAATTTAAAATTTTATAGCGTAAATTTTATTTATAAAATATTTAAAATTGAAGCCTACTTTAAGGCCCTCAATTGCATATAAATCATTTTCAAAACCACAAAAAAATCTTACTTCAAATTTTAAATGCCAAATCTAATTCTCACTCAACGGTATCTTGTTAAAAGATAATGTGTTATGTTCAGGGCAAAAAAATATTATAAATAAATATTACCCCTAAAACTATGCAGAGCCAACACTTAAGATTTGGTTGTTGCATATTTTCAGTTTGAAGATCTAAATCATAAATGCATTAAATTTCACGCCTTGATTGTGAAAACGTTAATAAGTATTTTTTATCTATTCCACTAAGATATAAATTGGTTTTTAAATCAATATTAAGGAGAGTAGTTTAACCTTTTATAGCATACTTTTAGGAGTTATTAAATATCAAAAATTAAAGTAATTTTTCGGCATTTGTCTATAATTTAATATAAATCATAGTCAAAACAACAAAACCCTTACTAAATTTCAAATATTTCCATACTTAGAATTTCAGTATTGAGGCATTGTTTTTTTATATAAATGCCAATGCTTTGGCATTAGGATTTATATTTAAAACTCAATGCCTCAATGCTTTTCCCCCATATTTTAATATTTCATGCTAAATTTATTAGTCACTTAACGGACACTTGTTAGACGATTATATGGTGTATTTAGGGCAGGAAATTGTAAGCATTTATTAATCTAATTTAAGCCTTTAAACTATGCAAAGCCATAATTGAATATTAAAAATTCGTTGATATATATATATATATATATTATATATATATATGTATGCGTAGCGCATACTTTAGGGACATGGCCAAAATTGTCGCCGGAATATGCGGTGTATAGAAAAAATTGTCCTCATCTTAAACGCTAGATGTATGAAAAGGCGCGAAAATTTTGGGGACAGTCCCCAAAGTAAGGAAATGTCCCTAAACTATGCGGCGGAACGAATAAATGTCTCTGGACTATGCGCTGTGCATACATATATATATATATTATATATATATATATATGTATGCGTAGCGCATACTTTAGGGACATGGCCAAAATTGTCGCCGGAATATGCGGTGTATAGAAAAAATTGTCCTCATCTTAAACGCTAGATGTATGAAAAGGCGCGAAAATTTTGGGGACAGTCCCCAAAGTAAGGAAATGTCCCTAAACTATGCGGGGGAACGAATAAATGTCTCTGGACTATGCGCTGTGCATACATATATATATATATTATATATATATATATATATTATATATATATATATGTATGCACAGCGCATACTCTAGAGACATTTATTCGTTCCCCCGCATAGTTTAGGGACATTTGCTTACTTTGGGGACTGTCCCCAAAGTTTTCGCGCCTTTTCATACATCTAGCGTATTAGATGAGGACAATTATTTCTATACACCGCATATTTCGCGGACAATTTTGGGCTTGTCCCTAAAGTATGCGCTGTGCATACATATATATATATGTATGCGTAGCGCATACTTTAGGGACATGGCCAAAATTGTACCCGAAATATGCGGTGTATCGAAAAAATTGTCCTCATCTTAAACGCTAGATGTATGAAAAGGCGCGAAAAATTTGGGGACAGTCCCCAAAGTAAGCAAATGTCCCTAAACTATGCGGGGGGAACGAATAAATGTCTCTAGACTATGCGCTGTGCATACATATATATATATATATATATATATATATGTATGCGCAGCGCATACTTTAGGGACACGCCCAAAATTGTCGCCGGAATATGCGGTGTATAGAAAAAATTGTCCTCATCTTAAACGCTAGATGTATGAAAAGGCGCGAAAATTTTGGGGACAGTCCCCAAAGTAAGGAAATGTCCCTAAACTATGCGAGGGAACGAATAAATGTCTCTGGACTATGCGCTGTGCATACATATATATATATATATATGTATGTATGCACAGCGCATACTCTAGAGACATTTATTCATTCCCCCGCATAGTTTAGGGACATTTGCTTACTTTGGGGACTGTCCCCAAAATTTTCGCGCCTTTTCATACATCTAGCGTTTAAGATGAGGACAATTTTGTCTATACACCGCATATTTCGGCGACAATTTTGGGCTTGTCCCTAAAGTATGCGCTGTGCATACATATATATATATATATATATATATATATATATATATTACAAATTTATTAAAAAGGAAAACAAAAATATATTAGCCCTTGATTTTTAAAAAAATATTATAGACAACAATTTAATATTTTAAATTGTTATTAAATATCAAAAACTTAAGGCTTTTTTAAGTCAGTTATCTAAAATTTAATATAAATCATAGCTAAAACCACAAAAGCCCTTGCTGCTTATATTTGTTGATAAAGCTATCCCTCATTTGACGGACTTTTGGTAAATAGTGATACGCACGGATGTAAATTTCATGCATTTATAACAATAAATGAAGACCCTAAAAGTATGCAACGCTATATTAATGTATGAGATTTAACTCATAAATCTCTTGCCTCACACATTTATTTGAAAACTTTAAAAAAAAAAATTGTATATGGCCCCTAAAGTATGCATTGATTTGTAAATTATTATTTAGGGCAATAATTTAAAATTTCTTAAAATTCTTTAAGAAGTTACTAAATATCAAAAATTAAAGCCTAAATCTAATCCTCACTTAGCAGCCTCTTCATAATATTAATGGCAAACAAAATCTTAAATTTAATAAACAAATGATTCGCCTGAAACTATGCAACGCTACATTAAATAGTTTCAAATTTTCTGTTGCATATTTTTATATTTTCCTCGAACATTATTTTGTTTACCACCTGAAAAATGCATTGATTTTTTAAAAACTTAACAGACTATAATTTAAAATGTTAAAGCATACCTCTAAGAGCTATTAAATATCAAAAGTTAAAGCCTTCTTTGAGGCACTTGTCTATAATTGAACATAAATCATAGTCAAAACCACAAAATCCTTACTAATTACTATGTTTGAAGACAAATCTATCCCTCAAATGAAGGCCTTCCAATTAAAAAACGCCATATTAATCTGCCACAAATCTGAATGGGATATATGAAAATTATTGTTGCCTATTTTTAGGTTTTACATTTATTTTAAAAAACTATAGAATAAAATTATGAATTGAAATTGATTTCTTGTTTTCTAAACAAAATTATGAAGTAACGCAATTTTTTGTATTTGACGTCCTAGTTCCTATATTTCAAAACGCCAATTAATCGAGGCTGGGCTGTACTTAAAATTCAGTACAATTTACAAATTAAATAATAAAATTTTCTAACCATATATCGTATTTTGCACAAATCTTGAATATTTTTATTGCACAACATTTTGTCTAATTGTGAAACAAAACATCATTCCGTAGAATATTTTAAAGCATAATTGTATGCATAGAACACACAGGATACTGTGTGCTTAATTATGATTATGCAAAATGTTGCTCATAGGCCATACATGCATACTAGGGTGGGGCGATTTGAACATCTTAATGGGCGCTTCGCGTTTCTGATTCTTGGGATTGTACTGAGCAAAAAAGACCACTAGACGATACGTCTACGGTGAAAATCGAACTTCCAGATTTTGACTTTTTAGCCGTATTTTGTGAAAGTAACAATGTATGGGATGGACATATCTGAGGAAGTAGGAGGAGCTTATCTAAGATCATGTTATCAATCTCTTCTTTGGAAGATTCTGTAGCAGATTAATGCATAAAACATCATCCTAGCCCGCGTTTAACGGGTTAATTTTTAATTTAAAAAGTGGGCATTTTTAGCCGTATTTGGGGAAACAAACAATGCCCGTGATTGACATATTTCAGGAAGTAGGAGGAGCTTATACAAGATTATGGTATCAATCTCTTCTTTGGAAGATTCTCTCGCATTAAGATTTTTTTCCTTCCATACAAATCGCCCCACCCTACTGCATACCCCAGAAAACTATTAGCATAGACATTGTACTCGCCACAGACATAAATACTATTGTAAACTAAAGAACTTTACGAGAAACAGATTGTGATAGTTTTGATATTTCATACCGAAATGAAAGCATACATTTAGGCTTATTTTATAATTACATAAAAGATAAAATGCATAAATTTATATAACAATAGATATACAACAATATATATTGAAGATGTTGGAAAATTAACAATAAAATTGTTTTAAAAAACATTGAAACATATTCTAAACTTAAGGAATGCAAATGGACAGCTTATGAAGTTAGTATGGTACATAAACTTTTAATATAAAATTTTCAAAAATTATCTAGATAATATCCATTTTTTATAGATTTAACTGTATTCAATAGAAATTAATTATCTTGATTGTTTAGAAAACTTTAAGGAAGTATTTATGTTGGAAATATGTAAATGTTTTGATTTGTTTGGTTATGCCTAAAAAGTAGGCAATGGAAAATTAAGTGATTAGATGTGATAAGTATTGTATAACACAACAATGGGGGTATTCATAATACACTTCGTATTTGGTGTATAAGTACACAATGAGTATTTTCAGGTACGGAAATTAACAATTGTTTTTTCATTTCTTCTCAAATTTCGAGTTTATTTCGTTTGAAAAATTTTCCTAAATTTATAAAATAGAATATTTTATCATAAACAGTCAAAACTTTTTTTTTTATAAATTTGTTGAAATGTTTGATACTTTCAAATAAAAATACAAAACAAATTGTATAATAAACTTTAAAGGGTTTCGCAAAATATCAGTGACATTAATATTATAAAAATACGATGTTTACACTATATACGACATTACATGAATCCGGCTAACTAATTATTTTATAAATGAATAACAAGTTTAGTAAAGTTTTGTAGCAAATTATTTAAAGTTTTGAAGTTTAATAAAACTTTGTATACACTTTTTGTTTAAAGTTTTTCAAGTATACTAAGATTTTAAAGCCTATCTGTTTTGGGGATATTTAAATTTTAGAATTTTAAAGTATTATCTTCATAAGTTTTTAAAATTAAAACTTGTTTAAGTTATCAAAATCAAACATATTTTCTACAGAAAAAAAAATAAACATCTTATATTATTTTCTAGTTTTGTAGATTTTAAATTATTTTTATCTTTAGTTTGTGTCAAAATATCTGCTATAATACAAACTCTAAATATTATTTCATTTATTTTGGTTTTTCATTCCACAAAGCAAAAAAGGAAACATGTCCTGTATTCATGCTCTTCTTTAAATATTAAAATCTTGATTAAGTTAAATGTACATTTGGGGCATACTTACGCATGGCTAAAATGTCATTACGACATTTTAAATTTGTATAAATATCACAAGTCCCTAAAAACAAAACACACCCATACACACAAAGAACAACAAGATTGGACAGACCACTGCATATTTTTAATAGAAACTGAGGGTTTTTTATTTTTGGTTTAGATTGTGATATTAAAAAGAAACCCTTATACAAATTTAACTTGTTTCTAGAAAACCCCCAGCAAGTGTCAATGGTTTTGAAAAGATTTTCTTTTAACAAGTGTGAAAAAAGTAAGAGAGTATATTTGAAAAAAAAGGCCAAAAACCCATAGAATTTGAAAGAAAATAGAAAAAAAGTAAAAAAAAACTAGCAAATGGTTTTTACGAAAACATTTTTGTGGTAATAAAAGTATTTAATATTCTAGACTAAGATATGATTTTATAATACCTTCTTTATGGCGCTACATTTAGTGAAATAATATGATAAACTTTTTCTTCGATTTGCAACACGAACGAAACTAGGACAATACCAAAATTAGCCGGCCTAACAAAGAAAACCCAACAAATTTGGGTAATATTTTTTTTTATATTATTTCTCATCATAATATCCTTTTAGCTCGATACACTTTTCCCAGCGATATTGAATAGCTTCGATACCCTGTTTAAAGGAAGAACTGCCTAGGTCCATAAAATAGCCATCAACCGCGGACTCCACCTCTGCATTGTTGGCAAATCTTGTACTACCAAACCAGTTTTTCAAATTTGAAAATAGAATATAATACGAGGGAGCTTAATCTGGCGCATAAGGTGCGTGTGAAGAAACAATTCGAACTTTAATTAATAGATTTTGGCCACTGCATGTGGATGTGTGAACTGGTGCATTGTGTTGATGAAACAACACTTTGTTTTTCGCCAAACGCGGCCTTTTTTTCTTAATTTCATCACTTAAGCGAGAAAATTAATTTTTAGTCGAACTTCCCGCAGAAGTCTTCCCTGTTACTTACAATTGAGAAAAATTTTAATCAAATATCCAAAAACACTACTCCCTCTTTCCACCTTCCCATACCCTATTTTCCTGATCAATACAATAATGCACTGCATGAGTAGGGGGCATCCCCTGAGTATTGGTTAAATACAAAAAAAAAATAAGTTAGCATAATATTCGAAATTGATTGTTTTTCCTTTTTGAAGATAATCAATAAAAACTATCAAGCGCCCATCACAAAAAAACAGACGACATGACCTTTCCTGCAGATGGAACTGTCTACGATTCTCCCATTCCAGTTGGCTTTGACTGTTCATTTATCTCAGTTGGGAAGTGGTGGATCCATATCTCATCCAAGGTTACGAGTCGATGCGAAATCTCGGCTTAATTGCGGTAAAACATCGCCAAACACGCTATAGAAAGATTTTCAAAACCGGTTTTTTTTTTGTATTGTGAGCAAACGCGACACCCATCTTGCGCACAGGTTTCTCATCTCCAAATTGTTGGTCAATATGCGATGTATAGCACTTTTTCAAATGACTATCATTTAAGCTAGCTCACGCACTTTCAGCCTAAGATCATACAATGCCATTTTGTGGATTTTCTTAACCGTTTCTGGCGTGGACACCTCAATTGGTAGACCACTACGGAGTTCGTCTTGTCAGCTCATACGACCTCGTTTAAACTCTGCCACCAAATATTTTATAGTCATAAACGAAGGAGCAGGCTCCCCCAGAGTCGAATCTAGCTTGGATTTAATATTGGTGGAACTGAAACCTTTCAAATTTAAGTATTGAATTACATATTGTAAAAACACAAAACTTTCAAATCAAGACTGCCTTTATTTTCTATAAAAATTCATAAAAATTCAATATAATAAAATTTAAAATTTAAAATTTTGCGAATTTAAAAATATTTTTCTGGCAAATAAATATGATTTCCTGCAAATAAGTAAACTCAAACCCAACTAAACATCATTAAACCGTCAAAAGACTCTTTCTAAGTCCTACTATATGATACACTCAAAAAGTGAGTGTATTTTTATATTTTTTTGGTGGTATAATATATATTTTTAAATTTGCTAAATGCAATGAGATCTATAAATAGCTTTTATTGAATGTAATCAAAATTTTAATTTAAATATTTTGAATTTGCTTGAAACTTAGAACCGAATTAGGTTTGAGCCGTTAAAGATAAATGATTAACGCGAATGACTTTGAAAATATTTTACCTCAACCTGTCGTAAATATATATAAGACGTATGAGTGATATGTATTAAATTAATATCACTCATACGCTTAGTGGTACCAATACATTTTTGTATTTAGAAAAAAAAAATAACAAATTTAACATAAGAATACTTTTGGTAAACTCAGATTTATTTTTTTACGGTGTTCACAAAAACACACACAGAGAAATAAAGTGCCAAGCTAATTAAAAAGTGTATTTTAATGGTAAACACCCAGGTAGAAATTGCCAACCGTACCAAAAAAAATAGTATTGGCAAACCGCAAACCACTTTTGTAAAGCCCAATGTATTAAAAACTACCAAATGTACTACTAATATTGTACTAGGATAACACTATTTGATTTGTAAAGCATGTGTTTTGCCAGTACCACCCGTAAAATTCTTTGCCAATATTGTTTTTTCTTTACCAATATTACAATCAATTAGAAGCATTTTTTTAAATATTTTATTTTATTTCTCACATATCTAAATATGATGTATAAGAATTAGACCAAACGGTATTGCTGCTTTTTAAATGTATTTTATTATACATATTTCTCAAGAAATTTTTTTATTTACCAACTTTATGCCAACGGTGGGAAGTTCTCTCAAACCAACGGTTCGCCACTGTTATCCATCGGGTAACAGGGCAATACTGTCAAGATTGTTAATAAAACGTTGTACCAACGCATAACCTACCGTCGCCGACGCTATGCCAACACTGTGCCGATTATATTTTTCTGCCTGAGAACTTATAAATTCAGTTAGTACAAGGATATTTACATTCGATTGCTGAATATTTTGGATGTTGCAACTAAAATTCAGTGGAATTAACCGAACTTTGTTGTGAAAACTAATGTTCAGTTTTATAAACCAATTGAAATTCGTAATAATTAAATTTGAGTCATAGTAAACAAAGTTCAGTTGGTAAATAGCTAAAATTATTAGAGAAGACAAAAAAATTTATTTTACAGCAAAAAAGTTTAAAAAATACAAAATTTTAAAAGAAGAAGCAAACAATTTAAAAAAAAGGCATTTCAAGCGAAGAAAATCAAAAAAGTTCAAAAATATTTAAAGAAAGTAAGTTTAAAACCAAATATTAAAAATAAAAAAAAAATTCAGAATAAGCAAATATGAGTAAAAATAGCAAAAAAAAAGTAAAATTTTTAATTTCTGATCATTATAATAAAAAAATATATATAGTTTCTCTGAAACTTTTTTTACTTTTTTTTTATTTTGCACCTCTTAAATCGGTTGTTTTTATTAATATATGAATATAAATTACTCTTAAAATAAAATCCTCATGGGAAAATTTTTCCGTTTTTTGTAGCGGGGTAATTTTTTGCTCTAATTTTCCGATTTTTTTCTTAAGATCTGTTGGCTTTTCCTTGTTTTTTTTTTTTTTTGAGATTTTCTGACTTAAAGTTCTTCTTATACTCATGCAATATTACATATTTATCACAGACTTATTATTTATTTTCTTAACTTTAAACTTTTGTCTTTAAGTTCAGCTTTCTTAAATTTTTTACTTTTACTTCTTTTACAATATATTTTTTTTTTTTTAATTTAGCTTTTCTTTGTTTTTTTCTGATAATTATATATAAAATTGATAGATTTATTTTTTTTAATTTCTACCATATATGTTTATATATAATTATATATAAAAGTGATGGAAAATCTTTGGTTTTATTGTATAATATATTCTTATATACATATAATTATACATGTCAGTATATTTGATTTCATATTTATCAAGTATATATGATGAGATAAAAAATATCAACTTATATACAAGGTGGCGCAAAAATAACCTTCCGATGTTTTTTGGCTGTAATTTAAAAAAAAAATGAAAAACTTTGATTCTTCTTGTGGATTATTTTTATTTGGTATTTTAATTTTTTTTACATCAAGTCGAGAATATGATGTCATGTAAATGGCCGCCGCCACAGTTGATTGTCATTTGAGCCCTTTTTATGGCATTTTCCATCACTTTGGCCAAAACTTCCAACGATAGGTCCTCACATTCTTGACGGATATTGTCTTTAAGAGCTGCAAGAGTCTGAGGCTTGTTGACATAAACCCGCGACTTCAAAAAGCCCCACAAAAAGAAGTCTGGAGCGGTCAAATCAGGCGATTTTGCTGGCCAGTGCAAATCGCCAAAACGGGAGATTAGGCGCCCGGGAAATGCATCCTTCAGCATATCGGTTGTGGCACGTGCAGTGTGTGCCGTTGCACCGTCCTGATGGAACCACATGTTTTCCAATCTCAATTCATCAAGTTGCGGCAAAAAGAACTCGTTGATCATTGCTCTGTAACGCTCACCATTCACAGTAACCGTTTGGCCCGCGACGTCTTCGAAGAAAAAAGGTCCGATGACTCCTCCAGCGAAAACAGCACACCATACAGTGACTTTGAGCGGGTGTAATGGCTCTTCGTGGGTTACACGCGGATTTTCAGTGCCCCAGAAGCGTAAATTTTGCTTATTTACGTACTCGCTAAGATGGAAATGGGCCTTATCACTCATGATTATTTTTGATGAAAAATCATCTTCCTCTTGGTGGTGATTAAGGATGGCTTGAGCGTATGTTACACGCGATTAGTGGTCAGCAGCTAACAGCTGATGCACCGTCTGGACTTTGTAGGGAAACATCTTCAAATCTTGTACCAAAATTCGCTGTAAAGACCGTCGACTGAAACCCATTTGCGTGGCACGTCGTCTGGTCGATGTCGACTGCGCTTCCATGACATCCTCGGCTACAGCAGCAATATTCTCTGCAGAACGGCTACACCGGGGTCTGCCACGCTTGGCAGCATCTCGTGTTGTGCCAGTCTCTTCGAGGCGAGCGGCTAAACGTCGCAGTGTTTCATCAGTAGGCGTTGGACGGCCAGGAAATCTGCGACGAAAATCACGTTGTGCCAAAGTCACCGACCGATTATTGGTCAAATAAATAGTCACCAATATTCCGCGTTCTGGAGCAGTGTAGCGTAACATTGTTTATTAACGTGTATTTCGCATGTGTTTACTACACAAATGTCAAAACAGAACTGACATTAGGGGCCAATCGCAAAATTTATAGCATTTTCTGATAGGAGGATTACTTTTGCGCAACCTTGTATAACATGAGATATATCGGTATATGACAATATATAGAGCTGTATTAAAAAATTTCGTAAAAATAAATATCAGATATAAATATTTATCGTTACATATGGCCACATACGTAATTATATATATTTATATCAAGCTTTACATGACTATATATAAACTTTTTCCGTCGGGGATTTCCAATTTTATATGTGAAATGTTTTATACAATTAATGACAAAGTTTAGTTAGAAATTCATTAAAATTTTATTGGTAGAATTTTTATGAAATATACTCTCTGTGAACTTTTGAAATACAAAATTTATGCAGATATATTTACCATAATTTTTATATTCGATTTCATAAAAATGACTCAATCAGAATATATAAATTTGAAAATCTATTGTGCGGTCAATCAAATTCAGTGTAGCTGATATATAACAATTTTCCCAACTAAAGTGAGTAGGGTTTTATTTTCTTGTAATTCTAGTGCAGGGGTGGCAAGACTTTTTTCGTTGAGTGCCACAAAGACACAAATTTTGTTGTGAAAAATATGTCGCGTGACACCTTAAGAATTTTTATCGTTTGAAAGGTCTTTTTGTATGAA
Source organism: Delia radicum (assembly GCA_021234595.1). Lineage (NCBI taxonomy): Eukaryota > Metazoa > Arthropoda > Insecta > Diptera > Anthomyiidae > Delia > Delia radicum. The sequence continues at coordinate 15,288,423 of CM037851.1, forward strand.
AACCTTTTTCTGTCATCTTTGTATTAAGTTTTTCAGATATAGTTTTATTGCAGATTGTTTTTCATTTTAGTTCAATTTTCTGCCACTTTTTTACTTTTCTGATTATGAGATTTTTTTTTTCTTAAAACATTTGTACTTCTTTCAATCCAAAATAAAAGAAATTTGTTCAGAAGCGTAGTGAAATTTTAAAAATGAACTTATAACGATACACCACCATTTTCCGTTGTTTTTCAGTAATTAACAATTGCTTTTAAGATATATCAATAATATTTTAGATTTATGAATAATCTGAACACCAATTCATTATGTATTTCAGAAATGATCAATCAATTCAATATCAAAGTGATTGTTATATTTATTCCAAAATGTATTTCAAAAATTTTGAATAGGATTTACGAATAGTATTTCTGAATTACAATTAATAGAAGTTCAGAAATCATCAAATGTATATCAAAAATGATCAAATGTAATATAGCAATTATTATTTATAGCTCGGAAATAAAAATATTAATAACATTTGAGAAAATATAAGTTGTATTTCAGATGTTAGTAGTTGTTTATGAGAAGTTATCAATTGTATTTTAAAATTAATCAATTTTTTCAGAAATAATGATGAAATGTTTTTAATTATTAATTAAATCTCAGAGGTTATAAATAATGCTGCATATAATATATTTGGAATAATTTTTTTTGCTTTGAAATGCAATTCCTAATTTCTGAAAAACTATAAATAACTATTTTGTTTTTCAAGAATTATAATGCTTGAAAAACAATCGAGAACTTATTAAATACAATTAATAATTTCTGAAATACAATTAATGTTTTTTGAAATATAATTGGCTTTTTCTGAAATAAGTTCGGCATCTTTCTGAAAAACAATTGATAACACAGTGCGACAGAAAAAACCATATTTGCTGTAGAAATTCACACAGATTTTTCAAGTTAGCTTAAGTAATATATATACCATTAGAAAGGTCTTATTTTCTTCTTTCTAAATCCGCTGATGTCGGATGATATTCAACTAAGTTACAGGCATATAAAAGCATGAAGATAAGAAAACCCGGTTTTTTACCGCAACTCAAAATTTTGGAGATGTTTGCCAAATTTCAAGGACAGATTCTTATTGTACTCGGCAACACTTACCACCCAGCAAAATAAGAGCTGAGGAAGAAGTACTAAAAACACCACATCTACTGATCTGGATGTGGTGCAAATTTAGGTAAATCATTAATGATTTTAACATTGTCGAGTCATTGGGCGGATGGAGTGAATATATAACTTCTTTAATAGCATTTTAAACAGTGCTATTTTTCAATAGTTTTTTTTCAAATTTATATTAACACTTTTATTTAATAAAAATGTGCAGCATACTTTAGGGATGTTTCTTTAAATTAAAAAAATAAATAACTATATAATTATAGTATATAATTTTTAATTATATGATTAGTAATTAATAAAAAAGAAAAAACTCTTATAATTATTTTAGCAGAATTGTTGCTGGTTTTCTAATAATTTTTTTTTGTAATAATTAAGAACTCCGTGTGTCATCCAAAATGATGCCCCGTGCCACTAGTGTCATAGTTTTGCCAGCCCTGTTTTAGTTTTTTAATACTTTGTTTAAAAACATGTTCAAAAAGAAATCCTTCTTTATATTGTAAAAAATTACTTAAAGAAATTGTTTTTTAAGAAGTTTGTTAAAGTTGTGTATTTATATTATGTAAATGTCTTATATTCCTATAAACTTATTAAATTTTTAATTTTTAAAAGTGTTTTTGTCTTGGTAATGTTCCAGTTCTTTACGCACGATTGCCTTCAATTGAGTTACTCTGACAAAATGAAAGAAGTGGAATAAAAAAACCTCAAATAATTTTATTTTGGCCATGGAAAGAAAGGAAAAGTTTAATTTAATTTGTTCTACTGTTACACTTTTTTATTCTTGTTTAATATTCAACTTCTTGTTTTTCAGTTTTCTGTTTCTGTTTCTTTTTTTTTTTGAAAGGGGACTCTTTTTGTGATTTTTTGTATTTTTGTTATTGGTTTTTCTTCGTATTTTTTGGTTTGGTTTTATGTGTCAAATTCAAATTTATGGTTTTAATGTCAGTCCAGAGTGTAATTCAATCTGGTTGGCATTTTTATTTTTAAATGCCAATTTTACTTTTAATATTATTCTCTTCTTATTCTACTGTTTGTTGCTATTGTGTTTTTATATTATTATTCGTTATTATTCGTTATTATTCTATAAGTAAACCCCGTCGTTTCTATTTTTTGTAAGTTGACAAATTAAATTAACTTGTTAATGTTAAATTTTTTTGACATTTCTAGATGTTCAATTTTTTATTTTTTTTTTTTTTTGTTGTCATTATCTATCCTATTACATATTTCTTTCGTGTGTCGAAATTTAATTATGTTACATAAGTAGGCCAACCAAAAATATGTTTTTATTATTTAAATTTAAGCCCTTAAAATATGCAACATAGAATTTATTACATCAATTTTAAAGTTTTGTGGTGTTTTATATTCGCTATTGCATATTTTAAGAGCTAAAACTTAATGCATAACGGCTTTTTTATTTTTTGTTAGCCTACACATAACAGTAGACCAAAGTTCTCCTAAAAGTATGCTTCAAATTTCTACCGGACGATTTTATATAACACCATTATTTTTGTAAATTTCTTGCCAAAGTGTGTACTTCTCTATGGGGAATGGGACCGGTTCTGCGTATGCCACAGGATCGGTCCCTTCGTGCCAGAGACTGGTCCTCTGCTAAACCCTACCCTATGTAAACAACTGACAACTTTAACATTGGCTTGTCATAGGAGGGGATCATTTGTCCTGATTTAAACCACATAGTGGCATGCCACAGGACTAACCAAAGATGGGCATACCACAAGACTTACGCAAAACGCGCATGTCGCATAAAATAAACGAAAACTAAACAGCTTCCAATGGGTAAGATTCTGGCCAACTGGCTTTTTCGTTTAATAAGCATTCTGGTTAAGTGGTATGTCCTCCCTTACCAGTCACAGGATTGGTAATTTTAGGACAATTGACACTGCTTAACTTACTTCAGTATTAAATTATACCAGTCCTGTGATAAGTCCTTCTTTAACCAGTCACTTTTAGGTTAATGGACTCCTCATTCCCCACAGGGATGTTAATGAAATTTCCGATTAGGTTAAAAAATTGTAACCCTATCATCGATTTGTTTAGCCATATTGTACACATCATCCCAGCAAAAAATTTTCAAAAGGTAATCGGTTTTGTAATCAGGAATTTTGGTTAGAATGCCTTCCCAACCTGATTACCAACCCGATTCTTTTAACAGGGCGTGAGACTGAAAAGAATTGATTCTTTAGATTTAATTCTATTTTTCTGTACAAGAACCAGTTACCTTATTTTTTTCAGAACTACTTCGTTTGTTAAAAAAAGAAGGAGTTCTTTTATTAAAATTGTAAGTATTTTTTTTAAGAAGCACTTCTTTTATTACAAAACTTATTGGGTAACTAGTTCTAATAAGAGTTTTTATAACAAAATGGTAATTGGCTACAAATTGAACTAAAATTATCACAAATATAAGTTACAAATAGTTTGTTAGTTCGTAAAAGAACTAATTATATTTAAAAAACCATTATGTGTTCGCTTTCTTACTTTAAGAATTGGTTACACAACTGTTTCCTTTTTTTACTGACTCATTGCAATGTGTTTGGTAATGCAGTTCAGAAATTTGGCAATCAGAAACGTAAGCGATTATATGGCAATGCCTTGTTTTGGTAATGTGTTTTTTTTTCCTGGGATATTAATAATTCTTATCGTTTTTTAAATAAAATGATAAATTTTTATACAACTTAAATAAAATTTCCAACTAATTCTCTATTATGGATTAGTTTTTAATAACGCAAATCTCCTATAGAGAAAAAGTTCAAAAATAGATTAATAAAAATCTTTATTTTATTCAGGGACCGTAATTATTATTCCTTTTATAATAAAAGTCAGATACAAAAACTTATTTTTTGACTTTTATATTTTTTGTAGCAAAAATAAAATTTAATTTTTTTAAGCAAAAATAAAATTTTATTTCTTTGAACAAAAATAAAAGTTATTTTTTTGACTATGATTTTTTGAGCTAAGATATAAAAGTAATTTTATAACTTTTATTTTTTGGTCAAAAATTTATTATTCGATTTTTATTTTTTTAAGATATTTTTTTCTTCTTCTTTTTTCTTAAAGTTTTGGCAAATAATAATTACCATGTACGCAATTTTTATCGGGATTTGTTACATGTTATTGCGTTTGTTACGAACTTTTTAAAAATAAAAATAAATTATTTTATTGATTTTTTTTTTTATAAAAAAAATAACTTTTATTTTCAATAAATAGCTTTTTTTTAATTAAATCATCAATTTTGCTCCATTCTTGTCTTCTTATCAATTAAACACCTGACTATGGTCTTTTAGGAACAAGCATCATTACGTTGAAGACCACTATACTATACTAGTTTTTACTCTGCTTAAGAAATTGATCATAAATAGGTTTTTTGTTAAAGCTCTGCCTGATCGAAATACTAGTATCAGCCTAGCTAATATGTTTGATTTGTTATATTAAGCAAATATTTTTAGAGGTTTTTTTTTTGTTTTTATATAAATCTAAATTTTTTTTTTTTTTTGTTATTATTAATTTACAACGTGATTTCAATCTCCGTATATTTACAAAAATAATGAATATGAATTATTTTAGCTAGGTTGATACATGTATTTCAATCTGACAAAGGATATCATCAAAACCCTTAGTTTTAGACAAACTAAAGCATCCAGAATAGGCAGATCTTAAACAAAATATCTATTAATTCTTCAATTTGGCTCCGTTCTCTTATTTTGCTCAAAACAATTAAATGTTAAAAAATTACTTCAAATTTTGCTCAGAAAAATTAAAATCAAAAATAATTTTTTAATTGTGCTCGACAAAATAAAATTCAAAAATAACTTTTATTTTTGCTCACAAAAAATAAAACTTCCAAAAAGCAAAACAAAACTTCTCTTCAAGGATTAACATGGTATACTTGAATCAGTTCTCAGGCTTATATCTATATGACTTTTTGTTTCAAAATTTAATAATAACTGTTATTTTCGGTCCCTGATTTAATTGTTTCTCAGATTTTTCAAATTTAAAGTTAAAAAAAAAAAACAATGAAGACAAACTATAATAACGAAGTCAAAAACTGCCAATGCACTATTGTAAAATACGGTCATGACTCGATAACATCGTTGTTTTTTTTTTTTGTTAAAATAACTGACATTTGGTACAAGAATAAAGAGCATACTTTCGTATCTGTCCTCTTAGTTTGTGTTAATTGTGTTAATTTTACAAATGTTCAACAAAATTTAGTCAAACTAAAATCCAACACAATAATATACAACATTAATTCCATGAAAGAGCATTAAAAAATTTAGATTTTTTGACCTCATGTAATTCGATTTTTTTATATTGTGAACAGGATTTCTCTATGGAGCAATATAGACAATCAATCTCTTAGATCTTCGAAATTTAAAAAAACTTGAGATTTTATTTACGTTTTTATTTTTTAAAAACTTAGAAAAATGAAAAACGCTGTGTTTTACTTTTCTTGTCCATATTTTCCAATTTTATTTTAAAAATGTTCACATATTTGTATTATACTACGTTTCCACTGAAAGTGTTTTGAACATGTTTTGCACATGTATTTTTTCACCAAAACACATGTTTTGCTCAAAATACGTAAGTGGAAACATAGTATTAGTTTTAAAATAAAATTTTAAAATATTTTGTAGACTTTCACTGTAATGAGAGTGCATACTTTCACAAATATAAACTTGGATAAAAAATGGTATTTACAAGAAATGTGGGTCTAAACTATGTTGTAGAAAATTTGGCAAATAAACACATTTAGCAGCTAAATTTAAAGGACTTTTTAACTAGGTGGTAATCGATATTTTGTCGTATTTGTAGATGATTATAAACGTAACAAAACTGTAAAAAAAAATATTCCTTTAGCCAGAGTAAAAACTAAAAACTTGTTTATATAAATAGGACATTTTTGGTCTTCAAAGTTTAGTAACGTCATGATGCTTGTTAGGAAAAGACCTAACCACGTGCTTGATTACTAAGAAGAATAAACGTTTTTTCTCTAAAAATTATAAACACTATTACTTTTACTAATATTGCAGTTATTTTTATAATAGTTAATAATAACCACAATTTTAAGTAATTTTTGTGGCAAATGTAGTCATTAACTTTTTAATAGCATTTGTAGTTGTTTAAAGTGTAATTTTTAATCGTTTCTACCTTCTTCAATTCCTGTTTGTGGTAGTTTCTTCAATTCAAATTTAGTAAAAACGAGGGAAAAATAAATAAAACTTCTAAATTTTAAATTATTCTAGAGAATGTTTTTTAATTTGAAGTTTTAAGGAAAAAATTCATGAAAGTTAAAAATTGTGTTGCTTTCTTTGGAAATTGGATAGTGGAGAGATGAAAGGTGGTGAAAGATGAAGGGCTTCAAACATGGCAACACTGTAATTGCGCGAGTAGATAAGTCTTAGAACAGTTGTTGCTCGACACCTGATGTAGAGTTGGCGAATTTCTTGAAGCTTTTTGTTTCATAGCCCTGATTCATTATTTTACTTCGGTGGGGTTAAATGGCTATGGGAACACCGAAGGTGGGCGCAGCTATACATATAAGTGATAGGAAACTCATACATATTATTTTTCTAAAATGATGTTTTCGTTACCGGGAATCCAACCCGGGACCATCTGTGTAACAGTCCAACGCGCTAACCATTACACCACAACGCCCACCTTTTTTTTACGTTTGTAGTCAGAAGGTTTTGTTTTTTTGTGATTTTTTATGCTTTTTAATATTTTTTTTATATAAAAAAATGTTTTTTTTTTGTTTCTGGAAAAGTTCTTTTAAGACCAACTTTTGGTTTTGTTTTCCCAACGTTGGCAAGTTGTATCCAGCAAATCTTATAACCGGCGGTTACCCAGCAGTAATTATTCACTAACTTATAAGCTGTCAAGTATTACACAGAGAGTAAAGTTTTGCCATTTGCTAACTAAAATTCGGTTACTACGATTTAAATTTGTTTACTACGACTAGAAATTGGTTGGTACAACTGAGTATTGGTTTTCACGAAAAAGTTCTGTTAAAACAACTGAATTTAGCAACACCCAAAATATTCAGAAATTAATATTCAATATGGTTGTACTGTTTAAAGTGTAATTTTTAATCGTTTCTACCTTCTTCAATTCCTGTTTGTGGTAGTTTCTTCAATTCAAATTTAGTAAAAACGAGGGAAAAATAAATAAAACTTCTAAATTTTAAATTATTCTAGAGAATGTTTTTTAATTTGAAGTTTTAAGGAAAAAATTCATGAAAGTTAAAAATTGTGTTGCTTTCTTTGGAAATTGGATAGTGGAGAGATGAAAGGTGGTGAAAGATGAAGGGCTTCAAACATGGCAACACTGTAATTGCGCGAGTAGATAAGTCTTAGAACAGTTGTTGCTCGACACCTGATGTAGAGTTGGCGAATTTCTTGAAGCTTTTTGTTTCATAGCCCTGATTCATTATTTTACTTCGGTGGGGTTAAATGGCTATGGGAACACCGAAGGTGGGCGCAGCTATACATATAAGTGATAGGAAACTCATACATATTATTTTTCTAAAATGATGTTTTCGTTACCGGGAATCCAACCCGGGACCATCTGTGTAACAGTCCAACGCGCTAACCATTACACCACAACGCCCACCTTTTTTTTACGTTTGTAGTCAGAAGGTTTTGTTTTTTTGTGATTTTTTATGCTTTTTAATATTTTTTTTATATAAAAAAATGTTTTTTTTTTTGTTTCTGGAAAAGTTCTTTTAAGACCAACTTTTGGTTTTGTTTTCCCAACGTTGGCAAGTTGTATCCAGCAAATCTTATAACCGGCGGTTACCCAGCAGTAATTATTCACTAACTTATAAGCTGTCAAGTATTACACAGAGAGTAAAGTTTTGCCATTTGCTAACTAAAATTCGGTTACTACGATTTAAATTTGTTTACTACGACTAGAAATTGGTTGGTACAACTGAGTATTGGTTTTCACGAAAAAGTTCTGTTAAAACAACTGAATTTAGCAACACCCAAAATATTCAGAAATTAATATTCAATATGGTTGTACTAACCGAATTTATCGGTCGTTACCACCAAAATACACTTTTCTATTTGGTTGTCACTTTTTTTTCTGTTTGTATAAGTGTTGTTAATTCAGTGGGTAGAGTTGTCGGCTGTCCAGCTGGCGGGACCAAACAAATTATAAATGAACTTTTTTTTAATTTTATTTCAAAAAATCTATTTTTAGAGCACCTATTTTATGGTTTTACCAACATTTCGCCAACGTTTGCAATTTTATTTACGAGGTGCTTTTCCGACACTTTGTTTTGAAGAGACGGACCCTTTGTCTACTGATGATATTATTTGGGGTTGTGTAAGCACTTGTTGCTAGCACTTGTACCATCTGCTAAAGTGCCTTGCCAGAGGTGGTCAGTTTGTTTAAAGTGTTTAAGTGCTAACAAAAACTCTGTTTTTTTTTCTCGAAAACAAAAGTGTTAATTTCTCTAAAAGAAATCTCATAACTAACATTGCATTTCCATTTAATTTCTTTGTTTTTTTCCAGGAGAAATTTTCTTTTTCCCTTTTTTTATATCCCACCCTTACCAGAATACACATCCTTTTTAGCCACACACTTTATAATGCAATTGATATGCAAAGGAAAGCAAAGAAAAATACTTTAACTCTATAAAAATTTAATATACTTTTATGGAATAAAGTCTTTTTCTATGTTATGAACATTACCGGAAAATATACTTATATAAAATTTATATTTCAAACAAAAGACTAGGAAAAACTTTAATTAGTTATGCAAAGAACGTCATACAATTTTATGTTTTGCCTAGTTGTATGCTAAGGATATGCAAGCCTTATTGCAAACAGCTTTCTAAAGAAATAGATATAAAAGAGAGTGAAAAAACTTTTCATTAAATTATTCATACCAACCTTATCTTTTCTACACCTGTGGTTATTTTTTTTTTTATATAAAATAAAATTAGTTTAAGATTTTTGAAATAAAAATTCTCTAATTTTTAGAAATTTTGGAAAACACAATTTAGGGATCTCTACCAGAATTTGAAAATTTTCCCGATTTCCAAAAAGGACATATTTTCATAAACGTATTTATTTTTAAAAACTGAAAAAAAAGAACACAAATTTTATTTATTTTTTTTAATTATAAAGGGTGTTTTTTATACAGGTATAGAACTTTAAGTTGGCAACATCTTTTTAACTGGTGGTCATTTTGTCAGCTGTCAAGTGATTTATGTTTATCAAATTTATTTTGAAAATCTGGTTCTCTTCGAAATACGAATTTTGCGAATTTTGTTATTTTATTATTTTTCTTATTTTACTTTCATTTTTTTTTTATAAAAAAAAAATTAGATTAAGATTTTTGAAATAAAGATTCTATAATTTTTTAGAAAATTTTCCCGATTTCCAAAAAGAACATATTTTAATAAATATATTTATTTTTAAAAACTTAAAAAGATGAACACAAATTTTTTTTTTTTTAATTATAAAGGGTGTTTTTTATACACGTATATAAATTTAAGTTGGCAACACTTTTTTAACTGGCGGTCATTTTGTCATCTGTCAAGTGATTTATGTTTAGTTTGGTTTGGCATTTTAACATGAATATACCGACGCCTGAACAACGCTTTCAAATTGTGCAAATTTATTTTGAAAATCTGGTTCTGTTCGAAATACGTATCAAGCACTACTACGTCCATTGTAAGGTCAACATAATCTTTCATAAGAGCAATTAATTTGACTAACTATGGAACGTTTTGTTACTACGTTTACTCTAAATGATAATATGCATCCACAGAGACGTCGTACAGTGCGTACAGAAGAAGTCATTGCTGCTGTAGAGCGTAGCGTAGAGGAAGACCCCAATCAGCCTATCCGTCAATGGTGACCGCTATAGATGTATGATTACTGAATTTTTTGTTCATCAATTGAACAACCATGATGTGCAGGAGCTGTGGTTTCAACAAGACGGCGCAACGTGGCGCACAGATCGTGCCACAATTGATTTATTGAAGGAAATGTTTGGCAGCCGCAGAGTTTCACGTGTCGGACCCGTGAATTGGCCTCCAAGATCGTGCGAGTTAACGCCCCTGGACTATTTTCTGTGGGGATATGTGAACTCGCTAGTCTACGCCGATAAGCCCGAAACGATTGACCACTTGGAGGACAATATTAGCCTCGTTATTGCCAATATACGGCCACAAATGTCGGAAAAAGTCATCAAAAATTGGAGCTTCAGATTAGACTACGTCCGAGCCATATGGTCATATGACAGAAGTCATATTTAAATTATAATGCCAGAAGATAGTCTTTCGAATAAAGTAAATTTCATGTCAATTTAAAAAATTCTTTTTTGTTATTTTCCATTTCAAAGTTCTATACCTCCATAAAAAATACCATGAATTTGCGAGTCATACACTCAAAAAAATAAGTTAGTATAAAAGTTAGTAAAACGTCTTGTAAATCAGGTATACTATTTTTTAGCAAAATTTTTTGCTAAAATCGTGTTTTCAGCTAAAATTTTTGTTATACTTATTCAGCACTTAACTGTTTTATACTAATGCTTTACAAATATACTAATGTTTTACTAATTTATTTTGCTAAAAAAAATTGTGCTGATAAGCACATTAATAGTGTGGACGACAACCAGATTGAAAGATATACGCAGAATGAAGAAGATGTCGCGGCATGTCAAGATGTAGTAGAGAAGAGGAAAATGATACTAAAAAGTTCAACTCTAATAAGACATATAAAAAAATCAACCATGGAAGTTTTTGCATCTCTTTTTCATACATAAAACAAAATTGAGGATTAAAACAACTTAAATTTTGCGTTGTCACCGGCTTGTGAAAATAATTGTCTATTAATTAAATAAAAGACAAAATAAAATATTTATTTATTTAAACTAAATGTTTATAGAATAATAATAAATTGCAAACAAACATATACAAAAATGTAGACAGAGTAAAGCGAAAGACAAAGACACACATCTTAGGTAGATTTTTATGGTTCCTTTTTCTTATTGCAAAAAAGGGTTTTTTTTTTCGTTTCGTTTGTTTTTGTTTATTTTTTCGTTTCGTTTCTATAATTATCTTCGGCAGTTGCGTCCTTTAAACGATAGCATCATTTAGACCACCATTGATGTAAGTAATTGAAAGAAAATTTTTGTTATGTTATATATTTATTTCTATATATTTTCAGATATTAAATTAATTCATGTCGTCAATGTGGGAAAATGAAAATTTTTATATTTCGTTATTATAGTAAATTATTTTTGAAAGAATCACAAAAATATGTTTTATGATTTTCAGCAAATAAATTACAATTTTTCTACAAATTTTTTGCGTTTTTTTCAGTCTACTAAAATTCAGCAAAAAATTTATTAATTTTTAGCAAGGCTTTTTTATTTCTAATCTACTAAGTGTTAGCAAAACTTTTGCTCAATCTACTAATTTTGTTGCTAAAAATCAGCTCGCTGATTTTCAGCAAAAGATTTTGCTGACATTAGCAATTTTTTTGCTAGCACCCTCCTGACTAAAATTTTGCTGACTCGGCAAAAATTTTTGCTGACTTTACAAACTTTTTTTTTTGAGTGTAGTTATTTGCATTTAATTATTGGTTAATAATCCTTGTTAGTTAATGTTATTTTTTCTGATTATGAATTAATTCAAATTAGCGTAATTTTTCTTTAATTGTTAAAAAAAATAGCATAAAACATATTTCAATTTTTAATGGCATTGTGTTGGTTTTTATAATCTGAGATTAAAATTTGTGAAATTTTTTTTAGATTACGTTCATTAAAAACTTGTATATATAATAAATACCGTATACCCAATGGACCACAAAATAAGTAAAGTATAACAGTACTTTAGAATAAGCTTTTTTTAAAAAAAATACTAAAGCCTTTTTCAACCGTGTTTGAGAAAGTAGTATTCTTTACAACGTGCTGACAACATGTCGCTGCAGCAAAGTCCCGTTAAATTCTGTATGTACGTCGTTGATTACTTTGCATTGTCATTGTCAATTTTGATCGAAGATAGTGCGGTTGTCATAATTTGATAAATAAAAAATAATAACAATAAGTGAAAACAATAAGTAAAAAACTTGAATTTTTAATGAATTGATTTTTTTAAAATTATTTTTTAAGTGTTTTTCAATTCCAAAAACTTAAATAAAAATTTCTTAATAAAAAAAATTAAATAAAATGTGAATTTCTTATATTCAAACATAAGGCCCGATTCTTACACATTTTTGTAATTGTCCTAAATTTGTCTGACTATCTTACCTTGAAAAAAAAAATTCTAGGTAAGAGTCACAAAAATGTAAGACAGTCACAAAAATTTCTGAAAATCGGGGCGATAATAAAAAAATTTACAAAAGTAGGCATAAGCTAATTCTACAATTGGAAGCATAAGCTTGTTCTAAATTTGTAAGCATAAGCTAATTCTACAATTGTTGACATAAGCTTATTCTAAAATTAGCGGCATAAGCTTATTTAAATATTATTTCAGTAATATTATCACGAGGGTTCCGTTTTGATTTTTCTACAATAAAATTAAAGCGTTTTTCAATACTTTCTAAAGTCTTTTTAAAGCTTAACGCTTATGCTTGCAAGCTTAATATAATATTTTTCTAAAGGGTTTTGGTCCATTGGGTACTTTATATTAATTGTCATGGTATAACTCATACGCCTCATAGTCTTGACAGGGCTTTATATGAAACTATACTAAAAGTATGCAACACTTTTTTTTTAAATTCCGAATTTACTGTATTTTAAACTTGAAAGGTAATCAAGTTATATTAAAAAAACCAATTGTCTTATCATTTCATTCAATTTGTTTTTTTTTTTTTTGTGTTAACTAAAATGTATATATCTCTAATTGCTTTTATTGCAATTCCTTTGAAATTTACTTGTACTCAATTATAGTTTTATTATTTTAAATTTCATTTATTCCTAATGACTTTCAAAAATATAATTTCTGCTCAACACGTTTATATACAGAGACGATATACATACAATAATATTATTTAATTATTTCCAACAATTTAAAGAGCTCCCTTGTCATTTTAGTCACTTACACAGCTATTAATACAGAGACGAGTACAAAACTTTATACAAAACTCAGAACTGTAATGGCAAGCAGAAAAACTTAAGTTAAAAAAAGTAAAATCTAATTGAGTAAAAATTTTAATTAACTTTTCAGATAATACATATACAAAATAATACAAAACAAAATAAAACTATACAAAAATTGTAGAAAAATATAAGTTTTTTTTTAACAAAAAAACCAAAATTAGAGCTTGGAAACATGTATAAAATAATCTAAATTGAATGCATGAAAATGTGAAAAAAGTAGAGAATTGTAGCTTAATAACATTTATTGAAACTGTTGCACGTATTAATAAAACTACTCGTACTACTTTTGCAACTACTTTTACTACCAATACTATGATAACATTTTTCTAAGTATATTTCTATGTAAATGTGTATATAGAGTATTTGTTCTAGTAGTAGCAAAACTAACAATAAATGCAATAATGTTTACCACCATATTAAAAAGTCACGTACTAAAAAGCCAAAAGCAATTGAGAGCAACTGGTTAGAAAAAAACTAAGCAAACTAACACGAACAATAATGGAAAAAAAATATATAGAATTTTTATATGTAGCATACTTTTGGGAAAATATATAGAAAATTTCTAAAATAAATAGGAAGTAGAAAAAATAAAATCATCTTTTGTTTGTTTTTCTATTAATATAACAAATAAAATCTAAATTCATATTGTTTGTCCAAAAACAAAGACTAAATATTGTCAGTTTGAGTTTATATTGTAAGGCCAGCCACAAAGTATGCTATAAAAAAAAAACAATCAGTGGACATACATAAGTTTCAAACATACTTGGGAATTTTTCATTACCATTGAAATTGTTTTGCTATTAGATGAAACTAAACCGAATGGACACAAGTTGAGTACTATTTAATGGAAATGAAACACAGTAGCGTTCGCTTATAACGAACTTTATGTATAACAAACGATTTTTCTGGTCCCGACGCAAATATTAATGCATTAATTGCCGAGCCCTACACTAAAAAAAAAGATTGTAATGGCTACGGGAAATTTTGCTGTTACTACGGAAAATTTAACTATTTTGAGCAAAAATTTAGCGACACAGAAAAATAATCAGATTTCGTTTTATCAAAAATTAGCTATTTTGTCTTAACTAGCAAACAATTAATTAGAGTTGCCAAATAATATTTTAAGAAAAAATTTCTAAAAATTAAAAAAAAATCCATATTAAATTATGGAGACAAATTTTTGTAAAAATATTAACCCTTTAAGCGAGTACAAGGAGTCAAAAGTTATTTTCTTTACCACTACTCTAGAGGTCGTTTTTAAAAAACTACAACAATTCAAAAAAACCGCTTTACTTTTCTACCAAGTTTTGTCGAAAATCCATGCTTGTTAAAAAATGGTGCGTTTTAACAGATTATCAATTAATTTAAGCCATCAATGAGTTATTCCCTTTCATGGTTTCAACATTAATTTTGTGTTAGCTAAAAAAAGTCTTTTTATTCACATAATGCAAGGCAGTCAGTAGATTTTTTTAATATTTTTTTTTTCAAATTTAAAGCAAAAAATATTAGAAAAAATCTTTTGTTACTTCTTCTTATAATATAATAGGTCGATGTTACAATTCTGGTTTGTCTGCTGCATTGTAAAGCCGAGAGAAATTATAAAAAATTGTGCTACCAAGGAAAGTCCATTCATGGATTACCGCCGATTGCGATGCAAAAATACTTGCCCACTAAAATTAATAGACAATAATATATGTGAGTTTGGATCTTAACCGAATATACCTCCTAGTGAAAACCCCCCAAAATGTATGGCTTTTTTCGAATACCTTGAAAAGTTGAGCATGCTCGGACATGCTACTTTATACTGGTGGTGCGCATTTCAAATACTTTTCATTAAATACCAAATTTATACATTGTGTCTTTGAAAGAAATGTGAGAAAACGCTAAAAACAGAAAATGGGGTCATTGTTGACCCCACATTTTAACCACTAAATGTGAGATTGAGCTGTTTGAAAAACATGAGTCTCTTTGTTTTTGATTCTTTACAGCCAGGAACCGCAAGTTCTTGCAAATCATCAAATTCATCATATTATCTCTTCGAATCAAAGAATTTGCCTCAAAATATAATCGATTTGTTAGTGCATATTTTTGCATATTTTTGTATATAAGGCTTTAAATGCATATTTATACAGTTACACTGATGGTCGCGGGTTCGATTTCCGGCGACGAAAATATAAATTTGGAGAAATAGCACTTAACACCACCGAAGTAAAATAATAAACTCTCCTTCAGGTGGCGAGCAACAACTATTCTATGATTTTCCATCGCTCGCAATTACATTGTTGTCATATTTGAAGCGCTTCTTCTTTTCCCACCTTTCATTTCTCCTACATCACCTCTCCAAAGGTAAACAACACATTAATAAATAGGAAAAACTTTCTGAGTGTTGTTTCTCTTTTTAAGAAAAAAAGAAGGACAAGAACACGCTTATTTTTATATAATTTTTCTTAGTTTTTTGTAAAACATTCATTTTCAATTTTATTTTGTATTTTTGCTAACGACCATAAAAATTAAAAAGCAGCCATGCCGCTTAAGGCGTATTAAGAGTTCTCTTAAATTTTAAATGCAAGTTTGGATTAAGAGAACAATTTTTTAGAGATTATTCAAATCAGTTTTTTTTCTTCAATATAAATAAATTAAATTTTGTGTTAATTTTGCAAAATGTAGGCAGATAATGTATTAAACGCTGCCAACTAAGTTAAAAATTTAATTAAACTTACCTGAAAACATGAAAAATATTAATTTAAAGTGCTTCTTTTCACGTTTTTTGTTATTATAAAGGGTCCGCCAAATAACTTTTTTTTTTGAAAATGCTATAAAAAAAAAACTACTGAATATTTTCTCAAATTTCTTTTTTTTATTTGAAAGCACAATCCTTCCGGTTAATAATGGAAAATAATTTCATTCAAATGGCTGCCTCGGCTGGCCATGCAGTAGATTACACGATCGGTCCAATTTTTAAGCACATTATCGATTGTGTGCAGCTGTATTTCACCAATGGCTTCCTGTTCCGTGCTGTTGAAATCAAATGTTGCTAATATCATCCTCTTCAATTTTTGTGAACAAAAATTCGTTCAACATGGCCCGATAACGATCGCCATTGACTGTAACGGCCACTCCTTGCTCATTTTCGAAGAAAAATGGCAATTTTCGCACACATTCTGCAACACTACCATGATTTTCAAAGTAATGTCGTAATATTTCCCAGCGTTGTTCAAGCGTATACACAACCGTATTCGTTCAGAGGAAGGATAAAACTAATTATCTGTCAAATCAGACATGAGCTAAGTGTTACCATTGACGAAATAAGCACTAGTTGAAAAAAAAAACGTTAGATGGCAGACCCTTTACTTCGAAAACTTATATTTTTGGTTTTTAAAAAATTTTAAGTGCATATTTTTTTAATTTTAAGTGCATCTTTTAAGTTTTTTCATGCATATTATTGGTGCCTAAAACACACTTTTTTAGTGCATGAAGTTCCTGTTCCTGCACTAAGGATTTTATGTAGGTAAAGACGTAAGCAAATGTAATAAAAAACAAATTAAATTTCACTTTAAGAAAGGACAACAAAGATTTCATTAAATTCAACTCACATTTGTCATTTGTTTTTACTGTTCAAAAAATTACTAACAATTGTATTAAAAATTAACCACATATATTGGTAAAAAATAAACAAACATTAATTTTTTTTATTTTCTTAAATAACAGAAAAAAACGACTGTTAAAAATTAATGTAAAATCATAAAACAGTCATTAGATGTGGTTTGATGTTTTAAAAAAATAACTTTGTTCTACAAATGACTGACATTTACATTAAAAATAAAGAAACTGTGCTACAACCCAAACAACTACAATTTTTTAAAGCAGAAATTCCCTGAGTGAGTTTAGAACATATCCAAATTGAATAGCAATCTGCGGGAACGCATGAACGGAATCTCCCTGTAAGATAAAATTGTGCTTAGATAATAAAAAATTTAGTTTTAACTTTAATTTCAAATATCTTAGATATTATTCATAATAAATTCATAAAAATGTTTAATTCTACGTAAATATATTCAAAATTGATATTTTTCTAAAATTCGTGTTGTATACGGGTGGGTAGAAAACCACTCCATTGCTCTTACTTTAACATATCTCAAGTACTAATATTAAGAACTCATAATATATGTACATAACTTCCTTAGTACTAGAGAATGACAAATTACAAGACATTATTATTTCATACACTATGAACTGTTTCATTCTTAAAAGAGGTAGAAAAAATGCAGAAAAAAATTATAACACGTATGAAGAATATTATGTTTATGTTTCCACACATAAAAATGATGTTGGACATGTGTTTTTCCACAGCATCACGACAAGAACAACCTAGAAACAACACTAAACATAACCTTAAGAAATATTTACAATAAACAATACATTACACGATGATAACTTGAGAAACAAATGAGAGAAAAAAGCAATAAAACAAATAAACTTCAACATAAAAGACATGTTTGCAGTAATACATGTTATTCGTATTAACCCTTTAACAACCATATTTTGCTCTCAAAAAAGTCCAATATTTATCCTTAAAGGTGATTAGAGCAATAAATTGAAAATAAACTGCTCGTTTATCTAAAAAAACTATCTATTTATTACGATTTCAGTTTAGGTAAATTCAACTGAACATTAATTTTCACAACAAATTAAATTGTTAAAACAAAAGACCACTTTTAGGCCTCCTATTCATCAAAGGATTAATGTAACAAAATTAAGCCAGAAAACAACATAAAATTGTGTTTTTATACATACCCAGTGTCAAAAAGTATCACCATATAAATTGTTATATAAGTACACTCACAATATTATTACGTTAAAAACTACACACAGAGCAATAAAGTGTCAACCGAATTGAAAAGTGTATTTTAATGGTAGCAACTTATAAATTCAGTTAGTACAACGATATTTACATTAGATTTCTGAATATTTTGGTTGTTGGGACTACAATTTAGTTGAATTAACCGAACTTTGTTGTGAAAATTAATGTTCAGGTGTAACAAATGACTGAAATTCGTAATAACCGAATTTGAGTCCTAGTAACCAAATTTCATATTTATTTTGTGGGACAATATTAACCTCCGGTTAACATGGGTTAACAATACGCCAAATAGTTAATATTTCGCAACTAAGTAATTTTGATCTAATTACACAATGTAAAATTAGTTTCCTTCATCAAAAATATATTTTAAAATTTTTTTTATTATCAAAAATACTTACTTTCCTCCAGATCCTCCAAAATAAAATCGGCCCACACGCTAAGCGGATTGAATCCTACCTTCAGAATTATTTACTTTATAATTCTTATGATGTGTTTAAGCAAAAACAACCAAAATTATTTTAATGTTTGTTATCTTTCAAATTGTTTTAATTTTTAATTAATAATTGCAGCTTTGAAAATAATGCAAAATTTTTGACAATTTTTTTTTTCCTAATGTGGTTAAGGGTTAACAATCTTATAAAAATTAAATATTTTTACATGAGTATTTGGGGTTAAATACAATACATAATTAATATTAATTTTTTTTATGTTTTTTTATAAAAAACTATTTTTATGAAAATATGTCCTTTTTAAAATTCTGGAAATTTTTTTGGAAAATTTTAAAAATTAGGCAATTTTTTTTAAGAATCTTAAATGGTATGTAAAATTAAGTGTAAAGCTATGTACAGACGGTTGTCAGATCTCACAATATTGTAGGATCTGGCAATGTACTGACAAATAATAATATAAGCAAAAGGTAAATTGTCAGTTCAGACGATTGTAAGAAAACCTTTCAATTTCATTGTCAGACAATTGTCACACAATAAATTTATCTGCCAACGAAAATTGTCAGTTCACACGGTTGTCAGATTCTTGTATGGCCAAAATTGCTAGATCTGTTATTAGACATTGCCAGAACTGTCAAAGCATTTGAAAGAAATTAATAATTGTCAATTGTGTGTTTAATTAAATTGAAAAAGTAATAATATTAATTGTCATGGAACAAAAAAACAATTGCAACGATTTTAGCTGCATATGTATTAGAAAGTAGCGAGCATGAAGACAAAATATTTTTGCAAATTGCAGTTGAAAGAGGTGCGGAGATATGTCCATTTCCCTTTGCAATCGTTCACACTTATCTGGATGGCATATGCGACCTCTTGCCATAAAATATCTTTGGGAAGTTTATACTCACCGCAACCAGCATCCCATAAACTTCGCCGTTCCTCAACTTCCTTGATAAGTTTGATAATACTTTCGTGGGACCACACGGATTCCACCTTTTGGTGGTAGGATCTTTGTTTGGGCGTTGGTTTTTTCCGGCTTTAGAGTTTGTTGGCGACTGGGAACCTCTTGGCGACTAGGAACGAAACATTAAGTTAGTTGGCTAATATTTGCAATCTATGACGCAGGTTTCATTAATAGAAATGTCGCCATCCATTTTTTTATTTAATTTGATTTCCTATTTTGTTTCACTTTTGATTTTTAATATTATTTATATGAACTTTTGTTTTTTTTTTCATTATTTACGGACAGTGCCGCCAATAGAAACATTTCTGTGACAATACTGCCATTTTCAGATGCATTAATTTAAACACATCTGGCAATAAAAAATTGTTTACAATGTCTTGCAATTATCTGACAATGGCAACGTAGGGTGTTCACACGAATGTCAGATGTCTGACAATATTATTGTCTTACAATGTACAGACAATGCTTTTTCTGACAATGTTGCAAGACAAAAGTTGTAAGTTCACACTGTTGTTAGACATTTTCTGAACATTTTTCTGACAATATTGTAAGATCTGACAACCGTCAAGGTTGTCCCGTCCAAAATTCGTAAATTTTGGTTTTAAGAATCAGCCTAGTGCCCGCTTTTCCATCTGAGCTTCTCGACATGTTACACTGAAAATACAAATTCCCTATTATTTTCAATTAAATGGAATTGTTGAAAATTTTAAAATCTGTCAATTAAAAATTAATTGAATCAATTAAATAAAGGGTGTCCCAAGAAGAACGCAATTTTTAAATCTGGCAACATTCGAAGTGTCATTGTTTGACATTTGAACAATTGTTATTGTTTGCTAGTAGAAGGTACGAGGTTAGTAAAAATGGAGCGCTACACGAATGAACAGCGAAGGGAGTTCGTTAATTGGGTATTGAAGAGACAACATGAAAATGCTGATTTTGCCGATAAAATCATCTTCAATGACGAGGCCCATTTTCATCTTGATGGCTTCGTCAATAGGCAGAATTGTCGCATTTGGGGTAAGGAAAATCCTCGAGTGATTCACGAGAAGCAAATGCATCCTCAACATGTCACTGTGTGGTGTGGTTTTGGGCTGGAGGAATCATTGGACCTTTTTTTTATGAAAATGAGGCAGGTCAAGCGCAAACAGTCAATGGTGTTCGGTATCGTGAAATGATAACCAGTTTTTTCTTGCCTAGAATTGAAGAAATGAATGTGGAGGGCATGTGGTTCCAACAAGACTGCTCCACATGGCATACAGCCAGAGAAACAATTCAATTGCTGCATCAGTCATTTCCCGGTCGTGTTATTTCGCGTTTTGGAGATCAGAATTGGCCGCCTAGATCGTGCGATTTAACACCATTAGATTTTTTCTTTGGGGTTTTTGAAGTCGATGGTTTACGCGAATAAGCCGACGACGACTCAAGCCTTAAAAGAGAAAATTGGACGCTGCATTAATGAAATACCGCAGCATTCATGCAAAACGGTCATTGAAAATTTCATTAAAAGATCGCGTGCATGCCAGCAAAGCCGCGGCGGCCATCTGCACGATATATTGTTCCATACATAACCTCATTCTGTCTACTTTACGATATAATAAAGTTTCACGATTTTTTTTTAAATATCTGTGTTTTATTTAAAATTTAAAAATTGCGCTCTTCTTGGGACACCCTTTATTTGCTGAAATTCGGAACTTGCTTAAAATGTTTCATACTATCGCTCAAAAGCAAACATCAACATATTGTTGTTGTTTTTTGTAATATTTGTGTAGTTATTGTATTAATAATAAATATTTTAAATTCATTTCGATTAGATTTTGTAATTCTCATTAAGGTTATTATTACTTTATTAAGTTAAATAATTTAATTTCAATGGTTTAAATCTGAATATTAATTTAATCGAAAACATTATCATAAAATTGATAATGTAATTTTTGAAGTTAAATTTTGCTTAATAAAAATTAGAGTTGTGTCGTTCCGGAACGAACTAGTTCAATTGAATTACTCAATCCATTGAACGATATGATTCGTTCACCAATATTCGATCTTTTCGTTCAATTGTTCATTTTGTTGTTTTATTCATAGAACAATTGCATCTCTATTCAATAAAATTGCTTGCAAGAGCAATTATATTTTTTGTAGCAGATAGTAATAATATTGTTCCAAATTAGGAAAATATAATTAAAGTCATAGAAAGAAAATGTTTTTTACACAAAATAAATCATTTTTTTTCGAAAAGTTGCAATTTTATAATGTGTATAAAATTTTAAGTAAATGTGTTAAAAACTATATGGAAGCAATTACATAATTCAAAAAAGTGGGCATGAAAGTGGGTGTGGACGAAGAGAGTAGCTTATTAATCATGGCAGAGTCCCAGTTAAATGCTGCGAAAATTTCAGGAAAATCAGTCTAGAGGTCTAGTCTCCTATAAGGTACAAACAAACACACATTCCATTATATATATATAGATAAATTATAAAAGTATGTACTTATCGGAAACGCGTTATTTTTGTTATTAAAATAATGGGAAGACTAACTACTTATGACTAAGTAATTATTAGTTGTGTTAAAGCAATGAAGAAAAAAGTCTGGTATTATTACTGGTAGTGAGAAAAGTAATGATATGTTATTACCGTTTTTACACTGGGTATTTTATTAAAATAAAGAAGAAAAAAGTAAGAAAACGTCATGCTATAATCGTGTACTGTTGTTATTTAAGTACATCTAACCCTTATCCTTTTGTAGGGACATAAAAAAGATTTTTTTTTTAAATGTCTTTTCTTTATATATTTTCCCAACACAGAGATTATCTATTATGACTTTAACACATACATACAAGTTTTATTTTAGACTTAAAAGATTTTAAAAGTTCTTTAGATTTTTGTTTTAAGATTTCAATGTAAACTAATGGTTTTTATGGATTTTATGAGTGTGGTAAAAAAGAAAAAAAAAGAGAGAAGAAAACTACATTTAGATGACTTTTAAGCATGTTAACACAACATTAGTAATACTTAATAAAGTTAAAAAGTTATTTAAGTTTAAGTTTTTACATATTTTAATTCAAGAAATTGCTCCTGGAAGTATGCAATAAAATTTAAAGTTTAATTTTAATTTTAAGCTCCGCACAGTATGCTGCGTAATTTTAGAATCCGAATTTATAATCTCAATGACTTGAAAGTTCAAAAAAAAAAAAATAATAATGTTTTCAGACAAAGTAAAGAATCCCATCAAAACCTCGATAATAGGTTGGTATTACGGAACATGTTCAATGGTTACCCTTGCATTGCTGCTCAACTGTTTGCATTACTGACTGCCCGTTAGTAACACCAAATTCACATGTTTAAATACTTTCATGGTATAATTAGTTCGTTTTTACTTAAAATTTGATATACCCTGATAAAAATAATCATATGTGTTTGCATATTTTTATGTATGGAATGATCATTAATGTTTTCATATATGAACGTTATGATGTTCCTTAAAATTATTAGATTTTCGTTCATTACAATGATTAGATTTTCGTTCATTACACCCCCAGTTTTATTGCAAATGGTTCCAAATGAAAGAAATCGAGTTTTTTTTTGAAAACGTTAACCCGACTGCCGAAAATGGACCAGTTTTGAAAAAAAGTATCAAAGTATTAATATTAAAAATTTTCAAAATTCGAAATTTCGAAAAAATTCACTTTTTTATTCATTTAATATACTCAAAATTAATCAGATATGGTATTCTGACTTCATCGGATATGATTAACCCACTTTAACCAAGAAGCCAAAATGATCCACAAATTTGATAAAAATGCTGAAACGACTTTTTTAAAAATAAATTTTAAAGGTTTTTCAAAGTGCCTAATTTGCAGATGTCGGTTGCTATTTTTATAATATAATAGTTGTTATTAAAGAAAAAAAAAAATTAAAAAAATAACACTGTACTAAATTACATTATAAAATTTGCCCTATGGCGATGTCTTAACTTAAACTGCAAAAAGTTGTCAACACTGAACGTAAAAACCATACGCCAATCTGGCAACATTGTGAAATAGAGACGGAGGAGATTAGAAAAATAAACAAAAATCTAAAAATAGAATATTTGTGTTTGTTAGTGTTGGTCACTTCAGAGTATAATATACAATAACAGGAAAAGCTAATAGGAAAGAAAACTGCAATTTAGCTGCATTACTTTCGAGGCCATACCTGGCAGCGATCGCTAAACGGTCATGACTTGGTATTGTTACGTTTGTAATGTAAGAAGAGCGCAGGTTTGACTCTTACAGACGCAGCTTGTTGAAAAATTTATCATATAGAGACAATCTGACAATTATAAATACACAGATAATAATACATTTTAAAAATGGAAAATCGCTGATGACGCCTGTCCATAAAAAGAGGCAGAAACTAGTCTAGTCTGATTTAAAAATTAATAGTGTTTATAACTTTTAGAGAAAAACGATTATTCTACTTTCTAAAATGAAAAAATTATAATTCAAGTTTGTATTAAAGCGACTCATTTCCAGGACATTTTTAAAAATTCAACAAAATTTGTATGTTTTTATCAAAGTTTGCATAATTTTCGAAAAAATATAGTTTAAATTCATTAAGACTATAATTATCTTTATTGTAAGTTAAAAAATGTTTAACCCTCAGTGCCCTTTGTAAAAAAAAGTTCCAAGAAACTTAATTTTAATTATGATTATAAATTTGTAAAAATTTTAAATTTTTAAAAAAAAATCTCAACTTAAAAAAAATAATTATTTTATGTTACTTGATCCATATAGGGTTAAATTTTACACTTTTGGCCAAAAAGAGAAATCACTAGGAAATTTACAGATATTTAACACATTTAATAATTTTCGGAAAAAGATCACTTTTATTTGATAAGATTATAATTATACAGTACTTTTCGTTTACAGTCACATCGCTTATAGTCCATTTAGCGATATAGTCCATTTTTACACTTTTACTGTCATCTAAAATCAAATTGCATACAAAATATTAGTCCATTCACGATATAATCACATTTGGCTTATATGCCACTAAACTCTGGCTACTAAAAGTAAATTTATATGCAAATAATTTATGTTATAGTCACAATACAGAAAATTTCTAATATAATTGTGAAATCTTGAATTTTTTTCGGTTTAAAAATATTTAAAAATTTAAGAGGCTAAAACGAAAATTGGAACAAGGAAACTGAGCTGAATCGTTTCAAACATCGTTTTTATATTCCAAATTTTCCACCTGTTATAATAATAAATAAATTGCATATAGTCACATTTTATGATGGCTATATCACAATTTATTTATAGGCAACAAAATGGCATATAAAAAAACTAGCGATATAGTCACATTAGCGATATAGTCCACAACTTGTGTGCAACTAAGAGATGTGACTATAAGCGAAAAGTACTGTATTTACCTTAATTCAAAAAAATCGTATAAATCTATTTTCAGGGACACCCTAATATACAAAATATAAAATACTAATTTAAGACTTTACTCTTTCTCATTTCAGGTATGTCAAAGTGTCAGTAGAATTTTTATTAAATACATTTGGTACAGGTAAAATATAAAAAGCTTAACTCATCACAAAAAGTTTATCTATAAGTAAATAAAATACCCAATTCCCAGGCAATTTACAAATACACAAAATCAAAGATTTCTAGATTACACAAAAGTTATAAAAAAGTAAAAATTATATTTTTGGAAAATTATTAGATTTTTGTCTTTATAATTCCTTAATTGCAATCATATATATCTTCTTAAATCTACCTATTAAATGACTATACAATAGGGTGGGTCGATAAAAAAAAAGTTGTGCCAGTCACCCTCTAGAATTAAAGGCTAGCTGAAGACGATTTCAAAAAATTTTATTTGCCACGCCCCTTGATACCGCCCTTTTGTATTGTGTTTCCTGCGTCGCATGTGACATATCATTGTTTTTAGTTTGACAACAGCTTCATTTCTCACTGTGATCATTTTTGACTGTGACGTCAAATTCTAGCAGTGATTTCTAATATCTGGTTTTCTACCCCCTAATTCACACTTTTTCTAAACGAAAGAAAAGTTTTTTTTTGTTGAATTCCATGCAACTGTTGCTATGACAGTAAATATTTTTGTTCATAAGCAAAAAATTTGCAGAGGTTAAAAAAATCAAAATACGCTAATGAGTCAAATTTGACGTGTTATCGCAAATAATCGTTAATAATTAGCTTTATTCTTTATTGAGGCTAGTGTGCATTTGTTTAAGTTTACTGTTTCTGTGTCCATTTTTTTAGCTCTCTCTTTTCAACCATTTGTCTATCGATTATTGTTCTCATTTACTCTCCATTCTTAAAAGTTAACAAAATCGTTAGCCAAAAGCCTGAAATTTAATACAAAATTTATGAAAATTTTTTTCGCTTTTAGTTTTAACTTTTATTGTGAACATACATTACATTTAAATAAATGCATTTCTAATCGAATGCATTTATTTAAAGAAAAATTAGATACATACAACTATTTCATATATGTTGATGAGGATATCCCTTAAAAAACTAATTGTGGATTTTGGTTCATTACTT
This sequence comes from Delia radicum, assembly GCA_021234595.1. Lineage (NCBI taxonomy): Eukaryota > Metazoa > Arthropoda > Insecta > Diptera > Anthomyiidae > Delia > Delia radicum. Next base: position 15,314,537 of record CM037851.1, read on the forward strand.
ACACCCCCAGAATTATTGCAAATGGTTTCAAATAGAAAAATTAAATATTTTTAAAAAAAGTGTATTTTTATTTAAAATTCTCAAAAATTAGAAACTAAGTTTTGTCATATCATATTCGGCCTTTTAGGATCTTAATTATTTTGTGTAATAATCAGGCACTTCATGCACTAACCAATTGGTGCTTATAATATGCATGGAAATCTTAAAATATTCACTTAAAATTAAAAAAATATGCATGACCAAATTTTTTTTTAAACCAAAATGCTTCGAAGAAAAGTAACAAAAAATTTGAAAAGAGAGGAACTTTAAATTAAAATTTTCATTGTTTTTTGTTTCTCGCATATTTTTATTATTTTTTCATATTGACAGAAAATAATTTTGATTTCCCACCTTTTTTAAAAAATTTGTTATATCTAAGTTTAAATCACTTCTAGAATTTGACGTCGTAGTCAAAAATGATGATAGGGGTAAATGAAGCTGTTATCAAACTAAAAACAATGATATATCACATGTTGCGGCCGGACTATAAATGGCGACTCAGAAAACAAAAAACAAAAAGAACGGTATCTAGGGGCGTGGCAAAAAAATAAAAAAAATATTTTTGAAATCGTCTTCAACTAGTCTTTGATTCTAGGGGGTGGCTGGCACAATTTTTTTTTTTTGCAAGGGAAGCGACCCGCTCTACTATACAATATATTTGTTTAGTCCCCCTATAAGTATGCTTCAATTTTTTTTTTTTTTTAAATCTTAATTTACATTTATCACTTCATTTACATTTCCATATATTATAATTTCTATTTTGAAATATATATTTTCCTTCATCATTTGCTTTAACAAATTGAAAAGTAATTTGTAAACTTAAGCACTCCATTAAAGATGTGCAAAAAGTAAAACGCCTCCTTTAATCAAAGGCATATAAAATGCAAACAATTTTTTTATATTCTTTCCTTTCCCTTTTTATTTTAATGAACTAAATCCTTAAAAATCTCTTTGGTTAAATAGACATAAAAAATATCAGTATAAAAATTTCACTTTATAACAAGAAGACAAACTCAAAATGTCATCAATCATGCAATTGTAAGAAGAGGAAAAAGAAGACAACGAAAAAGAGGAAGATGTATGAGATTATTATGGGAAATAAGTATGAGAAATTATATAATAATAATAACAATACCACAAGTTTTATAACATTTATACAAGTAAAAGACAGTCACTTTTAATTTACTATAATGCTGTACATGGAAAGAAAGGAATCTGCTCCACCATTGTCATTATTGCCATCAGCCAGCTATCTAGCGCCACCACCAACTGTGTGAAATGCTAATTTCTTTTCTTGCTTGTTCTGCTAAGTAAATCCTTGGTTTGTGTTCTTAAATGTTTGTAATATATAGTAATATCCTTGCTTGTATGTGGTTGTTTGTTTGCCTTGGTTGGAAAACTGTACGTGTAACTAAGCATTTTGCAATTGAAAAAAGTAAGAAAATTTTCAAACTGAATATCATTTATAGCCTTAAAACCACATAGTATTAATATCTCAGTCTTTTAGTCTCAGCAGTTTTGTATGTATTGTAAAATATACATTTCACTTTTATATTGTCTTCCAAGAATTAGAAATGTTTACTAGGGTGTTTCACCAAACACATTTGTTTCTTTTTTATTTTTAGAACCCTTAAAGCGAAATATTGTGGCCCAAACAGATTTTATTTAGCTTTTCTAATTTATAGAGAAACACAAAACAAGATAAATCACTACTCAAGAGTTTCTGAATACTAAAAAAATAATACACAGAAGGAATTATTGTCAAAAAAATATCCTAATAAAGAAATATAGAGTATGGCCTCGAACTTGAATAATTTTTATTTTCATTGCACAATTAAAGGTCGAAAAAAACATAAATTTTATTTTTAATAAAAATTTTATCAAACTTGTATAAAAGACAGAGTACAGTCTAGTTTACTCCCCCTGTTTTTGTTTATAAAGGAAACAAAAAACAAAAAGGAGAAAAAAAGGGATTGGATATCCACCAGAGGTGGACCTTGTACATAACAAACAAGTTTTCAATTTATGTTTTCAGTATGTCTACCTAAAGGTGTATTTGTTTGCAATTTACCCACATTCCATAAATTATCACTATGAAAGTTTAATTTACAAATATAAATTTTGTTTTTATTAAATTTAAATATTTTATTTTGTCTTTAATTTAATTATTAATCAATTTCTTTGACAAGCCGGAATCAACACAATATTTGAGTTTATTAGTTCTACAATTTATATGAATACATATTGTCCACGTCCTTTTGTATGAGAAGCATATAAAACAATCTTCTATGGTTGATTTTTCTATGTGTGTTACAAGAGTTGTACTTTTTAGTATCATTTTGCTCGTCTCTGCTACAGCTTGACATGCCGCGACAACTACTTCATTCTGCGTATATATTTCAATATTTCATTCGTCCACACTATTAATATGCTTATAAGCACATTTTTTTTAGCAAAATAAATTAGTAAAACATTAGTATAGTATTAGTTCAAGACTGTTACATTTTGAATAAGTATAACTAAAATTTTAGCTGAAAACACAATTTCAGCAAAAAATTTGCTAAGAAATAGTATACTTGATTTACAAGACGTTTTACTACGTTTTTAATAAACGTTTTTTTATTGTTTATTAAAAAAAAAAATTCTTAAAAACTTTACTAAAATTTAGTAGCGCTTAGAAAGTTTTTCTACTAATTTCATTGAACTAATATGAAAATTTTTAATTTTTTTTGCTGTTTTTTTTTCAATTTAGTAGTAGCTACTATTTTTTTTTTTTTACTTATTTCAGTGTACTAATTTCATTAAAATTAAGTAATTTTTTTTTGGTGATTTTAGCAAATCGGTTTTGAATTGCAGTTTACAATAATTTTACAAAAATTTAGTAGTAGCAATTAATTTTTTCTACTTATTTCACTATACTACAGTTTGTTAGACATGTTTTGCTAAATTTAGCAAAAACAAAAAATAAAAAAAATACCGCAGTACTAAAATTAGTTAAATTTCCAGTAATACGAAGGCGGACTTTTTGAATGAAACACAGCTTTTTTTGCAAAAAAAAAAATTTTTTTTCAACATAATCTCCTTTTAGCTCAATACGCTTAGTCCAACTTTTCTCCAATTTTTGTATCCCTTCCAAAAGTAGGATTTTTCGAGTTCGGTTTTTTTAAATCATCGTTAAATCAATAAGTTGACATAATATTCGCCGTTTGTTGTTTTTTCCTTTTGAAGGTAATCGATGTGGATTATATCACGTGCATCCCAAAAAACTGTTCCCATCTCCTTATTGACCGACAAACTTCATTGTTTAGCCTGATGCTTGGTCTCCGGTGTATTGACCTCAATTGGTCGTCCAGAACATTTAGCGTCATTTGTTCTTGTGCGACCACAACGAAAGTCAGTAAACCACTTTTTAAAAATTGAAATCGATGGTGCAGAGCCCCCATAGTATTTATCAAGATTTTCCTTGGTTTGATTGAAGTTTTTTTTCGCAAAAAATAATGTTTAATGAGCACTCGAAATTCACTTTTTTCCGTTTTTAAAAAAATGTACGAGATTGTATGTTTTGCACAGCTGTTATACGCAAAGTAAATGACGGAACTTGTTCAAAATTTGACAGTAGTCTATTAACAGGTGGTACCTGATGGGAGCAGTGTTACATTTCATATAACTATGAGGGAAGTTCGAAAAGTCACGGACTTATTGATCCACCCTCGTAACAGCAAAATTTCGAGTAAATTTTGCCCTTTAGTGTAGTAATGTTTTTCTACACTTGGTTTAATACTAATATGGTCTCAGCTGTGTTGTTTTTAACTTTTAATACTCTTCATATAATACCCTACATTTACCGTTTATATTTATCTGAACTAAAGTTTGGGAAATGTTAGAAATTTTTACTAGTTAAAGTTTTTCGAAACATTTTTTGTATGTTTGGACGATTTTGTGTAAAAGTGATATAGAAATAAATGAAAACAGTTTCATATTGATAGCGTAAGATACAACTAATTCAATAGTTCAGTTGTGATTTTTGAAATCTATTTCGGCTGGAGCTCCTCCGCTATTTTGAAGTTTATTCTTACATTTACAGCATCCTAAAGTCGTTTTAAATCTTCATTTATTGCCCAAGTATTATTTTTTTTTTTTTTAATAACTTCTTATTTAAGTACTTTTAAACATGATTTTAAATATACTCGTCTTAATTTGATAATAATTTTTTTTTATGATACTTTTAACTCTTAAGCCACTCAAGTTATCAATTATGTTAATAAAACAAAATGAAAAGAAAAAAAAATAATAAACGAGCAACTTAACTTAAGTAGGATGTTTGGTTTTTATGTCGTAAGAAATTCTGGTTCCTGCTGAAATATTTTTTTAAAATTTTTTATAAAAAAAAGTTGAAAATATAAAATAAATGATGTCACAAAAATTTGTTTTCAATGTTTATGTTACTAATACTACTTGTTCACTTTCACAAAACTTGAAGTTGAAATGTTGTTCTTTTGCATATCATCATCATTATCATGCTCATTTATTTAAAACGGGCTGACTTTGTATGAGTGTGTGAGTGTTTTGTCTGGTTGTTGGGTATAATTTAACTTAAAAACTTTGTTGCCTACTTTTAAGCTGAAATATATAGACTCAGCTGTTTTGTGCGTATGTGTGACTGTGTGTTTCTTTTGCAACTTCTTTCGTTATGTTCTTTTGAACATTTGTTTGAGTTGATTTTTTTTTTTTTTTTTGCTTTTTTGGTTAACAATGAAATAATAAGTAAAAGTACTTTAAATATTATAAAGCTCTTGTTAAATGTCTTAAGTATGTATTTGTTTTGTGGTTTTTGTACTTGAAAAATATAATCAAATGATGATTTACATGTTTAGCTAGGTTTTATTAGTTGCCTCAAACCGACTACCCCGTAGAAAGAGGCATTTATTTTAAAGGGATTAAATGATAATTATTTTAAGCGTTTAGGACTTATTTAAATGCATATTAAATATTTAGGATGATTTATAGTTTAAATATCAAGGACAAATTAATATTTCTTAAAAGTTTTTAGTGTAAGTGACCTTTTTCTAGTTATACTAAAAATTATTTCTTACAAGAAAACTACACGGTGGTGAATGAAACTTAGATATATGGAAGAGGGCAAAAAAAATGTTAGACACGCTTGTTGTAAGTGCGCCATCTCAAGTTAAAAGGTGGGGTCAAAAATCATTCAATTTTATATATATTTATAATTTATACAATATATATATATAGTTTTTTTAAATATTTCTTAAAATTATTGAAACTGTTTTTTTTTTATAAAATGTGCTCACACTGGATTCGAACCTGATATTGCAGGTAGCCATCTGAGCTATGTCAACATATTACTATTGATAGAAAAAACATAAATAACTTGCTTGCATATATGTACTTACTAGAAGTGAAAAAAATAATGAGTCGAAGAATGGATTTTGAAAAGCATAATTTTTTGAATTGAAATAATGTGAAAAATAACTACACAGGTAGCAAAGTACAATCGGCGCAGTGTTGGCAAAGCTTTGACCACAGCCGGTTATACGTTGGCAGAACGTGTGATTAATAATCTTGAAGTATTGTATTGCTAACCGATTGCTAACAGTAGCCAACCGTTGGCTTGAGCAAACTTGCCACCATTGGCATAACGTTGGTAATTAAACAAATTAAATTAAATAAATTTTGAGAAATATGTTGTAATAAAACACATCGAAAAAGCAGCAATACAGTTCGGTCTAAGTCTTATACATCATATTTAAGTGTTTGAAATATAAAAAAACATAAAAAATGCTTCTAGTTATGTATAATATTGGTAAAAACAATATTGGCAAAGAATTTTGAGGGTGGTACTTGTAAAGCACATGCTTTGCAATCAAATTAGTGTTTTCATAGGAAAATATTAGTAATTTCTTTGGTAATTTTTAACACGGTGGGTTTTGCAAAAATAACTGTGGTTTGCCAGTACTATTTTGTTGGTACGGTTGTCAATTTCTACCTGGGTAGTTATTATTTGTGTTAAAGTAATGCAAACAGTAAGTGGCTTTCATTACTGGTAAGACTGCTTTCGTTTTTCGTCTTAAAAATAATTGTTAAATTTATTTTAACTGAATTCACTGAAAAATCTGAATGAATTCCAATTGTGTTTTTAGACAAAATTTCTGTATAAAAAAACGTTTTCATGTTTGAATACGAAAATCAAGAATTCCAAAAAAAATTGCATTTTTGCAGTTTCAATAAAATGATTTATTGAATTTTAAGTAAAGTTATTATTATTTTTTTATTCCATGAAATATTTTATTGATTCAAATAAAAAACAATTAATTAAATTATCACAAATAAAATCATAATTTTTCTGTTAATATGAAAAAAATATTCATGATCTTTAACCGAACTAACCAACATCTCACACACAATTTATAGATCAACAATGAAAATTCACTATTAACAAAAATATTTTCAAGAATTTGTTTATTAAATATGTGTGCTTTATCACAAAAATTTCTGTTTTAATTTTATGAGAAAAAAAAGTTTGTAAAAGAAAATTTCAATTGCAATTTAGTATTTTTGTACTAATTTTTAGTAGAATTTTTTATTTTAGTAACATTTTTTGCTATTCTCATTTTACAAATTACTGAATTGTGTACACATTTTTGTTCCTAAATTTAACTTTTCTAAAACTTCGAGTTCTGATGAGATCTTTAGCCAGACCGAAACACTAGTATCAACCTAGCTAATATGTTTGATTTGCTTTAGTTTTGTAAATATACGGAGGTTGGAAGCTAGTTATAAATTAAAAATAACATAAAAATAATCTCGATGTATATAAAAACAGAAAACTAACAAAACTGCTACACTCGATGTTTTGCGCCCTGTTTTTGAAGATCGCATTATCAGCCGCAGAGCTGATGTCGTTTGGCCACCTCGGAGCTGCGATTTGACACCGTTGGACTATTATTTGTGGGGTGCCGTCAAAGATAAGTGTTACGCCAACAAGCCAGAGACAATTGACGCTTTAAAGGACAATATTCGTGAAGCCATTGGTGAAATACAGCTGCACACAATCGATAATGTGCTTAAAAGTTGGACCGATCGTGTAGGCTACTGCATGGCCAGCCGAAACAGCCATTTGAATGAAATTATTTTCCATTATTAACCGGAAGGATTGTACTTTCAAATAAAAAAATATATTTGAGAAAATATTTAGTAGTTTGATTTTATAGCACAAAAAAAAAAGTTATTTGGCGGACCCTTTATATATATATATTTTAAACAAATAAAATGGGTTTAAATTAAAATAATGTTCATCTTTTAGGAAATAAGTGTAAAGGATTGGAAAAAAAATCGTTTTATTTTACTTTTATAATTTTTGTTATCTGCAGTTATATTGGATGTACTAAAATTTAAAAAACTTTTTTGCTGATTTTAGCAAATTAATTTGAAATCGCAGTTTACGGAAATTTTACCTAAATTTATTAGCGGCTACTAAATTTTTCCACTAATTTCATTTTACTACAGTTCAACAGACATCTGTTGCTAAATTTAGCAAAAAAAAATACCGCATGGCTCAAAATAGTTAAATTTCCCGTAATAACAGCAAAATTTTCAGTAGCCATTACAGATTTTTATTTCTTAGTTTATTAACAGAAATACGTATAATTTGTTTTCCATTAAATCTCTCTTAGCGAAAATTTCATTCAAATTTCTTGTATTTTCTAATGATATCTACTAATTAGTTCATTAAATATCAATGAAAAAGTAAAATACTCTTCTACCCCTTACCATTATCTTGACCCAATTTTAATTAATAGAATTATTAACTCCTCTGGCGTTTAATTTAAACTCTTTAATTAATTCAATAAAGGTCTTTTATTATGTGTTTTTTTTTATAACGTTATTTTTCTCTTCTAGTCCTTTTGGTAACTAGGCAAATGGTGAGCTTAAATCTAATTAAAACCATACATGTTTAAATACTTTATGTACGTGTCTTATATACACATACACATGCACAAACAGATACAATAAAATACACACATACAATAGCAAAGTGTCACCCATTGATAAAAATGCAAAACGTATTTTTTTAAATTTATTTTAAAGATTTTTTAAAAATCCTTAATTTTGAGATTTTGAAGAAAATTTTTATAATAATCAAAGAAAAACAAAATAAATTTAAAAAAGTATAATTCGCATTCATGTGTGGATCGACTCCTTTACAGGACATTTTTTTTTTAATTGATTATTTTGTAAAAAATTTAAAAAAATGTTATTGTATTTATCAAAGTTTTGCATAATTTTTGTAAAAATTTTACTACACTATAAGTATGTTTACTTTTATTAAACAAATATTTAACCCTTAGTTGCCTGGAGACAAAAACGACCCAAGAAACGTAATTTTAATTATGACTTCAAGATTGCAAAGCTTTTAAAAAGATCAAAAAAAAAATAGACTTTATAAAAATAATTATTTTAGGTAATTTGATCCACATAGAGTTAATGTTTCCACTTACTAACAAAAAGGACATATTAGGAAATTTAAATATTTACAATTTTCATATATAATTATTAGTCATAATATAAATTACATTTTATGTTTATTTTTTGTCCCTAGGTCGCTAAAGGTTAAAGATTTTTTAAATAAAGGGTGTCCCAAGAAGAGCGCAATTTTTAAATTTTAAATAAAACACAGATATTTAAAAAAAAATTGTGAAACTTTATTATATCGTAAAGTAGACAGAATGAGGTTATGTATGGAACAATATATCGTGCAGATGGCCGCCGCGGCTTTGCTGGCATGCACGCGATCTTTTAATGAAATTTTCAATGACCGTTTTGCATGAATGCTGCGGTATTTCATTAATGCAGCGTCCAATTTCCTCTTTTAAGGCTTGAGTCGTCGTCGGCTTATTCGCGTAAACCATCGACTTCAAAAAACCCCAAAGAAAAAAATTTAATGGTGTTAAATCGCACGATCTAGGCGGCCAATTCTGATCTCCAAAACGCGAAATAACACGACCGGGAAATGACTGATGCAGCAATTGAATTGTTTCTCTGGCTGTATGACATGTGGCGCCGTCTTGTTGGAACCACATGCCCACCACATTCATTTCTTCAATGCTAGGCAAGAAAAAACTGGTTATCATTTCACGATAAAGAACACCATTGACTGTTTGCGCTTGACCTGCCTCATTTTCATAAAAAAAGGTCCAATGATTCCTCCAGCCCAAAAACCACACCACACAGTGACACGTTGAGGATGCATTTGCTTCTCGTGAATCACTCGAGGATTTTCCTCACCCCAAATGCGACAATTCTGCCTATTGACGAAGACATCAAGATGAAAATGGGCCTCGCCATTGAAGATGATTTTATCGGCAAAATCAGCATTTTCATGTTGTCTCTCCAATACCCAATTAACGAACTCCCTTCGCTGTCCATGGTCAGCTGGCTTCAGTTCCTGAGTCAATTGAACTTTGTATGCATGAAGATGCAAATCATTCGTCAAAATTCGCTGCAAAGTGGATTTGGAGACACCAATTTGCTAAGCTCGGTGTCGAATTGAGGTGGATGGATTTTGAGCGACATCATCACGTACAGCTGCGACATTTTCGGTCGATCGACCTGGTCGATGGCGCGTTGTTGTCTTTACATCACTAACAGACCCAGTTTCGGCAAATTTATCCATTAATCTCTTTACAGTTGACTCTTTTGGAGCATTATTGTGACCCCAAATTGATCGCAATTTGCGAACTGTAGCCGCAAAACTTTCACCATTTTGGTAAAACAATTTCACAATGAGAATGCGTGGTTCATTCGTGTAGCGCTCCATTTTTACTAACCTCGTACCTTCTGCTAGCAAACAATAACAATTATTCAAATGTCAAACAATGACACTTCGAATGTTGCCAGATTTAAAAATTGCGTTCTTCTTGGGACACCCTTTATAAGTAAAGACAAATATAGTTTAATAAAAATTAAAGCGATATTTTCCCGAAAACCTTGCAAACTTTGATGAAAACATTAAAATTTTGTTAAATTTTTAACAAAATAATCTATTTTGATAAAATGTCCAGCAAAAAGAGTCGCTTAACGAACGAAACACGAAGTGTAATTTTTTTCAATTTATTTCTTTATTAATAGCTATTATACACTGCGTTGCAAAACTATAATTACACATTAATTTCACCGAATTTAGTAAGTTAAAAAAAGTAGAAGAGTTTAACCGGGTCTACAAGTAAAACCAATGGAAAATTAATATTTAACAAAAATGTATTTTTTATTTTGCTATTTAAAAAGTAATTACAGAATCAATTAGAACTTAATATATCAATTACAACTTAATATATCAAAATTTACAAAAATTTAAGAAAAATATTTTAAAACAGCAGTTTTGATAATGCGTGAAGCCTCCTTTTTTTGAATCAACTTGAAAATTCGATCAGACTACTGTCCACCAGATTTATTCGAAGTTCTTCCGTGATATATCGCGACGCATCCATAACTGCTTCTTTTAGATGAAAAACGATGGCATATCGTATCAAATCCCCAAATATTCTCAATGTGGGTTTGATCCGGAGAACATGGGGGGTATTCCAATACTCTGATTCCATTGCATCGTGTGACGAAACCATTCCATCGGCTGCCTTGTTTGAAGCCCTTCATCTTTTCATACCTTTCACCGCTTTGCAAAGAGATCACCATATTAATTAATAGGAAGAATTTTATGAGTGTTGCTTCTTTTTAAACAAAAAAAAAAAAACATTTACTAAGAAGAATTTATTCTGGTGTTTGGAAATGTCAAATCACGCATTTTTAAAATTTCCTGATTTAAAATATTTTTCTTAAATGTTTGTAAATTTTGATTTATTAAGTTAAGTGTATTTCTAATTGAGTTTGTTATTAATTTTTAAATTGTTAAAAAAATGAATAAATTGTTTTTTTTATTTTCAATTTATAACGAGCTTTCAACCTCCGTATATTTACAAAAATAAAGCAAATCAAACATATTAGCTAGGTTGATACTAGTATTTCGATCTGGCTAAAGATCTCATCAGAACCCGAAGTTTTAGAAAAGCTAGAGCCTATATAATAGGCAGAACTTTAACAAAAAACCTATTAATAATAAATTTTGCTCCATTCTTGTCTTCTTATTTTATTTTTTTGTGAAATATTATTAATTTTAAATTGGTTTTACACTCACAGTTATGCCGGTTAAACTCATAGATTTTTTTTTAACTTATTAAATTGAGTGAAATAAATGTGTAATTATAGTTTTGCAACACAGTGTACGTTCAGGTTTTGCAGACTACAGCGAAAGACAAGGACACACATCTTAGGTAATTTTTATGTTTCCTTTTTCTTATTGCCAAAAAGGGGTTGTATAAGCCATATTTTGTTATTTTTTTTTTTTGGTTTCGTATCTATAACTACTGCATTTGTCTTCCTTTAAAAGATGCTATCATTTAGACAACCATTGATGTAAGTAGTTGAAAGATAGTTTTGTTTATCTTATATATAATTATATGTATATATTTTCATATATTAAATTTATTCATTTCGTCATTGTTGGAGTATGCTCACTGATTTTCAGCAAAAGATTTTGCTGACATTTGAAATTTTATTGCAAGCACCGTCCTGACTAAAATTTTTCTGACTCTGCAAAAATTTTTACTGACTTTACTAGCTGTTTTTGTGTGTACTTATGGTTGATTTTTAAACATTTACCTTACATTCATCGATTATCTGATTTAGTTGCTGGGCACATTTGATTATTTTACGCCGGTTCCGATGAGAAAGCTTCTTTCGGCCCGCCTGTTTTAGTTGTATCATAAGCACTCGGATTATTTGCAAAATTTGTGACAACCACATGTGAGCGGTTTATTTTTCTGGCAAATTTGAAATTAGCTCTTTTTCAAAATCACTTAGCTACGAGTCCAGCGGCATTTTATTGCAAATTGATTAAAAATTACATAAAAAAACAAAACTAGTTCTTTAATTTTTCTTTATTTGCTAAAAAGAAAGAAGTTTACCGTTATATGTTATTATGGTTATGAAACACTAAAAAAGTTTGAGTTTGAATTTTAACGTCTTTTTCAAACAAGTTTATTACACAATTTTTCTCTTAAATCAATTAAAAATTTTACACAATATGAGATCAGTTATCACACTATCTTTAGAATAATGTTTGTAATATTAGAAAACATAGCAAAAATTCTGTGTAATTATAAACACGGAACGCAGTGTAATATAACAATAGCTATCGACATCTCCAAATTAGGCAATTTAGCGAATCTTTAAAATTATGAAAAAAAAAACTGGTTTTTGCATTTTTATCAAATTTGTTTGTCATATTTTATTCCAAGCTAAAGTGGGTTAATGATATCCGATGAAGCCAGAATTCCATAACTGAATAATATTGAGTATATTAAATTTTTCACAATTTTGGGAATTTTTAATAAAAATGTTATCCAAAATGTCTAATTGTCTGTCAATTTTCGGCACGGGTTAAAGTTAGATTTTAGATTTTTAGATTTAGATTCTTCTTTATTTGTTTTCAAAAATTTATAAAATAATACAAAGAAATTAACTTATAGTATAAATATAATATAAATTATTATTTTAAAATTATTTTAAAACATATATAAAGAATAATGTTACAGCATGGTTCGATAACCGTCTGCTGGGAAATTGAGCTTAAAGTTTTATTTAAAAATTGAATTCAGTTATTAGTATTTTTCTATATCTTAGTGCATACCTAACATAATTGTAAAGGTTTAGCCAATTTGCATCTTCACCGCCATTTAAAACATTTACGATTTGATCTTCTGACAAACTTAAAGATCGGAAATATCTCATCCTTATTTCATTTAAAACCGGGCACCTACCCAAGAAGTGTTCCATTGTTTCCACTTCCCTGAGATTACATAAAGAGCAAAGTCTTGCTTCCTCTGTTCTATATGATTTCCTATTTAGCCATAAAATATATGAAATCTGACCTTGACTATACAAAGCATTGCAATAGGCCATACCTTTCGAGAAATCAAGAAAACGATAAATTATATCCGCACTTTGGAGAGCATCACTGGTATGTTTGTGGATTGATTGAGCTTTTATTTGTTCAATCAGGTTTTTACAGGCGTTGTTAAATAAATTTTTATTATGTTCAATGTTTAAACGTTCTACGTTGTAAAGCTCCAATCGATTTATAAGGACACGATACCAATAAATTTTCTTTTCCATTACTTTTTTTGATAACAAATGGGGTAATCTGTGATTTTCATAATCAAAAATCGTTTTTGATACATATTTTAAGTGTAAAGCCAATGTGTAAAAATGTCCTTCTTCCTGCCCAGTCTCTAAAGCGATGACATAATTTGGAGTATTTTCTGGAAGTTTAAGTATCCGTTTTGTATAAAATCTATGTAACTTGTCTACATCATCAAAATATGAGTACCCCCATATTTGAGACCCGTATGCTTGCGTTGACCTGCACACTGCTAGGAACATTTTCCACTTTGCTGTTAGAGATACGTCTGTTTTTCCAATAAAATTGCTCCATGTTACATTTAAACAGGTTTTGGCAGCATCATTTTTGATTTTAACGTGTTTGGCAAAAGAGACTTTAGGAGTTAGCGTCATTCCAAGATATTTGTACTCACTGACTATTCTTACTTTTTGTCTGTTAAATGTCCATTGTTCGGGTGACGCAACTCTACCACCGCTTCTAAAAATCATTATTTCAGATTTGGTTAAATTCACCTCCATTGCCCATAGTTGACAATAAGTTCTAAATTATGAATCATATTTTGTAAAACATTTACGTTATCGGCAAGCAAAACTATGTCGTCTGCGTACATAAGGACTCTTATATTTATGTCATCTATAAGAAGACCACCACCAATGTAATCATGCAAATCGTTTAAATATAGGGCAAACATAAGCGGCGACAGTAAGCAGCCTTGTTTAACACCCGATTGTGTACCAAAGTAATTGGACAACTCAGTTCCAGTCCATACAGCTGACTTTGTGTTTTGGTATGCGTTTTCTACAAATCTCACAATCTTTGTTGATAAACCAATTTGATAAAGTTTTAAATCAAAAGTTTTCTCGGTATACGATCAAAGGCCGCGCTGAAATCAACAAAAAATGCATACACTTTTGCCTTTTCATAGAACTTTATATTTATTATTGTTGTCAGATTATACACGTTATCAACAGTAGAGTACCCTTTTCGAAACCCTGCCTGGAATTCATTTAAAATTTGATGCGTATTAACCCAATTTGTTATTCGTTATTCGGGTTATTCGGGTTAAAGTTAAAAAGAATCGATTTCTTCTATTTGGTAGTATTTCCAATAAAAGCGGTGATGGGGACGGAGTGTAATTACAAATCTATTTTTAAGGGACACCCTAGTACAAATTTTCTGTCGTCTCGCACGTATACTTACTATACTGACTTTTAGTTGAATACCCACATTAATTTCTATTTAGTGCAATATTACGATAATTAACGCACATATATCGTACATACACACATACAAATACGTATACATAGTATATAATCATGGATGGTAACCCATTCCATGCGGATAACTGTAACGGTAACTCTATTTTCTTTTATATCGGTAACGGTATTTTAGGGGTAACAATATTTCAGTTAACGGTTTCTTCGCGTTAACGGCATTTTGCTTATTTCGATAACGGCTTAACGGTATTTAGTTATTTCGGTAATGGTATTTTAAGGGTAACGTTATTTTAGTTATTCAGCTAATGTCAATGCACACCGATATTTTTAGCGCCATTATGCCCGCATTTCAAGCACTGGCTAGTTTATGATCAAACTTTGGCAAAATATTTTCTTTTTCATATTTTTCGGTAACTATTTCAGTAACTTTATTTTAGCGATAACGGTATTTTAGCTATTTCAGTAACGGTATTTTAAGTTATATCGGTAACGTTACTTTTCGGATAACGGTTTTTCAATTATTTCAGTAAAAGTATTTTAGGGATAACGATAGCCAGATGAAAGCGGTTAAAACCGGTATCGGTATTTTAGCGGTATTGCCTGCCATTCCTGTATAGAACGCATCAAAAGCAAAACAGCACAAACTGTTAGAAATTGAGGCAGTGGGCCAGGAATAAAAAATAATACACTACCAAATTACGTTATTTATAGTATACGATGTTGGTTATTCCGTTAGTGCGTTGTTTGGTTGCTGTGCTGGTGGTGGTGTTCCATATAGTGTTGCTAATGGTGCTGGTGTTGTTTGGTGTATATAAAAAAAATAGATTGCTGGCATTTTAATTGTTTATTTGTATTTTGTCCGTTGTTTTTTTTTAGATTTTGCTCCTTTTTCGTTTTTTTTGTTTCGCTTTATTTTTGCAGGGCATTAATTAAATTCTAGCAAAAACAATCGTTAATTAACTGAATTAAGTCAGGCATTAAAATGAAGAAATTAATTATGTATTTGTATTATATTACGGAATTTGTGTGTTTTTATGTGCAAATCTTTTGTTATTTATATGAACAAGTGTTTTATATTAAAATAGGGGATTTAGATTTTTTTGGGCTTAACACTTTTAATTGAACTGAACCTTTTTGTTAAGCTAGTAATATTTAAAAAATTTAGTTTGTTGCAAAATTTGTTTTGAAAAAGACTTTGTTTTTAAAAGAAATTCAGTTTTCAAACAACTTTATTTAAGGTAAGGAAATTTATTAAATATTGAAAAAATCTCTTTCTCGTCTTTTATTAAAAACAGATCGTAATGTTCAGTTTGTAGATTTTTTCGCGGTAATAATGCTTCGTTTTAGAGGTGAAAGACTTTTTTAAAATCTCAGAAAACAATATAGTTAAATCAACAATATAATTTAGTTGTTTAACTGTAAATGGCTTCGTTAGTGTTTTTTACTAAAAATATGAAATATATTTTTTTTTTATAAATTTAGAATTGCCATGGCATTTCTGCGTTTTTTCGATCCATTTTTGCAGTTTTTTGTGCTATTTTTCTTATCATTTTTAACTTTTTTGATCCATTTTAAACTTTCTAATCTTAATTTTAATGGCCCCCAGGTTTTTCGTTAAAGCATTGAAGAAAGGTCCAAATAATGTTAATTTTGACTAATTTCGCGCAACAGTGTTGGTGTGCCGCAGTAAATGCGCAATGCTAAAAAACACATGGTGTCTTTTGAAAAAGTTTGTTATGCCGATCAATTATATGCGTTGCCACTATTATTTCTACGTTTTTAAGATCGGTCAATATCATTGGTTGCCACGAGGGCGGATCAATAAGTCCGTGGCTTTTTGAACGAAACACAGTTTTTTTTTTTTTTTTTTAAATTAAATTATTTTTCAACATAAGTAGTAGTAGTAAGTTTTTTTTTTCTTTATTTACAATAATTTAAGTTTACAAATTTCATTTACAAAATAAATAAATTAATTTAAAATTATTATTGCAACAAATAAAAGAAAAAAAGAAAATTTTACGACAATGTTTTATACGAAACTTCTGTCGAATTACAATATTTAAAGAAGTTAGTTGAATTCTTGTATCAAAAATTGTCTATATTGTAGAGATGTTTTTAGATACTAGATTATCCCAGTCATTGCTGCCAACGCCATTAAGTAGTTGTATCATTTCCCTTTCGGTCATGGTTCTCTTTCCAAAGCAGGCCACAGGGCATATGCACAACAAATGTTTAAACGTCTCCACCGCACCCATATTACAAAGGCTACATAACATATCTTCTTGTAAAGCACCAAACGTATTATAATTCAGCTTGATTAGACCGCATCTCGCTTTAAAAATCCATGTTATTTCGGATTGGTTTATGTTGTCTTTAATGTAATGTTGTCCCATAGCGTAGTCTAAATATTGGTATATTCTAGACGAGTATGTTTTTTGTTGAAGTCGGTCATTACGTTGTTTTTGTATTAGATTCTTCAAAATTTCTTTGTTTTGAATTGTCCATTGCTGATTATCGACCTGTGTACTGGACCACGGCATATTCATATTCAACATAATCTCCTTTTAGCTCAATGCTCCAACGTTTCTAAAATTTTTGTATCCCCTACAAAAAATAGGATTTTTAGGTCCATAAAATAGTCATTTCTTGGCCATATGGGGTCGTTTTTTTTTAAATCCTCGTTAAATCGGTCCAATAAGTTGGCATAATATTCGCCGTTTATTGTTTTTCCCTTTTGAAGGTAATCGATGTAGATTATCCCGCGTGCATCCCAAAAAAAACTGTTGCCATCACCTTATTGACCACTATTACGTTTATGGTCAATTGAGAGTAAACGCGGCACCCATCTTGAAATCGAAACCACACTGCCATATGAAATGCCTATGGCATCAACAATCTCACGCACTTTTCCGTTTCGATCGGCCAACTCCATATAGTGGATTTTTTCTTAATTGGCCTCAATTGGCCGTCCAGAACGTTCAGCGTCATATATACTTGTGCGACCACAACGAAAGTCAGTAAACCACTTTTTTACCATTGAAATGGATTGTGTAGAATTTCCATAGTATTTATCAAGCTTTTTCTTGGTTTAATTAAAGGTTTTTTTTTTCGAAAAAAATAATGTTTAATAAGCACTCGAAATTCACTTTTTTCCATTTTTATAAAAATCAACGAGGTTGTATGTTCAGAACAGCTGTTAAACACAAAGTAAATGACGGAACTTGCTCAAAATTTGACAAAAGTATATTACCAGGTGGTACTTGATGGGAGCAGCGTTGCATTTCATATAACTATGAGGGTAGTTCGAAAAGTCACGCACTTATTGATCCGCCCTCGTATATAACAGAAATTTGCAACTTTTGAACACTTTTAGAAAAGTCCCTAAAACTTTAGCGTTTCAATTTTTTTATGACCCTCTGGGGTCACGCAGCTAACTGCCCTATTTAAAACTGAACAGCGAATGTGCCATGAGAAAGAATGTTTTTTAACAAAACTTACGCACATGTTTTCAACTTTTCTGACTGTCCTTTGTACTGTACTCTGTATATGTTAAGGGCACATCAACCAAACATACCTCCAACTGTGCATAATTACAACATCGACGAACCATTGTTTTAAAATTGTATTCCATGAAGCTTAACGATAACATTTTGAAATATCGACCTATGGCCCTAAAATTTTGCTTACCTACGAGTTGAAGTGTTGTTAATCCAAACATATAACATCTAACCCGCTCTTCTAAAATATAAAAATTGCTAAAATTATTGAAAAATAATACCAATTTCAAAGGATTGGATTTTTTTCTAGTTAAACTTATTTAATTTTGTTTTTAGTCCCCAGCTAAAAATTTTTAAGACTTTGAGAATTGCCATATCACTTTTGACTACTCTATCAAAGCCAAAATTGTTATATATGGTCAATTTGGAAAAAAAACTCGGTAATCTCACCCCCGCTCCTAAATAAATTCCTGGCTACGGTCCTAAATATAATAATCAAAAATATAAAAATTTAAGCATTTTTATATTTCGAAATAGTTTTTGAAAAAGGTCCTATTAAAAAACGATAAAATTAATTTATTAATAAAATTTTTTTTGGCAGCTCTGGAAACAAATTGTTTAACATTTTTTTATTTACAATTAAAGCCAAGATGTTGAATTATTTTGCGGGTTAATTAAGTTTATTTGACTAACTTTGACGTGTAAAAAGTAATTGGATTAATCTAAATGTTATGTACAGGACACAAAAAAATATGCTTTAAAAAATAGTTTTTATGTTCATAAAAAATATGCTAAAAAACGGAAAATGTGCTCTAAAAATTTGAAAAATATACTCTTACAAACTCGTATTTTAAAGCTTATATTTGAGTACAGTTGGACTAGCTTTTGTGAAATTTATTTTAATTACTAACAAAAAAGTAGGTAAAAGATTAATTATACCAAAATCGGTATAGTCTTAAAACGGGAAATTCAAATTTTCAAAATGGTTTGATTTTCCAAAATCGATACTGCAAATCCCAGAAAATTAAAAGAAAATTTTAGAAATTTATTGATTGAAAAACATAATTGTTTAAAAACGAAAAACAAAAAAAAAAAATTACGAAAAATGTGCTGTAAAAATAGGCCGTTTGTTCTGAAAAGAACTAAAAAAATGCTCGAAAATTTGGATTTTCATCAAAAAATATGCTCTTATGATGCAATTAAAGAGTAAAATATGCAAAAATATGCTGTAACAAATCGATGCCAGTATTCGTCAATTGTTCTGAAATGAATAAATATCGCATCCATTTTTCAACACAATACGCAGGATAAAACATGATACAGCATATTTCTCGTTTCCCTGCACACAGAAAAAAATTTTGACATTTCCCAACTTAAATTCCTTTACTACGACTGTAATCGGTTGGTACAATATTGGCTATTGGTTTTCACAATTCTGTTAACACAACTGAATTATAGTTCTAGCACCCAAAATTTTCAGTTGGATACTGCCCACACAATACAGAGCAAGACTTCTATCAAATATTAATCTATGGATGTCTATAATCTATCGAAAATCTATAAAACAATAAATGTCTCTTATCAAGTTTTTAGAACAATCCCTTCAATTATGTCCATGATATTTATGAAGTGTGAAATCAATAAAGTTTCGTTAGAGCGCAAATAAGGAAACTTTTCTTTGAATTTATGAAATTTTTTAAAAAAATTTAAACATCCCAGGTGAAAATGTTCATATATGATCATATATTGCCATATATGGTTTAATGTATGAGCATATATGGTTCCATATATGAGCATATATGAACATATATGTAATGTATGGGAGCATATATGGGTAAAAACATACAAATGGAAAATTCATATATGGATATTAATGACACCATATATGATAATATATGATAATATATTGCATATATTGGTTCATATATTGATTCATATATGCCATATATCTCCATATATGGTTAATATGTTTTAATTTTTGATCAGATATGACTGTATATGAGGATAAATTTTTTTATTTTGAATCCTTATTCTGCCGGTCTACGAATTCTTGACAAAAATATATAAATTAATGTTTTATTGATTTATAAAGACGATTGCAGAGAATGAGTTTTGAATTGAAATTTGAGTTGAAAATTGATGAAAATTGGTGCATCAACTGATATTATCACGCTAAATATACCATTGGTAAAACGCACCCCTTTTCCGGGGGAGGAGTTCAAAGTTGGAATTTTGTTTTGCGATTTTATTCAAAAGTTGTGAATGGGTCGGAACGCTTTATGCACCATCGGAAAGGTATAATATGTCCCCATTCATTAACCCATTACAAGCTATCTTAAAATTTTGTATTTTTTCTTCTTTTTTTATTAAAAATTCGCAACTAAAAAACTAATAAAATCTCCAAGTTTAAGTTTAACCAAGTTTATAGATTCACAGGGTCGTATTATACCTTATATGAAAGCTCAATATCTTGTTTATAAATTACTTGCCTCAAAACGTACCTATAATACAGATAATTTTTAAAATAAATAAAAAAAGACAGGAAAATTTAAAAAAAAATACCAAAAGTTAAACTGACTCGTAATGGGTTAATGAATGGGGACATATTACTCTTTGAAAATATATTTAAAACACCTTTCCGATGATGCCTAAATGATGCAGATCCATTCACAACTTTTATATAAAATAGTAAAACAAACCTTCAAATTTGAAAAAATTTGAAAAAAAAACTAAAAAATGCTTTTTTATATACGAGAATATAGGAAAAGTAATAATACATGACAATATATGAACATTCATATATGAGCATATATGTCCATATACCCTCAAATTTCGAATCCGAACATATATGGATTTATATATGAACTCATATATGTGGCCATATATGACAATATATGAACTTTTTCACCTTTGATTGTTAAAAATTCTATTTACGCCGCACAACTCCAGTCTACTCTGTGTATGTATTTTAATTTAAACTCATATTTTGAACTAAAGACAAAAGTTTTAAAATTTCTATACAAAAAAATAACTCTCTAGACGTCTCTATAGAATTTATGCAGAATGATAAAATGTTTTATTAAAATTACTGCAATAAACATTAAAATTAATTATAGACTAAAAAACTAATAAAAATAAACAATACAAAAAACATAATTAATTTAAGTTTTAAATGTTTGTCATCACAAAATCTCTAAATAGTCTCATAAAAATGCATAACATCGTTCATAATATTTAGCTCATAGAAATAACAAAAAATTTAAAAAAACATATTTTATAAATGCTAATAAAATGCAAACATTTACAATAAAAAATGTATAAAAAATATCTATAAACTCTTTTCAATAAATAATCAGGTTTAGAAAATAAAGCAAACAACGAAAGGAATATTTTTTGGGGGAAAACACTTTTTTCAAAAATATATATCAATTTTACAAACGTGACAAATTTGAATACACTCTCATACAAAATTTATGCAAAAAATAATATAAATATACAGATTATGAATTTTTATTTACATAAAATATAACAAATAACTCTTAGGCAAAAACGAAAAAAAAAAATGCCAGCAACAATAAGTATCGGATATAAAATCAAATAAATGAAATACAAAAAACAAATGGTACTCGTACTATTAAAGTAATACGTATGAAAGGAAACGGAAATCCTACTGAGCGTATGAGTTATATTTGTTATTATTACGTATACGTACCATATACACAAGCAAGTGTGAGTTCCCAATGGACCACAAAATAAGTAAAGTATAACAGTACTTTAGAATAAGCTTTTTTTAAAAAAAATACTAAAGCCTTTTTCAACCGTGCTGACAAAATGTCGCTGCAGCAAAGTCCCGTTAAATTCTGTATGTACGTCGTTGATTACTTTGCATTGTTTTGTTTTGTTTTCTTTTTTTATTCCAGTCATATTTTTGTTTTCTTTGCCTATGCACACTAAAATTTTTTAAAGTTTTTGCTTTTAAAATGTAAAAAACTTGAATTTTTAATGAATTGATTTTTTTAAAATTATTTTTTAAGTGTTTTTCAATTCCAAAAACTTAAATAAAAATTTCTTAATAAAAAAAATTAAATAAAATGTGAATTTCTTATATTCAAACATAAGGCCCGATTCTTACACATTTTTGTAATTGTCCTAAATTTGTCTGACTATCTTACCTTGAAAAAAAAAATTCTAGGTAAGAGTCACAAAAATGTAAGACAGTCACAAAAATTTCTGAAAATCGGGGCGATAATAAAAAAATTTACAAAAGTAGGCATAAGCTAATTCTACAATTGGTAGCATAAGCTTGTTCTAAATTTGTAAGCATAAGCTAATTCTACAATTGTTGACATAAGCTTATTCTAAAATTAGCGGCATAAGCTTATTTAAATATTATTTCAGTAATATTATCACGAGGGTTCCGTTTTGATTTTTCTACAATAAAATTAAAGCGTTTTTCAATACTTTCTAAAGTCTTTTTAAAGCTTAACGCTTATGCTTGCAAGCTTAATATAATATTTTTCTAAAGGGTTTTGGTCCATTGGGTTCTTACAAGTGTGTAAGTATGTGTTGTTTTTTATAATAAAGTAACACTCATATGCCACGGTAAACATGTATTATTATTATTTTAAGTTGCATATGAATGTAAATCCATAAATGTCTATGTATGAAGTATTCATTATTTAGAGATGCTTGTATACTTTTTTTTGGAATATTTGTTTGTATATTTATGTAACTGTGTATATGAAAATATTATATCATCATAATAATAATGTTAGCATAAATTTGTAATGATTTCAAAACGACTATATAAACATCAATATTATGGTGTCCCTTAAAAATAGATTTATCATTACACACCCCCCCCCCCCCCCCCCCCCCCCCCCCCCCCAACAACCAGTTTTATTGCAAATGGTTCCAAATGAAAAAAAAAAAAAAAAAGATTTTGTTTCGTATTTCTGCCAAAAATTGCCCATTTTTTGATAAGTACGTTTTATTAACAATTCGCAAAGTTATCAAATTTGAAAAATTTTATTTTGTATTTCATCATTAATGTACTCAAAATTATTCAGATATGGAATTCTGACTTTATCGGCTATCATTAACCCACTTTAGCCTGCAATCAAAAATGACACACAAATTTGATAAAAAAAATCCAAAAGCATGTTTTTTTTTTAAATTAATTTTATAGACTTTTTACACTACACAGAAAAAATTATTAACAAAAAAGTTTCAATTAAACTTTTGTTTGATTTCAAACTCACTTTCAATTAAAAGTTTAATAATATGAATAAAATTAGTGCACATTTTCCACGTTTTTTTTCACGCATAATAACAACAACAAAAAAGTGCAAGAATTAAAAAAATCACCAAAATTTGAAACCCGATGAAAAATGTTCTGATATAGGTATAGTCATATATATAATTCCATAGCACATCATATATCAGGTGATCCGAAAAACTACATACATTAACTTATCACGTGAGATCCCATGAGATCTCATTTGATATAATTTCATACGATAAATGGGTCTATCTAATTTGATTAAGTTTTATATAATTTTTTACAATTTGATCTTCATAAAATTCTTTGGAAATTTGAGCTTCAACTTTGTTTACACATTCCAAATAATAATAATAAAAAAAAATACAAATCAATGAATTGGAAAATTAAACATGATTTCATTTTCACTTACACACTGAGTTTCATAGCTATAACGTCATTTTGTTTTCCAATTATTTCTTAAACAACTGAACCGATCGCTTAAGTCTCTTTAGAAGAAAAACTCATCTCTATCTTAGCTTTCGATTGATGCAACATAGAAAGTTGTATATTGTACGTTGTAGTTTTTGGCTTGATTATTAAGTCATTAAATGTTTATAGCATAATTTTAAGAAAATTTTAAAAATTTATAGAAAATTTTTAATAAATTCAACCAAATTTATGTCGAGACTTGATTTTTTAACAATTCTACTTATTAGATTGAAGACAAACAATTTTGATAGATCAAAAGTTAATTTCTCCAGATAAGTATTGTACATTATGGTTTTTTCGGCAAAATCCGATTCGGTTTTTTTTCTTATACCGCCTTTTACCTTTGGGGTTTAATTGCACTCAGGAAAATTCTACTTTAAAAGTTTGTAGTTGTTTGGGTTCTTTATTTTTAATATAAATGTCAGTCATTTGTAAAACAAATTTAATTTTTTACTAAAAGCAAACATTTAAAAAAACAAACCACATCAAATCACTGTTTTATGATTTTACATTAATTTTTTACAATCGTTTTTTGTTATTTAAAAAAATAAAATAAGTAAATGGTTGTTTTTTTTACTAACAAATGTCATTAATTTTTACTACAATTGTTAGTAATGTTTTGAACATTAAAAACAAATGACACATGTAAGTTGAATTTAATGAAATGTTAGTCGTCCTTCCTTCAAGTGAAATTTCATTTGTTTTTTGTCTACAATTGCTGTCTTCTTTAGCTATGTAATATCCATAGTGTGCTTATTTTAAGATTTTCTGACTTTAAATGTTTTTTTTTTTTACTTATAAAATAGTATTTATTCTACTAACTTCGGATTTTTTTTTAAGTGTAGCTTTTCTAAGATTTTACTTTTGCTTTTTTAACGATTTTCTTTAGTTTAATAATTTTTTTTTTTTTTTTTTGAATTTCTACCATATAGAAATTTATATATTGATATATAATTATATAATTCTATATGATACCATATATAATTATATAATAAAAATTAAAACGTTGGTTTGGTTTTTCTCTTTCATATGTACTGATATATAATTATACATGGAAGTATATATGATCTAAGATATAGCTATATCAATTATATATGATATGATAAAACAAGATAAACTTATATATAGTATAAGATATACTGATATATGATTATATGATTATATGTAGCGCCATATTAGAAATGTTTGTAAAAATAAGTATGAGCTGTAAGTATATATGTTTACATATGGCCACATATATAATAAGATACCACTATTTCAAGCTATATACGACTATATAAACTTTTTTCGTCGGGAATGAAAAAAATTG
Organism: Delia radicum; assembly: GCA_021234595.1. Lineage (NCBI taxonomy): Eukaryota > Metazoa > Arthropoda > Insecta > Diptera > Anthomyiidae > Delia > Delia radicum. The sequence goes on from CM037851.1 coordinate 15,339,606, forward strand.
CCAAAATTAACAAAAATCTATTAAATTAAAAAATTATCTAATATTCAAAATATTCACACTAATATTGAAAAAATCACCAAAAATTAAAAGAAATCATACAAAACAAAAAAAAAGTAAAAAAAAAAAAATACAAATGTTTTCGAGATATAGAAGTAATAAATTTTATATAGGCGATTTTTTTCCATTTTGGTGATTTTTTTTTTTATTTTATGAATTTTTTTTTTTCGTTTCGTTGATTTTTTAAAATGTTGGCATTTTTTCAATTTTAAGGATGTTTTCGAATTTGACCAGTTTTTTTTTAATTATAGGTATTTTGTAATTTTGACAATTTGGGAGTTTTTTTTTTGTGGCAATTTTAATGAATTTTTGCACTTTGAAATTTTTTTAGCGGTTTTTTTAAATGTTCTCGATTTTTTCAAACTTTGGCGATTCTTTTTTTTCCAACATTAGCTACTATTTAAATTTATTTTCATCGGGATAAACATTAATTGCATTTATAGTAATTAAATGTGCTAAAGTCCCAAAACTTATTTAACAAATTGTGAAAAGCAATCTAATGTAGGCGTGTCCCTATCCGGATTTCATTCCTGCCTAAGGAAATCTTCAGGGGACTTTGTTATTAGAATTTCTAGAGATATTTGTTATGTTAAATCACAAACTCAATGAGAATTCCTATTATTTATGGCTTTGTGCGCCCCGGTAGGCTAGTTGGTAGCGTGCTGGCTTATCAGTGCAGGGGTCGTGGGTTCGATTCCCACCAGAGGCACTTGTCTGTTTTCGCTACAACGCGCCGAAGGCCATAGTAGCTAGTGCTCGGTTAGGGTAATAATATATAATTTGTAATAATTATAATAATTAATAAAAAAAAAAAAAACAAAATTGGCTTTTTTTCATTTTTGATGTCTTTTTACAATTTTAGTGATTGTTATAAATTTAAAAATTTATTTAATTTTGGCCATTTTGTTTGTTTAATTTTAGCGATTTTTTCCCCAAAAATTTGTTTAAAATTAAAAACAATTTTTAATATAATTTTTATGATATGATTAAAACCTTAATTGAAATTTTAACTGGACTTTCAGTAATCGGCCAAAAATTATATAAAAAAAATAATTTTTTTAATATTTAAAATTGTTAACAAAAATACACTTTTTTTTTTAAATTGTTAATTTTCGTACGAAATTCGGTACATGCTAACTTTTTCCAAAAAATTCTATATCTTCCATTTATAGCCGTAATTTCAAGCAATATATACCTACTGGTGCTTAGATACCTACCGTGTACACGAACAAAATCGGGTAGGTATCTAAGCACCGGTAGGAATATATTGCTTGAAATTACGGGCATTAGAACCATAAATAATAAAACTGGGAGGGTGTAATGACAAATCTATTATTAAGGGACAACCTACATTGAATGTGTATGTTTATATTTATATTGTCGAATTCCTGCTAGAGTTTAACATTCAAAATATCTCCTTTATGGATAATAAACATTTTTCTATTGAGAAATTCCTTTTTAGTGCTTAAGTCTTCCCTTTTTTGTTTTTTGTTAATAAACCCAAAAAAACGACCTTTAACTTTTTTGTTTGTTTGTGTATTCTGTTCTTTTATTTTTTAAAGGAATGAAGTGGTTTGGGTAATTCACAAAGAGATAAAATTCTTCAAATGTTTTCGGAGGATATGTGAGTGTGTATTTTTATTTATTTCAAAAGTTTTTATATGTGCGTTAGTGTGTGTGCAAATGTTTTTTACAACACCTTAGGGTAATGTTATAAATATTAAAAAAAAATTTCTTTTTTAGAAAAAAAAAAACACTCGTTTGTATGAAAAATCAGAAAAATATTAAGTCATTTTTGTTTTGATATAAAAAAAGACAGTCTTCAAAAAAAAAATAAAAAATAATAAGGTCAACACTGAAAAATCATATCACACAAATGAGTGTGGATTACATGCATACTTTTAAATATTAAATACAAATTTTAATTAAGAAATACCCACCCCTCCACCCCCATTCATAAATCACTTGGGTGATGAAAAACTTTGTGTGAAAGTTGTATTTGTAACCAAAATTAATCATATTAAAGTAAATTAAAATTTCAACTTAGAATATTAAATTCAACAGTTCTTTTATTATACATAATGGTATAGTGGCTTAAACTAATGCAAATATTTAATGAAAATAGTGCAAAAATTATTGCCAATAAAATTTGAACTTATGTTTGATTTCAATGCCACTTTTAATTAAAAAATTAATAATATCTATAAAATATTTAATTGAAAAGTGGACACAAAATTTCCAGCTTTTATAACCAACAACGAAAACTATATAGATTAGATCAGAAGGCACTATTCACCGCGACCAATGTAGGTCTTTTGTGCTGCCTAAAGTTACCTACAGATTCAAGCTACCTATAAAGCCAATTATCCTATTAGGCAAAATGTTCGCGATGTCGAAAGGCGAAATGAAGCGATCACCTAGAAACCTAAGTCTCCTATCACAAAGCCTGGGACATTCGCAGAGAACATGCTCCGAGGTCTCAGACACCATCTCACAAAACCTACACATATCCGTGTCCGATTGACCCTTCCTGTGCAGATGGTATCTGAGATTACAGTGTCCAGTTAAGTACGACGCCAGGGTCCTCAAACCCCCCCCCCCCCCCCAACCTTTCAAGCGACAAGAGTCGCCTTGACCCCCTACTGGAAAAAGAGATCAATCTCTTAGCCTGGCGCTGACCAGGAGAGTTTTCCCAGTAACCAGAGAATTCAGACTCTCTCCATGCCCTGAGACTTTTCCTAACATACCCCGCAGGTATTCCACAGAATGGACGACACCTTATAAGCCATTAAGGCCCTGACTGTCAGAAAGAATGTAGATGCGAGATCTGAGCGTTCCCCTTCGCAGGCATTCCCCTGCACAGATGGCCCAAATCTCCGCCTGAAAAATGGACGGATATTTTCCCATAGGTAAAGCACGCTGGAAGCCTGGTCCAAAGACGCCCGCACCCGTGTTTCCATTCGACTGCTTAGAGCCATCAGTGAACCACAACTGAGAACCATCTTCCGGTTCCCAGGATTGATTGGTCCACCTGTCTCTGTCAAACAACAACACATCAAAATATCTATCAAAGATCCACTCCGGTGACACTCTTTCCGCAAATTTAGAAATCGGGTCATCTATTAAGATGCGCGCGATCCTCATGTGACCCCTTAGGTCGCATGACCTAAAAAATTTCCAAAATTTAAAAAATCTTCAATATAAAAAGAAAAAAACAAGCCATAGTTGAAAAAAAAAGTGCCGCAGCCGCAGCTGTTGTTGTTTAAATTGCGTTCTCTCATTGCAGCGGAGTCTTCCGCTGCAGCCGCAAGCCACTTTAAGAAATGTTTTGATAGATATATTTTGGCAATTTTCTAGGTTCCCATCCGCAGAACTCATTTTCAAAGAAATGGCAACCCCATGAAAATATCAAACATTTATATCAACCATTTGTCACACTAAGTGAGAACTTGGTTTTGCTCTTCAAAGTAAACCTGCAAATTACAAACCATTATTTGTAGAAATTTGTCCATATTATTTTTATTATTTTATGGACAATATTGATATGAAAAAGGTTTTATGAATGAAGAAGTTTTACATTTTCTAAAAACATATATTTTCAAAGAATCCAAAAATATTTTAATTTTTATTCAAACTTTTATAGAACTTTTACAATTCGCGATTGCATTTGTAAAAAAAATTCGTTTAAAATTTTTTTTTTAAGTGCGCACTTTTGTTTACATAAATTTTTGTTATATCTTTTTCCAAAAATTGTAAATTTATATTTTTTATTTATTTTAGAATTTTAGTTCATAGTTTTTATTGCACGATATTTTGTTTTTTTCTGTTGTTGATTAAATCATAAATATATTGTTTGCATATTGATGCTTTTAATTCAAATTTATTGTTTATTTGATATTTCTGTTTAAATAAATCAATATTGTTAAAGTTTAATTATTTTTTTTTTTTATAGAGGAAATTACATCATGGCAAATAACTTCCAAAAAATATAGGCTATAAAAAACGGGAATATATAACTACTCGACTAAAAAAGTTCTTCAGTGTTCCCATAGCATTTAACGCCACCGAAATAAAATAATGAATCAGTTCTATGAACCAAAAACAAAAAGCTTCAATAAGTTCGCCAACTCTCCATCAGGTGGCGAGTAGGCCGGGTCGATAAAAAAAGTTGTGCCGGTCACCCCCTAGAATTAAAGATAATTTGAAGAAGATTTGAAAAAAAAAATTTTTTTTTTTTGCCACGCCCCTTGACCCCGCGCAATTGGTTTTTTATTTCCTGTGGCTCCATTTATAGTCCGATCGTAACGTGTGATATATCATTGTTTTTGGAATGATAACGGCTACATTTTCTACTTTGACTCCGACGTCAAATTCTAGAAGTGACTTCTGGAAACTCGATTTCTACCACCCTCGAGTACCAAATCGAGTTTCCAGAAGTCACTTCTAGAATTTGACGTCGGAGTCAAAAGTGATCAAAGTAGAAAATGTAGCCGTTGTCATTCCAAAAACAATGATATATCAAACGTTACGAGCGGACTATAAATGGAGCCACAGGAAATAAAAAACCAAATGCGCGGGGTCAAGGAGCGTGGCAAAAAAAAAAAATTTTTTTTTCAAATCTTCTTCAAATTATCTTTAATTCTAGGGGGTGACCGGCACAACTTTTTTTTTTGTATGGGGTGCGACCCACTCTAGTGGCGAGCAGCAACTGTTCTAAGACTTATCATCTCGCGCAATTACAGTATTGCCGTGTCTGAAGCCCTTCATCTTTCCCCCATCTTCAATCTCTCCTTTATCCCTTTTCCAAAGAAAGCAACACATTAATAAATACCCGAATAAAAAAGTTTGTATAAAATTTTATATGATGAGAAATTTGATCCTAAAAATGGTTATATTAAATTGTATCACTTTGATTCTAATTATATTTAAATCGATACAATTTAATAAAAAAAAAATCCAATTCTATCCCAGTTTTGGCCCGATATAATGACATCTAATTATATTATATTTGATACAATTAGATATAATTAGATATATAATAATGCAAATACATTTAAATTTAAAGATATTAAGTTATATATATTTAACCTCCATAAAACGGGTTCAAACACAAAATGTATGCTTGAAATTTATGAATAACATAAATTTAATTTATTTCGTTTCAAAAATTTTGTTAATTTATTATATAAAATATTATATAAAAGTATATATTGATACGTATGCTATTTTATATGATCATATATTTTTATATTAACGAATATATAATTTTTTTTACTCGGGTAGGCAGAATTTTCTGAGTGTTGCTTCTCTTTAAAAAATACCAAATATCCAGAAGGCATGATTTTTGTTTGCAATGTCCCACTTGGTATGTCTCTTTTCAGCAGGTGAAAAGCGCTTTCTTCGTGTGCTCTAAGAAGCTATAAATTCATGCCTTCATAGCAAATGAAAAGCGTTTTTTTTGGTTATTGACAAAATGAATGCTTCAAAAATGTGTGTATTCTTTACTGCACAGAAAAAATTATCAACCTAAAATATCTAATTAAAGATTTGATTTGAATTTAATTTGTTTCTAAACAAATATTTAATTGAATCAATTAATATTTTAATTGACTTTTAAATATATAAATATATATTTTATTTTCGACGCAATAATCATATTATAAAAAATACCAAATACATTTGAAGTTAACAAACAAAACAAGCACACACACAAACAGACTCAGCATTGCAAAAAAACACAGATACCAACGTATAGATGACACACTTTTTTGTGAGTATCATTTTTTATTTTTTTTGTAGAAGTTATTTATAACTTTTTTTTCCTTCTTAATTTTAATAAAAGGTTTAATTGATATTATCATTGCCGTGATAGGTGCAAAATCAATTAATATATTAATTGATTCAATAAATTTTTTAATTGAAACCCGTTTTTAGTTTTTTCTGTGTGCTTGGTTGTATGCATTATTTACTGTTTCAGAAGTATCCCTTTAGGAAAGCACATCAAAATGTCTTCCTAATTGCTTTATTGTATGCAAAACGGTTAAGCGTTATTTTGGAAGCATACAAATGTAGTTACTGCTTTCCAAATAGAGGTTATTTTTTGCTGCGATAAGACAGTATTTGTTGATATGTTAATATATGTCACCATATTAAGTTATATCTGTTATTTTAATGTATTACATCTTGGATATCGTGCTATATATGTCCATATCTCCTTACATCACCATATTTATATGTTTTTATCTGAGATATATTGTTTGATATGGAAACAAAATTTAAAGACTTGGGAGATATAATTTTATGTGGCCTAATACAAAATCATATATTTGCACATATGGTCCACAATATTTAAACAAATCCATGCGATTTTATATATATACTGATAAAATTACGAAAAAATGTCAAAATAACAAAATTTTTTGTAAAATAAACGAAAATTTGTACATTTTACGTAATTTTTTGTAGTTTTGACAATAACTCCGTATTTTTATGGATGGATTATTATGAGTGTACATTTATGAGGGTTTTTGCAAAACTGAAAAATCTTCAAAATAGTTTCAAAAAAATTCCATGAGAAAAAAATTTAAATTATGTTGTTGTAATTACGCAGAGCTTTAAAAGAAATCGTTTTCATTGGATTTTAAATTCAAGAAAAATATAAATAAAATGATCTGAAATCGCAGTTTGAAATTGATTGGGTTTTTTTTATCAAATATATTTTATAAATTTATTAAATGGATTTTTTCGGTACTTTTGAAGAATTTGTGTGTTCATTTTAAGAAATAGAAAAATTTATGCAATTTTGTAGGATCTTAACGATTTTCGTTTCATATAAAAATCTAATTTTTCTGTTAATTTAGAGAAAAATTTGTCATGATCTCAAACCGAACGAATAAAATCTCACACCTAAACTTATAGATCAACGATAAAATTCACTATTAAACCACTCACCAGGTACAGTGTAGAAATCGTTTAATGTATATGATCGACATATGTATTAACAACAAAAAAAAAAAAAAAATTTTAATGTTTGTTGATATGCTTTGCTTATGTAGAAGGATAGTATATGATGACATTAGAGAACAGAATTGCCATTTAAAAGTTTTAACTGAAAGTTAAACTGGCAATTATGATAATGACTAGAGAAAAAACAAACGCACTATAAATAGAAATCGTTCGTGGTAAATTTCATTCTAACTCAACACACAGAGTAATGTGGGATTTAAAGTTACCCAATTTCTTTAACGTGTGAGTTAAATAGAAGATATTTATGATTAACACTAAATGGCACGAAGAATGTTGATGAAGACCGTAGTGGGTCAGAAAATGCATTCCATTCATGCTAGTGTCTAATAACTTTTGCTGTGTTTTTTTTAATAGTCAAAGTAAATTATCATATAAAAATTATAATTTTTCTGTTGATTTAGAGAAAAATTTGTCATGATCTCAAACCGAACGAATAAAATCTCACACTTAAAAAAAAGGTTCAGAACTACTAAGATATGTAATTGAATTTGATTGTTGAACAACAATTCAAAATGGCTTCAAAGTAGTGCTGGTAATTTCGGTTACTTTTCAATACTCGATACTATACGATAATTTTTATTTGAATACTCAATACTACTCGATAGTTTTAACGGTTATTACAACATTTAAAATTCACTTTAAGCAACCCATTACTATATGTGACGATAGCTCAGTTGGTAGAGTTATTGCCTAACAACCAGAGACCCCATGTTGAATTTCAGCTCAAAAACGTTATTTATTTAATTAAAAAAAAAATAATATTAGTAATAATTTTTTTTTATAAATTTTTTTTGTGAAAATCTTTTTATACAAAAATAACTTTTCCGAACCCGCCATACCATATACATATCCAGTTACTTTACTCCCTTCTTGGTAATGAGTCCACCCATTATTTATTGGTCAATCGCCTTTAAAATTCATCAGTAAAGTAAGGTGTATTGTAATGCGTGTAGCCCTATGGCGGAACATTACTTCAGTCATTATTTGGTACTGAGTGGTTACTCGATAGTTTTAACGGTTATTACAACATTTAAAATTCACTTTAATATTTTACAAAAATTTTATGAAAATTTTAACTTTCAATGAAAGTTAAAATTTTAAAATAATATTTTTAGACTTTTTTACAAGTTATTCAGTATTTTTTTAATAGTTATTCAAATTTATTCTATAAACTTTACACCTTTATTTTTTTCTTCTAGCAGAGTTGAATTTTAATGTAAATTATTTCATCGGAGTCACATTATTGTAGTGTTTTTCTATCAAAAATATATATTGAGTATTTACTTTTACTGCTCATTTCACTTATAATAATCCATGGTAAAAATACGAAAATAATGTCAAAACAACAAAAACTTTCGTAAAATTAACAAATATTGGTTTATTTTACGAAATTTTTTGTTATTTTGACATTTGTTGGTATTTTAATGCATGGATTATTATCAGTGTCTTTTACGCTACTACTTCAAAGAAAGTTTTGAGCCTAAATAAATTTTTTTTTTATCACTTTTAAGGGTAATTTTTTAATAGCAAAAAGTCTTTTGGATGAACCACTTTTACACAAAAATTGTGAATTTTAATAATATATTTTGTGGCGATTTCTGATTAATTTTTGAGCTTGTCTACTGGCAGGGTTCTTCTTGTAGCAAATTAAACGAAGAAATATTAGACAATATATTTTCATCAAATTGTATAAAATTTTATATGACAATATATTACTTTACATTACGAAAAGAGACCAAATTCAGGTCCATTTGTACCCAACTTGATATCAATTAATCGTAATTGATCTTGATTTAAACAAATTTTATACCACCAATTTCTCTAACAAATCATATCAAACATTGTGTTGGACCATATCAAACAATATGCTGCACCATATCAATTATTTTTAATCGGGTAATATATATGAAGGGCTTATTGTAAAAACTTGATAAGCCACATTTTATTTTTAGTTTGCTTTCGCCTTTCCAAGATTAAAAAAATGCAACCAATATGACTTTTGCAGGACCTTTCTACTCTAAGTACTTGCAATAAGTGCTTAAGCAAGACTTCTATCAAATATTAATCAATGGATGCCTAGAAAACAGCGAAAATTCATAAAACAGTAAATGTGGCTTATCAAGTTTTTACAATAAGCCCTTCATATATAAGATAATAAATTAATTACAAAATTTAAGTTTATTTATTAAATGTTAGTAAAATTTTATAAAAATGTAACAAAGATTCTTTATTAAATTACAAAATACGTATTAAAAAATATTTAAGTTTATTTATAATTTTGTAACCTGGTTAAATTATTAATTTTGTTATAGTTATCAGTAAAACAAATAATGTGCATTAGATGAACTGAAAACAAGATTTTCTACCAAACAAATAAACTTAAAAAATATAAAACGTATAATAAATAATAATCCGAAAAAATAATAACAAAGTTGGCTGTGGCTTATCCTTACACTTTACACTACAGTGAATGCTTTAGAAATTATAGTTAGTCCTGTCTTTTTTTCTTCTCATATTTGCTTTAGTTTTGTTATTTACTTAGCATTCAAAAGGGTTTTTTTTTTAAAAACTGGCAAGTGTATGTGCTGACATAGCAAACAAGTCCTGCATAGTACTATGTAGAGCCTTAACAAAGAGAATTTAACATAAACGATGCATATTAGGGCTATGACTTTTTAAAATTTTTTGAAAATATCAAAATTGGCATAGTATAGTCGAATGGGTCATAAAAAACTATGAAAAAATTTGTTTCTACTTTTTGGCTGGCGTCAAAAAAGTTCACACACCTACACACTCTGGGAAAAAAGTTTCCTCATATATGATGATATTGTTTCATAAATCGTTTTTCATTAATATTTATGAAGTTTTCATAAATATGATGAAAAGTTTCATAAAAATATATGATAAATGTTTAATAGACCTTCATCATTTCATATAAAAGTTTCATAAACTTTGTGAAAATCTATTTTTTCTATTTAGGAAAAAATAATAAAGTTTAGAAATATAAAATTTTTATTTTTATTTTTCATTTTAAGTATAGAAAATATTATTTGCAAGTAAATTTTTTTTTAAACTCAAAATCTACGAGAAATTATTTAAAATTCTGAAACATCTATTAAACATTATTTGAATTGTTCTTATTTTTAAAAAGAATTTTTTTAATATTAGGTATACAAGTTAATAATGTCGATTTTTTTTGGCTGAAAATATACATTTATTTATTATAATAACAAAATGAATTAATACATTATTCAAAGTACTGTCCATCGTTAGCCACTACTTTTTCCCATCTTTCTGGTAGCGTATGGATTCCGCGCCAAAAGAACTGCTCCGGTTTTGAGGTAAAGAATGAATCAAGCTCATTTCTGATACCCTGTTCTGAAGTTAAGCGTATTCCAGTAAGGGCGTTCTGCATCGATCGAGACAAATGGCAGTCAGAAGGTGCAAGGTCTGGGCTATAAGGCGGGTGAGCCAAAACTTCCCATCCACTGGTTTTCAAATAGTTTTTGACCGCTCTTGCAACATGTGGCCGAGCGTTTTCATGATGTAAGATTATGAGCTCGTGTATGGTCGAATATTCTGGTCGTTTTTCGTTGATTGGTCTCTTCAAACAAATCAATTGTGTTCGGTACATGTCCCCTGTAATCGTCTGACCCGATTTTAACAGCTCATAATACTAAACACCCTTCTGATCCCACCAAATACAGAGCATTACCTTGGCGCCTTGGGTATTCGGCCTCGGCATTGATTTTGCTGGTTGGCCGGGCGTTACATATGACTTTTTGCGCTTGGGGTTATCATCACCAGTAACAATACGATTCAAAAATGATTTCTTTTTGTAGCGTTCAAGCAGCATTTCCGACTTGCAAAATCGCCTTTCAACGTCTCTCGGCTTCAATTCATACACTCGTAATAATCCTTGCATAAAAATACGAAATTATTGTCAAAACTACAAAAAATTTCGTAAAATGTACAAATTTTCGTGTATTTAACAAAAAATTTGGTTATTTTGACATTTTTTTGTAATTTTACGCATGGATTATTATCAGCGTATGGGACCCAATTTCCTTGCTTTTGAATGAATCCCAATGCTTTTAAACATACGGAAATGGCCTGTTGTGTGACTTCTAATGATAATGCAAGTTCTTATTGCGTTTGACAACAATCTTCGTGGATTAATGCTTCCAATTCCTCATCTTCAAACTTTTTCGGCTGACCAGGCCTCTCCTTGTCTTCTGTGTCGAAATCACAACCTTTGAATGGCGCGAACCACAACTTTTTTGAGTTGGTGCATGTTAACCGTAAACTTCTATCAACAATCGATAACTTTCAGCAGCCGTGTTCTATAAATGAAAGAAGGTTATCAGACTTCCCCGCAAAACATATTTTTTAGGCACAAAATTCGACATTATTATAGCGATTGAAAAAAATGTGTGTTTACACTTTGGCGTCTATCGAATACTGAATTATAATGACAGATGTTTACCCTCCAAAATACCATATTTGTTATTATTGACACAAACCATATGTGATAGTTATGACATATGTTGTCCAAATCGACATTGTTAACTTTTTCACCTATAATAATTTAAAATTATGGAATTTTAATTGATGTTTTTAATTAGAAAAGTGGTCAATTAATAAATTTGAAAACAATAGCTCTATAGAGTATTTGTTAGGAAAATATCCTCATTAAGAAATTATTAGCGCTTTTTTTTGCTTGCGCAAAAACACTAAAACACAATCAAAGTTAAAACAAAAGCGAAACTATTTGTTCATAAACCCGGAACTTTAAAAAGCCGTTATAGTGTTTATATTCTAGGCGAGTTGTATATTTCTCTCGCTCTAACGCAAAATATAAACAAGTTTTGAAGCTAAGGACGAAAATTTTAGTTTTGCTTGTATTATAAAACGAAGAAGTTGTATGCGAGTGATCGCGCGTGAAATAAAAAAAGTTATAAATAGCTTTTTTCAAGCTGTACGCATTTTTTTTTTTTGTCAATAAAGCAAAAATTATTTTGTGCACGTTGTTAAAACAGGATTTTCAGAAATGTTACAGACGAAAAAATCGTTGCTTCGTAACTAGGAGCATTTCAACTAAGAAAGCTTTTTCGCATAAATTATTCAATAATTTGTTAGAAACAAGTAAAAACTTGGTAAAATGTTACTAATTTTCGCATTAAATTTGTAAATAAACTTTATCAGTTGAAATGCTCCTAATTGCTTGACAAACTCAAGAGTATTTTCAATTAATTTTTTAATATTTTTTTACATTTTTGTATTGAAAAATATCATTTTGGGGGAGGAAATTTAGTTGTGAGAAAATTTCCGGCCAACCGCGAAATTTTTATTTTATTTGTTATTTTAATAACAATAATTCAAAACTGCTTGTTTTTTTTTTGTTAATTTTGATTTAATTAAACTTGAGTCCTAAATATTTTGACAAATGCGAAAATTAAATTTAATTTTAACCATTATACCTTATGATATGAAATTAAATAACTTTTTAGCACAAACAAAAAAAATGTTTGTATTGATTTAGAAAATTAATTTTGTGGGTGAAGTTTTTTGTGCAAGATAATCCTAAATGATATTTTTCGTTAATAGTACAACATTTCACACCTCGTGTTACTATATGCCAAAAATTTGGTTATGTCCCTAATGCACACACACCCTCACACTTACACTCATTGTCAATACAGACAAACTGCTGAAACCTAAGCGTTCACACTTTTACACCTTTTTTTTAGGTATAGTAGAATGTGTGTGTTTGTGTGTGTGTGTGTCTTCTCATGTATGTGGGAAGGATAACAACACTAACTAATGTTATATAGGATTTTTTCATTCAACTTTTTCTTTTATTTTTTCACTTCGTTATTGTTGTTTTACAACTGAAAATAAAGTCAAGTATGCAGTATCAGCATTATTATGTTGGCGTTGGCGTTAGCACATATTGTTGTAATAAGTCTAAGTGTAAGAGAGTGTTGCGAAATTATTAAAAAAGCATAAGAATTTTTTTTTGTATGCCTTTAAATCCTTTAACACGACTAAACAACTTTTAGTAATACATGGTTTCTTCGCTCAACTTTGATCATAGCTGTATTGCAGGTAACACCTTTGAAGAAGTAAAAGGATTTGATTTGTTGTTAGATTAACAAACCGGTTTTAAGTAATAGCTTAAGAAAAGTTTAACTAAAGGTTTAGCTAGGAACTACAAAAAAAAATTAAGTTTAGAATTTAAACTCATTAAGGACACCCATTAGATTCACTGGTCATTTTTTAATCAAACTTTGTAGATACATATTTAGAATATGCCTTTATTAAGAAAATTTTTGTATTTTGTTTTTCCTTATAGAAAATGAATTCTAGACAGTTGAAGATATTTTGAAATTTTCAATGAACAATAGCATATTTTGATATAAAAGAAATTTCTATTTTGTTAAATTAATCGATTTTTTTTTGCTAAATATATTTTTTTAACATTTTTTAAAGTGGTTATATGGCAAGTAGTGGTAGTATTTTAATAAAAGCTAGCCATTTTTAATGTTTTGATTGTAAACGTAGTAAATTTTGGCATATATTCGAGTCTGTGTGTTTGAAAACTTAATGCATTGATCGGTCAGATTTTAATTTGTTCATCAACATACTAATCAAAAATATAAAAAATACGTAATTTTTATATTTCTAAATCATTTTGAATACGGTCCTATTGAAAAAGGTAAAAACTTGATTTTTTTTATATACACTGGGAGAATTATCTCTTTGATATCAATGTATTTTTGCATTGTGATAGTTAATTTACTACTATGAAGTGGGTAAAGTTTTATAAAATATTACTCAAATTTGGTAAATTTAAACAATTCAATCGCTAATTACTGAAATTTAAAAAAAATCGTCAAAGTTAAAAAAAAAAAAAACTAAAATTGAAAAAATTGCCAAAATTGCCAAAATAAAAAAAAATCAATAAAACTGAGAAAAATGGATTTAATGAAAAAAAAAAAAACGCTAAAATTAAAAAAAAAAAATTAACCAAAAATTGAAAAAATTTAGAAAAATTGCCGAGAAATTCAAAACAGTTGTTTACGAAATACATGCGATGTACCAAATAAATGCTCTGTTTGCTCTGCGATGCATAGTTTTTAAGAAAAACGTTAAAATTAAAAAAGTCGCAAAAAATTAAAAAAATCTACAAAATTTAAAAAGACGCTAAAATGAAAACCTCCCTTAAATTTAAAAAATCACCATAATTGACTGAAAAATCGAACAAATTGCAAAAAAGTTGTCCGTATACATTTATCTCTGTTAGGGTTAGGTTAGGTTAGGTCGAAAAGAGGATTCGGAGAAGGGAAATACTTACCTTATCCGACTCAAGTCCCTGAGGACTTACACTTAAGCCAGAATGTCGGCTTGTTGTGCGCTCTAAACAATCGGTTCTATGTCACCTTTCTACTCCAGGAACTGCGTCGCACTGACGAAATTCCTCAACTTCTTCCATCCTATGCCCCTAAGATCCCCCAATGTGGATATTGGGTCACTGGATAGTATTTCGACCCGGATCCCGGCAAATGCCAGGCATTCACAGAGATAGTGTTCCAAGGTCTCCTCGTCCTCCCCACAGGCCCTGCACACTTCCGAATCCGCCCTACCGATACGGTGGAGATGGGCCCTAAGTGTCGAGTGTCCCGAGAGGATTTCCATCAAAAGACTCAGTTCCTTCCTACTGAGATTCAGAATTCCCCTCGTCTTGTCCTTGTCCGGGTTGCCCCAGAGAATATTTGTAGTCCTGCCAACACCCGCATTTTCCCAGATGGTCCTATACATGGTGTCAGCCCAGTCCACCAGCTCCGCCTTGAGAGCTCGAAAAGGTTTAGCGTTCCCCAAAGTGACTAATTCCAGAGAAGATCCTCCCCTAGCCAAATCATTAGCCACTTCGTTCCCCGCTATACCACAGTGTCCCGGCACCCATACAATCTCAATGCGTCCCCGTGCAGAGAAATCGTTCATTTTCACTTTACACCTGATTATCGTCATTGATCCCACAGAGTCCGTAGATAAAGCCCGGATAGCCGCTTGGCTATCCGTGAAAATCACAATATCACCGGTCAAGCCCATGATATTCACCTGCTTAATGCACTCCGTAATCGCGGTGACCTCCGCCTGTAGTACGGTGTTATGGTCAGGAAGACGGAAGCATTTGCGTACATTGAAGTCAGCGTCACAGAAGCCCAGACCCGTTTTCCCATCCAGTTTTGATTCATCCGTGTAAAAGTGGATCCAAGGTTCCCATGTTAGTTTTTGAAACAAAGGCAATGTCCCAAATGAATGTTCTGTGTACTCTGCTAGGCTTAGTTTTCATTAAAACTGCGTTTTACGAATCTAGCCAAACAAGTCGAAATTTAGGTCCGGGTAATAGGGTTGAGTTTTATTAAGTTATTCCTAATAAAACTCATTCTAAAAATACATTTTTTGATTTATTTGAAAAATTTTTTGGGCTGTTTTTCTTTCTTACCGCAAGGTAAATATACGTATTTTTGGGTGTTTTTACGCATACAAAAATGTATTTTTATGCATTTTATCCGTATATTTACATGTAAAACGTTTTTATTTACTCTAAAATTCAGTTACATTATTCATTTATTTCTAAATTTAATTATATTTTTACGCACTTGCGATTTAAATTTACACACTTATTGTTTACCAACTGACACGTAATGTGTGTGTATTTTTCATTTACACATATGCGGAAATTTACCCAACTTATAGTAGGAGTAAAGTTTCCTACTAAAAGTTGGGTAAATTGCAAAAAATAATTACAGTGTATTAAAATTTCACTGGGATTCATCCATTGAAACTTTTTATTAACTTAATGTAATTTTTCATAAAATTTATGAAAAACTTCATTTTATTCATATAGAATTTTATATTCCTAATGAAAATGTTTTATTAAAAATAGTTTCGTAAAAATGATGAATCTTTTTCATACAGTTTAAGAAAGTGTTCTTTCACTTTGCAATGAAAACTTCATTAGTTTAGTGAAAAATGGTATTAAAACTCGTCCAAGAAAATTCTCTCTGTATAAATATTCGACAAATTTTTAATTTTTTATATCATTTCTAAAATATACGCGGTGGGGGTAAAGAAAAAATATTAAACCGTTTGCGTCTGTAGCTTATTTGTATACATATTTATTAAACTTACCTTAAACGAAGACTGCAAAACTGACGTTTAATGTATAATGGAATGCTTTATTAGTAGTTCTTGTACTTTTTTCTGTTTGATGTTTTTAGTAGAAAATCTTCCTTTACTCATTGAATTTTATACTGCTTATTAACCCATATTAAATAATATGAAAGAAATCTTTTAAGTTTGTAATAAATTAATTTGGCAGATATAAAAAATATGTCAAACCTGATTATATGATATTAAGTCTCTGATATGATTATATGATTATATGATATGATTATATGATATTAAGTCTATGATATTAAGGTCAGAAAATTTTAATTCAGTTAAAATGAATTTTGGTTCATTTGTTAATTCTCCAAAAAAAAAGCATTATATCTACCACATAGATGGTTGCGGTTTTTTCGATACACAACTACATTTTCGAATCGAAAAATAAAACAAGAGTATCGACCATTGATCCTAAATATATTGGCCATGCTGATTTTAATGGCACTACAAGTATTTTCACTTATGACACGGTGATTTAATATTGCCAAATTTTACGCGCCGTTATTTATAATAAATAAACTGAATTTGGAAAACGCTAGGAATTTGACTATATCAATAGATTTGCTTCCCAATGATCCAATAGGTTTCACTGTGCAACTTATATTAGTTTTGTAGAAATATTTCCTTGAATCTATGTTAAACATTCTCACGTTTTAATGTTAAAACTTCATGGCGTATGATAAATTTTGTGACATGTATTGTATGATTCATAATACGCCACGTAGTTTTAACATACAAATGTGAGAATATTTAATATTTTAATATTTCTACAAAATTAATCCGAGTATCGATCTAGAAAGTTTCATCGTGTAGAAACTTTCTAGTTTGATTCAAAAACATTTAAGCTTTTTTATAAAAAAAAATTTCGCCGATTTTTGTATAATTTCACAACTAGTTATGAATTTTTATAAAAAATTAATTTTTTCCAAATTCTGCATAAAAACACGTATAGATATAGTTATAATTATATCATTTTACAAATTCAATTAAAATTAATGGTACATTTGTCAATATTTAATCAATATTAAATAACTTAAATTTTTATCATTTTTTGTTAAAGTTGTTACATTTTTTATTCGTATCATAGATAACAACAAATACTGTAAGATTTATGCGATATACTTTTTTTTTTGGCTTTACAGTGAGCTTGGAAAGCAATGTATATAATTAGAAAACTAAGCTATTATTGTTTCCAAAACTGTCAAAAATTAATATAAACGTTTAAAAAACCTACTAAATTACGGTGCGAAGTCTTAGAAAAGTTTTATTTAACGATAACTTCAGATTTAAATGGCGTATTAAAATTTTTAAAAATCGTAGAATTCACAAGTTTAAAATATTTAAAATATTACGTTTCAAAATATTAAAAATACTCAAAAATTTTACAAAAGTAGTCGAAACCACTTAATTATATATTTTTGAAACGCTAAATTTTTTCTTGTTAATTTTTAAACATTTCGTTATGTTTCATTTAAAAAAATTTGGGTCTTTAAAATTTTTGATTTCTAAAAATTTTAATTTTCAATTGAAATACTTTTAGGCATAACTACAAGTCGCCAAAAACTTACTTACTATCGGCTAAAATTGTATAAAATCAGATATATTTATATCCAATTAGATATAATTTAATGTCCCGGATATGGACAAATCTCGAGTAAAATTGTATTAAATTATATCTTATTTGATATAATTAGATATTAGAGTGGTTTTAGTGTCTATGGGTAAATTTTTTTTTTGAAATTTGAAGGTGCTCAGGTCTAGGATTGTGTCATTAAGTGTAAAAATGCTATTGTAAAAGTTTTAGCTCAATCGGAGTATGCCTTCCCGACCCGAAACATCCCTAAAGTTTAGAAAACGGAATACAAGGCGAAAAAGTCACTTTTTTTTAGTTTTTGTCAAATTTTTTAAGTGTCGTAAAAGTTTTTACTCAAGAAGGTAAATTAATCGAAATAAAGATACAGTTATGTTTTCAAAAAGGTATAAAAACATAAAATCGGATAAAAACTATCCCAGTAATAAATAATGCCCCAGACCACTAAGGTGACAATTATTACTTGACCGAGAAATTCGAGCACACATTTTAAAAATTTTTGAAATTGATTACTGAAAGATATTTTGTTTACTTAAAAGAGTCAAATTTGTGAGATGTGGAAGAAGTTTTTTTTTTGATTGCGTTGACCTGTCCTAATGTGATGTCAAAAACGGACAAAATTTTTGGGGTGTTTTTCAAATCTCCAATTTCAAATTTTAAAAACATTTCTTCAACAAAATCGCAAAAATTGCGATTTGGACTCCAGTGACTTGTTTAAAACATGTTAGAGATCACAAATAAAAAATTTAAAAAAATCCCCTGGCACATTTGGGTAGGGCAACGATTAAATTTTTGCAAATTTCGAGGAAATTGTGTTTTTTTGGTAATTTTTGGCTTATTTGTTGTCATAAAATATTTAAAATCGAAAATTAGCTACTTTTGTACCGTTTGTTGTTTTTTTTTTATCATCATGACTTAAGGTTGAAAATAAAAAAATTTTGACATCTATAACCCATGTGGACCAGATGCCCCAAAAGACCCCACACTTATATATTTCAATTTACAAAAAACGTTGAAGATTTACTTACTACTTTTGAATTTTAATAAACGTGATGTAAAATATAATAACAAAATATTTGAAGATTCTGTGCCAAAAGTTTTGGACATATTAAACAACGTTAACCCTTGCCGAGCTGCATTAAGGTCAAGGAAGTTACTGCGAGAATATATATATATTTGAACAAACTGTAAAAAAGTATTTAAATTCTTTTTTTTTCCAAACCTGGCTAAAAACAGTATATTTTAACATATATTTTGGACTAAATTAACCCTTAGATGCTCTTGGTGTCTTGTGTTAACATAACACAACATATTTTTAAAGTTTTTTCAACTATGGGTCTTTTTAACTCTATAGAGCTACTATAGTAGCTTAAGCCATTACATATGCTTTACTTTTGTAAAACTTTTATTTTTAATTTTTACGACAAAACATTTATTTTATGTATTACAAATCTTTTTTTCTACTACATTTAGTATCTTTTTCAGATTTTTATTCATAATTTTGAATTTTGTAAGAGTTCTATATATGAGTTTGGAAACGGCATAGGGGAATAATTTGTAAGTCCCGGTTCACAAACGGCAATTTTACTTGCGCAATTCTTGAGTTTATAGATGAGGGAGGAAAGGAGAATGGAAGGGGGTACAGACTTGCTTACTCCAATTCCGGTTTGTTTTGTCATCCGCCATTTTCAACACGAAGCTTCAAAACGAAAATTGCTGAAACAAACTTTTCCTGTGTGAACACAAAAGCAAGTTCAAAGGAGAATTGAAGAAAACTTGAACAAGTAAAATTGCCGTGTGTGAACCAGGACTAATTAACAATTTTTTTAAGAATTAAAAACAGACAGTCTGTTGAAATACAGCGGTTTGAACCGCACATTTTGAAAAAAATTCATTTTACCTTCAAAAATTTATTTTTTTTTTCTAATTTTATTTCAACCATGATAAAAGTAGCTTTAAAATGAGGTATCAATGGATCACATAGCTTTAACCGTTAAGAAGATATGGACGATTATTTCGACTACTTTTGTTAAATTTTCGATTTTTTTTCAAATGTTAAAACACAATATTTCCACAACCGTAAGAGCTAGCAACCTAAAATTTTGACTATGTCATATTTATATGATACTTACCAAGTTTGGTTAAAATTTAAGGGGGGTCGAAATCAAAAATTCAATTTGTGTATGGTTTTATATATAATAAGTCATTTGTTTATTGAAACATTGAAGCAATGAACTCTTCTATGCAAAAATTCATTAATACCATAAATAAAACTCTCACTAGGTCGTTTTTCAAGTATACTAAATTTTGTCCATATTGTAGCACCGTGTTATTACTCCAAAATGGGTTATGGCAAAGAATACAATTCCAATTTCAAAAGTGGATGCATATAAAAAATACAACAAAATAAACATAATTTAAGTCCCGCCTTGTTATCCTGATTGTTTGTTTTTTTTTTTTTTTGTTGTTGCTGATGAAAACACCTTACATATGTTTATAAAGGTAATAAAAAAACTAACATACGCAATAAAAAGAAAGAAAATTCCAGTTTTCACACCTTTAAATCAAGAAAATCCTTTATTTTAAATTGGTATTGTTTCGTTTCTTTTTTTTTTTTTAAATAAACTCTCGTACATTATATTCTTATATTGCTGAGTTTTATTTTTTTTTTTATATAAAAGTCGGATCAAATCCTGCTGGATATGTTTTGCTTTTTTCTCTTTTTGTTCCATTCTTTAGTTTCAGTTGTTGTTTTAACAGGCCTTTAGCTATTAACCTAAATCTCAAGAGTTTCATTTTTGAAGTTATTTTGTTGTTTACGTTGCCTTGTTTTTTTTTTTTTTTGCCCCCAGTTTTATGCTGACTTAACCACCGGATAAAAAAAACTAAAGGAAAACATTAGAACTCATAATTCTCGTACAATATCCTTTTTTGTTTCTTTGTATGTGTGTGTTTGTTTTCCCTATTTCTTCCTGTCTTTACAAACTTAAATTAAGTATTTTTTATATGAAACACAGCGAGTGAGTGAGTGTGTGTGTTCTGTTAGTTTCGTCTTGTTTAAAAGGACCGTATGTTGTTGTTCTTGTCATTGTTGTTTGTTGTCGCCAAGATGTTATGTTTTTGATATAGTGTCACTTGGGTAAAAGTTCAACGAATTTTTATTTCACTTGTAAAAGTTAAAGTTATTTTTTTTTTTTTTTTGATTTTTTTTCTTTTTTTAAGATCTGCTAACTTATCTCAAATTAATCAAAGTTTAGCGCTTAACCATAGTTATGAATGTTGTTTTTATATGAAAATATATGTGGTTAAAGTTAAACTCTGGCTATTTATTGAAAATTTACTCGCCCTAAGAGATTTTTTTTTTTTAAACTCACATCTGTTTAGTTTTTCAGCATGTTGTTGTTGATGATGTCTTTTAGCTTGGTAAATTTTTCCTAGGGAGACGAATTGTTGTTTCTTTTTTATTGACATTTTGTTCGCCATCTGATAAAAATTTAATTTTCAAAAGAATTGTGGTTTTAAATTGTATTGAAAAAAAGGTTGTTCAAAATGGGGTTTTAGTAGTTAAACTACTTGAGTTGTCAAACCAGGTTTCCGAATTATTAAACTGATTTTTTTCTATTTTTCCGGTTTTTTTAAAATCGGTTTTAATAAAATGCCGGTTTTCGGGTAATTTGAGAAACCGGGTTTTTCGTCTCGTATAATACGCCATTTCCGAATATTTTTCAAATTGAAAATTTCAGAGAAATAAAGATTTTTTTACATAATTTGCAAAGGTTTTCTGACTTTAAATATTTTTTGTCCATAAAGTATTGGGTTTTCTATTAACTTTGGTTTTTTTTAAAGTGCAATTTTCCAAGTTTTTCACTTTAGTTATTTTACAATACATTTTTACTTTAAATAAATTTAATTGTGCATTTTTGTCTTCTCTGATGATTTTATAACTTTTAGAGGTGGTCATTATAGTTCGCAGGTCCTTTAGCTCACTTTCACTATTAAACTAGTTCGTTCTGCTAGTTCACTTGCTCATTCTAAAAGTTTGTTCAATTGTACATTGTTTAGCAATTATGATTTTAATGAAGGCAAATTAGAAAAGATCATTTGAAAATTAACTTGTTCGTGAACGACATAAACTTAAATCCTAATTCTACTAACTTTAAAGGCTAAAAAGATTTTTCACCCACCAGTTTCGATAAAAGTTATTAAATAGTTCGACATGTTTTTTGTGATTTTTATATACTATTTATTTTTTAAACTCACATCGGCGGGTGTCCCGGTAGAAGATGTTAGCCAAATATACTTTTACTACTTTTTTAAAATTAAATTAGTTTAAAAAACCGGCTTTTTTAAGTATTCGAAAAGCAGATTTTCAAATATGACGAATATTTGACAACTCTATAAACTTCGTTTAGTTAAATAAGCTAGGTTTTGTTAAATAAACTGCGTTTAGTTAAATAAACTACGTTTAGTTAAATAAACAATGTTTAGTTTAATAAACTACGTTTAGTTAAATAATAAACTACGTTTAGTTAAATAATAAACTACGTTTAGTTAAATAAACTACGTTTAGTTAAATAATAAACTACGTTTAGTTAAATACACAACGTTTAGTTAAATAAACCACGTTTAGTTAAATAAACTGCGTTTAGTTAAATAAACTGCGTTTAGGTTAATAAACAATGTTTAGTTAATAAACTACGTTAAGTTAAATAATAAACTACGTTTAGTTAAATAAACAACATTTAGTTAAATAAACCACGTTTAGTTAAATAAACTACGTTAAGTTAAATAAACTGCGTTTAGTTAAATAAACTGCGTTTAGTTAAATAAACTACGTTTAGTTAAATAATAAACTACGTTTAGTTAAATAAACAACGTTTAGTTAAATAAACCACGTTTAGTTAAATAAACTGCGTTTAGTTAAATAAACTGCGTTTAGTTAAATAAACAACGTTTAGTTAAATAAACAACGTTTAGCTAAATAAACCACGTTTAGTTAAATAAACTTCGTTTACTTAAATAAACTTCGCTTAGTTAAATAAACTGCGTTTAGTTAAATAAACTGCGTTTAGTTAAAAAAACTATATTAGGGTAAATAAACTACTTTTAGTTAAATAAACGTCGTTTTAATTAATTAAACTATGTTCAGTTAAACTACACTCTTAAAAAAAGCTAGTTTAAAAGTCTGTTAAACAGGTTCCAATTCTGTTGAGCTGCTTATGTCTACTGTTATCGTTTAAATCAGTTATTTAGCTAAAGTTATTAGTTATCTCTTTTTATCTCAAGAACAAATTTCCTTCGTACTTCAACTATTTTTTTTTTTTTGATCTAAATTTTAGTAATTCCTGATTCTCAAATTTACAAATTTTGCCAGTTAATTTAAACCACAATTGTTTTCAAAGTATTATTTGTTGGTCTCTCCGCTATCAGTCTCACATATTTTTATTCTCTCATATTTTTTACTTCATAATCAAAATAGGCTATATCTCCGAAACTAAGGAAAATAGAGCAAAATGGCTTAAAAACGTTACTCGGTACCTATTAAGTACTCTTTATGCCAACTTAAATTTAGTTCTTCTAAAATTTAGGCCACCTCAATTTAGTAGACTGTGATTCTCAACTTCATTGAAAATTCTGCTGGCACAAATACAGGTACTATTTTCTTTTTTATGAGTGTATGTTTAGCTAAACTACGTTAAGCTAAACAACTATCAACTACGCTCAGTAAAACTACGTTTAGTAAAACTTTTTTTATTTGTCTAATTTGGCACTTTCTATAGTAGATTTCGAAAGCAAACCATCTTTCAATTTTACAAAACCCCTTAAATTTTTGTAATGTTTTTGATCCCTGGTTCCTTGTCACGTGAAAATGTAAAACTTTTCTCTTTGATATATAATGTCACTTTGATTTATTGTGGTTAGTATATACTTTCCCTGCTTTTTGTGTCAACAGAAATTTTATTAAACCATATTATAAATTATATGTATGAGTACTTTCAAAAAAAAACTTTTTTTGAAAGAGATATTCACTAAAAAGGTAATTTCCATATCGCTGTATGTTTTTTGCGCCTGGCAATCACAATTATATTTGAAAAAAAAATTGGTTAAAGTCAAGAATGCATTTTAAAATTTGAAAAATTTTATGAATTTTTTTTATAAGTTTGCGAAATTTAATTATTTTGTTTCGTATCTAGAGCGAAACTTCACGACGGACTAAATTGATAAAGTAAAAAAAATATTTTTTTTCATTCCTAGCGGGTGCCTCTGCAGTTTTCTCCCAACACATTTTTTTTATAAGTTTGCGAAATTTAATTATTTTGTTTCGTATCTAGAGCGAAACTTCACGACGGACTAAATTGATAAAGTAAAAAAAATATTTTTTTTCATTCCTAGCGGGTGCCTCTGCAGTTTTCTCCCAACACATTTTGCTATGATACAACTAAAGCGCTGTATCAATTCTGTCAAAACATGCATCAAATAAAATATTCTTATTAGCTTAACACTATAATCGATAATGCTTCAACAAATTTTAAGGACTTTAAATTTTATGGAGCAAACACAATTTTCATAACCTCCAAAATCAGTCTCATATCAAATTTTTCAGTTTTGCGAAGTTAAAATTATTTAAAATAAGTAACCCTAAACCCAATTGAATATCATAAAACTACCAAAATATAAGCGTTTTCCAAACTAATCGATATTTTGTTTTTTTTTTTAATTATACCAAAAAATTTTTTGAAATGACTAACAAAAAATTTTAAATTATGAAGTGTCGAAAATTTTTGAAATTGCTTATATACTTTTTTGTTTTAACTCCTCTCCCATATTCGTGAACACCAACCGGAAATGAAAAATACCATAAATCTGCTGTAGTATATACAATTTAAACAATGTAGAAGTTTTCAATGCAAATATAAAACCTTTTGTCTGTTAAACTTTTATTTTAACAAAAATAATTTCATAATATATAAAACATTTTAATGAATTTTAGTTTTGTATTCATGAAAGTAATGTTTTAAATTCGAATTCTGGAAAAACTATAATTATAATCACTGGAGCCAAAACAATTACATACAAATCTATACAATGTGTCGTACAAGTGACGGGAAGATTTCTTTATATTATTAAAGTTGAATGACATGCATTTATTCTTTTTTTTTAATGTCAAAGTAAATGTTTTGAAATTATGATTGGTTTTTTTTTATAGGTCTCATGTGAATTTTAAACACAAATCATAAAAAAAAATTCATATGATTTTGTTAAGTATATGATTTTTTATATTTTTTTTGGTATTTGTTTATGACTCGCATTTTTTTGTTATCAAAGTTTTTTAATTAAGAGTTTTTCATGTCAATTTTTTCCCTTTTTTTGCGATTTGTTTACGAAAAGCGAAGCAGGTGTTTTAACTGTAACAAGGGATTTACATGGTATTAGAGAAATAATATTTTTCATAATAAATATAAAAAAAAAAAGTTTCAATAAAGTACGTTGTATAGTATAAATATTTTATGATGCTACCTACAGCTTGTACATAACTTTAAGTGTTTCATGAATTTTAGCATGATATATTGTATAGTCTTTGCAAATGATTAAATAGTTCATTAGACTAAGAAAATGGAAATCATAATAAAATTGGTTAAAACAAAGAGATTTGTACGTGTAATTTCAAGCTATACATGCAGAGAAAAAAGTTCCATCATTTTGATGAAATAGTTTCATAAATCATTTAGCATTATTTATTCATCATATATATGAAGTTCTCCTAGACATGATGAAGAGTTTGCGAAAGATGTATGACAAATGCTTTATAAATCTTCATCATTTCATATAAAAAAAAGGTTTCATAAACTGTGTGTACATATTTTGTTTGTTTCACTATCACAATTTCCATTTAAAATTTAGAAATCATGAATGAGATTTTTAATTTTAAATTAAAAGAAATTTTAATTGTGAAAGGCGTGGTAGAGAAGAATGAGTGTATTTTCTAAAAATCATAACTACATTGTAAATTTCAATTTTCTGAATCAGACTGCGCAGTTTCTGGTATTGAACCTTCGTGAGTGACCCTGTTTTTTGAATAATGTAATAATTGTTATGTTTTTATTTGTTCGATTGCGTCTATATGAAATTTTCCGTGCAATCACTGACCGTGGTATAGATAAACTGATTTCTAATGACATATCGTCAGGTCGAGTTTTGTTGTGATTAAAACTAGTTTTATTCAATACACGGTGTTTTTGTTCTTGCATACATAATCTCAGATGTACAACTCCAACAACACAACAGTTCTATTTTTAGAAACTTACCTCACCTAATGTCCACTGTTTTCCCAAATGTTGCAAGTGATGCCACATCTATGATATATTCTTTGTATATTCGATGGATGGCGCTTACATAGTTAGGAAAGAATTGCCAGAGAGTAAAGTTTGATTTTTGTTTGAATTTGAAATTTAATTTCGATTTTCTACTCAAAATTTAGAAACTATCATAACATCACTTGAATGTCAGAAATGATAATCAGTTGATGTGTTCTAAATTTTACATGGAATTTTGTCAATATAAATTTAATTTTTCTAAATTTCGGTGGAAATGAAAGTTTTTAACCTCACTTCATGTATTTTTTAATTACAAATCAAAATTCTTAGCTTAAAATAAAATTTTTCTTAATTTTAATAATAATTGTAATAATAATTTCAATTGAGATTTTCTGAATTTCAATTTGAAATTCAGGTTCTTACGTGATATATTCTGAATTTCAGCTGCAAAATTATTGGGTTTTTAAAAAAAATGTATTAAAACTAAATTTTCGTCATTGGCTGTAGCCTTTATTGTGTTTGTACGTGACCAAAGAAAGTTTTTCATTTTATAAAAATTTATGAATTTGCTTCATCATTTATGAAGCATTTTATGAAAAGCTATGAAACTTCTTCATATTTATGAAACATCTTATAAATAAGAAGAAACTGGTCATCAATTTGAACTTTTATGAAACAGCTTCATCATATTTATGAAGTGTTACATTGGACGAAAATCAATTAAGTTTTTCATGATATTTATGAAGTTTTTCATAAATCCCCTTTTGAATTATCAGGTTTAAGATCATAATTAAATTTTACTATTACAAAAAGAAAACAGAAATTGTTAATAAATGTAAGATAAGATGAAAAAAAATCTTGTGAGTATCAGCGCTAGAGGGGAAAAAAAAGTTTTTCACAATGTTCTTTGAGTGTAGGTTCTAAACTACTGAAAAGATTTTAAAACAGTGTTCAAAAAGTATTTGCACACTAAATGATATTTGTTTCGAGATTTGACTGACTAAAGTAGCCTGATCATAAAACGAGATATACCGAGGTTTACCGTTAACCCTTTAGCGCCCAAATCAAATCTGGCATTGAAAAACTGAGTTACACTAGTTTTTTAAATAAATTACGATAAATTAAAATACACACCTACGAAAACTTTGGGTAATGGGTGCGATAAAGCATTACCTTGTAATGTATACTCCGTACCTGTATCATTATTTTCAAATGAATAGTAATGAGTTGCCGATAATGGATTACATAATGCATATATTTGTAATGCATACTCCTTTCCTTTAGCGTTATTTCGAAACATAGTGTAATGAGTTACCAATAGTCGGTAACATAAGGCATTGCATTGTCGTGTATACTCCTTACCTTCAACATTATTTTGAAACATAAAGGAATAGGTTACCAATAATTAGACACTCATGGACTACCTTGTAATGATACATCGCTACCTTTTACAAAACATAAAATTACATAATGCATTAACTGTAAACGTAAAGTACTAATTAAAATATTTGTTTGAATCTATATTTAGACACATTACTTTTTGATTTTTCGTAAGCATGAGTGTAAGTTATATATTTTTAACAGCACAAACGATAACATTACCTCTTACTAGGTAATGAGTCAACCCATTACTTTTATGCTCATCGCCTGTAAAATTCATCAGTAATGTAATGTGTTTTGTAATACGTGGAGCCTTACAGCGATACATTACTGTACACATTATTTGGTAATGTATGGTAATATTTAAAATATCAATTCATGTATTTTTGCAGGATATGTACCCAATTTGGGACAATGGGCAGAATTGATATGAAACTATTCAATCAAATTTTTTTTTAACAAAAAGTGTTTTTAAAGATTTTGTTGCATTGAAAGTGTGCTGTTTCTATAAAAAAAACTTCAATAATAGGCAAATTAATGATATTTTAATGATAATTTTCAATAACACAGTGATGTGATGTGTGCTTACATTAATCGCTTACATAGCTCTCTTCAAACTATTGTATATAATTTTACTGCTGTTGGTGGCGTATTAGTTCGCCGAACTACGAGTTTTTCATCTTTTACTACGAGTTTTTCATCTTTAATATTATGTATATTCCCTATGGGGAATGGGACCGGTTCTGCGTGTACCACAGGATCGGTCCCTTCGTAACAGAGACCGGTCCTCTGCTAAACCCTACCCTATGTAAACAACTGACAACTTTAACATTATCTTGTCATAGGAGGGGGTCATTTGTCCTGCTTTAAACCACATAGTGGCATGCCACAGGACTAACCAATGATGGGCATACCACAAGACTATCGCAAAAGGGCCATGTCGTATAAAATAAACGAAAACTAAACAGCTTCCAATGGGTAAAATTCTGGCCAACTGTCTTTTTCTTCTTAATAAGCATTCTGTTTAAGTGGTATGTCGCCCCGTTTACCAGTCACAGGATAGGTAATTTTAGGACAATTGACACTGCTTAACCCACTTCAGTATTAAATTATACCAGTCCTGTGATAAGTCCTTCTTTAACCAGCCACTTTTAGGTCAATTGACTCCTCAATTTGCCATAAGAATCGAACCTGCGTTTCATCTTGCATTTCAACCGTAACAATGCCAAGTCATGACCGCTTAACGATCACATTCAAGTATGGCCTCGAATGTCATACACCTAAATTGCAGTTTTTTTTTCCTATTAGCTTTTCTGTTATTCTATATTATATTCCGAAGTTAAAACTTTTTATATTATTTTTCTTCTAAAATACGAGTACAATATTTATGAAAAAAAAAATGTGTAATCAGCTCATTTACAATACACGTTCATAAATAAAAATTGAAAATCTATCATTCAATTCTCAGTCTTCAATTTTATCTAATATAATGTTGAAAAAAAATATGCTTTCAAAAAATAGCGGCAAAACTATTTTTACATTATTTTATTAATTATAATCTCGATAATCCATAAGAACTATGAAATATTTTCATTTTGTCCAAATAAGCTTTTGACGGCACAAAATATTGCTGTCCTCATATGGGGACAGTCTCCGCTAATAAGTATACACTAGATTTTCAACAAACAAAGAAAATCGTATTCTAGGGGTCAAAATAAGAAACTTTGCCGAAGGAACCATACCTCTAAAACGAAATCTGATGTCCCGACTTTTGACCCGTAAGGTGAAATTTTGAAAAAGCCCACTTTGATATTTCAGAAAGTAGGAGGAATCTCTCCAAGATTATGGGAGCTACTTCTTCTCCGGGAGACGCGCTAGCAGATTCATTCTAGGTGACCGTTAAGTAGTTAAAATTTAAGTTGAAAGAGGGCCTTTTTAGCCGTGTTTTTATAGCAAAATGTACAAATCTCGGGATAAAAATATATCAGAAAGTAGGAGGAGTCTTTAAAAGATTAGGGCTTCTATTTCTTCTCCGGAAGACGCTCTAGCAGATGAATGTATAAATTATATTCGATTGGGTTGGATTCGATTGGGGCACTCTAAATGGGTCAAAGTGGGAATTTTCAAAATTTGACCCTTTGGGTCAAAAGTCGGGACGTCAGAATTCGTTTTAGAGGTATGGTTCCTTCGGCAAAGTTTCTTATTTTGATCCCAAGAATACGATTTTTCTTGTACGTTGAGCGATTTTTATATCGACCCGCCCTAGTATACACTGACCTATATAATATAAACTCAGATAGAGATGGAAGAAAGTAAAGCACTTTCCTATTTAGTTTTCTTTTCATCACAAAACAAAACATACAAAGCCGCTTACTTCAATATAAAACGTTCTAACTAAACTTTATTTTTTTTATTTTAAAAAACTTATATTAAAGTTCGTTTACCTACATATAAAACTAGAACTATAAACGTTTATAAATTATAAATTTACGCCTAAAACTCTTAAGTTAATAGGGGCAAAGAAACTGAAAACACTTGATTCCCTTGAAACAATTTGAAATGCAATGTAAAAATAATTCTTTTAAACGTTACTGTTAAAATATACACTCAACAAAATAAGTTAGTAGAAAAATTAGTAAAATGTCTTGTAAATCAAATATACTATTTCTCAGAAAATTTTTTCCCGAAATTGTGTTTTCAGCTAATATTTTAGTTATACTTATTCCAAAATTTTTACTAAATTACTAAATTATTTTGCTAACAAAAAATTGTGCTAATAAACACATTAATATTGTGAACGAAACCCAGATTGAACGATATGCGCATAATGAAGTAGATATCGGGGCATGTCAAGATGTTGTAGAGACTTGGTAAATGATACTAAAAAGTACAAAGCTTGTAAGACATATAAAAAAAATCAACCATGGAAGATTTTCGTATATGTTTTTCATACAAAAGGACGCGAACAATGTGTATTCATTGTTGATCTAATAAACTCAAATATTTTGTTGATTCCGGCTTGTCAAAGAAATGGATTAACAATTAAATTAAAGACAAAATAAAATATTTAAATTTAATAAAAAATAAATTCCGATTTGTAAACTAAATTTTGGTAGATATAATTTATGGAATGTGAAAAATTGCAAACAAATATACCTTTCCCTAGACAGACTAAATCGAAAGAGAAGGACAGACATTTTAGGAATTTTTTTTAAATTTTCTTTCTGTATTTGCAAAAAAAAAGTGTTGTTATAGGAATGTCATATTTTGCTAGTTTTTTACTTTGTTTCTAGAATTATATACGGCATTAAGCTTCAGTCCAAATTGTCATCATTTAGACAACCATGGATGTAACTAGTTGAAATGTGTTTTTATTTATGGTATATATAATTATTTCTATATATCTGCAAATATTAAATTAATTCATATATGGACATTTTTTATATTTTGTAATGTATGGTCATTTTTTTTTTTTTTAAGAAACACGATTTTGTTTTTAATATTTTCACCAAATAAATTAACGAAAGTATTATTTTTCTATAATTTTTTTAGTTTTTTTAGCCTATTAATATTCAGCAAAACTTTTATTAATTTTTAATCAACAAAATGTTAGAAAAATTTTTGCTGAATTTACTATTTTTTTTTGCTAAAAATCAGCTCGCTCCTCCTGACTAAAATTTTGCTGGCTCAGTAAAATGTTTTGCTGACTTTACTGTTTTTTTTTTAGTGTAGTTCAGCGCTATTGCTCAGTATAAATTAAAATAAAACGAGAATTTAACAAATATTTTCATATCCTTTCCTACAATAGCATTATGGTATTGATTTCAGGTAAAGCTTGACATTCAAATAGTTAGAATAAAGAATTGGAACTGAAATTCTACTTGATTTTTATAAAAACTCCTCAAAGTTTAAATAGTTAGGGAAGTATAGGGAAACATAGGGAATCCATCATTTTTGAAAAATACCCCAAAACTCCAAATTTCAGGGGTACCTCAGGGTTCCGTTCTTTCTCCTTCCCTATTTCTCATTTTTCTAAATGACCTTCTTGTTCAAACTTTCAACCCTATTTACTCTTTTGCAGATGACAGCAACATTTGTCATTCATTTTCCTTCGATCGTAGGCCAAGCCTGGAGGAGATTGGGGGCAAAAGGCAGAATATGAATGATACACTCAATTATGATCTTTCTACAATCTCTGAGTGGGGTCGTGCGAATTTGGTAGAATTTAATGCGCACAAGACCCAATGTTGTATGTTAACCCATATGTCCGTGGATTTAACGCTGTCACCTGTTCAATTGGGTGGTATTAATATTGAGGATTCAGTCTGATGTCCGTTGGAATAGGCACGTTTTCCAGGTGTCGAAAGAAGCATTCAAGTGTCTCGGTTTCCTGAGACGGTGTAAGAAGTACTTCACTCCTTCCGATTTACTTAATATTTATACAACCTATATCCGACCGAAAATGGAATACAACTCCCATATATGGGCAGGGGCTTCAAAGTCTATTTTGGAGCTTCTGGACCGTGTGCAAAGGAGGGCGTCGGCGCTCATCAATGACGAGAGGGTATCAAGCTCTATTGACTCATTGGAGCATCGTCGGAATGTGGGTTGTGTAACATTGTTCTATCGATATTACCATGGAAATTGTTCTGCTGAGATAAGTGAACTTATCCCCAGGGCCCGTATTTTCATTCGAAACGCTCGCTTATCTAGCAGAGCTCATCCGTTTGTAGTCGATTGTCCAGTGAACCGCACAACGCATTACAGGGAAAATTCGTTCATCAGCCGTACTAGCCGTATGTGGAATAAACTCCCCGCGGAGGTCTTCCCTGTCACTTACAATGTAGCGAAATTCAAATCAAATATTCACAAACACTACTCCCTCTTTCCTCCTCCCCATAACCTAATTTCCTGATATCAACACAATGTATTGCATTATAGGGGGCATCCCCTGAGTGTTGGTCTAACGAAAAAAAAATAAAAAAAAAAAAAAAAAATTTACTCTCCAAAAAGTTAGACCACAAACCGCTCCAGTGAAAGTATGTCTGAAGAAAAAGTTAGCAAAGTTTCTTGATTTACTTTTGGAGACATACAAAATTTTCCCTTAAATTTTAAAATTTATCAAATTTTCTTGGTTTACTTTTGGAGACATACAAGTTTTTCCCTTAAATTTAAAAACTTTAAATTTTTAAAAACTCGCAAACTATTTTTCATGTCATATTATGTAAAACACATCCCCTCATGGATCAATCGTATTAAATTTTCCCCTTGTATTAAAAGGTAAACAAACTTAACAACAAAACAAACAAATGTTGACATGATTTGGTTTATGTTTCTCTGCCTTTTTGTTATAATTCAAAAAAATATAAAAAAAAAAAACAAAATCAGAATAAAAAGGAAATAAAAATGTTAAAATACACACATATGATGAAAAACAAACTTTAATTTGCATATTTTTTCTCAATCTTTTTTTTATGCATTTCCATACATTTTTTTTCCGTATACATTTGGAATAGTTTTTGATTGCAATGGAACAAAATTGTAAATATTAACCCTTAAATGTACAATTAATTATTTTAATAGGCAATTTTTAACCTAATCGATCAAAAACCATGACACGCCACATCGGAAGAGGATTTATCCCCAAAAGTGCGAATAAAAAAAAGGATTTTCTTCATTACACTCAGAATATTATGTAGTTTACTGTTTGTAGTTTAATAAAAAAGTTTTCAGTTGAGTTAAAAATGATGGAACATACACACAGAGAAATAAAGTGCCAACCGAATTGAAAATTGTTTTTTTTTTGTGGTAGCAGCCAATCAATTCAGTTGGTACAACCATATTCAAATTAGAGATCTAAATATTTTTGGTATTGCAACTAAAATTCAGTTGGATTAATCGAATAAATAGTCGTAAAAACTCTTATTTTGTTAGAAAGCTTGTTCAAGCTTAACGTTTATTAATATTATGAAAAAAAATTATAAATATATTTAAAATTATAAATTAGTTATAACAAATCTTTGTATACATGTTTCCTACACTAAGGATACACACAGAGAAAAATTTAGCTATTTGCCAAATGAAATTGGGTTACTACGACTCAAATTCGGTTATTACGAATTTCAGACGGT
Organism: Delia radicum; assembly: GCA_021234595.1. Taxonomy (NCBI): domain Eukaryota; kingdom Metazoa; phylum Arthropoda; class Insecta; order Diptera; family Anthomyiidae; genus Delia; species Delia radicum. Next base: position 15,373,340 of record CM037851.1, read on the forward strand.
TGGCACAACTTAACTTTAGTTGTTACAACAAAGTTCGGTTAATTTAACTGAATGATAGTTGCAACACCCAAAATATTAACAAATATAATATATTTATCGTTGTACTAACTAAATTTATAAGTTGTTACCATTAATATACGTTTTTCAATTCGGTTGGCACTTTATTTCTCTGTGTGTATTATGTAGGTACAGCAATTGTAGTCAAAACCAAATGAAAGATAATCGCAAAAAAATGTTCTAACTTTGTAGACCCCAACACTTAAAAAGGATCGTGATCGCCAACAAAAAAATATTTCCATTTAACACGGCGTGGACCTTCTACATTTTTCTCCTACACAGAAAAAACTAAAAACGGGTTGCAATTAAAAAATTTATTGAATCAATTAATATTTTAATTAAGCTTGCACCTATCACGGGAATGATACTATCAATTAAAAATTTTATTAAAATTAAGAAGGAAAACAAAGTTATAAATAAATTCTACAAAATATGATACTCACAAAAAAGTGTGTGATCAATACGTTGGTATGTGTGTTTTTTGCAATGCTGAGTCTGTTTGTGTGTGTGCTTGTTTTTTTTGTTAACTTCAAATGTATTTGGTATTTTATACTGAAAATTTTCTATTTATGCATACAGTGTATGAAAAAATAATATGATAATTGCGTCTAAAATAAAATATGTATTTATATATTTAAAAGTCAATAAAAATATTTATTGATTCAATTAAATATTTGTTTAGAAACAAATTAAATTTAAATCAAACCTTTAATTAGATATTTTAGGTTGATAGTTTTTTCTGTGTATAAAAACAACTTTTTAAATGTTTTAAACAAATGCACAGCGGGATATGTCACAAAATTTTTGGAAATAATTCGGCCATTTATTACTTACAAAGGAGGTATTCCGACCCGCACCGGCAGATCTTAATGTACTTCGTAGTGTTAGTAAATTCGGTTACTTTTCAGTAGTCGATACTACTCGATATTTTTAAATTGGATACTCCCTACAACTCGATATTTCCGAAATATTTTCGAAATTTCAAATGACAATTTCTGAATTTCAATTGACATTTCCTGAATTTCAATTGATATTTTCTAAATATCTATGAATATTGAATATTGTCCTTCAAATATATTTCAATATTTCTGTGTAAAAACCACATGCTATGTAAGGAATTTCATTGTAGGCATTATTTATGGTAGCTTTTATATAGAAATATGTTTTAAGTAGAACATTTAACGAATATTTTCGCCAAAACTTATTCAAGTTACATGATGAAACTTTCTGGATCGATAGAAAAATACCGAAACTTTTTAATTTATAAAAAATAAAAATAAAAAGTTTTAGATAAATTGGTTTTTGTATTATACCAAAAATTCGGAAGTAGTATTTTTAAATTATTTTTTTTTTTTTTTAATTCTCCATAAAAATATGATAATTTAGTCAAATTTTTAGCATTCTGTTGAACTATTATAGTTAATATACTGAAAATTTGTGACAAATTTGTCAATAATTAACCAAGACTATATCGCCCACTTTTTCGATAAACTGGAAAAGTTGTACCTTATTTTTTTTGTGTCTCTTTTGGGAGAAAAATTACTGCTAGATTGACATTGCTTCGATATATTTTATTTTAGCTGTACAGTTGGCATGGAAATAAATTTATTTGAAATTTCTTGTTGCCTAACTATAAACATTAATTTAAAATTGCATTTTTTTTTTGTTTCCCCATTGATAACAATTGTCCAGCTTTACTATAAATGTTTTCGTTGCATACATTTAGGCCCAACTAAAGAAAACTTTTACAACATATTTTAGGGATAATTTGTTTGTATTTGCTTGAATATTAAAAAAAAATCATTATCTAAGGGTTAATTTTTTTAACACATATACACTTGTGCACGCATACAATAAAATATGTGTGTTCTGTTGCAATACTTATGAATAAATTTGTATAATATACAAAATATTTATATAAAAAAAAAATATCGTACATATAAAACCCAGCAAAATGTATTTTTTTCTCTTGTACTACAATCATTTTTCATATTATTTTATTATATTATGTTCATATATTTTTCATATTTTTTACTGCAAAAACCTTATTCATATTCCTATACACTTGTTCGTTTTTTTGTATTTATAGGACTTACAATCGGAAATTGAAACACATCGTGTGGTTTATGATCGTCTCGATGGCACAGGACGTAAACTTTTAGGTTCACTCACCTCCCAAGAAGATGCGGTTATGTTACAACGTCGTCTGGATGAAATGAATCAACGTTGGAATAATTTGAAATCAAAAAGTATTGCAATAAGGTAAGTAATAGTGAAAGGAAAATAAATGTTATACATTTATTTTGTTGTTTAAGATATTTATACCACACAATTCGTTACACAATATGCAAATGAAGTAGAAAATTGAATATTAATCATACGCTCTATGGTACATTGGTAGTGTGGTGGGGTTTTTATATAAATAATGTTTTGGGTTTGGACTACTAGGCAAATTGTGACAGGTTGACAATATTTTTTTATGCAAATCGATAGTATTTAATAAAATTTTATTGGATTTTTTTTTATAAGAAATTCTTACATAAGCCAACTGTTCCCATTTATTTATTATTTTTTTTTTTTATATGGATCATTTGAATTTATTGTATGATATGTATGAATTTAAATCAGATGTAAAGGAAATTTTTTTAAAGATCGTAATTTTTATTTAACATTTGATTTTTTAAATACTAAATCTACAATGTTCATGTTGTTACTTATTAAAAATTCTAAAATATTAAACCGAAGATATTGATTTATTTTTTTGTATATTTTTTTTTATTGGTTTTTTGTTTTTATATACATCGAGATTATTTTTATGTTATTTTCAATTTATAACGAGCTTTCAACCTCCGCATATTTACAAAAATAAAGCAAATCAAACATATTAGCTAGGTTGATACTAGTATTTCGATCTGGCTATATATCTCATCAGAACCCAAAGTTTTAGAAAAGCTAAAACCTCCAGAGCTTTAACAAAAAAACCTATTAATTGTCAATGTTGCTCCATTCTTGTCTTCTTCGTAATCAAACACATGGTTAGGGTCTTTTCCTAACAAGCAACATGACGTTACTAAACTTTGAAGACCAAAATTGTTCTATTTATAAAGGGTCCGCCATCTAACGTTTTTTTTCAACTAGTGCTTATTTCGTGAATGGTAACACTTAGCTCATGTCTGATTTGACAGATAATTAGCTTTATCCTTCAGCTGAACGAATATGGTTGTGTATACGCTTGAACAACGCTGGGAAATATTGCGACATTACTTTGAAAATCATGGTAATGTTGCAGAATGTGTGCGAAAATTGCGTACGGATTTGGAAGAAGAGAAGCACCGTCAGCTCCGTATGTTCGTTATCTTGTGAAAAAAGTGAAAGAAACTGGCATCCTCATCGATAAACCAAAGCGTGAAAAGCCAAAAACAGTGCGTACACCCGAGAATATTGCTGCTGTGGCAGAAAGTGTGCGTGAAGCGCCATTGGTGAAATACAGCTGCACACAATCGATAATGTGCTTAAAAATTGGACCGATCTTGTAGGCTACTGCATGGCCAGCCGAGGCAGCCATTTGAATGAAATTATTTTCCATTATTAACCGGAAGATTGTACTTTCAAGTAAAAAAAGAAATTTGAGAAAATATTCAGTAGTTTTTTTTTATAGCATTTTCAAAAAAAAAAGTTATTTGGCGGACCCTTTATGAAAAAAATTTAGTTTTTACTCTGTCTCAAGTAATATTTTTTACAGTTTTATTGGTTTTTGTTTTTATATACATCGAGATTATTTTTATGTTATTTTCAATTTATAACGAGCTTTCAACCTCCGTATATTTACAAAAATAAAGCAAATCAAACATATTAGCTAGGTTGATATTCGAATTTACAAAAATATTTAGAAACACGTACAAAAACTACAAAGTGGTAAATCCGCACATTTCAATGATACTTGGATATGTTGTAAAGGACAAACAAATATTAGACATTTATTTTTTTAGGTGCGCAATCTCAAGTTTAAGGGTTAAAAAATTGTGTCAAAAATTACCCAATTTGATGTTTTTTTTTTAATATATTCCTTATATAAGTTCTTAAGATATAGACAAATTAAGTATCAATGAAAGGTATTTTGAAGCTGCATCCACTGGTATATAAAACATATCCGTGCATGCCCGAAAATTTTTGTTATTTAAAAAACAATTTTTCTAATACCACATTTGTATGGGAAGTTGTTGTTGGTTTGAGTTCATATTAACATCTAATAATGATTATTTAATTTTATCGAGGAGGTGTCTGGGCTCTTTTCAATTTTCGTAACCGTTCAGCTTAAACATGATTTTTCCCGAAGAGCTTTTATTAACCATATTTTAAATATTTAAAATAAGTAGCAACCCTGGGCCCACAGTATAGTCACTATGGGTATCAACATTTTTGTTCTTTCGAGTACTTTAAAATTGCGTTTAAAAAAATCTGAATTTATTAAATTTGAAATATGTTGTCATACAAAATTGTTCTAACTTTTGACACTCTTTTCAACCACCCAACGTGCTGAAGCGCATCTTAAAAAAAAATACGTGTCTAATATTTGTTAGTCCACAACAACATATCAATGTTTCATTAAAATCTGCGGATTCACCAATGCGTAGTTTCCTTGTTAGTAGTAAAACTATTCGGACACAAAAAATGCAATACATAGTTTAAAGTTATTTCGCAAATGCTTGGCAGAGCTGTAAATGAATCATTCATTTTTGAATTAATTCGCGAATCATTCGTGCACTGAATTAGTAAAATTTTGAATTAATTCAAAAAACGAATTGAATGAAATTTGAATCGATTCATATGCATTTGGCTGGAAGGAATTGCAATTCATTCCAAATCAAATGAATTTGGCAAAATGAATTGCAATTCATTTTCAATTCAAATGAGTTTGGCGAAATGAATTGTAATTCATTTCCAATTCATTTGACTTGAATTGATTTTGAATTAATTCAAATGAGTAAGTTAGTTATATATTAGTTAGTTATATCTTACGTATATATATTAATTTTGTAATAAAAAATAAAATGTATTTTTCATTTCAATTCAATATAAATTGATTCCTGTAAAATGGACTGGGAACATAAGGAACAATAGTTAATAAAAATATATGCAAAATATAACAAAAGTAAAAATAATATAAACATATTATTTTACAGATGCAATAATCGTAACCACCATTTTTTAAATGCAATTAACTTTATTATGTAATGATGAAAAGTTTTGAAACATATGTCTTGCCAATTTTTATGAAATTCTTCATCACTTATAAGAAGATTGTATAAATATGATTAATAACACGGTGCTACAGTGGAAAAAAATGTAAAATGACCTAGTGTAGGTTGTAGGACTTGTTGTGTAAATCACTTTGAAATTTTCAGAAATTTCATAAACTATTAACTGCTTCTCGAATATTAAACGTGTTTTGTCGTTTAGCGTATGCCAAAACCAAAATAAGTAATACTTGAAGAAACAAACTCCGAACACCGTGTTTACTTTGATTAATTGCAATTCATGTTTCATTTCATTAATATCATTTTTCTAATTCATTTGAATTAAATCAAAATCAATTCAATTCAAATGAATTGAAAATGAATTGCAATTCATTTCGCCAGATCATTTGAATTGGAAATGAATTGCAATTCATTTCGACGAATTCATTTGAATTGGAAATGAAATGCAATTCATTTCGCCGAATTCATTTGAATTGGTAATGAATTTTTATTTATTTTTTCCAAATTCATTTGAATTAATTCAAATTTTGTTCAATTCTTTTTTTATGTGAAAAGAATTAATTCAAAACTCAATTCAAATTCGTAATGAATTAAAATCAAAAAATAATGATTCATTTACAGCTCTGATGCTTGGATATAAAATTATTTTAAAAACTGTTTCCAGTTAACATTTTAACAGTTCGTTTTTACCAACTTTGAGAACTAATGGGAAAGTGGGACCAGATAGAGATTTATCGGTCATTGCATTGTTGTTGCCCCAACCTTCCTCTACAAATAATCGTTGGATATATTTACTACGCTTGTCACTCGAATACAAATTATTGGATTATTCGAACGAACAAAAAGAGAGTTCTAACAAACAATTAAAAAAAAACTTGATTTTTAAATAACCATAAGTCGGATAAATTTTGATTATTAAACGTATAAAACGAATAATTCAAAAAAAAAACTTCTTTTAATAAAATTTTTGGGAAAATTTGTATAAAAAATGGTAATAAAAAAAAATAAAATCAAAACTTTATTAAAGAAATAACTGAAATAACTTTCAAGCAAACAGATAATTTGCTATCGCTGAAACATAGCATGATTTTTAAAAAAATATAGCTTTTGCAACATTAGCATGTTAGAACTTTACCCTTTGACGACCGAACTTTAACCGCTGAAAATTTTTTGACGAAACTTCGTGGAGAGTTTGGCTTATGACCAAAAATACATATCGTGCTGCTTTTGTAGCTATACTGCTCCCCGTATCGGAAATATATAGACAATATATACGTATCGCTAAAAAGCCATATCTGTAAGAATTGTATAATTGCTGAAATCAGCAACAAAAATTAGTAAAAAATGCTGTAATTTGTAAATTGAGAATAGCAAAAATGTTTACTAAAAAAATGTATATTGTACTGAAAATGAAATCCTTTTACACTTATTTCTACTAAGTTTTTTGTCTGAGTGTACACCATTGAAATCAGCATGTCCAATATATATATATATATAATTAATGGTCAGATCTCTATTAGATTCTATTTAAAATCTAAAATCAATTTTTTTAATAAATAACTTTTATATTATTTATCACTTTGTCAACATCAATATTGTTGTCATATTTTTCATAATATCATTGTCATCGTCTTTTAAAATTTTTTGACAAATTGTTTTAGATACAAAAATCAAATGAATATAAATGAATTTTTTATGTAATTTGTCTTGGAGTTCTTATAGAAAAAACCTAATCATTAACCACTTCTCATTATCTAACAAAAAATATAAAACAAAAACCAAAAATCCTTGGAAAATATATATGCACTGAGCCAAAAGCGGCGATGAAATCAACTAAATCACATGTTAAATTGATGAATGGGTGATCACTATTCAACCTGCAAAACCTGTACGTCAAATTAACACATTTTTTAGTAATTGGGTTCTTTTATGTTTAGCTTTTTGATGTACACTCGAATAAAAAAAGTTGGCAAGGTCAGCAAAAAATGTTGCTAAATCAGCAAAATTTTAGTCAGGAAGGTGCTAGCAAAAAAAATTGCTAATGTCAGTAAAATCAGAAAAAACACGAAAAATTTGTAGACTTTTAGCAACAAAATTAGTAGATTCTGCCAAAAGTTTTGCTACCAATTAGTTGATGAAACTGTAAAAAATCATGACTAAAAGATAACAAGATTTTTGCTGAATATTAGTAGACTGAAAAAAACTCGAAAAATTTCTAGAAAAATTATACTCAAGTCAATTTATTTGCTGAAAATCATGTAAAAAAAATGTAGCGATTCTTTTAAAAATAATTTACAATTCGTTATAAAATATAAAAATGTTCTTACTCAGGCATTGACAACATGAATTACTGTAATATCTAAAAAAATATATAGCAATAATTAAACATATCATAAACAAAATTATCTTTCAACCACTCACATCAATTGTTGTCTAAATGATGGCATCTTTTAAAATAACACCAATGCCGTACATAATTCTAGAAACGAAATGAATAAATAACAAAATATAACATTTACAATAGGGTGTCCCGAAAAAAAAACATAAACATTTGGAATACCACTCAATGGATGCGTATTAAAGAGCTAAATATGGAACAAATAAGTAAACGATTTTTGAAGTGGATCTTCATTTCCTTACCAGCAATTAAAGTTACCGGTTGTAGTGCATTTTAACCAAATAAAATTTCGAATTTGTTTTCGAAATAGGGCTCAAAAGTGAAGAAATTTTTGGCTTATTACCGGAAAAATATTTTTAAATTTTCTGTAGAATAATTTTCGTCCACCTCAGGTAAGTACAATTGTTTTCTGTGCAAATTTAAAATATACAAATAATAGAAATTGTACTTGGTGTATACAAAATAAAAAAATACTCTGGTGTACCAAAATTATGCTACAGAAAATTTTAAGAAAGTTTTGAGCCCTATTTGGCAAAAAAAAAACTCTAATTTTTTTTTTGGTAAATATGCACTACAACCGGTAACTTCAGTCGCTGGTAGGGAAATGAAGATCTACTTCAAAGTTTTTTTTTTACCTATTTTTCCCATATTCAGCACTTTAATAAGAATCGATTGAGTGGTATTTCTTCAACCAATTCGAAAAAGTGCCCTGTCCGGGACACCGTAATGTACAACCCTTTTTTGCAATAAAAAAAGGAAATATAAAAAATTGCCTAAGATGTGTGTCCTTGTCTTTCGCATTAGTCTGTGTACCTGAACGTATATTTTTTTACAATTTGACCACACAACATTATTAACCAGTATAAATATTTAGTTTACAAATGTTTATTTAATCTTTATTAAATTTAAATATTTATCTATAATATAATTAATATACAATCACTTTCATAGGTCGGTGACAACATAAAATTAAAGTTGTTTTAATACACAATTGTGTTTTATGTATGGAAAACAGATACACAAATCTGTAATGTTTGATTTTTTTATATGTCTTACAAGAGTTGTACTTTCTAGTATAATACTAGTATCTAGTATCTACTACATCTTGGCATGCCACAAAATCTACTTCATTCTGCGTATATCTTTCCAGATTGGTTGTCGTCAACACTATTTATGTGCTTATCAGTAATTTTTTTTTAGCAAAATAAATTAGTAAAACATTAGTAAAATATTAGTTCAAAACAGTTAAGTGCTGAATAAGTATAACTAAAATTTTAGCTGAAAACATAATTTGAGAAAAAAATTTGCTGAAAAATAGTATACTTGATTTGCAAGACATTTAACTAACTTTTCTTTTAACTTAGGTTTTTGAGGTTTGTGTTACTTTGACAAAATATCATCAAATGTATTAACAAAGATTAGTTAAGCTAACAAATTTATTTAATCAATTTGAATAATTATTTTGTTGTTTTAACCACGTATTTTATTCAAATTATTCATATTTTGTAATTATAGTTTTAATTTTTAATTTCATATTTCATTATCTTTTGCATTTTATAAATTTAAAATTTTTTCAAAAGTAATAGATAAACGTTATTAGTTGGTAGACATTATAAAAAAATTTAGGAATTTTATATAAAATTAACTTTACTGCCCTTTTAACAAATGGAATTTTGTTATTTAATCAACAAAAATTTGTCAAAACGACAATTACTTTGTAAAGCGATAAAGTTTGTTGGTTTTACAAAAAAGCACAACAATTTGAATAAAAAATTGTTGTTTTAACAATTAATTTTGTCAAAAGTTAAGAAACATTTTATAGTGATTTCACTTACAACTTTTGGTTCAGTGTAAAAATAAGTGAAAATTGTTTGTGTTCTCTTCTGCACGTCTTTCTAATTGATTAAAGACTTTGTATTTGACTCTGTTAAGTTAGAGCCACTAACAAAAATACTGTGCCCTACAAAATATAGAAAGTAAAAGAATTCTTTTCATTTATCTTATTTATACCAAGGACAATTAACATTATTATCATCATCATCATCACCATTACATTTATTAGCATTACAACAAATAATTTCCTTCTTTTTTTTTGGAGAAACAATTAGTTTTTGTTTGGTGTTGGTAATAGTGGATCTACTGGAAACACTAGTATAAGAAAATCACTTGCCTGTCATTGACATTTGACAGTTCTTGTGGTTGTATAAAAAATTTTTTTTTCTCTATCTATATATTGGTGTTATTATTATTTACTTTAGTATGAGTGTGTTTTTGTTCTAAAACATGTAATTACAAATGATAAATCGTATAGTGCTCCCATATATTCTCGGTCAGTATAGGGGGGAGCTCATGTAAATAACAGTAAAAAATAATGATAATGATAATGACAAACATTTATTTTGTGGTTGGAGAAAATACAACAAAGAAGTAAATAATTATTTGGGAATTAGTGAGACCATTTATTAGAAATTTAGGTTTGAACAAGTAGATAAGAGCAGCATTATTTTGTACGAAGAAAAATATTTTTTTGGAAAAATTTAAATTTATTGTTCAGATATTTGGGCTAAAAGTAATTTGGTGCAAATTTGAGAAAAATCGAGTATCTTTAACCCGTGGTGCACCGCTACCAAAGTTTTAAATTTTTGAAAATTTTTCTTAACCCTATCTGGACCGGAATTTTTTTTTTTTTTTGAAAACTTAAATTTTTATTTCGAAACTTAAATCTTTATAGGGTTCTTAACATTTTTTATAAAAAAAAAAACTTTTTTTTAAACCTATAGATTACCCGGAATCGGGTGTCCTTTTAAAAGTACTGTCCAAAGACAGTACACTTTGCGCTGCAATACAGCATTACGCAAGCTTTCCATTTATTTATTGTTTAACTAAGATGTTACTCTTATTAATTTTTAAACAAAAAATAACAATTAACTGGATGCAAAGCACTCAGTAAGCAATTAATATACCCGGAACTGCTTTCACCAACTGACGCTTTCGAACTGTGAAGTTAAATAGCAAAGCATAAACAATAATAATATAAAAAAATATGTACAGAAATGCACGTGCATAACGGCGCTTCTCTCTAATTTGTCAGATGGTCTTTTAAAAGGACGGTTGCGACAAGTGGGTTAAATTGCTTTAACAAAAATATGTTTTGCGATTTTATGTTAATTTTGTCATGCTGAACACGAATATTTTGAAATTTTTAAAAGGATTTTCGAGATATTGCGATTTGATTTTCCTCAACTGTAGAAATTTTCTAAAAATTATCTTATAATTTTTTGTTTTTACACTCAAATACTAGACAAAATATGCTATCAGTCGATCATAAATTTGTCTAAAATAAGAGATAATCTATCTCAAAATATATTTTTGAAATTAATTTTAATTTTTTTTCCATATCTGAGAGGCTTTGTGTGCAGGTCGGCAAGGGTTAAGTAATCCGATTTGTCTTCAATTGGACCTAGTGCCACAATAATCAAAATATTAATTAATAAAAAATCATAAGTTATAGTAAATATTCCTTCAATAGTCATGTGTATAAAATTGAAAAGTATAACAATTTTACTGTGTAAGTTTTCGGTTTTTTTCGAGATATTTGTAGGTAAATTTCCAATCTATCCTTCAACCGATATTGACATAATTATGCTCAAATAAAAAGTAATTTTGTCTTCTTTGCTAGTGCGAAAATAAAAAAATTTAGGGTAATATTTAAAAAAATGTTTTATAATGAAGGAAAAAACACCCTTTTTAGCAAAAATTATGTTTTTTTTTTTTTTTAATTTTAACCAATACTCAAGGTATGCCCCCTTCTCATGCAGTGCATTGTATTGATCAGGAAAATAGGGTAATGGGAGGGAGGAAAGAGGGAGTAGTGTTTGTGGATATTTGATTTAAATTTTTCTAAATTGTCAGTAACAGGGAAGACTTCTGTGGGAAGTTTGTTCCACATACGAATCGTTCTACTAAAAAACGAATATTCGTGCTTACACAGAGAAAATTCTCTGCATGAATTTTTGAGTTAGATCTATGAAATGTCACTGGAATTCGCCCATTGAAACTTTTCATAAAATGTAATCAAAAATATCATTTTCTTTATTAAAAATTTCATTCCACTAATGAAAGCGTTTCATTTAAACTATGAGCATTTCCAATCATTTTTCATTGACATTGTAAAGAAAATTTCATTACTTTACTGCAAAAGTTTCATTAAAACTCGTTCAAGAATTAATTATGTCTAAATTAATTATCAACACGGGTGAATGTGGTGTGAAAAACATTTTTGGATGTAAGCAAATATCTTTGTAAGGAAATAAAATTTTTGAGGTAAAAAAATATTGTTTGAAATATTATTCACCTCTTAGCGTCTGGTGGAAAAATATGATCTATATTTTATACACCAGACGCCAATATTAAATTGTACAAGTCTGTTTGTGTATTATACACCAATTTGTATGGAAAATTTAGAGGTACCTTCACATTTTCACTCAAATACTTTTGAACGCTGGACCGCTTTTGTTCATTTTCAATATCCAGCTTTTCGGGTGTATATCAATCTAGGTAAAATTCAGCAGTCTCTATCAACAGAGGAAATTGCAAAAATTTAGCTTTCTTTATTTATACTTTAAACAAATGTAGTATTTGAGTGGAACAACATATTGCACTCATTTTTTTTTTATTTAATCATGAATTTATGTAGTTAAGTAAATAATATTTTAAAAAAGAAATTGGTCCCGATTTCGTCCGCCGGACCGAATTTGGAATTTCACATTTTCAAATGGAAGTATCTCGGAAACTATCCACACATGTCTTAGTCTCTGCTAACAGATTACAAATACGTTAGTTTTCTGAAAATCGGATTAGAAACAAAAAAATGACGAGCACTCAAAATTATATATGCAATTTTGTGTGGCCATATTGGCGCCCCAGTAGTGAGTCATTCGGCTTAGAAAGCTTCATATGAGTCATTATTCCTTGTTAAGCCGAATGATTTGTTTGCTTTGAAATTTGTCAGACGCATTCTTATATAAAAAATATTTTACACGTTACAGTTTTGGAAAAAATAAAATAATTGTTTTACAAAGTTATTTGTGTATCAAAATTAAAAAAAAAAAAAAACAAAACAAAGTTAAAAAAATTGTTCGGTTTGACTTGGAATGACTCATATATGATTTTACTGAAAAAAAAATTAAAGACATAGGATCAGAAATTAAGGTTTTTTGTGTGTTTTTGACGACACTCGTGATATATTTTACAATAAAATTTTTGTTCATTCGGATTATATCCCTCTTTTATACAAAACGCTTTTTCCACACACATTAAATAATTTGTAAAACTATTGGTGCTTCAATTAAAATTTTGTAAATTTAATAAAAAATTAAAAGAATTATTTTAGGCAATGCAACACAATTAATGTTTTTGTTAATATAACAAACTATAAATGCAAATTTACCAACAATTACATATAATTTTTTCTCAGTGTATAGCAAATGAAATTTTGCTTTATATTGCTAATTTTTTTGCACCATTTTAACACATTACTTTTTTTTTGTCTTCAAATCTTGGTAATTATAAATGTTCACAATCTTTCTTTTAATCTGCTATTTCAATTACATTTTTTTTTTTTTGTATTTGTTAGATGACCAGATAAAACGGACATAAAGGAGAGAAAGAGAGATAAATTAAACTCCCTTATAAGAAAAAAAATTAAAAAAATGTGTGTGCAAAGTATATAAAAATGGGATATGAAAATGCGTAATGGGCAAAACAGAAACGTTAAAATTTTATGTTTAATATCATACAACAATTTACACTAGACTTTTAATGGTCAAAAAATGTATGAAGCAAAAAAATTATGTTATGGCATTTCCTTTTTTTTAATTCTGTTTTATTTTTTTTATAAAGTGTTAATTAAATTTTTTATGATGATTTTTTTTTGTTTGTGCTGATGAAGAAAAATGTTAAAAATATTCTATGGTTTTTATTAGTTTAATTTAATGTTTGTTGTTTTTTCTCGTCTTTACAGAAATCGTTTAGAGAATAATTCAGAGCATTGGAATGCTTTGCTATTATCACTGCGTGAGTTAACTGAATGGGTAATACGTAAAGATACGGAATTATCTACCTTGGGTGTGGGACCAGTACGAGGAGATTCAGCTAGTTTACAAAAACAATTGGTAAGTTTGACAGATAATAATTCAATCAATATTTTGAATCATTAAAATAGTTTAAAATTAAATCTGTTCAGTTTTTAAAATTACGGTCTATAGTGCTTTATCTACAAACAAAAAAACGTGTTTGCCAATAAATTCACGAAAATAGGTCTCTAAGATTTTTTTTTTTTTTTGGTATAATTGGTAAATTATAATTTATTTAAAATAAATCTTTAAAACTTATATATCTAATGGAAATGAAAATTATTCAAGTTCTAGGCCATACTCTATATTTCTTTATTAGGATATTCTCTTAACAAATAACTTTTAGAGTTTTTGTTTTCAAAATTTATTAATTGACCACTTTCAGGAATGTGTTGATAGATCTATTTCGGGAATTTTCTAGAAGTGACAATCCCATGCAAAACATCAAACATTCATATAAAGTAGTCTCACTAAATTAGAACTCAAAGTACAAGATTATCACCATTGATCAAAAATAAATTGAAAACTCAGGAAATTCTTCCTATTAATTAATGTGTTGCTTTCTTTGGAAAGGGGATAGTGGAGAGATGAAAGGTGGTGAAAGATGAAGGGCTTCAAACATGGAAACACTGTAATTGCGCGCGATTATAAGTCATAGAACAGTTGTTGCTCGCCACCTGATGTAGAGTTGGCGAATTTATTGAAGCTTTTTGTTTCATAGCCCTGATTCATTATTTTACCTCGGTGAGGTTAAGTGCTATGGGAACACCGAAGGTGGGCGCAGCGATACATATAAGTGATAGAAAACTCATACATATTATTTTTCTAAATTGATGTTGTCGTCACCGGGAATCGAACCTGGGACCATCTGTGTAACAGTCCAAAGCGCTTACCATTACACCACAACGCCCACAAAACATGATATCAAACTCATATATTTAGTTAGAATGTTGTTCTACCTCAAGTCCAAAATCTTTTGCTTTTTACAAAGTTTGAATTGTTTCATGGTCATGACCCCAATCCTCAGTTGTCCGTAATAGGAAAGCAATGCTTGGTTTTATTCAAACCGATACATTAGATTACATAACTCTAGCTGATTTGGTAAACCGAATCACGAAACTAAAACTTTTAGAAAAGCAACAATTTTTACATTTCAATATACTTGGTATATCATTATGTTTGTATGTATGTTTGTTTGCTGTATTACAATTTGTAAAAACAAAATATTTACCAACAAACAATGTTTATATGAGAAGAGCCGTGGCATGGATGATTGTTCAGAAATGTTTTAATTTTTTATAAAAAAGATCATATTAGATTTTGGACTTCAGATAAAACAATATTCTAATTAAATATTTATATGAAAAAAATTAAAACAATTTTGAATAATCAGCATACCACAGCACTTCTCATACAAAAATTGTTTGTTGGGATATATGTTGTTTGTGCAAATTGTAATACAACTAGCACACATACATATAATGATATCATAAATTCAGTTAGTTCAACGATATTTACATTAAATTTCTGAATAAAATTCAGTTGAATTAACTTAACTTTATTGTGAAAACTAATGTTCAGTTGTACCAAACGACTAAAATTCTTAATAGCCGAATTTGGGTACATACTAGTAACCAAATTTCAGTTGGCAAATAGCTAATTTTTTTTTCTGTGTGTAAAACCTTTTTTTTTAAATTGAAATTTCTTAAACATTTTTTCATTTTGAGAGTTTTCCCATGCACACAATGTCTTCTAATATTTTTATATTTTCAAATGTAGAAATTAATTTTCTTGCTCTACTTCGTCTTGTATTTTAAACTCCTTGTAAATTTTTTTCTGCATTTTAATACTTTTCCATTAATTTTAAAATGGCATTTATTCTTGTGGTGTTGTTTGCCGTTTGATATGATCATAAAAATACTTGATGTTAATAAAGAAAAACTGAAATTTCTCTTCTCTTTCGTCATACTAACACACATGCAATATACTTCTGCACAAACATTTATAAACGATGCGTGTGTGCTTTAAGTTTTCATGCATGTTCATGTTTTTATTAATGGAATTTTATATACTTTGTATGTTTTTTGCTAATATGTATGAAATATTTATGTTTGAGTGTGTGTGGCTACATCTGGCTTTGTATTTGCTTGGTTGGGTCAGTAGAAATAAAATTTATTTTGTTAGTATGTGTGCATGTGTTTGTTTGTGTAGGTTATAATTATTTTCCATGCTTATGTGTATTGTGTATTATAATTTTCTTTTTTTGCTTGCAAATTTGTTACGGTTGCGTATGAGTAACATTAATTATGTTTATTTTATAAAAACACATACAATTTATATAAAATTATTTGTGTGTGTGTGTATAAGTGTGTATGTTTACAGTATTTGTGTTAGACATAGAAATAAAATTAAATTGGAATTTATTATCTAAATTCAAATAATTGTCTATAACTATCAAATCAAGTACATGCATATGAAATTGATTTAAGGTATATTTCCACAAGGATGGAGGGGAAATACACACAGAGAGAGTTTTAGTGGACGACAAATAATGAAAACTCTCAGTAAACTTTTGAATTTTTCTGCATAAAGTTAACGAACATTATCTTGAATTTGCTGAAAAGTTCATGGTTTTTATGAAATTATTTTTGTAATGAAACTTCTTTATTGAGTGAATGCAACTTTTAATAAATGAAATGATATTTTTAATTAAATCTTATAAAAACTAGCATTAACTTAGCGTTAAGTTTCAATTTAAGAGTATCAGCGCTGATTCATTGTTTTTATGCAAAATTCACAAATAGTTGTGATGATTTTCCATTCTCTTTGTACACAAATGTTTTTAATTAGAGTATTAAAAGTCTAACAATAGAAATATTAAAAATCATTTCTGACCAGTTTTTTGTATTAAAAATTATTTTAATTCTCAAGACTGCTTCCTCACGTAAATATTTCAAATTCTAATGATTTGCAAAATCTTTAAGATTCTTAGTTCATGCTACTAAACACTTTCGGACTCTGAAGTTTTGATCAAAAGCCCTCACTTTTTAAAAGAAAACTTTAAATAACTTTTATAACATTACACTCAAAAAAAAAGTAAGGAAAGTAAACAAAAAAACGTCAGAGTCAGCAAAATTATGGTCAGGAGGGTGCTTGCAAAAAAATTGCTAATATTAGCAAAATCTATAGCAATAAAATTAGTAGATTCATCAAAAGTTTTGCTAACACTTAGTTGATTTAAAATTAAATAATCCTTGCTAAAAGTTACTACAATTTTTCCTCAATATTAGTAGACTGAAAAAAACTCACTTGACAGCTGACAAAATGGGCACCAATTAAAAAAGGGTTGCCAACTTAAAGTTCTATACCGGTGTAATAAACACCCTTTACATCTTGACATGCCGCGACATTCACGTCATTCTGCGTGTATCTTTCAATATGGTTGTCGTCCACACTATTAATGTGATTATCATCACAGTTTTTTTTTAGCAAAATAAATTAGTAAAACATTAGTAAAAACATTAGTAAAACATACGTTCAAAATAGTTAAGTGCTGAATAAGTATAACTAAAATATTAGCCGAAAACACAAATTCAGCAAAAAATTAGCTGGAAAATATTATACTTGATTTAAAAGACGTTTTACTAACTTTTCTACTAATTTATTTTTTTGAGTTTACTCTTCAAATTTAAATTTTTTGCAAAACATGAAATCTCGTTTTTTTCCTTTGCAGTTTTTCAAATTCGAGGTATCTATATTTACATCATTCACCTAATTTATAGGTCTATAGTTTGCTTAATTTTTCAAAATTTAACCGCAAAATCATGCATTTTTTTAATAATGTAAATCTACACAAAATAATGTTTCATTATGTTACATAAAATTATGTTTCATGTCGGTGTTTATTTCAGGATATCTTAGCGGTATTGCCAGGAAATGGAAAATTGTGCATGTTTACTTTTATCCTTATAAATTTTATGTTTAATAATAAAAATTTTAGTTTTATCTACAGGTGTAGACTAAACATTCCACTGAATTCATTATTGTATAAAAAATTCAAATCCATTGAAACTATCCTGAAATAATTAGAAAATAAGAAAATTTTTATATAAAAAAAATTATGCATGTAACGTTAATATAAAAACATCGATATTTTAAAAATTACAAATGAGAAATAGAATTTTTGCCAGGTTTTGCAAAAAGCCTAAAGTTCTTCTTGTGTCCGACCGAACAGTTCGGCCAAAAGCTATATTTGGTTGGTTGGTATCTAGAGGCAATCAGGATAAATTTTGATATTGTAAATATGTTTGTTGAACCGATTTAATTCGGTTTTGTGTCGAACAGTAAATTCATTGCTTAAATACGGACTTTTCTTTAAATTTTACACTCTTAATCGCATCCAATCAGCCCAATAAACATTTTTCCATTCGCCAAATTTGTCAATAATCCTTTACAATACCGTATACCGACCAAATGCATTTTCTGGCAGAACTGCTCTGTCGGACACTATCAAGAATATATTTTTATATGAAGAATTTTTTTTTTTTGTACTTTGGTATTTGAAGCAATTTGAGAATTAATTAAAAATTTAAAGTTATTTTCTAAATAATGCAGGACATTTTCAATGGATTTGATATTTTTATGCAAAAATTTGTTTATTGGAATGTCTAGTTTAAAATGCAGTTTTCTTCACAATATGAATGAAAAATTTGTTAAACTTTATGAAAAAGCTTCATAGTTTTAATGAAACTATTTTTAATGAAACTTTTTCATTAGTCGTATAAAATTTTTAATAAATAATATAAATTTTTTTATTAAGTTTTATGAAAAACTGCATTCATTGAAAGAAAAGTTTAAATGGACAACTTCCAGTGACAATTCATAAATCTAATGCAAAAATTCATTGATATTATGCAGAGAATTCTCGCAGTGTATTAGTTTAGTTAGGACGAAATTGTGGCCGTCGCTCTAGCACTAATGCTCTCAAGAATATTTTCGTCTCTCTCTCTCTCTCTTACGCTAATTAACAATTACACACAGAGAATTAAGTGCCAACCGAATTGAAAAGTGTATTTTAATGGTAACAACTTATAAATTTAGTTAGTACAAACGATATTTACAATAGATTTGTGAATATTTTCGGTGTTGCAATTAAAATTCAGTTGAATTAACTGAACTTTGTTGTGAAAACTAATGTTGAGTTGTACCAACCCACATAAAATCGTAATAACCGAATTTAAGTCAAAGTAACCGAATTTCAGTTGGCAAACACCTACATTTTTCTCTGTGAGTAGTGTTTTCTATTTAACATTTCCATTATGATCTCAAACCTGACAATTCAAAATAAGATTACGATGCAATTTCGAAAAATTAAGCAAAATATACAAAAAATTAAGTGAATGATGTAAATTTGAAAACCGCGATATTTAAAAAAACTGCGAATCAGATTTGGAATCAGCGTACAAGGGTATATTAAAAAATATCTGTTTCAAAGTCAGGTATCTCTTTTTGACCTTTGAGTAGAATATTTTTTTGGATAATAGAAACAAATACTAAAGTGGCCATTTTGGAGGATTAAAAAGAAGAAAACATTTTTATTGAAAAATATAACAGACGCAATGGAATTACAAGATTGTCATGGTTAGTTTTATATGCCAATTGATGGAAGTATTTAAATTGTGTACAAAAATTATTTGAATATATTGGAAAAAGTTTCTTTATACACAGAGACAAAAATAGAAATAAGTTTCATTAATTTTCGTCAATATTTATGAAACATTTAATCTTTTCATTTTATCAAAGATGTGATTTAACAAATTCCGAATAGTAGATGAAAATGTAAACATTTCTCTCGCCGCGAGCTAAGTTTTGATTTTAGACCCATAGTTTTTTGGGAACTTTGTCTTCGTAGATTACATATTTGCTATACGACTTTTGACGAAAACAATGGACCCACGCTAATGGCTATGCATATTTTAAGATGAAAAATTTGTTTTTACTCAGACTATAGTGGAAACTGACGCTATTTAGCGACCTTAAATTGAAACACTATCATCAATATAATGAAATTTTTTTTTCCTGAGCGTACCTTATTCACATTATTAAAAGTAATGAATTATATACTATTGTCTTAAATTATTGTTTTAACAAAATTTTATATTTACTTTTGATTTTTTTTTTTTTTTTTTTTTTATTAAATATCTTTAAATGTCAATTTGTTGTCCTTTAAGGCAATTGGTCATCCCTTATTGAAATTTGCTATCAAAACTGTCTCCCCCACATTATCATCAATGTGTCATGTATTAAACATGTGTCTCACACAGTCAACAAATCAGTATTTATTACAAAATGCACATAAAAATAGTAATAGAATAAAATCGAAAAACAGACTCGTTGTAACAATAGAATATCATAAATTTATACATGGCGTATACTTATTACTAACTATTGACATATAAATATACAACAAGTATACGCAGTGTAGTATACATAGAAAAAACATCACAATATAAAATAAATATAAATTATAGACATTATGGAGATGAGAAAAAAGCTAATAATAATTTACATCTATACCACGATTTACACGATTGAAACGTTCCCTAAAAAACTACTGTCTTATAGAAATTTTTCTATGAAAAATCTAAAAAGTTCTATTTTTACAAAATGATTATGTGAGAATATTTTATGTACCTTGATGCAAATTTTTTAAAACTTATGGAATCGTTTTTAAGAGTTATCATGTTAATCGAGTGATATGTGTATATAAATGTTTACTTCATGCTAGGATACTAGGGTGGTCCTTGAAAACGGGGTAAACATAGTTATATCTAGTCATATATAGTATGGTTAAGTCATATCTGACTTTGTGTGGAGTCACATTACGGCTTATACCATTACACAGGTAGTATTGATAAAGCGTCGGCGACGGTCGGTTATGCGTTGGCAGAACGTGTGAATATCAATCTCGACAGTATTGTCCTGTTACTAGATTGATAACATTGGCCCACCGTAGCACTATGCTTCGTTCCCATATAACGAAGGGACAAAAATAGAAGGAGTAGTCAGATATTTTTGAAATTTGGTACACTAGCATAAAATAGCTTAGTTAAGAAAAATAAGAATTTTTGGAAAAATCGGCCCTAGGACACGCCTACCTCCCATGTGACGTGAAATTGAAAAATATAATTTTAGCTTCAATAATGCCCACAAAATTACAAAGAGTGGTCATGCTGATACACATGCAACTAGCAACGTGTGTGTAAATTTTTATTTAAATCGGACTAAGGACTCAAGGTCCTGCTATATATCCTTTTTCTTAAAAACGCTACCACTCCTAAAAAAATTGTCTAATCGTAATAAATTTTGGTATGTAAATTGAGATTTGCAAGATATATATTTGTGCCAAATTTGGGTAGAATCGGATTATCAATGTGGAAAATACAAAAACATCATTTATTGAAAAATAGGATAAACCGGTTAAAATGCTCTTGCAAAAATAAAACTATAAGGATATTTGAAAGATAACATAAATGAAAAAATTAAAGAGGAAAACTAGCAATGTAAACGTCATTAAAAAATTATGAAAAAATCATATCGCACTTCCATCAAAACTGATAAACTTACATTGTTGGGATCAAAAAAAGTATAACTTAACCATTTAAAATTTTTTATTCAAAATAACTTCGATTATATCTGCTTTCTCTCCATAAGTTATTCACTTTACTATTAAAAAACTGAATACTTTGTATTAAGTTTTTTTTTGTTAAAATATGAATCGCCTATCTTATGTTTTACATATTTATACACCTCTGATATTTTATTGTTTGAGGATGCTGCTATCCAACAATCAATTATATCGGAATTTTTTAAAATATCTGCCATCACCACAGATTAGTTACATTAATTTATAAATTCATTTTTTAAACCTTGTTTACATTACAAATAGAGATGGACCCGCTAGTATTTTCATCCACTAGCACTCACGATCACTTATGTTAAAGGCAATTAAATTTGTAACACTTACGGTTTTTATACAATTGAAACTTTTATAGAAAATAAAAATTTCTCTCGCGTTTCCGAAAATTTAATATATGTTCGTATTAGCGCTGCTGGAATATAGTTACTATCACACGCGTGTATTGTAACTTAAAAACAAATGTGTCACGCTGTCATCTCTAATTTGAAAAATATAAATAACGGCAAATAATATGATAAAGCAAAACAAAAATATGAAACAAAAAAAACTTCAAAATCGAAGTCAATCGCAATTATAGTCTAATTGGATCTAACTAATTATTAATGAGATATTTTACATAACTTAAAGCTACAGTTGCATACACAGTTGCATACACTGTGCAACAAATTTTGGGTCTCCGAGTTTATCTTAAATGTTAAACGTGTTAGTGGTGTTCTATGAGGAGGGGCTGAAATGACCCCTAAAAATGGCAGATAGAGGGTTAATTAGTTCTATGAAAAGAACCGTCATCAAATTTTATTAAAATCATCTATTAACCTTGTATTAGATTTAATACATTTTTTTTGACTTACTCAAAACGCCTTTAAAAAAAAATTAAAAACTTCAGTGGGCCATAAAAAAAGAACTCGAGCTAAATTTTGAAAATACTTCAGTGGTTTTGGTCTACTAATGATATAATTAAATTTTTTTATATTTTAACATTCAAAATATAAAATCGTGTTGCGCAATGATATTAAACACTCTTAAATGCCTGATATTTGAGTAAAAATCATAAAATTAGGCATTTCAAAAAACGCATTTTTTTTTAAGTTGTGGTAAAAAATAGGCACTAATTTTTGAATACCCTGTTAGCTAAGAGTATAAACTTACAAAAACAGAAAAAAAAATATCTAATTTTATATAATTTTTTTTTATACTCCATCAAACTTAAGTAACTTTTGGATTTTCAACAAAAAAAAAATGTGTTTTTCAGAGCAATAAAAAAAGTTATTTTGTAAATAAATACTAAATTATAAATTTTAATTTAACTGCAAATATATCAAAGTACTTGAAAACCAAATTTTGAGCGACCTTTTAAAAAAATTATTTTTCTGTTAAGTAATTTTTGGAAGAAATTATCTGCTTTTAACGCCCTCTCGTGGTGGCAAAAGCAATCAGAAAAATTTTTTTTGTTAACATTTATTTGAGATACCTTATTATCTTTCAAAAAATCTGTATTTAAAAACAATTTGAGACAAAAATTTTTTTTTGATTTTTGTCTATGGGACAAAGCATAGTGCGTAGGTTTCAACGAGCTTGCCACTATTGGCATAACGTTAAAAGCCTGATTAGGATATCTTTTAATAAAATTTTAAATAAAAAATTAAAAAAGGCCGATTAAAAAATGTTTATTATTAATAACATATGTTTTGTTTTGCAATTATAATTTGGCACCAAAAATAATATCAAAATTTGACATTTTTTTTTTTAAATCTCCATATTCAAATTTTGATTTTTTTTTTTAAACAGACATACTAAAAACTTAAATGGATATTATCGATTGTATAAAATATTAGTTGGAGAAAAAGTAAAAAAAAAATTAGATATCCCCTATTTGGATTAGCGTGTAGAGCGCTTTTAAAAGTGGGGATTTCAAGGAAATATCGCGTTTGGTGATCAATTTGATGAATTCATTTCTTAAAAATACATCTTGTTCGAAATTAACTAAAATTTTATTTAGTAAATTTTCTTTAACCTATAAGTATCCATTAAATCGGGGACATTGTTAATACATATCGACCCGGTTTCAAAACTGCCCAATAGAGAAAATTTGTAGCTTTATGCTAAAATTGATTAAAAATAATACGTTTGTGAAATAAACTACCAGAAAAAGATTTTTGTATTTCACGTAAATGGAGCTAAATTGCTGGCAAATATAATGGTTATAAGACATCGTTTACCCATGTTTACCAGAAGTCAAATTAATGGCCGAAGGAAAACCAGAAAATATATTTTTTTATAATGAAGTTAATGTCTTTAAACTCAGTTAAAGAAATATTTCTGTTGATAGATTTCATAAAAATTATAGAATTCGTAAAAATTCTCTTAAATTAACCCTTGACTGTACTTTAATTTTTTTTTTTTTAAGTTTTATAAAGAAGCAGAAAATCGACAACATATTTTTGTTAAAATGGATGTAAGAACTCAATACCATTGTTTGGCAAAATTAGCCAATAATATCAAAACCTTAGTTAATTTATATTCTACATGACAAATTATATGAAGTCAGAAGCTAAATTGTAAAACAACACTTTGTTTAGTATATATTTTTAAAATTTATATTTAAAATTTTTTTTTAATTTCCCCATTTTGGCACAGTAACCGAAACTTTGTTCAAAAATAGGAGATCAATAAATTTTACCAATTTGGCTCAAATTGTTAGCATTTACTAATTGGAGGTCGGGCAACAAAAATCAAAAAAGTCGAATTTAAGGACTACCCTAATGGATACTTAAAGGCAAAAAAAAAAAAAAAAAACACACACAACACACAACACACAACACTACCAAGAAAGTGCCCAAAATAAACACTTAAATGAACAATAGAACTATAAAAACTGACCACCCATTTTTGGTGTTGATGTCGCCTTTAGCCGAAGCAGAAAATAATTTGAAAGCTAACATGAAATTACCCTTAAATTGTATTTGGAGTCTGTACAATAGAGTGGAATGTTTTTTTTTGTAAGAAGAAAAACTATGTTTGATAAATTTCAATTCATTGTTCAGATTATTGAAGCACTAGGTCTAAAAGTTATTTGGTCCAAAATTTGAGAAAAATAGAATAGCTTTAACCCGTGAGGCCCCGCTACCAAAGTTTTCGATTTTTTTTTAAATTTTTCTTAAACTGCTTTAATATTCATACATCATCAGCGATACATACATTTTTAAAAATTTTGTCATGCTAAACACGAATATTTAAAATCGGGATAACGGTTTTCGAGATATTGCGATTTGATTTTTACTAAAAATTGCATAATTTTCCTCTATTTTAGAAATTTTTAAAAATTATCTTTGAATTTTTTGTTTTTTGCGCTTAAATACTACACAAAACATGCTTAAATTTGATCATAATTATGTCTGAAATTACAAATGATGTTCAAAAAAAATATATTTTTTAAGTTTTATTTTTATTTTCCATACATCAATTTTTATTAAATTTTACTCCACAAAACTATTGGAACTAGTGCTACAACAATCAAAACATTAATTAATGAAAATCAAAAGTTAAAGTAAATATTCCTTCAATGCTTTGATGTTTGACAAAATGGTCTCAATTCAGAAACTGAAGTTTTTCGTTAATACATACCAAACAAAATATGATTTTTTATTTGACTTATTACCTAAAGAGCAAATGATTACGGTGTAAAGCAGTTGTACTAGACTTAAGTTATTAATACCAAAATAAAGAGAATAAAAATTGAGTTAGTTAAACCCAATCAAAAACTCAAAATGCATTTTTTGACTTAATACCTTTTTGCCTAACGTCCAAGAATTATCATGTGTATAAAATTGAAAATCATGGCAACTTTACTATGTAAATTTTCTGATTTTTCGAGATATTTGTATGTAAATTTACAAGTAATCTTTCAACATTAACATAATTATGTTCAAATGAAAAGTAGTTATGTGTACTTTACTACTGCAGAAATAAAAAAAAATTTGAACAATTTTTTAAAAATTTGTAGAATAGAGAAAACCGTTAGTCAGATTTCAAATCTCACTAACGGTTCAACGGAATTTGAGAAAAACCGGTAATACTACTCGGTTTTTCTCAAATTCACACCACCTTACCTGCAGACCTAGTTTTACAAAAATCGCAACAATAATTGATAAAAATTGAAAGTTGGAAAAAAGAAATGCCGCTCTAATGTACCATTTCTTATACCTAAGTTTGATTTTCTACTTCATCAATTTTTACACATTATTAGCCCAACATTTTTGGACCATTTTACTTTCTTTCATTTTTTCAATTACGTTCCTTTTTTCCTTTGTTGTTGTTGTTGTTGTTGGTTACGGTTAAGTGTTTGTCTGTTGTAGTTATTATTAAAGTGGCCACATTTGATGCGTTCGGCTTCCTTTTTTTCCCATTTCCCAATTTTTTGTTGTTATTGTTGCTGGAAAAACTTTCATCTGTTAAGTGATTTGGTGTAACACGTCGTTTTTTTTTTGGTTGGCAGTCAATATATATTCTTTTATTTGAGTTAATAGATTTTGTGCCATGTGTAAGTTTGTTCTGTTCATTTGGCTAAGTAAGAATATATTTGATGGTTTGAGGTGGCTGACTTGGTACTATGGGAAAGAATTTCTGTAGAAATAAATCGAAAGATCTGAAATTTTAAAATTCTACTTCTGAAACTAAAAGTGGTACACGCCTCGTTTAAAAAAAAATCTCTAACGCAAAAATGCGAACACCAATAATGTTTCATTTCAATACTGCAATAAAAATCAAAATCTTCGAAGGGGCTCTTTTTGTAAAAAAAAGAACGACATAGGCTTGAAAAATAAAAATGTCGATGTAACCGACTGACAACCGGCGGCTTGCACCATCTGACTAGTTCTATACTTTCAAATAAAAAACAAGTTGTAGCTTATTTTTGGTTGCTCTTGTTATTAATCAGCAAAATAAAGTGGAAGTAGTGCTTTAAGAACCCCTTTAACTTGACTTCCGAAGCATTAGCATACGCACATTTTTCGCTTTTATAGAAGTTATTGTTATCAACTGCCAAAAATGTTAAACTAAAGGTATTTAAAACAGCATTTGCAACACCATTTAAAATAATTGGTATATAAATTAATAACTTCCTAAGAAGTGCTTTTTTATAAGTACATATATTCTTTTTGTTGTATGGAGGTTGAGGTGGTAAGTGGTTGGATATGCAATGAGAAGGTAGTGAGATCGATTCCGAACACTTTTTTTTACATTGTTTTAATTCTTATTAATTTTTTATAATTTATTTTTTTTTTTAATTTGTGGGCATTGTGGTGTAATGGTTAGCGCGTTGGTTTGTTACAGAGATGGTCCCGGGTTCGATTCCCGGTGACGACAACATCAATTTAGAAAAATAATATGTATGAGTTTTCTATCATTTATATGTATCGCTGCGCTCGAAGTAAAATAATGAATCAGGGCTATGAAACAAAAAGCATCAAAAAATCCGCCAACTCTACATCAGGTGCGAGCGACAATTGTTCTAAGCCCTTCATCTTTCACCACCTTTCATCTCTCCACTAGCCCCTTTCCAAAGAAAGCAACGCATTAATTAATAGGAAGAATTTCATAAGTGCTGCTTCTCTTTAAAAAAAAAAAATGCAAATATGTATGTCACGGCTTGAAATTAGTTTATCGAATTTTTCATATTTGTTTCAAGATATACTTTTAAGGTGTGCCATGAAACGTGTGCAATATTCAGAAAAGTTAGGTCACCAAATTTGATTTTGGCTTCAAAAATCTATTTGATTTTTTAATTATATTCTGTTATTAGCAAAAATGAAAAATTTCTAAGCCAAATATTGAAAGCTAGTATATTAATAATAATAATTAGTAAATTAATTAATTAATTAATACCTTTTACTTAATTTAAATATACATATAACTTTTATTTGACTATATAGTTTTTATCGACCTCTTTCTCCAGATCCTTAAAAAAAAATACGGGAAACATTAAAAGATCTTACGTTCCAAGGCACATTACAGGCCACTTTTCCCTACCTGTAGTTAAACTACTTCTCCAATATTTTTTTTCTCATTGTCATTATTTTATTAAAAACACTTATCATCAAATTAATTATTAAAAAAATATTTTAAAATATGCAATGAATTCAAAATTGTTAAATGAGCATTTTTATTATTTCTTTATATTTTTTTTTAACCTAATCAAAACTTAAAAATATTTTAAAAATAATTTATATCTCAGTGATATGAAATCATATAATAATAATGTTTTAAAAATCATTATTTTATCTTTTTTATTATAAATTTGTGTAGCATATTTTTCTTGCTTTCATAAAAATATATCAATATTTTCAACTTAAGTTCGTTTTAAGTTTGTTGTACTGCATAAGTAACTTTGGTGCAAATAGTAGGGCGGTCTACTTCAATACAACAGATTGTGATTCAGATTCGTGTGTTCAATAATCGCTGGCCCCAAAAGATTTTTTTTTTAATATTTAGAAAAAACATCCCAAGAGTATGCTGCACATTTTTTTTAAATAAAAATGTTAATATATATTTGATAAAGACCTTCCATGAACTATTGAAAAATAACATTCATGCCCTTTTTAAAATGCTATTAAAGCATTAAGTTTGACACGACAATGTTAAAATCACTACAATGCGGGAAATGGACCAGTCATTAGTATGGTCACGTGACTAGAACTTTGTGTGTATGAACCAGCCCAAGTTTCGATTCTGTCATATGAAAGTGACTAATACTTTTAACATGGGCTTGTCATAGGAGGTGACAATTGCTACCTGTGGAGCACTGTGTGACGTGGCGAATAACTTGACCAAGGTAACATATCACCGTTCTGATTGAAATGAATATGCTACGGGACAAGTTAGAAGTAGGTAGTGACAAAGTATGACCATATTTGGATTTAAGTGACATGCAACAGAACCAGTGGTTAAAAAATTATCACGTGACTGGTGTAGGTGGACGTTTTGAAGAACTGGAAAATATTTTTTGAAGGAAAACTAGTCACATATTAAGCGCAATGTGTTCTGTTATAGGGTTAGTTTAAATGGAATAGTTTTGCAACGTATCACTGCACAGGTCTAAAGGGTACATGTCGCCGGGCATGCGAAAAGTATTAGCAAGTAACCTGTCACTTTTTATTCAGAGTGTGTCACATTATGCACATTATGAAGCCCGTCCGGAACCAGTCACTGCACTTATCCAAAACAGCGTGTCATACCACCTGTTCAAAAAAGCTTCAAAAAGGCACAACAAAAATTAGTTTATTTTGTCTATACCCAAACAAAAAACTAAAACATTAAATTCCTTATAACAATTTAAATTTGGAAAAGTACGTAAACTAGTCAATAAGTCCGGATGTTCAAAATATAGATTTTTTGCAAGTTTTTTTTTATTTGAGTAACAAAATATATACTCAGTTTCAATTTTGTTCTCAAAGAAATTCTTAAAAATCGCCAATTACTTACACATAAAAAATCGTTACCAAAAATCTTGTAAAATATCTTAACAAGATATTTCGAAACCAAAATGCAGAAATTTTTAAATTTTAATTTATATTCTTGTAAAGTGTTTCAAGTTTTTGAATAAGTTGTGCAAAAAATCATATTCTGGTAATAGTTTTTTCGTAGCGATATTTTATGTGTAAAATTGAAATTCACTCGAAAAATCGCCAGTCGGCATTTCGAAAATTAAATTGCCAAACGAGTTTTAAGATCGCTACTTTTGGCGAGAAATCGCCATATCTGACAAACTTGGACACTGTCTAAACAGTTCTGTATTCAGTTATTTTAAACCAGTGAAGTGTTACGTCTTCATTTCTACTGTCACAAAGTCGGTACATAAAAAATTCCTTCACTGTTGTGTCCACTTTGCAGCAGTCAAGGAACTGCATCCGTTGGTACTATTTGCGATGTTTTTATCCACTGCTAACGGTTTTCAACCAGTTCAATGGCCAGTACCAACTTCAACTGCAACGACCCTAGTTGCTTCAGTACACTTTGATGTTATGTTACTTTTTCTCCAGTTACGTGACATATCTGGTACCAACCAGTGAATGTTTTGTCACCATAACTATAGTCACGTGATTGGACATTTCACCAAAATTAACACTTTTTGGTGCACCACAATTTTGGTTTCACCAGTTTCATGACGTGCTCCCCAATCATATATCACAGAAATACCACTTTGGATCAATCGACCCTTCATTTCCCGCAGGGTAATGATTCACCTAAGTTTGCACTACATCCGGATCAGTAGATGTGGTATTTTTACTACTTCTTCCTCAGCGCTTTATTTTGCTGGGTACTTTAAGTTTATTGGCCCATAGTGTTTTTCTATTGTTGTTGCCAGTAAATGTCATTTTTTGTAGTGTTTGGTTGTTTATTAAATCTTTTTGGTAAATTTAAGTGTGTGCGTGCTTTGACTACTTTTATTATAATAGTTTGGTTTTACTGAATGTGTTTCTGTGTATGTGTGTTTAGTATATCTGTATATTGTTTTTTTTTTTGTTTTTGCTTGTTTTGTAATAGTGTTAAGCATCATTAACCAATTACTTATGAATTGAGTGGCTGTGATTATAATGAACATGCACTGATAAGTACTTTACAGACTACATAAATAATATTTATTGGGGGAAAAAATATATAACAAAAGATAATTTAACAAAGTTGGTAATTAAAAAAAAAAACCTAGTAAAATTACAGGCTCTTAAGATGGCAACAATTTCAGTTAAAATTTAAGATTTTTTAGTACACATTAATTCAAAATCTTGGGAAAACTGTATCTTAAAAATGTATTGAAGACAATATACGCAAAATTACAATTTAAATTTAACAAAAAATTTAATTTAATCGCTTTTTTCCAATTTTATAAAAATGTTATAGTATTTTTCCTTTTTTCTTCTTTTGTTTTTTTAGGATGATCATAAAGCTTTCCGTCGTCAATTGGAGGATAAACGTCCAATTGTTGAAAGTACTCTATTGAGTGGTAGACAATATATAGCCAGTGAACCACCTGTATCGGATACCAGTGATACGGAAGGTAAATATATAACGAAAAATAAACTATTTTCTTTATACTACATATACACTAACTATATATTTGTTAAATGTCGACTGCTCAAAACACTAAGGACCCAAAACTCTAAACCATTTATAAATTGCTTGTGAAAAAAAAAAAAAAAAAAAAAAAAATAGTATAAACTACAAACAGAAAAAATATCCTTAAACACATAAACCCAAACAAAATACAAAAGCAGAAGAAAAAAAAACAACGAAAAATCAACCATTAAAAAATCCTTGACTGTAACAACCCGCCATTTCCGCATTATTATTTGCTATTTTCCGTTTACTACTTGTTTACCCAATTGATTTTGAATAGTCTGCTTAGTTGTTGCAGAGAAATGTATGAGGATATAAATTTATTTGAAAGATTAGGTTGACATTTATTTTTTTTTCAATTATAAACAAAACGATTTGATATCACAATTAACCCATTTAATACCACTTATCATATTGTGGGAACTTTTTGACGAAATTTGATAGAAAGATGTAACATTGTCTCAATATGCTTTTCCTGAAAGATTTTGTACACTTATTGCGCCCTCTGGGGGTGGTGGTTGCAATTTAAGTTCAAACTTTGCAGTCCCTAACCAAATCGCAGACTTGGGCGACGTCAATTACATTTCACAATTGAAAATTTTCTATATTATTAATAATTTCAGACCTACGGTCACATTTGAGGTCTTAAACGTTTCCTTAGAAAAGTTTGAATTTGTCAACCCCATACATGGGACACAATACCAATATTTTTGTATTTAATTACATACCAATTACTTTTTTACCTCTAATTACATGTAATTGGGTGTAATTGAGTAATTACTCTTTAGTTAAATACAGAGATTTTGTTACTAAAATTATTAACAAAATTGTTTTTAATGTCAAGAATATATCGCTCATTTACTGCAAGACTGACATAACTCAACAAACACGATTTTGTAGAAAACGAGTTTAAAGTTTTCAATCCATATCTACCTCGCTCGACCCTTTCTCTATTTATTTGGTTACGTTTTTTATAAATAGGAGGTTTTAATGTATTTTTCTCTTAGTGGGAGTTGTGTGCGAGTTCGCTAAATATCGAGAGATCCATGAGTAGCACAGTTTCTCTATGATCAATATACTCTTTGCACCCACTTTAAAAAGAAAATTACATATATTATATTATATCTCAAAAATTATACATGGTATTAATATGAAATTTTTACACAATATAAAGCATGATATAACTAATAAAACTGCATCATTAACTTAAAAATCGCATTTTTTGACTTATGACAGTCTTGAAGTAAATTAGAGAATTGATCTTTATTCGGTATTCTGCATAATAGGCATGCTTCTTCTATTTGTCTCCAGCTTCTACTACTAAATAGCCTAATACCCAATAAAATCACTATTTGTTCAAATTTGTTGGTTAATGGATAATTGTGTAAAAATCTGTATTTCTGCAAAAAAATACGACCAAATTTATTTTACAGTTGCAGAATAATTTCGGTGGTTTATGTTAACCAGGGCAACCAGAATTATTCTAAAAAAATAGGCTTTATTCAGATCAAAAATGCCACAAAAAAAAACGGAAAATATTCTCTAAAAGTATACTTTTAAAACACATTTTTCTTTAAAACTCCGTATTTTAAAGCTTATACGATATTTCATTTAGCCCAACAGCTAAATTTTGTAGAGTTTATTTTAATTTGCAAACAAAATAGAAGATAAAAGATTAATTATACCGAAATCGATATAGTCTTAAAACAGGAAATTGAAACTAACAAAAATGGTGTGATGTGATTTTCAAAAATCGGTATGACCAACCTCTGAAAATTAAAAAAAAAAAATAAATAATTAAATTTGGAAATTTTTTTTATTGAAAAATAGAATTCTTCAACAACAGATAGTAAAACTCAATAAAAAAACGGAAAACTGTGCTCTAAAGATAGGCTTTTGTTCTAAAAAGCACTAAAATTTTCAATAAGAGGATGCATTCAGAATCCGATGTGTTTTTTACATTGAAATTTCTTTAATCTGATTGAAACTGTAAAAAAAATTCTGGAAAGTTAAAAGTATTTATGAGGGAAACCCCCGTTTTATATCTACTGCAGATTAGTTCGTTAATAATTACTTAGAATCCGAGAGATACAATATTTTAAAATCTTAGATGTTTTTAGGAAAACAAACACAACACACACAGAGAAAAATTATAATGATTTCCAATTGAAATTCAGTTACTAGGATCAGTTGGTACAACTGAATATTGGGTTTCACAATAAAATTCGGTTAATACAACTAAATTTTAGTTACAGCACCCAAATATCTATAAATCACATTTTAGTACTAACCGACTTTATTCGGTTGGCATATTTTTCAAAAGATAAAACAATATTTTAGAATCTAAAGTTTTTCTTTATGAAAACTTCTCGTAACTTGAGTGTTATTTGATAATAAACAGTTGTTCGAATTAATTTTTTTAAAACGTCTCAACTTGTTAAACACGGGGATTTTTTTTTTGCACTGGCTTTAATGAAATTTTTCTCTAAACTTCACAAAGTGAAAAAGTTTTTTAATTTTTAAGAAACTATTTTCAATGAAAATTAAATTAAAGTTTTCATAAAAACTGCATAAATTTAATGAAAAGATTAATGAATGAATTCCACCGAAACTTCTTCAAACTAAACCCAACTACAACTACTTCAGAACTAAACCCAACTACAATTTTTTTTTTTAAATAAAAATGTAGTTACTATATTCTAAAATACATGAAGTTGAAGATTCATAAAAGTTTCACCTTTGAAATATTAAAAAAAAAAAAAAATATGCACGTAAATCGCAAAGAATTTTAGTTTTTTTTTAACTTTTTGCAAAAAAAGCAAAAATTTTCTAACTTTGACAGCTCACTGCAGAAAAATGTAAACAATTTAGTTCATTGATTTTGACAACTAGTTTGCTATTTTTAACCAATATCAAACTTAATTATAAAAACTTGATTTGCAAAATTTCAATTAATCGCCACTTTTGAAATCAAAATGCGGCAGTGCAAAATGAATTAAACTAATTCTACAAAATTTATATATATTTATTATATATTAAAACCTTTTCATATTATAATATTTAAAACAATTAGTTTGATGATAATCGCTTAAATCAATCCCTAAAAATTGGTATAAATATAATAAATAAAAATAGAATAGAGAAACCTGTACTTCATGTTCAAATTCTATTTACTTTTGCCTAAGATTCCACTTAAACCCCTAAACGTATGCTACATTATTAAATAGTCATGTTAATAGAAAAATGTATACTCGACTAGATTTCTATAATTTTTGTGTCGATACTCTTAAATTGTTCATAAATGTGTAGTATATCTCAGGAATGTAAATATACAAAAATAAATGCCCTTTTAATATATTAAAGTATTTGTGTATGTATTGTAGTTTCACAATATAACATGACCGTTAAATGTCTGGGGATTTATTGTTGCAACATTTACAAGTATTTCAGTTTTTTTTCTCATATTTTTTTTGTCTATACATTTTGGCAAATGTTTTTATGGCTTTTATACGATTTTCGTTAAAAAAAAAAATTGTTGCTGCTGCCCATTTGAAGCGATAAAAAGTAATAAAGTTTATTATATATTTACTTTAATATTAAAACCATTTATATGGTGGGTTATAAAAAACAAAACGAACAGAGCAAACAAAACTTATTTACGATATATACACCAACATTAATTTTCAATTGATTTGAAATACGGCAATAGCAAAAGTTAAGTTTACCTACTATATATCTTTCTTTATAAATATTGCTAACTTGAAACCTTACTTAACCCCTGATAAATTTCTCTCAAGACTACTATAACTAAAATAAATGGCATTATATGTCTTTAAAATCTTTTAAGATTTCAATTTATTTTCATAAACGAACCAATTAGGAAGATTTATTCAAAATAAAAAAAAAAAAAACAAACTAAAATTGACCTAAAAACACACAAATTGTAAAAACGCCTTAAAATATGCTACACAAAATTTTATTTAGTTTAACTAATCAAATGAACGTAGTTTTATATCATACATGGGACTAATGAAATGATGATTTCATTACATTGATATCAATGTTAATGAAATTATTTTCATTATCATTTTTTTAATTAATGATAATGATTTGAGGATTTAATTTCATTGATTAATGAAAATGGTTTTAAATTTCATTGCCATTAATAGTGAATAAATTAAAAAAAAATAAGTAGCATTGAAAAATTTACTTTTTAAATTGTGAAAAATTGCTCAAATCAGGGATGGAAAGATCTCGCTCAGGCTCATGCTAATTTGAAATAAGATATTAGTTTTCAGTCTGGTTTGTAACCAAATAAAGTAGAACGAAATGGAACGAGTGAAATTTGAACAATAAACACAAAACTGACAAAATATTTGGTCCTCAGGTGTATTAATTAACCCTGACAATACAAATAGGCAAGTTCTGGGAAGGATCCCGAGGGATTATTTTTTATGCACAGGGTGTGTTAATTATTTGTTTACCCATATACGTACATGAAAATTCAAATTTAAACATTCCGATAATAGAATGGAACATTGGTCCACAATGGAACGTTATGGAATTCAAAGGGGGACGAGTGGAATCGGCACACTTATCGATATCTCGCTTAGTTTTCGAGATACAAGCTATTTTATAAAATGTTTTTTTAATGGCCGATATCTTCGAAACTAAGCGAGATAAAGCAAAGCGTCCAAAATGTTTGCGTAATTTTAATACACCCTGATAATAAAAATAGGCTAGAGATCTAAAGAGATTAATTTTTTTATGAAACATAAACAGGGTGTCTTAAGTATTTGTTACACTCATAGAAACAAACCTGTAAAAATAGCAGAAAAAGCTACTGAAAATTTGTTTAATATGACCTTGCAGAAAAACTGTTAAATTTAGCAAATAGTTTTGCCATATAAATAAGAACAGCAAAAATAAATCTGTTAACTTTACAAAATTTTAGTTATATTCGATGGGCGCTACGAAATAACCCCCAATGAAATAACCCCCAACGGCCAAATATGAAATAACCCCCAAAAAAATTGTGTAAAATTGTTTGGGGGTTTTTTCATTTTTTTTGGGGATTATTTCATCTTACGGTTTGGAGATTATTTCATTATGAAGCAACCCCCAATGAAATAAAGCCCAAAATTTAAATTCTTTGGAGATTATTTCATATGCAATTATTTTGGGGGTTATTTCATATTTTTGGGGGGTTATTTCATTTTGCTAAAAGTGAAATTTTTTTAATATTTGTTACAAATAAAACAGGTTTTAATAATTTTTACAATGAAATTATACCGATGCAATTCTTTAATGATTTTTGGAAATCATAATCAGTTCTGCAAATAGTTTCTTGCAAGTGCGATTTTTGAAACCAAACCAAATTTTCGCCTGCGGCGCTTTTTTCAATATGTTACTTACCAAAATTATGAATTTAAAATTTTTAATTCGGTTTCAAATTTTCGCCTGCGGCGCTTTTTTCATTTAGTTTCTTACAGAAGAATAAATTTCAAGTTTTCTAGTCTGTTCGAGGAATTCTTAATTAAAAAAACTGCTTTATAAAATTATTTAATTTTATAGGTATATAAAAATACATAAAAACAAAAAATAAAAAAAATTTGGAACATATTTCATTTCTTTGGAGCTTATTTCATTGGGGGTTATTTCATTTCTTCCTTTGGGAGTTATTTCATTACGAAACAACCCCCAAATTTTGGGTGTTATTTAATTTTCACCTTTGGGGAATATTTCATTTCTTTTGGGTATTATTTCATTTTTTTTTGTTGGGACTTATTTCATTTTTTTGGTATTTATTTCATTGGGGGTTATTTCATTTTGTCGTTTGGGTGTTATTTCATTGGGGGTTATTTCGTAGCGCCTATTCGATGTGAATTTTAGTTAATTGAAAACAGCATTATACTCTGTAAAATTAGCAAAAACTTTTACTAAATATTTGTAGACTCAAAAATTGTAGATTGCTGATTTTAGCAGATTAGTTTTCTACTTTCACATAACTAAAATTGAGCTCAAATATAACTAAATAGTTGTAAATTCAATAGATTTTGCTATTCTTATATTACTAATATTTAGTAAAAAAAAAATCTGCTAATTTTAGCAGTTTTTTTCTGCAAGGTCATTTTTTACTAAGTTTTAGTAGTTTTTTTTTTACTATTTTTATAGGTATATTTCTATGAGTGTACACGAAATTACAAATATAAACACTCTGATGATAGAATTTAACATTAATCCAAAATGGAACGATATGGAATAGAACGGTAAAGGAGTGGAATCGGAACACGTAACACATATGCATTATCGGTATGTGTTATGCAAGTCAAGTCCGTTTTTCGATATCTCGCTTAGCTTACGATATACTAGCCATTTTATAAAAATACGTATTTTTAAATGGCCGGTATCTCCGAAATTAAACGAGATATGATAAAATGGACAAAATGTTTGTTCCATAGGGGTATTAATACACATTAGTAATACAACTAGGCTTGGTGCGAAAAAGATCCCGAAGATTCCATATTTTATAAAGCGGACACAGGGTGTTTTGTTTTTTATTTTATTTTAAATATAAATTTAGATCCACCGATAAAACAAAGTACGTTCCCATTTCAATGCAATATCGTTACCTGTAATTAATGCTCCCATTCCATATCGATCATCATGTTTAGTTTTTAAATTCCACTTATTCTCCGTTCCATTAAATTTCGTTCCCAAAAAAATATGTGTTTTTACTTTCCAACCATGTTTCCAAGCCAGAATTTTTTTGTAAACAAATGGTTTTTTTAACAATTGCAATTAGTTTTTATATGCTTTAGTGTGATTTCATTATCATTAATAATGATATTTCTAATGGAACATTTTTCATTATCATTAAATCGTAATGACATTTCAATGGTAATGAAAAATTCCCATGTATCTTTTGTATACACAAATGTGCTGTAACATTTTGGTAACTTTTTTTCTACAGCATAAAAAAGTAAAATATTTCATTTTCTATAAGAAAAAACATGAAAAAACTGTGACAAGGAAAACTTTATTTCTTTTTGGTGATTTAACTTTTCTTATATTAAAATTGAAGTAATCTATTTTGCTTTCAGTTGTGTAGTTTCTTGTTTTTTTTTTTTTTGTTGCTCGGTTCATTTAAAACTTTCCATTTCTTTAAACATGAATTTTTCACATTTGTCATCATCAATAGTTTTCAGTGATGAAATTTTCATAGTTGTTATTGTTTTTTTCCTTCTTTCTTTCATACTTTTTATCTCAACACATCTGCATATGATTCCGGTATAATGCAAAAAAATTGAAACGGAAACGGATATAAAATTGAATTGAATTGAAGATGAATGTGAAAATCGTTATTAAATGTATTGCATTCAAAACAGAATTAGAGCATGAACGAACAATAACTTATGAAATACAGAAGGAGAAAAGTTATATAAAAAACTTAATTTCATAATAAAAAATCATAGAAAGCAGAGTTTGTTAAGATAAATAAATTTATTGTTTTATGGCTAAACATGTGTTCAATCGAATAAATCAACTTAATATAAAACAATTACAAGGCTTAAATTATAAGAACTTTAATTTTAATAAATTATATTTTTCTAAAAATGTTCTTTAAAAGTCATTGAATATTTGAAAATATTTTAAGAAAATTTTACGGAAACTGAATATTTATTTGTAAAAATAATATTATTTTAAAAAATTTTGTTATATTATTTGGGCGCAAAAAATTATGAAAGAAATCAGGGAATGTCAATATTCTACAAACACCCCCATAATATTTGGGTATGTTATAGAGGTGGTAAAAGTAAGAAATGTTCACTAAGAAACATACCGTCCCATAGGGTTATAACTTTTTGCATTTTTTTTTTTTTCAAATATCGAAAATTACATGACATAGCCTTGTAGGCCTTAAAATAATATTAAGAACCATGATCTTTCTTTTTCGCGGTCGTTAAAAAGTTGGTTGGTTTTATATATGTTAACTCTGTTAGAAATTTGTTTTTGAAGGTTACTAGTATAGGTATGCGGGTTCTGCGCCAGAGGAAGATAATTTTTTGAGAAAGATAAATTTTGGCGAAAAATAAAATTTTTTTTAGCCTTATCTATACTACTAAGGTTTTTGTTCTGAATTTAAAAATCGATACTTATTATTATCAATGCAATATTGTCCATAAAGTGGCTGGTGGTTTTTGCAACAAAAAAAGTTATAACCCTACTGTCCAAACAAATATTTAGGGGGTCAAAATGGAGTTGAAGTTTGTTTGAAACTTTTTTGCTTGAGAACTTTTAAAAATATAATTTCAAAATTTCATACGTAATTTGGGAATATTTTTTAGAAACATACATGAATAAAACGCAAAAAAATTTTAATTGGGGTCATTTTTGGTCTCACGTTTTTATCCCTATATACGTGATTGGGCAACAAAAGGCTACGTAGATGTTACTAATTTTTCCTCCTTCACATTATACTTATACAAATTTCATAGCAATATAAGAGCCCACGTCCAGATAACTCCCTTGTAAGAAAGTGGTTTATTAAAAAAAAAAATATTATTCTCTCAAAAATGACTCAGAAAATTCAGTTTATAGGGAAAAATTTCCATCGCTAGTTTAATTTTTATTTTTTAACCGAAACTACACTCACAATAACTTTTCCATAAAAGTTCAACAGTTATTTGAGAAGTTAATCGGTAAAATTGTTTCAATGGAATATACAGTTAAATTACAAAAGAAATATATTGTTTAACTTTTCTGTATGTTATTCAATAAACAAAATAAACAAAAAAAAAAACGGACTTTTGGTAATAGTTAAAATATTCGGTTAAAATTTTCTATTTAAAACAAAAAATTGGTATATTATATTGAGAATGGAAATAAACGAAAACATTCTATTGTTTTAAACCGATTTTGAGAATTAATTTTTCAACAGTTGAATATAAACTAAAAAATACAATTGTTTTAAACGAAAAGTAAGTAGTCCTTTTTTTAACTGATTTTCAATTAATTTAATGTGTATGTTCAGTAGTCTTTGCGCAAAAAATATTGTGAGTGATTAACTTAATATTTTCCTGGTATTTAAAGTACTTTTTTAATGCCGAAAGCAGTAATATTTTGAATCCTTGCTAAGAGTTTCCCTCCAACCCACTAAAAATGAGTTCGACAATCGAAAAAAAAACATTCGAATAACCAAAAATAATTTGTTTGATTTTGTCCGGGTAACTAAATAAACCCACGTCATAAATTGCAAGCATCTAAATTACAAGCATTTTTTTTTTGGAAAAAAGGCTGATTAAAAAAATTAAACTTTGTTAACAAATATCTCGACTATATTGTCCAGATGAACAGTTTATGTCTAACGTATGCGAAATGAAATTTCAACAAAACAAGAAACATAGTTTTTCTACCATAAACTTAACCCTTTGACGAGAATTTACAACAAACTGCCATCGATTACTTTTTGCATATTTTGTTATAAATGCATATTTTAATACATATTTTGGCATTTTTGGTTCATATTTAGCATATTTTCATTTTATTTGCATATTTTGTAAAAATTAAAATTAAGATTGTGCGCCCCGGTAGGATAGTTGGTAGCGTGCTGGCTTATCAGTGCGGGGGTTGTGGGTTCGATTCCCACCAGAGGCACTGGTCTGTTTTCGCTACAACGCGCCGAAAGCGATAGTAGCTAGTGCTCGCTTAGTGTAATAGTATATAATTTGTAATTATATGATTATTAATTAATAAAATAAAATAAAAAAATTAAGATTTGATTTGATTTAAAATAAACAATTTGTTGCTCTTAACATATCATCTGGTTGTCATATGTTAGACATTTAATTTTATTTTAAAACGAGCATTCTCGAGCAATAAATCAATTTTTAAAAATCCACAACTTTTAAGTGGATAGTTCTTTTTAATTTTTAGTGCATATTTTTAGATTTTGAGTGCATATTTTTTGGTTTTTAGTGCAAGACTGTAGTAAAAGCCTGAAGTCTAGATGTATGACTGTATTCTCAGTGTCTACATATAAAATTATATTATGAGTAGAAGACTGTTGTCTAAGTATAATACCATGGGTCTAAATAAAGTTCTCTTAGTATAAGACCGTAGGCTGGAGTCTAAGAACGTAGTCTGAGTATAAGACTGAAAATGTTTATAAAACTAAAATTTTCTTAAATTTTAGAAAAACTAAAAGAAAAATCAACTCCCTTTGAATAATTACCAAGAAAGTTCAAAATATATTAAACAATATTCTTCTTTTCTAATCATTTTAAAATTTAATTAAGTCATTTTATTTCATGATGTTTATTTCTCGCTAGCTACCCTCTATTATAACATTAAAAACATGAACAAAATAAAAATCATTTTTGATGTTGTCTCTAAAAGAAGACCATTTAACATGTTCCTGATATATTATTTATATGCTTAAATTGTAAATGCTGTCATATACCAGAGCGCACAGCCATCAGCCATCACAAAATACAGTAGAAAAGAAATAGAAAAGTCTGAATTTGCTTTTTTATCTATTTTATATCTAAATGATTTTTTTTCTTTCAACTTTTTGTGTTTTTTTTATTCTAGCTCATGATACAGATTCACGTTATTTAACTGCCGAAGAACAAAGTCGTGAGTTGACACGCAGTATAAGACGTGAAGTAGCTAAACTTTCAGAGCAATGGAATAATCTAATCGATAAATCTGACAATTGGAAACATCGTTTAGATGAATACATGACGGTAAGTTTTGCCATTATTTTGTTCTCTTTTTAACACATCTTTAAGTGCTTTGCTGGTTTTTTTTTTTTTGCTATAGACAAATTAAGGTTGTGTGTTAAGATGTAGGAGCAACAAAAAAAAAAAAGTTTAAGAAGAACATAAGTTAAGTGATAAGAAATCTGACAAATATTTTTAGGTAGTAACATAAAATATATAGCTTAAGGACATAGACAAATTACCAAAAAGGGGGTATGAGTACTAAGAGAATTATTTAACTAAACAAAATAGTATTGCAATCAGGTATAAAATAATTTCTTAAAGTTGTATATATTAATAAATTACACTACTCAACAAAAAATATATATTTTTAATAGACTTCGGCAATGTGAAATCAAATCTTTAAACATTTTTTTTTTTTTTTCTTATTTACAGTTTTTGAAATATTGCGGTTTTTATATTCATATCACTCACCCTCATTTTTGCTGTATTTTGCTCAATTTAACGAAATTTTATCGTAAAATCATGAAAGTTTTTTAAAAATATAAATTTATACAAGTTTGATATAATTTTTATTTAAAATAAAAATTTTATATGTGACAAAGTACGGTCTTGTTTACTCCTCCTTTACATCTTGTTTTTAAACAAAACAAGTGTGAAATAAAAAAGGGGAAAAAACAAAAAACGTGTATTGTATATCTGCCAAAGGTAGACCTTGCACACAACAAACAAGTTTTCAATTTATTTTTGATCAATAATGATCATTTTTAACTTCGAGCTCATATACTAGTTTTCATTTATTGAGAAAATTAGTTTATATGAATGTTTGATGTTTTGCATGGCATTGTCACTTCTTTCTAAACGTATTCTGATGATGGGAACCTAGAAAATTTCCGAAATAAATCTATTAACACATTCCTGAAAGTGGTCAATTAATAAATTTGAAAACAAAAACTCTATAGATTATTTGATAGGAAATATAGAGTATGGCCTCGAACTTGAATAATCTTCATTTTCAATAAAAATTTATACAAAATGATCTCTAATTTGAGTATAATCATGCCGGTGTTTGTTTTGCATATTTAGTTGTATCTTTATAAAAGTTATTTATGCTAAACAAATATAAAATTTTATCACTACAAGTAAAATAACAAAGAAAAAAATATATCACTACTTTTTTCAATTAAATCGGTTTATTGAAAATTTTAAAAGCTGTCAATTAAAAATTAATTGAATCAATTCTATATTTGCTCAAATTCGGAACTCGCTTGACATTTTTCATATTATCGCTCAAAAGCAAACATCAACACATTGTTGTTGTTTTTTTTTTTTTGCAATATTTATAAAGTTGCTTTTTTATAAATGATGATTGCAAACAAAAAAAAAATACTCTGATTTCAACAAAATTGCTAATTTCTGCAAATAAATTAGTTTCTCTGTGAATTTGTTGCCATAAGTATAAATAAATCTGATAACGAAATGAGCATTTCATGCCGGTTTAAATTCAATGTTAAAAAATGCAAGCTATAAAAATACATTTGATGTGGCAACAACACTTTATCCAATTGTTTTTGGCTTTTTGAGAATACATACAATATTGATCACTTTTT
The DNA here is from genome assembly GCA_021234595.1 of Delia radicum. NCBI lineage: Eukaryota > Metazoa > Arthropoda > Insecta > Diptera > Anthomyiidae > Delia > Delia radicum. The sequence goes on from CM037851.1 coordinate 15,416,331, forward strand.
AATCAAATGAGATATAATTCAATTAAAGTACTATCAATTTCTAATTAAATTGGCAATTTTCGTTGTTGGCGGAATTTCAGCAATTAAAGTTATAGAACCGGTGATTTTCGCGATTTTTTGTGTGTAAACATTCCACTGAACTAATTTTTGTAATTAAATTGCAAATACATTGAAAATATCCTGAAATATTTAGAAAAAAAGAAAATTCTTATTTAAAACAAAATGGAGTATGTATTTCAAAAACTGCAAAAGAGAATTTTTTTTTGTCAGATTCAGACTCAGCGTGCCTAAATCTATTAGAAAATATGTATTACAAAGACAGGTCATACAAAAAGTTGTTTAGTAAAGGGTCCGCCAAATAACTTTTTTTTGAACTCCTGAACCAATTGGACTTTGTATGGCGTCATACCAAGGTCTTTATGCAAAATTAGTCTCAATGATGTCTCCGAAATGTTCAATTGTTGAGAACGACGGTGAATTGATGTTGATGGCGCGTCACGCACACTTTCTGCCACAGCAGCAATATTCTCGGGTGTACGCACTGTTTTTGGCTTTCCACGCTTTGGTTTATCGATGAGGATGCTAGTTTCTTTCACTTTTTTCACAATATAACGAATATACGGACCATATTCGTTCAGCGGAAGGATAAAACTAATTATCTGTCAAATCAGACATGAGCTAAGTGTTACCATTCACGAAATAAGCACTAGTTGAAAAAAAAAAACGTTAGATGGCGGTATTTTAAGTAGAGTTTTCTAAAAACCGAAAAATTTTAATACCGCGGTTTTGCCGTTCTTTTTTTGGTTTTTTTTTTTGCAATTCAAAAAAATTGGAGCAATAAGTAAATATGCATAAGAACTATCCACTCAGAAAAAGCCGGGTGTTACAAGTGCTGACAACAAGTACTTTCGAAACCCCAACATGATAACATCATTAAACAAAAGATCCGTCTGTTCAAAAAGTTACGGTGATTTATAGAGATTTATAATTTTTTTGGTCTAAAAATAGATTCTCCAAAATAAAATTAAAAAAAGTTTATTTATAATTTTTTTGGTACCGCCGTGGCAATACCAAAAAACCTTTTGACTACAAATTTTTTTAACAAAACATCATAATTTTTATAAAATAATTTCTCTACCAGTGGTTAGACTTTTGAGTCGTTGTCGATTTCTGACTGTATAGCACTGGAAAAACACCTTTTCCCAGCGTTGGACCAATGGTCTCAGCCAATTCTTTGGCAATGAATTTTTTGTACGGACCACTAAAATTATTGTTATACGCTCTTTAAAACGGCAGTGATTTTAAAGGCTCCGTGAAATAACCCCACGCAAATTAACTCTTCAAAACAAAATTGAAATAAATTCCCAAAACTGGGTATTTATTTCATGATGAAATAATGCCCCAATTTTAAAAATGAAATACACCCCCAAAGCTATGAAATAAACCCTTAACCAAAAATGAAAGAAAATCCTATTTTTTCAATAAGTCCCCATTTTCAAATTCAATAGTATTTCGTATTTTTCTTATAGTAAAAAATACATTTTTTTTTGTTAAATCCAATGCATGGAGTCTTTAAGTATAACAAGAGCAATTTTAGGTTACAAGTAAATGTAAACAAATGTAAAACCGACTTTTTTTGAGTGTAGTTATATTGCATTTATGCACTTAAAACTACCCTATGTTGAATGGGACCGGTTCTTCGTGTGCCACAGGATCGGTCCCTTCGTGCCAGAGACCGGTCCTCTGCTTGTCATAGGAGGGGGTCATTTGTCCTGCTTTAAACCACATAGTGGCATTCCACAGGACTAACCAATGATGGGCATACCACAAAACTGTCGCAAAAGGGCCATGCCGTATAAAATAAACGAAAACTAAACAGCTTCCAGTGGGTAAAATTCTGGCCAACTGGCTTTTCCTTCTTAATAAGCATTCTGTTTAAGTGGTATGTCCTCCCTTTACCAGTCACAGGATAGGTAATTTTAGGACAATTTACGCTGCTTAACCCACTTCAGTATTTAATTATACCAGTCCTGTGATAAATCCTTCTTTAACCAGCCACTTTTAGCTCAATTGACTCCTTATTCCCCATTGGGTACACATTCGTTGTCGCTTTTAAACGTCGTTTGATCTTGTTCTTTACCTGATAAGTCATCTAAAATTTAAAACAAATTTTTTAACATTTTTTCGTATAATATTTCATTTCCAACGAATTTACATTCAAACAAAAATTGAATTTCTGCAGCAAAACTTTTATTCGTTCTTCATCAAAACCAATTTATACTTAACTAACTAATCATAGTTTTGATGCAGATAATTTTTTTTTTTTTTGATTGTAAATCGTTTGGAAATATAAAATTTGCTCGAGTTTTTAATTTTCAGCCGACTTATTCTCAGACAAAAATTTGTTTGCAGTAAAAGTTTTATTCGTTCTGTGCTAAAACCAATTTATACTTTGCTAACTAATAATAGTTTTTCTGCAGAAACAAATCTATATAAAAAAAACTTATTGACCAAAAACAGCCCAAGGCAACCCCTTATTAATCTCAAAATTCAAATAAATTGGTCAAAAACAAAACATAATTGAAACATTTTTGTTTGAGTGTAAATCGGTTGGAAATTCAAAATTTCTGCACAAAAACTATTATTCGTGTGCTTAGTATAAGTTGATTTTAGTGCAGAACAAATAAAAGTGTTGCTGCAGGAAAATTTTTGTTTGAGTGTAAATCGATTGGAAATGAAAAATTCGAGCGAAAAATTAAAAAAAATTCTCCAAAAAATTAAATAACTTTCCTATTATCGTTGTTATCCATAAAAACTTTTGTGGACTTATTTCAGTTTCTTTTTGTGGGTGGTTATTTCATGGAGCCTTTTTAAAGACACGTTCGTAAAAAATATGTTAAATGGTTCAAAATTTTGGTTTTTCCTTGTATTAGATTATCTATTTGTTTGTTAGATTATCTATATGTTACAAATCAGTGCATCCAGTACAAATTTCGAAACATCAGTACACATCAGCACACGTGACTAAAAATAAGTACGAATGGTCACCCTAATTATATAGGAAATGGTTATTCTTACCGAAGTTTTAAAAAAATTGGAGCTAAGACCTTTTCGAAATTCATGATTCAATAACACGCAATTTTGTGTGTATTTCTAATGTTTTCGATATAATGAAAACATTTGGATACAAAGAAAAAATTTTTATACAAAGATGGTATAAAGGAATTGGACCAAAATTATTTTTTAAAGTTAGAAAATAGTTTATTTTTTTAATTGGTAAAAGCATTAATTGAACAAATACGTATTTTTTGTCGGTTTTAAGGCATGAGCACCACGGTTTCGGTTAATACCGAACAGCAAACTCCAAATTCAATAATTAGTTAAACTTTCAAGTTCTTTTCTAAATATTTAAGAACATTTTTAATGGATTTCCAATTTTTGTACAAATATTTGTTCATTGTAATGTCTTGTTTATGCTTAACGATAAAATTTCAAAATTTTTTGACATGCATAAACTTTATAAGGATAAAATTAAAAAAGTAAAATTTTCAACTTCCTTGCAATACCAGAGCGATATCCTGATACTAACAGCGACATGATTATTCTCAAATCAAAGATAAAAAAAAATCTTGATTTTCCAATATAAATATAAAAATCGCGATATTTCAAAAACTGCAAATGAGATTTTTTTCAGATTTAGATTCAGCGTACATAACTCTATTCGAATTCTGGTCTTTTTTGACCGTCGATTAGTGTTATTTATGAAATTAACTCCTTTCTTTACCATAAAAAGAAACAACCATTATTTCTTTTTAATTAAATACGACTTCTCAGAACAACTTTGTAATGCAATTATACATAACTATGTAGGTTAGGGTAATAACTTTTGCATTTTTTGCAAATATCAAATCTCCCCAGACAATATCGTGTAGGGAATGGACAAATATTAAGAACTGCGTTTTTAGTTTTTCGCTATCGTTTAAAAAGGTTACGCACCAAACGCGTTAAAGTTTTGAATCAAACAAAGTTAAAAAAAAAACTTTTTTTGATGCCTCTACGTCTGACCATCACATCCGTTTTCGAGTCAATGGAATAGTTTTCTTCCAAATTTGCTTTTAATTTCCGCTATTTTTTTGCAGTTTTTTATATAAAAAGATCTGTTTTCACATATTAATATATTAAAGGCATTTTAGAAATCGTTGTCGGTGCGTAAGGTTTTTTTACCAAATTGAACTGAAATAGTTTATTATTATTTGCCATTAGAAAACCCCTGGGGAGAATGTTGTCCAATAAAAGTTATTACCCTAATGTAGGTACTCCTATATATTACCATTTTTTCCAATATCAATTTCTTCGTATTACAGAAAAAATATTCATTTAATTGAACATGTACTTAAATCAGGGATGGCAGGCAATACCGCTAAAATACCGTTATCGATTCACAACCCTTTCTACTGACTATCGTTATCTTTAAAATACCGTTACCTAAATAATTTAAATACTGTTATCCGTAAAATGTCGTTACCGATATAACTTAAATACCAAATACCGTTACAAGAAAAACTAAAATAACCCATTAAAAAAAAAAACCTTACAGAAAGAATTGAAATAGCGTTATCCTTAAAATACCGTTACCGAAATAATCTGACAAGATTAGAAAAAATAATTACTGTAAATTTATATATATATTTTCCCAAATTTTCTTCATAAACTAGCCAGTCATTAGAATTAGAGCATACTGAGGCTAAAAATATCGGTGTTCATTGACATTACCTGAATAACGTTACCCTTAAAATAACGTTACCGAAATAACTAAAATACCGTTACAACTTAAAAACCGTTACGAAAATAAGTAAAATACCGTTAACGCTAAAAACCCGTTACCGAAATAACTAAAATACCGTTACCACTAAAATACCGTTACCGAAATAATAGAAAATAGCATTACCACTAAAATACCGTTACCGAAATAAAAGAAAATAACATTACTCCTACCAATATCCGCATCGAATCGGTTACCATCCATGACTTAAATCGATTTATAATATCAACACTGCAGCCAACCAAGTATTTCCTTTAATGAGAAACTTACAAATAAAAATACATTTCCTAGTATTTACAACATTTCTTGTGTTCGTATCCTTTGGAAATGAACAAAAAAAAAAACATCATACCAACATTTGTTACCTTAATACCATTTGGTGAAATGACTTCTTGTACACTGAAACAATAATAAAAACTATGCAGAAAAATATAAAAAATATTGAAAAATTATTGGAATTGCTAGATGATGATAAAACGTACAGAGATGGATTTTACAAAAACCAAAAAAAAAAAAACACAATAAAATTGTAAAGATATTCTATATAGTGTAACGTTTAACAGGAAATAATGTGTACATCCTGAGGGGCAGGAGTTCAATAAATATGAAATTTTAATTAATTAAAGTAAAAAGTCATAAGCTCTGATGTTTTGTATGTATTGACTTTAAAGAAACATTTCTTAAAAGTAAAAAAAAAAAATAATATAATTAAATTATGTTACCATTAAAATTGTCTATGATAAATATTTTCTTACAAAAGTTATATGACATTTTTTTTTTTTAAAGTCATAAAGAAAATATTTGATAAAATTTAATTGGTAACATCTGAAATTGAAGTATAAGATGGTACTAGTAGTACAAATTGTAGTGCGAATATAAGAACGTAGTCTGATTGTAAGACTATAGTTTGAGTTGTATAAGTATAACATTCTTGTCTGCGGATAAGACAAAGGTCAGAGTATAAGACTGAAAAATGAAAGGATTATATTACAATCTGTATTTGAATTTGTAGACTTCGTGTAAGAGTCTGAAAATAACTCTGTAGTTTGAGTTTACGACTATAGCCTGAGTACAAGAAAGTAGTCTGATTATAAGAGTGTAGTCTGAGTATAAGACTGTAGTCTGAATATAAGACTGTAGTTTGAGTATAAGGCTGTTGTAGAGGTTTCTAAGCTAAATAATTTGACAAATATTTTATTTAATTTTAATTAAAATTTTTTTTTTCCAAATTGGTATCGTTCCATTTTTAAATTTTCTTCAAAAAAGTTAAATATTTTTCCGAAAGATTTATAAATACCTTTGTCACTATAACTGTAGTCTGAGCAAAATATTGTCATCTGAGTATAAGACTGTAGTATGAGTATAGGACTGTAATCTTAATATAAGACTGTAATTGGACTATGTATAAGACTGTGGCCGGAGTATAACACTCAAGTCTGACTAAAAGACTGTAGTCGGAGTATAAGACTCCTGTCTGAGTAAAAGACAGTAATCTGAGCATAAAACTACTGTTCGCTCAAAATAGTTTGACAGTCAAATTTACTGAATGGGACCGTTAAGCCAACTGTAAATTCAGATTAAAAGGCAACAAAAGTAATTTCCGTTAAAATAATTAAAAATTTAAATAGTTTTTTACTGAAATACTAAAATAAATGCTTCAAACAACTGTTACAAAAATACAGTACCTATTATTTATTAGTAGTTTTTTTGTTAACTGTCTTCATAGTTGTATTTTATTATTTCATAAAAAAAACCTGTAATTACAGTTGAAAACAACAACTTCTGAATACGAACAAACAACTGTCAAGTAGTAGCTCTTAATCTTTTTTGAGTATATTAGTTAGTATAACATTGTTATCTGAGCATATGACTGTAGTCTGAGTATAAGAATGTAGTGTGAGTATAAGACTGTATTCTGAGTATAAAACTACAATCTATATAAGGGATTTCGTCCTAAGTGATCGAACTTTTGAAATTGATGTATTGGGATCGGAATGAAACTTGCACCAAGTTGAGTCCTATTGGGTAATAGTTATGACACAAAATTTCAGCGCAATCGGTCCAGGACTTTCCGAGTAGGACGGTGTTGAATTTTGACATTTTTGTAAAACAGCCCTCTTTTTCGGATACATATAAATAATTACCTACAATGCAAAAAATAGCCCGGATATGGTAAGCAGTAACTACATTTTATGCTTCCAAAATAGCGCTTCATCGCCTTGCATACTATAAAGCAATTACGGAAGGCATTCTGTAGTGCTTCCCAAAATGCCGTCTTTGAAGCAGTGAATAGTGGATACAATGAAGCAATAAGGAATGCATACCTTGAAGCATTAATGTTGTCAACATACAAAAAAGCGCTTCTTATTGCCTAAGAAGGCATGAATTCGTTGCTTCTAAGAGCACATGAAAGTAGCACTTTTCACCAGCTTTAAAGAGACATACCAAGTGGGACATTGCAAACAAAAATCATGCCTTCTGGATATGCTTTGGAAGCGCTTCGTATTTCAATAATGTCTTCTGGAAGCGCTTCTGGGTAAACACAATTTTTTGCTGGGTATTGTAGTTAGCAAATTTTGTACAAAATATTTTCGATATCTTTTTCTTCAGTATTAAAATAAAAAATTCAAAAATGTTTGACTTTTTCAAAATGGGTTATTTTATTTTTTAATAAATCTTAGGCCTTAAACCTAAGTTACCAGTTAGTGAGATGCGACTTGTTTGTCTTTCTTCTTTTCTTCCAAATTAGGGTACTTTTTGCACCGAACATTTTGAGAGCTCACCATTATTTTGTTTCCTATCCGATTTTTATAAAACCAACATATTTCCAATCGGCCAGTAGACACCTACAATAAACATGTTTACGTACTCCTACAATAAACATGTTAAAGGTTCTCGAGATATTTCCATTTGAAAATGTGAAATTCCAAATTTGATCTGAATCAGATCTCGTTCTTTTGCAAATAACGCTACCGAATCAAGGCCAATTAAAAAAAAAAAAACTGTTTGGTTATTTAACCAAATAAATTTTCGAATAAATAAAAGCACTGATTATCATATCTTGTTCCACTCAAAAACTACATTTGTTTAAAGTATGAGTTAAAAAAAAATCAAATGTTTGCGATTTTTCCCCCCAAAAACACCAACAGTATTTTACCTCCAGATAAATACTTTCGTATTTATAAGATTCTTAAATGTCTTTTCATGTGTTAACAAAATCTTTGATTTGTATATACCTTTGTATTTGTATACCAGCCGCTCTTAAAGTTGCTACATTTCTTAAGCAAATATCAATTTTAACCCACAGTTCCAAAATTTTCTCGACTTAAATTGGTAGCTAAAGCGGTTGTAGATACGCTGACATATACAAATTTATTGGACTAGTGCCCTTCAAGCCCCGAATTAAATGTAGACATGGCAGCAAAAAATTAAAAAAATCCCATTTTTTTTATTTTAATTTAAATGACTTTATTAAATAATTGAGCTCTTGAGCTCGACATTTACAACTGGAGTTGTAAATGTTGTGTTGACCAGAGTGGAGGGCAGCGGCAAAAAAGTTTTTGTTTTTAATATTGTTTATTGTTGTTCATACTCCCTGAAGATGTCATTCAAAGAATGGCGAAATATTGGAGATATATAAAATAATAAAGGATCTTTTTTAAATACAAACGTGACCTAGAGCTCAATTATTTAGTAAAGTCATTAATTTCAAAGGTCGAAAAACTTTACTTAAAGCCTATTTAACTAACAATAAGTCAAAAAAATCATTACATTATGTCTGTTAGTAAATATTTTATTTAAGAACATTTACATTTTAACAAAACCCGCCTTTTTTACCATTCTATTTGGTTTTCCCGATGACGAAAATCGAAAAAAAGCCCACATGCTCCCTTCTTTTATTTTCATTCTTTTCAAAATACCTTTCATTTGATATTTAATTTGCCAACCTGTTATTATTTCTCTAAGAAATATATTTAAAAAAACGCTGAATTGGATAACCGCACTTAGAATTTGTTGTCCTTTAAAACATATCCTTGTCAGTTGTTTTGTAATCGATCTTGTATATTCGAATTGGTTTGGAAAGAGAACTAATTAAGCTTTCCAAATATATATAAAATTATGCATTTGTGGTAAAATATATGGTTTTTTTTTTTAAAGAATATCTACATTAAAAAAAAATATTTTTTCAACTTGGACGCGTTTTTATTTAGTTCTTTTAAAGCAGTTTTTTCTAATTTATTCTGAAAGTGCGTTCAATTCTTAGTTAACCCTCTAACGGGTAAGGCTGCCTCATTGCAGTCTTCATAAAATTTACCACAAATGCGTCAAATAAGCGTTTTATACTTAGAAATGAGTATATTCCGATAGAAAACTAAATTTTCTCAATATTTTGCAAAGAAACTTTTCGTGAGCCGTCCACGGTTTGGAAACGAGAAAGCTTCAAAATCAAAATTTCGTAAAATTTCAAAAAATAATTATTTTTGAAAAAACTTAGTTTTCAAAAATCTAAAAAAACCAATTTAAGTTTACTAAAAACTCTTTATAATAAAAATTAAGTAAGATTGAAGATTTATCTTTAATAATAAGTCCTTACTTTGGTCCAAGGACTCACAGCATTTTATCAGGACTCCTCTAAAGGACATCATCTTAATATATAAACTAATAGACGGATTTTTATGAAATTTGGCAGAAGGAAGACATTAAGTATTAATAGCAAAGCGTTGAAGTTTCAACAATATAAATTGAAGTTTCGATACTTTTTCGCCTAATTTCGCTTTTTCCAAAAAGCGAAAATTGTGATATCTTCTTAAATAGGAGCAGAAAAAATAGTTTTTGGAGTGTGGTTACATCTTGGTAAGACGAATAATTTTCGTTCCAAACTTCTATTTTATATGCTTTAGTTTTTAAAATGCACCCTAAAATATTTTGGCTCATATCGCCTAAATTGACAACGATAAACAATTATGTTGAAGAACTAATTATTTGTTTTTCGAGTGGAGCACATGGTATGAATTTCGTTGCAAAATATCGTTTGCCAGTTAAAGGTTTAAGAGAATCCGATTTTGGGGTTACATTAAAATATGTAAAGATTGATAATGGATCTACTCAACCAGACCAATAATCTAAACAAAGATCGATTTTTAAGTATATTTTAAATGTAGCACAGTGTTATATGTTAATTTTTGTATTAAAAGAAAGACTCGTTTTATTATAAATCAATATTAAATCAAATAAAACTGTTTTTTTTTTTAATTTAACTATTATTTGTTAAGAAGACTAAAATATTAAAACATAAACCTTAGAATTAAAACATAAAACAAACGGAAAAAATAGTCCATTTCCTCTTATAACATACAATTTCTACAATTTCCAAAAAAAAATTCCAAATATTAATTAATTTGTATTTTGTATTTGTATTTATTAAATTGATTTTCTAATACAACAAGACACAATATCTTATAAATTATAGTATTAGAATCAGGCAAGTTAACTTAGACAATATAGCAAAATCTATAGTAATAAAAGATTTACATTTATAATGAAAAGAAAAAATAAAATAAATAATATAAATAATAAATATAATAATTAAATTTTAACTTAATAAAAATAAAGTCAAAGGTAAAATTAAAGATTTATGAAAAATATTCCCTAAGTAAGCTTCTAAACCTTATTGCGTTGCTAGCTGTTTGCAAATTATTTGGAAGATGGTTCCAGAGACGTATGGTTAATATAAAGAATTGGCATTCTGAAGCATGGTCACGATGCCGAAATTGAATTATATCTTTTCCTCTGCTTGATCTTGAAAACTGTAAACGTTCATAAAGATATTTAGGCTCTTTTGTCATAACAATTTTGAAAAGAAAAATAACGTTTTTAAACTTAAGGTAGTTTGAAAAAGACATGTTCAGTACACGACAAGAATACTGCGATACATTATCAAACCTTTTCAAAGAAAATATATAACGGACGATGTTATTGTACGTTACGGTAAGCTTTCTCATATCATGTGAGTTGCATCCAGTAAAAATTTCGGATGAATATAAAAGTGTCGGTAAAAGATACGTTTTTGCCAGTAATATTCTAATACTCAGAGGGGTAAAGTGTTGAGTGGCCCATAAGCTTCGCAGCATACCGTATACTTTGCCACATGCGTGGGTAATATGATTAGTCCAGGTTAGACTTTTGTTAAATGTTACTCCTAAGTTTTTAGCAGAATCAACAATATGAATTTTTGAACCACCAAGTAATATATTTAGTTCATTATTTATTTGAAATGATTTTTTTCGTATTATTATACATTTTGATTTGTTAAGATTGAGTCGCAAACCATTGGCCGAAGCCCATAAACTAATTTTATCAAGATCATGATTCAATTCTTGTATTTTAGTTGTAATTAATTCTTTGGAGCAACTAAGATATAACTGAACGTCGTCGGCATATATTTGTATATTGGAGTAACAAAGTTGTTGAGGAAGATCGTTAGAATATAACGAGTATAACAGGGGCCCAAGAATTGAACCCTGCGGGACACCTCTAGTAACCAGCAAAGGCCGCGAAACAGACCCACCGTTGGTAACTGATTAAGATCTATTTGAGAGGTACGACGACATCAATTTGACAGCAAATGTAGAGAAATTAAATAATTTTAACAATTTTTTACATAATAATGAATGGTGCACAGTATCAAAAGCCTTTGAATGGTCTAATAATACCAAAAACGTTATTTTCCTCTCATCTAAATTTCTTCTAATTTCCTCTATAACATCAGTTAATGCTGTAATGCAGCTACGGTGAGGTCTAAATCCTGATTGACGATCAGTTAATAAGTTGTTGTCATTAACATGCTTATAAATTTGTTTGTGTAATAAATTTTCAAAAACTTTGGATAAATAGGGGAGGATCGCAATTGGACGATATTCATTTCCAGTTTTTGGCACCGGAACAATTTTGGCATGTTTCCACTCCATAGGAAAAGTATTAGTCATTATTATTGTATTAAAAAGGTGTGTGATGTAACGAATTATCCATGGTAGAATCATTTTTATAAATTTAGGATTAATGTTATCTAATCCTTCTGAATTAGATTTAATCGCTTTAAACGCTTCAGCTACTTCAATCACATTTAGAAATTGAAAATTGAATACACTACTTGAAATATTAGTTGAAATTTCGTCATAAAAGGGTATCAAATTGTCGTTCTAGACCAACTTTACTTCTTTCTTACTTTTTCTTTATATGTCAAAGGAATTTGCTAATATATATATATTTCTAATTAAAAAAAAATATGTTTTATGCTCTAATAAATATCTAATATTTTAATATACATATTCTAAAGAATTTCATATATTTTTTAATTTTAAATTCTAACTGTAAGTTTAAATCTTTTTTTTTTTTGTTTAATTTAGAATTTAGAATTTAAATATTTTATTTTGTATGTTGTGGTTGTTTTAATATCTGTTAAAATTCCAAAGTTTATTGTGTGCAAAAACAAAAATTAGTAAAATAAAAAAAAAAATCTTACATAGTTTCAAAAAGGTCCTAGGGTATTAATAGTTTTCGTTGGTTTAAAACACAAATCGCAACCAACCAGCACAGCATCACCACCCTCAATTCTATATCATGAGTTCTTTGAGACATAAGATAGAAATTGAGTGAGAGTCTTAAAATTTTAGTAATTTTTTGTACACATATATATGTATACAGGGTGATTCAGTCACTACCCGCCGAATTTCACCAGCGGATTCCTTGGCTTATTTCATGAAAATATGTCCAGAACAACCATCCCCGAAAATGCAAGTGTGTGTAAAATTTTCAAAAAATCGCAATTTTTTTTTTTGCGGTTTTAGTTTTAAAGAAATCAGAAAAGTATGTAACTTTCAAGAGACATATTTTCGAAAGTTGTTATCGCATTTCTCTGATCCCAAAAGCATTCGATTACAACAATTGTCCTCTTTCATACTTCTGCAATTAAAAAATATTAATTAAAATACAATTTTTATACAAATGAAATTTTTAGATAATCTCAATTTTTTTGTTCACCATTACTGCAAATAGATGAAAAAATAAAAATTTTGTTATATTGATAAAAAAAATTTAATAAAAAAAGTGTTTATTCAACACAAAATATCAAAATAGAGTGTCCGCAAAACTCACTTTAATCAAAAAATAGCCAACTTTAAAAACTAAATAATGTTAATTATATAGGTAGTTATTACTTCAATTTAATAATTTAATATGTAATACGGAAGTTTGAAAAACGTAGAATTTTCGATAGTGAAGCTTTCTGGTTTTATTGAAAAAAAGTTTTGTCTGCGGCACTTTTAACATGTTATCTACATTCACAAACACATTTTTTTTTTAAATCGGGCGATTTTTTTAAAATATTTTCATTTACATCGCATTCAGTATATTATCAAAAGAGAAAAAAAAATTTTTTGATTGCGGAAAAAAAATTTCGATACTTTCACCATGATATATAAATTAAATACGTTTTTTCAAATTAGAGATTTAAAAAAAAAAAAAATTATGCGACACTGCGCTTTTAAAATGTTATCTAAATTCAAATTTTTTCTTAATCGGTGGCTTTTTTCAACAAAATTTTCGTTTACATCGCTTTAAGTATACCCACAAAAAAAAAGTCCGTAAAGTTAACAAAAAAAGTTAGTTGAGTCAGCAAAATTTTTGCTGGAATAATTCTTGAAGAAAAATTGCTAATATCAGCAAAAGTGTTTTGCTTAAAATCAGTGAGCTAATTTTTAGCAAAAAAAAAATAGTAAATTCAGCAAAATATTTAGCTAACAAGTTAGTTGAGTCAGAAAAATTTTTTCTGGGAGGATTCGTGCAGAAAATTTGATAATATCAGCAAAATTCTAATATTAGTTAATTGAGCAAAATCAATGCAAATGAAATCGACTTGTTGAAATCAACAAAATTTATTGCTGCAGCATTGTATAATGAATTGTTTTATTGTTTTAAACATATATAAAATCGTCAGGACTTCTACATCGTTAACATAAAAAGCCTGAAAATAAGAAAAATATTTTTTTAATTATATAACAGCACATAATAATTCCCATTTACTTACATGAATGTATGAATGACGTCGTTCCACATTTTTTTTAATGATAATTCTAAAATACAAAAACGGAATATGTGCATAGTTTTCATTTCTTACTACCAGTTGCGTACAGTACACCACGGCGTATTTTATATGTGTTTTCTTTCTGAATGAATATATTCTTTAAAAGGGAATACATTTTTTAAAAGTAATTTCTTCAGCTTTATCTGTCCGAATAATGCATTTTTTATGCAAATCTTTGATTCGAAAATTAAATAATTTACGGTTTTGTATTGATAATATTGTGTTCTGAATTTTAAACGGAATTAAGACCTGGTAAAATATAAAAATTACAAATTATACAAAAAATTGATTTTTTCTTATGGAAATAATAGATAAGTTTTTTTTTCAAAAACCGCATCTAAAAATTGCAGTTGCATAAAAAATTCGTTTTTTGAAATATATTTGTTTCATATTGCATAAGTGTAGAAGAGGACAAGCGTAGGCATCGAGAAATCCGATCAGAACTTCTGAATATATGGCTCTTCAACGTTATATAAATACTTTTGAAATTTTTTAATTTTCTCAAAAAATATAACCTTAAAAATTTCGACTTTTTGCAAATGTTGTGTTTGTGGGCGTTGTGGTGTAATGGTTAGCGCGTTGGACTGTTACACAGATGGTCCCAGGTTCGATTCCCGGTGACGACAACATCAATTTAGAAAAGCAATATGTATGAGTTTTCTATCACTTATATGTATCGCTGCGCCCACCTTCGGTGTTCCCATAGCACTTAACCCCACCGAAGTAAAATAATGAATCAGGGCTACGAAACAAAAAGCTTCAATATATTCGCCAACTCTACATCAGGTGGCGAGCAACAACTGTTCTAAGACTTATCATCTCGCAATTACAGTGTTGCCATGTTTGAAGCATTTCATCTTTCACCACCTTTCATCTCTCCACTATCCCCTTTCCAAAGAAAGCAACACATTAATTAATAGGAAGAATTTCCTGAGTGTTGCTTCTCTTTATAAAAAAAAATAAATAAAAAAATTAAAAAAAAAACTGAATATCTAGAAGTGATATAGGCTCCTTCTCCATAGAGAATTTATGGTTTTAAGAAAAATTAAGTTTTGGTCTGTGTTCTTCAGTGGAATTCATGATATTCATTATCCTACAGTTACGTAGAACAGAAAAAACAAAAAAAAATCATTTTAATTTTACTGTTCAACCCATTTAACATTTCATTTGTGGTTTCCTGTAATGTACTCGTAATACTCATTTGCTACTGTATTCAGTTTTTATAGTAAGGAATTTAAATTTTTTTCCGAGATTTGTTTTTAGGGGTTTTTTTTTATTTTTGTTAGAAATTCTACTTTTTTTATTTGGTTTTGTTGCAACAATTTTAGAGAGAATTTGAAAAAAAGATTAAGTTTAATGTTTGGTAACCACTATTACGGATGTTAGTTGTTAATTGTTGCAGTATTTTTTTAAATATCCAACAATAATTAAAAGAAATAGTTAACAAAAGACAAATTGCTAAAAAAACAGCTTTTAAATAATTTCAAAAGATAATCATGAAAATAGACCTAAATTAGAAATTGAGGTTATTTCTTAATAAAATAAAATGGCGAAAAGGTCAAGGATATTGAACTTTTTGAAGTTAAATCAGAAGTTTTAGTATTTCATATAAATTTAAAAATAAAATTTTTATTTGAATTTAAAAAGAGAACTCCATTTAAAAAGAGTTTCCATACTTTCATATGTTTCCATACACTTAGAGAATTATCTACATGATATAAATGAATTTTTGCATTAGATCTATGAAGCGTCACTGGAATGCGTAAATTTAAACATTTTATTAATGCAGTTTTTCGCAAAATTTTATTAAAAATGTTATTATACACTGAAAAAAGTAAGTAAAGTATGCAAAAAATATTGCTTGCAAAAAAATTGCTAAAAAAATTTATAAATTCAGCGAAAGTTCTGCTAACATTAAAAATTAAAAAACTTTGCTGAAAAATTTGTAGAAAAATTACATCCTAAAAGAAAATTGTGATTCTTTAAAATAAATTGACAATATACTAAAAAAATATAAAGATGTGCATACATTGCAAGGTGTGCCTGAGTCGATTTAAATTTGCGTGTTAATCCCATCAGAAAGCCGATTGTGTTCCTAGAGGGATTATAAATAAATTTCCAACGACAACGAAAAAAAATCTATAGTGGCACGGCCAATCAAAATTTTCAAAATTTCACCTGTCTTTATTTTAGTTTCACCTCTCCGATTTTAATAAAAAATTTAGGAACGATTCAGATAGTAGAGTTGAGTCGAGAATCCTTTTTTTTTTTTGTTGTCAGATAGCAATGGTTAAATGGAGGCAGCAGTGGTTAAAAGTTAAATTTTTAATTCAAATTTTCTTAAAAATTACTTATCTGTTCGGAACAAATTATATGTCATTGGAAAGTCATGGTTGTATAAATGATTAAACAAAAAAATAACAAAATATGACATTCACATAAACAACCCGTTTTCTGCAAATGGAGAAAGGCAACATAAAAAATACCTATGATATGAGTCCTTGGCTTTCAGTTTAGTCTGTCTACCTGAGGGTATATTTGTTTGCAATTTAACCATATTCCATAAATTAACACTATACATTTAGTTTACCAATACACATACTATATTTTGTCTTTAATAAACACAACATTTGAGTTCTTTATATTCATACTATATATATTGTTTGAGTCTTTTTGTTTTATGTGTGCAAAACATATACAAAAATCTTCCACAGTTGATTTTTTTATATACATGTCTTACAATAGTTGTAATTTTTTGTATAACCTTCCTTGTATGTACTACATCTTGACATGTAGCTACATTTACGTCATTCTGCGCGCATCTACCAATCCGGTTGTTGTACACATTATTAATGTGCTAGCAAAATAAATTAGTGAAACATTAGTAAAATATTAGTAAAACATTAGTTCAAAACAGTTAGGAAAACACAATTTCAGCAAAAAATTTGCTGAAAATGGTATACTTGATTTATAAGATTTTTAACTAGTTTATCAACTAACTTTTTGTTGAGTGTATTTATTAAAAATGTCATACGCCTATAAATAGGTTCATAAAAATTATGAATCATTTTCATAAAGTTTAAAAAAATTGTCTTCGTGAAGAAAACTTTATTAGTTTAGTGAAAATGTTCACTAAAACTCTTTCAAAAAAATTAATTCTTTCTAATATTCTCTAAAAATATAAAATTAAAATTTTAATATTTTCTCCAACTTTTACAATTTTTTTTTAATATTCATTATTTTGTTTTATTTTTTTTTGTTTTTTTTTTTTTTGTTCTAAACCACAAAACAATTTTTGTGTAAGTTATCAAATTTACAACACTTTTATGAACATTTTCCATACGATACTATTGATTTCTTTAACAATACTCCTGACCACATTTTATGAATTACAATAATAAAAATAAATAGCTATTATGTAGTAAGTATCTCGTATACACAGATTTAATAAAAATTCAAAACACTTTCGAACAAAAAAAATAATAAAAAATTGTTTTGTACTAAAATCGAACCACAAATTTGTATAATAACCCAGCAATATTTTTGGTTTTTAAGTAAAAAAAAAGAAAAATAAGTCCAGTCTATAGTATTAAAATTTATATGCAAAATTTGTATGATTTGATAGTGAAATCTTATGAAATATAGTTTAAGTCTGAAATTATTTCCATAAAGTTTTGCTGGTTAAATTAACATTAGATAATGTTCCTGAAAACTAGAAAACTTAAGTTAGAAAAAAATTTATTTAAAACAAATTCTAAAACAACAATGCAAATTGCAAAACAAAGTTTCTATACACGCTACAGGGCTTGGCCATTAACTTACAGACGCTAGCAAATACACCTGAAAGTATTAGAGTAGTCTTTAAACTTGAACTGCAAGGCATATTTTGCTATTTTTGTATGACAGCCTTGTCACTATGTTAGCAAATATATGAAACAAAAATAGGGAAAACTTTTTAATTGTTGTGAACAGTACACAGTTAACACTAAAACAAACTACATTTAATTACTAAAGTGATAATCAAAGTCTGAAGTAATTTTAAATCAACTAGCGGTTTTTAATTTTCAAGGATTTAGAAAGGAAGATAGCTGAGCTTTCCAAATGTATGTACATATTGCACTGCCTTAAAGTAGGCTTTAATATTTGATATTTAATAACAATTTAAAGTATGCTATGCGATCTTAAGTCCATGTCTTTAATAATCATTAAAAAATCATATATAAAAATAGTTTTCAAAGTCTTCAAAGTAATATTCATGTCAAAGAATATTATTAAATTATGAGATAAATCGATGACCATCCAATATGCAGCAGTCGCCAGCGTTATATTCCACTCCCTATTTATTCACTAAACATTTGATGTCATTGCAGTGAGTGAACGTATTTTTATCTACAACGGTATAAAAATGCTGAAATTTGCCTTGCCGTTTCCGGTAAGCCGTGGCGCTAACGTTCTGATGTGTGAGTTTTCTGCGCTTCAACAACGAGGTCAAAAATTCTGAATTCTGTTGCGATAAGCCCAACGTCGCCACAATGTAATCCATTTCGTTTTGTGTTCGAGGTTTTTTAACAGTAAGATCATCTGATTAATTTAGCAGTAAGATAATTTTTAACTACTTTTTAGTACAAGAAAAAACGTTAGTAAAGTGCGCAAAAAATTTAGCTGAGTCATCAAAAGTTTAGTCAAGAGGGTGCTTGTAAAAAAAATTGCTAATGTCAGCAAAATCTTTTGCTAAAAATTAGATTTTTAGCAACATAATTAGTAGATTCAGTAAAAGTTTTGCTTACACTTAGTTAATTAAAAATTAAAAAATCCTTGCTAAAATTTAACAAAACTTTTACTGAATATTAGTAGACTAGAAAACCCCAAACAGTTTGTAGAAAAATCAGTTAATTCATTTGGTAAAAATCCTAAAAATTTTTCCGTGATCCTTTTAAAAAGAATTTGCAATAAGTTACAAAATATAAAAATGTTCATATTCAAACAGCGACGTAGTGAATTAATGTAGTATCTGAAGATATATAGAAATTATTATATATAACATAAACAACTACGTACATCAATGGTTGTCTATATGATGACATATTTCAAAGGAAGGCAAATGCCTTAGATATGTCTAGAAACAAAACGAAAAAATAAAAAAATATGACATACACAACCGTTTTTGGTACTAAGAAAAAGGAAACTTGAAAAATTACTTAAGATGTATGTCCTTGTATTTCGCCTTTCTTCCGGAACGTATATTTGTTTGCAATTTAAAATTGCCAATTTGACCACACTACATTAATAATCATTATAAACATTTTGTTTACAAATACACATTTAATCTCTATTAAATTTTAATACTTTATTTTGTCTTTAATTAAATTAATTTCACAAGTCGGTGACAATACAAAATTTAAGTAGTTTTAATCCACAATGTGATTTTGTGTATGAAAAACACATACAAAAATCTTTCATGGTTGATTTTTTATATGTCTTACAAGAAATGTACTTTTTTGTATCATTTTCCACTTTTCTAGTACATCTTGACATACCGCGACATCAACTTGATTCTGCGTAAATTTTTCAATCTGGTTGTCGTCCACACTATTAATGTGCTTATCAGTACAATTTTTTAAACAAAATAAATTAGTAAAACATTAGTAAAAAAGTTAGTATAACATTAGTTCAAAACATTTAAGTGCTGATTAAGTGTAACTAAATTTTTAGCTGAAAACATAATTTTATCAAAAAATTTGATGAAAAATAATATAAGTACTAGATTTACAAAACGTTTTACTAACTTCTCAACTAACTTATTTTTTTGAGTGTAGATTTCAGCTATTATTACAGGTTTATTTCTATGAGTGTCCTACAAATTGTTGTAAAGTTTTCTTGTTCAATAAAGTATTGGAAAAAATGAAACTTCTACTATGAAACTATGTAGGTATCCATATTAATTCATTGACCATATATACTTTAACCACACAGTTAACTGCATCTACTAACCACCTTAGGGTCTCTTAGTTTTCTTTTGTTTTTCCCAATAAACAAACCTTTAAGGTGGGTGACGGTAAAGTCGTTTGTTAAAAAATCTGTAATTGTGTTATAAAGAGTGTGTGTTCATTGCCACAGTCAGTCAGTACGTCCTAACAACAGTATAAATAAGCGAACAATGTGGCCAACATTATTATGTTATGGCCATATGAATGATAATGATCATTATCAGTCATCTATAGAAAAAAAAACAGACTAACTCTCTTCGATTACCTTTACGGTAATGGACGTTTATACTTTTTACTCTATGTAATACTTTCTTTATTGGCTGTGACCAACCACATGAAATCATTTGAACTTTGACCATGGTTATGGTCAAATAGACAACTTGTTGTAATGTGGAGTTTGTTTTGGTTTCTTATGTCTATTCGGTTTTTTTTTTTGCACTCTTTATACTTTTTAACAAATTTGTTAAGGAAATACGAAATACCGTAAATTTTCTAGGGCCGCACAACAATCGGCACCTGAAATGTTTATTTTTTTTTTCTTTTTTTCGCACTTTCGAAATATTATCCAAATACCAAAAAGATTTTTAATTCGGATAAAATAGTTTTCATAAAAGCAAAATATATTGCAGATATTGAAGGATGTTATTTTTTAAAACTGCAATATTTTTTAAATATACACTCAGAGAATTTCTGCTTTAAAAATATGTAGTTGCTTGGATTGTAATACAGTTTCTTTATTTTTAATGTAAATGTCAGTTATTTGTAGAAAAAATTTAATTTTTTACTAACCTTGTAGTTCATTTAAAAAAACAAACCACATAAAATGACTGTTTTGTGATTTTACATTCATTTTTTACAGTTGTTTTTTGTTATTTAAAAAAATAAAAAAAAATATATGTTTGCTTATTTTTTACTAACAATTGTTAGTCATTTTTACTACAATTGAACAGTTCATGCGAATAAAGGCGAATAGACCATTTGTAGAATTTTACAGGGGACAATAAAAACGCAGGAAACGGTTAAAAAATAATATTTTTGTCAACTTTTTGGTATTAGCTTAAAGATTTAAGTCACATCTATCTATATACAAAATTTTAGTAAGGTATTCGAAAGAGAACTTGCCAAAAATTGGACTTCAATTTTTGCTTAAATGGAAAAAGGGCGAATATTCAAAAAAATGTATTGAAATTTGGATAAAAATGTGTTATTTTGCAGCAGATTTTGACTAAATTTTCATGAGACTTGCAAAACTTGACGAACTATGGTTGATATTTGTTTGTAACACTTTAAGGACAATTAAGTACAATTTCAAATTTTAGCTAATATCAATTTTAAACTCGCAGCTAAATAATTTTTATATAATATTTTGTTAAGGATGGATATTCGCCCTTTTTGCTTTCCACACTTTAAAGTCTTATAACTCAAGAACGGTAAAATTTTTTGCCAATATAATAAGTGTGGTTTGTTCCTCGTAATGTTCTTTTAACACATTGTTACCGAAAGTAAAATTTTTGTATGTTTTTGTGTTGTATTTAATCAAAATTGTGCGTTAGTTCACTCCCAATTTAAACAAAAATATAAAATTGCACTTTCAGTCATTTTTTTAGCCTTAAAAGTCAAATTTCTCCAAAATTTCTGCATAGGATTGTAGGGCTCTGCTAATAGGTCTATTCGTCCTTATTCGCATGAACTGTTCAATTGTTAAAAATTTTTTGAACAGTAAAGACAAATGACAAATGTTGACTTTAATGAAATGTTAGTCGTCCTGTCTACAAGTGAAATTTAATTTGTTTTTGCCTACAGTTGCTGTAGTCTTTACCTACATATTATCCTTAGTGTATTTAAATTCTGGTGTGTAGTTTTGTACGCTTAATAACAAATTATTTAGTAAGAAGTGCCCGTGTTTTTAGAAGCAGGATAAACCTTCATATTTATGAAAAACTTCATAAATATGATGAAACATTTCATTGATTTTCGTCCAATATAGCACTTCATAAATATGATGAAGCCGTTTCATAAAAGGGTAAATTGATGACAGAATTCTTTATATTTATGAAAGGTTCCATAAATATGATGAAGTTTGATAACCTTTTATGAAATGCATTATATCGTTATGAAGTATTTTATTAATAGGATGAAGCAGTTTCGTTAGTTTTTATTAAAGTTTTATACATTTCATTTTGAATTGTTATGTTTGAGATAATAATTAAAATGTTACAATTATTACAAATCAACAAACACTAATTCTTAATAAATGTAAGAGAAGATGAAAAAAATCTTGTGGGGATCAGCGCTAGAGCGGGTGCCGCATTTTCGACCTAAGCGCCTAGGCTTCTTCAGCTTCATTCTAATCCACCACCCACAAGAAACTGACATTTTTATGAAATTTTTCATAAATTTTTATGACATGCTTCATAAATATGGTAATCTTGGTTCCACTTAAGGTCATTTATTAGTTGTTGAAATAAAATGCAAATATATAAATAAAATTTTCAATTTATAACGAGCTTTCAACCTCCGTATATTTACAAAAATAAAACAAATCAAACATATTAGCTAGGTTGATACTAGTATTTCGATCTGGCTAAAGATCTCATCAGAACCCGAAGTTTTAGAAAAGCTAGAGCCTATATAATAGGCAGAACTTTAACAAAAAACCTATTAATATTCAATGTTGCTCCATTCTTGTCTTCTTAGTAATCAACCACGTGGTTAGGTCTTTTCCTAACAAGCATCATGACGTTACTAAATTTTGAAGACCAAAAATGTTCTATTTATATAAAAAATTTTTAGTGTGTACTCTGGCTCAAGTAATATTTTTACAGTTATATTAGTTTTTTGTTTTTATATACATCGAGATTATTTTTATGTTATTTTCAATTTATAACGAGCTTTCAACCTCCGTATATTTACAAAAATAAAACAAATCAAACATATTAGCTAGGTTGATACTAGTATTTCGATCTGGCTAAAGATCTCATCAGAACCCGAAGTTTTAGAAAAGCTAGAGCCTATATAATAGGCAGAACTTTAACAAAAAACCTATTAATATTCAATGTTGCTCCATTCTTGTCTTCTTAGTAATCAACCACGTGGTTAGGTCTTTTCCTAACAAGCATCATGACGTTACTAAATTTTGAAGACCAAAAATGTTCTATTTATATAAAAAATTTTTAGTGTGTACTCTGGCTCAAGTAATATTTTTACAGTTATATTAGTTTTTTGTTTTTATATACATCGAGATTATTTTTATGTTATTTTCAATTTATAACGAGCTTTCAACCTCCGTATATTTACAAAAATAAAACAAATCAAACATATTAGCTAGGTTGATACTAGTATTTCGATCTGGCTAAAGATCTCATCAGAACCCGAAGTTTTAGAAAAGCTAGAGCCTATATAATAGGCAGAACTTTAACAAAAAACCTATTAATATTCAATGTTGCTCCATTCTTGTCTTCTTAGTAATCAACCACGTGGTTAGGTCTTTTCCTAACAAGCATCATGACGTTACTAAATTTTGAAGACCAAAAATGTTCTATTTATATAAAAAATTTTTAGTGTGTACTCTGGCTCAAGTAATATTTTTACAGTTATATTAGTTTTTTGTTTTTATATACATCGAGATTATTTTTATGTTATTTTCAATTTATAACGAGCTTTCAACCTCCGTATATTTACAAAAATAAAACAAATCAAACATATTAGCTAGGTTGATACTAGTATTTCGATCTGGCTAAAGATCTCATCAGAACCCGAAGTTTTAGAAAAGCTAGAGCCTATATAATAGGCAGAACTTTAACAAAAAACCTATTAATATTCAATGTTGCTCCATTCTTGTCTTCTTAGTAATCAACCACGTGGTTAGGTCTTTTCCTAACAAGCATCATGACGTTACTAAATTTTGAAGACCAAAAATGTTCTATTTATATAAAAAATTTTTAGTGTGTACTCTGGCTCAAGTAATATTTTTACAGTTATATTAGTTTTTTGTTTTTATATACATCGAGATTATTTTTATGTTATTTTCAATTTATAACGAGCTTTCAACCTCCGTATATTTACAAAAATAAAACAAATCAAACATATTAGCTAGGTTGATACTAGTATTTCGATCTGGCTAAAGATCTCATCAGAACCCGAAGTTTTAGAAAAGCTAGAGCCTATATAATAGGCAGAACTTTAACAAAAAACCTATTAATATTCAATGTTGCTCCATTCTTGTCTTCTTAGTAATCAACCACGTGGTTAGGTCTTTTCCTAACAAGCATCATGACGTTACTAAATTTTGAAGACCAAAAATGTTCTATTTATATAAAAAATTTTTAGTGTGTACTCTGGCTCAAGTAATATTTTTACAGTTATATTAGTTTTTTGTTTTTATATACATCGAGATTATTTTTATGTTATTTTCAATTTATAACGAGCTTTCAACCTCCGTATATTTACAAAAATAAAACAAATCAAACATATTAGCTAGGTTGATACTAGTATTTCGATCTGGCTAAAGATCTCATCAGAACCCGAAGTTTTAGAAAAGCTAGAGCCTATATAATAGGCAGAACTTTAACAAAAAACCTATTAATATTCAATGTTGCTCCATTCTTGTCTTCTTAGTAATCAACCACGTGGTTAGGTCTTTTCCTAACAAGCATCATGACGTTACTAAATTTTGAAGACCAAAAATGTTCTATTTATATAAAAAATTTTTAGTGTGTACTCTGGCTCAAGTAATATTTTTACAGTTATATTAGTTTTTTGTTTTTATATACATCGAGATTATTTTTATGTTATTTTCAATTTATAACGAGCTTTCAACCTCCGTATATTTACAAAAATAAAACAAATCAAACATATTAGCTAGGTTGATACTAGTATTTCGATCTGGCTAAAGATCTCATCAGAACCCGAAGTTTTAGAAAAGCTAGAGCCTATATAATAGGCAGAACTTTAACAAAAAACCTATTAATATTCAATGTTGCTCCATTCTTGTCTTCTTAGTAATCAACCACGTGGTTAGGTCTTTTCCTAACAAGCATCATGACGTTACTAAATTTTGAAGACCAAAAATGTTCTATTTATATAAAAAATTTTTAGTGTGTACTCTGGCTCAAGTAATATTTTTACAGTTATATTAGTTTTTTGTTTTTATATACATCGAGATTATTTTTATGTTATTTTCAATTTATAACGAGCTTTCAACCTCCGTATATTTACAAAAATAAAACAAATCAAACATATTAGCTAGGTTGATACTAGTATTTCGATCTGGCTAAAGATCTCATCAGAACCCGAAGTTTTAGAAAAGCTAGAGCCTATATAATAGGCAGAACTTTAACAAAAAACCTATTAATATTCAATGTTGCTCCATTCTTGTCTTCTTAGTAATCAACCACGTGGTTAGGTCTTTATTCATAATTTTTATATCACATTTTGTTGTTTTACTGATAACTCGATAAAATTTTGACCTGTCAGTAAATAAATCTGAATTGCAATATACGCATGAACTAAATCGGATGTAAGAGTTGTCGTCAAATGGCTGTTATAACATTTTAAGTTTTACTTCCGCATAAAAGCAGATTTCATAAGAAAATTTGGTTAAAAACAATTTTAGAGTGATATCTCGATAAAAATACACTAGATTTGTTGCGGATGTTACAGCTTAACCCCCTTTCTTTCTTTGTGCCTTGCTAATTTTTATAGTTTTGTCTTAATATCCTAGATGTCTGATAAAACTCAAATATTATTGCTTTGTCGCTCGCTTTATGTTTTTACAATTTTTTTTTTTTTTTGAAAAAAGTCTGTTATTTCTCTTTAATCATAGACGAAGTACCATTTCAAAAAACAATGCGGTGATATAATAGAAAAACATAAAATAACAACAAAATAATCTGCTTTTAGTTTCCTACTACTCTGTACACTCAAAATAGTTTGTAGTTCAAATTAACTAAAAATATAATTTAATATAAATTATACTTTCCATTTAGAATGTTTCTTGTTATTTATTTTTAAATAGTAAATTAAAAATAAATGTTTAAATTTTAAGTTAAAATTTATATATCTATTTTACTGACTTGTAGTCAAAATTTTTAACTTCAAAATACAATAAAAATAAATGTTCGAGTCAGTTGTGTAGACACACACACACACATGCAGTGTGTTTGAATTGCAGTTGTATTTGTGGAAACTTTTTCAATTTCTTGTAATTTGAATAGAAATAATTTTTGACATTGACAAACCATTTAATTAAAAATACAAATTTTTTAATAGTTTTTTTTTTAAGCAAGCAAGAAATACAAAATTTATGATAACTGTAACGGAAGCAAATAAACGGCAATATTTAAAAAAATGAACCGAAAATATCGGTAAATTATTCACAGAGAAATTATTGTCAGAAAAATTTAAATTAAACTTTTGTTTGATTTCAAACTCACTTTCAATTAAAATTTTAATAATATGTATTAAATTTTTAATTGAAAATGAATTCGGTCCACACCAAAGGTCTAGTTTTTATGACCCATAATGACCACAAAGAAAATATGCCAAAATCACCTAAATTAGAATAAACAACAAATTATTAAATTAAAAAATTCACTATAGACGTTTTAAATTGTATTTAAGTGAATTTTTTTTTTTTAATTTTTGCGATTTTTTTCAATGTTGCCGATTTTTTCGTAATATTAACGAGTTTTTTTATTCAGGCGATTTTTTTTTCCAATATAATCGTTTTTTTTTTTTAATTTTGATAATTGTTTTCCAATTTTTGACAATTGGTTTAAAATTTTAACTTTTTTTTGTAAACATACTTAAATTTCGGCAATTTAGAGAATTTTTTTATTTTGAGAAGTTTCATAAAATTAATCGGTTCTTCAAAATGTTTACGATTTTTAAATATTAGCGATTAAAAAATTTGAGTGATTTTTTTAATTTTTGTAATTTTGTAAATTTTTCTAATTTTAGCGATTTTTTCCCGAATTTTTTATCGATTTTTTGCAATTTTTGATTACTATTTTAATAGTATTTATTAAAAATTTGTTTGCAATTAAAAACCAATATTCAATTAAATTTTTAATAGGTATTATTAAAACCTTAATTGAAAATAAAATCAATTAAATAGTTACAAATTATTTCAATTGATACTACAATTTCTCTAATAGGACCCAATTAAATTAAAATTTTAATTGAATCAACAAATATTTTAATTGAATCTCAATTTTTATTTTTTCCGCGTTTTGAACAAATGTATAAAAAAAATTAAATACATATTTTCTTAAAAAATAAATACATGCATGCATCCTTGATTTTTAACTCAACTGAAAACTTTTGTTTGTACTACAAACAGAAAACTACATAATGTTCTGAGTGTATATAATCAAAGGTTTGTGTTTTACTTACAAGGGAGGTATCCCAACCCGAACTCGCAAATTTTTATAAACATTGGATATGTTGTAAAGGAGCAAAAAAAAAAGAAGAATGTATTTTTTGGATGCCCAATCTCACGTTTAAGGGGTAACAATTGGTGTGACAAACTCATTTATTTTTGTATGAAAATTTGTCTTTTATTTACGAAAACTACATTTCTTTATACACAGGGTTAATGTACTCAAGAAAACAAAACTGTTGATACACATATTGCCTATATAGTACATCCAGAGTTGCCACAATTTTCAATTATTTGAAATATAAGGGGAAAAGGCTCTTGGGGAAAAGGCGCATACAGACCGAACGATTTCGAATATTAGAAAAAGCTTAACACCCGATCAATTAAATAAAACAGGCATTGCTATGCACTATTTTTAGCTTAATACAATTACAATTCCTTTATAAAGCTTCAGATTTAGTATGACCTAAAACACATTTTTTTGAATAACAAAAATTCTTGGAAGTCTTCATATATAATATGTAGTGTTCGACCAAACAGTACGGCCAGAAAATGCATTTGGTCTGTATTCGGTATTTTCAAAGCAATTTATACAAATTTGGCGAAAGTGGAAATGTTTATTTTGCTGATTGGATGCGATTTTGAGTGCCAAATTTAAAGAAAAGTTTGTACTTAAGCAATGAATTAACTGTTCGTCCTCCAAAAGCTCGGCCAAATCGAAAATAGTTCGTCGCCCGAACTTTTAACTGTTAAGCTAAACTTCGGCTTTTTCCTTAAATTTTATACACGTAATCGAATTAAATCGGCTCAACAAACATGTTTCCAATATCCAAATGTATTATATTTGCCTCTAGATAACAAAAAACCGAACAAATATAGTTTTTTGGCAGAACTGTTCGGTAGGACACTAATAATTTGTACACCAGTGAATGTGCCTTCAAATAATCTTTCTTTAGATAGTGAATGTGTCTAACATAGATTACATAGATATCAAACTTTGCTTCCCCTTCTAACAACAAACACATTTTTTCACACACATTCAAATATGTTTTGTATAGGTATACCATGTATGTCCAACACATTCTCATAAGTTACGTGCACTGACAGCTAATGTCAAAGAGTTTGAGATCTATGTAATCTATGGTGTCTAACTATATTTACTTTAAATAGAACGAAATAAACCAAACAAAACGAAAAATATGGTAATATTTGACCCCACTTATTAACGCCTAAACATGAGATTGGTTAGCTAAAAAACAACACGGGACAGATAAATTTGTATTCTCTACAACATATCTGATGTTCATTAAGATCTGCCGGTCCGGGTCGGGATACCTACCTTGTTAGCAAATGCAGCAGCAGACATCGTTTATTTAGCAGTTTTGTGTTGTTTTTTTGTGCTAGAACTTTATTTTCTACTATGTTTCTTAGACGACAATTGAAAAATGTTGTTGACTTTGTTGGAAGGTTGTTGGAAAGAAGAAAAAAAAAACACAACAAACAAAATCTAAAGGCAAAACTATAAAATAATTTTGAAATATGGCTGCAAAAATTTTATGTTGCGTAAGCTAAAGGATCATTGAAACAACATTTACAATTTTCAAAAGCTTTAGTAATAATAAGACTTTATGACCAAACTAAAATAAAGAAAAAGTTTTTTTTAGAAAAAGACTAGAAAAATAACAATAACTTTGTGAAAAAAGTCTCAATGTTTACATAAAGACCTAAGACCTTAAAGAGAAAATGAACAAGAAACTTGCAATAGAATAATATAAAAATATCATAAACTCCTAAAAGTATACTCTGTTATATAACTTCATTATAACAGCTTAAAGTAGGCACTAAATTTTGCAGCAAATAAATTGTATTATTAATTGTTAAAGTTTTATATCCGCATAATATTTCAAATTTATTAAAACAAAACAAAAAATCAACACTTAATTAAACCTGACCAATTACCCGGTCGATTTTTTCATATTATTACTCGTATAACAAGAATTGACCATTAATTTTACACAAAACGTTTTTGTGTGGTTTTATCTGTTGACTCTACTCTGGTACTCTGGTACTCTCAGCTATTGTGCTTTTCTATAAAGGATGTATTTTATAGAGGTATACAACTTTGAAAAGGAATGAAATAAAGATTATTTTTTTAAATTGACATGAAATTTACTTTAATCGAAAGATAATCTTCTGGCATTATAATTTAAATATGACTTCTGGCATATGACCACCATGGCTGGCTCGGATATAGTCAATTCATTGACTGTGACGTGCTGACCAGCATCTTTAAAGAAGTAAGGACCAGTGATTCCACCAGCCCATAAAACACACCAAACAGTCAGTTTTTCTGGATGTAACATTGTCTCAACAAACACTTGAGGATTATCATCACTCCAAATATGGCAGTTTTGCTTATTGACATATCCATTTAACCAAAAGTAAGCTTTATCGCTAAACAAAATTCTCAAAATTCGTGCGCGATACGTATTTTGAACAGAAGCATGATTTTCAAAATAAATTTCCACAATTTGGAAGCGTTGTTCAGGCGTCAGTCTATTTATGTTTAAATGCCAAACCAAACTAAACATAAATCACTTGACAGTTGATAAAATGGCTGCCAGTTAAAAAAGTGTTGCCAACTTGAAGTTATATACCTGTATAAAAAACACCCTTTACTACTCATTCATTTGTTTTATTAATAAAAAACACTTGTGATCAAATTGAAAAATTGTGCAAACAATTTTTCATTTGTAAAATAATATGAAAGGCGACGCACGTTTTCATTCGTTATTGTTTTTAATATCAATGGCCAAAACAATATGTCAATACAATGATTTATAATGGTTTATGGCAAAAGTGATCAAATGACTCTTTTCTGTGTGTGTATAAAAATGGGTGGGTGTTGAAAGTCTAGGTAGTTTTGTTAAGTGAAATTCATTCATAGATCCCATATAAGATATATTATATGGTAGTAAGCAGGCACCGGAAAACGTTTTATTTATTGTTTTTATCAAAAATAAATATCGAAGAAATTTAAAATGTTTTCAATTTTAAAATCAATTAATTGTATCACAAAACCTTTTTGGCGTTTCGCCACTATTTGCAAATTTTTTTAAGTACTGATTTAAATCGCAAGTTTATTGGAAATATTTTTCGTTAAAATTTTTATATTTTCGTAAAAACAAAAATTGCAAACAAAATTTCCAAAACTAAAATAAAAAAAAAAAATTGTTTTACCAATTTGGTTGGATAATGTAAATCGTGGATTAGCATTTACAATCAACTAACTGTACCTGTTCCGCCATTATTTTGAAATGTTTCAGGTACTGTTTTGAATTGAATTTTTAGTAAAAATATATACTTTTCTAAATTTTCGTAAAAAAAATTTCAAAATAAAAATTTTTTATACCAATTTGTCCGTTTGCAGAATGTAAATTTTGAACAAGTGTTGCAATATATATGATTTCTACCAGAAAGCCTCTTTTAGCAGTCCACTATTGTTTTGCAATTTATAAGTGAAATTTGAAAATCTGCAATTAGTTAGTGGCATTCATGACACTGAAATTCCTTATTAAATTATAAAAATAAACTGTGTAAAGAGTCTACATATGAATATGATTTTAAGAATTTTCACAACATTTATTATTGTTCTAATTTTTTGTTTTAATTTGATCAACTTTTTTCATCAAAGACGAAAATAATTTCGTACTTTATAGAAAATATCAGTCGTATAGAAAATATCAGTTGTTTTTTGTTGAGGAACAAACAAAATAAAACGTTTTAAAAGTATTAAAATCTGGTGCCTGGTAGTAAGTAAATAAATGTTTAAATATTGATTAAGCCAACTCAAAATATTTTATTAGTTTTCAATAACTTAGTAAAAATATTATCACAAAAATTGAATTAGTTTCTCAAAATATTGAAATTGAAAAAATAAATAAAAAAAAGAAATGCCATTGCTTTTGAATTAAAAAAAAAAAAACCGTGCAACAAATTCCGAACGATTTTTGTTTGCTTTGGAATTTATCAGACGTATTCTTATTTTAAAAATATTTGACACATAGTTTTACAGTGTAGAAAAGCATTACCATATATGTTAGGCCGGGTCGATTTGTATGGAGGCAAAAAAATCGCTCAACGTTCAAGGAAAATCGTATTCTAGGGATCAAAATAAGAAACTTTGCCGAAGGAACCATACCTCTAAAACGAATTCTGATGTCCCGACTTTTGACCCGTAGGGTCAAATTTTGAAAAATTCCACTTTGACCAATTTAGAGTGCCCCAATCGAATCCAACCCAATGGAATATAATTTATACATTCAGGAGAAGAAATAGAGACCCTAATCTTGGAAAGACTCCTCCTACTTTTTGAAATATCTCTATCTCGAGATTTGTACATTTTGCTATAAAAACACGGCTAAAAAGGTCATCTTTCAATTTAAATTTCAACCCCTTAACGGTCACCTAGAATGATGATTTATGCATTAATCTGCTCCCGGAGAAGAAGTAGCTCCAATAATCTTGGAGAGATTCCTCCTACTTTCTGAAATATCAAAGTAGGCTTTTTCAAAATTTGACCCTTTGGGTCAAAAGTCGGGACATCAAAATTCGTTTTAGAGGTATGGTTCCTTCGGCAAAGTTTCCTCTTTTGATCCCTAGAATACGATTTTCCTTGACCGTGAGCGATTTCTAAATCGACCCGCCCTAATATATGTGGTTATATAAGTACATATTTGGTAACGGCAAATACTTACAATTGTAATTACAAATCTCATTACTTTTATAAAGAGATGTCGCGCAAATAATAATGACATATCATTACAAAACGCCTTACAAAAAATAGAAAAATATGTGGTTACATATATCCCCACCAGTATGGATAAAATAATGAGCCTAAAAATAATTAAAAAAAAAAAATTAAGTTTATCAAAAAAAAAAATTTTTATTGAACTTTTTTTTAATAAAATGTGCCCACATGGGATTCGACATGTTGTACTTGATAGATAAAATCATAAATGGCTTGCTTGCACAAAATGTCATTACTTCCCAGCTTATAAAAAAATCAAAAATAAGTAGTTATATATGTACATACTAGAAGTGAGAAAAAAAATGAGTATTTGTATTTAAAATAATTATAAAAATAATTACTTATTGGTAATGCATTAATTTTTGTATTGAAATAATAGGGAAATTAACCAGTTATTACTTACGAGGAAAGTATGCTGACCCGGACCGTCAGATCTTAATAAACTTCGGATGTGTTGTAGAGAATACAAATTTAAAGGACCCGTGGTTTTTTTAACTGCCCAACCAACCTCTTATTTATGCGGCACTAAGTGGAGTCAACTTTGATCCCATTTTATGTTTTTTTTCCGTTTATTTCGTTCTATTTAAAGAAACTGTAGACAAATTTGGTATCAAATGAAAGGTTTTTTGAACATTCACTAGTGTACAAATTATGCCCAAAGACTTTAAAGACTAGAGAAAAAACAAACACACTATAAATAGAAATCGTTTGTGGTAAATTTCATTATAACTCAACACACAGAGTAATGTGGGATTTAACGTTACCCAATTTCATTAACGTGTGAGTTAAATAGAAGATATTTACGATTAACACTAAATGGCACGAAGAATGTTGATGAAGACCGTAGTGGGTCAGAAAATGCTTTCCATTCATGCTAGTGTCTAATAACTTTTTCTGTGTATTTTTCTAATAGTCAAAGTAAATTATCATATAAAAATTATAATTTTTCTGTTAATTTAGAGAAAAATTTGTCATGATCTAAAACCGAACGAATAAAATCTCACAGAATTTTTATTATTCAAAAACAATGTGTTTTGAGTAACTTAAATCCGGCGTTTTCTTAAGGAATTTTAGGTCTATTCAGCTAAGAAATAATGCATAGCAATGCCTATTTAATTTAATTGAGGGGGTGTCTAAGCTTTTTCCGATAGACAAAACCGTTCTGATTGTATGCGACTTTTCCCGAAGAGCCTTTTTCCCCTATACTTCAAACAATTCAAAAATGTAGCAACTCTATGTCGATATCAAAATTTTTGTTTTCTTGAGGACTTTAACCCTGCGTACAAGTAAATCTAGTTGTCGTAAATTAAAAACAAGTTTCCATACAAAAACAAATTAATTTTTAACCCTCCTTTTTAACCCTTAACGGTGAGAATGGGCAGCTAAAAAAAATACTTGTCTTTTTTTCTCCTTTAAAATACATCTAAAGTTCATTAAAATCTGCGAGTTCGGTTCGGGTTACCTCCCTTGTAAATAAGTCCTTCTTATTTGTGTTTAAGTAATGCAGAGAGTAATGTTATGTCAATACTGGTAGTGAGAAAAGTAATGATATGTCATTACCGTTTCTACACTATGTTTGAAAAAAATTTTCTAAAGGAGTTATTTGGGTTTAAAGATTCAAATTATTTTTAAATGTATTTAATGTATTTAAATATCAATGTTGCCACTTTTTGAAAGTTTTGTTTTATTTTTAACTTTGTATTTTATACCACGTTATGTCCGTCAAATATCGTAAGAATACAAGCGAATGTTAAAAACTAAAACACAAAAAAAATAAAAATAATGTCAACATAAAGATTTAAATATATTTAGAAAAAATGGACTGCAAGGCCATTAAAATAAGCCACCAAAAATTAAAATCGGCTTACTAGTTTTGAAAATACATTAATATAAATATCTACAGTGTTGGTCATCAAATTAGCCAACCCAGCAAAATTTAAAAAAGTTAATGAAATGTAAAAAAAATTATTAAAATCTAAAAATCGCCAAAATTATAAAATTAAAGAAAACTGCAAAAATTGCCAGAACTAAAAAAAAATTCTATAAAATTTTTGAAAAATCGCTAAAATTGGCAAAATTAGAAAATACATAACAAAACGACAACATTTAAAAATAAAAATCTTTAAAATGAAATAGAAAATAAAATTAAAAAAAAATTATCTTAATAAAATAAAAAACGTCCATATTTCGAAAACATTTTATTTTTTTTTTTTTTAATTTCGGTAATAACTTGAGGAAGTTATTTGTAGTAACAAATATCTGACAGATTTTCTATCTAAAAAAATCTTACATTTTCTGACAATTAGACAATTACTATGACATGCCTTAAATATAACAAATTAACACTAGGGAAATCAATTGATTGTCGTTGCTTCCATTTGTATGTAGACATAAATGTTCTATACAAACTGTTATGCTATAATGAAAAAAAGGTACAAAACCACGTGGATAAAATGGCTTATATAAAATTAAAAAAACTAATACCAAAAGGATTTGTCACGCATTTATGTTATTAAATTATCACATTCACATGTACGAGGGCATTCATAAAATTAGCCGGCCTAACGTAGAAAATACAATAAATTTGGGAAAAATTTTCTTTATTTCTCAATATAATCTTTTTATTGCTCGATACAATTTTCCCAGCGATATTTAAAAGCTTCGATACCCTGTTTATACTAAGAACTGTATAGCTCCTTAAAATAGCCATCAACCACTGACTCCGCCTCTTTAGTGTTGGTAAATATATTTCAACTCAGCCATTTTGATAAGTTTGAGAATAAAAAATAATCCGAGGCAGCTGAATCTGGCCAAGAAGGTGCGTGATGAAGTAATTCAAACTTTAATTCATTGATTTTTGCCATCGCAATTGTTAATGTTTAAACTTGATGAAACAGCACTGTCTTTTTCGCCAAATGTAGCCTTTTGATCTTAATTTCATCACTTAAACGCTGCAATAAGTTAGCATAATAATCGCCGTTTATTGGTTTTTTTTTTTTTTTGAAGATAATAAAAAAAAAATTCTCGCATTCGCCTCCCAAAAATCAGACGCAATGACATTGAAGGCAGATGCCACTGTCTTCGACTTCTTTGAACACGATTCTCCCATTTAAGTTTACTGCTTTGACTTCCTTTGTCTCGGGTGTGAACTGGTGGAGCCATGTCTCATCCATGGTTACAAATCGGCTTTTTTGCGGTGAAACAACGCCAAATATTCAATTGAATCATCTTCACGACGCTATGTTTGTTCTATTGTGAGCAAACGCGGCACCCATCTTGCGCACACCTTTGTCATCTCCAAATTTTTGGTCAATATGCTATCATTTCAGCCAGCTCACGCACCTTCAGCCGACGATCAGCCAATACTATTTTGTTGATTTTCTTAACCGTTTCTTGCGTGGACAACTCAATTGGGCGACCACTACGGTGTTTGTCTTGGCAGCTCGTACGTCCTCGTTTAAACTCTGTCAACCAATATTTTACAGTCGTAAGCGAAGAAGCAGACTCCCCCAGAGTAGAAAGTTATTCGGCTTTAATATTGGTTGGACTAAGACGATTCAAATGAAAGTATTGACTTACCTAATTGTGGCCAATTTTTTCCATGTTTTGATGACTCAAAAAAAAAATACCAAACAATGTGGCGCCTTAAAACTTCAAGCATACATATGTTTTATAAGGTTGTCACTTTTCACCAAAGTAATTGTTTTCAAGCTACTGCCGTCATCTATATGTTAGGTCGTCTAATTTTGGGACTGCCCTCGTACATTTCACGGCTAATATTGACAATGTTTTGTTATTGAATAAAAATTGTTATTAAATTAAATTGACATTATGACAAAACTTTTCGACAAATATTTAAGTAGTTTTAAAAACCACATTTAAATAATGTTATTAAACAATTGTATAAAAATCTTTGTAAATATTTTGTTGTTTTAAGTCAAATAAATAGGATTTTTTTTTTATTATAATAAAATAAGCCTTGTTTTTTGTTAGGAATAAAACAATTTTCTTAACAAAAGACAAATACTTTAGGCACTTTCATTTAGCTTTTCTTGAACACAATTTTTCAGTTACTGTCAAGGCATACATACGAGGGTGGTCCCAAAATAAACCGACCTAATAAAGAAATCGCAACAAATTTGGGAAACATTTTCTTTATTTCTCAACCTAATCTCCCTTTATCTCGATATAGCTAAATTCAATAGCTTCGATACCCTGTTTATAATATGAACTGTCTAGCTCCTTAAAATAGCCATCAACCTCAGACTCCACCTCTGCATTGTTGTCAAATCTTTTACCACCGAGTAATTTTTTCAAGTTTGAAAATAGAAAATAGTCCGAAGGAGCTATTATTATTCAGGTGCGTGATGAAGTAATACGAACTTTAATTCATTGATTTTTTGTCATCTCTATTTAAACATCTTCACGACGCTATTTTTATTATATTGTGGGCATACGCGGCTCCCATTTTCCTCACAGCTTTCTTATCTCCAAATTTTCGGTCAATATGCGATGTATAGCACTTTTTAAAATGCCTATCATTTGAGTCAGCCCACACTCCTTTAGTCGACGATCATCCAACACCATGTTGTGGATTTTCTTAACCGTTTTTGGCATGGACACCTCAATTGGTAGACCACTACGGTGTTCATCTTGGCAGCTCGTATGGCATGGTTTAAACTCTGCCACCCAATATTGTATAGAACGAAGGAGCAGACTCCCCCAAATTAAAATCTAGCTCAGCTTTAATGTTGGTTGGACTAAAACCTTTCAAATGAAATTATTGAATTACATAACGGTGACCAATTTTTTTCCATGTTTACAAATTAATTGAGGTCGTGTATGTTTGATGGCTGCTCAAAAAAAATACGAAACAACGTGGCACCTTGAAACTTAAAACATATGTTTCATAAATTTGTCATTTTATAACAAAGTAATTCTTTTTCTTCAAACTACTGCCTAAATATATACGTCAGGTCGGCTAATTTTGGGACCACCCTCGTACTCGTACATTGTTAGTTAGGGTTGGCTTGTTTTTTGTAGTGTATTCTAAAGAAAACCACTTCTTAAGTATACTTGTATGTTTGTTTTTTATGATAAAAGCAAAAACATACTCGATTGTATAATCTGTCCCAAATCCAATTGGTAGTTTTAGTTGTAGATGTTGTCAGATATCTTTTAAATATACCCAGATATAAATTGCCAGCTGTAAAA
Organism: Delia radicum; assembly: GCA_021234595.1. Taxonomy (NCBI): domain Eukaryota; kingdom Metazoa; phylum Arthropoda; class Insecta; order Diptera; family Anthomyiidae; genus Delia; species Delia radicum. The sequence continues at coordinate 15,453,687 of CM037851.1, forward strand.
AAAAATACTACGGACAAACCACTGCTATTTTTAAGAAACCCACTGTGTTACAAATTACCAAAGGTACAAATAATACTGTTCTAGAAAAACACTTTTTTGTCTGCGAAGCATGTGGTCTACCAGTACCACCCGCAAAATTCTTTGCCAATATTGTTTTTTATCAATATTACAACCAATTAGTAGTATTTTCTTTACAAAAAATAAAGCAAATCAAATATATTAGCTAGGTTGATACTAGTATTTCGATCTGGCTTAAGATCTTATCAGAACACAACGTTTTAGAAAAGCTAGAGCCTCCATAATAGGCAGAGCTTTAACAAAAATCGTATTAATCATCAATTTTGCTCCATTCTTATTATCTTTTTTCTATATATTATTATACTTCACTCATTTAAATGTGATGCAAATGAGTAAGACGGAACTGTAACACTTCTTTTTATTATACATATTTCTCAAAACTAATTAAATTTAAGGTATTTTAAAAGCACCAAATGTTTTGAACGTTATGCCAACGGTTTCAATTTCGCTCAAACCAACGGTTGGTCACTATTATCAATCGGGTAACAGGACAATACTGTCAAGGTTCTGACAACGCATAACCGACCGTCGCACAGTGGTACATTTTCAGAGAAGGCGGCCAAAATTCTATAACTTTTGAAGGACTCAACGTATTTCAACGCGGTTTTTTTTTGTTGAAGAGCTGACGTTTTTATCTTTTATTTAAGATATCGACTGAAAAAAACGGTCAATGAAATAAATATATATTAAGGGTTAAACTACTATATTACATGTTTTTGCCAAATTTTAGTGCGATACTTAAATTATTTGACAACAACTGGAGTGCAACTTATCATAAAAGTAGGCAGTGTAAAGCGCTAACGGTTTTGTATATTTTTACATTCGTGCACCCAAAAAAATAAGTTAGTAAAATACGTATTTTTTTTTTTTGCTGCAACTGAAAAACAAAAGCAACAAAAAATATTTAACTTTTATTTAATTTATGAAAGCAGTTGACTTGTTTTTTTTTATATTTGATTTTTTATTGTTTAAATATATTCATTAGAGTTAGTAAAGAAAATTGGATTTTTGGATATTATCTCTTTTAAAAACTCCAAATTGTTTACTTGCCTCTAGGCGACTGAAATCGCAGATATTAAATGACCTTTGAAAAATATCCAAAACTGTTGCAAATATGCAAAATCGAGCTTGACTCTTCGTATCAACAGGAAAAATCAAGTAAATACGTTTTTTTTTACGTTTTTCCTATGTGACATACAGTCATAACAGAGGCCAAAAAAGTCGCGTTTTTCGAGAAAAAATTTAATATTTTTTTAGAACTCAAAATGGAACTGCATTTCCCTCTGAGAAAGATGCAGCAATTTTTTTTAAATATATGAAGCTTTTTCACATTGTGAAGAAAACTTCATCAGTTTATTGAAAAAGTGTCATTAAAACTCGTCCAAATAATTCCCCCAGTGTAATTTTTAATATATTTAAAAATTACAAAGAACAATTATTTAAGGTTAAATAACTTTTTAATGGGTTGTAATAAAAAAAATGTTGCTGCGTCTTTCTCAAAAGGAAATGGTTTTATTGTTCGTTCAAAAATTTTTTTTAAATATTTCCCGAAAAACGCGACTATTTCGGCCTCAGTTATGGCTGTATTGCACACAGAAAAAGCGTTAAAAATACTTATTTAGTTAATTATCGAATAGTCAATCCCGATTTAGCATATTTCCAACAGTATTTGACATTTTACAGAAGTCACTTAAAATCCGCTTATTGGAATTAAAAAAAAAAATAACGCCATTATTTTTATTGATACAAAAACCTTTTAAAAATCCAAATATCAAAACAAAAAAGATTTAAGAATAACTCTAATATTTATATTTTAGTTTGTTACTAACATTTTTAACATAATTTAATATATATTTTTTTAAATTAAATTATTTCAGTAAAAATATCTTCTACAGAGCAGTGTTGTTCATCTTCTAGAAGTGTTTTTGCTTCTTCACCTCAAAATTTTCACCATATTAGTTTTAGACCAAGTGTCACTATAATCCGGGCAGTCCTAAGAAATAGTCGAACTTTTTTTTTTTTTTTTCAATGCCACCCTAATATACAGCTATTTTAGTGGTTATTATTCAAAATATTATCAAAAAATTACTGTAGCTGCTAAAAGGTATGGAAAGGTCTGAAGTGTTTGATATGTACTTTTAGAGGAGAGTACCACCTTTCCGGTAATATAAAATTTTTTTTGTACACTTTTATACAAAATTAGTTATACTCTACCAAAGTCGAAAATTTGTGTTAAAAAGCTATCCCATTCTTGACATTATATAAAAATTACGGAGCAATGTAGAATAAAAAAGTTTTTACCTTATGTTAGCTAATATAATAAGTAATTAAAAAAAAAATACCCGAAGTTAATATCTTTCACAACCAAAAAAATATGGGACTTTAAAATGCGGAAAATTTAACAAAAATGTTAAATTTACAAAAACACAAAAATATTATATTTTGAATGACCCTAATCGGTGTGAAATATCACACATTTCACCTAGATTTTTTGGCTCCATAGGTTCTAAGGTGTTCTCTTTTAAATGAGCTAAATTGTTTTAAAATCGGTTACAAAAAATAAATTGAATTTTGGCCGCCTTCTCTAAAAATGCACCACTGTGCGTCGCCGACGCTTTGCCAACACTGTGCCGATTGCATTTTTCTGCTTGGGTATGCATCTGGAGAAGCAGTAAGGATGCAGTAAACGGTTTTTATTGCTTAATATTTTCTGCTGGGAATGCAGCTTAAATCAGGTATTAAGAGTACAAACTGATAAACTGATAGATTTCCATATCAGATATTTGTCTATAGTCTTAGCCGACTTGGGACATACATTGGTTTACTCATACATATGTATATTTGCCAAAAAAAATAAAGTTTTCTAACAATTGATTTTCTTTCTACATATTTTTTTTTTGTTGGTTTGTTTGCCACATCTTTGTTGCAACAAAAGTTTAAATTATTTTATTTTGTTCCAGAACTTGTTAGTTTTCTTACTTTTTGGGAGAGCAGAAAAAATAACAAACAATGAAACTTTTTAAGACATTATTTGGACATTTAGACAAATGCAAGTGAAAACATGGTATAATAAAGTGTATAAATTCTTTAAAGAAAGAATAACATGATAAGGGAGTTTAGTTGTAAATTTTGCAAAATAATCGGAAATGAAAGGCATAAAGACACTAATACTTTGTTGTTGAATTAAAGTTTAAACTTTTAGCTATTAGCCAAATTTGCTAGTTAGATGAAAAAGGAAAGGAAATGGTTAAAAAGTAATTGAAATTTTACTGAACCGATTAAAAAACAATATTCAAAAGATATGTTGCGTATTAAATGGTATTTGTTTTGCAATTTTACTGGCCAAAGTGACTTGATCGTATGTTGAGATTTTGTCAAAATACACAACCCAGTAAAAAATGTTCATGTTTTTAGAAGCAGGATAACACAAATGTGCTAATGTAAGTGCTTACTATCACATAATACTGAGAATAAGCAAAAGAAACGAATAATTTTCGTATAAAAATAAGCAAAAAAAAATTTTGATCTTACTGTTTTCCCTATCAAGGATGCAGATTGTAAGCAGCTTACCCTAATCCCTTATAAGGATGCAGGTTGTAATGCAGAAAGTTTCGTGAATTATAAACGCTCTGTACCAATTTTCCGAGTGATTTTCGGCTGTGTTTGGTGTTTTCGAGTATGTAATAAAAAAACAATTAGTCATTTAACTGTTTCTGAAGAGTTATCACGTACAGCGGTAAAACAAATAAAGGGTCCGGCATCTAACGTTTTTTTTTTTCAACTAGTGTCTATTTGGTGAATGGTAACGCTTAGCTCATGTCTGATTTGACAGATAATTAGTTTTATCCTTCCGCTGAAAGAATATGGTCCGTATGTTCGTTATCTTGTGAAAAAAGTGAAAGAAACTGGCATCCTCATCGATGAAAAGCCAAAAACAGTGCGTACACCCGAGAATATTGCTGCTGTGGCAGAAAGTGTGCGTGAAGCGCCATCAACATCAATTCACCGTCGTTCTCATCAATTGAACATTTCGGAGACATCATTGAGACGAATTTTGCATTAAGACCTTGGTATGACGCCAATTGGTTCGGGAGTTCAAAAAAAAAGAAGTTATTTGGCGGACCCTTTAAAATGATTACACTATAGTCTAAAATTTTAACAACAAAAAATTAATATCTGTAGAATTTTATGTGAAATAAATTATATTCATATAATTACTTTTATTTATCAAAAAACTACTTTTAATCGTAATAATGTAAACATGAAATATGATTTTACTGAAAGCCATGAAATCACAGCTTTTTGTAAGCGCTGAAATCCGCGCTTACCTTGCCCAAAAGTAATGCTTTCAAGTGGGAATTCGCCATATAAAAATCATAGCTTTGTAAGCACGTTTGTAAGGGATTATTTTTGGCTTACTCCCTTACAAACCTGCTTGCATGTAAGCAGCGTGTTTTACTGTGAAACTATACAAGTATTAAAATGAAAAATCAAAAGAATATTTTAAAAACTAGGCCAGAAAAAAAATTTCGGTTTTAGGAGGATTAAATACATAATAAAAAATAAATAAAAATAAACACATGTATGCCGCATTTTTGATGTAAACTAGTGTATTAGTAAAAAGTATAGTGGAAGCAAAGAGTATATACAAATAGAGAGACTACACTTCCCATGCCTCTCAGCAACAAAATACCGAACTCAGGCAAGCAAATGGAAATGTTTGTTTTACACTTAAAAATTATTTGCAAAATGTTGATAACAAATTGTTGCTTAAAACACTCACTTTTATTTTGCTTATATTTTATTATTTTATATTAAAATTGAATGTATTTTAATTTTGTCTAGCTTACTTTATCGTTAAAACTTTAAATAAATAAACATTTATTAAATGATTATTCAAAAACATGATAAAAATTAATTTAAACTTTTAAATTTCTGAAACATTTTTTCATTTGCTCGGTGCGATTTTACGAACAAATAAAAATAGGGCAGATTGAGAGAGACTGAGTTGGGTAGAAACCCACTGATAAAACACAATTGTTTTTCGTCTCAAGTATGAGGCTTTCCAAGCCAACAGCCTCTCTACATGCAAAAGTATTTCGTATCATTGTCAAACTTACAGTATTTGTGTCCATATATGAGACGAATAAAAAATGGTATATGTTTTTAAATTATTCCAAAATTATGTCGAAGTATTCGTGGTTATTGAAAAATTTTGCACTCATTTTAAAGTCATTCCAAAAATTTTGATATCGTTTTTGGATATGTGAGTAAGGTGATCGGTATGCAACCATCATATGAGAAATGTGCTGCCTTAAGTTTTTTAAAATTCGGCGAACTTGGAATAGCGGCTGAAAGTTCAAAATTTGTTTCAAGACTGAGAGAAATAACTCATGTTTAACATGGTGAAACTTTTTAAGTTTTTCCGATTTTTACAAAGCTTATTTCAATGAATAACTAGTTTTAGATATTTGTTAGAAAATCATACAGTCGCCTTGGAGAAAGTTTGCAAAAATGCAAAAACTAATTATTTTCGTGAATATTTCAAAAAATCTATCTTTAACTTTTCTTACCCAGTTTGTAGTTATAGATCATATAGTCTTGCTCAACATATTCAAAATTCAGAGTGGGTTCTCCATTTGTTGAAAAACATTTAGATGTTAGTAAGAAATTATTATTATTATTATTATTTTATTATCTTATTATTTTTTTAAAAAGTCAAATTTTAATTTTGTTCAATTTAAATGACTGCAAATCGTATTTTTTACATTTTTAGGTTACAATAAATATCACAAAAGCTTGATGAGTTGGAGAAGTTCTGAATACAGATTCGGATTCTTAGCGCAAGCCCCCATTTAAAAAATATATTCTAAACTATTAGTTTTGAGATTTGCGATTTGCGAAATTTAAAATTCGTGTATATTAAAGAAAATTCAAAATTTAATTATTTTTAGAAAATAATTTGTGAATTATATACTACAATCTAAATTTCTGTTGACCCCATGAAGAACGAACTCCGAATTTTGGATATGTTTTACAAAATAATATAATCTAGCACCATATTTAAGAAAAATCGAAAATCGTTCTTTAGAAAAAAAATTAAAAATATGACCCCCTTTGAAATTAAAAAAGAAATTATTTTTTTTTGTTTTATGTTAGAAAGTGTTTTGCAACCGTCAGATAATGACAATCGTAATTAATTTTTTTTTTATATTAATTACTGTAGAATATTTCTTTAGTTAGTCTCTTTACAGGAAGAAGAAGAAGAAAACATTTTTATTGAAAACGTGATAATTACTTGTGAAAAAGAGATAGGATTAAGAAGAAAAAGCATTCTAGTTGAGAAATGAATTGTGCATTGGTATTAGCTAATTCTGTCTCTTCTGATCAAAACAATACTTGTGTGTACGTAGTGTGACCAAACTCCAATTTAGTTGCAGTCAACGCTGTGTCGATCGTAGCTCAACTGGTTAAGAGGTGAGATTACGATGCATAGCTTGATGCTAAGACCGTGAGTTCAAATCACAGTACGACACCAAAAAATAAAAAGTTTTTCATATAGAGCAAAATTAACAATATAAAATACTTTGTTCAATTGACACATAAATTAACCACTGACGAGTCCCAGGAGGGGGACGAAACTGCGGCAGTCTGGTGTATCCCTTGTGTCCGTAAAATTTTTCAATAAAAATGTTTTCTTCTTCTTCTTCCTGTAAAGAGACTAACTAAAAAATTTTTTTTTCTTTCTTTGATTTTTGGGGCAGGGACCCTGGGGATACCAAAGCCCAAAAACCGGTATGCGTAGAAACATATAAGTGTGGTTACTCAAATGAAATGAAATTTCCTCAAGATTTCAAAACATATATAAATATACAGATTTTCTGTTAGAACTATAATGCGTATGATTAATATGTATCATATGATTCATCGTACGCTTTGTAGTTTTAACTAACAAATTAAGTAAGCAACGAAAAACAAATTAGTAAAAGAACTTATTGTTTATTATCATATTAACTCTTTCGTCCCCAAATTTTAATGGCTTAGAGCTTTTCCATTAAACTTTGTGACACATTGAAATAAATATTTTGTGGTATAGAAAAATTTTGTGTTTTAACAAGCTGCCGGTCTTGAACGGGTTAAGATTTTTTAGAAATTTAAATTTTTTATTTTGTTTTAAACTAAACTCTACATAAAATTTAAAGAGTTTTTTTAATACTGCTCATTATACGATTTTTGAGATATTTTTTTTAATTATAAGGGAATGTACGCTAATGTGGCCCTACACCTGCTGTTTGGGCTGTATAAAAAAACTAAGTGGAATATTTCAAATCCAAATACAACAGCTTTTAGACCAACTCCTTGGGCATATTCCGCTTTGTTCTTAAAAACATTTTATAGAAAAACTCTCACACAGAGAAAAATTTAGCTATTTGCCAACTGAAATTAGGTTGTTACGACTGATATCGGTTGGTACAACTAAAAATTGGCTTTCATGACGAAATACGCTTAATACAACTGAAATTTAGTTTTAACAACCAAAATATTCCGAAATCACATTTGATTATGGTTGTACTAACAGAACTTATTGCTTGTAGCCACCAAAATGCACTTTTCTATTCGGTTGGCACTTTTTTCCTGTGTGCTGGCAAAGCTGCTGGAAAAAAGCATAGGTCATATAACTACGGTGTCGAAAGGGTTAAATTAAATGGTTAGGTTTTCCTAAGTTTTAAGGAATTTTTTACGGAATAAAAATCTTAGATTCGAAGACCATTGTTAATTGAACATTTATCTTTTAAAGAAGCTATGTTTAGACTTCAGATTTAAAAAAAAAAAAACATTATTTTTTCTATTCTCCACTTTCTATCCTTTCCAATTTAAAATTATTCTACTTCAATTGTATTTTGTTTTCATCTCTTACAAAGAAAAACATTAAAATGCATTTGTTCAATAAAAGTTGTATAACAAAATAGTATTTCTTTATATGTATTCATAAGAATATCAGTAATACATACAGTTAGTATGTAGTACACTCATAAAAAATGTTAGTACAAAAGTCTGTTAAACGAGTTTTAATTCGGTTGAACTAATTTGTTCTGTTGCTTAGGTTTAAATCAGTTTTTTAGATAAATTTGTGGGGCGTTGTGGTGTAATGGTAAGCGCGTTTGACTGTTACACAGATGGTCCCGGGTTCGATTCCCGGTGACGACAACATCAATTTAGAAAAAATAATATGTATGAGTTTTCTATCACTTATATTTATCGCTGCGCCCACCTTCGGTGTTGCCATAGCACTTAACCCCACCGAAGTAAAATAATAAATCAGGGCTATGAAACAAAAAGCTTAAATAAATTCGCCAACTCTACATCAGGTGGCGAGCAACAACTGTTCTAAGAATTATCATCTCGCGCAATTGCAGTGTTGCCATGTTTGAAGCCCTTCATCTTTCACCACCTTTCATCTCTCCACTATCCCCTTTGCAAAGAAAGCAACACATTAATTAATAGGAAGAAATTTCTGAGTGTTGCTTCTCTTTTAAAAAAAAAAAAATCGTAATTCTCAAATTTACAAATTTGCCAGTTAATTTCAACCACAATTGTTTTTTCGTGTATCCCCTGTGAGTCTGACTTGAAGATGACGTTATTTTCTCATAATTTTTGAACAGTTTTTTCTGATTTTTGGAAGGGGTACAGTGGTCAGAGTTACCTGAAATGAATTTTTAGGGAACTCTGAAAAACTAGGTTTAGTATTTTTAGTTTTTCTTGTGTCATTTCTTCGGAAAACCGTGTAATTCCCTACTCAAGTGTTCCAGGCTATTAAAAAAATTACTCGTGGATAAAATTATTACAAAAATTATTTACTTTTGATGATCTTAAATGTAAAAATTTAGAATTTTACAAATTAACACTTCTTTAACCCCAGAAAAATTATGGTTGTGAAATTCGTAATTTTTCATTTTATGATCATCAAAGCGAGCGTTAAACAAAATATTTTTTATTGAATATAATCTAAAATAAAAATTTGTTTAACACTTTTACAAAATTTTAAAAAATCTGAAAATTTGTTCTTTTAAAACCACAGAAAAGTAATTTGTCGTTTTTTGCTATTTTACAATTTTTTGAATTTTTAATTTTCGAGCACTCGTGTAAATTTTCGTTAAGATTTTCTGGCTTTAAAGAATATTGACTTTGCTGTTTTTTTAAATGTTTTTCCAACCTTTCACCGTTTTGATTTCCTCCTTTCTTTTTAATTACAATCTTATTGCAGAATTTAACATTTTTTTTTTTTTTTGTTAAATTTTCTGGAGTTTATTTCCCACCGAAACATTTAAACTTCTATAAATCTAAAATTCTTAGAAGTTTTTACGGATTTTTGTTAAAGAAAATATCCTCTGTTTCAGCGCAACTACACTGAAAGAATTCTCTGCATGATATCAATGAATTTTTGCATTAGATCTATGAAATGTCACTGAAACTCATCCATTGTAGCTTTTCACTAATTAAATGCAATTTTTCATAAAATTTAATGAAGAATTTCATGTCATTTATTAAATATTTCATACGAATAATTAAAAAATTTCATTAAAAATTGTTTTATTAAAACGATGAAGCTTTTTCATAAAGTTTAAGAAATTTTTCATTGACATTGTGAATAAATTTTTATCAGTTTAATGAAATAATTTCATTAAAACTCGTTCAAGAAATTCTCTCTTTGCAGAAATATGTTGTTTTGTGTTTTTTCCTGTGCGTCGTATTGCAAAATTAATGAGATGTTTATCTTTTTTAGAACAATTGACGATTGACAATTGGCATTGATTTGTTATAGCATATTTTGCTCTTGTTTTTGCATATTTCAATAAAAAATCTTATTTTCGATAAAAAAAAAATCTAATTTTTGATAAAAAAAAAATCTTAGTTTTGAGCATATTTTGCTAGTTTTTAGAACAACAGCATTTTTTATAGCATATTTTAGCGATTTTTTTATTCAGTTTTTAGTTATCGAACAATTTTATTTTTTTGGAGTTTTCAACACTCATTTCGAAAGTTTTAAGCCATTTTTGCAAATTTAATTTTTTTATTCCCTTTTCTTTTGGCAATTGAAATAAATAACTCAAAGTTATTCCAACTATACTGAAAAATAAGTTTTAAAATACGTTTTCTTAAATAAAATGTGAGTTTTAAGAGCAAATTTTCCGTTTTTAGTGGAATTTTTTACGAGCTAAGAGCTTTGGTTATTATACATTTTAAGAGGGAATTTCGACACTTTTGATGATACAAATTTGAAAAAAAACGATGCTTTTTATGTTCCGAAAAACTTGTGATACTTTGATTCTAGTAAACCGAATTTTCAAATAGAGAGGCTACACTTCCCACGGCTCTCAGCAAGAAAATACCGAACTCTGACAAGCAAATGAAAACATTTTATTTACACTAAAAAATAATTTGCAAAATGTTGATAAAAAAATTGTTGTTTAAAACATTCACTTTAATTTTGCTTATATTTTGTTATTTTCTATTAAAAATTAATATATTTTAATTTTATTCTTTTTAGTTTAAACGAGCTTAAGATCATTTATTTATTAATTATTTATTTCCAATATTTCGTCTCCACATTGAGTGACTTCTTCAGGGAAAAAATATTATAATTTTAAAAACTAGTTTTAATAATTAAAAACTTATATACATATAATATAGTCATTATATGTATAAAAGTTTTTAATTATTAAAACTAGTTTTTGAAATCGTAATATTTGTTCCCTGAAGAAGTCACCCAATGTGGAAACGAAATATTGGAAATAAATAATTAATAAATAAATGATATTAAGATCGTTTAAACTAAAAAGAATAATATAAAAGAAGATAGAAGAAAACTTAACATTTTTAATATATTTTAATTTTATCTTGCTGATTTTATCATTAATAATTGAAATAATTAAACATTTTATTAAATGAAAATTATGCAAGTTCGAGGCCATACTCTATATTTCTTTATTATGATATTGTCCTAACAATTAACCTTTAGAGTTTTTTTTTCAAATTTATTAATTTACCACTTTCAGGAATGTGTTGATAGATCTATTTCGGGAATTTTCTACGTTCCCATCATCAGAACTCGTTTTGAAAGAAGTGATAATCCCATGTAAAACATCAAGCATTAATATAAAGTAGTTTTCTCACTAAATGAGAACTAATATATGAGCTCGAAGTTAAAGATTATCACCATTGATCTAAAAATAAATTGAAAACTTGTTTTTTGTGTGTAAGGTCTACCTTTGGTAGATATTCAATACACGTTTTTGTTTTTTCCCTTTTTATTTGAAAACTTGTTTTGTTTAAGATAAAAACAAAATGAACAGGGGGTATAAAGAAGACCGTACTTTGTCTTTTATAGAATTCATTTTATTAAATTGTTATTCAAAACCATGTTAAAAATTAATTTAAACTTTTTAATTTCTACAACATGTTTTCATTTGCACGGTGCGTTTTTACGAACAAATAAAAAGAGGGCAGATTGAGAGAGACCGAGGTGGATAGAAACCCAGTGATAACACCCTTATCCCCCTCCCCAACATACGCGCCTGCTTTTAAGATTTTAAATACTATTTTCAATATCTTTGAAAATTCTACTGTCTCAAATTTAGGTACTTTTTCTGTTGTCGTAGCTGAATTTTATACTTTTTGTACTACGGTTTTGTTTTGTTTTTTTTTTTTTGAGTGTAGTAGTAAACAATCCAACACGTTGCTTTAGTGTTACAATTTCCGTTTTGTATTTGTACTACCAAGTATCAAAGGCATATAAACCACTTAACATGTATTTTTCAGCTAAAGGTTTTTTTTTTATTTCTCTCGTTTTAACAATTTTATATATTTTAAAAAAAGAAGAAGAAACAAATTTGATATTAAAGAAAAATCCTTTAAGTGTTATAAGTAAGATAGCAATAACTACAGTTAAAAGGAAAAAGAAAATACTTGTAGTTTGTGTGATATAAGAAAAGTGCTTTTATTCTTTGCTGCAATTTTTCAGCAAAGAAAACAGCCATGTTGGGATACTTAAGTAAAAGTATCCTGTGTTTAGAGGTTTAAATGGTGCAGAAATAAATGCCATGTCCTTTTTGTTGTTGTATTTGTTGAAATAATATTATCTTACAATAAATGTACATTAATGGTTGCGAATACAATATTTGAAACGTGGCTAATATCATTGAATGTTGGTTGCCATGGCAAAAATACTTAAATGAAAACTTAGAGAGAGAAATCATATAATACACTGCGTTGCAAAACGTTAATAACACATTAATTTCACTAAATTTCGTAAGTTAAAAAAAAAGTAGAAAAGTTTAACCGGCTTAAAAGTAAAACCAATGGAAAATTAATAATATTTAACAAAATAGCAATTTTTTTATTTTTTATTTTACTATTTAAAAAGGAATAACAAAATCAATTAGTGTTTCAGAACTATAAATACACTTAACTTAATATATCAAAATTTTAAAAAATTTAATAATGCGTGAGGCCTAATTTTTTTTTTTTTTTGAATCAACTCGAAAATTCGATCAGAAATACCAGATTTATTCAAAGTTCTTTAGTTATAGATCTCCACGCATCAATAACTGCTTCTTTTAGATGAAAAACGCTTTTATATGTACGGTTTTCTGTGTAAAACCGACGGGTTAATACACTTCAAATATTCTCAATGGGGTTCTGATATTTAGAACATACGGGCCATTCCAATAATCATATATTTTTTGATGATAGTTATTCCATCGTCTGCCGACTTACATGTACTGCAGCATTGTCTTTTTGGAAAATGAATACTTCTTCGTTTCTTTTTTCAATAAATGGCACAAATTTCTCTTGTAATACTGTAACGTACTCAGAAGAATTCATTCTGAAGCTGAGAAATGCCAAATCAGCCATACCGTCAAAACAAAAAGCGCCCCAAATTATAAACGATCCGCCTCCGAAGTTTTTTTTGAAAAATATTGTGGGTCTCTCTGGACCATTTAGATTGAATTTTTTCCCCTCAGAAACAATCCCTTTTAAAACAGATTTATGTTTAAATACTTTTAAAACAAATTTATGTTTAACCAACAACGGCAATTATTGACTTACCTTTCTCCAGTTGGTTTGTAAATTTATTTTAGCAAATTAAAGTCGAGCAGTTTTGTGGCGGGATAATAACATTGGCACAGACATCAGCTTTTGGCGAGTAAGTTACTGGGAATCCTTTAAGAGCCTACTCTTGGTTAATTTGGTTGCATTTACCTTACATTCATCGATTATCTGAGTGTGACCCTTAATTGTGTTGCAGGCACAGTTGATTATTTTACTCCGGTCCCGATCAGAAAGTCTTTTTCGGGCCCCCTGTTTTATTTTTACCATAAGCACTCGCATTATTTTCGAAATTTGTGATAATTTCTAGCCATTTTCCGAAAATTTAAGCCAATTTTTAAATAGGCTGAAATTTTAGCTTTTTCAATCTCCATTAGATATGAACCATGATGCATTTTATTGCAAATTGATTAAAATTGCAAAAAAAAGAAAAATAATTCTTTAATTTTTCTTTATTTGCTATTTTTCTTTGTTTATCGTTATATGTAATTATAGTTATGAAACAATAACATAATATTATTACACAATTTTGCTCTTAAATAAATTCAGTAATCTCTTAAATTTCACACAATAAGACATCAGTTATCACACTCTTAAAAACAGTTAAAAGTTTTAAAAAAATATTTGTAATATTAAAAAAAAATAGCAAAAATCCCTTGTAGTTATAGTTATGCAACGCAGTATATAACATTTTATACAAAATGTTTTAAGCATAAAGTAAAAATATATGATAAGATATTTTATAAAATTAAAAAAAAAGAGAAGGAACAAATTTAAAAGAACTCTTATCCTTTTTCAGAAAGAAAATATATTTTCTGCTAACAAAAAGTTCTTCAGAAAATTTAATTTTACGCAAATGAAAAAATATATCAAATTCTAGGAATTTTGTATCCACAGATTATAATCTTTATTGTAATTTATTATTATTTTAATATATTATTGTCTAACATTCACCCTTATTGTGTATGTCGTATTTAAAATACGCCTACGACTGTTTTGTAATAGATTAAAGAAAATAAGTTTACGTTCTCTTTAATCTATTACAAAACAGTCGTAGGCGTATTTTAAATACGACATACACAATAAGGGTGATTATTAAGTCAGCCAACATATCTATGCATTAACAGAAACAAAATCTTATTCCTGCAGCATGTTGCTAATCGTTCTATTTTAAAAGCATTGTTTACTTTATCGAATATTTTAATTATTTAAATCGGCATTAATTGTTTTTTTTTTCATTTCTTTTCAGGTAAGTTTATAATTCTTAACTTTCAATCGTAAGTAATAAATTGTTGCTAATTAAAATTTTAATAAAACATCGTATGGTTCAAAACAAAAACAATTTGGCGCAGATCTAAATGTGTTGCAAGCAACACTTAAGTTACATCAAAGAGTATATACAATTAGAGAGACTACACTCTCCATGCCTCTCAGCAACAAAATACCCAACTCGAGTAAGCAACTGAAAACATTTGTTTTACATTAAAAAATAAATGCAACATGTTGATAAAAAATTGTAGCTTAAAACACTCACTATTATTTTGATTATATTTTGTTATTTTATATTAAAAACTAATATATTTTAATTTTATCATTAATAATTGAAATAATTAAAAATTTTATTAAATTATTATTTAAAAACACGATAAAAATGAATTTAAACTTTTAAATTTCTGCAACATGTTTCCATTTGCTCGGCGCTAGCAAATGGAAATGAGTGACACTGAGTAGTATGGAAACCCACGGGCAATATTCAACGAACATTTTCTCTAAAAAACGAAACTGATTTACACTGCGAGACTTTTTGAATAGTTAGAAAAATATCTAAACTTTTTTAAAAATAAAATTTACTCGATTTTTGGAATAATTTTTTTTTTTTTTTCTGCTCAGAAATACAGAATTAGTAAAGAATTTTTTAAACTTATCCATAAAAAATCTATTGATACTGTAAAATTTTTAGCGTTTTACAAATTCAGTTAAATTATTATAAAATTTATCAATATTAAACGCTGCCTACTTTGCTTGTTTTATCGAAATATTAAAAAAATTGTTCCATTTTTTTATTCGTCATTTATAAAGTGTTGGCAGAACTTAGTTATCAAAAATGGCTAAATTTGTAGAAAAAAATGTTTAAAAAATGGCTAAATAAAACTAAAAATGGCTATATGAAAAATCTCTTGCTATTTGTTTAATAAATTAATAAATACAATGAAAACTGCTAATGACAGACACTCACATTAGCCGACACCTCCCTTTAACAGATAATTTTTAAGCAGCGGTTTTTTAAATAAAGATTTTGGAGTAAAATTACCTTCTATTTCCGGATCCTGTCTTAATCTTAAGCGGATGCTTAAATATGCACTTTTTGTTTGTTATTAAGAAAGGGTTTTTATCCCGTAATATCTTATAAATTTTAAAGAATTTTTTGTGAAAAAATTTATAGAAAATCATTTTATGATTATTTACTTGCCAATAAAAACCAATTAATTTTCAAATTTTATCTATTTGATAATGATATTTTGAAATTAATTCCATGTCTCCAGCTAGTTGGTGACTTGACTTTATAAAATGCAAACATTTTAATATTTTTATAAAAAATATTGTAATTTTCTATTAATGTTACATCATATGCGTGATATTAATGAATTTTGCATTAAAGCAATGAAGTTGCAATAGAACTTGTCCATTGAAAATTTGCATTAGGTTTATGAAAGTTTTCATAAAATTTTATGAAAAATATAAATTTATTTATTAAAAGTTACATTAACTCAATGAAGCAGTTTCATCAAAAAAAACTGGTTTCATCAAAAGATTGAAGCTTTTCATTAATTTTAGGAAAATTTTCGTTCATTTTGTGAAGAAAAGTTTCATTCGTTTAATGAAATTTTTGATTTTTTTTTTCGTCCATTACAGTTCTCTCTGTTTACTATTTACTATTTTCAGATGTTTTATTCAACATTAAATGCATTTGTAATTATATTTGATAAAATGATTGCAATGATTTTTTATCATCTCGAGCAATTTTAGTGTTTGCCATGTATGAAGCCCTTTATCCTTTACCACCTTTCATTTCTTCACTATCTCCTTTCCAAAGAAAGCAACACATTAATTAAAAGGAAAAAATTTTCTGACTGTTGCTTCTCTTAAAAAAAAAAATGTGGACAACACCCTGTAACGAACCAATTTGCGATTTTGGAAAGTTTAACTGTAATTTTATTTTTATAGCAATTAAATAAAAATATTCGATTTTTTAGTAAAACTGTATTTTTAAATTTATTTTTACGTCGCACTGTGTTGCGGCTAGTGGAAAAGTAACTTTTTTTCGATTATTTTTTTCAGTGTTTTTAATGATGCAATTTTGTCACAGACATTCCAAGTAAACAAAAAACACATAAAGCTTATTTTTATGTTGGCTCGTTGATTTTTAATTGATTTTAGAAGTCAAATATACAAAATTTTCACGAAAAGAGGGGATTTCAGGGCTGTATTCAAAATGATCTCATTTGATTTTGGTGACAGATATTTTGATTTGGAAAAAAAATCTGCCTTCGGACAAGTATCTTCTGTAAAAAAAAGGAATGTTGTTTGAGACATTTTCGTATGCACCTTTTTTAGAGCGAAAACCCGACTAAAGGTCCATTTTTCCTTTAAATTTGGATTAGGTAAGCAATATCTAAAAAGTCCCAGAGAGTCCCAGTTCCAAACCACTACAGAAATGTTACATAATTTGTTTTCAACGAACTGTGAAAAAATCAGCTACCGATACCAGCCCTCCTGGGAGTTAAAGCGATTTTAGTATATCACTCTCAGTATTTATTCCATAGAAATAGAACGGAAATTCTCGGATTCATTTATTAAATAATTTAATCATATTGGTTTTTGGGTGACTTTCCGCCATCCCACGTCAAATTTTTATTATTTTCAGACCGGTTTCGGCTAATCGCCGTCTTCAGTGTTTTCTTTTTTGTCACTAATTAGTCCGCATTATTCTACATCTATTCTAGCACTCCACAGAAATGAGCATAACTCTCTTAAAACTGAAGCTATTGACTTCAAACCGGTATCAAATTAAAGCTTTTATTGCCACCTTTCAAATAAGAAATGAAATAGATAAAATTTCAGAGTTTTTCAACAAATATCGAAAAATCATGAAAATTTGACGTTTATAATTCTTGTTCGGACCACCCTATAGTTTATTTAAAAAACTAATCATAGGGTATTTATCAGAAATAAAAGAACAATTAAAATAAATTTTTTTTGTAAATTTTTCGAAAATTTTTTTTTTTTTTTTGATTTTGTTGAAAATTTGACCCAACAATTTTTTTCGGTGTAAATTTTTTTTTCACTCATTCTGTTTGGGATTTCATTCTGACCAATCTGTAGAAGTTTCTCATCGATACAATTAAAATTACAGTTTAGGCAATATGATTTCCAAAAACTTCCGGTTTCGCAACACTGTGCGTCGTCATTTTATAAAACGTAGAATATAGCTTTAACTTTGTTTAACAGATTGAACAGAATGCATCCAAATTTCTTATAATTTTACCTTCAAAAATTATATTTTGTAGAAAAGCGCAAAAATAGAAAAAAATTTACTAAATATTTCTAAAATAATGGCGAATGGCTAAATCTAAAATTTGTTGGCAAAGTGTGTTCTATAATGGCTAAATCTAGCTATAAAATGGATGAATTGGCTACACTGCTCATATAGGACAACAAATGTTGTAAGTTTGACATTGATACGATATGATGCTTGGAAATCCTCATATATAAAGGGTCCGCCAAATACCTTTTTTTTTTGAACTCCTGAACCAATTGGACTTTGTATGGCGTCATACCAAGGTCTTTATGCAAAATTCGTCTCAATAATGTCTCCGAAATGTTCAATTGTTGAGGACGACGGTGAATTGATGTTGATGGCGCTTCATGTACACTTTCTGCCACAGAAGCAATATTCTCGGGTGTACGCACTGTTTTTGGCTTTTGAGGCTTTGGTTTATCGATGAGGATGAAAGTTTCTTTCACTTTTTTCACAAGATAACGAACATACGGACCATATTCGTTCAGCGGAAGGTTAAAACTAGTTATCTGTCAAATCAGACATGAGCTAAGTGTTATCATTCACGAAATAAGCACTAGTTGAAAAAAAAACGTTAAATGGCGGACCCTTTAGTTTAAATTTTATTGCAATCAGAAGTAAGAGCATTAAAGGTTTAATATATACAAAAACCTACTTCAAATTTAAAAAACTTTCTTAAAATAAACGCGTTTAAAATTCATATAATCACACATAATATTGTCAACACTTCCGTATTCAGATTATTAACACTATATTTTAATGTTAACAGTGGGTCTATACACGACTCCGTCTCTCTCATCCTTTCCTCTTTTTATTTGTTCGTAAGCTTGCACCGAGCAAATGAAAACATGTTGCAGAAATTTAAAAGTTTTAATAAAGTTTGTTTATATTTTTTAAAAAAATTTTATTAAATTTTTTAATTATTTCAAATATTTACGACAAAAACTGCAAAATAAAATTAAAATTCATTAAACTTTAATAGAAAATAATAAACACAAAATAAAAGTGCATGTTTTGAGCAATAATTTTTTAAGGCAACATGTTGCAATGATTTTTTAGTAAAAACAAAATGTTTACATTTGCTTGCCCGAGATCGGTTTTTTGTTGCGGGTGTCGTGGGTAGTGCAGTTTCTCTATTAGTATATACTCTTTGATGTTTCCCAAACTAGCTTAGCAACATGTTGTTAAACCACATGTGTTGCTTAACCAATATTTCGTTTAAAAAATCAATTTTCCATGTAAAGGAAAAAAATAGTTAGTAAATTTATAGAAAATATTCTCCAATAACTTGTTTATCAATAATTCATGTATATTTTTTCGGTTTTCCACAACAAAAACAAAACCTCCTACCATGATTAACCTTTTTGAGACTCATAATTTACAATTAATTTTTTATCTTTATATTTTTATCATGAAAAGTGAAAAAATAAACGCCTTTGACAAACATTATAATATTTTTTTGGATATTGCTTTGAATGTCAGCAAAGTCAAAAAGATACTGCTAATATATGTTGGTTTTTTTTGATAGGATTTACTAAAATAGCATATTGCAGCTAACTGATTTTTAAAGGTGGCCAGGGGGAAATAAATTTTTAATTGGAAAAACAATACAAACTAAAGTCTCAGATTTTTTTTTATATATCTCGATGTATTAAAGAAAAGCCCATGCTCTGAGAAAATTATTGAATATAAGTTTAAATTTGTAAATATTAAGAATTTCTTTCTTCAAACACTTTGGTCAGATTCTGTAGAGCACTTGAGTTTTCTTTAAAAATTATATGTCATTAAAGAAAAAATTATAAATTTCAAAGAACTACTTTTATATATGTGTCTTTTTAAGCGAGCTGCCCCGCTATACAATCAAAAAAAAAGTCAGTAAAGTTAAAAAAAAAATTAATTGAGCCAGCAAAATTTTTGTTGGGAGGTTCCTTGCAGAGAAGTTGCTAATATCTGAAAAAGTGTTTTACTGAAAATTAGTGAGCTGATTTTTAGCAAAAAATTAGTAAACTCAGCAAAATGTCTTGCTGACTAACACTTAGTTCAATGCAAATGAAAATGGACTTGTTAAAATCAACAAAAATATTTGCTAGAGCTAAGTAGATTGAAAAAAACTAAAAAATTTTTACTTTAGTTAATTTTATTTTTAGCAAATGCAATTTATATACTTTATATTGTTTTTAAATTTGTACATCGAAATTGTAAAGTAAAAACATCTTAGCTTTTTTTAGAAAAAAAAAAAGAATGATAGCGGTTTCTGAAATAATTTTAAAAGTTGTTTCATATTTTATTTGTATTATATAGGATTATTACTATAAGTTTGACATTAATATGACAAACTTTTTCCTAAAGCTGAGCTGTTGGCTTGAAAAGCCTCATATACAGTTTAGTTATTTTTTATCACCCGGTCTTCCTAAAATCACAAAATTCTTTATATTTATAAACTCCATGCATCTAAATATAAACATTATTCACTGCATTTTTATATATATATATGCCTTTTTCCGTTTTTGGTAGTTTCTATAAAAACAAACAATTTGCAATGAGTTGCATCATAATGTCGCGCCAGAGCTAGACAAAAATAGAAAAAAATCAGTCAGCAACTCCTCTAAATATGTAGAAGAAGAAAAAATCTTTATTTTAAATTTGAAATAACAAATAGTCAAGTCAAGAAAGCAAAAAAAAAAAAAATAAATGTGTATCTAATATGCTTAAAAAAATCTAAACATTAGCAGCAGCCAAAACTGCATCTCCTAGACCTTTGTCATGTCTTTGGTTTATTCATTTATTGTGCAAAGTTTTTTCATCAAGCACGAAAATACATTTCCCGAGTGAAAATTGATTCGTGTCTGAACATATATGATCATGTATGGGATTGTATATGATCATATATGGGTATATCTGGTCATATATTTACATATATAGTTCAATATATGACCATATATGGTCTCATATATGACCATATATGGTCTCGTATATGACCATATATGTTCGGATCCGAAATTTGAGGGTATATGGTCGTATATGGTCGTATATATAAGCATATATGAATCATATATGAGCATATATGAATCATATATAAGCATATATGAATCATATATGAGCATATATGAATCGTATATGAGCATATATGAATCATGTATGAGCATATATGATCATATACGACTTTATACCCACAAATTTCGGATCCGAATATACATGGCAATATATGAGATCATAAAGGTCATGTATTGACCTATGCATGAACATATATGGCCAGCTATACCCATATATGATCATATACAAACCCATATATGATCATACATATATGTATGTTCATATACGATCCCATTTTCACCTGGGTTGTTGGTGTTCTTCATTTCAGCGTTTTTTTTTTCTATTTAACTTAAATACTTAATCAACGATTTAGTGTTAAAAGACAAATAATTTGTGGCAATGAAGTTGTCTGTCTTTTTATTCACTGAAGAATTTACGGTATAAATCTTCTTTTTTCATACGATATTTTTTAGTTTAGACTTTTCTACTATTTCAATATTTTTATGAATTGTTTTTTGCCATTACCAGTAGGCGTGTTCTGTCTTAAAATTGTAGCTAAGCAATATTTTTTTCATATTTTCTTTTGAATGTGCAGTTTATTTAATATGCACATTAGAGCGGCATTTTTTCATATAAATAAAAACTTTTTTTTTTTGAAAAATTTCAATTCAATTCAATTGTATATAAGTTGAAGTTACTTGGTGCAAATTTGAGAAAAATCGAATAGATACCAAAGTTTTTTGCATTTTTGAAATTTTGTATTCAATTGCCTATAATAGAAATATGTCTTGCGACATATATTCTTTTTATTAATTTTGGCATGCTGAACACGCATATTTTAAAAAAATTTTATACCGGACTAACGGTTTTTGATATATTGCGATTTCATTTTCACTAAGAATATCGTCCTTTTCCACTATTCTAGAAATTTTTTAAAAATTATCTTAGACTCTTTTTGTTTTTGCACTCAAATGCTACACAAAACATGCTTTCATTTGATCATACTTTATGTCTGAAATTAGAGAAAATCAAATGAAAATCAAAAGTTAAAGTTAATATTCCTTTAATAATCATGTGTATAAAATTGAAATGCATAAAAATTTTACTACGTAAATTTTCTGTTTTTCCAAGATATTTGTTGGTAAATTTACAAGTTATCCTTCAACCAACCTAATTATGCTCAAATGAAACGTAGTTTTGTCTATTCTGCTAGTGCAAAAATAAAACATTCGGATAATTTTTAAAAAATATGGTAGAATTTAGGGAAATAAAAAAAATAAAAACTCCATTTTAAGTTAAAATCAAGTCGCAATATCTCGAAAATGGTTAGTCCGATTTCAAAAGTTTTTAAATATTCGTGCTTAGCATGCACCATCTAAATGTTAGACCTAGTTCTACAATAATAGCAACAATAATTGATAAAAATCGAAAGTCGAAAAAATGCCGCTCTAATGCATATGCATATTTTTAGTATAAATTTATGAAATGTAATTTTTTGTACCCACGATTTTTTTATTTTTTTATTCATATTATTTGAAGATGGAAGTGAAAGAAATTATATAGAGTGTTGGATTTAATGAGACATTTAATATTAATAAAATAGCAAATAAAAAAATCTAGAACTCTGAAAAAAAAAAATTCTATATGCAAAATCTATCTTACTTCTATTTGCTATAAAATTTAGACTATTTATAACGGTTTTCAAGGAAAAGTTTATCGCATCAAAGTCAAACTTACAATATTTGTTGTCCTATATGATGCTGATAAAAAATGAAACAACTCTTATAGTTTTTCCAAAAAGTGGGCTAATTTTTTGTATATTATTAATAATAATTTAATTGAATTTGTGAAATTCCAGAAATTTAACTATATCAATAGACTTTTTTATGGAGAATTTAAAAAAAATTTAATTTTTTTTTTTTAATTGTGATCAAATTTCGAGTAAAATACAAAACTCAATTTATCTAAAATAACCAGCAAACATTTTTATTTATAATTTTATTTATAACAAAAAAGTGAGATATCTTTATATCGATCCAGGGAAAATATTCGTTAAATAGTGTACTTCATATATATTTCTATGTTATAACTACGTGACGTGTAAGTAATTTTATTATTTGTATTATTTATTGCTTATACACAAGGTAGCTAAAACATAGAAATATTGAAATCTATATATGCATAATATTCAACGAAGGTTTTCCGCAAATCTAATCAGAGTTACACGATGACACTTTCTGCATCTGTAAAATAATATATAGTTTAAAAATTGGGAATTATTTTTTTTAATTTTATTTCTTCAAATTGCACATAACAAAATATGGTTTCTTTTAGAAATGTTGAGGTTAAGAAGAAGAATAAACGTTTTTCTCTAAAAATTATAAACACTATTCATTTTTAAATCCGACTAGACTAGTTTCTGCCTTTTTATGGACAGGCTCATCAGTGATTTTCCATTTAAATTGTATTATTATTTGTGTCTTATAATTGTCAGATTATAAATAAATATATGATAAATTTTTCAACAACCTGCGGCTGTAAGAATCAAACCTGCGCTCATCTTACATTACAAACGTAACAATACCAAGTCATGACCGTTTAGCGATCACAGCCAAGTATGGCGTCGAATCTAATGCAGCTAAATTGCAGTTTTCTTTCCTATTAGCTTTTCCTGTTATTGTATATTATACTCAGAAGTGACAACACTAACAACACAAATATTCTATTTTTAGATTTTTGTTTATTTTCCTAATCTCCTCCGTCTCTATTTCACAATGTTACCAGATTGACGTGTGGTTTTAACGTTCAGCGTTGACAACTTTTGTGTATTCTATATATGGTTTTCAAATTGCCGATATTTTTCAACTGCCGGGAATCGGGAAGTTTTTTTAAACATTCCCAGGAATATCCGGGATTTTTAAAATAAATATTCATTAAGGTTTTTTTAGTAAAATATTCTTTTTCTTAGGAAATAGGAAAATATTTAATCTTATTTAAAGATCGCTGGTTAATGTGCTTTATTTCTTGAAAACTAGTCCCTAGGACATTCTGAGAGATATGTCTTTAAATTCAACTCCTAGTTGCGCAATATTTTCATCATTTATAATATTAAGAAGTAACCTGACCAACCACTCAGCTTTTGGAGAGACTATACCGCTTTTTAAAGGCTGATTTTTATTTTTTTCCGATTTTTAAACCAAAGTCACGGTTTTCTATATTTTAGAATCTTTAGAATCTCATACAGAATAATAAACCTTTTTCAAAAGGTTAGATATCGTTGGTGTGTTTAAGTTTTAGAAATGTAAGAGCATTTCACTTGAAATAGAATCTAGAGGTTTTGAGAGAAAAGTGTTCTTTCTATTTAAAATTTGGCTGTGATTAAAGTTTACGATTTTTTATCAGATTTTTTTGTTAAAAACTTTTTTGTTGCAATCTGCGAATTTTCTGTTGCAAATATTTTTTTTTTTTTAATTTAACAATAAATAACTCTGTAAAAGCTGAAGTATTTCAAAATATGAGGATTTTTCAGTTTAACTGATTTCCACAAAATCTTATAGAATTCCAATTGTAAAACATCCTTAGCGTCGTAGGGCAGTTTTAAGAAAGATATATTTAGTATCGAAGGGATACAGTAAAAATAATAAGCGTAAACTAAGCATTTTTCTATATAAATATTTATAAATTTACTTTTAAGATTCATTTACACACATTGATAGTCGCCTAACCTTTTGCCATTCGATTTTAACAAACAAAAAAATGTCGTATTGATAAAATAACGATTTTTACACAAAAAATATAAATTTCTTACTTTTTGTTTCAAAATCCTCTTGTATCTTTAGGGAAATTAAAATTTTCCTAGACTTTTTCTCTACTTTTTTTGTTTTTTTTTTAAAGAGTCTAAAATTTCAATTCCAGAAAATGTTGATTATTGAATTTAAACATTTAGCATTTCTAGGACTTAACATTTCTAGGACTATATGTTTTTTTTTTTTTTTTTGCTTTTTTACACATTTTTAGTTAAGCAAATATGGTTGGTTATTTTAGTGTTTTTAATAATTCCCAGTCATTCCGACAAAAATTACCGGGAATCGGAAAGTGAAAAATTGGGTTACAAACTCTATTTCTATAGTAAAATTTGTAGTATTGTCCAAATTTAGTTAAATTTTAATAAATGGGAAAAACTTTCATCATATTGATAATTCATAACTCGTTTTTCATTAATTATTCATCGTATTTATAAAGTGTTCTTAAATATGATGAAAAGTTGCATACAAATTTATGAAAAATGTTTCATAGAAATGCTTAGTTTCATAAACTTTGTTGATTTAATTTGAGATAGGCGTGGTAGAGAAGATTAAGCATCTTTTCTAAAAATCATAACTACATTGTAAATTTTTTATTGAATTAGACTGCGCAGTTTCTGGTAACACAACCTTCATCAGTAATCCTTTTTTTGACAATACTGTAATTATTTGTTATGGTTTTTATTGTTTGATTGCATCTATATGAAATTTTTATTTATTAAATGCAATCCTGACCGTAGCTTGAACCTGCTTTCTTTGCCACATGCACTTCGCACTACACTTTAGACAGAGGCTCTAACCAATTGATCTAAAGTAGGTCGATTTTTGCTGTGGCTTAAAACCAGTTTCAATTACACGGGGTCGATTTTACATTTAATTGTAATTGCAGAAGATAGCTAAGACAAACACCACAACAATTCACAATTGTTAGAAAATCATATGTAATTTAGCTTTTTATTGAAATTTTTGCATTTTATATGAAATTTAGGAAATATAATTTAAACTTTTTAAAATTTCAAAACTACCAGAAATTATTTGAAACTATAAGATATAAATTAAATATTATTATTTGATATGTTTTTAATTTTAAATAGGATTTTTAAAAGAGAATACAAATTGGTCCGTAAAAATAGCATAAAAAATTACTAAAAGTTAGTTAAAAATTATGTTGCTGGAAAAAGCAGTAAAATTAGCAGAAACTTTTTGTTAAATATTAGTAAAATAAAAGCGCCATCTATTCATGAAAATTGTTATTATAAATAATAAGACAACCAAAATACAGCTCTGTATTCATTAGATAACTAAAATACAGAGTTGTATTTGTCTCTTATGTTTCGTTATTATTTCCTTTGTTCGCTTTTTATGTTCATCGGAATGCCATATGTCAGAAACTGAAAATTGAAAATAATATTATAAATTAAAATTATATAAATAATCATTGATTTTTCCAAAGCTTTAAATATATATTTCTGGTTAAAAGAATAATATTTTTTAAATTATTTTATTAATTTTTTTTTTAAACATAAATTTTTTTGTGTGAGATTTTATTCGTTCGGTTTGAGATCATGACAAATTTTTCTCCAAATTAACAGAAAAATTATAATTTTTATATGATAATTTACTTTGACTATTAGAAAAAAAAAAAAGCACAGAAAAAGTTATTAGACACTAGCATGAATGGAATGCATTTTCTGACCCACTACGGTCTTCATCAGCATTCTTCGTGCCATTTAGTGTTAATCGTAAATATCTTCTTTTCTCTAATGTCATCATATACTATCCTTCTACATAAGCAAAGCATATCAACAAATATTAAAAATTTTTTTGTTAATACATATGTCGAGCATATACATTAAACGATTTTTACACTGTACCTGGTGAGTGGTTTAACAGTGAATTTTATCGTTGATCTATAAGTTTATGTGTGAGATTTTATTCGTTCGGTTTTTTTTACAAACCCAAAAAAATCAAAAACACGATAAAAATTAATTTTAAATTTTTAAATTTCTGCAACATGTTTTCATTTGCTCGGTGCGAGTTTACGAACAAATAAAAAGAGGGCAGATTGAGAGAGACTGAGGTGGATAGAAACCCACTGTCTGTATATACTCTTTGCCAGAATGCTAACTATTTTTAATATTTTTTTTTAAATAGCTTTCTACATTTTTTCATATAAAAAGATGTTTGTAGAAGAACTTATTGTTTATTTTTCGAGACGAGCACAGGGTATGAATTTGCATTGGGAAAACAGCGTTTGCCTATTAAAGGGTTAATTAAACTTTAAAAGTTTCTTTAATTTACCTCTTCATATTTTATATATATTTTCTTTGTGTTATAATTTAAAAATAAACAATAATTTTATTTACACCACAAATCCATTAATTTCCGTTAAAATTCTTTACATATTTACACTTCAGTATTAAAGTTCCCTTTTCTTTTTTTTGTACAATAAAATAAAAATTATTACCTAAAATTAATCAAATAAATAATGTTGTTGTACTTAATGGCAAACTGAACAAAAAGTCATAATGATCTTTATTTTATTCAAAAAAAAAAAAAAAATCACTCAACCAAAAATGTTTATAAACATTACATGAACTCAATTTATTTTGTAATAAAGAATTCAACAAAATACACTCAAAATAATTCTTTGTTATAAAACTAAGTAAACAAAACAAACTGCAAAATGTAAACAAAAGAGCTCTTTTCCACTAACTGTAGCAATAACCTGAGCAACAAGTACACACATTCAACTCCATGGGGTATGTTCAGTTTAGGAGAAAAACCGGCTGATAATAAAAACGCACTTTATTTGCTAAAAAGAGCTGAAAAAAGCCATTCTTAGTAGGGTGGCACTTTTTCTGAAAAAAAGTAAAATGTGTAGTCATTATTGGTGAAATAAGTAATTAGTCATACACTGAGGGAATTATCTGCCTGATATTTATGAATTTTTGGCTTAGAAGCAATAAAGTTGCACTGAAACTCGTTCATTGAGACCTTTCATGAAACTAACACAAATTTTTATGAAAAGTATAATTTGATTTATCTGCTAAAAGTTTCATTAACTCAATGAAGAAGTTTAAGCAGATCTAGATTCATATAAAGTATGAAGCTTTTCATTAGCTTTAAGAAAATGTTTGATCACTCTATGTACACTGATAGAAATGAGTTCGTAGTAATAATGAATTCCTTCATTAATACAATGAATTTTTAATTAAAAAAGTGCCTAAAGAAACTTTTCATTGGCTTAATGGAACATGTTTTATTATAGTACATTTTTTTAATTGATGAAAGTTTCATGTGTTTAATGAATAAATTCATAGTTTGTACGAAGTATTTTCATTACTTTTTATTGCAAAAAAAAAAATTTTTTTATACATCCCGACTAAAGAAGTTTATAAAAAATTATATAAGAAGATCACTTTGGATTTAATTATATTTAATTAAATACAATTTAATAAAAAATTATCCAATTTTATCCGAGTTTTGTCCCGATATAATTGCATATAATTATATTATATTTGAAACAATTAGATATAATTAGATACAACTAAATACGTAATAATCTAAATATGTATATTTAAATTAAGTTATATATACATACATATATTTGATCTATATAAAAGTTTAAAACACTACATGTATGTTTCATATCTGTAAATAACGTCAATTTTATTTATACATTTTTTAGACATCAAATTTTCGTTTAAATCGAAATTGTCACTTTTAATTAAATTTAAAAACTATACGTGTCAATACATTTAAGTAATAGACATCGATTTCGAAAAATTATAAACTATATTCGTAAAATATTTTGCAATTTTTGAAATGTATATAGTTACATAGAAATTGACTTCTGAAATTTTTATAGTTTTATAGCGTGTGAATTTCCATTAAGGAAAATTCTGTATTTAAACTTAATAAAACTTAACTTTTTTCTAATAGTCAAAGTAAATTATCATATAAAAATTATAATTTTTCTGATAATTTAGAGAAAAATTTGTCATGATCTCAAACCGAACGAATAAAATCTCACACATAAAGTTATAGATCAACGATAAAATTCACTATTAAACCACTCACCAGGTACAGTGTAGAAATCGTTTAATGTATATGATCGACATATGTATTAACAACAAAAAAAAAAAAAATTTTAATGTTTGTTGATATGCGTTGCTTATGTAGAAGGATAGTATATGATGACATTAGAGAAAAGAATTGCCATTTAAAGTGTTTACTGAAAGTTAAACTGGCAATTATGATAATGACTAGAGAAAAAACAAACACACTATAAATAGAAATCGTTTGTGGTAAATTTCATTCAAACTGAACACACAGAGTAATGTGGGATTTAACGTTACGCAATTTCTTTAACGTGTGAGTTAAATAGAAGATATTTACGATTAACACTAAATGGCACGAAGAATGTTGATGAAGACTGTAGTGGGTCAGAAAATGCATTCCATCCATGCTAGTGTCTAATAACTTTTTCTGTGTTTTTTTCTAATAGTCAAAGTAAATTATCATATAAAAATTATAATTTTTCTGTTAATTTAGAGAAAAATTTGTCATGATCTCAAACCGAACGAATAAAATCTCACACATAAACTTATAGATCAACGATAAAATTCACAATATAACTACCACCCTAATAAATTTACTATAATGTGCATGAATGGTTTAGTTACTCATAATATTGAGTAAACATTGTGGCAGTCAAACAGACAATCAGTAGTAGTACCAGTGTTGCCATGTTTTGAATGTTAAAAAGTGCTAGATCGTTGAAAAATAGTGCTAGAAAGTGCTGGATGGGGGGGAAAGTGCTGGAAAAAGTGCTAGATTCAGTTAAAAAAATGTCATCATATTGATAAAACTGTTTTATAAATCATTTGTCATCAAGTATTCATCATATTTATGATATTTACATAGATATGATGAAGAGTTGCATAAAAATGTATGTCAAATATTTCATGAATCTTCATCATTTCATAAAAAAGTTTCATAAACAGTGTGAAAACATTTATTTTGTTGTTTTCCTAACAATAGAATTTCTATTTGAAATTTAGAAATCACTAATAGAATTTAAGATCCTTTATTTGGAATTAAAAAAATGTAATTTGTAATTTAGATTTTTTATTTAAAATTCAGAATCTATCATAACATCAATTGAAAGTCAGAAATTCTAATCATTTAATGTGTTCCAAATTTTGCATTTAATTTTATGAATATGTATAAATATAATTTTTATAAATGTGTTAGTGGAAATTCTTAATCCAATTAATGTTTTTAAATCCAAAATGAAAATTCTTAACTTAATATTATTTTTTCTGAATTTTAATAAAAATTAATATCGAATGATATTTTCTAAATTTCAATTTGAAATTCTGAGTTTTAATTTATTTATTCTGAATTGCAGTTGCTAGGATATTGGGTTTTAAAAATAATGTATTAAAAATAAATTGTCTACATTATGAATGTGCTTCCCCATATCAATAAATAGTCATATAACATTTCATGAAAACAAGTTTGAAATGCATTTTTATTGCATTTGATGAAAAGCTATGAAACTTCTTCATATTTATGAAATATTTCATAAATATGCTCTTTTATGACACAACATATTCATATTTATGAAGTGTTACATTGGACGGAAATCAATGAAGTTTGTATTTATGAAGCTTTTCATAAATATGATGAAGCCTTAAATAAATATATATGACACCCAGTGTTGAAATGCATTATCATACAAGTGTTTATATTTGTACATATTTGGTAATGGCAAGTACTTGCAATTGCCACTACAAATCTAATTACTTTTATATGGAGATGTCGCGAAAAATAATGACATATCCTTACGAAACACCTTGCAAAAAATATAAAAATAATGAGCCTAAAAATAAATTTTCAAAAAAAAAACTAAATTTAATAAAAATAATTTTTTTTTTATTTTCAATTTATAACGAGCTTTCAACCTCCGTATATTTACAAAAATAAAGCAAATCAAACATATTGGCTAGGTTGGTTAATTTTTTTTAATAAAATGTGCCCACACGGGATTCGAACCTGGGACTCCAGGTTGTAAGTCATTTGATTTATCTCGACATGTTGTACTTTATACATGAAAACATAAATGACTTGCTTGTACAACATGTAATTACTTTCCACTTTACAAAAAATATAAAGTAAATAGTAATATATGTACTTACCAAAGTTTAAAATATAATGAGTCAACATATTATGAGATCATTACTTTATATTTAAAATAATGATAAACATATGTAATTAAGTAAGGCATTTTTTTTTGTATGAAGAAAAACTTTTTTAGAAAAATTTCAATTAAGTGTTCAGATTATTTCTTATTTAGTGTTAGGCCTAGAAGTTATTTGGTGAAAATTTGAGAAAAATCGTATGGCTTTACACCGTGGCGCCCCGCTACCAATGTTTTCGATTTTTGAAAATTTTTCTTAAATTGCTTTTTTAAAAATATATGTCTTGCGACACATTACTTTTTATTAAGTTTCGGCATGCTTAATTCAGCCAAACTTTAAATGAATTTAGCAAATTTTTTACTGATACACAGATTTTGGTAATTCCATTCATTTTTTGATAATTTGAGTTTGCCATGTTTGAAGATCTTCATCTTTCATCATCTTTTTAGTTAATAGGACGAATTTCCTGAATGTTGCTTCTGTTTTTAAAAACAATTAAACAAATTTCGCATAGCTTACTAGAACATAACTTTTTAAAAACCAAATTTTTAAATAATTTTTTTTTTTGCTCTCAAACTTTGAGAGCATATTTATCATTTTTAGGGCATATTTAAAGCACAAAAAAAATTTATTTACGAGTAGAGCATATTTTTGGTCACATTGACTGTAACAAAACCTGAAAAATTATGTTATCAGTAAAACTTCAAATTTTCAACAGAAGTTCAAAGAAATTTTCAACAGAAGTTTTGACCAATGTGGTAAAATAAATAAATTATTCACAATTGATGTAAAATTTTGTTAAAAAAAAACTGAAAATTAAGCAATTTGGTTTAAATAACATCAGGAGTGAGATCGAATAAATCCTAACACAGATTATCACTTATAACTTTTTTTATGTTTAAAAGTGAACTTTTTTTTGAATCAAGTTATCTTTTAAAAAGTCGCCAGATGATGTATATAAATTATTGGCGAAATCGGATTATTACTTTGGTTACAAATGGAAGCTGAACAAAAAGTGAGTAAAGGAGCTTTTTTTTGCCAGTTTTGGTGCCCTAATTGATTGGAGCAGACCATTTCCAAAAAAAATTGACAGTATTGGGAACTTGCTTTGTAGCCTTTATCAATAATTTAAAAAGAATCTTAATATAAATTATTTTTTCTGAGTTCTGAACAATTAAGCATATTTTTTTCTACGAAATTTAAGGTTTTTTTTTTGTAAAAATGCTACTTTTTTGTTTTCACTTTTTGTTTAAAGTCCATTTGTAAACAAAATAATGATCCGATTTCGCTAATAATTTATACACATTATCTGGCGAATTTTTAAAAGATAACTTGATTCAAAAAAAAAGTTCACTTTTAAACATAAAAAAAGTTATAAGTGATAATCTGTGTTAGGATTTATTCGATCTCACTCTTTATAAAAGCTTTTTTTAGTTTCATAAAAAACTTTATAATTTAAACCTGTGAAAAAATAGTGCTAAAAAATTCAAATTATTAGAAAAAAGTAAAATTTTGTTAAAAAAAATTTTAAATTGAACCAAATTGGTTTTCATAACATATAATTTTTTTTTTTTTAATTTCATAAAAAATTTTATAATTTAATTTGTAAAAAAAAAGTGCTAAAAAAAGTCTATGTATTTTATAAAAGTGCTCTCTAGCAATTTTGTATCAAATTTGAGGGCTAAATCTCAAAAAACAAAAAAGTGCTAGATCTAGCATCCATTATACGAAAATGGCAGCCCTGATTAGTACCCAGCTAAAGAACTCCAGCCAACCAACCAACTGTTTCCATTTAGCTCTAGCCTTTAACGTGCTATCTGTTAGTAAACAGTTTGCTCACTGTGTGTGCTTGGAATGAACATGAAACACTTCTCGTGATGTGTGTAAAAAGTATCGAGTTTTGGTCATTTCAGTCAATTTGAAATCGTGCAGTATTCAAAACAGTGGCGCGTGTAACGGTTGACTCTTAAATAATTCGCGGTAAACGAAAATGTTCGTGGAATTTTTCATATAAAAAATCTAAAGAAGACCTTATTCAGCGGGTATTTTTAAATGGAATTTAAAGTAAAAATTTTTAAACAAGTGTTAAATAAAAAACAAAAAAATGGTTTTTTGTGCTAAATAATGAAAAGATATGGAAAATAAATAAAAAAGAACAATTCACACCAACTAAATGAAATTCAAACGATTTTATTTTTAAGATACAAAAACAAAAGTAAATTTTTAATAAATCAACAAAAATAATTAAAGAAATTTATAATTTAATAACTCAAAACAAAAATAAATATTAATAATAATATAATTTTAAACAAAAAAAAAACAAATATTAGTTATTATAAATAAATAAAAAAAAAATTATAACAAATTTAGAAATATAAAAATCAAATAAAAATGTTTAAAAAAAAAATAATAATAATAAAGTACAACAGTTTATAATGATAAATCTAAAATCACTATTTTAAACTAAAATATAAATAATTGAAAATTTATATAAAAAATAAAAAAAAATATAAAATATCTCTTAGATACAAAAGTATCTTTTTGAATTTAAATAAACCTTTAACCAACCAATTCTAAGAAATCTATAATATCTGCAGAATTTGCATACATTATGAAATTATAAATATATTATCATGAATTGCAACGTATTCGTAATATTAGCATTTACCTAACCTATACATTGATATATGTATATATAAATTGTATCTATCATATACAATTACATACAACATACAATCTATCAACATGTTAAGTGAAATATGATGTTAATTATATAGTGTAGTACATATTTATGTATGTTTGATGATAAAAACATAATTACATGTTTCCTAGGAAAATGTTGCTAAAATTATAACAAAATGTTGAAAATAAGATAAATATATACACTCAGGGAGAAAAGTTTCGTTATATTGATGAAATTATTTCGTATATCGTTTGTCATCAATTATTCATCATATTTATGAAGTTTTCATAATATGATGAAGAGTTAAATACAAAATTATTACAAATGTTTCATACTCTTTCATCATTTCATAAAAAAAGTTGCATAAACCTTGTGAAAATAAATTTTTAGGGAAAAATAGTGAAATTTAGAAACCATTAGTTTGAATTTGAATTTTTGTTTTTGATTTGAAATAAAGAAAATATCATTTGAAATAAAATTTTTTTAAAATTCAAAATCTACCAACAATTATTTAAAATTCTGTAACATCTATTAAATATTATTTGAGTTGTTCTTAATGTTAAATAGAATTAATATAATATAAAATTTCGGAATTTTAATTGAAGTTTTTTTAATAGAAAATTATATTTTTTAATTTGAAATGGAAATTATTAACTTGAATTGATATTTTTAACTTTAGTTGATGTAAAAAAAATATTTATGAAACATTGCATTATTAAGTACTTAATAGAAGTTGTGAAATTTCATCATCATATTTATGAAACATTTCATAAATATTGAGAAGTCTATGGAACATTCGCCCCCAAAAAAGAAACATTTTTCAATACAAAAAAATCAAAAAGAATAGAAAATTTGTCAAAAATACTCTTACTTCTCTCCCCAAAATCTTTTAGTGGATCCGCACCTGCACTGATTTCCTTATTCAAAGTTATTTAAGAGAGGTCTGTTCTTCGAGGTTTTTTATCCTTTATTTTTCCCTTATTTTAAAAATTTTCGTATTAACACCAAGTAAATTATATAAAACATGGATATCATATGAAAGGTATGTTAAAGAGTCATTGCATGGGGGAAAAGACATCGTGCTTAAAATTTAATAATTTTTTAATAGCGTGGCAACCCTGTGTCAAATATAGACAATATATACCTAAATATATCAAACCTCTAATGACTACCAATGAACGAATGGCATGAGCTTAAGTTCGATTTAAATAAAAATTTGGATATAAAAAGAGGAGGCCGAGAACATAAGCTCACTCAAAAAAGGTTGCTAGTAGAATCAAGCGAAAATTAAAGTCAAAGCAAAGGTATATAAGTTAAAATAACCAAAAATGTAGTTATTTTTAGATCCTAAAAAGAACTGGCATATGTAAAACAAATAACTAACGTCGGGAAAAGTCGACTTAAAGCTGAAATATTACTAACTTCGCAAAAAGCCCAAACACTCCTTCGATAAATGAAACTCAAACCAACAACTTTTCATTCAAATTAGTTTGACCACCCTGGCCGTAGCCAGCTAATCAAAGTATTTTTTTATTCTGATCCAGTTCTAAATCTTAGGTTCTGAATATTTTTTTTTAATTTTAAAAAATCCCTGATTTGAAATTAGATTTCAAGAACATTTGCATTCTTAAAATATAAATTTTTGAAAATTATCAAATCCCACAGAAATATAAAAAATATCAACGAAGTTTTCTACATAAAAATTATCAGTTCTAGCTTTAAATATTTTTTAAAATTCGGAGAAAGGAATGGTGCAATTACTTTTCATATTATAAGGGAATGTTCGCTAATGTGTCCCTACATCTGGTTTTTTTGCTATATAAAATTTTTTTTAACTATATATCATCTTGTGGCAACTAATACAAAAAAAATATATAACCATATGCACTAGTAGAAATAAACTTGTAACATTAGCAAAAAAGCTGATAAAAATTAAAAAAAACTGCTAAATTTTGCAGACTTTTTTTTACTAAATATTAGTAATATAAGAATAGCAAAAATAAATCTGTTAAATTTCCAAACATTTAGTTATATTTGAGCAAAAATTTATTTAATTGAATGTAACAAAATAATCTGCTTAAATTAGCAAAAACATTTACTAAATATTAGTAGACAAAAAAATCATTATAAAATGTTAGATTTTTAGTTTTTTTTTTTTTAATGCGAATAAAAGTCTGCCCTTATGATATCAGCAATATACAATTTTTTGGCAAACATTTCTGTTGATTTTAGCAAAATAAACTTTTATTTGCATTCTACTAAACTTGAGGTAAATATAGCAAACATTTTGTTAATATTACAGTTTATATTTGCTATTTTGAGTCTATAAATATTTAATAAAATTTTTTGCTAATTACAGAGTAAAATACTATTTTCAATTAACTAAAATTCACATCGAATATAACTAAAATTTTGTAAAACTAACAGTTTTATTTGTGCCGTTCTTATTTTAAATTTATTTAGCAAAAAAATCTGCTAAACGTAGCAGTTTTTTCTGCAAGGTTATTTTTAACAAATTTTTAGTAGCTTCTTCTGCTATTTTTACATCCCTCTTCCAGTTATCTTATGGCTATATTTTAGTTATTGAATAATTGTGAGGTTTTACGTTTTATTGTTTATTCATTTGCTTTTACAGGAATGCACAGTGATAGATTTTGACCAAAAATAAAAAAAATATTTTTTTTTTAAATATAAATAAAATATTGTATATTTAACAGATATTTTGCTGCTTTTATCTTAAGAGTATTTAGCAAACAAAAATCTGCACTTTTGCAGCAACGGCATTTTTAACTAATTTTTAGTAGCTTACGGATTTCTATCTATTAGTGTGGATTTTTAAAATGTGTTGTCAATCTTTTGCATATGAAACGTTTTTAGTTTTACACAGACCATTTTTGAAGCTTTTCTTTTTAACATAACCTATGGAAATTTAGTAAATGGACAATTTTAAACGCTTCTATTTAAAAAAACTATTTATTTTATTTGAAAAAGTGTTTTTTATTTATATATATATTCACTTTTAGTAGAGAGCCAACGGAACGCGATCTTCTATTTGACGTATTTTATGCTTGATACCTCCAATCATGCTTTGGAGGACATTCATGTCAATTTACACTGCTTTTATTTTTCCTCAATTCTTCAGTGCATTTGGCTTCCCAACTATTTTCATATACTTTTTGGCATAAATGACCCCAAAAGTACTCAATTGGAAGTGCTTTTGGTACGTTTTTAGGATTTGCATATTTCGGTAAAAAAAATGTATGTTTTTTGTATTAAGCCATTCCAACGACATTTTGGCATAAAGACATTAGCAAGATGTCTGATGATGATCTGGCCAAAATAATATATTGTCTTTAGAGTGCACTGATAATAATCCATGCATAAAAATACCAATAAATGTCAAAATAACAAAAACTTTCGTAAAATAAACCCATATTTGTTCATTTTACCAAAGTTTTTGTTGTTTTGACATTATTTTCGTATTTTTAGCATGGATTATTATGAGTGTGTCTATCTCTGATAAATTTTTCCAGTTTTAATAAACATTTAATAATGTAAACATCCGCGTTTACAGATATAGCTTTTGATTCTTGGATGTAAAGTTGTGATATAGCTTTAGCCGAAGTGGCTGCCCACACTAGTACATTTGGTTCAAACTTCGCTTTGGCCGAACACCGTAACTTATCGGGAGTTTTTTTCTAGTCATCAGAATAAAATCCAGTATTAATACTTTCGTTGTTCCAAGCAAATTAAAAGTATTTTTCATCATCCAAAATTATTTGAACATTTTTATTTTCATGAAGTTTTTTCTTAGGTGCACTCAGGGAACTTCTGCTTTAAAAACATGTAGTTGTTTGGGTTGTAATACAGTTCCTTTATTTTTAATGTAAATGTCAGTCATTTGTACAACAAATTTAATTTTTTTACTAACCTTGTAGTTCATTTAAAAAAACAAACCGCATCAAATGTCTGTTTTATGATTTTACATCATTTTTTTACAGTTGTTTTTTTTTATTTTAAAAAAAAAGATAAAAAATAAATGTTTGTTTATTTTTTTACTAACATTTAATTTTTACTACAATTGTGGTTAATTTTTGTGAACATTAAAAAAGAAATGGCAATGTTAGTTGAATTTACTGAAATGTAAGTCGTGAAGTCGTTAAGTAAAATTTCATTTATTTTTAACTGCATTTGCAGTGGTCTTTACCTACATAGTAAAAGTATTCTAAGTGTGTATGCATATTGTTGGTATTTCTGAAATAGGTTTTTTTTTACTATATTTGGGTACTGTCTTTCTCTGTTAGTGTTTCATCTTCATTTTGAGTACGTTTTTGCAACTTGTTTCCTTTAAAACGCAAAAATTGCTGGACAACTTACTATTTGTTGTCCCGTTTTGATTAACCGCCGATTTTTTTTTATTTAACAAGATCAGCTGCGAACAACTTTTTCGGAAGTCCCTTCCTTTTTTATTCCGGTTGATGCCACTTCATTTTCAAACCGTTCGAATATGGAATACAGTTCACTCCCGAAAATATGAACACCCTAATATATGAACACCCCAAAATATGAACACTTTTTTTCTTCCATTGACTACTCTAAAACATGAACTTAGTGAAAAAGCTTTAAAATATGAACAGCTTATTTTTGTATTTTTAACGGATTTTATCAACGCAGTGTTTAAATCTAAATCAACAGGGTAGTGGTTAAATTTTTATTCAACTGCATTATAATTTGGGGATTTCCCTAGCTGTTTGCATTTAAATTGTCTTCACCTGCCAATCAAAATTTCTAATATACGCGTTTTAGTTAGTGCTAAGATTCAGCTAGAATTCCTTATTCGTTTTGTGAATATAAATTTAACGTGAAAATTTCTTCAATATGCATAAAAAAAAGCATGAGTTTTTAACTTTAAAAGAAAAAGCAGAAATTTTAGAACATTTGGAAAAAGGTGCAAGTGTAACTTTTAAACTGTATTTTTTTTAAAGAAGTAACTTTTAAATTTTGTTTCTTTTTCAAAAATTATTTGTTTTTTTTAATCCAATAAGCAATAAATAAAAAATTTAACATAACCCTGCAGGAAATGTCAATAGTGAAAAAGTATTGATTCTCTATTGACTGAGTCACGAGTACTACTAACCAAATATTCCCCAGGCAATGTAATTTGCTATAGACATTTAACATGTACGTGTCATTGAAAATCACTAGTGACATTAGAACTATTGACTAGGTAGTGAA
Source organism: Delia radicum (assembly GCA_021234595.1). Taxonomy (NCBI): domain Eukaryota; kingdom Metazoa; phylum Arthropoda; class Insecta; order Diptera; family Anthomyiidae; genus Delia; species Delia radicum. Next base: position 15,492,417 of record CM037851.1, read on the forward strand.
TAGGTAGTTCTTATGGGACCATATGTAGACATTGGAACCAAAGATTCACTAGTGACTAGGTAGTTCTTATGGCAACATATGTAGACATTAGAAACATAGATTCACTAGTGACTATGTAGTTCTTATGGGACCATATGCAGACATTGGACCAAAGATTCACTAGTGACTCGTTAGTTCTTATGGGACAACATGTAGACATAAGAACCATAGATTCACTAGTGACTAATTAGTTCTAATGGGACCATATGTAGACATTGGAACCAAAAATTTACTAGTGAGTTAATAAAGTAAAAAGTGTACACGCTTAGTTGACAATGTCAACAAAATAGTAGACAAAAGTGGAGACTTGGAGACACTTGACCCCAAGCTTCCTGCAGGGAAGAAACTTTTATTTTTATTGGAAAAAGTTTTTAAAGGTAAATTAGATGCCATTTGCAAATATGAACAATCTTTCAAAAGTGAACTTGCTTGGTTTTAATTAGTTCATATTATCGCGAGTGCACTGTATATTTCACTACGTGCTACTTGTTCCTTACGGAAATGATGTAACACTTCGTTTTTAGGATACCTTCCAAGCATGCTTTTCTTAAACTGTTTTTTCAACCACTTTCATTTCGAATTTTTTCACTTTTGAATATTTACAATAATGCTTATAATATAAGATTTTATTAACATGAATTTTGAAAAAAAAACACGCCTACTTAGCATTAATTTATATTTGAATTTTGTCCATTTACTTACTTTTCATAGGTTCTTAATAGCAACACCAAATGGCTACCTTTAAAACTACTTTAATTTCTATAGTTCATAGTACTACCATTTGAAATATGATCTTGTTAAACATCGAAACCAAATTTTTGTTTCAAAAAAAAATTTAACGAATTCCAAAAGATTTAACTGTTTACTGTAAAAAAAAGTAATCATTAAAATATCAAATTACTGATAAATTTACGAACAACAAATTTCATTTAAATATTTAAATTTTAACAAAATTACAAAAAAAAAAAAGAAATAATACAAAATATACAGTAAATAAACATAAAAATAAAAATAAACTGACTCCCTTGAAATATAATTCTCGCATTTTTTTTTTGTTAAACCAAATCCATGAAGTAATCAAATGCTTCTTAACCTCGTAACTTTAAACATTCCTTTTGTTTCAGTTAAATGTCTGGCTGCAAGTTAAATTATTTTTAACAAACTTTAACAGACAAAACGAAAATAAAAAAAAAACTGATCTTGATAATGATAACGAAACTAAATATGAAATGTAACGAGAAAAAAATCTGGTGGATTTTGTAAAAAAAAAAAAAAAAACTACCCAAGAATCTTTAAATTGCATTAATAAAATGAATCATATGACAATAAGAAAATACATTGTAAAAAAATGATTTGAAATTACATAAATAAAATTAAAAGTAATAAAAAATTTGTATTTAAATTGAAAACAAAAAATAAATAAACTTAACCCAAAACTTATATAATTATTTTTAATCTTAATTTATTGTTAATTTCAATTTATTTTTAGCTAAAATTTCGCTTTTTAACAAAAAAAAATCAGGTCAACAGTTGTGTTTTTTGTTTATAATTTCCACTTCAAATTTCCTTATAAGCTGTTTATTTAAACATAAAAATTTTTATATACACTGCGTTGCAAAACTATAATTACACAATAATTTCACTTAATTATGTAAGTTAAAAGAAAAAATGTAAAACCAATGGAAAATTAATAATAATTAACAAAAACACAATTTATTTTTTTATTTTACTATTTAAAAAGTATTAACAAAATCAATTAGTATAACAAGTTTTTTGTTGTTGTGACCAATATTAATATTTAAATTAGATTTTAAAAAGGGGTTTCCTTACGGGCTATTTTGGTCAATAATCTCATTTATTTATAAATAAAAATCAATTTATCATGTTTTTGCTCAACGTTTCGTTTGCTTTATTCAAACTTCTTCAGGAGCGTAAAGTTATAAAATGATTTTTGGTTACATAGTCAGAAAATATAATATGTAAAATTTATAAAAACTGGACATCACTACACAGAATTTTAAATTAATAATTAAATAAATATTAACAACACAGTACACAGAAAATCACAGGTTAAGCTGACTGTAGTATCACAGAACTTTGACAGAACAGAACACAGAACTTTGAGTCAAAGTTCTGTGATACTACAGTCAGCTTAACCTGTGATTTTCTGTGTACTGTGTTGTTAATATTTATTTAATTATTTATTTAAAATTCTGTGTAGTGATGTCCAGTTTTTATTTACAAATAAATTTTACATATTATATTTTCTGACTATGTAACCAAAAATCATTTTATAACTTTACGCTCCTGAAGAAGTTTGAATAAAGCAAACGAAACGTTGAGCAAAAACATGCTAAGTTGATTTTTATTTATAAATAAATGAGATTATTGACCAAAATAGCCCGTAAGGAAACCCCTTTTTAAAAATCAATTAGTGTTTTATAACTCTAAATACAATACATCTAACTTAATATATCAAAATTTACAAAAATTTAAGAGAAATATTTTAAAGCAGGAAATTTTAAAAATGCGTGAGGCCTCCATTTTTTGTATCAACTCGAAAATTCGATCAGACATACTGTCTACCAGATTTATTTGAAGTTCTTCCGTTATAGATCTCCACGCATCAATAACTGCTTCTTATAGATGAAAAACGCTTTTATATTGAAGGTTTTCTGCGTAAACTTAACTTAACTCCGCAATAATTTCTCAATGGAGTTTTGATCCGAAGATCATGCGGTCCATTACAATACTCATCGTCTCACGACTTATATGTACTGAGGCATTGTCTTGTTGAAAAATTAATGCTTCTTCGTTGCGATTTTCAATAAATGGCACCAATTTCTCTTCTAATACTGTAATGTACTCAGAAGAATTGTTTCTTTGGAAAAGACAAATCAACCATACCGTCTAGGCAGAAAGTGCCCCAAACCATTAAAGATCCGCCTCCGAAATTTCTTTGTGAGAAATATCGTGGTTCGTTACGTAGCTCTCTTCAATAGCTGTTAAAACCATGTGGACCATCCTAGCAAAAATTGTGACGAAAAAGTAAAAACATATAACTGTTGAATTGGAAGTTGTTCTAATTTGGCTTTTTCATCGGTGAATTTAACATTGGCTTGGCATAGGAGTGAAGTGGTTCATGTAAAGCTACTTTTCATTGCCTATTCCCTAATCTTTAAATTCTATGAAAATCCAATGTTTGTTATTTTTCATGAGTACAAAGTATTAATGTTTTTTTTCAGTGTAAATAGCTACTTCTGAAGAATGTATAGAAAAATACCCTTAAGATGTGATTATTATTAAGTTACGAATTTTGTTAGGGCATTGTCATTGATACTCTAAAATCAAATTATAAAAAAATTAACGCTGGAAAAAAAATGCGTTAAAAAAATGTTACATGCATTTACTGTAAATATTTTGTTTAAATGCAATTAGTCAAAGTAAACTTTGATAAAGAAATAATAAAAATAACAAAAACGGTGTTTTGTTGGTAAACAATTTAAAAAAGTACAATTGTATTGTTAAAAATAGATCCCAATCAGCATATTTAAAATGGTTGCAAAGCCAGAAATAGTCCCAAACTTAAGCTTGGAAGCAATGAACAAGTAAACCATTAAGATTGACATAAAAATGGAGTCTAAAGCACTGTACGATAATAGGAATATATAGACTCTTTGGAGTTGTTCTCGAACAACTTCCAAAATGCTGAAAAAATACCTTAACTAAAACTTGGAAAAAGTGAAAAAAGTGATTTGCCAATAATTACTTACATTTATTTTTGCTGGGATCAAGATTAAAATTTTTCTCATCAAAAAAAATCACCTTTAAAAGAAATAAATGTTTAAACAGTTCTACCAACAACAACGATTACTGACCTACCTTGCTCCGGTTGGTTTGTAAATTTCTTTTAGTGAATTCAACTCGATCAGCTTTGTGTCGGGGTCGAACTTTGGTACAGACATCAGCTTTTGTTGAGTAATACTCTGAGAATCCTTTAAGAGCATACTTATGGCTGACACATTTACCTTACATTAATCGATTATCTAAGTGGGACTCATCATTGTCTTGCTGGCACAGTTAATTATTTTATGCCAGTCTCGATCAGAAAGCTTTTTTTCGGGCCGCCTGTTTTATGTTTACCATACGAACTCAGATTATTTGCAAAAGTTGTGACAACCACATGTGAACAGTTTATTTTTCCACCTTCTAAATATGCTAAAGTTTGCGATTTTCCACAATCACTTAGATATGAACCACGACGCATTTTATTAAAAATTGATTAAAATTGCATAAAAAACAAAAATAATTCTTTAATTTTTCTTTATTTACTATTCGTCTTTGGTTACCGTTATGAAGCACTAAAAAAAAATATTCTTACACAATTTGTCTCTTAAATTAATTAAGTAATCTCTTAAATTTTATATAATAAGAGTCCAGTTAACACACTCTTACTCTTACAGTTATAAGTTTCAAGAAAAAATGTTTGTAATTTTAGAATAAGTAGTAAAAATCCTTTGTAATTATAGTTATGCAACGCAGTGTACAAACACAAAAAATTAAATATAAATATAAATAATAGTAAGACATTTTGTTTAACGGCGTTTAACCTAAAATGCATATAAATGCAATTTTTATTTTAATTTTAGCAGACATTGAGAATATAAAAAAATCCCCAAAAATAAAAATATAAAACGCAATATAAACATTGTTGTTAAATGCATATAAATTGTAATTGGAAACGTTAAGTTTAAAATTTTGTTTATTGAATGAAAACAAATAGTAAAAATTAACTTAAAAAAGTTTACTTTTGAATCCTGTTTTTTGGGTGTAGCTTTACATTACATTAGCTATACATTTTGAAGGTTTTTTAATTCAATATTGTAGACTAGAGTAAAGCGACAAAAATCCGAATTCGAGTTCGGTGGTACGCGGGATCGTTTTAAATATATGTACATTAACAGATTACGTGTGCAATTTTAAACATATCGCACTTCATCTTCAAGCCTGTGAAAACTCAAATATTTTTAAAAAATAAAGTTTAGTGAAAGTGCGCCACGTTAGGCTAGTTGATAGCGTGCTGGCTTATCTGTGCGGGGGTCGTGGGTTCGATTCCCACCAGAGGCACTGGTCTGTTTTAGCTACATCACGCCGAAAGCCATAGTAGCTAGTGCTCGGTTTGGGAAAAAAAATTAAAATTTAAGGGACCCTCTAGTCTACGCTTAGGATATTATGTAGGTAAAGACCACTGCAAATGTAGTTAAAAACAAATGAAATTTCAGCATGACTTACATTTCATTAAATTCAACTAACATTGTCATTTGTTTTTGACTGTTTATAAAATTAACCACAAATGTTGTAATAATGAACCACAAATGGAGAAAAAAATGTTCAATCGTTTATTTGTTTTTTTTTAAATAAAAATAAAAAAAAAATGATTAAACGAATGTTAATTTATAAAGGGTCCGCCAAATAACTTTTTTTTTTTTGAAAATGCTATAAAAAAAAAACTACTGAATATTCTCTCAAATTTCCTTCCGGTTAATAATGAAAAATAATTTCATTCAAATGGCTGCCTCGGCTGGCCATAAGCTTCATCTGAAAAGATGATTTTTTTTTTAATGAACTACAAATATCGTCAAAACTTATACAAATGTATATGTTTTCATTTAAAAATACAGATACTGTTTTACTACTCAAGCAACAACAAATATTTACGGCAAAAGTTTACTACGTGCACTTATGTAAAACTTAAATCCCTCTCGAACTGGTTTTGAACCGGTTATCAGCCATTTTTTATACTTTGACTGATTGGTTTTCATTTAAGAATGTTAAATTTATTTTTAAATGCACAATTTTATTATAAATTACAAACATTTCAAAACACTATATTATTTACTAAACTACGAGTGCGGATCAATAAATCCGTGACTTTTTGAAAAAAAACACAGTTTTTTTTTGCAAAAAAAAAAATATTTTTCAACATAATCTCCTTTTAGCTCAATGCACTTAGTCCAACGTGTCTCCAATTTTTGTATCACTTCCAAAAAATAGGATTTTTCGAGGTCCATGAAATAGACATTACTTGGCCATATGGGATCGTTTTTTTTAAATCCTCGTTAAATCGGTCCAATAAGTTGGCATAATATTCGCCGTTTATTGTTTTTCCCTTTTGAAGGTAATCGATGTGGATTATCCCGATTGGATCCCATAAAACTGTTGCCTTATTGGCCACGATTATACTTATGGTCAATTGAGAGCAAACGCGGCACCCATCTTGCAGACAGCTTTCTTAAACCCAACTGATCATTTAAAATCTAAAAATGAAATGCTTATGGCATCAACAATCTCACGCACTTTTACTCTTCGATCGGCCAACACCATATCGTAGATTTTTTCGACTTTTTTGGGTGTATTGACCTCAATTGGCAGTCCACCACGTTCAGCGTCATTTGTACTTGTGCTACCACAAAGAAAGTCAGTAAACCACTTTTTTACCATTAAAATCAATGGTGCAGTGTCCCCATAGTATTTATCAAGCTTTTCCTTGGTTTGATTGACGGTTTTTTTTCGCAAAAAATAATGTTTAATGAGCACTTCAAATTCACTTTTCCATTTAAAAAAAATTTACGAGGTTGTATTTTTTGAACAGCTGGTAAACGCAAAGTAAATGACGGAACTTGCTCAAAATTTGACAGTAGTCTATTAACAGGTGGTACTTGATGGGAGCAGTGTTGCATTTCATATAAATACGAGGGAAGTTCGAAAAGTCACGAACTTATTGATCTGCCCTCGTATTATAATTATTCCCATCAACTTTATTGAATATTTATATCATTTCAATTTGCAATTCAAATTCATTTAATATTCTTTTTTTTTTCATATGTACTCAAATTTTATATGCAATCTGTAATGAGATCATTGTAAATGTAGCAAATTTATATATGTTACTTTCCAAGACAACTGTCCAGCTAAAAAGAAGTATATCGCATCCAAGTCAAACTAATTGTTTCTTTTATAAGAGAGAAAAAAAATGGAACAACTTTTAAAATTTTTTATTATTGTATTAAATATAAACATTATTTATAATTATTTAACTGAATTTAGCAACTGCTGGCATTTTGACTATATAAATATAATTTTTTTATTTAGTATGTGAAATCACGAAATTAAAAAAAATGTTTCGAATTCTTAGTATAATAGAAAACTCAATTTATCTAAAATCGGTCAAAGACAATATTAGTTAAATATTGCCATTCAAAATTTATATCAATATTTCCATGTTAAAGCTACGTGGCGTATGAGTAATAAATAATACATATAATAAAATTCCTTACACGTCATGTAGTTTTAGCATTGAAGTACAATACTCAATGAATAATACTCAATGAATATTGTCTCCAAAACTAATCCAACTTACACGAAGCAACCTTCTAGATCGTTAGAAAAAAGTCTTACCATTCTTTTGCATTTTTGACATTTGTACTATATAATTTTTCCTTTGCAGCTGTTCAGTTGGTTTGAGAAGCGCCATATCGGTATTTTTTTGTTATTGATTGCATCGTTGTATATGAAGTATATTTAAGTTCAAGTTTAAATAATGCAGATATGATGAATTTTCATAATCTTTAACAAGATAATAAATTGCGTTTTTTATTTTGTTTAATTATTTTAACATACAAAATGGTGTTACATTACGGAAATTTATATCATTGTAATATTATGATAATAAAAAATTAAAAAAATATTATATTGTTCATCATATATATTTTTTTTTGTTTTTTTTGTGAGAAATTTATCATAGTTTTGTTTTAAAACTCTTTGTTAAATAAACAATTAATTATGTAGATAAAATTATGCTACAATAAATTCGTTTGAAATGGGAAATATAGCACAAAAAATATAAATTAATTATAAAATATGTTGAAAACTGAGTTAGATTCAACCCCAAATGTCTTGAAGAGTAGTTTGCTTTCTAAAATTTCAAACGAGTTTCTACATTTTTCAATATTAATTAAATTAAAATATAACTCTTCGAATTCTTCAAATTTAACTTAGTCCTCAAAACGGCAAGCCCGGCTGAAGGCGGAGTATTTAAAATTGGCCATAAATCTTCCCAATGACTATTTTAAAATAAGGATTTAAGCTATTTCAATAGAAAACCAAATATAGAAAATATTGTGTGAAGAGAAAGCGATAAATTTAGAATTTCGTAAACTTTCAAAAAATAAATATTTTGAAGTGAACACAATTTTCAAAAATCTTGAAAACATTTTTATATTGACTAGAAACTGTTGGTACTTAACGATAAGTAAGATTAAAATTTAAACTTTTTAAAAAAAAGCTGAAGTTTTTTTTAAAGAGCATACAGGATTCAAAGACCATACCTCTAAAGGACATCGTCTTAACTTGAGAACGTATGTACGGATTTTTATGAAATATGGCAGAAAAATTATATTTTGTAGTATTAGTAAAGCCTTTAAGTTTTATCAATATATGTCTCGTTTTTGGAAAAACGAAAACCGCCATATCTTCTTAAGTAAAGCCACAAAAAGGGTAATATTTGAACTGTATTTATAGTATATCTTGGTAAGAAGAATAATTTTTTCCTAAACTTATTCATTTTGGTAGATTATTTTTTGAGATTCGCTCTAAAATTATTTTGCTCCATATCGCCTAAAATGGGCAATCAAAAAAATTTGTTAGAACAATATATTAGCGGTATTCATTCTTGATAGCATTTATGCAAGGGTTGCATTAATACTATGATTTTATGCTACAAAGCGTGAGCGTCTTTTTTTTGTGTGCATTTCAATGTTGACAAAACAGCTAATTTCTAACGAAAATATATTTTCTAGCGATTTTTAAGTAGACTTTAGCGATTTTTTCAAATAAAAAAGGTTGGCATTATTCTTCGTTCTCAGTGGAATTTTAACTCTTTGTTATTTTGTGTGAATATCAACTTTAAGTAAGATAGATCCATTTTTATATTAATATCGTATTTTTCTTTTATTTAAGATTGTTTTTTGATAAAAATTTGTGTTAAAGTCAGTTGTTTTATTTTTTAATGGTAGTTTGCTACCAAGAGCGAATACCGCTACAATTTACAATAATTTTAGTACATAATATAAATTTGTGTAATACATTTTAAAAATTAGGTCAAAATGATAAAACAATAACAAAAAAATTTTTATCAGTTAAATACAAAATTAAATATTTATCATATTTGATATATGTTAGTACTTTAATATTAACAAAAAAAATGTAAGTGCTTTTAATATATACAATATAAACAATAAGGGTATGATGCCATACCTGGGAATACGAGTGGACTAATTTATTGAGAATTTCATTTAAGGACACGTTTTATATTCACTGGCAATTTGTCAACCGAACTTTGAAGATCTATATAACAGTGCTTTATTAATAAATATTTGTAATTTGTTTGTCTTTAAGCCACCTCTGGTGCAAATATTAGCCAACAAAGTTTAAATTTTGACAGAATATGAATCTTAGACTATTAAAGATATTTTAAAAATTTTAATTTTTTGCATAATCTTATTTACAAATCTTGATCAAAATATTTGATCAAAAATAACCCGTGTGAAAATGATCTGATCTGACCAGATCTAGTTAGATCTGTGTTACAAGATCTTAAAATATCTTATAGCATATATGCTCAGATCTGATGTTTTTATGTTTAATCATTTTTAAATTTTTCTAGCTAAATGATTAAAAAGTGCTTATTTTTAGTAAATTGTTTTGCTAAAATCAGCAACAAAAATTAGTACAAAATTCAGTAATTTGTAAAATGAGAATAACAAAAAATGTTACTAAAATAAAAAACTTTACTAAAAATCAGTACAAAAATAGTAAAGTGCAATTGAAAATTTTGTCTACTTACTTTATTTCTGACTGTACATGATGTCATACTTAACTATATTAAATTGTACAAAACTGGATCATATATATTTATATATATATATATATATATATATATATATATATATATACCCTATGGGGAATGAGGAGTCAATTGGCCTAAAAGTGACTGGTTAAAGAAGGACTTATCACAGGACTGGTATAATTTAATACTGAAGTGGGTTAAGCAATGTCAACTGTCCTAAAATTAACAATAATGCGACTGGTAAAGTGAGGACATACCACTTAACCAGAATGCTTATTAACAAGAAAAAGCCAGTTGGCAAGAATTTTACCCATTGGAAGCTGTTTAGTTTTCGTTTATTTTTTAAACTTAAAATTATTAATTTTGTTTTTTTTTCTCGATATGTATGTTTTTTTTTTAGGTTTATTAAAAAATTATTTAGAAAAGAACATCCACTGCTGGAAAAGGACTTATCACAGGACTAGTAATATTTACAATTGATGTGAGTTATGTAGTGTAAATTGATATAAAAAACTAGTTTCGTGACTGGTAGAAGTAGGACATATCACCTAACTGGTATACTAAAAAAAAAGCCAATGAGTTAGAAATTTATTGTTTCATTTTCTACCATTTTTTACATTAAAAATGATTAAATTGTGCGACATGTCCCTTTGAGGATAGTCATGTGGTTAGTCCGTTTTGGTTAGTCCTCCAACATGGCACTTTTGCGACAGTCTTGTGGTATGCCCATCTTTGGTTAGTCCTGTGGCATGCCACTATGACAATCCCATGTTAAAGTTGCCAGTTGTTTACATAGGGTACACTCAAAAAAAAAAGTTTGTAAAGTCAGCAAAAAATTTTGCTGAGTCAGCAAAATTTTATTATTTTTTATTTTTTTTTTATGCTAATATCAGCAAAATTTTGTTGCTAAAAATCAGCTCGCTGATTTTCAGCAACAAAATTTGTAGATTCAGCAAAAGTTTTGCTAACACTTAGTAGATTTGAAATACAAAAGCCTTGCTAAAAATTAATAAATTTTTTGCTGAATTTTAGTAGACTGAAAAAAACGCAAAAAAAATTGTAGAAAAATTGTAATTTAGTTAATTTATTTGCTGAAAATCATAAAACATATTTTTGTGATTCTTTTAAAAATAATTTACTATAATAAAGAAATATAAAAATTTTCATTTTTCCACATTGACGACATGAATTAATTTAATATCTGAAAATATATAGAAATAAATATATATAACATAACAAAAATTGTCTTTCAATTACTTACATCAATGGTTGTCTAAATGATGCTATCGCAACTGCCGAAGATAATTATAGAAACGAAAAAATAAACAAAAACAAACGAAACGAAAAAAACAACCCTTTTTGCAATAAGAAAAAGAAATCATAAAAATCTACCTAAGATGTGTGTCTTTGTCTTTCACTTTACTCTGTCTACATTTCTGTAAGAAATGTAGACAGATACAAAAACTTCCATGGTTGATTTTTTTATGTCTTATTAGAGTTGTACTTTTTAGTATCATTTTCCTCTTTTCTACTACATCTTGACATGCCGCGACATCTACTTCATTCTGCGTATATCTTTCAATCTGGTTGTCGTCCACACTATTAATGTGCTTATCACCACAATTTTTTTTAGCAAAATTAATTAGTAAAACATTAGTATATTAGTAAAGCATTAGTATAAAACAGTTAATTGCTGAATAAGTATAACAAAAATTTTAGCTGAAAACACAATTTTAGCAAAAAATGTTGCTAAAAAATAGTATACCTGATTTACTAACTTTTCTACTAACTTATTTTTTTGGGTGTAGGGTTTAGCAGAGGACCTTTCTTTGGCACGAAGGGACTGATCCTGTGGCACACGCAGGACCGGTCCCATTTCCCATAGGGTATATATTATTTATTTTATATATATTTTACTGTAATACAGAATTTGATTTATAGGATTTTCACGATTTTTTAGAAATTTTTAAAAATTATGGTGTTTTTAGACAGTTTTTTAAAACTGTAATAAAGTAAATTTGTAACTTTTTTGTTGGTTGGAAGAAAATAGCTAATTTTTCACATTAAAAAAGAAAAGGTTGAAATTTTCTGCATATTAAAGAACTTACAAATTCCGAAAGTTCTTAATGCGATCTATTCATTTTAAATATAAAGTATATTTTGTCACACATCCCAAACCAAATCAGCATAGCACCTTCATGACACTGGTCATCTTTATATTAATTGATAATTTTTCAAAAAAGTGCTATAAAAAAATGTTCAAAATTGTATTTTTTAATGAATTATGCGGCAACCCTGGAACAATAGTTTTAAATCATTTTTTTTATTTGTAAAGTTAAGACCTCAGATTATCACATGCTTTTTACTGCTTTATTATAAGTGTTGTATGGTATTGCAAAATTAAGGTTAAGGTTTAGTTTAGTGTAAGCCAAGTTCTATAATATTTTTATTTTATTTTTTTATTTTATTAATTAATAATCATATAATTACAAATTATATGCTATTACCCTAACCGAGCACTAGCTACTATGGCCTTCGGCGCGTTGTAGCGAAAACAGACCAGTGCCTCTGGTGGGAATCGAACCCACGACCCCCGCACTGATAAGCCAGCACGCTACCAACTAGCCTACCGGGGCGCACTCTATAATATTTATTTTATGAAATTTATTAAAACAAATTTCCTAATATTTGAATTATTTTTTGCCAAATTGTATAATTATTTTTAACAACAAAAACATTGAAATTCAAATTATTTTCATTCATATTTAATAATTTTAATTATCCAAATATGTACAATACACATGTTTTCACTCAAAATATCAAAATTTATATGTGTTATACTATAAATTTTCATAGAAAATTGAAAATTTTTATTAGTTTTTAAATGATTTGTTGTGTGTGATGGTAAGGTGGTTTTTATTATTCGCCGGTTTCCATATTTCACATGATACAAAACATGTGTTGTTAATAAATTTTTAATAGTTTATTTACAAAACATAAAAAATTTTAAAAATAATATATTCATAATCAAGAATAAAAATTCATTAACCATAAAAGAAGGTCAAAATTGAAACCCCAAATAAAAGTAAAATTAGAAAATATGTAAATATGTAAATTAAACTGACAAAAAAAAATATTTTAAAAATTGTATTTCCTTTTGTACAACAAAAATTGTCAAAATATTATGTCAATAACTAAAAAAAAAAAAAAAAAACAATATATATATATAAAATTACATCCGCAATCAATAAAAAACGCATTAAATTACAATTCTAACAAGTTGTCAATTGAGTTCATATAAACAACATACACCAAAAAAAAAAAAAAAATAAAAAAACACCGGCTTTTAACGAGAATCAAGCGGATGGACGGACAGACAAGCAGACAAACATTCTAATGTTGTATCAAAGATCCACTGCTAAAGGGGCTATGTAGTAGTTAGGAAAAAAAAGAAAACAGAGGCACCGTCATTTAACCCTTAAATGCTAAATTTGTTTAGTGATACAATTTTTAACGCTTTACAAAAAGAATTAACTGCACTTATATAAATATCACTCAAGGTTTTAGAGGTCGCCCAAAAGTAATATATTTCCTTTGAGTTTTTTAGTTTAACGTATTTTTTAGACAAGTGCATTTCGTTAGTAACAAATCCATTTCCTTTGTAGTAAATTGTTCCATTAAATACACTTATAAAGAAATTTTAGTTAGAAAGTCTGTTAAACGGGTTTTAATTTACACACAGAGAAATAAAGTGCCAACCGAATTGAAAAATGAATTTTAATTGCAACAACTTATAAATTCAGTTAGTACAACGATATCTTCATTAGACTTCTGAATATTTTTGGTATTGCAACTAAAATTCAGTTCAATTAACCGAACTTTGTTATGAAAACTAATATTAAGTTGAGCCAACCGACTGAAATTCGTAATAATAGAATTTGAGTCGTAGTAACCGAATTTCAGTTGGCAAATAGCTAAATTTTTCTCTGTGTGTAGTTGAGCTAATTATTTCTGTTGTTATCGTTTCAATCAGTAATTTAACTAAATTTTTTAGTTACCTTATGTTACCTCAAGAACAAATGTCATACGTATTTGAACTAATTTTTCGACGTAAAATTTAGTAATACGTGACTCTCAAATTTACAAATTTTGCCAGTTAATTTAAACCACAATGGTTTTCGGTATAATGGATATGCTAGACCGCCACAGTTTTGTCCCCTCCAAGGACTAGTCAATGGTTAATTTATGTGTTAATTAAACAAAGTATTTTAAATTGCTCTATATGAAATAATTTTCACTTTGTTTCGTAGTGAGTTTCAAACCCACAGCCATACAACAGCCTATGACTCGTAGGATCACCTCTTAGCGAGTTGAGCCTCGGTCGAAACAGCGATTAGTGTGGCTAAGTGGCGTTTTGTCAATCACAACATTCACAATTTATTGTTTTAAACAGAAGAGACTGAATTAACTAATACCTATGAACAATTTATTTTTCAACTAGAATGCTTCCTCTTTTTAATCCTATTGTTATCTCTTTTTCACAAGTGATTATAACATTATGATGCGGTTTATTCACAATTATTTAGTTGGATACCAAATGTATGTTAGAGTGTATGCCGCTGGACAAGTTTTTCGAACCATTATTTTTCTGTGTCTCCGTTATCAGTGTCACTTTAAGATGGCGTTATTTTCTTATATTCTTTATTTTATAATCACAAAATAGGCTATAACTCGGAAACTAAGCGAATTTGCTCTATCCAAAAATAATTACTCCGACCAAAAAACTTTACTCCGTATCTAATAAGTAATCTAAACTAACAACTAATATTCCCGATAATAAATGTGGACCTGCCTCTGGTCAGATACGTTAAGACATTTTTAGCAGACATTTTCAGTGCATTCAGCTAAAAAATTCCGTTGATTTAGCTAACTTCTTAATTAAATTAACTACATCTGTCAACTGAAATTTTGTTGTTCTGAAATTTAGGTCACCTAAATTTAGCAGACTGTGATTCTCAGCCTCACTAAAAATTCTGTTGGCACAAATTCAGGTACTATTTTCTGTTGTCGTAGCTTCATTTTCAACTATATGTACGGGCTTTTTTTTTAAGAGTCTACACATTATTGATCGTAAAACAAATGTGAGAAGTTCGCATATTTCAAGACCGGTGTAATGACTATAATGACCAAAATAGGAGTTTGAAGGTACTCATTTCCACCGAAACTGTTTGTAAATAACCAGATGTTTTTTTTTTTTTTAAATGATCAGTATTCAAAATAAATACAGTTATATATTGTTATCCAGTGTTGTAAAATTTAATATACTTAAGTATGACATTATGTATAGTTAGATGCAATTTTACTTGTCACGATAATTTTTCGTAAAACGGCATATTTAATTGTATCTTACTTGAATATGTTATACCATAAGTTTTTAGACGGACAATATACTCCTACAATTGGATTGGAAGAATGAAATTAATATATGGGATTAAACAAAACAATGTGTTGTCTCACGTAAAAAAATATATATAAAAGGCTCTAGCTTTTCTTAAACTTCGGGTTCTTATAAGATTTTTAACCAGATCGAAATGCTACTATCAACCTAGCTAATATATTTGATTTGCTTTATTTTGTAAAGCTCGTTATAAATTAACAATAACATACAAATAATCTCGATGTAAATAAAAACAAAAAACTGTAAAAAATATTACTTGAGCCAGAGTGAAAGCTAAAAATATTTTATATAAATAGAACATTTTTGGTCTTCAAAGTTTAGTAGCGTAGTAGTGATTGTTAGGAAAAGACCCTAGCCACGTGATTGTTTACTACGAAGACAAAATTGGAGCAAAATTGATAAATAATATGTTTTTATGTTAAAGCTATGCCTATTCTGGAGGCTCTAGCTTTTCTAAAACTTCGGGTTTTGATGAGATCTTTAGCCAGATCGAAATACTAGTATCAACCTAGCTAATATGTTTGATTTGCTTTATTTTTGTAAATATACGGAGATTGAAAGTCGTTATAAATTAACAATAACATACAAATAATCTCGATGTACATATATAAAAAGAAAAATCTAATAAAACTGTAAAAAAAAATTAAGTTGTGCAAAAGTGACGTTTTTGTTTTGAAATTCAAAACATCCTACTAAAAATTTTAATATCAACTCGGAAATGTTCATTGAAAATATTTATTAAAATTATTTTAAATGAACATCACAATTTAAAATATTAAACTTCAAATATTTTAGAAATGTTTTTTTTTTTTTTTTATAATTTAACCAATACTCAGGGGATGCCCCCTACTCATGCAGTGCATTGTATTGATCAGGAAAATAAGGTATGGGAAGGAGGAAAGAGGGAGTAGTGTTTGTGGATATTTGATTTAAATTTTTCTAAATTGTAAGTAACAGGGAAGACTTCTGCGGGAAGTTTGTTCCACATACGAATCGTTCGACTAAAAATCAGACTAGACTAGTTTCTGCCTCTTTTTTATGGACAGTGATTTTCCATTTAAATTGTATTATTATTTGTGTCTTATAATTGTCAGATTGTCTCTATATGATAAATTTTTCAACAACCTGCGTCTGTAAGAATCAAACCTTCGCTCTTCTTACAAATATTTGACATACAAATTTTTGATTGTTAGCATATAAAATTAAAATTTAGCAGTACGTTAAATTTAAATTAGGCTCTTAATTATCGGACCATAATATCTAGACCCCCTGCATTCAAGTTAACAATTTTATTTTAACTGGATTGAATCGTATCAAATTATAACAAACTCAATTTAATATAATCCATTTATATACAATACGATCCACTATTTTTCGGATCAAATTGTATTTCAATTATATATAAAAAGCTATACAAAATTTGATACAGTTCTTTGTTGCATCATATTCATTTTTTTTTAAATCGGGTGGGTACTTTCATTTTCAATCAGGCGCTTAGAAGTGAATTTATTTTATATTCACTTTAATCAAACATTTTTTTTTTGTTCTCCTATGACATCAAAGGGTTAAACAAAGCTCCAACAAAACATGACTGCATTATTTTTGAATTCCTGAATTCATTCACTATCTCTGTGCAGTAATTTAGTTGAGGGGGTCATGTATCACACTTGAATGGTTAAGCGAACATGTTGCTGCTCTGTATATTTTGTATAAATGTTTATACATCTGTTTATAAAAGCTGGTGGTTGTTTGCTCGATGGGACTGTTGCTCCTCCTAGTGTAAATATGGAACAAGCAAGTACTACAATATATGAACAAAAATTATCTGTTTACATGCAGAGATACGCAATTTTATTTGAATTTAATTCATTTTGTTATATTGTTCATTTAATTTTTCTCAAACAAAAGATTATTACAACCATTTTTTTATTGGAGTCACTATTTGTAAGAATTAAACGAAGGAAGAACCAGAAAAATAAAGAATACATTTAATTAGATACAAAACAAGAGATACATTATGTTACACGACTTGGTTGATGTGCAACTTACATGTGAGGGTAAAATAGTAGCATTTTTTAGACATTGAAACTTCAACCATTTTTGTAGATAATACACTCATAATAATTCATGTATAAAAAATACGAAATAAATATTAAAATAACAATACAAAAAAAAAAACTTTCGTAATATAAAAAAATCGTTAATTTTACAAAAGTTTTCGTGATTTTTACATTATTTTGTATTTTTTTATACATGAATTATTATGAAAATACTGAAAACAAAGTGCCAATGAAATATTTTGCTTTAGAAAAAGCTTTACTAATGCTCAGACTTGGGCGACGTCAATTACATTTCACAACCATTCACTCGTGAAATTTTTCTATAACTTTAATAATATCAGACCTACGCTCACAATTGTGAGTTTAAAAGCTTCCTTGGAAGATTTTTAAAATTTGTAATATCAAACATGGGGATTAGTAACAACATATGGGTATTTAATTACAGGGCAATTACTCAATTACAGCCAATTACATGTAATTAGACATAAATATGTAATTAACCTATACTTAAATAAACAAATATTAGTATTATCATATCTGGTGTTGACAAAATTGAAAATTTCGCAAGCAAGCGTTTAAGCCCATAAGTGTGAACGTAGGCCTGAAATTGCTAATGAATGATTTTGGAATGTAATTGACGTCGCCCAAGTCTGCTAATGCTGCACTCATAAAAATCTGTGCAGTAAAATTCAAAAAATGTCGAAATAACGAAAACTTTCGTCAAAAATATTTTTAGTTTATGATGTGAGCAAGATTATTCAAGTTTAAGATCATGTTTTTAATTAAAAAATTTCTTCATGCGCTAATTTAAAGCAAACTTTATCTACTGACAGGTCCTTACATGTTTCAATTCGCGTCACCAACAATCTTCAGAGGACCAATGTAGAAGGAATAGAAGATTCACCCACATTTGAAAGGAAAAAGATCAACGCTTTACCCGCATTGTTTTATTTACCCAAGAGAAGTAAAAAAAAAAACAAAATTGGAAGAATTGAACTAATTTAAATCAAAAATAAAACTTTTTTAACTAAAAAACATTGTTTGTGTAAAAGCTAGTATCTCTAGTCATAATACACTGTGTTGTTAGTGTTTATTAAATAAACAATAACACTTTCTGACTATAGTATTAGGGCCATAAGTCAGTTTTGCCGTACTCTGCAATTTACAAATGTTTTCATTTCAAATTTTAAAAAATTAAAACCAAAAGTTTATTTTTCGATCTTTTATCATAAATTATGATGCGAGCAAGATTATTTAAGTTCAAGATCATGTGTTTTTTGTTAAACTTATAATAATAATGTTTATTAGTTAAAAAAAGTTATATTTTTGATTTTTGATTTAAATTAGTTTAAGTCTTCCAATTTTATTTTTTTTTTTTACTTCTCATCGGGTAAGTAAAATAATACAGATAAAGCGTTGATATTTTTCCTTAAAAAATTGTAATTTGGGTAAATCTTCTTCCTGTTGGTCCTCTGAAGGTGACGCGAAACGAAACATATAAGGACCAGTCAGTAGATAAAGTCTGCTTTACATTAGCGGATGATGAAATTTTTTAATTAATAAATAAACATTGCACGGTTTTTTGTTTAACAAAAAACAAATGATCTTGAACTTGACCCTCCGATGAGTGAGAAGGTCCCTAGGGACCTTTTTGCCTTTTCAAACTGAAATTACTCCTACTTCGGCCACTACAACACCCCCCCCCCCCCAAAGTTACTCTGTATTCCAAGAGTATTTTGTTGCGCATCTTTTGGAAAAAAAATCAAGCCGATCGGATCATTACTTTAGGAGTTATTGAGGTTTTAGTGAGAATAGTACGCGGACGTGTGAATAGGCCCGTATGGACCTTGTACTGAATTTCACTAATAAATGCATGTTTTTGGGCATCATTATAATTTTTTTATTGTTTCAACACATAATTTACTTGTTCTGAACACAAAGACCTAAACTGAAAGACATTAGGGATGATGATAAAAACAAAAAATTAAAAAAATTTAAAAAATTATTTTTGTGTGTAGAATTTAGTTATAAACAATAAAAACAACAAAAAAAAATCAAAAAAAAATTTTTTATATGAAAAAAACATGATTTACAAACAAGGTCCGTAGGGACCTTTTCACACGGCAGTGAAGTTCAGAACTGTCACTCATCGGAGGGTTAAATAATCTTGCTCACATCATAATTTATGATAAAAGATCGAAAAATAAAATTTTGGTTTTAATTTTTCAAAATTTAAAAGTGAAATATTATTTAGTTTATTTTACGAAATTTTCCGTAGATAAATGGAAAAGAACGATTGCCCAGTAATACACTTATAGAAAAATAATCCTGTAAAAATAGCAGAAAAAACTACTCAAAATTTTTTAAAAACGACGTTGCAGAAAAAAACTGCTTAACCCGAGTAAAAACAATTATATGGTCTTGTGTTTTTTTTTCTTGAAATATATTATAATATGGATATAATTAGATCCAACTAGATCGAAATAGCTCCCATTTGATATTTTATACTATATCACACTCATAATAATACATGCATAAAAATACGAAATTATTGTCAAAACTACAAAAAATTTCGTAAAATGTACATATTTTTATTTATTTTACAAAAAATTTGTTTATTTTGACATTTTTTCTTTGTTTTAGCATGGATTATTAACAGTGTAGGATATTAAATAATTGGATCACCCAATTTGTAGATCAATTTTGATCTAATTTAATCCAGTAATATATTTGAGGAATATTATTGGATATTACTGGATTCCCCAATTTTGAAATATAAAATGGGATATTATTTTCTATTTGAGATATAATTTGTTTCTGATTGGGATATTAGATTTTTTTTGCTAAATATTATTTAAATAAGAACAGCAAAAATTAAACTGTTAAATAAAATATTAGTTATATTTGACTTGAATTTTAGTAAATTGATACAGCAATTTACTCTGCTAAAATCAGCTAACACTTTTGCTAAATATTTTTATCAAAAAAAACCTTATAATATCAATAAAACTTTTGCAATATTTTGCTTAAATTTTGTTGAATGAAAATAACAGTAAATTCTGGTAAAATCAACAGAAAGAAAACTAAATTTTTTTTGTGATTTTTTTTTTTTTGTCTACAAAAATTTTAAATTTTTTTGCTAATTTCAGCAGATTAATTTGGTAACTAAAACTTAGCACATTTATAACTGAATGCTTGTAGATACAACACATTTATTTTTGCAATTCCTATCTAACTAATATTTAACAAAAAAGATATATTAATTTGAGCCGCTTTTCCAGCAAAGTCTTTTTCAACTAATTTTTTGTAGTTTCAGCAAAAAATTTTTTTTTAATTTTTTTTCTATTAATGTAGAACTTAATAATTTGTGTAAATGGCATGGAATGAATGGTAAGGGAAGTAGTTCCATATTGAAACGATATAGAATTGGCACGAAAAACGGAAAACGAGTAGAATTGGCACACTTTATATAGGAAACGAAATGGCATCGAACAGGCAACTAGTGAAATTGAAATAATTAGCAAGGGCTACAAAATGGAAAAGAATGGGAAACGAGGGGAATATAAACGTTAAACACAAGGGACGAAATGGAATGAAGGAAGCCTAGATTTTAATAAAATGTATATATTTTAACATATTTTTTCGACTTTTGTTTTTGATTCATCGGTTTTTTCGAATCTTAAAAATAGTTTAATTTACAATTGATATCCAAATAATGCTAAAGAAATCAATTGGGTAAAGTGGTGGATAGCGAAAACCTAACGGTTTTTGCAATGTTCAGGACGTCATAGTTCTGAAACCGAAATGGTCCGGACTCTGAAGTTTACATTTCGTCGAGTTCTTGTCGAGTCGAGTTGAATTTCATTGAAAGCGGAGGTGATAAATTCAAAATGCCATTTTTTATTGAGTTGGCATGTTTTCACTGTTAAATTCAAATTCGTCTTTTAAGTGCTATATTTATCGTCTGCTCTGTTAATTTTGTTTATAGTTCTAAAAATTATATTTACAAACAAACGGTTTAATCAAAAGCATTATACTTTATTCAATGACATTTGTTGCTTTTTTTAATTCCGCTAAAAAAGAGGGTTGTTGTGAATATTGTGAAACTTGTTAAACAAAAATTCTGCATGCTACAATTTAAGTTTTTAATTAGTAATTTGAAAAACACTCAACAAAAAGATTTAGGTCAGAGTTGACGATTTGTTGTTTGAAGAAAAAATTTAGTAAAAAAAGATCAAATCAATTAAAAATATAAAAAAAAACTCAAATCAATCGTTAATAAATAAGAAATTCTGAGAATTATTTTAAGTTTTGTTTTATATACAAAAAAATGTTCTAACACTTTTTATTTATTGAGTTTAATTAAACATTATTTATGAATATATGTTGGGGAAGATGGGGTAATTTGGAACGTAAGTAAATTGGGACTTTGCATTGTTCCCATTCTACTGCATTTTCAGAATATCTAAAGATATAAATTATTATCACTTTGAGCAATATATATTTTACTTTTATGTAGAAAAACAAAAAAAAAAAATCATACAAAAAAAGTTTTGATTGGTATTTTATTTTCTTTTGTAAAGAAAATATTTTCTTTATAATTTTTAAGCAGGTAAATTCAGAAAATTGTTGTTTCGCTACGTATATCACGAATGATGTATTGGATTTCGCAAATTTTTAAACATTGCAAAAATGATGTCAGTTTTTGTGACATTGGTCATAATGGGTTAAATTAGAACGTATGTGTGGGATAAATTGGGACGTATAATTTAAACAATTTTAAACGCTTCTTCATGTTGTTTGTATAAGATTATTAATTTATTTGGACATTACGTAAATTATTAATTTATTTGGGCATTACGCCGCTGAAGTACAACATAAAAAGGAATAAAGCCTATAATGAAGTATGATTTAGTAAAGAAGGAATTGTGGCGCTTCAAAGGTGGGCGTTGGCTTAGTGGGCGTTTTGGTGTAATGGTTAGCGCGTTGGACTGTTACACAGATGGTCCCGGGTTTGATTCCCGGTGACGACAGCATATATTTAGAAATATAATATATATGAGTTTTCTATCACTTATATGTATCGTAGCGTAGCGTCCACCTTCGGTGTTCCCATAGCACTTAACCCCACCGAAGTAAAATAATGAATCTGGGCTATGAAACAAAAAGCATCAATAAATCCGCCAACTCTACATCAGGTGCGAGCAATAACTCTTCTAAGACTTATAATCTCGCGCAATTACAGTGTTGCCATGTCACCACCTTTCATCTCTCCACTATCCCCTTTCCAAAGACAGCAACACATTAATTAACCCTTTCCCTGTCCTGTGCATCACATATGATGCACAGCACGTTAATTTAGGTTGGGTTAATCCGGGGTGGACAGGGAAAGGGTTAATAGGAAGCATTTCATGAGTGTTCCCGATATGAAACATCATGCTACTAAGCCACCTATTACAAAACCACTGACACCACCGTCTTTCCCAATATCTTTGGATATACACTTTTCGCATAATTTTTTGCTTTAGCTCTGCGAGCCCCAAATAAAAATAATTGTCATAAAATAATTTTGTCCAGCTAGATTTTGGTTTCGAACCAAAGTGATATTTTACATTTTGTCAGTTTTTCCATAAGTCTTTATTCACTAAAAGCAGCACATAAAATTGGTCTGACAACGGCTGACAAAAAGTCAGATACTATCGTGATTTTTGAATGAGTGTCTAAAATGTTGTTTTTAAAATTGTAACCAATGACGACCAATAAAGATTTTGGCAAGCCTTGAAAAATTGGAAAAGTTTCAAAAACTGTATTTGATTTAAAGTTTGCTTTCAAGCCCAAAAAAATCTATTAATAAAAACAAATTATAAAACGATATATATCGCTAAATTAATACAACATTAGCACTTATATCATAAATAGTAAACTATTAGTTTAAGGTAAAAATACATGTGTCACAAACTTTTGAAATTTGGCTCAAATTTTCATTTTGGCGATGAATAAAAGTTGTGCAAACAAACTGCCAAACTTCTGGCCAAGCTACGGCAAAACTATTGTCCTAAATTAAAAAACTGATTATGTATATTTTTAAAGCATATTCTTAGTTATTCATAACTAATTTATTTGCTGAAAATCATAAAAACATATTTTTATGATTCTTTTAAATATAATTTGCAATTCGTTACAAAACATAAAAATGTTCATACTCCCGAATTAACGGCATTAATTAATGTAATCTCTAATATCTAACAAAATTATGTTTCAACTACTTACATCAATGGTTGTCTAAATGATGCTATATTTTAAAGGAACACAAATGCTGCAGATAATTATAGAAACGAAACGAAAAAATAACAAAATATAACATATACATACAGTGAACTCTCAAAAACGTGAACTAAGTTTTGCAAGGGGTGTTCGCGTTTCTGATTTTACTCCAGAATTGATCCACTTAGAATAAATTCTATTCCAAGTACTTCAGAACCAATCATTTTGTTGATTATTTAACAAAAAATAAAATATGCAACGCTTTTGAATATTTTTCTATAAACGTGGTTAAATTATTATTCGGGGATTCCCCAAATTACTAAAATATTGAAGAAATAGAAACATTTCTTATAAAAAAAATGGGTTCACGTTTTAGAGCTATTGAACTTTGTTCACGTTTTTGAATAGTCAATGTAAAAAAAGGGACGTTCATGTTACTGGATGTTCACGTTTCTGCGAATCCACTGTACAACCCTTTTTTGGCAATAAGAAAAACGAAACATAAAAACCTAACTAAGATGTGTGTCTTTGTCTTTCGCTTTAGTCTGTCTACCTGTTGTATATTTGTTTGCAATTTGACCACACTAGATTATTAATCTCTATAAACATTTGGTTTACAACATAGATGCCCAATGTAGTAGTATTGGTGAGAGTGACGAAATAACACTGGAAGAAAACAATTTGCTATTCATTTTATTTAGTCGTCAACGAGATTGCGACGAAAGCATAAAAAGAATAAAAAGATTCTTCGAAGTGTTTATAAATTTTCCCTCAATTAATCATTGTTCAATTTGCAATTAAAAAGTAATGAAATCTTCTATGTTGATATTCTTATTGCAGTTACGCAATAAAAGTATATTTCTCAAACTAGAAGAATTCAGCTTATTGCGTTTTTTTGAGCAAATATAATTCAAATCTGAAAATATTTGTTCGCAAAGATACGTTGAGGGAAATAAAGATAAACACTTCAATGAAATCTGTAAAGAGACTAACTAAAAAAAAAAAATCTTCTTTATTTCAGGATATATTGTACCATCCAGATTTTTCCAGAATTCTATATTGTTAAAATTATCCGGCAAATCTATTTCACTTCGAAGTATAATAAGTTCTGTTTGAATTGGAAATTCGTACTTTAATATATCGCATTTAAAAGGGTTTTGAAAAATATCCAGTAAATGCTGAATATTTTCAAAATCCTTAAACCTGTCATTAAAGTTATTAAAAAGCGTTTCTAATATTTCCAAAGTTCCAACTTTTTCAAGATTTTCTCCTTGTCGTAAATAACAGAAGTTTTCGGAAAGTCCGAAAAGTCTTCAGAATCAATTTGAGCTGCAAGTAAAAATAGCAGAGTTTTAAAATCTGAAAGAATTTTAAACATATCCGAAATTTTATTATCTTTTCCCTGCAGCTTCAAATTTAACTCATTCAAAATGTTACAAATGTCTGTTAAAAACGCCATGTGTAAAATAAATTAATAATCTTTTGAATATTCTTTCTGCAAGTGTAGTTTGTCTCTCCCTCTCAACATGCTGATTTCCTATTGGTTGATTGACGATCAAACAAAAGAGCGTAAGTATACGTGTGAGTTTAATTTGCTGATATCAGCTACTACTGGGCATCTATGGTTTACAACAGTGATGTACTTTACGCACACTATTGCATTTATACTTGTGTGTGTAGCAGCGAAAAAACGAAGTTTATTCTACGGTACACTGATAATAAATTTCAATTGCAGAAAAAAGATTTTTTTTGAAAAAAGTGAATTTCATAAAAATATATTTTTTAATATATGAACCCCTTTGAAACTAAAAAATATATATTTTTTTCTATTTCGGCTTAAGCGGACAAGGGCTCCTGGGAACCACCATGGCTCAGAAACAGTTTAGCGTTGTATCATATTAGTGTGTGTACTCAAGTAAAAAAAATTTTGTTACAATTTAAAAAAATAGATTTTTTGCATAGAAAGAAAGCTACACTCATAGAAATAAAGCTGTACAAATGCGCTCATAGAAATTTTTACAAAATTCGGGCTAAAACTAGCAGGGCATTTTTAACTAATTTTTAGTAACTTTTTTTTGCTATTTCTACAGACTTATTTCTATGAGTATAGCTTTCATTTCTATGACTGTACAAGAATTAATTTCAAATATAATTTTGGTACACTCCTAGAAATAAGTCTGTAGAAATAGCAAAAAAAAGGTACTAAAAATTAGATAAAAGTGACTCTGCAGAAAAAACCAGTTGAATTAAGAGATTTTTTAACTAAATATTTGCAGACTTAAAATATCAAACAAAAACTGTTGTGTTAACATTTTTTTTTTTGCTAAATTTAGCCCGAATTTTGTAAAATGCAAATAACAGGTTAAATTGTTAAACCAACTGAAATTTTTGCTAAATAATTGTAAATTTCTGATTTAATAACTTAAAATTTTTAATTGCATTAAAAAAAACTTAAAATTTTCAAAATGTTTATGATTTTATTTGGGTACAGATATTTAGTAATTAGTTTTGCTAATGTTAGCAGGTGTTTTTGTTACTTTCAATTATTGGTTATTCATCAGGTTTATTTTTGCTATTTTAAGTCTACAAATATTTAGTTTAAAAATCTGTTAATTCAACTGGTTTTTTTCTGCGGGGTCATTTTTAACTAGTTTTTAGTTACTTTTTATGCTTTTTCTACAGACTTATTTCTATAAGTAAAGATATTGCTGGGTCAATTAATATTTTTATTTAAAATAAGAATATTTCACTGGTGTTTGTTTAGGGTTTTTAAATAAAAAAATAAATAAATAAAAATTTTTCACTTATAATTTTATTACAAATTAAGCATTGTGCATCGTCATCCATATTCTCTATAAAAAAAAAAGTATTTTCCCATTCATCATCAAACATATTTCTACGTGTATTTTTATTTGTGTTCCGCAGCGTGGTGTTGCTTCAACAATGGTTCAACTACAATTGATTTGTTTTCTTTTAACTCAGTGAGAACAAAGCAAAAGTCGAATATGCACATCGAAAGCCATACGAAGATGTTTATAGAGTACGTGTGTTGACGCAGCGTAAGCAGCATTTTCTTCTGTAACCCCGTGTGGTTGGAAATTGAGAGGAAGTACATCACTGGTTTACAAAAACACATTTAATCTTTACTAAATTTAAATATTTTATTTTGTCTTTTTTTTAATAAATAGATAATTATTTCAGAAGCCGGTGACAACGCAAAATTTAAGTTGTTTCAATCTACAATTTTATTTTATGTCTGAAAAACAGATACAAAAATCTTCCATGTTTGATTTTTTATATGTCTTACTAGAGTTGTACTTTTTAGTATAATTTTCC
Organism: Delia radicum; assembly: GCA_021234595.1. Lineage (NCBI taxonomy): Eukaryota > Metazoa > Arthropoda > Insecta > Diptera > Anthomyiidae > Delia > Delia radicum. The sequence goes on from CM037851.1 coordinate 15,519,481, forward strand.
TAGTCAATACTACATCTTGACATGCCGCGACATCTAATTCTAATCACCACTATTTTTTTAGCAAAATAAATTAGGAAAACATTGGTATAATATTAGTAAAACATTAGTTCAAAACAGTTAAGTGCTGAATAAGTATAACTAAAATTTTAGCTAAAAACATAATTTTAGCAAAATATTTGCTGAAAATAGTATATCTGATTTACAAGACGTTTTACTAACTTTTCTACTAACTTAATTTTGTGGTGTTCTTTTGGGTTATTCAGCAACACCACCGACCACTCTTTGGAATTGATTTATCAAAAGATTAAACAAAAATAGAGGTGGATGCCTTTTAGGCGCTAAAATATAACTAGTTCCAAATTACCCCACCTTCCCCTACATTATTGCAATGATATTGATTATATACAATATGTAACACAATTTTTTATTTAATATTCTCCCCATTCTGCTATAAATCTTTCATTGGTATGTCTGTTTAAATCAAAATTATACAAAGGCGTTGTCTTCTTAACCCTAAATATATGAATAAATAAATGACTTCATTCGTCATCGAAAATATAAAAAAAAACTTCATTATTTAAACACTGATATTCTGTTGTAGTAGTGTCTGGGATATAGGCTTGCAAATGCGATTTTTTATATTTTGTTTTTTTTTTTTCCTTCTTTTATTATTTTTTATGTGTATTTCCATATTTTTTCTTCTTTTTATTTTTTCTTCATTCCAAAGTAAGTATGACTGAAAAATAAAGGAACATTCCATTTCAATATTGCACTTTGTACAAAGTCAACCATATGCCTGTTTAACCATGAAATTCTTATTTTTCATTCCTAACAATCGATAAATTCTTATAAAGCGAGAAAAAAAAAAATTTTAAAAAAACAAACAAAATATAAGCAAAATAAACTTAATAAAGAAGCCTAAAAAAAGTGTCAGTTTGAGTTTAAAAACATGACCATTTATGGTGTTAAATTTCATGGCAGACAAATGAGCACAGAAAAACAAAAAAAAAAGCAGAAAAACAAAATTTAAATTTATTAAAATTTTTGATTTTTTTTTTTGCTAGAAATGATAGAAAAAAAAAGCTGTCGAAGTTATAGAAAAAGACTAAAAATATTTTTTTAAAAAAATTCTTACGATTATTGGTACTAAAATCTATCGTTTCATATCAAAATTTTGCGAAAGCGGTTATGACGCGGTTTTAAACGATTTTGCTATATTTTGAAAACTCGTTTTGAATACTATTTTTTGTAGTTCTACATTCTTTAATTCACTGCGCAACTTGAATAATAAACCAATATTACCGAAAGTGGGTTTCTATCCACCTCAGTCTCTCTCAATCTGCCCTCTTTTTTATTTATTCGTAAACTTGCATCTAGCAAATGCAAACATGTTGCAGAAATTTAAAAATATAAATTAATTTTTATCATGTTTTTTAATTAAAATTTAATAAAATGTTTATTTAAAATTTTAACGAAAAAATAAGCAAGTTAAAATTAAAATATATTCAATTTTAATTGAAAATAGCAAAACGTTAGCAAAATTAAAGTAAATGTTCTAAGAAACAATTTTTTATCAACATGTTGCAAATATTTTTTAGTATAAAAACAATGTTTTCGTTTGCTTGCCCGAGTTTGGTATTTTGTTGCTGAGAGGCGTGGGAAGTGAAGTCTCTCTATTTGTATATACTCTTCGACCAGTAATACTAAATACTTAGGACGCACTGATTTTAATGGAGTACCCAGTTTCTTCATTTATGGGCCAGATTTTTTGGCCATTTTCATTACCCAGTTTTTATTCATAAAATTTTAAAACTCAAATATTTTATCTTAGTTTTTTATGGTAATACATAAAAACCTTCAATAAAATTCGGGTATCAAATTTGGTTAATTAATGTACAGCTTTAACTAGTAAATCCTCTGTTTTTCTCAGTTTTTATTATATTTTACTAGTTTTGCATAATTTGTTATTGCATTTCGCAATTGGTCGAACAATTTTTGTGCATAAGCAAAACAGAAGCAAAAGTATGAACCAAAATTAAGTTTACGCCTTACTAAAATTTAGTTTCTAAAATTTTCCTTAGCATTTGGACAAACACATGGTTCTGGCCAGGCATATTTCATATTTGAGAGTTAATTAAGCATACTTCTAGTTTAAAATATTGTTGGCTTTCTATCTGTAAAAAAAAAAATCAAAAATAAAGTTTTTGAATTAATAAATGAAATGAAATGAAATGAAAGTTCCAGCCGACATTAAATTGTCGCCGGCGGCGGCTAATCAAAAATATACTCGGCGGCGGCTGAAAGTCGACTGAAGCCAACCAATTTTTGGCGGCGGCGGCTAAACGAAAAAAAACTCGACGGCGACTAAAAATCGACTAAGCCGATGGGTAAAAAATGTTTTATAATTTAATTCACTTATTTATTTGTAATCTAAGCTAATTTTACAAAATTTCATGTTTTCCAATATGTCTTTTATGTATAGACTACCAAAATGCTTCCAACATTCCGATAAACCCGTTAGGTTTACTTGAACCTTTGCCATTTTTTTTTATATCATCTTTTCTTTTAAACAAGTCTTCATATATGCTATATCGGCAGATTTTGAAATAAATGTATTTACATCAGTAGAAGCCTCTGACTTAGAATCAGAATCAGATGAAATTGTGGGATTAGCTTGTGTAGTATGGAAAAAGTTTTTTATATTTTTTTGAGCCATTGTGAGATTTGTAAAATTTACTTTTTCTAGTGAAGCGCAATATAACGACACATTTTGCAAACGCTAGAGAATTCATAATGAAAACCTATGGTTGCCAGATTGGGGGGTACTAAAAGCCGGATGAAGGCGGAGGATTCTTAAAATAATATGATTTTTTAGTTAAAATGAATTAAGATAAAAAAATATCGGCTAAGCTGATATAGTCGGCTCAGCTGATATAGTCGCTCAGGTCGGCGCACTATGCTTCGTTCCCATATAACGAAGGGACAAAAATAGAAGGAGTAGTCAGATATTTTTGAAATTTGGTACACTAGCATAAAATAGCTTAGTTAAGAAAAATAAGAATTTTTGGAAAAATCGGCCCTAGGACACGCCTACCTCCCATGTGTCCTGAAATTGAAAAATATAATTTTAGCTTCAATAATGCCCACAAAATTACAAAGAGTGGTCATGCTGATACACATGCAACTAGCAACGTGTGTGTAAATTTTTATTTAAATCGGACTAAGGACTCAAGGTCCTGCTGTATATCCTTTTTCTTAAAAACGCTACCACTCCTAACAAAATTGTCTGATCGTAATAAATTTTGGTATGTAAATTGATATTTGCAAGATGTATATTTGTGCCAAATTTGGGTAGAATCGGATTGTCAATGTGGAAAATACAAAAACATCATTTATTGAAAAATAGGAAGAACCGGTTAAAATGCTCTTGCAAAAATAAAACTATAAGGATATTTGAAAGATAACATAAATGAAAAAATTAAAGAGGAAAACTAGCAATGTAAACGTCATTAAAAATTATGAAAAAATCATATCGCACTTCCTTTAAAATTTTTATTTTTCCACTTTTCGAAAAAAATCGACGAGTAGTATTCATATCCGCTGTAAAAATATCGTGCTATTTTGCCTACTTTTTGATAATGAAATGGTTGGTTTAAAAATTCTTTTTCATGTGCCTTTAATATTAAATTTAAAATTGTTTTGCTTCTACTGAACATTTTGAGTTAATACCCTCCTGTTGATCAAGTGCGATATATATTGATAAAAAAATTAAAATTTTGGATTTTTAAACAAAAATTATAATAGTTTAACTTAATAATTATATTTTATCACTGCTAAAATAAAAAACGTTAAAAAAAATATAAAGACAAACTTATAACAAAGCATCATCCCTACTTGATTCTTCCCAAAACCAATTTTCGCTTAACGAAGAACTCATCTCGTCTTCTGTTATCTCATCTTGGATTTCAACATTTTCCCCAAGAATATATTTCCCAATTTCAGCATCTATTATTTTATTTTTAATCTTAATGTTTCTCTTTGATGATAATACGGGATCTGAAGACAACAACAAATATGTCATTAAATCTTTATTTGTGTTTTCTCGAGACGTTTTTCTAGTGTGAGGCAATCGCACTTTCCTCACATTTCTATGGTTGGCTTCCAATGCTTCTTCAGACAAACATCCTTGAATGAAAAAAAGCTAATTAGTTTTTTATTTAATTTGTTTGGGTCTCCGAGTTTATCTTAAATGTTAAACGTGTTAGTGGTGTTCTATGAGGAGGGGCTGAAATGACCCCTAAAAATGGCAGATAGAGGGTTAATTAGTTCTATGAAAAGAACCGTCTTCAAATTTTATTAAAATCATCTACTAACCTTGTATTAGATTTAATACATTTTTTTTGACTTACTCAAAACGCCTTTAAAAAAAATTAAAAACTTCAGTGGGCTATAAAAAAAGAACTCGAGCTAAATTTTGAAAATACTTCAGTGGTTTTGGTCTACTAATGATATAATTAATTTTTTTTATTTTTTAACATTCAAAATATAAAATCGTGTTGCGCAATGATATTAAACACTGTTAAATGCCTGATATTTGAGTAAAAATCATAAAATTAGGCATTTAAAAAAACGCATTTTTTTTAAGTTGTGGTAAAAAATAGGCACTAATTTTTGAATACCCTGTTAGCTAAGAGTATAAACTTACAAAAACAGAAAAAAAAAAATATCTAATTTTATATAATTTTTTTTTATACTCCATCAAACTTAAGTAATTTTTGGATTTTCAACAAAAAAAATGTGTTTTTCAGAACAATAAAAAAAGTTATTTTGTAAATAAATACTAAATTATAAATTTTAATTTAACTACAAATATATCAAAGTACTTGAAAACCAAATTTCGAGCGACTTTTTAAAAAAATGAATTTTTCAGAATTATTTTTGTGAAACAACTAAAACTCATTTTTCTGTTAAGTAATTTTTGCAAGAAATTATCTGCTTTTAACGCCCTCTCGTGGTGGCAAAAGCAATCGGAAAAATTTTTTTTGTTAACATTTATTTGAGATACCTTATTATCTTTCAAAAAATCTGTATTTAAAAACAATTTGAGACAAATTTTTTTTTTTGATTTTGTCTATGGGACAAAGCATAGTGCGGCGGCGGCTCGAGTACCTGAAAAGTGATCGGCGGCGGCTTAGCCGAGGCTATTAGCCGATTGGCTTCGTTCTCTGGTTCCAACACGACGAAAACTGCAAAGAAAAAAGTCCCCCCTCGAACAAACGCATATGCCTGGCCATACCCAACCATATTTTGGGACAACATTCAATCCGTTTGGCCATTGAATCTTTCTTTTTAAGGCCGTTGAATATTCCCAGCAACATGCTGCATAACCAACAAAGCGGCCCTAGTACACTGACTTCCAGAAAAGATTGCAGAATTTGTCTCACGCAAGACGAAAAGCTGCGTAGTAAGACACGTATTTACTGCACCAAATGCACTAATCTTGTGTGCCAACAACATTCTAAAGTTGATTATACTTGTTTTTAATGCATTCCACAAAATGAATAAAAATTTTTTTACATTTTTACCAAAATAATATACGAGCATACTTTATTCAACTCAAAGTTACGGTACCCTTTTTGCCATACAAATGCATGAAAACGTATAGGGGTCTGGCAGGCATATGTGTTTGCTCGAAGGTTTCAGAATATGTGTTTGACGGGGGGTTAAAATAAATAAAATTGCTTAAAAATAATGCAAATTTATTAGATTTTAGTTCATATTTATTTTTTAGGAACTCAAAAATAACAAGCGAATTTCTTTAATTTTCCTTCCTTCAATATTCTTAAAAAATATCAGAAAATTTATTTCTTTTTAAAAAAAAATCTTAAATTTTAAGAATGTTATTAAACTTAAATTTAAGAAATTTAAATTTGTTTGAAAAAACTGAAACCAAATACGCAATTTACTTAAATTTAGTTCAAAAATTTAAACTTCTTAAAATTGAGTATAAGAAGTTTGAAATTGTTAAACCTATAAAATTCTCATTTGGTTTATAGCTCATATTATGTAAGTGTTTAAGTTCTGTCAAGTAAAACTTAAGTAATAAATTTCAGATTCACAAGGTTTATATTAACGAAAATAATGTTTTAATTACTTTCGTTAATAGAAAGATGATATTGATTACTTGACTGATATGTGGCAAACCTACATACTTATATTTTTGAAAGTATATACCTTTTGAGAATTACCAATTAATAAATAATATTATAAAAAAATTATACAGAAAAGCAAAACTTTGCATTAGCACATATTCTAGGGTATTCAAATTTAAGAAAAATTTACTTGATTTTAAGATATTTTCGCTAGATTTACATAAAATGTATACTTAATGTTAGTCAAAAATATGCTAACTTTTAGTAAAGTTTCATAGAATTAAATTTTAATACAAATTTACGTAATTGAAGTAAATTTTCTTTACTTGTTTGTAAGAAAACTGTATACTTGATTTAATTTTCTTTGGAGCCAAATCATTCCCGAATTCCTTATAATTTAGTTCAAACTACTTAATATTTGGTAAAATTTTTTTCTTAGTGAAAAAATAAAAAAGGCGGGTAATAGGTAAAACGCGAAATGTTGCCTATAATTTATATGACAACATAGCGTAAAAGAACGACCTACACTGAGAGAATTATTCTTAATGATATTAACGAAACAATTTCATAGATTTTTTTTCGTAGATTAAATGAAGAATTTTATTGTATCCAAGAAATTTTATTAACATTACGAAATTTTGCATACAATTTTTCATAAAACTTCATAGTGTCATAAAAAATGCATTCGATTTCATAAATTATCTCCGTAAATTTCATGAAAATTTTCTGTAAAACTATTATCTTAATTTATCGTGAATAAAGTTTTCGAATGAAACGAAAATTGCCATAACTTCTTAAGTTAAACCACGAATAGTATAATTTTGGATAGTTGTTAAATCTTGGTAAGGGAAATAATATATGCCTAAGATTTTTCTTTTTTGTGAATAAGTTTTTGAGACTTACCTATTTTGGCCCATATCGTGTAAAGTAGGCAACGAAAAAAAAACTTTTAGAAGAACATATTGTTTATTTTTCGTGCCAAATTCTGTGGCATAAATTTCATTTCATTAAATTTCATTTTAAATACTATTAAAATTAAGAAATTTATTCATAACTTTCGAATCTTAATTAGTAGAGAATATTCGCTAATGTATGTTGTTCGCTAAAGTAAGATATTAATTTTTTTTTCGTAATCTGTGAACTGTCATCAAGTTTAATTTCCGTTATCTCTATTTTAGAAAAGTCTCGAAGTAAATCCACTCCTTTTCTTTTTATATTTTTGTTGCAAAAAACGCAACAAAATGTGTAATTTGTAATAAAATTTGAATTACAAAAACGTTTTAAAGAACTTTTTATATCGGATTATCGCAAACGGTAAGATTTTTATGCACAATTTAAATTTCTAACTAGTTTATACCATTTGGCTTGCTTTAGCGAGACTTTTCGCTGAAGTCAGCATATTGAGTTGTTATGCAAATCGTTTTATAACTTTTTTGTGTTTGTTGGTCACAAGAAAATGATCTAGTATAACCAAAAAATCCTCCAAAAGTTAGACTATAAGCTGCTGTATTAGAATTTGAAATATTACATATTGGTATTATTACACATTTGGCTTCAAAACCTAGCAAAAACCTGTAAATTTATGTTCTTATTCTTTATGTAAATTCACATATATTGGACTTATTTCAAAACTAATTAAAATCTATTTCCATGAAAATTTATTTTATTTCTTTTAAGTGCTTGTAAGTCATGAACCATAGATTACATAGACCTTCAACTCTTTGACATTAGCTGTCAATGCACGTAACTTATGAGAATGTGTTGGAGCTGTACATAAAATATTTGAATGTGTGTTCAAAAATGTGTTTGTTGATAAAAAAAGAAGAAGAGTTTGATATCTATGTACTCTATGTCATGAACTCAAAGTAATTTATTTTGTTTTCAAGAAATTTGCTTTATTTACAAAACATAGTACTTTTTTCAAATAAGAATACATGAACATTTCATATAAATCTCTCTACAAACATTTTTAAAAAAATGTGCATGTCTGTCATGTCATTAATTGACAATCATTTCAATGGCTTTGTTCAAAAAAAAAAAAAAATACTTAAAAAAAAGAAAGAAAATTAAAATACAAAAAAATTTACAACATAATTACAGCTTAATAGAACGTTATGCTTGATTGACTTAAATAGAGTTTCTGCTGTTGTTGGTATAAAATACAATGCATAATTTAAAATCAACTTTAGTAACGTTTCGTTTTTCAAAATTATGAAAAAATTGTACAATTATTTTCCACAATAAAGCTGTTATTTAAATTACAAATAAAAAAAAGACCAACAAAAATTAAGATTGATTATGACTTAATAAGCAAACAAAAGATTTTTTATAATGAGGACCAAAAATTTCAAGTTTTAAACCGCAAAAATAATAAATTGAACTTCAGTTATTTTGTTTTATATACATAAAAAAAAATACTGACATTTTCTGAAGAATTCTAAAAGTAAATGTTCATTAGGGCGGGTCGATTTAAAAATCGCTCAACGTTCAAGGAAACCCGTATTCTAGGGATCAAAATAAGAAACTTTGCCGAATTAACCATACCTCTAAAACGAATTCTGATGTCCCAACTTTTGGCCCAAAGGGTCAAATTTTGAAAAAGCCTACTTTTATATTTCAGAAAGTAGGAGGAATCTCTCCAAGATTATTGGAGCTACTTCTTCTCCGGGAGACGCGCTAGCAGATTAATGCATAAATCATCATTGTAGGTGACCGTTAAGGGGTTGAAATTTAAGTTGAAAGAGGGCCTTTTTAGGCGTGTTTTTATAGCAAAATGTACAAATCTCGGGATAGAGATATTTCAGAAAGTAGGAGGAGTCTTTCCAAGATTAGGGTCTCTATTTCTTCTCGCGAAGACGCTCTAGCAGATGAATGTATAAATTATATTCGATTGGGGCACTCTAAATGGGTCAAAGTGGAATTTTTCAAAATTTGACCCTTTGGGTCAAAAGTCGGGACATCAGAATTCGTTTTAGAGGTATGGTTCCTTCGGCAAAGTTTCTTATTTTGATCCCTAGAATACGATTTTCCTTGAACGTTGAGCGATTTTTTTGCCTCCATACAAATCGACCCGGCCTAATGTTCATAATCCTTAATCTGGCAAAACAATTGATATTTAGTTATGTCTTCTTCTTTAAATTAACCCTTTTAAAAGCAATGGTGTTCCAAATTGGACTTATTTGTTAAATTTATAATATTTTGCATATTTGAAATAGCATGAAAAATTAAAATTTTTTTAGCTCATGCCTTCCGAGCGTATATCTTCTTTTTAAGCGCATATCTAATCAATGTATCTCCATATTCAGTTTTTTAAATTTTTCAAAAATCTGAACTTTTTAATGGTTTATATTTTTAAGAAAATTTAAAAAATTACAATTGCATGTAATTTTGATGAAAAATACGAGGGCGGTACCAAAATTAGCAGACCTGACGTGTAGATATTTTGAAAAAAAATTACTTTGGTGAAAAGTGACAACCTTATAAAATATTTGTTTTAATTTTCAAGGCGCCACTTTGTTTAGTAGTTTTTTTTTTATCCATAAAAAAAAATAAACGATCTCAGTGAATTTGTAAACTTGTAAATATAAAAAAAAAGTGTAAACATAAAAAAATAGGTGACTTATTTGCTTGGATTTAATTAAATTTACATCAATTTATAGATCTTATTGTATTTATTACATGCCAAAATATATATTACACCACCAAATACACATTAAAAAATGTTTTTTTTTTTGCAGAAAAAGAGGATTAATGTGAAAAACACCTATTTTCGAAGGTTTTATTGTATTTTATTTTGTTAAGGTTACTTATTTGCAGAAAATCATGTGAAATACTTTTAAATTAAAAAAATTAAAAATTTTATATATGAAGGCTTTTTGAGGTTATGAAAATGTGGTGTGCTCCATAAAATTGTTTGAAGCCCTTTTGATTTCAGCTCATTAAAATATTTTGTCTGAATTGATACAGCGCCTTAGTTGTCAAATTTTAAAATGCTTTTTTGACTCAGAGATGCTGTGTACTAAGAAACTCAATTCACGCCTTACGCTAATCATTTTCAAAAATATATAAATGAATGTCAGACAAATAAACGCCAATTCCTTATAAGCTTGTGCTGTTCGTATCCCGTTATTGGTGTGCTGACATCAACTTGGTATACCTCAAACTGTATAAAACTACACCATTTTTTAAATACATGTTCTCAAAATGCAATTCCATTAAACGCCGCAAAAACTTTATGGAAAAAACTTTGAAATTTAAAAAATCAAGAAATTTTGGTTTCACATTTGAACTTTTCACCAAGCAGCGGTATGCAAATTACTGTTTTAGTGAATATATCTCCCAAGTCTAATGACTCAGTTTTAATATACCTTAGCTCTGAAAGTTAAAAACTATGAGCAAAAAAATTAAATGAATGAAAAATAAATATTTTAATGTTTTCTCGACCTTTATAGTTTCATTTCAAAAATTGATGAACAATTAAGCTCGATGTCTTTTGTTTAATAAATTTGTATTTATTTTCTTTCAATATTTCGCCAACCTTTGGCTGTCATCCTCAGGAATCGTGTAACAATGATCAAACAACAAATAACATGACTTTACTGTTACACATTTAATAGTGTCCGACCGAACAGTTCGGCCAAAAAACTATATTTTATCGGTTTTTTTGACATCTAGAGGCAATAATAACAAATTTTGGTATTGGAAACATGTTTGTTGAGCCGATTTAATTCGATTTTGTGTATAAAATTTAAGAGAAAAGCCGAAGTTTAGCTATAAAGTGAAAAGTTCGGCCGCCGAACAATTTTCAATTTGGCCGAACTTTCTGAGGCCGAACAGTAAATTGATTGCTTAACTACAGACTTTTCTTCAAATTTGACACTCAAAATCGCATCTAATCAGTCCAATAAACATTTTTCCATCCGCCAAATTTGTCCATAACGCTTTAAAATACCGAACACAGACCAAATGCATTTTCTGGCCGAACTGTTCGGTCGGACACTAACATTTAATATTCTTGTAAGCTTCAAGTAATTTTTTTAATTTTTCGACTTTTCGACGATAAATAGCCATTAATTCTTTAGGTAAGGACTTTCCATCGTTTCTCTCATTTCAAAAAACATTGAGATTTAATAGGCATCTAAAGTTAGTTTCAACATGTGTCGAAAACCTTTGAAGTAGCTCATATTTTTTCTTTCAAAAAAATATTGAACATTAAAGGGTTAATGCAGAAAGACGACAATGGCGACAACTTACATTTACTTGAACATTATATTGTAGTTACAACAAACAAACAAAACACATAAATTGCGTGCTTAAAATGTACAATTATTATTCGTATCTGTGTTTATTCTTCATTTTTTTCTGTTTTGCATACAATCTCATACAATTTACAAATGCAAACATCTACCCAGGTAGAAATTGCCAACGGTACCAATAAAATAGTACTGGCAAACCATTGCTATTTTTGTAAAACCCACCGTGTTAAACATTTCTAAAGGGACAAATAATATTGTACTAGGAAAACACTATTTTGTTGGCAAATCATGTGTTTTGTCAGTACCAACCGCGAAATTCTTTGACAATATTGTTGTTACCAATATTATAACCAATTAGAAACATTTTTTAATTTTATTTCACATATTTAAAAATGTTGTATAAGACTAAGACCGAAATGTATTGAAATGTGTTCTATTATAAATATTTCTCAAAATTAATTTAATTTAAACTATTTTTTGGATTTCCAACATTATGCCAACGGTGACAAGTTTGATCAAACAAACGGTTGGTCGCTGTTATCAATCGGGTAATAGAGCCAAACTGTCAAGATTGTGAAAGGCGTGGTAGAGAAGAATGAGTGTATTTTCTAAAAATCATAACTACATTGCAAATTTTCAATTTTTTCTGAATCAGACTGCGCAGTTTCTGGTATTGAACCTTCGTCAGTGACCCTGTTTTTTGAATTTTTGAATAATGTAATATTTGTTATGTTTTTATTTGTTCGATTGCGTCTATATGAAATTTTTTGTTAATCCCACGTTCTGCCAACGCATAAATGACCATCACCGACGCTTTGCCAGCACTGTGCCGATTGTATTTTTCTGCCTGGGTTGTAATATGAGTTCTTATTATTCGAAAAAGAAAACATATTGAAATATATTTTTTAATATATATTTTTTTTTGTGAGAATCTTTAACACCAAGCCTTTAATAGTGCGTTATTATGTTGAAAAGTACATTTTTTTCTGTTGCTAGATATGCATAAGCCAACGTCTCCGTGTCGCCTTCTTAGGAATTTTTTAGTTTAACTTTAACGAAAAACGTAAATGTCATCAATAGAGTTGGCTCATGTCAAAATGATGGGTACTAGGAGTGTTTTGCTGATAGGAGGCCTACAATATATTAATTGAATATTTTTGTTTTATCTTTTTGTTAAGGACTTTAAATGACATTCTTGTTAAATGTGTAGTACTTTACGTCTTTTATTATTATTTTTTATCAAAACAATTTGCAAGATTAATGTTTAATGCCAATATGTAAATGTTTAATGGTTGAAAGTTGGAAATTCTTGTGTAATTGCAAAATTTCACATGAAAAAGATTACTGACAGTTGCAGGAAAAAAAGGGATTGATTAAGTGTTGATAGATCGGCTTAACCTTTGTCGTCAGTAGAATTAGATTTTTATTTGACAAATAAAATATTTTATTTAAGATAAGACAATTTTTTCTAAAGCCAATCTGTGGTTTTGTGATTAAATTTTGCAGAAAATTATCGTTAGGCATAAAAATTGACAAACAGCTTTGAAACGGTTATGAACCGGTTATTCGATTTTTTTACATGTTTCAACTCTTTTTTGAATATATATTGAAATATTATAAGAAAACTACACACAGAGAAATAAAGTGCCAACCGAAGTGAAAAGTGTATATTAATGGTAACAACTTATAAATTTAGTTAGTACAACGATATTTACATTAGATTTCTGAATATTTTGGGTGTTGCAATTAAATTTCAGTTCACTTAACTGAACTTTGTTGAGAAAACTAAAGTTAAGTTGTGCCAACCTTCTGAAATTCGTACTAATCGCACTTGAGTCGTAGTAACCGTATTTCAGTTGGCAAATAGCTAAATTTTTCTCTGTGTGTAGTTTTTCAGTAACAATATCACCTACATTTTTAATAGAACAGATTATAGCGAATCGAAATCGAAATCGAAATTTCCACAAAAAAGTTCTCAAATCTATTTCCAACTTTCGATATAAGTGTGCAGAAAAATCACAGCAGAAATTTCTTATGGAAGGCGGCATACCAGAAAAAGCAATTAAATGCTTAACTTTTGTACAGAACGTAAATTTCTATCAAATTTGTATTAATAAAATGTTTTCTTTGCAACTATAGCTTAACTCAGTCTTAATTAACGTAACTTCCCAGGCAGAAAAATACAATCGGCACAGTGTTGGCAAAGCGTCGGCGACGGTCGGTTATGCGTTGGCAGAACGTGGGATTAACAATTTTGACAGTATTGTCTTGTTACCCGATTGATAACAGTAGCCAACCGTTGGTTTTATCGAACTTCCCAACGTTGGCAAAACGCTGGTAATTAAAAAATGTGGTGCTTTTCAAATAGCTTAAATTAAATTAATTTTGACAAGTATGTATAATAAAACACATTTAAAAAGCAGTTCGGTCTTTGTCTTATACATCATATTTAAATGTGTGAAATATAATAAAATACAGTATAATGAATTAATTATTATAATTATATATAGAGCAATTCCATATGAAAACGATCAAAATTGGCAAATTTTTGGACGACCCCTCTCCAATTTTAAAATAAATAGTCTCAATCGATTGCCCAGCAAAAAATAATGTACCTACATATTTTTTTTTTTTTATAGTGACTGGTTTAGTGGTGGTGTGCACCACTGTCATGTGACAAAATTGAAGAATTCTTCATAAGGGACCTCATTGAAAGTTGTTTTAAAAACTACTAAAGCGATCGCAACGAGTGATAGCTCGTTGGAAAGGTATTTAATCAGGCTTTAATTGAAAAATAAAATTTTCCTAATTTTTCTTGTTTAATAATTAAAAATAATTCAATTATAAAAAATATAAAAACAATGAGAACAAGGTGGTCTCTTAAATGCTCTTCTCCTGTCCAAACAAGGAGTCGGGCCCCATTTTTTTATTGCTGATTCTTAAAGCAAAAATTATGAGGAATCCAAAAAAAATAAAATTAGCCGGAAAATTTAGGAGCTTCTGTGGAAAATCGGAAAATTTAATTTTCATGGGAAAAAAGGTAAATTTCTGAGAAAAATTAGGAAAATTTTATTTTTCAATTAAAGCCTGATTCAATACATTTCCAACGAGCTATCACTCGTTGCGATCGCTTTAGTAGTTTTTAAAACAACTTTCAATGAGGTCCCTTATGAAGAATTCTTCAATTTTGTCACATGACAGTGGTGCACACCACCACTAAACCAGTCACTATAAAAAAAAAAAAAAAATATGTAGGTACATTATTTTTTGCTGGGCAATTGATTGAGATTATTTATTTTAAAATCGGAGAGGGGTCGTCCAAAAGGTGATCGCTTTCATATGGAATTGCTCTATATTTATATATAATGATACATAATCACATATAGTACCATATATAATTATATATAATTATATATAATTATATATAATTATATATGCGGTTGATTATTCAAAAAAAATTTATATGGTGCTATATAAAATTATATATACCCATTTTTCGAATACAATTATATCTGATTATATCAGATTATATAGAATTATATATATTTATATTCACCAATTTCCTTATATAATTATATACAATTTGATATGGCTTACATATTTTTTTCAATCGTGAACAATACAATTAAATAAATATAAATATGCCAAATGCTTTTTAGTATGTTTATTTTGTAAACAAATGCTTCTCAATATATATAGATATATTCCAATAAAATTGCGTTTTTCATAGAATTTAAAAAAAAATATTTTTAAAACTTTTTGATTATTAAACGTTTACAAGTTAAAAAACTGCAAAAAAGTTTATTTAACTTGAAATTGTAGTAAAAAAACGCAGCATTTGTATAAAAAATTTTAATATTTTTACTCAGAAGTTTTTTTTAACACATTATTTGTGTGGTTATTTAGCATATTTTTTAGCATAACAAATATTAAAAGAATATTTGCTTTTTTAGTTAATCAGATATTTAGCATATTTTTTTTTTCTTACGATATAGCAGATTTTATCATTTTTTTTAGGATATTTCAGAAGAAATTATCTGTCATTACAGCATCAAACCCAATTTCAACACCTTCACACACAGTTTTTTACCTTCAAACCTAATTTTTGTCTACGCAACCTAAATTATTCTTAAAAACCCGATTTTTAACTCTTTGGTTGGTTACTAAGTTGGGCAGAGCTGGCGAGGAAAAATAAAGAGGACGCTTTGAATATGAGACAAAGAAAAAATTAAACAACTTTTCTAATTTTCCCAAAAAAGAGGGTGAAGTAGGCGTGGCTAAAAATGTTGATATATTTTGCATTTCATTTTATAATTTGGAAAATTTTAGATAAACTATTTTATCACAATATTTGTTTATGGAAAATGAAAAAAAAATTAAAATAGGGCAAACATTTTTTTTTTTATTTTTTTATTTATAAAAAAAGTTAAAAGTTCAAGTCATTGAATAACTCGGCTTCTTTTGGGGAGCAATATTCGTTACGTTTTGTCTATCGGAAATATTCAAAGATTTGTTTGTTAGAACTACAATGCGTATGATGAATTTTATTGCAGGTATTATATAACTCAACATACGCATTGCAGTTCTAGCTAACAAATATATAGAAAAGCATCTAAACTTTTTTTCAATAAATAACAAATTGTGAAATAAACAAATTTCCATGACATCATTAGCTCTATTTCTTCACATTCTTAAAATAAAAAAAATCAGACCTTCTGGTAATCTAATAAACAATTCGTAATTAATAAAAAATCTATAATAAATAAATCATTTTTAATTCAAATACTCCCATTTTACTCTACATATTTATACTTCTTTGTATGTTAATATACTACAAAAAAACATCTTACATTTCAACAACATTAAACAAATTAAACAAAAAAAAAACAAAAAAGTTTTATGGAAACTAAAATTCGGACAATCATTCATTTTTAATTTGTTAAACCTAACAAATTATACACATCACTTTCCCATACATCGCACATTTAAAGTAAACTAACTGGGTGACTACTAAAAATGCCAAATAACGTGGTGGTCTTTTATTTAAATCATGCTAGACAACGTATAAAATTAAATAAAAATAGCTAGACCTTTTTTTTAACCCAATTACATTTAAACCCTAAAACATTTGAAATCAAAATAGCAGCAAAATGTTACCTACTACTTAATACGGTCTAACTTTATACATATGTAGCCTTCCAAGCCAACTGTCCAACTAAAAAAAATTATATCGTATTAAATGTTGGTGGTTGCTTTTCAACAGTCGATACTAAACGATATTTTTAATTTGGGTACTCCATACTACTCAATACTTTTAACGGTTTTTAAATTTAAAATTCATTTTAATTGTTTATAAAAATTTTAACTTTAAAAATATATTTTTATAGTCTTTTACAAATTTTTCAAAATTTTTATAGTTTTTACACTTTTTCTTTAAACTTTTCACATTTGAATTTTTCATTTTGCAGAGTTGAATTTTAATGCTAATCAGTTTGGTGGAGTAGCATTTTGGTATATAGGTTGTCCAAAAAAAAAAAAAGATTTTCCAAAATAAAATTAAAAAATTAATTGCAGTTGTCTGAAAAAGACGTTAAAATTCAAACTCAAACAAAAATCAAACTTTGCCCTCTGGCAATTCTTCCCTAACTACGTAAGCGCCATCTATCGAATATACAAAGAATATATCATAGATGTGGCATCACTTAAAACATACGGGAAAACTGTTTACATTAGAGTGAGGTAAGTTTCTAAAAATAGAATTGTTGTGTTGTTGAAGTTGTACTTCTGCTATTATGTATGCAAGAACAAAAACACCGTGTATTGAATAAAACTAGTTTTAATCACAACAAAACTCGACCTGACGATAGCTCAGTGCGCTAAAGCGCTCTGTCTAACGTGTAGTGCGAGTGCATGTGGCATTAGAAATCAGTTTATCTATGCCACAGTCAGTGATTGCACAGAAAATTTCATATAGACCTAATCGAACAAATAAAAACATAACAAATATTACATTATTCAAAAAAAAACAGGGTCACTGACGAAGGTTCAATTCCAGAAACTGCGCAGTCTGATTCAGAAAATTGAAAATTTACAATGTAATGTTATGTTTTTTAGAAAATACACTCATTCTTCTCTACCACGCCTTTCAAAATTAAAATTAAATAAAATTGCATATTAATTATAATATTAATTATAATATTAATTGCAAATGTGTGATAACTGCTAGATAACAGTTGGCTACACAAATATGTCAGCACTGGCATATGGTTTGCTGGAAAAAACTTGGCAACGTTGGGAACAGAAAAAAAAAGTTGATCTTTTTTTTTTTATTAATTACTAATCATATAATTACAAATTATATACTATTACCATAACCGAGCACTAGCTACTATGGCCTTCGGCGCGTTGTAGCGAAAACAGACTAGTGCCTCTGGTGGAAATCGAACCCACGACACCCGCACTGATAAGCCAGCACGCTACCAACTAGCCTACCGGGGCGCACAAGTTGGTCTTTTAAAAGCTCTTCCAGAAAGAAGAAAATCAATTTTATATAAAATAAATATTAAAATGTATAATAAATCACACAAAAAATTGATGCCTGAAGCCGGGATTGAACTCAGAACCTTCTGACTATAACATTTTTAAAACAAAGCATCATAATTTTTATAAAATAAATGCTCTACCAGTAGTTAGACTTTTGAGCCGATGGTAATTTCTATTTGAATAGCACTGGGAAAACACTTTTTGCCAACGTTGATATAGTGGTCTCAGCCAATTGTTTGATAATGCCCTTTTTTATGGTAGACCACTTTTTTGGAAACGCTGGTAAAGCGTCTTAAACGAGTGTTCGCCCAATAATTTTTTTACAAATCCTCAGTTAACCGGTGTTATGCCAAGACTTGATTTTTTTGTACCACTGGCAGTTTCTGACTGGATAATTTTAAAATATTTGGGATGGATGGATAATATTAAACGAAAAATTAAAAAAAATGTTGTCCGATTTTTAGATAAATTGAGTTTTCTTTTACATTTAAAAATTCTGAACTAGTGCTGAATTAAAAGAAAACTGATTTTTTCAAACTCTTACTAAAAAAGTCTATGGATAAATTTAAATTTGTACACTTAGAATACTATGTAGGTAAAGACTACTGCAAATGTAGTTAAAAACAAATGAAATTTCAGTTAAAGAAAAGACGACTTACATTTCAGTAAATTCAACTAACATTGTGATTTGATTTTTACTGTTCAAAACCACAATTGCAGTAAAAATTAACCAGATATGTTAGTAAAAAATAAATAAACATTTATTTTTTTAAATAACAAAAAACGACTGTAAAAAGTGAATGTAAAATCAAAAAACAGTCATTTGATGTGGTTTGTTTTTTCAAATAAACTACAAGGTTAGTAAAAAATTTAATTTGTTCTACAAATGACTGACAGTTACATTAAAAATAAAGAAACTGCATTACAACCCAAACAACTGCATATTTTTAAAGCAGAAGTTGCCTGAGTGTAGCAAATTTCAAAAATCAGTTAAATTGTTATAAATAATATACTAAAATTAGGCGTAAAATTTGACAATATTTAAGCACTCCTACTTCGCCCGCTTTGTGAGCAAATTGTAAAAATTGTTCCAGTTTTATATCGTTCCATGTTATATAATAATAATAATATTATATATAATAGAATTTTAATTAAAATATTAGTTAATTTATTTCAAAATTTAATTGAATTAGGTCCTATTAAGGAAATTGTAGTGTTTTATTTATATAATTAGAGTTTAAATTAAGATTTTAGTCATATTTGAAGAGTGGAGGCGAATAAGGGTATAAATACCATATTTTGGAAATCGCTTTTTTTACATTATATAAAAGCAGAAATACTTTTACAAATACTTGGGTAAAAATTTTGCAATTTTTCTGTGTTTTAATCTAAAAAAAATTGTTTAAAAGTACAATTTTTGGTAGCATTTTTATTATTTTTAATATTTTTTATTTTGTAACTAATTGCATACAACTTTGTGTATGTATGTAAGTCTGATATTGCTATGATATACTTTTTCCTGTAGCAGGGCAGTTGACTTAAAAAGCCTCACATTTGTGTTTTTATTTTTATTTTTTTATTTTTATTTACATTTTTCAAATCTAACAACCCAGTCAGTCAAATCTCCGTAAATAATATTAGAAAATTAAGTGAAGCAACCTACGGGTATTTGAAAGAAATCCATCCATTTTAAAAGTCTAAGTTTTCTATTGCGCAAGTTAAATGTTGGCATGTATAGTATTTCAACTTTCTGTTTTTTTATTTTTAGTTTGGTATTTTTTTTGTAATTTTTTTTTAATTTATTTTGAATCTCTTCTTTTAACTTTAATTTAATTTAGTTTTAAACGAGACGCATTCATGGGAATTGAGATTAATGTCATTTAAATGACATTTGGTTTTTAATTTTAATGACATTTTGATGATGTCTCATAAATTATTTTGAGTGGTTTTTTTAGTATAAATGCTTTGAGTTTAAAAGGTGAATTTTTTCAGTTTGTTTTCCTTCAATTTCAATCATGTGTACACGATGTGCTAAACTTAGCTTGAGGGTATTTATGTTTTCATGAAAAAAAAAAAAACTGAATTAATAAACGAAAAAAATCTTTGACATGATATAACTTTTACCTGTATATATTATTGTCATAACATTTATACCAAATTTAAACAGGGAACAAACAAATTTGATATTAAATTTTATATTTTTGTTAAAAAAAACCGCTTTAAATTTGTAAAGAAATAATAGAAAACAATTTTAGTTAAAACATTTGAAGTAACAGAGTACACAGAAAAAACTAAAATCGGCTTTCAATTAAAAAAATTATTGAATCAATTAAAATTTTAATTGATTTTGCACCTATCACGGCAATGATAGTATCAATTAAAACTTTTGTTGAAATTTCAAACAGGAAAATAAATTATAAATAACTTCTTAAAAAAAAAAAAATATGTGATACCCATAAAAAAATCTGTGAACGATACATTGGTATGTGTGTTTTTGTTAATGCTGTGTTTGTTCGTGTATATGTATGCGAGTTTGTTTTGATTGTAAACTTCTAATTAAGCATTAAGTGTATGAAAAAATGATTTGAGAATTACGTCTAAAATAAAATATGTATTTGTATATTGTATTCAATTAAAGTATTTATTGATTTAATTAAATGTTTGTTTAGAAGCAAATCTAATTCAAATCAAATCTTTAATTCGATATATTTTAGGTTGATAATTTTTTCTGTGTATATGTAACACCGTGCCAATTTTTTGAAAATATTAATGGTTTTAAGTTGCTCTTTAATCACCCAGCGTTTTTAAACAAGAATCTTATTACACAATTATATGGGTTGTGGGCGTGGCAGTTGTCCAATTCTGCACATTTTCCCCCCAAAGCTGCAATTTGGTCCAATAACATCTTCTACCAAATTACATGGGTCTAGCTTTATTATTTTCTAAGATAAGGAATTTTGTGTCCCTTAAATGGTGAATTCTTACACTGTGCGATGTTCAAACATTTCGATATGATAAATTACTCTAATAAAATGTCAAATAATTATGAAAAAAAAAATTTTCGAGCTGGGTTTCAGTATTTTTAAAATGATTTTGATTTCCCAATAATTTATGGAATTGATTTGTATTCTCACAGGTTTTCTTCTTCTCAAAGTATACCCTCAAATAAGAAACCATATTTGATAAACTTTTTTTTTTAATTTTTTCTTCTTTGAACAATTATAATATGAAAACAGCTTTTGATATAAAAAGTGTACTATTTTTTTAAAATTTTAAGGATTCTACCAGTGTTTGAATTTATATTTTAGCTTTTATAGAACTTTAACAATTAATGTTTAAATTTGTAAAAAAAAAAAATTTCGTTTACACCCTTTAATCAATGGCTACCCAGCAAAAAATAACATGGATTTGGCAGCAGTAACTACATTTGCATGCTTCCAAAACAGCGCTTTACCGCCTTGCATACAATAAAGTAATTAGTTAAGGCGTTCTGCTGTGCTTCCCAAAATACCATCTTTGAAGCAGTGAATACTGCTTACAATGAAGCAATAAAGAATGCATACTATTGCCAAAGACGCATGAATTTATTGCTTCTAAGAGCACATGAAAGAAGCGCTTTTCACGTGCATAAAAGAGACATACCAAGTGGGACATCGCGAACATAATGCATGCCTTCTGGATGTGCTTTGTTAGCGCTTCGTAAATAAATAATGCCTTCCGGAAGCGCTTCTGGGTAAGCACTATTCTTTGCTGGGTATGTAATGCTCTCCCTCTCTGTTAACACCTTATGCCAGCAAACAGCAAACGGGCCATATTTAAGGAAAACCGAAACTAAATTGAAGCAATTTAGGCTCAAAACATAACAAATATGTTGAAATCTATTAGCAGCGACATTAAAAAATGTAAATTTATCAATTCAAAGTCTCGAAAAGATATTCAATTTTCTATTTGCAGCCACATGTTATATATTTTTTCTCTGTAACTGAGAGTATTGCAATAGAGCAATTCCATAACCGTGAAATTATTCGATGTTTTCCGATTTTGATAAAATTTTGTGAGTGTGAGCGGCAGTAAACGCAAGTATTCAAAAAAAAAAAAAATTTTATTTTTTTTTTGGAAAACTCTGGCAACCCTATGGCTTAACATTGTGGGGTAGGGACTTCACTTAAAAGGTCATAACTTCTGATGTGTAAAAAATATCGACAAATTTATTTTTGCATAAGAACGGCTAGGTTTTGGGGTATAAAAAAGCTAAATAAAAAAAAAAATTCACACATTTTTTAAAAATAAAAATTTTTGAAAAAAAAACTTTAAAATCAATTTTTGGAAAAAACCAATTTTTTCAAATTTTTATACAAATAGCTACACATGTGTTTTAAACAGCCTGAAATTTTCAAAGTGGAAAGTGAGATATCAGAAAAAATGTAAAAGTATGTACACCAGATAATGTGTTTTTTTTTTTAATATTGCTATTGAAAAACTACTAATAAAAATCTATACTATTTTTTTTTTTTTTTTTTATACCCCAAACCTAGCCGTTCTTATGCAAAAATAAATTTGTTGATATTTTTTACACATCAAAAGCTCTGACCTTTTAAGTGAAGTCCCTAAACCACAATTTGAAGACATAGGGTTGCCATTGTTCTCCGAAAAAAATAAAAAAAAATTTTAACACTTGCGTTCACTACCGCACACACTCCAAAATGGTATCAAAATAGGAAACCATCGATTAATTCACGGTGATATTAAATGGGATTACTCAATATCTTTATTTTCTAAACTTTTTGCTTTAATCATGATAAAGAACCGCTGCCGTTATTGACTTAACTACTTTTTTTTTAGCGGAATAGTGATCTGATTTATAAAAATGCAATATTTTAGTTTATAAATATTCCCTTTAAATAGAGCTTTTTCTAGAGGAGATTTTTCTAGTAAATATTTTTATTAAACTTAAGTTCTTTTCCCTTTTTTTATGAAATGATTTTACTATTTAACTATAATCATTTATTTATGTCAATCATAGCCCACATATGTAAATATTTTACTGATTTTTTTACTGTTAAATATTTATATCTCATCTCAATTTTACGTTTTGTATATTTAAAGTGGGTTTACTGACTCGTAGTTAATGAAATGATAAGCTAGACTATAGAAATGGCTGTCACATGTTAACTCTTTCTTCTCTGCAGTAACTGGAAAACTTTAAATATTTAACAAACGATTTCAGTTGTGTGTGAATGATAATAAAATTGTAACAAATAAACAAATCACTGTCAAATGAAAAAGCAAAAAAAAAAAAAAAAGTACAGAAAGATGTCCGTATCGAATCGAAAAAAACAAACAAACGTTACAAATAAATTAAACAAATAAATTAACAAACGCATATCATATCACAAAATACGACATAAAGTTTGGCTTTTATTGCACATGCGTGGCCAGAGGCAGACCTCAAGCAAAAATAAACAGTAGCATTAATGTACTGGGCATAATTGTCACTGCTGCTTATACAATATTAGGGTGGTAGTGTTTTAAAAAGTGTTAGATATCTTAAAAAAAAACAGAACTGCATACAATAGCCATTCATTTTAAAAGATTTAGCATCGCAAAAGTTTTGTAAAATTAATACTCTATGATGACAATCACTAAATTGTGATCAGTTTTATTGTTTTGATTTAAATATTAATCTGAAAGCTTTTTAAAAGCTTTTTATTTACATTAATACCTTATTTAATCATATACCACAATAGTTTTACAATTGTTATTTATTTCAGAATAGGCAAAACTTTCTTGAATTGTTTAGATAAAAAAGCTTTTTTTTTATTGTATTATCTAGGAAACATATAATTTTTTTGCTAAATGAAAATTTTCTTGGAATAACACATTTCGGAATGATCGAAAAGATCGAATATCCAATACTGTTAAGATCGAAATATGAAATAATTTAAGAAAACATGACAATGACAAAAAAATTGCAAAAAAGTTTGATCACAAAAGTAAAACAACATATTGTTGTTAATGGTGATAAAAAAAAAACTTATTTAAAACTTGTAGCATCTGACAAAATGTGACATAATTTTTATATAGTATATATTTTGTAATTTTTTCCGACTGACAACATTAAGTCAATATTTTTATCTCGAAAGTTTTGCTGAAGAATAGTTACGACAGCGTCTAAATCGAAACAAATTTTTTTGATATAAAAGCTTTCAAAAAGCCTTATTATAACCCCAAATGGCATCTTTAACAATAACTCACTGTGGTATTACAATTGTCATGTTTTGTGAGAATATATTAAACTATGCAGAATTTTTTATATACAAAAGCTTTATTTTTATATATATATATTTTTTTTTTGATTAAAATTAATATTCGTTTAATGCGATTTTTCTCAACAGTAAAACACTATTCGGAAGGATTGACTTTGCATAGAAAAAACTTTTTTTGATCTAAAAAATTAAGCAACATTTTGTTATTAAATAAAGGCATTTTTTATACTAATTATTGTTATTTTATAGTTTATGATTTTTTTGACGTTCTTTTAAAAGTTGTTTAACACAAAATTTCACCGGATATTGACGAGCTTTTAAAAAGCTTTTTGTTTCAACTAAATGAAAAAAGCTCTGCTTTGACCAGCTTTCTTTTTGAAAACATTTTTATCACAAAAGTATTTCTAAATAATTGTTATGACTATGGTAACCAAAAACACAATATAAATTGTTTTTTATTTGAAAGTGCAGACAATTTAGATTGAATACAAATTATGAACTTGAAAATATGAAAATTTTTAATTATATTTGTTAGAGAATTTTTGCACCTAATTTTTAATATTAGCTTATTTTAGCTTTTTTTCATTCAAAACTAACATTTTTCATTAAAAATAGAGCTTTTCTCAGCAATCCATATAGGTATTTAAGTTATTTTTTACTGAAAGTTGAAAACTTAACGTTACTAATGAAAATTTCGTTAAACTAATATGATCTTTGAAGCTTTAAAAAACAATTCCATATTGCACATTTCTTTGGTAGACGAAATTAAGAAAAAAAATAACACATGAACAAAAAAGAATTTTAATAAATATATATTAAATGTTACTATATTTTTATTTTTTTTTTGGCGGTTTTCAAAGGACCTCAGTTTTTAGATTTCTTTTAAATCTTAAAATATTACTTTTAGAGCTTCATTTTGTGGCCCTAGTTTTGACATAATCCTGACAAAACAACTTTATTGTCATTATTATTGTATTATTATAAAAGCTTTTATGAAGCTTTGTCGTAGACTTATATATTGTTCGAATAGGTAAATCATGATCTAAAAGCTTAAATTTTAAGAATATTTTTGGAAAAA
Source organism: Delia radicum (assembly GCA_021234595.1). Taxonomy (NCBI): domain Eukaryota; kingdom Metazoa; phylum Arthropoda; class Insecta; order Diptera; family Anthomyiidae; genus Delia; species Delia radicum. The sequence goes on from CM037851.1 coordinate 15,544,775, forward strand.
ACATAAATATTTTCTAAATGCTATTTTCTTTGAAATAAATTAAATTAAATAATTGTTTAAAACTTGACAATGACAAAAGTGTGACAAAATAAATATATTATGTATAGCTTTACTAGTAATGCTAGCTAAAAATATTATGATTAAAAATAGTGACTCAACTTATTGTCAATTTTATGAAAAAAAATCTTTCTTCTAAATCTTTAATATATGAAAATTACAAAATTGTGACAGTATAATAAAGAAAATTTAAAAAAATGTTCATATTCATTGTAATTTTATGAAATTTTGTTTAAAGATTTTCACTGTAAATATGTTTCCACATATCGACAACTTTTAAAAAGCGTTATTAAATACTTAAATACAATACTTATAACAATTGTCATGCTTTTTATGCACATAAATGAAACTTTTCATCACAAAAAAAACGAAAAGCTTCATACATTTTATGAAACCAATTTTTTGTGAAACTTCTCCATTGACTGTATGCAACTTTTAATTAATAAAATTATATTTTTCAGACAATTTTATAAGAACTTTCATTAACTTAATGCAAATTTTCAATGGACGAATTCCAGAGCAATTTCAATGATATAATGCAAAAATTCATTAATAGCATGCAGATAATTCTCGCAATGTTTCATAATAAGTATCCTCCTAATATCTTACTCGTAAAATGAAAGCATTTAAACTTGCATGCATGCAGTCATACAGTCCCAGCATTAACTCATACACTCATAGAAATAAACCTATAAAAACAGCAGAAAAAACTGGTAAAAATTGATTAAAACTGACCCTGCAGAAAAACATGCTAAATTTAGCAGATTTTTTTGCTAAATATTAATCAAATAAGAACAGCAAAAATAAATCTGTTAACTTTACAAAATTTTAGTTATATACGATGTGAATTTTAGTTAATTGAAAATAGTATTTAACTATGTAAAATTAACCAAATAAGCAAAGAAAAACTGTGATATTAACAAAATTTTTGCTATATTTGCCTTAAATTTCTTAGAACGCAAACATCAGTTTATTTTGCTCAAATCAGCAGAAATTTTTGCTAAGAAATTGTAGATTTCTGATTTCATAAGGGCTGACTTTTATTCGCATAGAAAAAATAACTTTTTAAAAATTTTAAATTTTTTAATGATATTTTTTTTGTCTACTAATATTTTGCTGACTTTAGCAGATTATTTTGTTACTTTAAATTAACTAAAATGTAGCTCAAATATAACTAAATGTTTGTAAATTCTACAGATTTATTTTAGCTATGCTTAGGTTACTAATATTTAGTAAGCAATTCTGCTAATTTTAGCATTTTTTTCTGCAACGCATTTTTAACTAATTTGTAGTTGCTTGTTTTGCTATTTTTACAGGCTTGTTTTTTATGAGTGTACAATGAGGAACAATTTTTCAAATCAAAAATCTTTTTCTCTCCTCTTCTTTATTTTGAATTTTAGACGTGCTGTCTTGTATAAATATGTACATTATGGTGGATCGATTATGAACTTTAGTGGAATGTTGCATAGGGCAGTTGATAGAGACGTTATGGTTAAGTACACGCAGAGAAAAGAGCATCATAGTATGATAGTTTAAGAGCTCATTTTATGATTGCACGTCATAACAATCATAGTACGATCATGCAATCATATTATGCTCATAAATGACAATAAAATCGTCCTCGGTAATCATAATATTATCAGCCAGAATCATGTATATGATAATGAGGGTCATAATATGGTAATTTCGTATCAGCAATCATCAATCATATTTTTCTCTGTGTGTGTAAAATATATTTTCTGAAAGTTTTAGCCAAATCGGAATTGATCTGCGACTTTTTTTTTAAATTTTCATGTTCGAAGAAAAAAATTTTTTAAAACGAACAGAGAATTTTTTTTTTAATGGAAATTTAAGAATGCATTCAGTTACTCAAAAATCGAAACACATATTTGCATTATGGCGGATCGAGTCAAAACTTACTTAGAAGGAATTAGGGCAGTTGTAAAAAAGTTGAGAATTTTTTTTATTAATTCAAAATTTTTAACACGCATGCAGTTATTCAAAAGACGAGCTTTCTTTATTATCTTTTATTGCCGAAAATTTCGTTGACACACAATTTGTGTTCTATACCCCGAATTTAAGATATAAACTCACTAAAAGTAATAAAAAATCACTTTTTCCAAACAATTTGTTGATTGCACGGCATATTTAGTCCAATCAAAATTTCTGATTTTTCACGCAAAAAAGAGTGAATTATAAAATATCTTTCGTTAAGAAAATTTCAATTTCGAAAACCAATTTTTCTTTGCTCGAATTGAAAGCTAATCGAGTCTTTTTTTTTTTTTTTTTTTTTAAGAGCGATTTTAAAAAATTTTTTTTTTTGAAAAAATTTTGATTTAAAAAAGAAATTTTATTTGTTTGTAAGTTTTAGATTTTCAAATAAAAAACACAAGTCGAAGAACAGTTTAAAATTAGTTGAAATTTCCAACGGTATCTTTTTCTTTTAACCACAACTTGTCTATTACTAACCTAAGCAAAACTCTTCTAAACGTTAATCTCGATCCACCCTAATATACTACATGTGATGCGTGTAGAGCGTTACTTTACGATATATGATTAATTTTTTGATGTTTTTATTTAAATGTTTTCGGTTGATTTTTTTCTCAGTTTTAAGGCTGTAAAGTGTTATGGTTTATTATAATTTTTCATGTAAAACAAGCTGCCTAATTTCACTTTTACTTAATTTTTTTTTTTTTTGTTTTTCTGAAATGCATATAGTTAGTAGATAATATGTTATAAATGTTTGGAAATGTTTAGTGTTACTTTACAACGTTTATTTATTAATTTTTTTTTGTTTTTGGCAATTTATTATAGGGAAGTTGTTTTTCATAAAACGTGTTTTATGATAAAAAAAAACTAACAAGAGTGTCGAGAAAAGTGGTTTTATGTGTAAATTAAAATTAATTGAAAACAATTTACGCAAGTTTATTTTCGTGTTAATTTTTATGAAATTTTTTTATTTGATGGTTACAGTGTGATGGTGTAAAGATAACAGACAAAATTGAAAGATATGATCTTTTATTTTAACCCATTTTAAAACAGTTTGTATAGTTTTGTAATATCGTGTTTTTTTTGATAAAAACTTTAAACGAATTTTTCAATCTATACTGTTCTTATTGTATAGTTATTTTTGCTGAATTTAAAGCTTAATAAAAGTTTTTATTTGGTTTGGGTATTACAACAATGTTCTACACATTTTTAACTTTAACTTTACATATCAGTACTTGCTTTGTGTGAAATTATAGTCAAGGTATTGCAACTTATACTGGTTATCAGTTATTATTAATCATACGCACCCGTGTTGCAAAAACTAAAAAAATATTTATTTCGTAAATTACAATTATTTTGCAAGCACGAAGTGGAAAAAGTTAATGAGAATTAAATAAAAACAAAAAATCTCAACGTATTTTATCAAAAAAAAAAAAAAAAAAAAAAAAAGCTTTTTGCTTGGTCAGCTTCGATATATACGAGGACGGATCAATAAGTCCGTGACTTTTTGAATGAAACACATTTTTTTGCAAAAAAAAAAATTGAAAATTATTTTTCAACATAATCTTCTTTTAGCTCAATACACTTAGTCCAACGTTTCTCCAATTTTTGTATCCCTTCCAAAAAATAGGATTTTTCGAGGTCCGTAAAGTTGGCATTTCTTGGCCATATGGTGTCGTTTTTTTTTTTTTAAATCCTAGTTAAATCGGTCCAATAAGTTGGCATAATATTCGCCGTTTATTGTTTTTTTCCTTTTGAAGGTAATCGATGTGGATTATCCCGCGTGCATCCCAAAAAACTGTTGCCATCACCTTATTGGCCACGATTACGTTTATGGTCAATTGAGGGCAAACGCGGCACCCATCTTGCAGACAGCTTTCATAAACCCAACTGATCATTTAAAATCGAAACCACACTGCCATATGAAATGCCTATGGCATCAACAATCTCGCGCACTTTTACTCTTCGATCGGCCAACACCATATCTTAGATTTTTTCGACATTTTCGGGTGTATTGACCTAAATTGGCCGTCAAGAACGTTCAGCGTCATTTGTACTTGTGCGACCATAACGAAAGTCAGTAAACCACTTTTTTACCATTGAAATCGATTGTGCAGAGTCCTAATAGTATTTATCAAGCTTTTCCTTAGGTTTGATTAACGGTTTTTTTTTCCCAAAAAATAATGTTTAATGAGCACCCGAAATTGACTTTTTTCCATTTTTAAAAAAATCCACGAGGTTGTATGTTTTGAACAGCTGTTAAACGCTGTTAAAGTTGTTAAGACGGAACTTTCTCAAAATTTGACAGTAGTCTATTAACAGGTAGTACTTGATGGCAGAGTGTTGCATTTCATATAACTACGAGGGAAGTTCGAAAAGTCACGGACTTATTGAGCCGCCCTCGTAATATCAATATACCCGCAGAAATTAAGAAAAATTAAACTAAAATCTTTTTGGGAATTTCGAGTTAAGCAGTCTAGAATACATATAAAAAATATAAAATTTAATACTCTAAGGCCCGATTACTGAATGTCCAGTTAAAATTTAACAAACAGTTAAAATGAAGATATATATTGGAAACAACAACAAATGTGTCAGTTAAAGTCCTAATTAGTATCTAACGGGACATTGTGAAAATGAGGCTTAGCCTCCTTTTAACAATGTCCCGATTACTGAATGCCCAGTTAAAATTTAATACACAAATAAATTTAAAATTTATATGGCAAACAACATTAAACGTGTTAGTCAAAGTCTCAGTTAGTTGCTAACGGGACATTGTGAAAATCAGGCTTAGCCTCCTTTTAACAATGTCCCGTTAGCAACTAACTGAGACTTTGACTCACACGTTTAATGTTGTTTGCCATATAAATTTTAAATTTATTTGTGTATTAAATTTAAACGGGACATTAAGTAATTGGGCCTAAAATTGGCTGTAATTAATCCTTTTAACTTTTCTTAAGGCTTTAGTTAACTTAAATGACCCTAGATAGCGAAAATTCGTTTAAACTGATTACTTTTTCCAAATCGGTTAAAGAATTTCCAAGTTTTTATACTTAAATCAGTATCTATTTGTACCGTTAACGAATTAATTGATTAAAATGACTACACAAATTGATCCAATAAATAGTTTAAACTTTCTTATAAAAAAAATACCTAGAACAAATAAAGTTTTTTTCGCATTTTCTAATTTCCACAATTAAAAAAGTTTACAAAAGTTCTATTGAACTTGTATGTTTATTTTTTAATTAAAGACCTCGACATCACCTAAACATCAACAAGTTTTTTTTATTTTAAATATAAGTATGTTTGTACTTGAACTTAGAGCTACGTGTTAAGATAATTATTTAACAGCAGCACTACCCCGTCCGTACCCAGTACCACCTACCACCCGCAACTGTAGATACTAAAAACTTGAAATAAGAACAAACAAAAACGAAATAATAGAAATCTTCTACAAAAAACAACTTTAGTGCGAATTCTTGTGGTTTAACGGCAATTTATTTAAACAAACGTGCAATTTAAACAATAAGTTTAACAATGAAAAGTTAAACAAATTGTTGTTTTGGTTTTAAGTGTAAAAGATAAATATACTCGTACATACAAAATACTTTAAGTAAATGTTTATTATTTTTGTTAAAATTTTTTTAGTTCTTTTGAATTAGTTGTATTTTTAGCAGCTAAATTGTTTATAACATAAAAGATTATAATGATTTGAAATATTAAGAATTAAGTTAATTACAGAAATTAAATGAACTTTAATTTAAATAAATTTAAATTAATATAAACATTTCGTCGATTTATATTAATGAGATTTTGTGGGAGGAATTATAATAACAAATTAGATTTAAAATATTTGGTTTTACCAAATTTTTTTATGGAGGATATAAAAAAAACAAAACAAAAATTATGAAAAAAAAACTAAATTTTAAGGTGAAAAACTTTTAGGGTGTAAAAAAGAAATTATGTGAAGTGAAAAATAATTTTTGTGATGAAAATAAAAGAAATTTGTGGTAAAAACATGTTTGAGGTGAAATAGAAATGTGTGATGAATTTCAAATATTATTCACCTCTAAGCGTGTGGTGAAAAAAATTACATACTATTTTATACACCAGATGCTGCTATGGAATTGTAATACATACAGCAGTTTGTAAGGAAACTTTAGAAGTACCTTCCCATTTTTATTCTTAACTTTTGAAACGCTGAACCGATTTTGCTTATTTTCAATAAAAAAAAATTTCGCTAAAATGTCCATCAATATAGATAACAATTAGCAGTCCCTATTACGTATTCGCGCCGTGATTGCCATTTTAATAGAAATACATACAGATGGGCATCGCTAAATCGGCCTTAAATTCAATAAGGGTCAAGAATATAAAACATTATGGGCATTTTCATTTCATTACATTTTCGATTCATTACACAGAAAAAACTATAAACGGGTTTTAATTAAAAAAATTATTGAATCAATTAATATTTTAATTGATTTTGCAACTATCACGGCATTGATACTATCAATTAAATCTTTGATTAAAATTAAGAACGAAAAAAAAGTTATAAATAACTTCTGCAAAAAAAAATATGATACTCACAAAAAAAGTGTGTGATCTATACATTGGTATGTATGTTTTTTTACAATGCTGAGTCTGTTTGTGTGTGTACTTGCTTGTTAACTTCAAATGTATTTGGTATTTTATACTGAAAATTTTCTATTTCTGCATACAGTGTATGAAAAGATAATATGATAATAGCGTCTAAAATAAAATATGTGTTTATATATTTAAAAGTCAATAAAAATATTTATTGATTCAATTAAATATTTGTTTAGAAACAAATTATATTCAAATCAAATCTTTAATTAGATATTTTAGGTTGATAATTTTTTCTGTGTACAAATGGATTAATTAACTGATATATAATATCATCACCGTGTTTGGAGGGAATAATATATATGAGTTTTGATTTTTTATGCAAATCACCTTCAGTTCAAACAGAAGTAAGATTAAACGTAGTTAAACTTAGTACATATCAATTGTGTTACTTTTAAATTTTAAAAAATTAAAACCAAACGTTTATTTTAATATATACTTTGTATAAACCATAAAAACATTAGCTTAAACTTAGTTTACGTCAAGTCTAAACTTAAACTAATTTTAGTTTATATATAAATTTAACTTAGTTTAAACTTGATTTAAACTTTAAATTAAACTCAGTTTAAACTTAAATTAAACTATGTTTAATATATTAAACTTTGTTGAAACATAGATTAAACTTGAAATATATGCAAACATAACTAAATAAAAAATATATTTGAAACCGTTTTTAAAGAAATATATGAAAAAAAAAATTAAATAGATTTATATTAGAATATATATCGCACACCCAGTTCAAAAGTGACTCAACTCAAAATTTTAATATTTCGGGTTTATATGCTTAAACTATGCACAATACACTTGTTTATCAGTGTATTTTGTTGTTGTTAACTGTTGCTAAAAAACAGTTATGTCATTCTTTATGTTTCAATTGGTATAAAGATGCAAATATTTTTTTTCGATTTCTGAAAAATTAAAAATTTTGAGTTGAGTCACTTTTGAACTAGGTGTGCGATATTAGAATATGTAAAAAAGTTATATTTATTAAAATAAATAAACAAACTAAGTTTTTAGAGGTTTTCATGGGATTGGCCTTTTTTTTCATAAACAATTGATAAATTTGCATTTTGCACAATAAAAAGTAGTCCTTTATCGAGACAATATAACAATTCCAATTATCATAGAAAATGATTTTGATTAACGAAAGCAGTTATGAGATTAAAATGATTTGTTGATTTCTGCATTTTAATGTTTCTGCATTTTAATGTTTTAGAAATCTTTAGAGTATTAAACTTTTAGTTCTTGTTGCTGCTATTAAGTTCTATCCTAAAGGTACACCATATTCCTAAATTTTTATTCGAAAGATTTCTTAAACACACTTAACTCCAAAATATGTAATCTTCGGCGAATAACAGATAATTGTGTTTTTGTTAACTAATTTAGAAGCAATATTTTATTTTGATAATTGATAAAAAGAAATAAAAAGCATTTTTAAACCGGCATATCATTTTAAAACTGTGTTGAACTACGCAGAAAGAATTAATCGCCAAAATTTTTGAATTTAAGATTTGTTAGAAATAAAATTTAATTTCAATTAAATGTTTAATTGATTTAAGTAGCAACTAATTTATAACTAAAAATGTGAGCAAATTTTAAAATGTTTGGATACATTTTTTTAAATCTTATAATTTCCATAATTTTTTTACTTAAAGTGTGCAGTTAAATAGAAAAACATAAGTATAAAATTCACATGAATGGAAATTAAAAAAAAAAAATATAATTATGTTTACACTTACACGTTTTGAGCAAAACATGTGTTTTTTGAAAAAAAAAAATTAAAATATATGGGAAAACATGTTCAAAACACGTTTTATTTCAAAACACGTCCAAAACACGTTCAGTGGAATCGTAGTATAAGTTATCTTGTAAGATATAAAATAAAAATTTCGCAAAATATTTTTTTCCAGAAAAATATTTTAAAATTTTAATAAGACACTCAAAAAAGTTTGTAGTTTAAATTAACTGAAAATGTAATTTAAAATTAGTTATTAATCACTAAAAACTGGTCTACTTACTTGTAATTTAAATATAGTGTTTCGTGCTATTTATTTTAGAATATTGTTTAAACAACTGACAAATCAGTAAGAAAAAGTGAGCAGTAAGTTAAATATAAATGTTAGAACTTTACATACATATTCAGTGAAATCTAAATGTTTTATTCAGTTATTTGAGTATAATGTTTCCGCTTTTTTTTTTTTGTTCATTTTTCATCTACAAAATGTAGACACACATACTACCAACACATCTTTTCTGAATCACTTTTGTATGTGTGTAAAGTTTTTTAAGTTCTGGTAAATTGAATTGAAGTAGTTTTGTTTATAAACAAACTATTTTACTAAAAATATATTTCTTTGAAAATAAATGTACAATATGTTCCTTTGTTTTTAACTTTTTTGAGTGGATTTTATATTTGATATGATCGAAATTTTATTTTTAAATTTTAAAATAAATTTTAAATTACACATATTTACAAACATTTTAATTGAAACAAGATTTCAGATTTTTCTGTTGTATGTTAAATGTTAATCCACATCCCAAAATCTACACTCAGGAAATTAAGAAGGTAGAAATGACTAAAAATTACAGTTAAAATGACTACAAATGTAGTGACTGTATTTGTCATTAAAAAGACTAACCACGTAGTCATATTTAAATATTGACAAAATAACTAAAATGTTAGTAAAAATTACTATCGATGCGGTCAAAAACAACTGACCTTAAATGTTTGCATAAATCATATAAACGATCAACTTAACAATAAAAATAATGAACATAAAACGACTATAAAGTAGTAAAAACTATTGTTTTTTGTTAGTTATTTTTTCCATATTTTAAAAATATTTTTTAATAAAAAAAATATTTATTTTTCTTTTTATTACAATACAAGTTTTTTTTATTATTTAAAATTCAAAGTTAAAATTACAAACGGTATTCCAATTATTACGTTTTTATGCATTGGATTTACAATGCAATTTTCTAATTATTACTTGCAAGCTATGAACATATGAATAATAAGGAATATAAACTATACGAGAATTTTAAAAAACTCGATATAATCTTCTATTTTTAAATAACTAACAAAAATTAACTGTTTACTTCAAAACTACTGTTTGATAGATGTTTATTAAAATACTAAAATAACTACTCAAAACAACTGTTACTGAAGTACAGTAATGTTGGTTACACCTGGTTCACACACGGCAATTTTACTTGCGCAATTCTTGAGTTTATAGAAGAGGGAGGGAAAGAGAATGATATGGGGTACAGACTTGCTCGTACTCCAATTCCGTTTTGTTTTGTCATCTGCAATTTTCAACACTGCAGGTTGATATACGAAAATTGCTAAAACAAACTTTTCCTGTGTGAACACAAAAGCAATTTCAAAGGAGAATTGAAGAAAAATTGCGCAATTATAATTGCCGTGTGTAAACCAGGACTTAGTTATTTTTTGAAATGACTGTCTAAACTAGAATTTTTTCAAACTGACTACAATATTAGTTAAAAGAACTACTACTGTTTACTACCCGACTGACCTACATATAGTTACTGTAAAAATATTCTGAGTGTAGGACCTAAAACTATTCCTAAAAACTTCGGTTTTTCATTTAAATTTTAATTACAATTTCATTTAAAATTAGCTAACTTTATTTTTCTTTTATTATTAAATAAACAATTACAAACACTTTGTTTTTCCTAAACTATTAATATAACCGCAATATTTCCTTTTCAAATAAACAACCAACCACACACACTTCCAGGCAACATCAATATTCACAATGCGCGTTAATTTACCTACCACTTTTCATTAAATATTCCACCCACATTTTCTCTATAAACAAATATACACACACAGATACACTTTGTCTACACGTGAGTATGATTTGCATTTGATAAATGTTTAACAAATCGTTAGAAATATCAAATGAAAACATTTCACACACTCGTATGTGTTGTATAAATGGCGAAATTCAATTGTACAAACTTATAAATAGTCGGCAAAAATTAAACAAATACAAAAGCAAACTAATGGTTAACCGCAAATTAGAATGGTTTTGTTGGGGGAATTAAAAAAAATAATTTTGTATAAATAAACTGTAACAGAAAAGTTTTTTTCATTTTTTGTAACTTGTAAAATATACTTAAAATAAAAAATATGGTTTACTTCACTAATTCTCGACACATGTTGAAACCGTCATTATATGGCTCTTCCCTATGGGGAATGGGACCGGTTCTGCGTGTGCTACAGGATCTGTCCCTTCGTGCCAGAGACCGGTCCTCTGCTAAACCCTACCCTATGTAAACAACTGGCAACATTAACATTGGCTTGTCATAGGAGTGGTAATTTTTCCTGCTTTAAACCACATAGTGGCATACCACAGGACTAACCAAAGATGGGCATACCACAAGACTGTCGCAAAAGGCGAATGTCGTATAAAATAAACGAAAACTAAACAGCTTCCAATGGGTAAAATTCTGGCCAACTGGCTTTTTCTTGTTAATAAGCATTCTGGTTAAGTGGTATGTCCTCCCTTTACCAGTCACAGGATTGGTAATTTTAGGACAATTGACACTGCTTAACCCACTTCAGTATTAAATTATACCAGTCATGTGATAAGTCATTCTTTAACCAGTCAATAGGTTAATTGACTCCTCATTCCCATAGGGTTATTTCTCAAGGTTTTTTGAATTGAGAGAAACGTTGAACTGATGTCACGTTGAAAAGTCTTCACTTAAAGAATTGATGGCCATTTAAAAGTCGAAAAATTAAAAAAATTACTTAAAACTTACAAGAGTTTTTAAGTGAAAAAATACTAAATATTTGACATCTTGAGCGAAAAAAATAATCGAAAAATCTCATAATTCAAAGTAGAAATGGGTATGTGACTTCAACTAACACATACTCACGTTCGCAAAAGAAACATTTTACTTACTCACAATCACTCACAATAATTTTTCCTACTCATACTAACTCACTGACGCTCACGTAGGTAAACTCAGATTTTTTGCTAAAATTCTACTCACGCACACTGACTGACGCTAAACATAGACTCACTCACTCACAAAGAATTATTTCCTACTCACACTCTCTCGCGTGCGTAAAATTGGGTTACGCTTACCATCACGAGTGATTCACTTGAATCACGAAAAATTTTGCTCACATGACCGTCTCTAATTCATAGTTTAAAGCAAATCCGATGCAAAACTGACAAAACGGCTTATAACATTTTTAGTTTTACATTTTAGGTACAAAGCTTTTACTGGGTATAACTCTAGAACAGTTAGAGTAAATTAAAATATTGTTTTTTACAAAACTATTCAGAATTTATTCATTTTAAAAACTGCATGATTAGTTTTTTTTTTTGATAGTAGAAATTTTAAAAGTTATAAAGAGTTATGTAAATGAAAATTATTTAAGTTCGAGGCCATACTCTATATTTCTTTATTAGCCCTAACAAATATTCTATAGAGTTTTTGTTTTGAATTTTATTAATTGACCACTTTCAGGAATGTGTTGATAGATCTATTTCGGGAATTTTCTAAGTTCCCATCATCAGAACACGTTTTTAAAGAAGTGACAATGCAAAACATCAAACATTCATGTTATATCAAACTTGTTATAAAGAGTTATTTACAAAATTTATAAAAAAAAATTACGAAATACATAATTAAATAATTAAATTTATGATTTATGCACATAAAAATAAAATTTGGATATTTTTCTTTAAATCAGATGCTAAAAAAAATTTATTTTTTGACAAAGTTATGAATAAAATTGAAAAAACGTCCAAAAACTCTGAATTATGGGACCTCTAAACCTCTTCCAAAACATCTGAAAAAAAAAATTTCAAAAAGCATTGATATTAAGCTTGAGCAACCTTGAGCAATCGAAAAATAAAAAAAATTTTGGACACACTAATGTAGAGTATGACCTCGAACTTGAATAATTTTATTTTTAATTTATAACGAGCTTCCAACCTCCGTATATTTACAAAAATAAAGCAAATCAAACATATTAGCTAGGTTGATACTAGTATTTCGATCTGGCTAAAGATCTCATCAGAACCCGAAGTTTTAGAAAAGTTAGAGCCTCCATAATAGGCAGAACTTTAACAAAAAACCTATTATTCATTAATTTTGCTCCATTCTTGTCTTCTTAGTAATCAATCACGTGGTTAGGGTATTTTCCTAACAAGCATCATGACGTTACCAAACTTTGAAGACCAAAAATTTCCTATTTATATAAAAAAATTTTAGTTTTTACTCTGTCTCAAGTAATATTTTTTACAATTTTGCTAGTTTTTTGTTTTTATATACATCGAAATTATTTTTATGTTATTTTTAATTTATAACGAGCTTCCAATCTCCGTATATTTACAAAAATAAAGCAAATCAAACATATTAGCTAGGTTGATACTAGTATTTCGATCTGGCTAAAGATCTCATCAGAACCCGAAGTTTTAGAAAAGCTAGAGCCTTCATAATAGGCAGAACTTTAACAAAAAACCTATTAATAATCAATTTTGCTCTATTCTTGTCTTTTTAGTAATCAAACACGTGGTTAGGGTATTTTCCTAACAAGCATCATGACGTTACTAAACTTTGAAGACCAAAAATGTTGTATTTATATAAATAACTTTTAGTTTTTACTCTGTCTCAAGTAATATTTTTTACAGTTTTGTTAGTTTTTTGAGAGAGAGATTATTTTTATGTTATTTTTAATTTTAACGTATATTTTCCATATATTTTCGAAAATAGCAAATTCAAACATATTAGCTAGGTTGATACTAGTATTTCAATCTGGCTAAAGATCTCATCCGAACCCGAAGTTTTTTTTTTTTTTATTTTTAATAAAAATTATATCAAACATTCACAAAAATATTTTTTTTTAGGTTCAAGGAGATTTTAACAATGGCGCCTCAATATTTAACGAAAAATGGTTACGATTGTTATCCATAATATAGCAAATTGCTCACATTCTCATTAAATCGGCATACAAATTGTTAAAAGCTTAAATTTTCTTTAATTTATTAAAAAATACTAGACCCAATTTAACAAGATGACATGTGTTGCCATATTGTATATTTCACTTTATACTTTAACATAAATATGTAATTGTAATAACAAAACATTTGTATTGCACATGAAAGTAAAGATACTTAGTTTTCTCTTAAATTGAAATATAATATGTCTTCCTTAATGTTTGATCTTATCTCCTACGCTTCGTAAATTAATTGAAATTGAAATTTGTTATATTGGCGGCTATAAGGCAACTGAATATACAGAATTTACAACACGAGAAGAAAAACTATTGAAAGCAGAGTAAAATTATAGTACGTCTAGATAGAAAAATTGAGAAATTTATTTATTGGGCAGCGCGTTTTTTTACTCTTCTATTTGTAACAAATAATATTTTTTTTATTGAAACTAAATTTTCCTGTTTTGATGTCTGTTTTGTTGTATTGACTAAAATTCAAGCGGGAGTTGTATACGATTTTTTTTTTTAATATTTTTAAAAGCTTTCAAATCGTAGTGTTGTTACAGTTTTTATTTTAATATTTCCAATTTTTTTTTCTGCAGCTCGTATGCTTGATTGGTTTAGTTTGTTTGTCTGGTTTCCGATCTGGTTATATTTGCACTTTGATTTTTAGAGTTTTTTTTCGATTTTTTTGTTCACTACAAAAAAAAAAGTAAAACACCTAAAAATTTCATGGTATTCAAATCATATTTCGTTTTTTTTTTTTTTTTGTTTTTTGCTGTTGTTTATGTTGCTGTATGTATTCTATTGTGCATTGGAAAAATTTACAATTTTAATCTGATGATGTCAATGTGTCATTGGGTTAATGGTTTGATTTTGTTTTCTAAAATTTAATACTTTTGAGAAAATCAGAAATGCTATGATTTATTGAGGGGCTTAAATTGAAAATAATATGTATATTAGTGACATATTTTTTTCCAACAAAAGTTTGCTAAGCGGCTGAAATAAAATACAAATTTTACATACTCTATTAAGATATTCAAACTTTTACGAAATATAAAAACCTGTGAATAATTAATAAAAACATATTAGAAAAAAAATTAATACACCAACGATAAAATTAGTAGTTTCCAATTAATATTTACTTTTTGCACACCAGTGCGTATGATTAATATTAATATACCCCTCATACGGGGCTTTGCAAGCCAACTGTCGCTATGCAAGAATATGTAAATCGTATCAATTTGAAATGATGTATTTGTGGTTCTATATAATACGAAGAACTAATGAAACAATATTAACAATTTTTCCAAGAAGATGGCATAGTAAGCGTGGTTAAATATTGACCAATTTTAAGCTGAATATTTATAATAATTTATCTGCATTTCGAAAATGGTAAAAATTTGACTATATGAATAGAGTTTTTGTAATGAATTAAAAAAAAAAAATTTAATTTTTTAAAAAATTCTGAACGAGTCCTAAATTTTTTGTGTAATAGATGATGTCTTTATATTGATACAGAAAGTTCCTTCGTGTAACTCAGATTTGCTTTGGAACAAATATTCATTAAATATTGTCCCTCTTCAATATATCAATATTTATGTTAAATAGTGTCCGACCGAACTAATTTTTTTCGGCCGAAGCTTTCCGGTAGCGCTAAAAAGCTGTTTGCTAGCTACACTAGTTGGTGGGACCATAAATATTTTATTGCTACAGCTTTTAAATTTGTAAATGGACTTGAATTCCAATACACAAATACATTTATATTTCTGGGACTTAAAGGCTCCCTAATAAACATTATAATTTCTTTTTCAATAAAATTTTCATTTGGTTCTGCTACTTCCAAGTCTGGTTCTGCATCATGTCTATCCCAAATTGATGAACCTTTTATTCTCTCTTTAGGATTACTTACCACTCGAAATTAATTGCAAAGTATAAAAGTATACGTTCATTTAAATTATATCGCATTAAATTTGAATTATTGCTTATAAGTCTTGTAGGTATATTTCTGGAAATTTTTTTTAAACTCTTTTGGCTTTTTAAAATTTTTTCAGTGCGCCCGGTAGGCTAGTTGGTAGCGTGCTGGCTTATCTGTGCGGGGGTCGTGGGTTCGATTCCCACCAGATGCACTGGTCTGTTTTCGCTACAACGCGCCGAAGGCCATAGTAGCTAGTGCTCGGTTAGGGTAATAGTATATAATTTGTATTTTTTTTTTTTTTATTTTTTTTATTAATTAATAATCATATATTATCATATATTTTTCACACGCATTGATATTTAAATATCGCTGTTTTTTTTTGTATTCTATCATATTCTACGTTGTATTTTTTATGTAGTTTTTTTTGTAAATTTTGAAAAGTAATTATAACCACAGTTGTTATTTATTTAAGCTTTTTATTAAATAATCAGAACTTTACTTTTTGGCCGAACTCCAAAGTCGAATACTCGGTCGGACACTAATGTTAAAACTACATGGCGTATGTGGAATTTTATTATATATATTACTGCATTATATGTATTACTGCAAACAGAAATCGTGATGTAAAAACGTGGTCGGTGTGTCATGGAATGCCCTTTGTGGTTTATCATTAACATCCGTTTACCGATTGAGACTAACCTGAGCTATCCTGTAAGTCCTTTCATTAAAGTTAAAAGTCAGTTTAAAATAAGAAAATAATACAGCAACCAATGAGGGTCTTGGCCATTAAAAGTTTAACTGAATAAAAATAACTTTTAACAATATCTGCTTTAGATAATAAGGAATCAACAGAACAGCTCATTTATGAAAAGGAAAAGGGAATGGAAGGGGGTACAGACTCGCCCGTACTCCAATTCCGTTTTGTTTTGTCATCCGCAATTTTCAACACGAAGTTGGCTACAGGTTGGTATACGAAAATTGCTGAAACAAACTTTTCCTGTGTGAACACAAAAGCAATTTCAAAGGAGAATTGAAGAAAACTTGCGCAAGTAAAATTGCCGTGTCTGAACCGGGACTAACTCACTGTTACATAAACACGAATTTTATAAAAATTGACCACAGTGCGTATGATTAATATTAATTATTGCAGTTGCACTCAACATAAAGCAAACGTTTTAATGGCAAATTAAAGATGAGATTGAACGGTTTCAAAATTTCAATTTACACATAGACAGTTTTAAGTTTTTAAATATTTAGTACTGCAACTTATAATTGCGAAAAAAAATACTCCAATATATTTATATATTATTTCTAAACCTTGTGTTATTCGCATTTTCTTACAATACGATTATTTTCTTTTTAAAAATTATACAATTAACTACCATCCTACGAAAAACCTCGCCTCTGTACCCATGTTCAATTAAATATTCATTTTAAATTTGTTCTCACTTAAAAATTTTAATTTACATAAAAACCAAATGCTTTAATGTTCTGTTAAAGTTATCTATTCATACAACAGGTACAATTCTGTTAAAATGTTTACAATTTCCATCCCCCTTAGCAAACAAAAAGAAAAACGATTTGTTGCAATTCATTGAACATTATATTTCATTAAAAACAGAATATTAAAGTTTCATAAATGTAACACAAAATAACACATGTTGCCTCGTGTTACCTAAAAAAGAACTAAAAAAAAAGAGAGTTTAAAAAAACTTTTTATAAAATAGGAATTTCATTAATAGCACACCCTTTGGAAAATTCTTAAAAAAACGTATAAATTTCAAATTATTCAACCATGCTAAAACTTTAATTTTAGGAAACAAATTCAAATAATTTTTTTCAATAAAAAAAAAAAAAATATTATTTAAGCAGAAAATTGTATTTAAACTGAAATTTATTTTTCAACAAAGTATGAAAAATTTGGTATACTACTGACGCCTGAAAATATTTTATATAGTTGCTTTATATGGTTTATTTATCAATGAACCATAATACCGGTATGCTAAATTTTTCAACGTTATTTATGTGCTGGAAAACCATTTAAAGCTTTAAACCAAATAGCATTGATATGTTAAGTTTTTTTATTTTAATCTATTTTACGTTTACATTTTGTAATATGTTGTAATGGTCACACCCCAAAAAAAAGTTGACATTTGTATAACAATTGTGATAGATTTTAAAATTGTGCGTAGAGTTCTTTTCATTCGATTGAAAAATATGACTCATTTTAAGGAACATTTTTTAATTATTAAATTTCAGGTTCTCTGACGAATGAGTAATATTAATTAAAAGTTAATTTATTAAAAATGTTATACATTCTAATTAACAGAGTTTGATTCAGCATTAAATAAATATACATGGAAACGTACACATAGAGAAATAAAGTGCCAACCGAATTGAAAAGTGTATTTTAATGGTAACAACTTATGAATTCAATTAGAACAACGATATTTGCATTAGATTTCTAAATATTTTGAGTGTTGTGCCTAAAATTCAGTTCAATTAACCGAACTTTGTTGTGAAAACTAATGTTTAGTTGTACCAACCGACTGACATTCGTAAAAACCGAATTTGAGTCGTAGTAACCCAATTTCAGTTGGCAAATATCTGAATTTTTCTCTGTGTGCTATTTTTTAGAAAATATTTTCCTAAACATAATACAAATTTTAAAAAATTTAATAGATTAAACTTTAAAATCAATGAAATTTGTAACGGATAAATATTGTTATTTAAAAATTATATTAATGTTATTTAAATTATTATATCAAACTTGTATATAAGACAAAGTACCGTCGGGTTTACTTCCCCTGTTTTGTTTACAAACTAAACAAAATATAAAAAGGAGAGAAAAACAAAAACGTGTATTGAATATCCACCAGAGGTGGACCTTGCACAAAACAAACAAGTTTTCAATTTATTTTTTTATCAATGGTTATAATCTTTAACTTCAAGCTCATATGTATATTAGTTCTCATGTAGTGAGTAAACTAGTTCATATGAATGTTTGATGTTTGGCATAGGATTGTCACCGCTTTCAAAACGTGTTCTAATGATGGGAACCTAAAAAATTCCCGAAATAGATCTATCAACACATTCCTGAAAGGGTCAAATAATAAATTTGAAAACAAAAAACTCTATAGATTATTTGTTAGGACAATATCCTAATGAAGAAATATAGAGTATGGCCTCGAACTTGAATAATTTTCTTTTTCATTTAAAAAATATTTTGAAAAAATTGTTATAAATCGTTTAAAAATTTCATAGATTTTCTGCGACGTGTGAGTATTATTAATTTAAGCGATTTTGTTAGAAATCCTATAAATTTTTTTAAACAGAAACAATTTTTAAAAAACTTTAAAATTTATTGACCCTGTGACGTATGTGGAATATTATTTAAAATCTATTTTGGTAAAAATGATATAACTTAAAAAAAAAAAAACTACGTAACTTAAAATTTTAAATCGTTTTATTTTAAAGAGATTTCAAGCTATAGTATTTTATAAGTATTAAGATAATTTAAATGTGTTTGGAAAATACTGCAGCACTGATAGAATTTTCCTTCATTGTATTATTGAATCATTGATTTAATTAACTAAATCACAATTCATTAATATTATTAATTTTTTCATTAAAATAATTAAAGTAATTTTTCGGAAAAACTATCATTCATCAAAAAATAAAGTACTCCAGCACGAAATAATTTACGAAATCAGCATGCCCGAAATATATAGAATTGATGGTCAGAACCTTATAAATTGTTTTAATGTCATGCCGTGTAATTTATGTAATACTGTTAAGTTAATTGGCCCCATGACGTATGAGTAATATTAATTTTGAGTTCTTTAAGGAGAAACGCTAAAACTTCTATAATATTGAAATTTAATTCAATATTTTAAATTATTTTAATTTTACGAGATATCACCCCGAGTAAAACTATCTATATATGGTGTTATAATTTTTCATCTTAAAAAATATTATAATATGTGATTATATATGGTGTCATGCATGGCCGTTTCTTATTATATGTTTCTTATGTATTGTATTATATATTGACCTTTATCAAATTTGATATTATGCATATATGCTATACATAATCATATATGACAGATCTATTGTCATATATAGCAATACACTCTCATATATAACACAATATGTTATCATATATGTATGGTGACATATAAGCAATATATTTTACAATATAATATTACAAAAAATATTTTTGTGTGTGATATAAGATCTTCTTATGTATGGTGCCATATGTATTATGCAATTCAAGATTTAATTATATATGAAATTAAATCATGTAAGATATAATTATGTAATATTCCATACATGACCCAAGACTAACAATTTAGTTTGAGATATGATTATATATGGTCTCACATCATTAATATTTTCTATACGTATAAGACATAATTATATATTGTTATAAATAACACCAAAATGTCTAAACTATTTTTCTGTACATTTTTTTTTTTTTACCCAATACTTCGATTATTACAAACGTATTCAAAAGTGATTTATGTATATTTTGGCTGTTTCAACTAAATTTCAGTTGCATTTACCGGATATTGTTGTGAAAACGAATATTCAGGTGTATCCAACCATTTCAGTAGAAGTAACCGAATTTCAGTTGGCAATTGGCTAAATTTTTCTCTGTGTGTATGTATGTAGTGGGATTAAAGCTAATCCAATTTAATTTAAACATATTTCATTCGATCCACCAAAAATTATGGATCTTATTAGAGCAAAGTCGATGTAAATTCATCGCACGGGATATTTTGGGATCCACCAGGATCTTAAATTAGATAAATACTGTATGATTTAATCATGCGCGTCTCCAGTTATTAATATATGACATGATGTCGAACTTCATGTGATTTTGGTACACTGAGGCGTAGGAAATGTCCCTGTATATTAATTGTTAAAGCCACGCATTATTTAATAAATTTATTTCATTTTATAATCCTTATACTTTTGCGGTTGCTTAAATCAAAGTTTAATAAGATATTAAGAGACATCACGCAATATCTGAGTATTTTTACGAAACAAAATTTTTTTTGTTTAAATGTTAAAAATTATAAAAAAAAAATAAATAGATTAAACTGTAAAATTAATGCACCTGTAATGTGTGCAAAAAAAAATCTATAATTTCTTAAGAAACTTTAGAGATTTTTATAATTTTTCAAATTTTATAGATCCTGTAACTGACGAGTATTATTAATTAAAAGTTATGTTGCTAAAAGTGTTATACAGTAAAATCCGGTTAAGACGAACTCCGAGGGACCAAAAAAATTAGTTCGTCTTAAGCGAGGTTCGTATTAAGCGGTTTTTTTTAACGATAAAAAATATGTATTTATTAAAACAAAAACAAGATTTTTACATAAATAAAATATAAAATAAGCATTTCATGCATTCACAATTAAAAATTCAATTAAAATTCTTCATTTAAAAAAAATAAAAAAACTGTTATTTTTTCTGAATGACTGAATTAACGATTTCATTCGTTATAAGTTTTTCTATCACCAAAATATAATTGTCAGTTTCTTCGGCACACGATTTTGTTCGAATATATCACTTGATAAATTTTCAACATCGGCAAGATTAACAATTTCCAATATTTCTTCACCTGATAAAGTATGTGACGTCAAAACATTAGCATCTATATCTAGAAAGTCATCCACGGATATGAAATTTATATAAGGTCAATCCCATTAAACGGATAAAAAGTGTACTAAACATTGCAATTTGTATGAAAACGAATTTTTAGGACTGCT
The DNA here is from genome assembly GCA_021234595.1 of Delia radicum. Lineage (NCBI taxonomy): Eukaryota > Metazoa > Arthropoda > Insecta > Diptera > Anthomyiidae > Delia > Delia radicum. The sequence goes on from CM037851.1 coordinate 15,566,142, forward strand.
TAAAACAGTTCGTAATAACCGAGGGTTCGTATTAACCGAGTTCGTATTAAAAGATGTGTTTTATATGAAAATTGTTGCAAAAACGTCGGGACTTTTAAATTAGTTCGTATTAACCGAGGGTTCGTCTTAACCGAGGGTTCGTCTTAAGCGAGTTTTACTGTACATTTTTTTTAACAATAACGATTTTCATACAAATTTTCAATTGATTGACCCCCATGACGTATGAGTGTTATTAATTAAGACTTATTTTGGTAAAAACGTTATAACTTTTATAAAAATCTACTTTACTTATTGAACCTTCGTCAGTGACCCTGTTTTTTTTTTTTTGAATAATGTAATATTTGTTATGGTTTTATTTGTTCGATTGCGGCTATATGAAATTTTCTGTGCAATCTTTAGGTATCAATATCGTTGTGGCCTTAGGTATCAATTGTACAATAGGGTGATAACTTTTTTTGGACAACATTCTCCCCAGGGGTTTTCTAATGGCAAATATTGTATTTATGATAAAAAAATCTATTTCAGTTCAATTTGGTAAAAAAACCTTCCTCACCGACAGCGATTTCTAAAATGCCTTTAATATATGTTTTTGTTTAATTTTTTTAATAACAATTTTTTTAAAATATGGTTTATACATATGTAAGTAAGCAAATTTGGAAGAAAACTATTCCATTGACTCGAAAATGGACTTTACTATTGAAATCAGCATGCCTTAATTATATAGATGTGATGGTCAGACGTTGAGGCATCAAAAAAAGTTTTTTTTTTAACTTTGATTCAAAACTTTAACGCGTTTGGTGCGGAACCTTTTTTAACGATAGCGAAAAACTAAAAACGCAGTTCTTAATATTTGTCCATGCCCTACACAATTATGTCTGGGGAGATTTGATATTTGCAAAAAATGCAAAAAGTTATCACCCTATTGTACAAGATGGGACGATCCTCTACGGATACGTGCAGGTTTTGTGAATTGGAACCCGAGACCTCAGAGCATGTTCTCTGCAAATGTCCGTGGCTCTCCGACAGGAGGGTGCGTTATTTTGGTGGTCTAATAGTGACGTCATCGGACGTTTGGAATTGTTAACCTGGTAGGATAGTTGGCTTCGTTGGGAGCCTGAATCTATAGGGTGTATTCGTTGGCAGCACAAAATACCAACTTCTGGTCGCGGTTCATAGTGAAACTCTAGTCTAATCTAAGTTACTTTACTTATAATTTTAAATTGTTTAAAGTTACAGAGATTTTAAATTTATTTTCAAAATATTTTTTTAATTTTCTAATCCTTTTTAGTCCCTATGGAAAAATATGTATTGTTGTGGTTTAAAATCAAAGTTACAATATATTTTCTCCAGAGTATATGTTGGCAATTACTATTTAGTGAAAAAGTTATATAAACTTTTTGTTCTACCTTTTAGCTAAAATAATAAACTTTTTTTTACAGTCTCCAAACTGCATATAAAATCAGGCCACAAAACCATAAATAGCTAAGAGCACAAGAGTTCTGACCTAAATTTTTTTATTTTTTTTTTTATACAATATATAAAAAATAAAAAGTAAAAGTGTTCCTTTTTTTGCAATTTCTCTATTCCAACACCCAATTAAAAAACACCTTTTCTTATTGCCTGTTGGTTATGTATGAAATCTCTTTAGGTCCATACATAGACTTTACAATCCAAGTGTTGTTTGTTATTAATAAATTGTAAACCACAAAACTTAAAAAAAAAAAGAGAATTGCCTCGGTGCTGCTGTTAAAGGTTCTGTGTTGTTGTTGTTTTTGCTGAAAACACTTAATAAGTCATTAAAATAATTATGCCACAATATGTAATGTTGGCTATAGCTGTAAATTGCTGTTTGTTGTTTTAAACTAGGCTTTTTATAAACTATACTGACTGTTTTTGTTTTTCCTTTCATCCATTTACCCACAACCCCTTAGGTTGTGTGAAAGTATTTTTCGATGTTCGTACTCACAAAAAAAAAAGCAATTAAGATCATTGGCAATGTTATGTTTAAGGGTGTTAATAGTGTTATTGTTGTTATTATTTTTATACCTTCCCACTGTTGTTGTGTTGTTTTGGCATGTGTATTGTTGTGGTTGGTTGTTTGTTGTATTGAATTTCCTTAAATTGGCTAAAAGCCAAAGATAATTGTGAATATAGTTCAAAAAGTTAATAAGTGGGTTTTAATGTTAAATGAAAAATTAAGGACTAATACCTACGACATTTTAATAAACAGGATTGATTTTTTTATAAATAGAATTATTTATAAAAGGATTTCTGTTAAGAAAAGTCTTATGAAGCTGTACAATAAAGATAAATTTAGCCAAGCCTAAGAGTAGAAATTATTTATTATAAATTTAATAATTTCATTTGGAATTTGTCAAGATCATTAATGAATGTTAAGAAACGCTAAATTAAGGATAAATTACAAAATTTAAAATAATGTGATGGATTAGAAAATTAAAAATATTTTTAGAATTAAATCATACACAGCAAAAATTATCAACCTAAAATATCTAATTAAAGCTTTGATTTGAATTAAATTTGTTTCTAAACAAATATTTAATTGAATCAATTAATATTTTAATTGACTTTTAAATCTATAAATACATACTTTATTTTAGACGTAATTCTCAAATTAATTTTTCATACACTGTATGCTTAAATAGAAAATTTTCAGCATAAAGTACATTTAAAGTTTACAAACAAAACAAGCACACACACAAACATACAAACAGGCGCAGCATTACCAAAAACACACATACCAACGTATCGTTAACACACATTTTTTGTGAGTACCAAATAACTTTTTTTTTGAACTCCTGAACCAATTGGACTTTGTATGGCGTCATACCAAGGTCTTTATGCAAAATTCGTCTCAATGATGTCTCCGAAATGTTCAATTGTTGAGAACGACGGTGAATTGATGTTGATGGCGCTTCACGCACACTTTCTGCCACAGCAGCAATATTCTCGGGTGTACGCACTGGATTTGGCTTTTTCACGCTTTGGTTTATCGATGAGGATGCCAGTTTCTTTCACTTTTTTCACAAGATAACGAACAGACGGCCCATATTCGTTCAGCGGAAGGATAAAACTAATTATCTGTCAAATCAGACATGAGCTAAGTGTTACCATTCACGAAATAAGCACTAGTTGGAAAAAAACGTTAGATGGCGGACCCTTTATAACTTTTTTTTCCTTTTTAATTTTCAATAAAAGTTTTAATTGATATCATCATTGCCGTGATAGATGCAAAATCAATTAAAATATTAATTGATTTAACAAATTTTTTAATTTAAACCCGTTTTCAGTTTTTTCTGTGTATAACTACAATATTTTAATGTTTTAATGTAGCTTGAAAACTCTGTAACTTAAAACAATTTAAAATTCAAAGTTATGTAGACATTTAGAGAAGATATAGTGTTTTTCTTTAAAAAAAAACTCTTTATTAATATTACTCATACGTCACAGGTTCCAAAAAATTAAAAGTTTTAATTGATGGGATTTTTAATAAAATAATATTTTAATTAATAATACTAAAACTTCATAAGGTCTATAAATTTAAAAGTTTAATTAAAACCCATTCAATTCATTAAAAATTATACGGTTTTTTGCAAAATAACTTCTATTTAGTAATAAAATGCACGCGCGATAACGTGAACTTCCGAAAGTGTAAACGACTCTGAAATGCAACATATTTATTTTAGTACCGACTTCTCTAAAACATGAACAATGTCTGAAGGCGAGAACAAAACAAGAACAATATTTTCGTGCATTGTTTTCTTATTGCAGTTTTATTAGTTTTTTTTCTTTATATACATCGAGATTATTTGTATATTATTTTTAATTTATAACGAGCTTTCAATCTCCTTTTCAAAAATAAAGCAAATCAAACATTTTAACTAGGGAGATACTAGTACTTTGATCTGGCTTAAGATCTCATCAGAACAAGAAGTTTTAACAAAGCTAGTGCCTCCAGAATAGGCAAAGCTTTAACAAAAAACTATTAATTACACTTTACAACAAAAAAATATTACAAGGTCCAAGGTTCTGGGGCTGATAGTAAAATTTAACGGCGAATATTTTTTCGGAACATTTTAATCCCTTAAATCCCTGTTTTAATGGTGTTTTTGCCCTTTTTTTAGAAGAAGGACAAAAAAGTCCCTTTCCTTGAGGAGTTAGAGGGTTAACATATTCTATAAAAATGTCTGATTTTGGTGTATTCAGGGACTTATAGTAAAACTTCACGGCGAATATTTTTGCGGAACACTTTAATCAATTAAATCCCTGATTTAATTGTGTTTTTTGCTCTCTTTTAAAAGAAGGACAAAAAATACCCTTACCTTGGGGAGTTAGAGGGTTAACATCCCAGCAAAAAATTTCCAAAAAGGTAAGCGGGTTTGTAATCAAGCATTTTGGGAAGAACGCATTCCTTACTAGATTACCTACTCGATTCTTTAAACAGGGCGTGAGACTAAAATAATTGATTCTTTAGAATTGATTATTTTTTTTACCAAAGAACCATTTACTTTATATTTTTAAGAACTACATACATTTTTTAATAAAAAAATAGTTCCATTGTAAAACTACGAAGTACTTACACAAAAAATAAATAAATAAATAGTTCCCTAGAAAAAATAAAAAGTACTTAGTATTATTTTCCTGCAAATAAAAATTTGTTTGAAAAAATATATGAAATAAATTCTTTAAAATTGTATAACTTCTTTTTTTCAAAATTAGGAACTACTTCCAATAACGTCCTTTTATTAAGAAAAAGTATATGATTACTTCTTGAGTACAAAAAGTTATACATATAAGTTAATAACATTGTAATTTTCTTTTAAGTAAATGATTACTTTGTTATTGAGTTCATGCTTTCTGGTTTAAATTTAAAGAATTGATTACAATACTACTTGCTTTTTTGACTCTATCGTTGGAATGAGTTTGGTATTGCAGTTACTAAATTTGGCAATGAGATATGTAAGCAAGTGTGGGCATCACCTTCTTTTTGGAATGTGTAATTTTTTCCTGGGATATTCTACAAAAATGTTGGATTTTAGTGTATTCAGGGACTTATAGTAAAAATTTAATATTTTAACCCCATATTTTAATGGTGTTTTTCACCTTTTTAAAAGAAGGACAAAAAACCCTTACCTTGAGGAGTTACAAAAATGTTCTCCGTAACATTTTACATAAATTTGCTAAACACACCATATACTTTTACTCGATTTTCTATGTCAATTGACAATACAAAATTTGCATTTGGGGAAAACTTTACCGCCCCCTAAAATAAAACCCAGATGTAAACTTTCAAAACACCGATACACGTGTCTTTTTTTCTTGTCTCTTCTATCAAAATTTATAGGTCGGACCTTGTAATTTTGGAAAAAAATTTATTTTGTTGAACAGTGCTATCAATTTTGCTCCATTCTTGTCTTCTTAGTAGTCAAACACGTGGCTAGGCTCTTTTCCTAACAAGCATCATGACGTTACTAAACTTTTTGTATTTTTTTTTTTAATTTTGGCATTTCTTCAAATAAGAGTTTAAAGCTTTCTTTGTTTTTAGACACCTTTTATGTGTAAACAGTTAAAACTGTAGCTTGAAATCTCTGTTACTGAAAACAATTTAAAATTCTAAGTTATATCGATATTTTTATAATTTTTAGTGTTTTTCTAAAAAACACCCTTAATTAATATTACTCATACGTCGCAGTTTCCAGAAAATTAACAGGTGTATAAAAAACGCTTAATTTTATTAGAGTGATTAGAATTTTTAACAAAATAACTAAAACGTTATAGAGTCTTTAAATTTTAAAGTTAATCAAAATTGCATTTCATTTTAAATTGTCAGGTTTGGGATCATAACTAAAGTGTTACTATTATAAATAGAAAAGACAAATTATCAATAAATGTAAGAGAAAGACAAAAAAATCACTTTATCACGGCACTTTAGACCTAAGCGACTAGGTCATCATCAGCCTCATTCTAATCCATCACTCACAAAAACTCATGGTTTGATCAGTTATATATGGGTTAATGTTAAAAATATTTAAATCCATTGAAATTGATTTGATTTTTAAATAACTTTCGCAATTTTTATATTTTAGAAAATCCGGCAATATATTTGGATTAACAACACTTCAACTGGTAGAAGTGCAAAATTTTAGCGCAATAAGTCTATATTTCTTATTATTATCGTTACGCAAAGATGAAACAATTAAAAAAAATCGTTTGAAACAAGCGTAATTTTTTTTGTTGCTTTAATTTTTTTGTTCGGGACTTTTAACTTTTGGATTATATTTGGTAATACGAAAATCTCCCAAAACTTGAGAGGTATATTAGGCATGTGCCTTATTGTAGTGCTATCACCTAACAAATATGGTAGTCGAAAATTGAAACCAATTTTTTCAGTTTTTAAATTTTTGTTTTGTTTTTTGTATCGCTGGCACTGAACGGGCGTAATGGAATAAAAATTTTATAACAATGGTTCGTTCATGTTATAATTCTGCGCTGTTGGAGGTATGTCTCGTTGGCTTAACAGATAAAGAGTACGACGTTCACAAAAGTTTAAAAATACGAGCGTGAATTTTGTTCAAAAAGCTGTTTTTCGGATGGCACATACGCTGTTTAGTTTTAAATAAGTCAGTTTGCTGCGTAAACTGTGTTTTTGTTATTTTACAATACAAAATCAGAGAAGCAATTAATAACATTTGAATGCAAAAATTGTATAAACTTTTTGAAAATTGGGCAAAAATTGCATAATTTGTTTATGCTTTTTAATATAGCAACAAATGCTATTGATAGATTTTAAAAACCTAGAAATATTAGTGGCATTGCTTATAATTGATCGCCGTCTCAAATTTTTTTCCAAAGGGACTGAGTGCTAAAAATTTACTCTTTTATCTAAACACGTTTTGCTCCGGCATATCAGCAATGATGAGCGAAATTCCTCAAAATTAACATTATTGTACGATTTATCCATGCTTTAACACAAACGAATGGGAGCATTAATAAATTTTAAGAAATAAATATTTTATGGATCAAATGAAATTTAGTAAGCATCAAGTTAAAAAAAACTTCACATAACTCGAATTAACTTGTAGAGAATACATTTTCTCTTTAACTGATTACGTTAAATTCAAATATAATCTCCAAAACAAATTATTATTTTTAAATATCGCGTAAACCGCGATTTTGAAGTCAAAAATTAAATTTTTTGAAACACCACAAAAATTGACAAAGATTTTTTGGAAAGCACAAAATAAGGAAGTAATTTAAATGAAATCGCAAAAAAAAAAAATTAAACAATGGTATACATTAGGGCGGGACGATTTTAAAATCGCTCAACGTACAAGGAAAATCGTATTCTAGGGATCAAAATAAGAATTTTTTGCCGAAGGAACCATACCTCTAAAACGAATTCTGATGTCCCGACTTTTTTGAAAAATCCCCATTTTGAAAAATCCCACTTTGACCCATTTAGAGTGCCCCAATCGAATCCAACCCAATCGAATATAATTTATACATTCATCTACTAGAGCGTCTTTCGGAGAAGAAAGACTCCTCCTACTTTCTGAAATATCTCTATCCCGAAATTTTACTTAAATTTTAACCCCTTAACGGTCACCTAGAATGATGATTTATGTATTAATCTGCTAGCGCATCTCCCGGAGAAGAAGTAGCTCCCATAATCTTGGAGAGATTCCTCCTACTTTCTGAAATATCAAAGTGGGCTTTTTCAAAATTTGGCCTTACGGGCCAAAAGCCGGGACATCAAAATTCGTTTTAGATTTATGGTTCTTTCGGCAAAGTTTCTTATTTTGATCCCTAGAATACGATTTTCCTTGTACGTTGAGCGATTTTTTTGCCTCCCTACAAATCAGCCCGCCCTAGTAGACATGTACGAATCTTTTTCGTTATCAATCAAAAAATGTAATTTTGAGATTAATTTTAAATTTTAAAATTTATACCGCCATAACTTTTGCGCTCCATGCAAAAAATGATTCACGCAAACGGATTTGAAGTCCCTAAATCCAATAAATGTGCCATAAAGTTTAAAAAAATAAAAATATTAACCCTCATTTTAAATACTTTTGAGAATAGACCATATATTAACTTTATATTTTAAAGATTTCTCAGAAATGATCTTGAAAATCGCATAGACAGTAAATTCATTATAACATTTCTTCATTATACTCTTCACATTTCTTCATTATACTCGTATTACCCATATTTTTTGCTTCATTAAAATTTATATAAAATATTTTTAATTAAAAACTTAAAAATATACTTTTTCCCTTAAATTATAACAAACAAATCTTTTTGCAACTGTAAAAATTTCATTCAATATTAAAATTTTTAATAACTTTAACCAACCACCAACATAATATGCGCTTGAATTACCCCCATTACGCGAAAGCAAACAGAAAATACAGCCAAACCAACTCTATAGAAATGAAAATTTAACCAGATGGAAAAAAAATAAAATCTCAGTAAACATGATAATGGTCAAAAAATATGAGAAAGAATGTTTATACCCACGAAGAGTACTAGAATAAAAAAATAAATAAAAATAAAATGAAAAAAAGCTGTGAAATTTACAAAAATTATACGTATATTTTCGACATTAACCATCTAGTCATCATTATCATCATCGTCAGTAGCGGAAGGAGTAGTAAAGCAACATCATTATAATGAATACATTTCAGAAAACATGACTATATTTAAATTTTTGTTTTCATCTTTCGCATAAAACTGATTCCTTGACTTTACCCTACGTTTGTAAACTCAAAAATAAAATAAAAAGATATCAAATCATTTTTTTCACAATTTTCTGTAAATATTTTCCACAATTTTTCATTTTAACTGATGCATTTTTGCACATTTACATTTCGTGTTATTTGGGGGAAAAATAAAATAATAACATCAAATTGTTAGTTTTTCGCTATTTTGATATGTTTGTGTTGTAAAAATACAACAAAATTCCTTTTCAATTATAATTTAATGTTCAACATTTTTTCAAGTTTATATTTAACTATTTGAGTATTTACTTCATTCTTGCAGTTTAGAATGCAACGCATACAATAAATAGTATATTTGAAAATAAATATTTCCTTTTGCTGCTGTATTTATTTCCAAATTAAAGCATAAAACTGTGTTAAGGGATTTGCAAATTATAGTATAGTTGGGAAATGTTAAACTGACAATATACTTTTCAACTTTTTCATAGCAAAGAAACAACAATATATACTTTAGTGTTTGAAGAATACAAACGTAAAAGAAAATCTCAAGATTTATAAAGAAATTGGGGAGAAAATAAGTTTTTTTAAATTTTGTTATAGATGGCGTATGATTAATATTAATTCATAGGTAGTTAAAGAAAATTATGAATAACTTTTTGCATATCTAACATAGAAATGAAATGTAAATGGAGTTTTAAAAAAGATACTTCAGACTTTTCGATAGGTATTCAAAACAAATATATTGTAGCAACAAATTGGTATTAAACATAATATGAGCTCTTTCAAAAATTTTCGACATCTATTAAAACCGACTTTAGACGCCTCTTATATGCCATGGTTTTTTGAATTGGCAAAAACGATGAATAGGATTAGGTAGACTGTATTAAAAAATATGACATGCATTGGCGTTGATAGGCCTGAAATTAAGGAACTTAATAAAGCGTAATTTTGATATCGCTGCTTGTTGAAAACTTGTATGGTGTTTCACAAGTGAAACCAAAATTTTACAATTTTTAAACTTTCTCAATTTTTTCATATGGTTTTTGTGCTGTTTAATGGAATTGAACTTATAAGAAATTGGAGTACATTTTTTGGAAATCTATATTTTTGGAGTCTGACATTCACAATTGTATTTTAAATGGTTTTCTTAGTAAGCAGCAACTTTCCAAGTCAGAAAGGCATTTTAAAGTTTTTAAGCGCAACAATTTTACTATTTTTTTATTTAAATTTCAGTAAATAAATTTTTTTTTCGCATTTTTATTATAAAAACGTGTCTTTAGAACATACCCTGCGGAAATTGACCAGTCCCTGGTATGGTCATATAACTAGAACTTTGTGTGTATGAACCTGACCTAGATTCGGTTCTGTTATATGAAAGTGACCGGCACTTTTAACATGGGCTTGTCGTAGGAGGTGACAATTTGCTACCTGTGGAGTACTGTGTGACGTATCGAATAACTTGACCAAGGTAACCTATCATCATACAGACTGAAATGAATATACTACGGGACAAGTTAGAAGTAGGTAGTGTCAAAGTATGAGCATTTTAGGATTTATGTGATATACAACAGAACCAGTGGGAAAAAATGATCCCGTGACTGGTGTAAGTGTACGTATCTTAGAATTGGAGAACAATTTTTGAAGGAAAACTAGTCACATATTAAGCGCAATGTGTTCTGTAACAGGGGTTGTTTGACTGAAATAGTTTTGAGACAAACCACTGCACTGGTCTAAGGGGTACATATCGCCGGGCATGCGAAAAGTTATTAGCAAGTAACCTGTCAGTTTTTATTCGGCGTATGTCATATTATGCACGAGTTGCTAAATATCCCGTCCGTAACCAATCACTGCACTTTTCCAAAACAGTGTCTCTTACCCCCTGTTCAAAAAACCCTTAAAAAAGAAACAACAAAAATCAATTTTATAATTAGCTTATTTTGTCTATACCCAACAAAAAAACTAAGTTTAAGATCGCGACGTTTGGCGAACAATCGCCATATCTGGCCGCCCTGGGCACAGTTCCGTGCTCAGTTCTTTTAAACCAGTGGAGTGTTACGTCTTCATTTCTACTGTCATATAGTCGGTACAGATAAAATTCCTTCAGTGTTATGTCTGCTGTGTAGCAGTCAAGGGACTGAATCCTTTGGCACTAATTACCATGTTTTCATCCACTGCTAACGGTTTTGAACCAGTTCAATGACCAGTAATAACTACAACTAAAACGGCCCTAGTTGCTTCAGTACACTTTGATGTTATGTTACTTTTTCTCCAGTTACATGATATACATATCTGGTAGCAACCAGTGAATGTTTTGTCACCATAACTATAGTCACGTGATTGGTCATTTCACCAAAATTAAAACTTTTTGGTGCACCACAATTTTGGTTTCACCGGTTTCGAGACGTGCCCCCAAATTATATATCACAGATTTGTCACTTTGGATCAATCGACCCTTCGTTTCCCACAGGGTAGTTAGGTATCTAGGGTAAACCTTTACGACGAACTAAATTGGTAACATGCAAAACAATTTAATTATTTTGATACCTAGCGGGTACAGCGGCAGTTTTTTCCAAACACATTTTGCTTTATAACAACTAAAGCTCTGAATCAACTCCGCCAAAACGCATTAAAAAATTTTAGTGACTTTTAAAAGCTTAAATGCTTTAAAAAGCATCGTTATATAAAATTTTTAATTTTGCGAAATTAAAAATATTTTTTAAGATTTTCTGCAAATAAGTAATCTTCAACCCAATTACATACAATAAAACCGGTAAAAACGGCGAGTTTTGCAAAATAATCGAAGTTTTCTTTTGCAGTTCCAATATATGACAAACAATTTGTTTGAGTGTATTTTTATATTTTTTGGGGGCTTTAATGTATATTTTGAAATGTGATAACTGCAGATCAAAAAAATTTATGTAGCTTTTAATAAATCAAGGCGAAAACTGTAATTTTAGTATTTTTAATTTGCTTTAACCCTCAAACTGCCCTGAGCTTTTTTGCAATGAATACATTTGTTCGGCACGAAAAACAAACAATATGTTCTTCTACCAAAATTTTTTTGTTGCCCATTTTAGGCGATATGGTTCAAAACGGTTAAGAGCGAATTTCAAAAGCTAAATTATAAAGATTAATAACTACAGTCTAAAATTACCTTTTTGTCCTTTTAGTAAAGAAGATATGGCGATTTTCGTTTTTCGAAAGGCAGAATTGAGCGAAAAAACGAATTACGGCCAATTTAAAATACCCCGCCGGTTAGAGGGTTAAATTTAAAAACGCCATAGTATTTGCGGTCATATCATTCCTGTCATAAAAAAAAATTTTAAAAATAATTTGCCTCAAAGTGTCGAAATTTTTTTAAATTCCGAATATTTTATTCCTACGACTAATTTCTCGATAGTCCACGATTACGATCAAATTTGTTCAGTATGTTTGTCAGTAAACGCATATTTTTAAAGAGTTTTTTTTATTTTGACAACAGGGGCAACTCTGAAGCATTGAAATATCGAAAAATGAGGGGTTGAGTCGTTAAATAAAATAACTTTCCTAGCTTTGGTTGTGTAAAAGGTATTGGAAAAATTCGTTATGTATAGGAATAGTGGAAATTTAGTGTTTCAAAAATTTAAAAATTTGTTAATTTTTTGTTTTTTTATAAAAATCAAAAGTTTGAAATTAATTTTTGAAAAAAATCCCTTTTTAATTTTTTTTTATATTTTATTATACCAATATTTAAACACGTGTTCTAAACACTCTGAAAAATTTCAGTTTTAGAGATATCTGAAAAAATGTGTAGTATGTCTCTGGAAAAAGTATTTTTTTTACTTTTTGTATAAAATTTACCAATTTGTATAAAAGATATAAAAGGAAAATAAGATTTTGACAAACTTTAAAATTTTTTTTTATAAAATTTCTGAACCACTATTGCTCTGCAAACATAATTTTTCAATATGTTTCGCATGACAAAAGTTATGATATTTTAAATTATGTTGCAAAGTCTCAAAGTTTTCAATATTTTTTAGAATGTATATTACTTATCAGGGCGACGACTTTCATGCAAATGCATGTTTGTAGTCAGTAGCCCAAAATCGAATTTGACCAAATACTTTTCCGAATCAAAGAACTTTCAGCAAAATTTTATCGATTTGTTGTTGCATATTTTTGCATATTTTGTTATAATTGCATAGTATTGGAGATTTTATAAATGCATATTTTGGAATTTCTTGATGCATATTATCAATTTAACTGCATATCATTTAAAAATTTTATATATGATTTTATTCGAAATAAACAAAAAAAAAGCATTTGTAACCCTTATCATACGTACGATATCATCCAGTTGTCATTTGTTAGACATTAATATTGGATTTCATTCTTAGCCCAACGGTCTCGAGTAATAAACCGTTTTTTAAAATTCCACAAATTTTAAGTGCATATTTTTTTTATTTTAAGTACATATTTTTAGATTTGTAGTAAATTTTTTATTGTTTTTAGTGCATATTTTAAGCGCATATATTGAATTTTTTGCTGCATATTTTAAGCGCATATTTTCTAGTTTTTTTATGAATAAAAGTCACTGCCCTGGTAATTATGTAAACTACAGTATATAAAAACGAAATATATTTAGGAAAATTTTATGCAATTCAAAAGTTTTGACAAAATGTTATATTTAATGTTTTAGTACACTCAAAAATAAAAGTCAGTAAAGTCAGCTAAATTTTTGCTCGGAGAATCCTTGCAGAAAAATTGCTAATATCGACGAAAAATTTGCTAAATTCAGCAAAATTTGTCCTGAAAAAAGTAGGCAAAAATGTTGCTTACTTTACAGACTTTTTTTTAGTGCAGTTTAATAAAATTCGTAATAACTTTTTGTGTATGTAAGATAGAACAAAAATTTGACAGGCAGATTAAATAGAAAATTTAAAACTCTTAAACAATTATAAATCTATATATATAAAAAGAAGTGTACATTTTGATTGTCACTCCATCACTCGAGAACGGCAGCATAAATAAAAAATGGCTGAATACGTTCTGTAGAACCGGCAATGAGAATGGTTTAAAAAAAAAAAAATTGTTTAAAAATATTTTTGTTTGGTCGTTATGTGGTGATTTTTCTGAACATTAGTCATTTTCATATAAATTGTGTGAATATCAAAAATGTTTGTTTTGTTACACAGCATTGCTTGGATACGGGTACATTCTTCTTCGAAATATCAATCCACCACGACTTTGTAACGGAACCAGACTTTCAATGAAAATAAAATTTGAAGGCAAAACAACGTTTGTCGGGTCAGCTAGTTTTCTATAACATTATAAGTAATTGCTTGCTTTAAATAAGCTTAAAGCTTAATATAAATTTTTTTAGCTTTCAAAATTTATTGTACTTTTTTATGACTTATTACTCCTATAACTTAATTTTCCTTGATTTTTATGAAATTTACTATTTCAATTTATATTTAATAAATTTCGTTTTAAATCTTTGTTAAATATCGTGCTTTATGTTGTAAGTTCCTATGAATTTATAGTAAAACATAATTTTCAATTTGCCTCTAAGATTTTTAATATAACGATATTTTTTCGTGTATTATTAGTTTAACAAACAATCTTGTTATGTTAACGTGCTGTGAAAAATTTACAACAATTGATTTCACTTAGCATGTTGCACTTATTTTTTTTTTTATATTTTCTTTAAAAAAAAAATCTATTTAACACTTCATAAAAAGGTAAAAGAAAATTTTTACGTATTTTTATTTTATATTACATTTCTTTTTTTTTTTTATACCCACTATCTGTCTTCCGTGAGTGCATATAATATGCAAGCAGCTCCTATTACTTGATAAGGATATTTTTTCAACTGAAATTTAAGCTGTTCTTCCACACTTTTCGTATTCATTCAATCTTGCAACCATGCAACATATGTAAGATATTATTATATATATAGTATATAGTTTGAACACACAGAAACAAATTTTGCGATTTTCTAACTGAAATTCAGTTACTACGACTGAAATTCAGTTACTACGACTTAAATTTAGTTACTACGACTTAAATTCGGTTATTAGAAATTTCAGACAGTTGGCACAACTTTATATTAGTTTTTACAACAAAGTTTGATTAATTCAATAAAATTTTAGTGGCAACACCCAAAATTTTCAGAAATCGAACGCAAATACGCCCTATGGGGAATGAGGAGTCAATTGACCTAAAAGTGACTGGTTAAAGAGGGACTTATCACAGGACTGGTATAATTTAATACTGAAGTGGGTTAAGCAGTGTCAATTGTCCTAAAATTACCAATCCTGTGACTTTTAAAGGGATTACATACCGGTTAACCAGAATGCTTTTAAGAAAAAAAGCTAGTTGGCCAGAAATTTACCCATTGAAAGCTTTTTAGTATTCGTTTAAACGAAAAAAAAAATGTATTTTATACGACATTGTCCTTTTGCTACAGTCTTGTGGTATGCCCATCTTTGTGGTTTAAAGCAGGACAAATGACCCCCTCCTATGACAAGCCTATTGTAAAGTTGCCAGTTGTTAACATAGGGTAGGGTTTAGCAGAGGACCGGTCTCTGACACAAAGGGACCGATCCTGTGGCAGACGCAGGACCGGTCCCATTCCCCATAGGGTCGTTGTACTAATTCTAGTTTTAAGTTATTACCATTAATATAATTTTTTCAATTCGGTTGGCAGTTTAGTTCTCTGTGTGTATAAATTACTATTGCTACTACTTTATTTGGACTTTTTTCTTCAGTTTCTTGTTGTGTGCTCGTGTTTATAAGAATATAAAACATCTTTGATGTATTTACCGCCAAATATTATTAAGTTTTCAATTTAATTTTTTTTTTCATTTCCCTTCTTACGGATACATAAGAGTACAATAAAGTGCGTTTAATGTTGTTCAGTTGAAATATACATTTTTTTTTTTGCATTTTCTACAATATGTGGATGTTTTATCATTCAAACATGCTATATAGTTATAAGGGTAACATTGATTTTTAACGTGTTAAATATAAAATAAAATATGTACATTTATGATGCAATACCCAAGGTAAATTATGTTAAAAGAAAATTTTCTAATGTATAAACTGTTAAAGAAATATTTAACTTTTTCCATTTTAGTAATAGGGGCGTATGATTAATATTAATTTAATAGTTAATTTGGAAGACTATATATAACTTTGGTTCTGGACATCACAAATACAAAATTTAAATGGCAAATCAAAATAGAGATTTCAAGGTTTAAATGTACAAAAAAATTTAATTTTTTTGAAAATATATTTTAAACAAAATATTGATTTGAAAACAAAATGTTGGAAAATTAATTTTAAAATATAAACTTGCTTAAAAAAAAATTTTTTCTTAAAAGTTTATTATATTGTAATAACCCTATGGGAAAAGCGACCGGTTCTGCGTGTGCCACAGGATCGGTCCCTTCGTGCCAGAGACCGGTCATCTGCTAAACCCTACCCTATGTAAACAACTGGCAACTTTAACATTGGTTTGTCATAGGAGTGGCTCATTTGTCCTGCTTTAAACTACATAGTGGCATGCCACAGGACTAACCAAAGATGGGCATACCACAAAACTGTCGCAAAAGGGCCATGTCGTATAAAATAAACGAAAACTAAACAGCTTCCAATGGGCAAAATTCTGGCCAACTGGCTTTTTCTTGTTAATAAGCATTCTGGTTAAGTGGTATGTCCTCCCTTTACCAGTCACATGATTGGTAATTTTAGGACAATTGACACTACTTAACTCACTTCAGTATTAAATTATACCAGTCCTGTGATAAGTCGTTCTTTAACCAGTCAATTTTAGGACAATTGACTCCTCATTCCCCATAGGGAAGTTATTTGTTCTATTTACTAATAATCCTATTAGCTTACAACTTTAAAAAAAACATCTATAAAATATAAATAACACCCTATTGTAACTACAATATAGTTTACAACAATGAGTGTTATAAAGTACAACAAAAATAATAATAATAAAATGTTGTAAATTTGATATTGCCTTGTAGTCTTGTTGTTAAGCATAGGAAATGTAATTTGTATATCAGTAAAAATATAACGCACACACTGTACGAAAAACAAAATATACTAAAATGGGTGGGTGTTTGAAATGCATTTGTTACAAATTTGTTACAAGAGAAAATAGTTACAAGGTAAAATTTCATGTACAAAATGTATGAAAAAAAAAAACAAATACATATGATAAGATAATACTGAAAAAAAAAAATAGTTCAACATATCGAGGGCTTATATTCAATACCGTCTATCTACATTTTCACGAAATTTTTTTTTTATGCCAAACTCATCTCTGACCATATCTGCATGTACTGTAAAAATTTCAGTGGAAAAAAACTATTTTTAGTACTATATATCCTGTATTTTATCATTTGTCTATCTACAAAGATACTTATTTATGAATTTTATGACGGCAATACCGTCTATCTACATCATAGAATTTTGTCGTTTTATTTAATTTCAGGCTATTTCTCTGTTTGATATCTATTTATTCACTGTTCGTTTTTCGGATACATACTTCTCTTGTCGAACGATCAATACCTACCATAATACGCTGTGTATGCGGTGGTGTGCCCTTTATGTTATTTTCTAGCTACAAATGAGTATGCAAATAAATGAATTCAAACGCAAAAACTCAAAAACACAAGCAAGAATGTACTAATTTGATACTGATTTGAAATTGACCACTTCACCTCGAATGCCCAATTCACACGGTGATTTTTACAACGTCTGTTTTTCTTAATTTGCTTTAGCAGTTGCTTCCAAAAATCATTTGCATTTACATGAAAATGATTTTTTTCTACCCCGCTCGCCATCAAACTAAAAAAGACATGAAAAACAGACGTTGCAAAAATCACCGTGTAAATCAGGCATAAGTTACCTATTGCTTTTCTGACATTTTTACCATATTTCAGAATTTATTCGAAAAAATTAAAAGCAGTTTTTTGTTCGTAGTGAGAAATTCATTTTATAAATTCTTTTGAGATTATAATTATTTTTTTTTTTTACATTGATTGATCATAGAACAAAAATACTTGCAGAAAGGACACACCCAGATGGAGTGTGACAGTGCCCATGCAAAGATAGAGGCTAAGTTGAAAAATCAAACCATATATTTGCCATACGACTACGTCAGGGTAACCAAAGATGTCCGCAAAACAGTCAAAATCAAGAACAAAATTATTAAAATGCCATTTGATGCATTACATTTAAAGCATGATTTTTTTAAGAACTATAAGGATACGAACCTTATTCGATTTTCCAGTATTAGACCTGGTCGAGCAAAAAAATGATCCGACAGTATCCCAACTAAGATCTCTCTTATATTCCCCAAGTGGTACCATTAAGTTTAATGTGAATTTTGATCATAATTACATTGAACTACCTATTAGAATAAAGCAATATATAGGTCACATAGAACCAAAACAATTGTATACCGGTCGACTACCAATTCAGCAAAACAAATGGAAACATTTACAGGAGTTAAAGGCGGTAATTCCAGAGGAGTATCACTACTTCTATGATAATCTTAGCCACGCGCAGTAAAAATTATAATAAAAAATATAAAAAACATTGTCTTTGAATTTAAACTGGTTAAACAATTCTTCTGAACACACCTACCCTCTATCTGACACCCTTTTTGAGACACCCATGCCAAAAACAAACAAAAACTAGTCAAAAACAACCCCTAGCTCCCTGAAGGGTTCAAATGTTAGAACAGGTCCTACTATTTTTCTATCCCCAACATTTCTTGTGAACATATCGACCCCCTATCTCCCACCTTTTTCCGGGGTCCCCATACAAAAACCGTAATACAAACTGTATTTTAAAATAAGGCAATACCGTCTATCTACATATTATTTTCCAACACAATGATTTCATTTTTGAGACAATACCGTCTTTCTATCATAGAAGCTAAAATAACGCGAATTTCAAGAAACTTTTTAGTTAGAACGTTTATAAGACACATTCTGTTAATATTGTAGAAGATGAGTTCATCGAAATTGTTGCTTATTTGCGAATAAAACAGTTTTTTGGCTCTCCTGAAAAATTGTGTATTTGTAGATAGACGGTATTGAATATAAGCCCTCGATATACAAAAAAAAACAAAAGAGGAAAAAGTTCTAACAACACAAAACATTTTGAAAACGAACATCTTTTGAAATATAAAATTTAAATAACAAAAAAAACAAATATTTAATAAACTTAATAACAAGAGTTTTTACTCGGTTTCTATAAATTTAAGTATTTAGTTTGAAATAAAATTTTAATTTTTTTAAATTCTCTTAGTTTACAGAAATTTTAAGGTTTTTAGCAAAAAGTTCTATAATTAATATTAATCATACGTAATGTAGTACTGCAAGTTTAGGTTTTTAGTTAGTTGAATTTTTTTTAGTATATTGCTGGTGATAGTTTTACTCTTTCTGTTTTAATTGGGTTTCATTGAAATAGACATTTCAAACATTTTTAAAAAAGTAGCAATTGTATAAAATTGTATTATCTTTTTTTTTTAAAAAAAAGAGAAGCAACACTCAGGAAATTCTTCCTATTAATTAATGTGTTGCTTTCTTTGGAAAGGGGATAGTGGAGAGATGAAAGGTGGTGAAAGATGAAGGGCTTCAAACATGGCAACACTGTAATTGCTAGAGTAGATAAGTCTTATAACAGTTGTTGCTCGCCACCTGATGTAGAGTTGGCGAATTTATTGAAGCTTTTTGTTTCATACACTCAAAAAAATAAGTTAGTAGAAAAGTTAGTAAAACGTCTTGTAAATCAGGTAAATTATTTTTTAGCAAATTGTTTTGTTAAAATCGTGTTTTCAGTTAAAATTTTTGTTATACTTATTCAGCACTTAACTGTTTTATACTAATGCTATACTAATATACTAATGTTTTACTAATTAATTTTGCTAAAAAAAATTGTGCTGTCGCGGCATGTCAAGATGTAGTAGAGAAGAAGAAAATGATACTAAAAAGTACAACTCTAATAAGACATATAAAAAAATCAACCATGGAAGACTTTTGTATCTGTTTTTTATACATAAAACAAAATTGAGGATTAAAACAACTTAAATTTTACGTTGTCACCGGCTTGTGAAAATAGTTGTCTATTCATAAAATAAAAGACAAAAGAAAATATTTAAATTTAATATGTATTTCTATAATAAATGTTAATAGATTAATAATCTAGTGTGGTCAAATTGCAAACAAACATATACAGACATGTAGACAGAGTAAAGCGAAAGACAAAGACACACATCTTAGTATGGTTCCTTTTTCTTATTGCAAAAAAAGGTTTGTTTTTTTCGTTTCGTTTGTTTTTGTTTATTTTTTCGTTTCGTTTCTATAATTATCTTCGGCAGTTGCGTTCTTTGAAAGAAAGCATCATTTAGACAACGATTGATGTAAGTAGTTGAAAGAAAATTTTTGTTACGTTATATATATTTATTTATATATATTTTCAGATATTAAATTACTTCATGACATCAATGTGGGAAAATGAAAATTTTTATATTTCGTAATTTTTGTAAATTATTTTTAAAAGAATCACAAAAATATGTTTTATGATTTTCAGCAAATATATTTACTAAATTACCATTTTTTTATACAATTTTTTTGCGTTTTTTTTCAGTCTACTAAAATTCAGCAAAAAATTTATTAATTTTTACCAACGCTTTTTTATTTGTAATCTACTAAGTGTTAGCAAAACTTTTGCTGAATCTACTAATTTTGTTGCTAAAAATCAGCTCGCTGATTTTCAGCAAAAGATTTTACTGACATTAGCAATTTTTTTGCTAGCATCCTCCTGACTAAAATTTTGCTGACTCAGCAAAATTTTTTGCTGACTTTACAAACTTTTTTTTTTGAGTGTAGCCCGGATGCATTATTTTACTTCGGTGGGGTTAGGTGCTATGGGAACACCGAAGGTGTGCGCAGCGATACATATAAGTGATAGAAAACTCATACATATTACTTTTCTAAATTGCTGTTGTCGTCTCCGGGAATCGAACCCGGGACCATCTGTGTAACAGTCCAACGCGCTAACCATTACACCACAACGCCTATAAAGATAAAACTGAAATATTAACCTTAAATGACATTAACTTTTTAATACCTTTATTATGAACTGCATATAAATTGATTCATTGTTCTTAATTTCCTGTATTTTTTTTTCATTTAACATAAATTAAACAATTATTTTGACATTATAAATTACACTTGTCTCTGCATCAAAAGCAAATTTGAATTATTTATTTAACGCACTTTAATGGCTAAAATAATTAATTATTTTTTTTATTAAGAGAAAAAAATATAAATGGATTTAATTACATATTTTTTTATGCTTAAACATTTTCATATCAGATTGTTGCTGTTTTTTTAGTTTGATGTGATTTTCAACAATGACCAAATGAAATATTTAAATAATCATGCTCTGTTAATTTTTCAATTCTATGTTTTTTTGTGATACTTTTTATATAAATAAATATATTTACATGTCATTACTTTGCATTTGTATATTTGTTGCTTACAACATATATTTTTTTAATGTTTATATTTAACAAATATAACACTACTCAACAATTTTAAACTTTTTGCAGAACCTGTCTTTGAAATGAAATCTGACCAAATTTTTTTCTAATTTTCCATTTTTGAAATATTGCAGTTTTATGTTTACATCATTATCCAATTTAACGTATATTTTGCTTAATATTTCGAAATTTTTCAAAATCATAATCATTAAGAATATAAATCTACACAAGTTTATGTTCCATTTTAGTATAATCCTGTAGGTATTTGTTCCAGGATATCTTGCCGGTAATGCAAGGAAGTTGAAAATTTTGCATGTTAGTTTTATCCTTATAAATTTGATGGATGTTTAAAAAGTTTTAAGTTTTAATACAATGCGTGAACTAAACATTTCACTAAACTTATTTTTTGTATTAAAATTGCAAATCCATTGAAAATACCATGAAATATTTAGAAAAGAAGAATAATTTAAAAAAAAAACTGTCAGATTTAGGATCAGCGTACGTATATATAAAAGAAAATATGTTTTAGAAAGAGAGGTTCTTCAAAAAGTTGGAAGTCCTTCGCTAGTAATTATGTTAATTCTATAGATTTATTTGATGATAAATGTAGTAAAAAAAAAGATTAACACACACAGAGAAATAAAGTGCCAACCGAATTAAAAAGTGTATATTATTGGTAACAACTTATAAATTTACATTAGCTTTCTGAATATTTTTGGTGTTGCAACTAAAATTCAGTTGAATTAACCGAACTTTGTTGTGAAAACTAATGTTAAGTTTTGCCAATCGTCCGAAATTCGTTATAACCGAATTTGAGTCAAAGTAACCGAAATTTGTGTGCATACAAAAATATTTTATTGAAAAAATAAAAATTAAAGTATTACAAAAGAAGTAGCATATAATTGCCCATATCTTTTTAACAGATTAGGCTACCTGAGTCATTGATATCTCATTTTAAAGCTGGTTTTACTGGTACAGAAAAAAATATTCACTTTATGAAAGCAAAGTGCATTTTTTCTTTTCAAAATCTGTGGTTCAAACCGCTGTATTTCAAAAACCTGGATTTCCAAAATCTTATAAGATAAAATGAATTTTTTTTTTGAAAATCCGCAGTTTAAAGCGAAGTATTTAAAAAAAAACTGGTTTTCCAAAATCTTAAGGAAAAATATATGTTAATTATAAATAATTCTTCTATACCGTGCGCCCGGTAGGCTAGTTGTTAGAGTGCTGGCTTATCTTTGCGGGGGTCGTGGGTTCGATTCAAACCAGAGGCACTGGTCTGTTTTCGCTACAACGCGTAATTATATGATTATTAAGTACTAAAATAAAAATAAAAAAAAGTTCTTTTATAGCATTGCAAAATCCGTATTTTTTACATTTTTATGCATAACTTTGCATTCCGTAAGAGTTCCAAAAAGGGATTTGGCTACAGCATATTGCATTAATTTATAATTAACATATTATTTTTAAAGAACTTTAAAAAGCCAGTTTTTTAAACACATCTCGTTGATTTGCGGATTTTCAAAAAAAAAATTCATTTTATCTTCCAACAGTTATTAGTTTTTTTAATTTTGTTTAAACCACGATAACATCAGATATTAACAACGAATCCCGTAGATTCCGCCGCTAAAAAGATATAAACAATTTTATACGACTGCTTTTTATTAAATTTGCAATTTTCTCGAATAAATGGACGTTTATGTACTACTACTTTGGTGAAACTTTCAAATATTTTTCATAATCATTATGAAACGCCACTTTTTAATATGCTCTGGGTATAGCTTTCCTAAACTAGCTATCCTATACCAAGATTGGTTCAAATTGGAAAGGGTGGAGGAAATCGATTGGTTGATTTTGTACGTTTTCAGACTATGTGAATACCAAAGAAAATAAAACAAAAAAAAATGGAATTGAAATTTTTTTTCAAAATTCCATGATTATACTCAAATCACAGATAATTTTGTATAGATTTATATTGTTTACAAAATTTCGTGATCTTTTGGTTAAATTTCGAAAAATTTTGCAAAATATACGAAAAAAATGGGGCTAAAGTTTTTAATATATAAAGCGCGATATTTCAAAAACTGCAAATGACAAAAAATGTAATTGTGAAAGGCGTGGTAGAGAAAAATGAGTGTATTTTCTAAAAATCATAACTACATTGCAAATTTTCAATTTTCTGACTCAGACTGCGCAGTTTCTGGTATTGAACCTTCGTCAGTGACAGTGTTTTTTTAATTTGAATAATGTAAAATTTGTTATGTTTTTATTAGTTCGATTGCGTCTATATGAAATTTTCTGTGCAATCACTGACCGTGGTATAGATAAACTGATTTCTAATGCCACATGCACTCGCACTACACGTTAGACAGAGCGCTTTAGCCCACTGATCTATCGTCAGGTCGAGTTTTGTTGTGATTAAAACTGGTTTTATTCAATACACGGTGTTTTTGTTCTTGCATACATAATCTCAGAAGTACAACTCCAACAACACAACAGTTCTATTTTTAGAAACTTACCTCACTCTAATGTCCACTGTTTTCCCATATGTTGTAAGTGATGCCATGTTGTTGGCTGATTTTGATTCAGAGTACCTAACACAGTACAACATTTTTCAACACATGATTTTGAGACTCAATTCTGGGAATTGCTCGTGAAAGTATCCCCAAAAAATAAGAACTTCTGCATCATTCGTTTTGTCAAGTTGGCTACAGTAATAATTTAATGGACATACGAATTTTTTGGCTCAAGGCGGATTTTTAACACTTTTTCTATATTTTAACACGGTTATATCTCGGTATACCGTACGGAATATCTCTTTTGTGTCTGAAGCAAAGTTGGAGAAGCAAAGTTGGAGTAGGAGAAAAAAAATGCGGAACAATCCTATTCGAAAAAAGTAGCATATCGCAAAAATGTCCATTTTCCCCCATTTTTCAACTTTCTTGCTCAATAACTGGACTACAAATCCTCAAATATGCTGTTTTTTTTTATAAACTTACACAGAAAATATGAGATTTCTATATGTTATCTATACAAGGAAACAAAATTTAGAACATTTTCAATTATAATTGAAATTAGATATTTTTTTTTTATAGGCCGTTGAATAGTGTAATCAAATTTTTATGCTAATAAGTTACATAATATGTTTGTATTTATTTATTTTTGGGTCCCCCCAAAAAAAAGGTTTATATTTTAGTAAAATTTTATTGTTTTTGTTTATGGTTTATGCATATAAATTATATGTAATTTTCGGTTAGAGAATAATTGGATGACTAATCAAAAGTTTATATAGAAAGTGCTAAATGTAATGATTTTATAATCACGTTTTGGGGGGGGGGGGGGGGGGGGGGCTATAAAGATTACAGGTGTTAAACAGAAAATGTTATTATAACTTTTAGGTTTATTTTTAGAGTTTCATTTTTTTAATAATTATAAATCATGATTTTAATTAATACATCAGTAAAAAGGGATTATGTCAATTCATTATCATTTTATCCTGTTTTCCTTTATATAGTTTATTAAATTTTATTAATTTTGTGTTTTTTTTTTTTTTTTGCTTTTAACTGCCAATTCAATTTAAAACCACAAATAAACAAAATGAGTAGGCAAATTATGTTTCATTTTATGCCCATCATTTCTTAACATATGAGTATAACATTTCACATTAAATGACCATATTATCCCAGCATGAGTAGGTACTATTTATAGCATAAAATTCCTGGCCTTTAATAAATATGGAGAAATAACAAAAAAAAATATTTGTTTGGAAATAAAATACAGAAAATTTGCTTTTCTTACTTAAGCTTTTAAGTAGAACTTGTAGTTTTACTTTTTTTAAGAAATATCGATACCCTACTCAAGAGATGGTAAGCACTTCAATTCTTCTTGTCTAATAGATACAAAAAATAATAGTATACAAAAAAACAGTGGACATTAGAGTGAGGTAAGTTTCTATAAATAGAACTGTTGTGTTGTTAGAGTTGTACTTCTGAGATTATGTATGCAATAACAAAAAACACCGTGTATTGAATAAAACTAGTTTTAATCACAACAAAACTCGACCTGACGATAGCTCAGTGCGCTAAAGCGCTCTGTCTAACGTGTAGTGCGAGTGCATGTGGCATTAAAAATCAGTTTATCTATACCACGGTCAGTGATTGCACAGAAAATTTCATATAGACGCAATCGAACAAATAAAAACATAACAAATATTACATTATTCAAATTCAAAAAACAGGGTCACTGACGAAGGTTCAATACCAGAAACTGCGCAGTCTGATTTAGAAAATTGAAAATTTGCAATGTAGTTATGATTTTTAGAAAATACACTCATTCTTCTCTACCACGCCTTTCACAATTAAATTAAATAAAATTGCATATTAATTATAGTAGTAATTGCAATTGTCTGAAAAAGACGTTAAAATTCAAACTCAAAAAAAAATTTCAATGTTTAACCAAATCTAGATTTTTATACTCTCCATTCCACTGTGCAGGAGGGTATATTAGAAATTTCAAAAATGTTCGGCACTTTCAGGCAAAATACTTTCAACACTTTTTTTTTTTTTTTTTTTTTTTGACGACATAAGTAACCATTTTGTATGAGCTAGCCGATGTTTAATCATGCTAAATCAATGCGAGTTAAGCATTTATTTTGCGAGGCCCAAAAAATTATGGCAGTTTTAAGTTTAAGTCATATTCAAAATATTATGCTTACAGTTTTTGCTTTAACTTCATTAAAGTTACATCGATTGAAAGATCTCATTGTATTTATCACAACTCAAAATAAATATTGCATCACCAAAAAATAAAAAAGCAAATTGTTTTAGGTTTACAATTATTTGTATGTCTTTGCAAAAAATTATAATTTTACAAAAACGACTTGGAACGAATATTTTAATTTTATCACATAATTTTCATGCTTTTTTCAAGTTCAAAAACTTTTGGACTTGAATTTGTTCTAACAAGGGGAGTCTCTCGATGGGTCCTTTCCAATCTTAATTAAATTTGGATATATGATAAAAAAAGGGACTAGTTATTTTTTTGCAGCCACCCTATCTCACGTTTAAGGGTTATAATGTGGCTCCAATATTTATACATTTTTGTATGCAAACATGCCTGAAACTAATTCTTAGTTTTGAACTCAGTTTTGATGTACTCGAGCAAGCAATATTGTCTATATAGTGTGTTAGGGTTGCCATCTATTTAAAATATATTAAAATATAGGTTAAAAATCCACATAAAAGCAAAAAAGTTAAGAATGTCGGAAAAAGCTCAGACAGCCCATCGATTAAATTGAATAGGCATTAATATGCATATTTTTAACTTCAATCCAAATATAATTCTTTACAAAATGCCAAAATGCCACACTTTTCTATCGATATTACCATGGGAGATGCTCATTAGAGTGGGTCGCACCCCATACAAAAAAAAAAGTTGTGCCGGTCACCCTCTAGAATTAAAGATAATTTGAAGAAGATTTGAAAAACAAATTTTTTTTTTTTGCCAAACCCCTTGACCCCGCGCATTTGGTTTTTTATTTCATATGGCTCCATTTATAGGCCGATCGTAACGTGTGATATATCATTGTTTTTGGAATGACAACGGCGTTTTTAGTAAAACATCAAAATTCCAAAAATATGTAAAAATATGCAAAATTAGGGTGGTAGAAATCGAGTTTCCAGAAGTCACTTCTAGAATTTGACGTCGGAGTCAAAAGTGATCAAAGTAGAAAATGTAGCCGTTGTCATTCCAAAAACAATGATATATCACACGTTACGATCGGACTATAAATGGAGCCACAGGAAATAAAAAACCAAATGCGCGGCGTCAAGGGACGTGGCAAAAAAAAAAAAAAATTTTTCTAATCTTCTTCAAATTATCTTTAATTCTAGGGGGTGACCGGCACAACTTTTTTTATCGACCCGGCCTAATGCTCGTCTGAGATAAGTGAAATTATTCCACGAGCCCGAGTTTTTATTCGTAATACTCGCTTATCTAGTAGAGCACATCCGTTTGTAGTTGATTGTCCTGTGTTTCGCACAACGCATTACAGAGAAAATTCGTTTTTTAGTCGAACGATTCGTATGTGGAACAAACTTCCCGCAGAGTCTTCCCTGTTACTTACAATTTATAAAAATTTTAATCAAATATCCACAAACACTACTCCCTCTTTCCTCCTTCCCATACCCTATTTTCCTGATCAATACAATGCACTGCATGAGTAGGGGGTCATCCCCTGAGTATTGGTTAAATTATAAAAAAAAAAATATACCAGTTACTGCGTCTTCAAAGGCTCTTTCATTTGGTACCACATTTGCCTAGAATGTATCTAAAACAATTCGAAATAAGCCGAAAACGAAAAATGGGGCAATTTTTAAAACGCACTTTTTAACTCCTAAACATGAAATTGGGAAGCTAAAAAATAAGCGTCTCATGTTTTGTTTTTCTTTATCAGATATCCAAATTTCATTAAGATCGGATTGAACCTATCGGTAGACTACCCTTGTAAGAAGGCGTTATTCTTGTTAGATATAAAGTATTTAATGGTCGTTCTTGTTGGGTCAAAATTTTTCTTACTTGCTTTTCATATATACACTGCGTTGCAAAATTATAATTACACATTAATTTCACTAAGTTTAAAAAAAAAGTAGAAGAGTCTAACCGGCAAAAATCTAAAACCAGACTTTATTTTTAAATTAAGCACTCGGATCACTTGCAATTCTTTATCCGAAAACTTAAGCCACATTTTAAATAGGCTGAAATTTGCTCTTTTTCAATATCACTTACAAGGCGAGTCCGTTCATGTTTTCGCTCCGATTGGTGTGTAATTTGAATATGTAATAAAGAAACAAAAGCTGAAAAACCCATATTTCTTTTAGCTGCCCAATCTTACATTTAGTTTTTAAAAAGTGTGGTCGAAAATTACCCCGTTTTCTATTTTTTCAATGTTTTCTTTCAAAGAAACTATATATAAATTTGGTATCTAATGAAAAGTATTTGAAATGCACATCACCAGTATAAAGCAGCATGGCCGCGCATGCTCAACTTTTTGTGGTATATGAAAAAACACATACATTTAGGAGAATTTTGTACTATGTAGGAAAAAAATCTGCTAAGTTTTGCAGTTTTTTCTGCAAGGCCATTTTTAACAAATTTTTAGTAAATTTTTCTGCTATTTTTACAGGTTTATTTCTATGAGTGTAGCATTTTCAAAAGTATGAAGTTTAATAAACGTAATGTTTTGGACATAGTGTTGCCTTCCAGTGGCAAAATATAGTGCTTCGGGAAATTTCATTAAAATTCCAAACGAGCACGAATATCGAAAAAGTAATAAATACGTGTTCACTAAAACTTAATAAAGAATAATAAAGGGTCCGCCAAATAACTTTTTTTTTTGAACTCCTGAACCAATTGGTCTTTGTATGGCATCATACCAAGGTCTTTATGCAAAATTCGTCTCAATGATGCCTCCGAAATGTTCAATTGTTGAGAACGAAGGTGGATTGATATTGATGGCGATTCACGCACACTTTCTGCCACAGCAGCAATATTCCCGGGTGTACGCACTGTTTTTGGCTTTTTGCGCTTTGGTTTATCGATGAGGATGGCAGTTTCTTTCACTTTTTTCACAAGATAACGAACATACGAACCATATTCGTTCAGCGGAAGGATACAACTAATTATCTCTCAAATCAGACATGAGCTAAGTGTTACCATTCACGAAATAAGCACTAGTTGAAAAAAAAACGTTAGATGTCGGACCCTTTATATGTGAATTTGGACCTGACCCGGCCGTACCTTCAAAACACCCAAAAATGTATGTGTTTTTCCGAATACCACGAAAGGTTGAGCATGAACGGATGTGCTACTGCACACTGGTGATGCGCATTTCAAATACTGTTCACTAGATATCAAATTTATATATAGTTTCTTTGGAAGAAATATGAATCGCAAAAACTAGAAAATGTGGTTATTTTTTATCCCACTTTTGAACCCTTAAATATGTGATTGGGCAGCTAAACAGAAATATGGGTCTCATAATTTTTAAATCTTTATTACATGTTAAAATTTCATCGCAATCGGAGGGAACCAACGCGGCATTTTATTGCAAATTGATTGAAATTGCAAAAAAAAACAAAAATAATTATTTAATTTTTCTTATTTGCTACTTATTCTTCTTTGTTTACCGTTATATGTAATTATAATTATGAAACACTAACAAAATATTATTTAACAATTTTTCTCTTAAATCAATCTCTTAAATTTTACGCAATAAGAGATCAGTTATCACACTCTTAAAAAAGTTATGTTTTAAAAAAAAGTTTGCAATATTTTCAAAAATAGCAAAAATTATATGTAATTATAGTTATGCAACGCAGTGTTGTATATTCTTCCTTTTTTAATCATGTCTTGCTTTAAAGCCAGATCAAAAAAAAAACAACCTTAGCTTTAGCAAACAAAAACGTGCTTCAATATGTTGTAACATGATTATGCTTATAGTATTTTTATTTTTTTGTTCAGTTGATTTTCAAGTGCACAGAATAAGTTCTGGTACACAACTCTTAAGTTAAAGAAGTAAAACAAAAATAAACGTGTAAAAATCGTTACAGAAAACGAGTTATTTTGGTGCATCTTATAAAAAGTGTGGTATTTACAATAATTTTTTTTTTTTAGATTTTTTTAAATTTTTCTACACTTTTTTTTTAAAAAAATATCGATATGTTTTACTCTACCAGCTAGGAAGGTCAGTTTGTGTGGAAAAGATTACACTACTCAACAAAATGAAAAAAATTTCATGTACTCCGGATGCGATAATTTTTTCTGTGTAGATAACCTTGACATGAGCTCGAAAAACGCAATAAAAAATTTTTTTTTCGTTTGGTTTTTGTTTTATTTTTTTTTTTTTTAATTTTAAAAATTTTTTTTTGGTTAATTTGTTTCGTCCGGCATAACTCAGGAACCACTAGCCCGATTTAATTGAATTAAATTTTAAAAAATTTAAAATTACAATTCCCTTAATCTGTTTATATATTGTTTTCCTATACAAGCAACACTTTCCAAGTTAAAAATGAATATATAAAGGAAAAAACTTATTTTTTGCCTAAAGATTTAAATTTTTTTTTTTTAAAAAATCCATAAAAAATCCCAAATGAAAAAAAATGTCAAATCTTATTACTTTTACGTAAAGTCACATAACCTATGAGCAAAATGAGACAAAGATCATGAAAATCGATGCACGCGTTTCGCTTTTATTCGCAATTGAGTAAAGGTATGAATTTCAAAAATTTGCTCGACATATGCACAACTTTGTCTATGGTAAGGTTTTTTCTTTTTTATTACAAAAAAAATTAAAATTTGTTGGGTGACAAAAATATATGACTTTAAATTAAAAAACAATTCGATATATGTACAAGAAATTATCCTAAGGATATCAACATTAATTAATTATAAAAAAGTTTTAAAAAAAAATATCTAAACACAAAAATAAAAACCTTCAAATTAAAAATAATTATGTGCTTTTGTCTTTCTTTTATATTGTTGTGGGTTTGTTTCTCTTATCAGGAACCAGATATAGTCCCCCATCATAGCTTCGTTCCAAAATCCTTGGTATCGGTGCTCAATTTCTTTCATTTGCTGATGAAAACGCTCACCATGCTCGTCACTCACATCGCCCAGGTTGTCCGGAAAGAAGTCCAAGTGCGAGTGTAGAAAATGTATCTTAAGCGACATATTTGCTCCAATTTTTTTATAATTTTGGAGTAGTTGTTCGACGATCTCTCTGTAATTTGAGCTTTTGTTGTTTCCAAGAAATCCGGAAACAATTTGCCGAAATGAGTTCCAAGCTGCAGCTTCATTTGGTGATAAAATGTGCTCAAACTGTTGGTCTTGCAACAACTTTTTAATTTGCGGACCGTCGAAAACGCCTTCCTTAATCTTTGCCGATGAAAGGTGAGGAAAAATGTTTTTTAAATAGGCGAACGCTTCGCCATCTTTGTTGATAGCTTTCACGAAGTTTTTTATGAGTCCGAGCTTTATGTGAAGAGGTGGGAGAAAAACATTTTCCTTTTTTATGAGTGGTGTATATTTCACGTTGTCGCTGCCGGGGATGAAGTTAACTCTTTCTGTCCAACTCCTCCTGGTGTAATGATGTTGACGATCGCGGCTGTCCCAAAGGCAGAGAAAACAACAGTACTTTGTGAATCCACCTTGTAATCCACAAAGGATACCGATAACCTTAAGGTCGGCACAAACTTTCCAATCGTGTTTCTCATAGTTAAGGCACTTTAGTAGATTGTCCATGACTTCGTATGTTTCCTTGGTGTCAACGGCATGAGCAATTGGAATCGAAGGTTTCTTGTTGCCGTTGTGCAGTAAAATTGCTTTAAGGCTCTGCTTGTTGCTGTCGATGAAAAGACGCCACTCTCCTGGATCGTAAGAGTACCCGAGTTCACCAAATAATCCGGGAATGTCCTTACAAAAACAGATGTTGTCTTTTTTTGTGTAGTACCTTGCGTATGGTTCATGACGCTTCCTGTAGATTGTTGTCACCACACCAGGAGCCAAGAAACCGAACTGTTTCATGCGCGATGCATGCAACTCTGCATCTTCCTTGGAGAGTTTCAATTCTCTAACCCAATCGTTCAGTTCTGCTTGGGAACATAAGCGTTGACCTCCATACAATGTATATGTTGACTCGCATTCTGATGTGGTTTCTACTGTCTCCGGATCTGATGTTGGATGTATCGCCTCATTATTAGATGCCCATCTTGAAACGGACGGTTGCGGGTCCACTGGTTCTTCGGAAAATGGCACTGGAAAATTCACTGTTGAAACAGCAGCGTAAGTCCATCGTATATTTTTTCCCACGCCTGTTTTTTTGCTAAGACAGAAGTAGCAATCTGTTACATGGCAAAGCGGAGCTCTCCAAAGCATTGGCATGATGATTCTCGGCTGTCGTCTGAAAGAATTTCAATAATAAGTTATATATGTTCTTGAATTTCGTAATCTACACTTACCTTGAGTCACTTAGCTGTACGTAGCACCTTGGACATAGAGCACTTGGTGTCCACCGCTCATCTATGTTTGAGACCTTTAAATTGAAGCTCTCTTCAAATGAATCTCTCAATTTAGGTGAAAAACAGCGCTTGTTTTTTTCAGAAACGTATTCTCCGCACATGTAACAAAAATTACTTGGATTGGTATTGCATTCAAATACTCGCGAACGTTTGCTCATTTTAACTATCGCGTTCGTCGACACTTGTTGAATGAGTAAAATCGATCAATGAAGACCTATTTATACTGTGTATTGTTTAGTATTTTACTGACAGGTACTTATAAATGGGTGTATATTTTTTTACGGTGGCTACATACCTGTTTCACCATGTGTGAGTCTTAAATTTTCCGAATAATGACCACCCTTAAATGTGGGTTGCATTTCTGTAAAAAAATCATACAGGTAGTCACCGGAAAACCCAAATAATTAAAAAAGTCCCCTTTCCTTTTTTCCTTTTAATTGTTCACGCACATTTATTAGCGTTTATTACTTTGCTTACGCAATCATAAAAATTAAATAACCCTTTGTTTATTCCGTTTTGTTAATTCTGAGAATCAAAAAAAAAAAGAAAAAACCTTACCATAGACAAAGTTGTGCATATGTCGAGCAAATTTTTGAAATTCATACCTTTACCCAATTGCGAATAAAAGCGAAACGCGTGCATCGATTTTCATGATCTTTGTCTCATTTTGCTCATAGGTTATGTGACTTTACGTAAAAGTAATAAGATTTGACATTTTTTTTCATTTGGGATTTTTTATGGATTTTTTAAAAAAAAAAAATTTAAATCTTTAGGCAAAAAATAAGTTTTTTCCTTTATATATTCATTTTTAACTTGGAAAGTGTTGCTTGTATAGGAAAACAATATATAAACAGATTAAGGGAATTGTAATTTTAAATTTTTTAAAATTTAATTCAATTAAATCGGGCTAGTGGTTCCCGAGTTATGCCGGACGAAACAAATTAACCAAAAAAAAATTTTTAAAATTTAAAAAAAAAAAAATAAAACAAAAACCAAACGAAAAAAAAAATTTTTATTGCGTTTTTCGAGCTCATGTCAAGGTTATCTACACAGAAAAAATTATCGCATCCCGAGTACATTTTGACTGTTGACTAGTGTTATCAAAGTTGGGTAACTGACAGTTAAAGACGAAGACGAAGAATAAGAACTAAAAAACTTATGTACGCTAGTAAATTTTAAGCCCCAAAGAAAATGGTATGTGTAAATAAAACTGGCTAAATGGCGCTTGCATAGTTAAAGAATTTTAAAATTCCAACACGTATTTTTAAAGTTAAAGAAGGAGGTTTTATTATTGAATTGTTATTACCAGGGACAGGAACTTCATGCACTAAAAAAGTGTGCTTTAGGCACCTATAACAAGCATGACAGTAAAATATGCACTAAAAATTTAAAAATATGCACTTAAAAATTTGTTTTTAATATAAATAATAAAAAATTTGTGTTAATTTTGCAAAACTTATGCAGGAAATGTATTAGACAATACAAATTAACTTTGGAATATAATTAAAATTGTGCCACCCTTATCAAGTTTTTTGTTAATTTGCTTCGAAACTATCAAAAGCCCTCTTCAGGGACTTAGAAGGGTACGATGCTTAAAGCTTAAATTAAAATCACTTAAAAAAATATTTGTTGTCCCTGTTTGCTTATCAGATACGAAATAAAATTGAAATTGATCTTTTGATGAAAAACTAAGAAATATGCCATAAAAACATAAGCAAAAATATGCAATAAAAATATGTAAAATTAAAGCAAAATCTGAAAAAATATGCTCTAACAAATAGATGTCATTTAAAATCAAATTCTTCGATTCGCAAAGATACTTTGTTTACCCTGTTCTCAGACTCAAGGAAAAAACATGCAATTGCATGAACTACCGGTCCCTTGTTATTGCTATGATGAAAATGTAAAATGATGAAATTGTAGGTCATAATTAAAAAATTTAGGTTTTTGATGTTTAAAGAAAATTTAAAACAATTTAAAATATTTGTCTAAATTTTTTGTTTAGCAAGATAATAATTTTAAAACATGAAAATGAAAATTATTTAAGTTCGAGGCCATACTCTATATTTCTTCATTAGGATATTGTCCTAACAAATAATCTATAGAATTTTTTGTTTTCAAATTTATTATTTGACCCTTTCAGGAATGTGTTGATAGATCTATTTCGGGAATTTTCTAGGTTCCCATCATCAGAACACGTTTTGAAAGAGGTAACAATCCCATGCCAAACATCAAACATTCATATAAACTAGTTTACTCACTACATGAGAACTAATATATATAAGCTCGAAGTAAAATATTATCACCACTGATCAAAAAATAAATTGAAAACTTGTTTGTTATGTGCAAGGTCCACCTATGGTGGATATTCAATACACGTTTTTTGTTTTTTTCTCCTTTTTATTTTTTGTTTTGTCTATAAACAAAAACAGAGTATGGCCTCGAACTTGAATAATTTTCATTTTCATTGCACAATTAAAGGTCAAAAAAAACATAATTTTTATTTTTAATAAAAATTATATCAAACTTAATTTTAAAACATATTACTTTACATTTTAAAACATGAAATGAAAACGGGTCATTTTTCAATCTTTTACCAAAAATTATGTAGTGCAGAATTATCTACTGGCATGGTTTTGCCGATCTCGTCACCAAACATCCCCAGAAAACCAATGTAGAACGGGCAGATGATCCAAATTTTTTAAGGGAAAGATCAACAGTTAACAAAGCAATATGGATTAGTGTTGATATTTGAAGAAGTGTTTTGACTAGAGATGTCACGTGAGTGAACTTTGACTCACTCACGCTCACGAGAGAATAATTTCACTCAAGCATAATCACTCATGAGAATTTTTTTTCTACTTAGATTCACTCACGCTTACGTGAGTACTCGTCATCACGCGTGATTCACGTGAAGCACGCAAATTCAGGGAAAAAATCTTTCCAAAATTTAAGAAAATGTCAACATTAAGGTAAATTGTCAATGTTTAACCTAAAATTGTTCTGAATACGCAATTTCGTCATTTATTTTGAATTTTAAAGAGCCAACAATTTTAAATCGGAAGAAATCTGTATTTGCCAACGATATTGGAGATGTGGTCGATTCAAAGCGCTAAATGAGGCAAAACTATATTTTCGACAGAAAAATATTCATTTAAAAAAGTTTATAAAATTTTATAAAATTTTTAACTGTCTTTAATTAAAAAAATGTAACTCGTAACTTTTCTGTACGTTAATAGAATAATGGAATAAGATCATATACGGTAATGTAGCAATACACCAAATGGTCATCTATATAGAAAAAATGATCAACATAATTAAATATTTGATGTCAATTAAATTTGTTTCTTAACACCCGAGTAAAAAAATGTATATATGGTCTTATGTTTGTTCATCTTAAAATATGATGTCATTCATGGCCACATCTTATTATATGTTTCTTATGTGAAAACATATATAAAGATATATCATTATGTAACGACCTGTATAAAATCATATATTAAGCATATATGCTTTACATAATAAGAAACTGTATCTCTATTGTCATATATAATAATACATTCGCATATATAATACAATATGGTGATATATAAACTATATAATTTAAGATATAATAAAATATACTGTTTTATAAAAAATATATTTTTGTGAGATATAAGATATGCTTATATATGGTGCCATAATGCAATTCAATATATAATTATATATGACATTAAAGACATTTAAGATATACTTATGTAAGATTCCATATATGACACACGATTAACAATTTAGTTTGAGATATGATTATATATGTGTCCAACATCATTAATATTTTTTATGTATATAAGACATAATTATATATTGTTATATACATAATAAAATTCTATTAAACTTTTAATTGAAATAACAGATATTTTAATTAAAACTCGATTTTAGTTTTTGTCGTGTAAAAATGACTTGACAATGAGATGGGTTTTCTCCGATCTGAATAAAACTCAGATATGCAATAGAGGAGAAAAAAATAAGGGACACGTAATTTTTTCAAGCAGCCCAATCTCACGTTTAAGGGTTAGAAGGTGGGGTCAAAATTAATACATTTTTGTATGAAAACATGTCGAAAATTAATGAAATACAGAATTTTTGTATTCAGCGTTGGAGTACTAGAGAAAACAAAAATGTTGATAGCAAAATTGATTTTGTTATTGAATCAGGGTTGCCATTTCATTAAATTATATTTAATAAAGCACTTTGGATAAAAGTCGCATATAAGCCGAACAATTACGAGTCTCGGATACCCCCTCGATTAAATTTAATCGGCATTAACACACATATTTTTAAGCATAATCCAACTACGCCAATTTTAATATTACTTGAAACTCATTTTTTTGTTTTAATAACAAAAATACTTGAAAGTTATCGGACATATTTTGTATACCAGTGAAAACTTCTCCAAGAACTCTTTCATTTGGTAACCCATTTGTCAAAATTCCTCTGAAACTACCCGAAATAAAGAGACAAAACTAAAAATGAAGTAATTTTTGATCCTACTACCCGCTAAGAAAAAATACGTGGTCGTTACTTTTTTTTTTTTTCATCTATCTTTAAATGTGTTAGTGTCAAAATTTTGTTTAAAAATTTGTCTTTAAAATTAACACATTATTTAAACAAAAATGGATTACATACACAACTTTTTCAAAAAATTAAAATTCATCCATGATAATCCATTTTGTATGCTTCTTGTAAACATTAACTAATTGGTGACTTATGTCATGTTTGAAACTGTCATAATAACTACCGTTATAAAAATTATTTGACATTTTCTTGCTTTTGGTTAAAAGTCAAATATTTTAAATTTGTAACCATTACAACTTCAGTCTGTCATTAGCAGAAATATTTTGTAACAAAATTTCTTTTTTTTTTTTATTATGTCTTAAATGTAATTGTAAAATAAAAATTCCAAAAAAAATAAAAAATACAACTCTGAATATATAATGAGTTACATTGTTTAAAATACAATGGAAAAAAAAATAAAATTAAGTAATTCTTGTTGTTATTTTGTTGACATGCACACCAGGATTATAACTTTTTATTTTCAAAATGTTTACCTATAACCACGTTATGAACAATATTAAAATAATTTTAAAAATCGCCTTTTCGGGAGACTTTGAAACAAAACCAACCCAAATAAAGTGCATTAGTAAAAAATATTTTTTTTTTTACATTTTTACTATTAAAGTTGGATTAGTGGACCAAATGTACTGCACGGCATATTTTAAATTACTGAATTTGTTCCTTGTTCTGCAAATTTTGATTTCAATATCGCGAAAAACGCCAAAATGTTTTGTATAAAAGTACACTAAAAGAGTAAAATTTTGAAACGTTTTAGTCCTTTAATATCGATAGGCATCGTTATAGTTTAATTACTTTAATATTTAAGCAAAATATTACTTTAATATTTTAGGCGAAAAAAAGTTGTGTCGAATTGTGAATAGGTTTATGCGGGAACTTGTTTGGAAACCGTGAAAAAATTAAATTGCGTTTCCTTATATTTTATATCGACTATACTGCTATACTAAAAAAAAAGTTTTGTAAAAAAATTAGAAAAACACTTTAAATCTCACTTTACTATTATTATTTTTTTTTTAAAAGAGAATCAACACTCAGGAAATTCTTCATGTTAATTAATGTGTTGTTTTCTTTGGAAAGGGGATAGTGGAGAGATGAAAGGTGGTGAAAGATGAAGGGCTTCAAACATGGCAACACTGTAATTGCGCGAGATGATAAGTCTTAGAGCAGTTGTGGGTCGCCACCTGATGTAGAGTTGGCGAATTTATTGAAGCTTTTTTGTTTCATAGCCCTGATTCATTATTTTACTACGGTGGGGTTAAGTGCTATGGGAACACCGAAGGTGGGCGCAGCGACACATATAAGTGATAGAAAACTCACACATACTATTTTTCTAAATTGATGTCGTCGTCACCGGGAATCGAACCCGGGACCATCTGTGTAACAGTCCAACGCTCTAACCATTACACCACAACGCGATGTGTGTTATACTAAATTTTAGTTTAAAGTTATTTTTCAGTCAACTTTGTTGCTATTCTTATTTTACAAATTACTACATTGTATACTAATTTTGGTTACTAATTTAAATAATATAATTTTACTAACTTTTTAAACCCAATTTGCTAAAATTAACAAAAAAAAAAATAATAAATTATTATTAACATAATTTTTTTTAAGCTAAAAATGATTTGATGGAGGAAAACCTTGAACTACACTCAGGAAAAAAACTTTCATCATGTTGATGAAAATTTTTCATAAATGGTTTGCCATCAATTACTCATCATATTTATGAAGTTTTCACGAATACGACTAAGAGTTACACAAACATAGAAGACAAATTTTTCATATATAGTGGGCGTTGTGGTGTCATGGTTAGCACGTTGGACTGTTACACAGATGGTCCTGGGTTCGATTCCCGGTGACGACAACATCAATTTAGAAAAATAATATGTATCAGTTTTCTATCACTTATATGTATCGCTGCGCCCACCTTCAGTGTTCCCATAGCAGTTAACCCCACCGAAGTAAAATATTGAATCAGGGCTATGAAACAAAAAGCTTCAATAAATTCGCCAAATCTACATCAGGTGGCGAGCAACAACTGTTCTAAAACTTATCATCTCGCGCAATTACAATGTTGCCATGTTTGAAGCCCTTCATCTTTCACCACCTTTCATCTCTCCACTATCCCCTTTCCAAAGCAAGCAACACATTAATTAATAGGAAGAATTTCCTGAGTGTTGAGTGTTTAACGTCTTTTTTTTAGACAATTGCAGTTAGTACTTTAATTAATATGCAACTGATTTCATTGTTTTGTGAGAGGCATTGTACATTTTCAATTGAATCAGACTGCAGTTTCTGGTAATTAACATTCATCAGTGATTCTGATAACATAGTGGTACTGATAATACATAGTTGCAGAAGTACATACTAGGGTATTCAAATTACTCGGGTTTGGTTTTGTTTGAGTAAATGAGCAACTCTGTTTTGAGGTTTTTAACTTACTCGATTAATCGAGTAAGTTATTAAAATAACTCGAGTAAATCGAATAATTTTCAATAGTTTTCTTTCATTAGTTTTTCCTTAAAAATTCATAATAACATATAAAATCCGGAGTTCCGAAATGTATTTTATCAAAATTAAAAAAAATAAGTTTGGTAATTAATTTAAAATTAAAAAGATCTTCTAAAATAATATACAAATAATGTGTTTGGCATTATTTTCTTTCGTTTGTATTAAGTTGGAAAAATATAAAGTGAAAATCACATAAATTACATTAATTTTTAATTTATGTGATTAAGTTGAATATAGATCCGAATGAACGAAAAGAGTGAAAGGCACAATCCGATCTGTAACACCAAAGATCGATGATGAATTAAGTATAATTCTAATTTTACAAAAGACAGCTCTCACAATCTAATAGTCTTGCGATTGTTGAGATTTTTTATTATTTGTTGAATATTTAGATACTTAAAAATTTCGCTTTATTTCCGAAAGTTGGACCTTTTGGTTTTAAATTTTATTTTTAGTTTCTAACCTAGATGTGTGTATAATAATGTTTGTAATTGATCAGGGATATTTTGAAAATATCTTTTGAAATTTCTTAAAATATAATATTTTATGCATTGGTATCGGTGCCGATCAGTATTTTATCAATAAAGTATTGCCCATATCATGGTGCCTCGCAAAAGAGTTGTAGCCTTACTGCACAAATATAAGATGAAGCGGTAACTGACACATTGCATTATATTTCACATCACGTTCATATTGAACCCCCAAAACACATTTTTTTCGTTTTTACAAGTTTTCGAATTAAAATTTGTATATAATTTTAAAGTCAAAATCTTGAAAAAAAACCTAAAATATGTATTTTGGGGTTCAGTGTGGATGTAGTTTTATAAAAACAAATTCTTTTTAAAAAATACGAAACAATTTAAGTGTTTTTTTATAAAATATAAACTGAAATATAACATATTTTGCTTTACTCGATTAACTGGACATTGGCAATTTAAATTTACTCGAACAATTGTTTGATTAAAATTCAACAATTAATCGAGTAACGGTTAACCGAGTTTAAACAGTAAGAAGTATAATACAAACAACATAACATTGTTCTTTTTTTTTAAATCATGTGTTATTCCAATTTCCGCTATTTTTGAGTATTGCCAAATCTATGATGTATTTTTTGTACATTCGATAAGGTGGCTTCTCACGTAGTTAGGGAAGTGTTGCCAGAGAGCAAATTTTGATTTTGTTTGAGTTTTTGAATTGAACATTTTTTTTTTTACAAAAATTTTGGTGATTTGGATTAATTTACAAAAATCGAGTTTTTTTTTTTAATTAATCTAAACGAAATCTACACCGTTGGAAAGGTCTCCAAATATTAATTGAAATTCCGTATATTTACTTAAATTAAGATACATCGATTGAAATATTGATTTTCCATTTGAAATTAAAAAATATATGTTTTGTAATTCGGTTACTTTTTGAAACTCATTTTCATTTTCATTTCGAAAATATTTTTTAATTCTGGCACACCAATTTTAAGTCGGATATTTCATATTAATTCGCACTGGTGTTTTCTGAATCTTAAACATAAATTTCTGAATTTTTACTAAAAATAATATTTCCTGAATTTCAATTGATATTTTCTGAGTATTTAACATATCTAAATTTAAATTTTCTGAATATTATTTAAAATTTTAACATGTTTAATATAATTTTTACCAAAAATAAAAACTATGTTTTCAATTTTCATTTTCATTCAAATTTTAACTGTAAAATTTCTATACAAAAAGTAAATAAAACTTTCCAACTGTAGTGAAAGTAATAAGGCTCCTATTTACTAATGTTTAGTAATCTTTATTGCTGATTTCAACAGTTTTGTTTTTATTTTTATTTTCCAAAAAGTTTACTAATAATATTTAGTAACAAATTTGGTTGATTTTAGCAAATCCATTTCCATTAAGAGTTTACTAAAATTTTAGTAACTTTTACTAATTTTTTTTTAGTTACTAATTTTACTTTACTAACAAATTACAGTGACGTTTTGCTAAAACGATCTGCTGGCCTAATATTAGCAAAATGTTCTTTAACAATTACAGTTTTTTCTGTAACTTTTTTATTTCAGTGTAGGATAGGTAAACTTTTATATTTGCAGAAAAAAAAATATAATTAAAGTTATAACCCTAATGCACACATACATTCTTTTAAACATCAGACAAATTCAAGGGAATGTTGAAAAGAAAATTAAAGATTACATTTTAAGTCAAAACACTTAAGAATTTTTTTTATGTAAATATTTGTGTATTTTTTTTTTTTTGGGGAGTAGAAAGAAAAAGACAAAAAATATTTTTTGTTTTTTGTTTCAAACTTGCATTTTATGTTAATGAGTTTGTCACGTTAATGTTAGAGTTGTTGTTGCTTAGAGTTACCATTTGCCTTGAGCAGCAATTTTAAGGTGCTAAAGTCTTTTTATTTTTTTTTTGTACTTTATTTTGTAATGACATCTGTCAAAATGTTGTGTTGCTGTTGTTACACTTGTTGTCAGTGTAAATTTATTTTTTGTGTTAAGGTAATTAAAAGTTTTTCCTGAGAGTTGGATATTAAAATTTCTAGTAATGCTCAAAGGTATGAACTACCAAAGAATACACAAGAAATGTAAGATTTTTTTTAAATTATTTAATTCTTAAGTGCCCTTGTAATAGGGGTTTATGAACAAAAACTTTTGGAAAGTTTAAATTAACGAATAATTTGAAAGCAAATTGCTGGAATTAAATGTTTTCAATGGAGTGTTGTTAACATGAAGGAAATGTGTAATTTAATAATTATATTTTTTTTGTGCGCCCTAGTGCGGGGGTCGTGGGTTCGATTCCCACCAGAGGCACTGGTTTGTTTTCGCTACAACGCGCCGAGGGCCATAGTAGCTAGTGCTCGGTTAGGGTAATAGTATATAATTTGTAATTATATGAATATTAATTAATAAAATAAAATAAAAAAAATAATATTTTTTTATAGAAATTACTTGGCAAAAACAGGCCATTGGCTTATAGCCAATTTAGACAGCGAAATTAATATACTTTTTTAACCTTAATCTTTCGCATTTTCATATGCATTTTTTGACAGTTGAACATTGAACATTTACAAGATTATCTTTGTGAGTTTCAAATACCAAGGTGAAGCCTGCAGATATCCGGCTGAAGAGGAGCCTGCAGCGATGCTTCTGAAGAAAATGTCGTCGTTAGCAAAAATTTTGTCAACGGCTAGAAAATTTTGTTGCGGTTGCGTTAAAATTAATAATTGCCGTGCAAAAATGTTTGCTCTCGGATGCAAACAGGCCAGTCATAATCGACTTTTAACTCTAAAAATGCACTAAATTTGTGCACACTTTTTTTTGGGGTATAACTCTTAAATTAGTGATTTAAGAAAAAAGTGCTGAAGAGGAGCCTGTAACGATCCGGCTGAATAAAATGTCGGCGTTATCAAAAAATTTGTCAACTGCTAGAATTTGAGGGTCTCTAACAAGAATCTGATCTCAAAATGGTAATATATTCACAAACAAAAAGTCGGTAGTGAAAGGGTTTAGAAATTCAAGAAACAAAAATTTTGCCGAAAAATATTCGATTAAATATAAATTAGCAAACAAAAATTTCATGGAGAGTATAGACACAATGGAAAGGTCACAGGTTATTTTTATATGCAATTTGACATTTGATTTCGTGCACCGATTTCCGTGAGAGATAAAACTTTTTTATTTTCCCACCGAAATTTCTTATTCACTTGTTTTTATACTCAAATTCTTTTACTAATGTTTCCACATTTTCACAAAATTATACACTATTGTGAATGGTTAAAAAAATTAAATAACACTACTCAACGGCCAAAAAAAACCTGGTTTTAAAACACATATTTTTCCGTTGCCATTTGTATTGAGATTTTCTAAAAAAAAATTTGCGAAAAAATATTAAGAATTTTTTAATTCTTATCTAAAATGTAAATTTACATATAAGGATGGCTGTGCCGAATTTTATTTAAACCCCCATCGATTTCGCGAAAAAAATTGATATTAAAAAACTCGTATTAAGCGTTTTTTTTTTTTTCAATGGAAGAAAATGCCAAAACTGTCAACATTCATCAAGTTTAATTTCCGCTAACCTCTACAGCAGCTTTAAGTGATACATAAACCGTTTAAAATTTATATATTTTTTAAGTTTTTCTAAAAATTTTATACTATAAGTTTTTTTGACTTAGGTAAACTTTTTCGCTAATGTTACCCTTTTAAGCTGTTTTGAAAATTTGTCATATTACTTTTTTATATTAGTTGCCACAAGAAAACCTACAAGCGTATAAGCTGCAGTATTTTGATTTGAGCTAATTCACATAGTT
Source organism: Delia radicum (assembly GCA_021234595.1). Lineage (NCBI taxonomy): Eukaryota > Metazoa > Arthropoda > Insecta > Diptera > Anthomyiidae > Delia > Delia radicum. Next base: position 15,609,941 of record CM037851.1, read on the forward strand.
TATTTTATATAGCCCAAATCCAGACATTAGCGAATGTTCCCTTAATAAAAAAAAATTACAGATACAAATTTTAAGGAAATGCAATTGTAAGAAAAAAATTCGAGTAATAAAAATTTCTTGAAAAATCAATATTCTGAAAAAAAAAAATTTCTCGTCTGAAAAATTTTATGCAAATAAATTTTGCTTAAAAAAATATGTTGGGTGTTTTAAATCGATTTATTTTAAAGCGTTTATTTGAAGCGTAAATTTTCATTACTTGAACAATGACGTCATCATTTAAATAACTGTGAATTAAAGAACATGTGTTTGGAAATTTGAAGAGGTATGCTTACCTTTTCATGCATAACTTTCAATCGCCTGGACCAATTTTACTTATTTTCAATACCAAAATGCATCAAATATTTTTGATTACAATTTGTGTTCCCCAAACACCTATTGTGGGAGTAAAAGTGATTTCACCAGACATGCAGATAAACATAGCTAAATCGACTTCTCTATTGATGCTGATCAAGCATATATACAGTTTTTGGGGTCTGGGGTTGTTTTTTTGATAAGTTAATAGAATGAGTGAAGGATATATTATACCCTCCCGCACAATGGGATGGAGGGTGAAATAAAATAAGCAGGCTGAACAACTTCGCTATTACACAAAAGTTGTCCTTAGTTATTATTATTTTTTTTTTTCAAGTTATTAAATAAAAATTCAATTACGAAGCATCAACTTATGACCATCGATATATATATATATATATATATATATATAAAAAAAAAATATCTTTCATATCTGTAAATGACTTTAAATTAAATTATGTTTACACAACAAATTATCATTAGTTTGACACTTTTATTATTTGTAAAGAATTTAGTTTCGCTACTGTTTTAAAAATATACAAAACACTGTCGCCTACAGTTTCAATTCTGTTTATACTACCCATTCACACTCTGCTTTTGACAACTGTTACACCCGAAAATTTCAAAATAAATAAATTAATATGTTGTGCATCTATAAATTGTGATTGCATGCAACATTTAAACAAAAAAATAGTCAAATTTATATGGGAAAGTACAATATTTTAATTTTAATTTCTATGTTCGTTTTTTTTTCTTTTTGAGTCAGTTGGATACAATAAATAAATGTTGTAAATTTTATCTGTAAACATATAATAAATGTCAATGACTATCAGATGAAATATCTCTTTGTTAAGCTGATTAAGATGAGATAATGACAATGCTATAAAGTTTTTTGGTTAAGAAGTTTGAAGTATTTGTTTGTATTTTAAATTGACTTGGCTCGACCGACTGACTCCCTCTGTGGCTACCAATCAAGTGATTGAAATAAATTTAAGAGTTGGTATGGCCTTTGAAACTCTAGGTATCAACTATGTGTGAATAATTATTTTGATGATGACGATGTTGGTGATAATGACAACAAGAAAAGTTGTTTGTCATTAAACAATTTATGACTACTAACTTAATTAACAGTTTGAAGAGATTGGAGAGAAAAAGTTATACCATAACAATTACACTACTCAACAATTTTCAACTTTTTGCAGAAGTTGTTTTTGAAATACATACTTTTTAATAGTATTAGGTATGTTTTATTTCATTAACTAATAATTATATGGTCCTTTATATATGGCTTGGTTAGTATATTTGGCTGTGAACACATATATCCAAAACGATTTTTTTAGTGTTTTTTTATTCTGAAAACGGTGGCAACCCTGATGCTTTGATGTATCGCAAAATTAATGGTTGGGAAATTATTAAAAAAAGGAAATAACTTTAGTTGTGTATCAGATATTGAAAAAATTATTTTTGCATATTAATAGAGAAAATTTTAGGGGTTAAGAAATTTAATACAAAAAAAATTTTGAAATATCTTTTTTATAAAAAAAATTATTTTTTGAAAAAAATCCTCTCTCAATTTTTTTTATATTTTTAATACAAATAGCTAAATGCGTGTTCGAAACAATCTGAAAATTTTAAAGTGGCATCTCTACTACTGTTTGAGATATCTGTGTCTGGAAAATGAGTCTGGAAAAAGTATTGTTTTTACATTTTTTTTGAGCAGAATTAGTTAAGTTCTGGTAACATACTACATATTTATATATGTAGATATCTCAAAATGATATCTGAAATTTTCAGATTGTTTACAACATGTGTTTAGCTATTTGTATAAAAAATATAAAAAAAATTAACTGGGATTTTTTTTTTTTTGACAAATCAATTTTTAATTTTTTTTTATAGAAAAAAATTAAAGGTTTAAAAAAAATATTTTTAAACCTTTAATTTTTTATATAAAATATAAGAACTCAAAATTTCCTATGGAAAAAGAAATTTTTCAATATCAATCACACAACAAAAGTTATGAAATTTTGAATGTTGTCCCAAGCTCCAGGGGTTGCCAATGTTTTCAAACAAAAAAAAAAAAAAATTAACAAAATCGTTTTAGAAATATGCGTTTACTGCCAAACATACTCCCCACATTTTATCAAAATCGGAGACCATAGAAAAATTAGTTAGTGGAAAAAAAAACGGAAATTCCTTAAAATCATGTCGGTGTTTGCTGTAACGGGTTACCGGACACTGTGGTCTTAGGTTTTAATTGTACAAGATGGGACGATCCTCTACGGATACGTGCAGGTTTTGTGAATTGGAACCCGAGACCTCAGAACATGTTCTCTGCAAATGTCCGAGGCTCTCCGACAGGAGGGTCGAGTAGTGACGCCATCGGACGTTTGGAATTGTTTTCCTGGTAGGATATTGGATTCGTAGGGAGCCTGAACCTATAGGGTGTATTCGTTGGCAGCACAATATACCAACTTCTGGTCGCGGCGCATAGTGCCACTCTAGTCTAATCTAATCTTAACAGAATTGCAAGGAAGTTGAAAATTTTGAATGTTTAATTTTATCCTTATAAATTTTATGTATGCCACAAATATTATAGATTTTATCATAAACATTCGACTGAACTCAATTTTGTATTAAAATTGCAAATCCATTGAGAATATTTCGAATATTTTTATATTCAAAAAATGAAGTATGTAACGCAAATATAAAAACCGCAATATTTTAAAAAATCACAATGAGAAAAACATTTTTTTAACGGATTTAGATTCAGCGTACCTAAATCTATTAGAAAATATTTATTACGAAGACAGTTTCTGTAAAGAGTTGGAAATTCTTTAGTGGAAATACTAAATATATATTTTTATATGAAGAAAACTTTTTTACTGTGGTATTTGAAGCAAGTAAAAAATTAGTTAAAATTTGTAGTTCTTTTCGAAATATTTCAGAACATTTTCCATAGATCTCCTATTTTAATACAAACATTTTTTCATTGGAATGTCTAGTTTATGCATAGTAATAACATTTTTTAATTTTTTAGCGAACATAAAATTTATAAAGATAAATCTAAAAAAGTACAATTTTCAACTTACTTGCAATAAATACTGGGGCATTGCACAAATATTTTGGAAATAATTCAGCCATTTTTTACTGGCTGATCGGGAAATATAATTTTCATAAAACGCAACCATATGAAAAATATAAACACTATATGCCTTCTGAAGATACTTCTAATCTGGAGACTACTTTGCTACTCTTTTCACCTAAAAATTACTAAAATTAAGTTTTTTTATAATTTTCAACTTTAGAGGCATTTTATTTTAAGCGGGAACAGGATGTTGTATGGAAATTTAATTAAATAACTTATTGTTAATACCACCAACACTTTTCAAAGCCTTTGCCTTTTTCATTGAAAAAAACCGGTGCAGGTTATTGCAAAAATGCAAAATTTTGATTTTCAAATGCGGATAACTTAAGCATTTTAAGAGATAACCCACCTATCGCTCATTTACTAAAAGATTGTCATAAGTCAAAAAACGTAATTTTTGAGTTAATGATGCAGATTTATTACTTATATCATCCATCATAATGTGTAAAAATTTAATATTAAAATCATGTATACTTTTCGAGTTCGAGGAGAATATATAAAAATCCTATTTATAAAAAAAGGTGACCAAACAAATAGAGAGAGGGTCAAGCGAAGGCAGATATGGATTGAAAACTTTAAGAACGTTTTCTGCAAAATCGTGTTTTTTTTGAGTTATGTTAGTCTTTCAATAAATGAGCGATATGTACAGATTACAGAAATCTGTACAGATTATGTACAGATTACAGATATGTTTAATTTTTAAAAATCTGTTGATAAATATAAAATTATCAAGCTCTCAAAATTTTTGAATACCATATGAATCTACTGGGCTCTTCTTTAAAACTTAAGCTTCAAATTAAGTTTATTAAGGCTGTGTAAAGTTTCATGGCAATCCGCTCAGCCAGTGAGAATTGGCTTAATTATTTCCAAAATGTTTGTGAAACAGCCCACTGTGCAATACTATTAAGAAATCCTGATGCAAGCGTCGACATGATTATACTGAAATTAAAAGTAATTTTGTGTAGATTTATATTCTTAAAACGCTTTCATGATTTTGAGCAGAAATTTCGAGAGATAAGGCATAGTAAACGAAAAATGAAGTAAAAACCGTGATATTTCAAAAACTACAAACGAGAAAAAAATAATCTTTGCCTGATTTGGATTCAGCGTACATAGGTCGATGAAAAACTATATGACCGTTGAGTAGTGTTATTGGAATTTTAGAGGGTTCGTTGTTTTTTTTTTTTTATTATCTTCCAAACAAACGACAACATGTTGTGATATTAATGATTATATTTAACAAGATTTCAACAGAAATTTAAAATTAATAATTTTAAATTTAATTTTTAATCCCTTATTCATGAACTAGTAGGGGGTAATGCTGATTTTTATTTAAGTAATGTATTGTTTTTTGTGCCCCAATTATAAATTGCTTTGTTACTTAAGCATATTTTTTGGGTGTAAATAAAAAAAAAAACGTGTTGTGTCGCTTTTCTTCTTATATATGAGTCATTCCATGCCAAACTGATTTTTGTTTGCTTTATGTATTCTTATTTAAAAAATATTTGAAAGATATGTTAGGAAAAAATTTTAATTTTTTTATTTAAAGGTGTTATTTGTGTTTAAAAGATTTAAAAATATTTTAAAATTTTCCGACATGTCGATATATCAATTGATGTATTTTAAAATTTTATGGCTTATTTTTATGGCCTTGTATTCAGAAGTATTCTTATTTCGAAAATATTTGACACTTATTTTTGGAAAAAAATTAAAATTTGTATTTAAAGGAGTTATTTGTGTATTAAAGTTCAAAAATATATTTTACAATGTTCCGAAATGTAGATCTTTAAATTGATGTATTTTAAAATATGATGACTTTTTTTATGGTCTTGTACTAAGAAGTATTCTGGTTCCGAAAATATTTCACACTTATTTTTGTAAAAAAATTAAAATTTGTATTTAAAGGAATTATTTTTGTATAAAAGTTCAAAAAAAGGACATAAAGAATGTTCCGTCATGTTGATATTTTAATTGATGTATTTTAAAAACTAGAATGCCGATTTTTTTGAAATGTATCAACGACTAAAATCGGCCTATTAGAGTTTAAAATGCATCAATTTAAATTAGAGATGGGCACATGAGTGATTTTTCACTCTCGCTCACGAAGATAAAATTATAATCACGCACAACTCACGCACGAACAATTTTTGCTCACTCACGCTCACGCCCGATCACGTGAATAATTTTACCTTGACTTACGCTCACGAAACACTCACGCTCACGAAATAATCACGAAATTTTCGTTTTATTTTTATGAAGAAAAAGCTATTAATTTATGCATATAAAAATTAAAAATTAAGTAAGAAAAGAATTTAGTATTTTAGTTTGTGCAAAATAAATGTGAATTAAAAAATTCAAAAATATGTAATCAAAAAGAGTGTTTAAAAATATTGAAACATGAAATACAATTCAAAAAGTATCGAGTAGTATCGAGTACTCAATTCAAAAGTATTGAGTAGTATCGGGTAGTCAAAAGTAGCAGGATTTCACAACCCTATTAACCACGTCTAAGGCAATAATTGCAACTTAGCGCTTTTCACGCTTAAATTAGTGAATGACGCGTGATTCACGTGACTCACGCAAATTTCGTGTCACGTGCCCATCTCTAATTTAAATATTGACATGTCGGATGAATTTGAAAATTAAAATTTTTTCCAAATATACATGTCAAATATTTTTGAAATAAGAAGACGTTTGCCAAATTTTAAAGCATCGAAATATCCTTATGTTTGACATGGAATGACTCATACGCGTATGTGTATCGTTCTCATGTGTCAGTGTGTAAAGAAATTGTTTGTAATTAATTTGCTCACGTATATATATTCTGTTAATACGTGACATTGCGGTAATTTTTTTCTCGTTGAACAGCATCCCGTCAATTTATTACTATAGAGCGGAAAAAAAAAATTAAACCCAAATCTAAAAAAGCAGTAAAATAGATTTAAAATTAAGTATTATTGAATAAAGTGTAAAAAAAACGAACCATACTCACATTCGTAAGATAATGATTAAATGCGGTCACGCACGCACGCATGTGACGGTCGCAAAATAAACAGATTAGGTATCCCTTTTGAAATGTACCAAAAAGAGAGAGTAATGAAAATATAATATTCATGAAGGTTTTTCTTTGCGTTTTTTGAAGTTTATCAAAAAGATATTCGTATTACAACTACAAAGTTATTAAAAATGTATGAAATTAATGTTGTAAATTAAAAATTTTCTAATGACTACGATTTTTCGAGGGTTTTTAATGTTAGTTCTTCAACTGAAACTATCAAACATTTAAAGACCAGCGAAGCTACGATAAAGATAAAATAATTAAAATTAATGATTTGAATAAAATACAAATTTTTTGTTTATAAATTCAGAGCTACATACGAGGGCGGACCATTAAGTTTTCGAACTTTCCTCATAGTTATATGAAATGTAACACTGCTCCCATCAGTTACCACCTGTTAAGACAGTAGTCGTCAAATTTTGAGCAAGTTCCGTCATTTACTTTGCGTTTAACAGCTTTTCAAAACATACAACCTCGTGGATTTTTTTAAAAATGGAAAAAATGAATTTCGAGTGCTCATTAAACATTATTTTTGGCTAAAAAAAAAACCGTCTATCAAACCAAGGAAAAGCTTGATAAATACTATGGCGACTCTGCACAATCGATTTCAATGTTAAAAAATGGTTTACTGACATTCGTTATGGTCGCACAAGTACAAATGACGCTGAACGTTCTGGACGGCCAATTTCGGTCAATACACCCGAAAATGTCGAAAAAATCCACGATATAGTGTTGGCCGATCGAAGAGTAAAAGTGCGTGAGATTGTTGATGCCATAGACATTTCATAGGGCAGTGTGGTTTCGATTTTAAATGATCAGTTGGGTTTTGAGAAAGCTGTCTGCACGATGGTGCCGCGTTTGCTCTCAATTGACCATAAGCCTAATCGAGGCCAATAAGTTGATGGCAACAGTTTTTTTGGGATGCACGCGGAATAATCCACATCGATTACCTTCAAAATACCAACTTATTGTAACGATTTAACGAGGATTTTAAAAAAACGACCCCATATGGCCAAGAATGCCTATTTTATGGATTTCGAAAAATCCTACTTTTTAGAAGAGATACAAAAATTGGAGAAACGTTGGACTAAGTGTATTGAGCTAAAAATAGATTATGTTGAAAAACAAATTTTTTGTTGCAAAAAAACTGTGTTTCATTCAAAAACTGACGGACTTATTGATCTGCCCTCGTAGTACTGAATTTTTAGTGTTATTAAAACTAAATTTATCTTAAAATCGGTCAATATTTTTTAATTTTTTTATTAACTCGTATGAAAAAGTTGAGATGTTTTTCTATTGATCCAGAAAGTTTTATCGTGTAACTCGTATTGGTTTTTTTTAGAAAATATTCGTTGTGCTTCTAAAATATTTTAGTATTTGTATGTTAAAGCTACATGTCGTATGCGTAATAAATAATTCATTATATAAAATTTCACATACGCCATTTAGTTTTATCATACAAATATTTAAATATGTTCTCCATAAATAATCTGATTTATACGATCAAACTTTCTGCATCGATGGATAAACATCATGTGTTTTTCTGAATTTATAATCGAATAAATACAACTTTAAAATATTTTTTTTTTCAAATTCTCCATTTATAAATTTATTGATATGGCCATATTTAAAACATTTTCCCGATTCAGTTAAATTATTCTGAATAATATAAGAAAAATTAGCCCAAATTTTGTAAATTTTTAACCTACGCTCACTTTTTAGTAAAGTTGTTCCATTTCTTATTCACATCAAATACTGAAAATTTGAATTTGATACGATACACTTATTTCTGTAGCAGACACTTGGCTGATAAACTCCCATATGATAATCCAAAATATATTGTAGTTTTTTTTTTTACTTTTAATTTATAAATTTCACCAGCTTTCCGAACTTAATATTCCCTAGTTATTTTCTGCATTCAACTGCAATACATAATACTAACAATTATATGATTTCGTTTGACAAAACGTGTTAAAAATATTTAAAATTCCATTTAATTTACAAAAATATACGAAAATTTCACTTTCATTTGTATGTGCAGAGGAGGATGTAAAATGTTAAACAACACATTTTTGAATTATTTTATATTTTTAATATTATGCAAAACTCTAATTGAATATAAAACTAGATAAATATAAATTGAAAAACATAATAATGTACTTCAAAAACATTTGTAAATATGTAAAAAATAAAAATAATTTACTTAAATTAAACTGAACTTCAATAAAAATGTGTAACAAATAAACAGCTTTAAGGAATTTTAAATGAATTTTTAATAAAATTTAACAAATTATAATTATAAAATGAAAAATATTAAAAAAATGTCTCTTAGGACGAGTAATTTTTCAAAAAAAAAAAACAACCAGAGTTTAACTTTAACCACAGATATTTTCATATAAATATGACACTCATAACGATGGTTAAGCCCTAAACTTGGTTTATTTTGAGATAACTTAACAGGCCTTAATAAAATATAATTAAAAAAAAAAAACAATGAAAGAAATCGTAATAGTGTAATCAATAAATGAATTAAATCTTAAAAGTATAATAAACAACAATTAATTAAAAATCAAGCAAAAACGTGCAATAATCACATATTTCAAAATCTCTATAATAACTTTAATAAAGCGTTTAGATTACGAAATATTAAAACGTAAAAGAAAACTTAAAATGTTAAAAAAGCGTTTAGATTACGAAATATTAAAACGTAGAAGAAAACTTAAAATATTGAAATCCTATTAAAAGAAATGAGTAGAAATAGTAGACTGAAAAAAACGCAAAAAATTTGTAGAAAAATTGTAATTTAGTTAATTTGTTTGCTGAAAATCATAAAACATATTTTTGTGATTCTTTAAAAATAATTCACAATAATTACGAAATATAAAAATTTTCATTTTCCCACGTTGACGACATGAATTACTTTAATATCTGAAAATATATAGAAATAAATATATATAACATAACAAAAATTTTCTTTCAACTACTTACATCAATGATTGTCTAAATGGTGCTATCTTGTAAAGGACGCAACTGCCGAAGATAATTATAGAAACAAAACGAAAAAATAAACAAAAACAAACGAAACGAAAAAAACAACCCTTTTTTCCAATAATAAAAAGGAACCATAAAAATCTACCTAAGATGTGTGTCTTTGTCTTTCGCTTTACTCTGTCTATATGTCTGTATATGTTTGTTTGTTTGCAATTTGACCACACTTGATTATTAATCTATAAACATTTATTTTAGAAATTTAAATATTTTATTTTGTATTTTATTTAATTAATAGACAATTATTTTCACAAGCTTGTGACAACGCAAAATTTAAGTTGTTTTAATCCTCAATTTTGTTTTATGTATGAAAAACAGATACAAAAATCTTCCATGGTTGATTTTTTCAGATGTCTTATTAGAGTTGTACTTTATAGTAGCATTTCACTCTTCTCTACTACATCTTGACACGCCGCGACATCTGCTTCATTCTGTGCATATCTTTCAACATGGTTGTCGTCCACACTATTAATGTGCTTATCAGCACAATTTTTTTAGCAAAACAAATTAGTAAAACATTAGTATAATATTAGTAAAACATTAGTTCAAAACAGTTAAGTGCTGAATAAGTATAACAAAAATGTTAGCTTAAAACAGAATTTTAGCAAAAATTTGCTAAGAAATAGTATACCTGATTTACAAGACGTTTTACTAACTTTTCTACTAACTTATTTTTTGGGTGTACTCCTCTACGTTCGCGGCTGCCAACTTTGTGTTTATGTGGAGACATCGCCACGTGACTAATTTTGTAATGTATTTTGGTACAGTGTTATTTGTTATTTTTACTTTGAAAATTGTTTAAGTGCCTTTTTGACTCTGAGGTATTGCTTACAAAGTAACTTACAAGGAAACTACACAGTGGTGAACTTGTGAATGTGAATATGTTGTATAGAATAGAAAAATATTATTCAACGTGTGAGTTAAATAGATGATATTTACGATTAACACTAAATGGCACGAAGAATGTTGATGAAGACCGTAGTGGGTCAGAAAATGCATTCCATTCACGCTAGTGTCTAATAACTTTTTCTGTGTTTTTTTATAATAGTCAAAGTAAATTATCATATAAAAATTATAATTTTTCTGTTAATTTAGAGAAAAATTTGTCATGATCTAAAACCGAACAAATAAAATCTCACACAATTATAATTTTTGTCAAGAAATAGCTACGATCTCAACTTTATCAAGTTAAAAACTTCAAGATATAATCTAAACGCTTTATAACAAAAAATCCTGTTTTATTTTCTATAGAATCTAAAAAACCAGTAGTATGAAAATTTATTAAAAATTTATAACATGTCTATAATAAAAAAAAAAAACTATGATTAACATTCAAAATAACTGACTGAATAAAAAATAGTGTAAAAAAACTTAAACGAGTGCAGTAAAAAAAAAAAATCTTAAACTACAGCAATTTTTTATTGTAGTTGTAGGTATTTACAAAACCCCTAAGGGTCTAATAAATAATTCCGAAACAAAAAAAACCAACAACATCAACTGATAAATATAGTGATTAAAAACAAAAACAGAACTCTGAGGAATCATCAGCAGGCAGTAATACAAGTCCATAAAAAAGAAGCAACTCGATATTGTTGAAAACCTTAAGGCCATCAAACAAATAAAACGTTCATTTCGCGTTGAACACCAAAAAAAAAAACATCATAAAAACACCCCACCTATATGACACAATGCGCTTATTTTCCTCATCATCAACATCACCTTGTTCCACGCCAGAACATGCAAATACCATTATAGCCAACAACATACAGGGAATGAAGGAACATGACAGTAGCAATATCATAGAAAATACACACATTATGAGAGATCTTAGTAGAAGTTGCAGCAACAATGCTACAAAAATGTATCGTACAACGACAACAAATGGTGGCAGTCATAAAAAACATAAAACCAACAATTTTGAAGTATCATCAGTAGCCATTAATGGTGGATCCACCGCCAGGGGTAGAGAACGTCGCATGATAGAACGTCATAATGATGATTATAAATCAAGGTCGTTAGAACGTTATGCTAAGCCACCACATACGTTGGCAGCAGCAGCTGCTGCTGCTTTAGATAATGATGATGGAGATGATGAAGAAGAAATTTATGCTGCTGCCCGAAGAACTTTAACACCATCATTATCCACACAGCGCAGACGTTTACTATCACCATTCGTTTCAATGAAACGGCGCAGTCGTAGTAGCATTAGCAGCAGTGGTAGTCGTTCCCATTGCGATTCCCGTGAAGTTAATTTTAATCTTATGCTACCACCTTTAAAAATACCCAGTCCTATGCAACATCATATTATGGAACATCAAAAATCAAATACCAACATAAATTGTGTAAAAACATCATCGATTAATACCAAACATTTTACCGGTAATTCGGCCAGTTCACAAAGTGGTGATAGTGGTACTGGTGGCACTGAACTTGAACAAGATTGTTCACGTACCTCAGCCGCTGAAAGTAGTCAACTTAGTTTGAGTTATTCACAATTGAGTAGTGCCTCTAGTACTCACAGTTTATCGAAACACTCAAAAATGAGTCATAACAATTCACACTCAAATGTTTCCATACACATAGAAAATGTTGATGATGATGATGATCATGCTACACATATACATCAAGATCAGCAGCAACAACATGTTGTAGAACAATATCATCAACATATTGTACCAGAAGAGTGTCATAGTAATGAGAATGAAGTTTATGAGCCACATGTTGAATATCAACATGTTGTTGATAAACATTATCGTGATTCAGTATTTTCTTCAGATGATTTTCATTGTGGTAATATTACATTGGTCGATGACACCTATTCAAATTATGATCCACAAAATGATGCAGAAAGAATGTTTTTACAGGTGGTGGGCATATTAAGAGATGAAAAAGAGGTTGGTATTTAATTAATAAAAATTGTTTTATAATTTGCCTAAATGATTATAGCATTTTTTAAAAATTCTTTTCTAAATTTTAAAATGTGAAACAGAAATAATTTTTATAGTAGTATAGCCTTGCAACAGATGCACAATTAAAAACAGGGTTATCATCAGTAGTAGGTTTCTATCCAACTCAGTCTCTCTCAATCTGCCCTCTTTTTATTTCTTTGTAACCTCGAACCGAGCAAATGAAAACATGTTGCAGAAATTTAAAAGTCTAAACTAGTTTTTATTAATGTTTTTAAATAATAACCTAATAAAACTTTTATTTGTTTCAACGATAATAACGATAAAATAAGCAAATCAAAATTAAAATATATTAAATTTTAATAAAAAATATGTTAGCATAATTAAAGTGAGTATTTTAAGCAGCAATTTTTTATCAACATGTTGCAATTATTTTTTAGTGTAAAACATGTTTTTATTTGCTTGCTTGACTTTGCTATAACATATAGAGATAGCTCAGATGGTAGAGCGTTTGACTGACAACCTGGAAATCCATGTTCGAGTCCCGTGTGGGCACATTTTACTAAAATAAATTCAATAAAAAAACTATTTTTTTTATTAACTTTATTATTTGTAAAATTTGTTTTTAGCCTCAGTATTTTTGTCCACTCTAGTAAGCATATAGATAATCAAATATAATTTGAATTTTCTTAAGGTGTTTAGTAATGATATGTCATTATTTTGTGCGACATACCCATATAAAAGGACTTGCCATTACAAAATATCTACTTATATAACCAATTATAAGGTAATGCTTTTTTACACTGGGTTATAATGAAAATGTTGTGTTTTCCAACCCTGATTAAAAAATTTACTACTAATGTGATAAAAAAGTTAGTTTAAATACGTATTTGTTGTTTTTTACCCATGTAACTTTTTGAAGTCCTTTTTTGTTTCAATTCCAAAATATTCCATAAAAATATAAGATTTTCTATATTATGTAACCCATACTTGGGAAAGTTTTGCAGTTACTACTTGGCAGTTATTTGTCTGGTAAAGCAAATGTACATTAATATCAATCCATGTCTAAGAATACGTACAAAATTTCAAAATAACAAAAACTTTTGTAAAAGAAAGAAAAAAAATTTTATTTTACGAAAGTTTTTGTTTTTTTGGCATTAATTTCGCATATTTAAGCATTAATTATTTTTATTGTAGTTATATTAACTGAAGTTGAATTCTTTTATATTGTCCGGAAAAAATTGTACTTTTTGGCAACTGATTTATAAAATAACCTACAAAAACCACTGCAATTGTAGTTGTTTTACTTAGGAAACAAATTTCAATATTATCGATAGTGAATTTTTTAAATAACCTACAAAAACTACTACATTTAAGCTACTTTTATTTAATGTAGTTATTTCCAATTTTTTCAACACACACACACAGCAAAAACAATAATTTGCAAGTGTGTGTGTTTTTTTGGTCATTTATTTCGCACATAAAAATAAATTTGGCACATGGTTATTAATTCCTACTGAAAAACATTTGAAACAAATTTTTTCTTCATCATGAAAAATGTTTAAGTACAATGAAAGGTTTAAGAGAAATAGGCAAAGTGCAAATTTCCAAAAATTGAAGAAAACAATTATTTTAGAATTAAACCAAATCTCAAAAAATTACCGAAATTACACACAGAGAGAAATAAAGAGCCAACCGAATTGAAACGTGTATATTATTGGTAACATTTTATAAAGTCAGTTAGTACAACGATATTTATATTAGATTTCTGAATATTATGCGTCTAGCAACTTAAATTTAGTTGAATTAACCGAACTTTGTTGTGAACTAATGATCAGTTTTACCAACCGACTGAAATTCTTAATAACAAAATTTGAGTCGTAGTAACCGAATTTTAGTTGTCGAATAGCTAAATTTTTCTCTGTGTATGCTGGAAGAGTCTTTTGTTTAAAAGGGCAATGACTTTTGATTTTGGTTAGAATCGGACCATGAACAGACCTAGTACCCATATAACGGTCCTCACCCAAAAACATATTTTGTATGCTTGTCTAAATGCTGCAAGTCACAAACATTAAGATATTTTTATAATATTTGGCACACCGACCTATATCGGCCTGGGGCAAAGTTTTTTGATATTTGTTAGAGCCAGTCCATGGTAACACTTTGTTATTGGACATGTTATTAATATAATAAAAAAAACTAGTAAAAAGTTAAAAAAAAAAAAAACTTTCAATTTGGCAACTACTGCATGCGATATAACAAATCCAATTTATGGACGACCTTTCATGGGCTAATTGTCTAACCATTTACCGACTTATTCATAGTGCCAAATTGTATCAAAATATCTTAATATTTGCGATCAGCATCGTGCTGACGAGCATTAGAGCCAACTTTTTCAGTGTGGACTTATATGGGCACTAGTTCTAAACATGGGCCAATCCTAACAAATATTAAAAGGGTTTGTTCTGGGTAGACATAAGTTAGTGCGCCAAATTAC
Source organism: Delia radicum (assembly GCA_021234595.1). Classification (NCBI taxonomy): domain Eukaryota; kingdom Metazoa; phylum Arthropoda; class Insecta; order Diptera; family Anthomyiidae; genus Delia; species Delia radicum. The sequence continues at coordinate 15,624,946 of CM037851.1, forward strand.
ATTGAAATATCTTAATATTTGCGACCTGCTGCATGGGAACAAGTATAAAATGCAATTTTTTGGGGGTGCCGTTATATGTGCACTTGGTCAAAACATGGACCGATTGTAACCATAATTGATATTGTGCCGAATTTCATTGAACTATCTTAATACTTGGGACTTCCAGCATGTGGGTAAGAATAAAAGCCAATTTTTTTGAAGGGTACCGTTATATGAGAACTAGGTCTGAACATGGACAGATTTTTCCAAAAATCAACAAGTTTTATGCTTGGGGTAATATAAGTCAGTGCGCCAAATTTCATTAAAATATCTTAATATTGGCGAAATGTATATTTGAACGATAGATTACGCTAATATTATGATAATTAAATACATGGGATAAATATAGAGAAAATCTTAAAATTTGATACTTTTGCACAAATTGTAATTAGTGCTGGTAAAAAAATGAGTAGTGGCTATCGAGAATTTGTCATTTTTTTTTTTGGGTTCTCAGTACTTAAAAGTACCCTATGGGGAATGAGAGGTCAATTGACCTAAAAGAGACTGGTTAAAGAAGGACTTATCACAGGACTGGCATAATTTAATACTGAAGTGGTCCTAAAATGACCAATCCTGTTACTGGTAAATTGAGGACATACCACTTAACCAGAATGCTTATTAACAAGAAAAAGCCAGTTGGCCAGAATTTTACCCATTGGAAGCTGTTTAGTTTTCGTTTATTTTATACGACATTCCCTTTTGCGACAGTCTTGTGACATGCCCATCTTTGGTTAGTAATGTGGCATGCCACAATGTGGTTTAAAGCAGGACAATTGACCCCCTCCTATGACAAGAGAATGTTAAAGTTGCCAGTTGTTTACATAGGGTAGTGTTTAGCAGAGGACCGGTCTCTGGCACCAAGGGACCGATCCTGTGGCACACGCAGAACCGGTCCCATTCCCCATAGGGTAACTACTTAATATTTTCAGAGTTGTATTTTATACAGAAAAACAATACAAAAATGCTACTCCGCTAAAATAATTAACAAATAAAAAATTAACAACTTCGCTAGAAGAAAAAATCAAAGCTGAAAATATTAAAGAAAAAAGTTTAAAAACTATAAAAAAAACACTGAATAGTTTGTGAAAAAGTTGAAAACTATATTTTTAAATTTTTAATTATTACTATTACTTTAAAATTTGTTATGATCCAATTTCCCTCCCTTTAACATTCATTTATTCGCTATATTTAATTATATTATTTTTTTTAAACAAAGTTTTGTTATTTCAGAAAAGTAACAAACTTTTGCACATCTCCTTAATTTTATGATTGAATTATTTACATTTTTTATTAATCAATGTTTTTGGCATCTCCGATTATATTTTTGTTCATGCACATACAAAAAAACAAAACTTTTCTTTGCCATGTTAACATAAACTAAAGGCAAACAACGCTGAAAAAAAAACTAATTTTTTTAATTGTATAACATAACTTCCGCCAGAATATTGTGAACAAAAGTTCAGTTTTACCTGTTTTTTACGAGAATTATAAATTTTTTAAACACAGTTTGTTTAAAGTTTGTTAATTTCTGTTTTACATAGAATTTTTTTTTTTGCGAAAAGAAAAAAGTTTTATTGAGTTGCCTCAAAACTTTTTAAATTATTTTCACTAAAAAATGGTTTAAATTAATTATTTTTTATTAATATAAAACATTTATTTCTTAGTGAGCCCCGGTAGTCTAGTTGGTAGCGTGCTGGCTTATCAGTGCGGGGGTCGTGGGTTCGATTCTCACCAGAGGCACTGGTCTGTTTTCGCTACAACGCGCCGAAGGCCATAGTAGCTAGTGCTCGGTTAGGGTAATAGTATATAATTTGCAATTATATGATTATTAATAAAATAAAAAAAAAAAAAAAAAATTATTTCTTAGGATTTAAGAAATATTTTAAAGTAAAACAAACAAATACGTCAAATTTTACTGACAAGAAAGTCATTGTTGTCAATTTATTTCCTTAAAATATCGCTAAATCAAACTAAAAAAATAGTTAAAAAATGGCTATTTATAGCATAAAATATTTAAAAAAAATTGCAATAAATCGCTAAATTTATTAAATTTTTCAAAATCTGTTGCAAAATTACTAAAAAAAAAAAAAATAGCTAAAATTTTCGAACTTTTCTTAAGAAACGAAACAAAACAAATAATAAAAAGGAGGAAAAAAACTAAAAACGTGTATTGAACAGAGCTGTGAATGAATCATTCATTTTTGATTTCAATTCATTACGAATTTGAATTGAATTTTGAATAATTCTTTTCACATAAAAAAGAATTGAATGAAATTTGAATTAATTCAAATGAATTTGGTAAAAATAAATTGGAATTCATTTCCAATTGAAATGAATTCGGCAAAATGAATTGCAATTAATTTTCAATTCAAATGAATTTGGCGAAATGAATTGCAATTCATTTCCAATTCATTTGACTTGAATTGATTTTGAATTAATTCAAATGAATTGCAATTCATTTTCAATTCATTTGTATTGAATTGATTTTGAATTAATTCAAATGACGTTGCTGTTTGAAACAGCAGCAAGTCAACTACAAGAGAAAACTTTTTATGAAAAAAATGTTGCTGCATAACTACTCTCTTTCTTACGAAATCACTCATTTGTTCTTATTGCATATTGCACTTTGACAACTCAAAGGCAAAGAAACAATAAAAAATCGCCATAATTTAAAAAAATCGTTACATTAACAATTTTGAACAGATTTCAAAAAACAAAGTGTCCCTTTACGCATTATTAAATGTCCTTTAAAACAAAAATAAGAAAAAACTAGGGTTTCAAAGAATGTTTAGGAAAAAAGGCGTTAAAGAGAAAAAATTAAAAAAAAAATTTAAAGTTTAAAATATTTTGGATAATATTTTCACATTTGCTTATTAAAAGTATAAACAGATATATATATATATATATATATATATATATTTGTAAAGCTTAACTATTCATCTTTCTAAAACCGTTCAAAAATTTCAAATTGGCTTAGAAGTAGTTAAGTTAAAAATATATTTGTTCGTTAAGTCCTGAAAAAACGTTTTTTGTCGATAACTTCAGATTTTGAGGTTGTATTCAAAATTCTGAAAATTGAAAAGAGATTTACTCAGCAAGTCCTACAACCTACAATAGGTAATTTTACAAGTTTCTCTCACTGTAGCACCGTGGTATTAATCATATTTATAAAATTTTCTTATATGTGATGAAGAGTTTCATAAAATTCATTTGAATTATTTCAAAATCAATTCAATTCAAATGAATTGAAAAAGAATTTCAATTCATTTTTCTAATTCATTTAAATTAATTCAAAATTAATTCAAGTCAAATGAATTGCAATTTATTTCGCCAAACTCATTTGAATTGAAAAGGAATTGCAATTAATTTTGCCGAATTCATTTGATTTAAAATGAATTGCAATTCATTCCAGCCAAATGCATATGAATCGATTCAAATTTCATTCAATTCGGTTTTTCAGTGCATGAATGATTCACGAATTAATTCAAAAATGAATGATTCATTCACAGCTCTGGTATTGAATATCCACCAGAGGTGGACCTTGTACATAACAAACGAGTTTTCAATTTATTTTTTTTTTTGATCAATGGTTATAATCTTTAACTTCGAGCTCATATATTAGTTCTCATGTAGTGAGTAAACTAGTTTATATGAATGTTTGGTGTTTGGCATGGGTTTGTTACCGCTTTCAAAACGTGTTCTGCTGATGGGAACCTAGAAAATTCTCGAAATAGATCTGACTACACATTCCTGAAAGGGTCAAATAATAAATTTGATAACAAAAAACCCTGTAGATGATTTGTAAGGACAATATCCTAATAAAGAAATATATAGTATGGCCTCGAACTTGAATAATTTTCATTTTCATTGCACAATTAAAGGTCGAAAAAAACATAATTTTTATTTTTCAATAAAAATTATATTACACTTGTAAAAATAAACTACACTTAGGAAATTATGTTGGTAAAGACGACAGCAATTGTAGTCAAAAACAAATGAAATTTCATTTAAAAAAGGATGACTTACATTTCATTTAATTCAACTAACATTGTCATTTGTTCTTTAATGTTCAAAAAATGACTAACAATTGTAGTAAAAATGAACCACATGGTAGTAAGAAATAAACAAACAATTATTTTTTTTATTTTTTTTATTTTAAAAAACAACTGTAAAAAATGAGTGTAAAATCATAAAACAGTCATTTGATGTGGTTTGTTTTTTTCAATGAACTGCAAGGTTAATTAAAAAATGTATTTGTTCTACAAATGACTTACATTTACATTAAAAATAATGAAACTGTTTTACAACCCAAACAACTACATATTTTTAAAGCAGAAGTTCCCTGAGTGTATCTTTAACGTGTGTGGAGTAGCAACTGATTAAAACTAAGAGCTTCGAGACTTCATTATAATGGAGGTATGCACGAATTTGGTAGTTTTTAGGAAATATCCCATGGTTTAAGCGGGTTCTAACTATCATATTCAACTTTTATTCACCCATTTACCCATTTTTCATACTTAAATTTTAAGTGTTTCAATTCCAGTTTGTTTCTTAAGATCTTTTTAAAAAATCCTGTCTTTCTTAATAGGATTTTTTATCATTTTTAATTTTGTCTACATTTAGCTACACTTTTAATTTATTTTTACTAAAGCTGTCATATTTGAACTAGTTTTTCATATCTCTCCTTGCTTTTTTCTAGCTCTTAGCCTTAATATAATAGTTGTGAAAAATTATTTCTGCATTTTTATTTCTTTTGATAAAAAACTAAAGAACATTTAATTTAACCATTTCATTATAAAAATCATACTCATTTGCTGTTTTTTTTTTCTGTTGTATTCATTCATTCATTCCTTGTTTTTCCTTTAGTTTCTTTCAACAATCTTTTTGTTTTTGGAAGATACGATATAATAAAGACATCTATGAGACATTAAAAAGACATTGCTTAATTATATGAAATGCATACAAAAACATTGAAGCTAAAACAAGATGGAAGAAGTGAGAAAACTTAAGTAAATAACACTTTTTTTGTATTTACTTTGCATTTACTACCAAAACCACTGACTGCTGTTTTATTTTCATTCAAAAGTTATCTTCTTCTACAGCCTTAAGTTATGAACACAGGAAAGTTTTTCATACACATACAAAAAAATATTTATTTAACTCCTCCAATTAAAAATGTTGTTGTATAACAAAGTCATAGTCAATTAATTGTGTAATTGATTTAAACAAAAAAAAATTATTAATATTAAAACTTTCACGCGTTATAATCGTCATTTGTAATGTTGATCGGTTATAGGTTTGTAGTTAGTTTGTTATTCAATAAAAAATTTTAATTGTTGGAATTTAAGTCAAAGTTTTTGTATGTGTAGTTTCAAAAGGATTGTGGTGGTTTAATAAGGAAATGCGTTGAATTTAACTATAACGATGAATTCAACGACGACGACGACAAGGACAACAACAGTAAAATGTAAATTAAATGTTACAAGTTTGTTTTTTTACGTTATCTCTTTGTTTTTTTTTTTTGCTGCATTCTGCAGACAAGTTGCATATTTTTTATGCATTCATTTTTCAACTTAAGTTAAACAATAGTTTTATGATAAATGCTTGAATTTCATGAATTTAATTATTTTATGGGGTTGAATTTGGTTGAATAGTTAGAAGAAGAAAAATGGGATAAAAACTTTTTTGTTTAGAAGGGAAAATTAAAATGAAATATTATTTTGTTAGATTAAAATATTTCATTTGTAATTTAATTAATTTCGTGAATTTGTTACCGAACTATAAAAAACTTTTCGTACAAAAATGAAACAATTTTGGAAAACAGTTAAATCATTAAAATTTTAAAAAATGTAGCCTTAAAACTCTATTGAAAATGTTGTGTAAATGTAAATAGAACATTTTTGGTCTTCAAAGTTTAGTAACGTCATGATGCTTGTTAGGAAAAGACCTAATCACGTGCTTGATTACTAAGAAGACAAGAATGGAGCAAAATTGATTATTAATAGATTTTTTGTTAAAGTTCTGCCTATTATGGAGGCTCTAGATTTTCTAAAACTTCGGTTTCTGATGAGATCTTTAGCCAGATCGAAATACTAGTATCAACCTAGCTAATATGTTTGATTAGCTTTATTTTTGTAAATATACGGAGGTTGAAAGATCTTTATAAATTGAAAGTAAACGTCTTTTATTGGAACATTATTTTGAACATTATTTTTGTCCACTCAAAAGTTTATGTAGTTTACTGTTTGAAGTTTAATAAAAATATTTTCGGTTAAATTAAAAACAATTTAACAAACAATTATTTTTGAAAGACACATTAATTTTACATTTTTATGCATTTGTTCAAGCTGATTTAGTACGCGGAAGTTAAAGTTGGTACAATTGTACTTTTTTGGTACATTTTGACCTTCTAAAGTACCGTAGTACTACCGCGACTCGTTTGGTGCAATTTAAAAATTTTTAATTTTTCCCCTTTTTGAATTTTTAGTATAGCAAACAAATTGTTAGTGTGTTCTTTTTCATGGCATTTATTTGTTTTGTGTAGTGAGCGCTTAAAATATATGCGACCATATCCGCCAGATTTGACGATTTATCACCATTTTAAGGATTTTGTAGATTTTTTTTTAAATATCGGAAATTTGACGATTTTTCACAGAATTTATATGGCAGCTCTGTATGCGACTGGTATTGTGTTGTATAGAGCTCTTACATATATTGACGCTTGTTGCAGCCAACTTCACTTTTATTTTGAATTTATTAAATTCTGAAGAAGTGAAAATTAAATTAAATTATTGTTAAAGAAATGAAAGAAACAATCTTATATAAAATTTTGCGAAGTTTTGACAACCAAAGTGAACTTTAATAACGAAGTATTTATGTGGTTCCCTAAATATATTCCTGAAATTTTTATTTCAGGTAAAACAACTAGTATTGTAAATCTTCTAGTAAAAATGTTTCTGAATAAAATTGCAAATTTTGATTCAATAAATAATCCATTTAGAGCTTTAGCTGATGTTGAGCAACTGAGTCGTTAAAAAATGAAAACATTTGTAGTTTTTGGTCGGTAGTAGCTAATTTTCAAAATGAACTGAATGTCAATATGTTTCCTGACATTTCTAGTCGTTGCTGGAATTAAATCCATTCCACACTCGCCTGCAAATGTGTAAAGAATTTTGTTTTCAAAACATAATAAAAACTAAGGAAAGAAACAGAGTACTTGGGCCATTATTATCAAGTCTCATACACATGAAGGATTGGTTATGATCAACAAATTCATGCTGTTATGATGTAAAAATTCCAAATAGTTTATTAACTAATCAAATAATTCCATGATTTTAATCTCATATATTCATAAGACTTTTTTGTACCTTATTTTATTTATACATATAATGTATGTTATTGTTAAGTTTTGTTTTTTTTTGTGTATAAGTGAATTTTAATATACTTTTTTGTTGTTTTAATAAATTAAAAAAAAAATGGTACCGCGAAGGTCCAAAAAGTACAATTTTTTTTGGAGGATGGTACAAAATTGAAAACCCCATTTAACATGCCTGATTTAGTACCATTTACTAGGGTATTCAAATTACTCGAATTGGCTTATGTTCGAGCAAACGAATAACTCGATTTTGCACTTACTCGATTAATCTAGTCAATTTATAAAATTACTCCTGTAACTCGAATTAATTCATAAATCTTATTTCATCAATTTTTCCTTAGAAATTCACAATAACACCCAAAATAAATACAAAATCAGCAGTTCTGAAATGTTTTTTTTTTTTTAACAAAATAAAAAATTAAAATTGAAACGACCTTCTAAATAGCACTTCTTAAAAAGTTTTTCTTTTTTCGTTTTGATAAAGTTTGACTTTAGGGAAATAGCTTTTAGCATTTTTTCCCAAATATAAAAAATAATATGCCTTGGAAAAATATTTTTAATTTATATAATTAAGTTGAATACAGATTTGAATCTATAAATATAAAACTCATTTTCTGTTTGTTTGTTCTCTATACAAATTTGCAATTCTCAACGGATTTTTCTCAAATTTGGCATGAATAATCCTAGGACCTCAACTTAGATCACAGTATAGTTTTCATCTACCACGCCCACATCTACGCCTACTTTTGACAAAAATGTAAAATTAACATTTTTTTTTAAACTTTTTCAACTTTTTCGTTTTTTTTTTCGAATACAAACTTCGAAGAAAGTTTTAACGGATTTCTTTGAAATTACACTCATATATTCTATGTTTCCCGAGGAAGGTCCCAGTAAAAGTTTCATTACCATAGCCCACTGCAATACCGACTTTTGATCAAAAACGTCAAAATCAAAAAATTCCACTATTTTTAATAAAGCTTATTTTTTTAATTTGAAAGCATTAAATCCAATCAAAACATTTTAGGAAAAGCCATTTCGTTTTTAAGATTCTTTTTTCCCCGTATAATATACCTACTGATTTTTTCTCAATGTCTTTATGATTTTATTTTTTTTTAAATTTTATTTTTCCTTACCGTTTTTGGCAATAACAAGTCGATTAAAAAAAAACAAAAAAAAAATTCTTTAAAGACAAACTTTTTCGAAACTAAGCACTAAAATCAATACGAGACATCTTTATTGATAAAGCACATTGATTTATAGTCGTGAATGGCTACTGAAAGCATCATTTTGTATTCAACAAAAATAAAATAGATAAAATAGTTTTTAATTTTGTAACCTTAGTTCATAAATTTCAAATGGAATCTTTAATTTCAAGTTTAACGTTAAAATCCTAACTGATTCTGTAAAACACAACAGAATTAAGTCGTCTATTTCCTAGCTTAAAATTTTTTCTGCAGTTGACCCGGGAAACATCGGGCACGTCAGCTATAATAATATATGTATGATGTTGAATTCAGTTGAATCCGAATCTTGAAAAAAAATTTAACACAATCTTAAGTTTTGCGATTTTTTGTTGAATATTTCGATATTTAATCATTTTGCTAAATTTCTGGAAATCAGAACTTTTCGTCTTAAATGTTCTATGTATACAAGAATATTTTTAAAATATCTTCAGAACCGAGAAAAATATTTTTTTCATTAGTACAGTATTACCCATATAGTTTTAAATGTAAAACCGCCAAACTTTAAAGACATTTTTCTCGAAATATGTACCATTGATTAAAAAATTAAGTAAACCATTGAAATCAGCATGTATGAAAAATATATGTAATTGATGGCCAGATCTTTATTAGTTTTTAAAAAGTAGCATTTTGTCCTCCAGTGTTATTTACACATTTAAATAAACTACTACTTACTTCAGTGGTTTTCTAAATGATGGCATCTTTTAAAACAAGACAAATGCCGTCGATAATTCTAGAAACGAAAAGAAAAAATAACAAAATTTGACAAACACAACCCATTTTTTGCAATAAGAAAAAGGAAACATCAAAAACTACCTAAGAGGTGTGTTCTTGCCTTACGATTTAGTCTGTCTACCTGAACGTATCGTATATGTGTTTGCAATTTAACCACACTACATTATTAATCTCAATATATATTTAGTTTACAAATATACATTTACTCTTCCTAAATTTAAATATTTTATTTTGTGTTTTTTTTTTAATTATTTAATTACTTTCACAAGAAAGTGACAACATAACTTTAAATTTTTTTTTATGTATGAAAAACCGATACAAAAATCTTACGTAGTTGACTTTTTTATATGTCTTACAAGAGCTGTACTTTTTAGTATAATTTTCTTCGTTTTTACTACATCTACTCATTCTGCGTACGTATTTTAATCTGGTTGTCGGCAACACTATTAATATGCCTATCAGCACAATTTTTTTTTAGCAAAATCAATTAGTAAAACGTTAGTAAAATATTAGTAAAACATTCGTTCGAAACAGTTAAGTGCTGAATAAGTATAACTAAAATTTTAGCTGAAAACATAATAGGAGCAAAAAATTTTCTGAAAAATAGTATACCTGATTTACAAGACATTTTATTAAGTCTTTTACTAACTTATTTTTTGAGTGTAAATAAACAACATATTTTTCCAAAAAAAATATAAAAAGTCGGTAAACTCTAAGAAATTAAAACTACTTATATACTATTTGAATAAAGATTTGTTCATAAAAATACACCAAATAAAATTTTTAAAATACCTTCAACAGTCTAGGAATTATATTCTGTTTAAGTTTGAACTTTAGTTGCGCTTTAAGGAAAACAAAAAATAAAACCTCTTAATGAAGCAAATTTTGGTTGAAAAATGTACAGCGGATCTATGACGTGTCCTTAATTGGTTAATTTCTTTAGTGGATGCATCACATTCTTTGGTATAACACTTCTCAATTAATTTGCAGATTTTTGAGAAGAGATCAATACAATCACAATTTTTTATAAATTACAAACTTTTTGTGGTTTAAAATTAGGCGAAATCCTATCAGACATTGGTTCAGCAGAATAAATAATGCTATTATCAAGTGAATACCCTTAATATCATATTAACTTAATGTTTTTCTTTATTTTGCAATTTAATACTACAAAAGCAAGCATACTTACTATATAGTTAATTTTACTTTTGACTATAAAGACTAACTGTGAATATAGTATATCCTCTTCATATGACTACAAAGAAAAAAAAAGCAAATAGTTTTATGGTATCCCGTCTCTATACATGTAAAAAATACTGAACATGTAAGCACAGACAATATTTACAGTCAAATACTTAGAAGAAGCTTTTTAAAAAGTTTTTAACATCCCAAATAAAAAAGTTTATGTACGTATTCAGATATAATTTTATACAATTAAATGTTTCAATGTATGAATTTATATAGTCATATAAAGATATATGTTAAAGCTTAAACATTTGTATCTAATTATATATAGCTTTGTATTGTTTCTAAAATATGTATAACTACGGAGGTATATATAGCAATATATTATTTTATATTGTCTTATATACAATAATACTTAATGTATCTTATTATATATTACTATATAAACAATTATACTTATCATACTATTTATATATTACCAGGACAGCGACTTTCATGCAAATAATCAAAGAATTTGCAACAAAATCGCTTCGATTTGTTATTGCATATTTTTGCATATTTTGTTATAAATGCATATTTTGCAGTTTTAAATTTAATTGCATATTTTTGCATATTTTGTAGAAATTAAAATTAAGATTTTATTAAAAAATAATGACAGAAAACATTTGTTATCCTTAATATTGAGTTGTCATTTATTAGATATTAGATTGGATTTCATCTTAACTAAAAAATCGATTTTTAAAAGACAAAATTTTAATAGCATAGTTTTGATTTTTAGTGAATATTTGTTGCATTTTTAGTGCATATTTTTTTAGTTTTAGTTTATATTTTCTAAGTGATTTTAGATATAATTATATAATTCCGGAGTCGAGTTTTTTGAATTAGTTAACTTACAAAATTTAGATTTTTGTTGACAAGAACGACTCAAGCTCCCGAGGGCGTGCACTTGTAAAAAGTACTAGCAATGTAGTTTTTATAAAAATTAACAAAAGAACTTCTCCCGCAACTTTCATTTTTTTTTTTTTTTTGATCCAACGTTAGTTAGCATAAGAAGTTTAATATATGCTAAGAGTTCATACAGACAAAAAAAAACATTTATGCATTTTAATAGTGAAAAAGTGTGAGAAAAGTAAGTTTTTATCTACAAGTTAAATTTTTTAAATTGAACCATTATTTCTTGGCTCCACACTTTAACCTTCTTAAAAAAAACGGTAAAAATAATATTAGTCATTAAAATTAGCCGATCTGATGTAGCAGTAGTTTGAAAAAAATTACTTTGGTGAAAAGTGTCAACCTTAAAAAACATATGTTTCAAGGCGCCACTTTGTTTAGTAGCTATCAAATATAAACGATCTCAGGGAATTTGTAAACATTTAAAAAATAAGTTAGCGTTATGTAATTCAATACTTTCATTTGATAGTTCTCAGTCCAACCATTATTAATCTACTCTGTTGGATTCTGCTAATTCAGAACAATTTGATGTATTTTAGATATAATTATATGTTTTCATTTTTCAGATAAAATTTGATCTCATCTCATATCTAATTTATATATAATTTAATATAATTTAATGATGCCCCACATTCATTTTTTTTACTTGGGATGGTAAAAAAATTACAAAAATACATGAAAAGGTAAAAAATTACAAGGTTTAACTTTGGTTGAACACAACAAAAAAAATTACAAAAGTTAGACTAGTTTAGTGTATGCAGCAAAAACTACCCAACTCAAAACACGAGAAAAATATGAAATAAGAATGTTTTTAACTGCAGTTAAAATTTCATCAAAAACAAAAAAATCCTTGCAATATGAAACCACATAAACAGCTTAACAGAGAACAAAAACCAAAGTAATATTAACAAGCTAGTTTCAGTAATAGTTAATAACAAATGATTAAAAGATTATTTTGAAAATGGAAAAGATAGGAGAATATTAGAATATTAGAAATAAAGACAAAATATTGCAAAAAACAATAGGAAATACAAATATTCAAACAATTTTGAAACGCTTAAAAGGGTTTCGAAATATTAATATCGCGTTTTGTAGTGTTCTTAATGAAATTAAATTAAAAAAAATGTTTAAATTAAATTTAAAATAAATCAGATCATTGTTTTATGTGTTAGTTACTTGTACAAATTATGTAACATCTTGGTAAAATTTACCTTAAAACTTGGTCAAGTATGCCAAGTTTTTGCATAATTTGTTGCCATACACAGAAAATACTTTCAGTTAAAAAAGTACTCCAAGACGGACAGGACCCCAAGATGGACAATGCGTATAAAATGTTTGCATAAGTTAGCAAGCACCACATGCTTTTTGTCATTGTTGTGGGTTGTATAAATGCATACTCGAAGATAAAATATTTGGCAGTTTTTTCTACTCCATAGTCAGTAAGAAAATAGAACAAACTACATTATTTACAATCTGCATATTTTTCATTTCTTAAGTATTGCAATTGTCTTCTAATAGGACAACCCCTAATAGTTGTTAGTTTTTCTTATGTTTTCACCTTTTCTTTTACATTCATATAGTGCAGCAACTTACTACACTCAGAAAAACAAAAGTTAGTAGAAAAAATTTTCAATCGCACTTTACTATTTTTGTCCTAATATTTAGTACAATTTTTTATTTTAATAATATTGTTTGCTATTCTCATTTTACAAGTTACTGAATTTTGTACTAATTTTTGTTGCTGATTTTAGCAAAATATTCGAATAATTTTTGAAAACCAGTTTCTTAATTTTGCTAAAGTTGTACTAATCACAAAAAATATATATATTTTAGCGAAATAACTTTTTTTATTACAGAGTTGAAATTAAAATAATGTTCAGCTATTAGAAAAATAGTGTAAAGGATTGAAAAACAAAGTCGTTTTATTTTAATTTTTTAATTTTTATTCTGTGAAGTTCTATTGGACTTTAACAAATTTTTTGCTGATTTTAGCAAATAATTTTAAATTGCAGTTTACTAAAATTTTACTAAAATTAAGTAGCGGCTACTAGTTTTGCAGATTTTTTTCTAAGTGTACATTTGAAAATTTGTTGTCAAGTTTGAAATACTTTTTGTATATGTTTTAAAAGAAGTTTTCGAAGACGTTAGAGAAAAATTAAAGGTTTTCTAGAGAAGGAAGCATTAAAAATGCTAATTAGTAAGAAAACTCTAACAAGTGTAAATATTACTTGTGTTACTGAATATAATACGCAATATAGAAAATTATGAAAGTTTATGAAAAAAAATTTTGAGAGGGAAATACAAAGAAATAAAAAGTCCTAAACACTTAGGCAAAAATTAAAGAAGTACAAAAATTAAAGAGTTAAAATTTTCAAGATTTTTAAAAGGTAGTTAAAGGTTTATTTGAAAAGATACCCTATGGGGAATGGGACCAGTCCTGCGTGTGCCACAGGATCGGTCCCTTCGTGCCAGAGACCGGTCCTCTGCAAAACCCTACCCTATGTAAACAACTGGCAGCTTTAACATGGTCTTGTCATAGGAGGGGATCATTTGTCCTGCTTTAAACCACATAGTGGCATGCCACAGGACTAACCAAAGATGGGCATAAAAATAAACGAAAAATAAACAGCTTCCAATGGGTAAAATTCTGGCCAACTGGCTTTTTCTTGTTAATAAGCATTCTGGTTAAGTGGTATGTCCTCCCTTTACCAGTCACAGGATTGGTAATTTTAGGACAGTTGACATTGCTTAATCCACTTCAGTATTAAATTATACCAGTCCTGTGATAAGTCCTTCTTTAACTAGTCACTTTTAGGTCAATTGACTCCTCATTCCCCATAGGGTATAGCATAGATTGACGTTATGCTCAGTAAATACAAGTACATTGTACTTATACTTGAATTATTTAAGTGCCATTACCAAGTTTCATATGTATGTAGTAATAAGTATCAAGTACTTGAAAAGTATTTGGTACTCAAGTATCAGTACCTTTAAATATACTCTATGCTTGAAAAGAGTATATTTAAAGGTACCAACAAAGTACTTTCCAAGTACTTAATACTTGCTAAATACAATGAGTACTTGCTAAGTACTACATGTACTTGCTAGGTACTACACTGCGTTGCAAAACTATAATTGCACATTAATTTCACTAAATTTTGTAAGTTAAAGAAAAGTATTTATTGAATCAATGAATCCAACTTAATGAAAGAAATTCATTAATAGTATGAAAGAAAATTGTATCGGATACTTGCTAAATACTACGAATACTTGATAAGTGCTTTGTTAATACCATATTCTTACATTTTTTTATTTTAATTAAAAATACATTACTTAGCAAGAACATCATATTGCTTAATAGTACACTTATAGAATTTTCCTTCATAGTATTAATGAATCGATTTCAACTGTGATACATAAAGAAAAGTTCTAATCTGTGAAATTTTATTTTATTTATTTTTACATTTATTTTTAATTATAATATTGTGTTTAATGTCGTACTGTTTGTTCGTATTTTACCAATTTATTAAAGAAATTTAAATGTAAACGTGACAAAAAAGATTATATATTCAATAAAATCAAATCCCTGAAGATGTTGGAATAATCCCAACGAAACGTCGGATTGAAAAATGAAATAATCTTTTATTTGCATTTGAAAACCATGACCTTGAAAGCCTGATTAGATAAACTTGTAATAAAAAATTTTAAATAAAAACTAATAAAGGTCGATTAAAAAAAATATTTTTACAAAATTCATTAATGTTGTTTAACTTTTCACAAAATTTGAGTATGATTTTTTCATAACTTCATTAAATCAATGAAAGTCTTTCAAATTTGTTTAGCGCAATTTTTTGATATTTTTTCATATTTTGGACTAAAAAGATAATTACTGGAGTAAAACGCAAAATATCATAAATGAAATAAATTTTTTGTCAAACAGAATTAACCAAAACTTTCAAAAAAAAGTTTATTTTATGCGGTCTCATATCATTTAATGTATAAAGTATTGATGTAAAATGTTAATTGACTACAATTAAAAAAAATTCTTAAGTCGACATAAGTGATTTTGTAAAAAATCAACAGATATGTTATGAACCCAAAGTTGAGCTTTGTGACTCTTGTGCACGAAAATATTTTTTTTTTTTTCAAACGCTTATTACATAGTGGAGATGTGGAATGTAATTTAGAATTCTTTAAGTTTTTTAAAAAAAATTCATCTACTTTTTGAAATTTCCATTGGGTCAAGTACTTAGCAACGTTATTATGGAGAAATCATTTTAATAAATAAACAGATCTTAATTTATTGCATTTTTCTTAATTCAAAATACTTAAAAAGACTCATAATTATATAAATGCATACAAAAACTCTCATATGCATAGCACTTGTATTGTATATTCCAAGTAGTACATAATAAGCCCACACGATTGTTGAGGATAATAAACACATTGTTGCAATTGTGTAAATGTCACTTAATACAAAAAAATAATAACTTGAAGGATATAAAAAAAATACACTTACATTATTTACACATCTGTAAAAGAGTATTAAATTTTATAACAATAGTACAAACAAAAACTTCCCATTCCCAAACCCCACAGAACTCTCTGAAAACACTGACTGACTATTAAAGTTCCACACTATTTAAATAGAGTTAAACAACAGAAACACGCTTAAAATTTATTATGAAAATCCTTGTTTAACACACATGTCAACAATAAACTTTTTTAACAAAAAAAAAAAAAAAAATTAAATAATAGCGAGATAAAATGCAAAAAAAAAAATTTATGTAGTATAAAGCATTGTTAATTTTTACAATATAAAATAAAATTCTTCATAATAATTATGTTAAAAGACAATTTTTCAAAAACAAAAAAGTATGGGTTAACAGGAGGCCTTAAGGAATTTTTATGGTACCCTACTGTATTGTTAATTGCTATAACTATTTAACCGATCGTGGGATACTTTTTTATTTTTAGAACCAAATAATTACAAAGTCCACAAATTTTAACCCTCTTACGGTCTTACGCTGGTTTGGTATAAAATGCAGACAATGTCTTGAAAAATAATTGAATTAACTTATGCAATAAGTTATTCTTCAAAAATGGTTATCGTTGCCTTCTCTTGATGAAGTTTTGGATCAAAAGTCTTTCTCATACCAAAATATAACTACAATCCAAAAAAAATTTTTTGTTTTGTTTTTATTTAATAGCGAATTTACATTAGGGTCCAAATCCGCTAAAAATAGGATTTCGATAGAAATCTAATAAAAATTTGGGATTTAAAACAGATTTCTCATACAATGTGATATCCCAATTTAGATGAGATTTCAACGAAATCTAATCGAAATCTAACAATTTGTGCAAAATACAGCACTGTGCTTTGCATAAAATGAGAGTTTTTTTTTTGCAGAAAATTATGTAAACATTAATCAGCTCTTTATGAGATAAAATATAATGAAAATATAAATTTTTATAAATTTGAAAAACTAAAAAATAACAAATTCTTCTTAGTTTAAACGTGCTTAAGATCATTTATTTATTAATTATTTATTTCCAATATTTCGTCTCCACACTGGGTGACTTCTTCAGGGAACAATTATTACAATTTGAAAAACTTGTTTTAATAATTAAAAACTTATATACATAATAAAAACTTATATACATAATTTTTAATTATTAAAAAACAAGTTTTTCAAATTGTAATAATTGTTCCCTGAAGAAGTCACCCAACGTGGAGACGAAATATTGGAAATAAATAATTAATAAATAAATGATCTTAAGCTCGTTTAAACTAAGAAGAATTAAATAAAAGAAGATCAAAGAAAACTTAACATTTTTAAAAAATAACAAATTAGAAGGATTTTTTTTCCATTGAAAGAAGTATTACAAGCTAAATACGGCAATTTTTGTTTGTTTTCGACCAACAGTGAAAAATCATTGAATGGCGCCGGCAATACATCTTACAAAACATTGAATAGTTTGCATTAAACTGATCATTCCTTCACTGATAGAATTTCCTTTGTAGTATTTATGAATCGATTTCATTAAAATTTATTTATTTATTTAATGAATAATTTTATTAACTGAATGAAAATTCATTAATATTGTTCATTTTTTCATTAAATTTTTTTATGATTTTTTCATAATTTCATAAAAAAAAATTCATTAAATCAATGAAAAGTTTACGAATTTTTTTTACAATTTTAACTTGTAATATGCAAAAGAAATAATTTAGTGTAATTTTTTGATTTTTTTTCATATAAGTACATTGTGGATTAAAAAAAATAGTCGCTGAAGTTAAACGCCTAATATTACGAATGTCATAAATTTTTTTGTTAAACAGAATTAACCAAACCTTTGAAATCAATTGATTTGAGAAACTTTGAAATAATTATCATTTCGTGTATAAAGTGTATAATGAATACAAAATTCTTAAACATTTTTCTTAAGCCGCTTTTGAAAAAAAAGTCAACAGATTATTTTTTTTTACTTTAAAGAAAAAATTTTACCTGATATCTAAACCTCTTTAAGGTGTATTATATCGAAAAATATTTGGTTTTTAATTAAAGTAATGAAAATATATCGTACAATCTATGAATTTTATTCATTAAATACATAAAACTTATATAACATTTATGACAGAATTAATGACAAATCTATAATAATACGCACAAATTTCTATCAGTGTATATAAAAACACTTTCATTACCAAAAATAAGATTATACACTCAGAGAACTTCTGCTTTAAAAATATATAGTTGTTTGAATTGTACTACAGCTTCCTTATTTTCAATGTAAATGTCAGTCATTTGTGGAACAAATTTAATTTTTTACTAATCTTGTAGTTCATTTAAAAAAAACAAACCACATCAAATGACTGTTTTGTGATTTTGCATTCATTTTTTACAGTAGTTTTTTTGTAATTTAAAAAAATAAAAAAAAATAAATGTTTATTTATTTTTTACTACCATGTGGTTCATTTTTACTACAATTGTTAGTCATTTTTTGAACATTAAAAAACAAATGACAATGTTAGTTGAATTTAATGTAATATAAGTCGTCCTTTCTTTAAGTGAAATTTCATTTGTTTTCATCTACAATTGCAGTGGTCTTTACCTATATATTATTCTAAGTGTATATTTCATAAAGTACATACATTTTTGTATTTTGTAAAAATTTTTTAGTTTTGGTTATTTTTTAAGGTTAGTTTGTTTACAAAAAAAAAAATTTGTTTTACAATCGAAATCCAATCAGCTGTGAAATTTGGTAATGTTAACGATGCTGATTTCGAATTGAAGTTGAAACTGAAATCTTCTAACATTTTTATAATGTAAATTCGCTATAAGAAGATTTTGCGATTTTAGTTGTTTGAAAAATCGAAAATGGGCAAAAGCCCACCTAAACTTCTATATAAAAAATAAAAAAAATAAATTTTACTTTTTTTTTACTCCATATGTGGTTCATTTTTACTGAATTTGTGGTTAATTTTAACTGCAATTGTGATAATTTTTTGGACAGTAAAAAACAATTGACAATGTTAGTTGAATTTACTGAAATGTAAGTCGTCCTATTTTCAAATGAAATTTCATTTGTTTTAACCTACATTTGCAGTGGTCTTTACCTATATAGTATTCTAAGTGTATTTTTGTTTAAAAATAATTTTTTTTTTAAATTTTGCGAAATTTTGTTTATCACGCTTTTTGCTTTCAAACATTTTCTTCGCAAAACATTTAGTAAATTTTGTTTCTATCGGATTATATGCATTTCAAATAACACTAATTTTTAATGAAGGAAGGACATTTTAGAAAGAAGAAAGATTTAAGCATTTAATTTTGAAATTTATATTTAAAAAAAGTAAATTTAAAGAAGATATTCACGTGGATTTAAGAATTTAGATTCAACTTCTACTAACTTTTTACCAACCGTATAACAAACTTAACTATATTTCCATTCTAAAGTAGTTTGAACTCAATAAAAATAAGTTACAACAAATGTTAATTTATATTGTTGTTATACTTGAATGTGTAACTACTGTAGCGTACATTAACTTGTGAAACATATAAATACGGTTTTACAAATTATATACAATGGATGAATTAACAACGGATGACTGAAATATGTAAATGAAGATGAACGTATAGGTTGAGAAGAATACTTATTGGCAATTCAAATGTATAGGAAAAATTTCAAAAATGTTCGACAATTGGGGGTAAATTTTTTTTTTGCATGCCAAGGATATCCTTTGCAGATGTTTAAGCGTGCTTAATTCGTTCGCGTTAATAATACACTGTGGTACAGTCAAAATACTCTTTTAAAATGACTTAGTGTAGGTTGTAAGCCTGGTTGAGTAAATCACTTTTCAATTTTCAGAATTTTGAATACACCCTCAAAATCTGTAGTTATCATTAAAAAAAAAACATTTTTTTCAAAACTACGTACTCTACGGGCTAAAATATTTTTAAATAAGTCAGTTTTCAACCGATTTTAAATTATTTAACGGTTTATGGAAAGATGTATAGTTACGTTTTCCAAATAAATATAATTTTTTTTTTTTATACTTTTAACAAACCCATGTTAAAATATTATACAAAACTTTCCGGGAATCGATCCCGGGTCGTCAGATTAACAGTCGTCTGATATATACCCTAAGCCACCGAGGCATATAACATTTGATCATTTAAAACTTAAACTAATTTTTCTTCTTTGTAAATTCGTTCAAGATATACCAAAACTAACACCTTACCCTTTAGCTTACAAAAAGACGAATTATAATGAGTCTAAAAATAGAATCCAGAAAAATTTTGTATCATTATATTTTGCCTGGAAGTAAAAAGATGAATAACATATTATTGTGCACCAGATGTCGAAAATTTTTTAAGTCTAACATATGTATTCAAAGTTTTTCATTCAAGTTTTCTTTAGCAACAATTTATTAAATTATTACCTAGTTAACAACTTTTTTGTCAAAATAACTAATTTTTATTAATTATATATTTTACATTTTTTCTCTTTTTAGAAAATGCGTCAGTTCCAAAAAGTATTGGAAGATTTAAGTTCACGCGTTGCTTCCGCGGAAGCTACCAAAACTTCATGGGTTGTTCCACCGACAAGTTCCGAAGCCAGTGAGCAATTACAGCATTTGCAGCGTTTAAGGGATAAAATGACAACGGCCGGTGCTTTGCTGGATGATTGTAATGAACAGCAGTCATTCTTTACCGCCAATCAAGTATTGGTACCAGCGAATTGTCTATCCAAATTGGAAGATTTGAATACAAGGTAAGAAATAATATGATATTTAAACAAATGGTTTAGCGCCCCACAATGGTTCCAAATGAATTTTATTTTTTGGCAAAAATTAAAAAAAAAAAAAGAAATTGTAAAAAGATTGTTTTAAAAAGCGAAAAAAAATTTTATGCTGAAAGAAAAAATCTGAAATAAGCTTAAGTTTTGAAGTAAAAAGCAAGCAAAGCTCATTATAACATCCCAATTAAAAAAAAAAAATTGATGTGGAGCTTTATCATATAAATTTCTATGTGACGCTATATGTAATCTTATTAAATTTCATTCGAAATATGGGCCCATATCTATTTGTATGAATTTGGATCTAATTTGATGCAATTAGATAAGTGTACACTACAATTTTATCCGAGTTATGGCCCGATATAATTCAATTAGCTTGTATCAGTGTTATATCTAAATGTATCAGTTTATATCTAAACTTATACAAATAGATACAATTATATAAAAACCAGATATTATTGTATTCGGATTTTGACCTGATATAATAGTATATGATTTTATGTAAACTGATACATCTAAATATAATCAGATCCGAGTTTTAGTCCAGAAAATTTTACTAAATGTTAAATTTTTGTATATGATTGTATGAAAATATTTACAATTTCATACAAATAAATAATCATCATATTGTGGTTAGACCCTGGTTTAATTTATATTTTAAAAATTTTTCTAACTTGTATTTTTATTTCTAATTTTTGATTTGTGAAATTTTTTCATTTTTTAATTCATTAAAATTTTTTCTTTCAATTTAATTTTCTTGTAATTTTTTGTGTTCTAATATTTTTTAAATTAATTTTATAAAAAATATAGGTTGCATCTGTGTCCAATTAATTGGCATTGTGTCGTGACTATCATATCCCTTAAGGGGGGACACTACATTCGCGGCAGAGAAAACAGACCTTTTTTAAAAATTCATAACTCAGTCACAAACAAACATTTTTTCAAAATTCAAAAAATACAAAAAAATATATTTTTCCCTCCAACATGGTTTTATAGAGCTCCAAACTGGCGGCAAAGAAAAAAAGGGGCTCGTGGTTGCAGCGCTGGGAGTCGCAAAAATTGTTCGATCTGAAAAAAAAATGACTTTTTTTAAATCTTAACAAAATTTTTCAATTTTTGGTGATGTTGCAAATTTAAAAGTGTGTTTTTTCAAAAAAAAAATATTGACTTTAAAAATTCATAAAAAATTGAAAAAAATTTAAAAAAAAGCTCGTGTCATACGATAGCGAATCAAGTTTAAAAAAATACAAAAAAAAAAAAAATTCGTCAAAAAATTAACCCGCTAGTGGCGCAACCAGTACAAAAAAAGTACGTTCAAAGTTTGTGAACAAAGAAAAAAAAGGTTACCTTCAATCTGCTATGCCTGCTTCGTACTGTATGCCTTCGTTATCTTGTGTTGTGCTGTTTCTTACAGCAATTCGGGCTTCTTTTGAAGCTTTATATGCCTTCACTTTGGCGCATTTCAAACGATTTGCATCATTTCCTTTGCAAAAATTCAATGCTGTAGCTACCAGCTGCCGTACTTAGGTATCGCGAAAATTAAAAATGCGCTCTCACTAATCCGGCTGTAACTTTTGAGCCCGTAGGAATTTTTCCATGAAATTTTTTTCTTAGAATCTTAAAAATATTTAATAAAATACAAAATTATAAAAAAAGTCGATTTCAAAAAACGGCCAATGTCATGCCCCCTTAAGTACATAAAAATATTAAGAAATATATTCCTTTTTTGTGGTTTTCAGAAAATTTACTGCATAAATCCTTTTTAAGTTTTAATGGACATTAGAGTATCCCAAAATTGTACAATTTTACATAATAGTACTAACACGAAGACTATTTCCAGTCGATTATTAAAAAAAAATTAAAAAAAAAATCGAGAATACTTAAAGTTTTCTACTCGTATTTTTCAGATTTCTGTACAAAATTGGCCTCAAGTTTGGTAATGCTGAGCATAATTTTAGAAATATGTTTATAAAATTTACATAAAGGAATTTTGGTACACTACATCTTTCAATTTAAAACAAGGAATAAATAAAACTACTTGTTTCAAACTAAATGATGCTGTGGCGGACCAAAACTAATCTATGGAAATTTTATAAATGTTTTTCCTATAATATGCTCAGCATTGCCAAACTTTTAAACCGTTCTATGTCCATAAATTTTAAAAATACACTATAAACTATAAACGCGACGAAATTTAAAGTTTTTTAATTTGGGACAGTTTAATATACAGCCATCAGACTTTAAAAACGGCAATATATAGTTTTATCCAAACGAAGATTTACATTTTTCTGCTATGGAACGTAATATAAGTATAAATAGGTAAAAATATCGAGTTATTCAAAACGAAAGACAGTTTTTCGAATATGACATATAATTTTTTTTTTACTATATATAATTTCGGTTTGTGTTATATCTAATTATACATGTATTCGTACATAATTAGATTTAACATATATAATTGTATGTGTCATACACAATTATATATTGGTCAATATGTAATAAGATGTAATTATATATGGCATCGTATTAAAAAATTTTGAGAAAAAAATGTTTATATATAAACTTACATAAACACATGTATTTGGATATAATACCATGCAATAACATATATATTTATATAAAATAATGCATGATTATATTGTATGTAAACGTTTTAACTCGAGATTGTAATAAAAAATAAGCAAATATTAGAAAATAAGCTTAAAATGCTTTAAAAAAATATAGCTTCAAATTTCAATGTGTCCAAGATCAGAAAAGCTAAATGTTTTGTTGGAAAATCATTGATTAAGCTCTTCATAAATATGATGAACTTTTTTCTGCCAGTGTGTTCATTAAACTAACTTTTAATAAATTCTCTCTTAATATTCTCTTTTTCTCTCTTTTACCTTTACATTAGAATGAAACTTTTACACATTGCTATGGATGAAAGACAAAAAGTTTTACTTAATGCTGGTGGCAATCAATCTATGGAAAATGGTGAAGATGGACGTTGTACATCGAATAGTGGCACAATTGGTTCTATACCAAATCTAGGACAAAGTGTAAAACCACCATGGGAAAGAGCAACAACAGCATCCAATGTGCCTTATTATATAGAGTAAGATTTATAAACAAAAAGAGAGTTATTCACTCTCTTTGGTAATTTTTTACATTGAAATATATTTTCATTTCATTAGCCACGAACGTGAAACCACCCATTGGGATCATCCTGATATGATAGATCTAATGAAAGGTTTAGCTGATCTCAATGAAATTCGCTTTTCCGCCTATCGTACTGCCATGAAATTAAGAGCTGTACAAACTTCACTAGGTTTAGATCGTATACCTATGGCGGCGGCCATCGATTCATTTGATCGTCATGGTTTAAGGGCTCAAAATGATAAATTAATTGATATACCCGATATGACCACCGTTTTACATTCACTCTTTGTAACACTGGATAAGATTGATTTAACGAAGTCTTTAGATTTAGCCATTAATTGGATATTGAATGTTTATGATTCGCAGCGTACGGGTCAAATAAGAGTATTAAGCTTTAAGGTAAAGTAAAATGAGAAATAATATTTTCTCTCAATTTTATCCTATACGTTTATTCAAATAGGTCGGTTTGGTTTTATTATGCCGCGGCCATTTAGAGGAAAAATATCGTTATCTCTTCCGTTTAATAGCGGATCCTGAACGTAAAGTGGATCAACGAAAATTGGGCTTATTATTGCATGATTGTATACAGGTAAATTTAAAACAAGAACTTTTTCATTTTGAATATTTGCTAAATGTATTCAATTTTGTGCTAGGTCCCTCGTCAATTGGGTGAAGTGGCAGCTTTTGGTGGTTCAAATATTGAACCTTCTGTACGCTCCTGCTTAGAGAGAGCTGGTATTTCTCAAGAAGGTAAGGAGACATGTAAGTATGAGTTAAGGAATATTAATTTTCTGAAGTAAGTGGCATAATTCAGATTTTCGCAGGAAAAAAAGTAAAATTAATAGAAACGACAGACAAAGATGGAGATTCTATGTAAACAGCTTATGTCCCTGATGATATGCGCTAATAAATAAAGTCCAAATTCGATCCACCCTAATATGTATGTAGTTTGTTTCAAGGGTTTTCGAATTCACACATTTATTCAACTCCCGGGAATCGGCAATTTTTTAACACTACCGGGAATTCCCTGGAATACCAAAGTATTTTTAATAGTTTTTTAATATAAAAAAACATTTATTTAAATTTAACAATATCGGACTTTCACCAATTTCCCCACATTTAGCTTTGAACGAAAACATTTTTTGCCTCGATGTTTTTTCAAAACAAATTTTCTTAAGAAATACGTATATCCCCCATTTAGGTAGATAATCGTCTCATTTCCGGGACATTCCCAAGTTAAAACCTTAATCACAGTTGTGAAAAGTGTGTAAAAACCAGACTTGGGCGACGTCAATTACATTTCAAAATCGTTCACTTATGAAATTTTTCTATATCATTAATAATATCAGAAATACACTCACACTTGTGAGCTTAATCGTTTCCTTGGAAAATTTGTAAAATCTTTAATACATAACATGGGGATTAGTAACAACATCTGGGTATTTAATTACAGGGCAATTACTCAATTACACCCAATTACATGTAATTGAACATAAAAAAGTAATTGGCCTGTAATTAAATACACAGATATTGGAATTATGTCCCATGTCTGGTATTGACAAAATTGAAAATTACCCAAGGAAGCGTTTAAGCCCACAAGTGTGAGCGTAGGTATGAACTTATTAATGATATAGAAAAATTTCACAAGTGAACGATTTTGAAATGTAATTGATGTCGCCCAAGTCTGGTAAAAACACCCAAAGTTGCACATTTTAGTAGTTTGTTATCAGGGCACACTGATATAATTTTCTTTCATAGTATTAATAAATCGATTTCATTAAAATATGTTCATTAATTTAATGAAAAATTTCATTAACTTAATGAAAATTCATTAATATTATTAATTTCGAAACATTTTTTTATGATTTTTTTTATAATTTCATAAAAAACTTATTAAATCAATGAAAATTTTTAGATTTTTTCAATGTTTACTTGCAATATGCAAAAACAAAAATTTATTGTAATTTTTTGTTTTTTTTTTTTTTTTAATTTAAATAATTGCATTTCCAAATTTTCGTTTCATATCAACACCTGGCTTAAGCCAATTGTGTTTCATCCTTTAGTGTATAAAGTGTTGATGTGAAATGATAATTGACTACAAAATGCTTAAAAAATTTCTTAAGTCGACATAAGTGCTTTTGTAAAAAGTCAAACAATATACATATAATGAAAGCAAAGTGGAAGAAGTTTGTGACTAGAATTGTGCCTAGAAATTGTGGCTATATAATTATGAATAGGTAAAAGGTGTAATTTAAGCATAAATCTGATTTTCTTTGATCATCGGTTTTTAAGATAAATTTTTAACTTTTAAGGCCATTATCGCAGAAATTAAGATATGTAACAAAATTTTTAAAAGAAAACATAGTTGTTTGTTTTTTGTCTAAACATACAAACAAATGTAAGAGCATTAGGTTAATCATTCATCAGTTTAACCTCTGGTTGTCTGGTAAGAAACTTTAACCGAAGGACTTCATATTAACAAGAACTAAAATTGGATAGCCTTTTTCATCTATATGAAGTGTTGAATATGAATATTAAATGAATAACTTAATAACCTATATATTTATATAAACAAAGAATCACTTAATATGCCCTCATGTTGGGCGCCAAAATTTAAATGTTTTTATTAATTGACTTCAAATTGTTAATATTAGAAATCTTAGACAGCACAGATAAATTTAAATATTTAAGAACTAATAGTTATAATGAATCCCATGTAAAAGACTTGAAACGTTTTTAAAATTTCTCTAAAAACCCCTTTTAAAATTTAGTTTTTTCTTTAATGCCGTTTTGGTAAGAATACTATCTAATTAAAACGAACATTTACCTTAAACTGACATTTACCAAAATCTCAGATTTACATAAATGTTTACGAAACATCTTATATATGCCAACCATTTAACACTCTCATACTAATTACATTTAATTTAACTTATCCCTTGTATTCTTTACTCATTTCCTTTTTTAGCAATTGATTCTAATCAAGAACTTACGATTGAATTACATCACTTCCTTGCTTGGCTACAACATGAACCACAAAGTTTAGTCTGGCTACCAGTATTACATCGTTTGGCAGCTGCCGAAGCAGCTAAACATCAGGTAAGAAGAAAAAAAAAAGACAGAATTAAAGCCAAGAATATAGACGACTAGGGTTGTCAGATATGGCGATTTATTGCCAAGAGTAGCGATTTTTAAACTCGTTTGGCGATTTAATTTTCGAAATGACGATGTTCGATTTTTATGGCAATTTTTCAAGAGGTTGACGATTTTCTTAGCGATTTTACACATAAAAAAATTTCTTAAAAAAACTTGAAATATATCAACAGAATATGATTTTTCGCATAATTTTAATTTTAACTTTAAACATTTTACTAGAATATAAATTTTTTTTCAACTTTTTGTATATTTTTTCGAAATATCTTGCTAAGTTGATATTTTACCAGTTTTTTGGTAACGATTTTTAATGTGCAAGTAATTTAGCAATTTAAGAAAAATAAAAAAATTTATATATAATATTGACTACATTTTGATTGCTAATCTGCTTTACGAAATTTTTATGGACTTAGAATTTAAATAAATGTGTGTTATCTAGTTAAATTTCAAAGACTTTTGCGGACTTTATAGAATTATAGAAGAAGCGTCGAAAGTTAAATGACCATTAAGCGCTTTTTAGAAGTTGTGTAACAAAAAAATTCGTAAACAAATTTTGATAAAAAAAATAAAAAAAATATATTTTTAAAATTTCTTTCCGAAATCCATCATTTTTTAATTTTATTATTAAATGCATTATTTGAGTACTTTATTTCGGCAAAAAAACTAAAAAAAGTGTTTTTGTAGTTTTTGGGCGATTTTTTTAATTCAAATATGAAAAAAAAAATGTTTGGCGATTTTTGGCGATTTTCATTGCTTTGATTGTCGAAAACGGCAACATAAATCTGGCAACCCTGTAGACGACAATACATACAGAGAATGTATGTTAAAAGTGTTGTTAACTTGGCACTTAATTAACACGTTTAACTGTATTTTTTGCGAATGTAATGTTTATACAAGGGCGATACTTATTTAAGAAATAAATATGGAAAACTTGCGGTCATTGAACTACGAGGGCGGCCCCAAAATTAGCCGACCTCACAAAGAAAACACAACAAATTTGGGAAGAATCTTCTTTATTTCTCAACATAATCTCCTGTTAGCACGATACAATTCTCCCAGTGATATTCAATAGCTTTGATACCCTGTTTATAGTAAGAACTGTCTAGCTCCTTAAAATAGCCATCAACCTGAGAAATCTCTTCATTGTTGGCAAATCTTTTACGAGTACCACCGATAAATTGTTTGAAGTTTACAAAAGAAAAATAATCCGGTAGAGCTAAAGCTGGCGAATAAGATGTGTAGTGAAGCAATTCGAATTTTAATTCATTGATTTTGGCCATGGCAATAAGGGATGTGTGAACTGGTGCATTGCCTTTAAAAAGCAACACTTTCTTTTTCGCCAAATGCAGCATTTTTTCCTTAATTTCATCTTTAATAAAACAGTGCAATAAGTTAGCATAATACTGGCCATTGATTGGTTTTCCTTTTTGAAGATAATCAATAATCTTTTGGAGTGGTCACCTCAATTGGTCGACCACTACGCTGTTCGTCTTGGCAGCTGATACAGCCTCGTTTACACTCTGAAACCCAATATTTTATAGTCATGAACGAAGTAGCAAACCTCTCAGAGTAAAATCTAGCTCGGCTTTAATATTGGTTGGACTAAGACCTTTCAAATGAACCAATTTTTTCCATGTTTAAAAATTCACTGTAATCGTTTATTTTTAATTTCTCAAAAATGTGGAGCCTTGAAACTTAAAACATGTTTTCACCAAAGTAATTTATTTCAAACTACTGCCGCCATGTCAGGTCGGCAAAACGCCTTTACGATTAGTCATATTGAATCTTAAATGTCAATAAATCGCAGGGAAAGCGCATTTTCGAGGGAGATAACTTTACTAATGATAAAATTAAAAATTTACAGCAAACTAATATTCAAATATCCAAAATGCCAATCAAAAATTTTCAAAAGAAGCTCGGAAAATACCAACATCGAAATGTTCAATAGCTATGGACAAGTTCCTCCAAACTTTCTCCAAATTAAGTGAATTGTGCAAATTTTGTTTACATTAAATTAATGTAAGGCATTTTTTTTAAGTAAAATTGACTTTAAGTCGTTTCCGTTTTGGTACTTAAAGCGTTTTCCGTTTTGGTACTTAAAGTATAATAGGGAGTTAACACAGAAAAGTTAATCTACTAAAAATGGGATATTTGACCGACTACTATTTCTAAACAATCCTGCGTTCATACTTCGACTTGTTCGCAACTCTGTGTTTTAATATAAATACGGTTGGCAACGCTAAACAACATACATATAAAGTCAGATAAAAATTAACGTTAAACGCCGCTGCAAAAAAAATGTTGGCGCTGTCGTAAAAATGTATGCTAAAAACGAAATTTTCGTTGTTCCTCTTATGCCGGATCACTATGACCGCCAACTTGGTATTTTTAACTGTCAAAGTTAATCTTTTTTTAGCTGTCAATTTAAACTTTTAATAAAATGAATATGTAAACGATGGTGATTAAAAAGTTTGCTTAATTTAGCTGCCTAAACTCTGCATTATATTTTTATTTAAAAATCACTAAATAATTAAATCTTGTCTAATTTAAAATTAAGTGCCTACCTAATGTCAAAATATATTAAGATTAACTAACAATGTTTAAAATTTTCATTTTTGTAACATCATCTAGGCAAAATGTAACATATGCAAAGAGTATCCCATTGTTGGCTTCCGTTATCGTTGCCTTAAGTGTTTCAATTTCGACATGTGCCAAAAGTGTTTCTTCTTCGGACGTAATGCCAAAAATCATAAACTTAGTCATCCTATGCATGAATATTGTACAACGGTAAGATTTAAACTAAAACCACTTTAAGGTGACCAGATTGTTAAATAATATTTCTCTTTCAGACTACTTCCACTGAAGATGTTCGAGACTTTACTAGAGCTTTGAAAAATAAATTTAAGTCTCGTAAATATTTCAAGAAACATCCACGAGTGGGTTATCTACCCGTTCAAAGTGTATTGGAGGGTGATGCTTTAGAATCACCAGCACCCAGTCCACAACATACCACACATACTTTGCAAAATGACATGCATTCAAGACTGGAAATGTATGCAACACGTTTGGCTCAAGTGGAATATGGTGGTGGTACCGGTTCAAATTCTACACCCGATAGTGATGATGAACATCAATTAATAGCTCAATATTGTATGGCTTTACCTACCAATAATGGTGCTGCTCCAAAATCTCCTGTACAAGTAATGGCGGCCATGGATGCCGAACAACGAGAAGAATTGGAGGCCATTATAAGAGATTTGGAAGAAGAAAATTCAAGTTTACAGGCGGAATATCAGCAGTTATTAACAAAACAACAAATTACCACACCCGATGATTCTTCTGGTATGCAACATTCCAATTCTTCATCATTGGGTGGTTTATCATCGGGTGGAAATAGTTCAGGAGAACATGGTCAAGTATGTGTTAAACATTGCCTTCCTTTCATTAACATTATTTTAATAAAAAATTAATTTCTCATTAGGACATGATGGCTGAAGCCAAATTGCTTAGACAACACAAAGGTCGTTTGGAAGCCCGCATGCAAATATTGGAAGATCATAATCGGCAATTGGAGGCTCAATTGCAACGTTTACGCCAATTGTTAGATGAACCCAATAATGGTGCTAGTCCTGGCTCAGCTTTAAATTCAAAACCCAATACTTTACAAACCCGTTCAGTTACTGCTTCACAATTAAATACCGATTCACCGGCAAAAATGAATCAACAAAATGGTCATTATGACCAAAATTCAAGTGAGTATTTTTAATGGGGAATTTATATTTTTGGTTAACAATGTAAAGAGTTTATTGGGAATTTTTTCTTTGCTTTTATTCCAAAAACAAAACAAAATTTTTATTCTACAGTTATCATAGAATTGGAATTTAGTAAAATATTTAAAAATATCAATCAATTAATGAATCCTTAAAAAACGGAAATTAAACAACCCGCCGAAAGAAGTGGCTGCAAAATCATAAATGTTGTGTCATTTTCCATACTTCCATATATGTGTGTGTATGTGTTTTTGACATTATTTTCATTTTGAAATCAGGGCAACTGAAGGGACGATAAAAAGGGATGTTAAAAAAGAAGAATTTACTTTAAAAATTATTAAAAGGAACCTGAAAATACTAACCGAATATTTCTCTTGAGGTCTTTTAGATCACTTAAAATTACATTAATGTTAAGTCTTCCGATATTTTATTAAAAATTGGACAATCGACCAACATTTTTAGGGTATTTTAAAGTAGCGCTTCTTTGATTTCGAATATATTAGTATGTGATCAGGGAAACAAATAAAAGGACTTTTAGATCTATTAAACATTCTTTGGGAATAACTTTTAGGATAACTTTGTTATTTCATTTAAAATGATATTTTCAGAGGTTTACATTTACAAATCAAAGAATGAAATATAGAGCCAAGTTATGGAATAATACAAATATATCTATTCATTGAAGTTTTGGTCTTTCGATCAATATTGCTAAAATATCTACTCTTAGATTTTTTGTAGGGTCTGTGAGAAAATCTACAAAATAAGCAATAAAAATTTCCGCTACACCCTCTTAGAAAAAAATCTAAAATCTTCTTACAAAGTCTCAAACCGGGCACTGTCATATACCGAAGACTATTCAGGTCATCGATGATACTGCTTCCCAGATATCGGAGTCGCTGATCGTACACTCTCAAGGCAGATGCTGACTATATCCTCCTCGTCCCCACAGCTCCTATAGTAATCTGCAAGGGAGCCACCATAGCGCACAGCTATTCGGCCTTACGCATAGATAGTCAGCAAAGCTCTCCTCAAAGAGGCTAACATAATAAAAGTTAAAAAATGTTTGAGCGGCAAAGACTTCTGCCTGAAAACGCTAAAAGCACAGTTCCCTAAAATAAACCTTCACCACTATCCACAACTCCGAATATGAGGTCCAGTTCTCCCTGTACAATCATCTCAAAAAATAAAGTCCTAATTACAATCCAGATGGTTGTCTCAGCTCCTGAATCTCCCTTAGTCTAAGAGCTGCCTTGGGCTCCGTTCCTCTGATATACGCATATCCATCTTCGGAATGCCGAACGGACGTCACCACCAAACTTTAAGAAAATGCTTTGAACCACTAATTGTGGATTATAATAGGTCACCTAAGAGTTCCTTTTGAACTCTTAGATTTTATTTAATTTGTCATCTGCTCAATTGTGGGTAGTTCAAAAGCCAGTATAAATCGCATGAAAAACCCAAATTTCATGGGTCTCTCAATATAATTTACAAAAAATATTTTAGGACCCCTATATAAAGACTCCAAATTAAAGACCTCAAGGAACATTAACCGTAGATTTTTATGAAATATACAAAATTTTCTGTCACAACATCCTTAATGATCTTGTAAAGAACCAAAATATTGATATAGTTTTCAAGGCATCAGAGTTAAAATAAAACTTATAATTACACAATCAATATGGCGGAAAACCAATATGGTGAATTAGCTTATGGAGAAGTGGTTGGTATCTTTTTTAATTGTTTTTCGGAAAGTTCAATTCAAATTCGGCATCTGATTTTTAAAACTAAAAATGACTGATACAATATAGTGGAATTTTTGGAAGACGCTTAATACGAATCTAATATCGAATTATTGAGGATGATTTTTTAAAAAGTGATCTATTATTTTAACAATTGTTTATCCGAAATAATTTAAACGCAGTATTATAATTTAGTGTCAGATTCTAAAATAGCGACCGTATATAATTAAAATAATCCAATCAACCGCTATTATGACTTTGTTACTTTAGTTTTCATAATCAGATGTCATATTCATATCAAGCGACTCCCAAATCTTATTTCTTTTCTAAAACGAGCCATTTTCAATTTCATAAATCTGATATAAGATTCGTGTTAAGAGACAACCAAAACTTACCGGTAAACAATTAACATCAAAATTAATCACGTTTTAAAAAAAATAAAAAGAGAAATAGTCCATCGTGTTGGTTCCATTATGATAAATAATAAAAATAAACTTATGCGCCATGCATTGGATCCACCTTAACGTATTTTAATCATCTGGCGCCACCTTTCCTCTCCATACTGGCGCCACCATCCTTTTCCCTCTCGACTTTTAAGCATTGACATAAATTGTTTCATATATATTAATTTTTAACTTACGCCCGGGTCTAAGGACCATAAACGGAAATATCTTACACAAAAGAATTATATTTGTTAAAAAGAAAAGGAGTTAAGATATCATCGGAGATGACAAAATATCTGTTTTAAACTTAATCTCAATTTTAAAACGGTTTTCTTTAAAAAGTTTATAATTTATTCATTATACACCTCCAGGAAACGGAAATATTCATTAGCTTTTTGTATATTTTCTATATAAATTCTATTAAAAATTTGTGTTGTCTTATGTTTTTCTTCCACAATGTACTTTTTTTGTATTGTTTTGTGCTAACGCATTATTACATTAACTCTCCACTCCACCAACACCACCTCATCCTCAAAAATAAATAAAAAAAAAAACATTCATATTAAAACACGCCATAATAGTGGCTCTATTGTTAAGCGGTATGAATGATCATCATGCTACTGCTGCTGCCGGATTAGGAAAACATCATTTAATGGCAAATGCCGGTGGTAATTCTGCAGCTAATTTACATAGTTTGCAACAACAACAGCGGAATAACGTAAGTGGTAATGGTGGTATGGATATGCAAGCGGTAACAGGAAATCCGGGTGGTTTAATGAGTTCATATTTGACAGATGATGGCAGACCACCGCCACCACCGCATAGTAGTATGATGCAACAACAGCAGCAACATAATCAAAGTGGTACGAAGTGAATTAAGAATATACATTTTTTTCTTTTAGTTTTTCTTAGAAAAAATTTTTAATTTTTGTTTTTTTTTTTTTTATAAATTGCATTATTCTAAATATAACGACAATGACAAAAATTAAGACAAAACTGATGGTGACATTGTTTTTTTTTATGACAATATTTTTTCAAAATATATGACAAAACTTTAAAAAAATTTGCCATAACAAAATTGTGATAAATTTTTTAAATCGAAAATTGTAATTTGAGCAATTTTTATTAATTTTTTTTTATGACCAAACCGTGAAAAATCTCTGATATACTTTCGATTACTTTCGACGAAGAAGTTTTTCAATCAAACAAATTATAATGAAATTTAAACGTTTTACTCATTTAATATCAGCTTTTTTATATTCTTAATTTAATTGCGATGACTCTATTATGAGAGGTAGCATATGATAACTTGAGATCCTAACTGTACAAATAGTTAAAAAAAAATGTTAATGCGATTGCCCCAGGGTTGCCACACAATTTTCGACATTTTCTATAGCACTTTTTTGAAAAATTACACTATGTCACAAAACAGAAAAAATTGTATGCACTTTTGAAGAGACCTAGTGTAGGTTGTAGGCCTTGTTGAGTAGATTTGTCCATTTGAGTAGATTTGTCCATTTTTAGAATTTTGAATACACCCTCAAAATCTGAAGTTATGTCTAAAAAACGTTTTTTGAGGACTTTATGGACTTAAATATTTTTAACTTTTTCAGTTATGGGAAAGATGACTAACTAAGCTTTCCAAATATATATATATATGTTTATACTTTTAACAAACCAATGTGGAAATAATACCCCAAATAAAGAATGGCCCAGTTATAATCTGGACGCATTCATAACGTTGTTACAGCGCCCCCAGTGTATGAAATTTTGAACCATTTACATATGTTGTTGACAAGACATATACCGTTATTTGACATAATTTTCAAGTCTGTCATTCGAATAGTATTTCGTACAGACGCCATGGAACAAAAAAGACGTGAAGAAATTTTGCACACTTTCTTAGAAAATCCAACATTCAGTGGTTCGAAAATTTGAACATGAATCCTCCTAACTGCCCACAATTTCGACCAATCGAAAGATATTGGGCAAATGTAAAAAATAAATTGAAGAAGAGTAATAAAGAAGCAACAAATTAAGTTATAATGTTACAAAAATGGAACCAGAGTGCTAAAAAAGTAAAGCCGAAGGATGTGCAAAAATTAATGGGGAGCATCAACAAACATGACCCTGCTTTTATTCGTAACAAAGAAAATTAATTTATTTGTATGATTTTCCTTAAAGCTGAATAAATTTCCTTTAATTTGGTGTATAATTTATGAAAATGTGTCTGTTATTTACAAAGTTATAACTACTTTTCTACGTCCAGATTATAACTGGGCCATTCTTTATTCAAACTTCCAGTTTTTTTGTGAGCTTTTTCAACTTATGCGCCTTTTTTTCCTATACATTGTTTGGGAACATATTTTTTTATTATTTTATTTGAAAGCAAATTTAGTAGTTAGTAAATTGACACCTTATTTTTTAAAATTGGTAAATAATTGTTAATGTAATATTTAAGTCCATAAAGTCCTCAAAAAACGTTTTTTAGACATAACTTCAGATTTTGAGGGTGTATTCAAAACTCTAAAAATGGAAAAGTGATCTACTCAACAAGACCTACAACCTACACTAGGTCTCTTTAAAAGTGCATTTTGACTGTAACACCGTGTTATTCATTTATAGACAGAAGACCGTTGTTATAAAGGTTATACGCTGATATCGTTAGGGACGTACGGAAAAACATTTCGAAATAGAAAAAGTTTTTATGCAGGGTTTAGTTTTCATGTAAAAAAGATCAATAACTTTTTGAACTTGTAAAAACTTTAATATGCAGAAAACTACTCCATTTTCTTTTTTAATGTGAAAAATTAGCTAATTTATTTCAACAAATAAACAAATTTAGAAAATTGATTCGCCAGTGTAGACATATTACAAATTTTGAAAAATTGTCTAAAAGCATCAATATTTTTTAAAATTTCTCAAAAATCGTGAAAATCCGATAGATCGAATTCTGTATTACAGTTCGAATAAAATAATGGCAATAAATGAAAATTATAATTTCAAAAAAATCTTTACCCCTTAAGTACATATTTCTACCAAATTTCATCAAAAAATTCCCACGATATATCTTAACATATTAACTATGAATAGGTCAAGATAGCGCTTTATCCAAAATTAAATTAATTTTTTTGAACATATATATTTGTATAAAATAATGCATGATTATATGTAAACGTTTTTACTCGTGCTTTTATTAAATATAATATATGTCATGGGATATGAGTAAATCCAATTTAATCTCAAAATATCTCATTCTATTCACCAAAAATTACTTATCTTTTTGGATCTAATTAGATTTAAGTAGATCTAAATTAAGCCCACGGAATGTTTTGGGATCTATCAGGATCTTAAATTAGATATTTTTGGATCACCCAATTTTGAGATCAATTTTGATATATTTTAATACGGTAATATATTTGAGGGATCTAATCGGATATTACTCGATACCCCAATTTTGAGATAAACTTCGATAAGATATCAAATGAGATCTGATTTTGTGTTCGAGATGTATATTTTTCTTAATCGGGGACCTTAAATTCAAACCTTAATAACTTTTAAAATAGGAATCGTGTGGTGGTGAAATAAACATGAAATACCAATCTTGCTCTTGAAACTTTTTAAGAAATTTTGAAAAAGTTAAAACAAAATGATATATATGATATGATTTGGCCAGCAAGTATGAAAATTTCGCAAAAACATTATTGACATTAAAGGTATTTGAAAGATCTATCTAACAAATTTTATTTCACGCCAATACGATTCTAATTTCTCAAGTTATTGAGGGTTGAAATTAAAAAATTTAATTTTTTCTTATTAAGGTCATTAGAGTGACTTTAAACTAATAATTTGTACCGCAAATAAGTTTTTTTAATAGACTAGAACTGTTTTATATGGTTTTTTGAAAAGAAGAGAAAAAATGTTTGTTTCATAAACTCTTTTCTTGCACATATTCTGTATAAGCTCTGAAAAAAATCTTAAAAATATTTTGGGCCATAAGTATTCATATTGCTCTTCAGGAGTTCAAAAAATCAAAAAAAAAGTTTAAATGCTGAAACTCCCTAATATACACTAACAAGGTACAACCATGGATAGGTAACTAAAATCGAAAAGCTTTATCCCTAGGGCGATATAGGTCGGTGTGCCAAATTTTATCAAAATAACTTAATATATGTGACCTGCATCATGCGGACGAACATAACAGCCATTTTTGGAGGAGTACAGGGATCCAGGGGTTTACATGGACCGATTTGAATCAAAATCAAAAGGCGTTGTCTTTGGGCCAATATAGGTCAGTGTGCCAAATTTCATAGAAAGTCTTAATATTTGTGGCCTACATCGCCCGAAATAGTAAAAAAAAAACATTATTTTAGGGCAGGGCCTTTAATATTTGCGACATGTAGCGTCAGAATAACAAATTCATGGTTTAAAAATAGAGAACATATTTAATTTTGATACTTTTACATAAACGCCCAGTCAGAAAAATACAATCGGCATAGTGTTGGCAAAGCGTCGTCGACGGTCGGTTATGTGTTGGCAGAACGTGCGATTAGCAATCTTGCCAGTAAAGTCAGTAATGTCCTGTTACCCGATTGATAACAGTCGCCAACCGTTGGCATAAACGAACTTGCCATCGTTGGTATAACGTTGGTAATTAAAACAATTTGGGGCGTTTACAATAGCTTAATTAAATTAATTTTGAGAAATATGTATTATAAAACGCACTTAAATTGGTAAAAACAATATGGGCAAAGATTTTTGAGAGTGATACTGGCAAAGCACATGCTGTGTAAACAAAATAGTGTTTTCCTAATACAATATTAGTTTACAAAAACAGCAGCGGTTTGTCAGTACTATTATTTTTGGTACGGTTGGCAATTTCTACCTGGACAGTCATAGTTTTAGTATTTATATAATAGCTTTGCTTTGCTTCGAAAATTACTTTTATCGAAGTACTACGTTCAAAAAAGCATATATTTCTGCGAAACTTTCTATTTTGAATTTTTGTTGAAAAAAATAGATGTTTCCGTGTTATTCCCAACCCAGAAGTCCTAAACAACTGAACTGATTAAAAAACAGTTTTCAGTCGCAATTTGACTGACCAAAGTAGCTTAATCCCAGATTGAGATATAGTCAAAATAGTTAAATTACTCAAACATTGAGAATAAAAAATAAAATGTATTAAAAAAATTTACTGCATAAAATTTTTTAAATTCGATTTTCAGGTTTAGAATAAAGAAAATAGTCGCTTATTTGCAACACTACCCAGCCAGAAATTACCAATGGTCTAAAAAATCAAGCACTGGCAGAGCACTATTTGCCAATGATCCAACAAATAAAGTGCTGGCAAAGCACTGATTTACAACGCTCTGCCAACGTTAGTAAAAAGTACTTTGCCAGTGATTAATTAACAAAATTTACAACAGTAAAAATAATAAAAGCACTGGCACAGCTCTGCCTTAGAACGCTCTGCCAACGTTCGTAAAAAGTGCTTTGCCCGTACTTGATTTACAAAATTTACAACCGTAAAAATAAAAAAGCACTGGCACAGTACTGACTTAGAACGCTTCCCCAACATTGGCAATAAGTGCATTGCCAGTACTTATTTACAAAATTTACAACCGTTAACTTAATAAAAACGGTGGCACAGCCCTTGTTCACAACAAGAGTGGAAAAATTCAATACTAAATTGCAATTTATGATTTGAAATTACGGGCATAAGTAGGACTTTATTGGTCGTTTTTGGTTTTTTTTACTGGCAAAGCGCTTATTGCCAGTACTTTGCCAACGTTTTAAAAAAGAAACGGCCAAGCCCTGCCCGGTGTTATCATTTTGGGGTTGGCAAAGCACTTATTATATTATTAAAAAAGCACTTTATTGGTTGTTCTAGCAATGCTTTGCCAACGTTTTAAAATTATGGTTTTGGTACTGGCAAAGGGCTCATTGCCAGTACTTTGCCAATGATTTAAAAAAAGGAACGGCCAAGCCCTGCCCGGTGTTATCATTTTGGGGTCGGCAAAGCACTTAAATCTTTAGATATCCAACGCTCTGCCAACGCTCATACCACCATTGAAAGCACTGGGCCAAGGCTTTGCCGTTCGTGTTTTTCTGGCTGGGTAGTTAACAAATTTTTAGAAATTTGTTAACTAGTGTAATAATTTCAAAAAAATGCTACAAATGCTTAAACCCATGACAGGTGATAATTTGTGACAAAACATTAACAGAACTTTTAACGTCTACCCCTGAAAAACCTGTTTCTAAAAAATCATGACAAAATTGTGACAAATCTGTCATGAGTGATAATTGTAATATTTTGTTATTATAAGATAATAAGTTTATACATTTGCATCTTCCAACTATGAAAGAATAATTAGACAAACATTTTTACACATTTTTAATCAAACCCACAAAAAAATCTTAAATTTATGACAATTATAAAACCGTGACAAAATGTGTCATAAACATTTTTTATTATAAACTATAAGGACGGCAATTTAATGACAACTGACATTTTTATTAAGAATTATTAAATTAGTTGGCTGTTTGGGTTTTTTTTATTTAAATTTTTAGTTGCCAATTTAAGTTATGAGTTACCTCGTAGATTTTATTTATATTTTATCATAAAATAGAGAATGTTTTACTCAACTTTTAAGTTATTTTGGAATGTTTTTTTTTTGAAATTTTAAGAATTTGTTGCAATCATTTTACTAAATTATTATAAATTTCTTCTTTTTTTATATTCTACTGCTTACTGGAAATATTTTATTGTATTATTGTTTACAAATCATCAGATCATAATTAAATTTTGATACAAAAAAAAAAAAAAAAACAAGGATAATTTTTTTATTAAACACAAACATCAGAAAACGGTAATATTTTAACAAAATTTTTGAAAAAAAAAACAAAAAAAAAATATTGATGTTGTATATTGTGGGAAAATTTATATTAAAAGCATGATTGTTGTTAGTTTAAAATGTTGAAAAAATTATTTCTCTAGATCAAAAATATCTAATAAAATATCGACTTTATTGTTCTATTCTTTAGCGGCCATAGGCAAAGCGGTAGAGGAATTGGTAACTGTTATAACAGAACAGGAAATTGAGCAAACTTTAGAACAAGATCTTGATGAGGCCGATCAAGAAGATGGAGAAGAAGAAGATGATGATGAAGTTAACGAAACCTCAATAACAAATAATACAAATAATGCGACTAAATTATCACAAGCCACATCGATACCATTTGGTTTTAAAAATTAATTAAACATAAATCCGAATTACACCGAAAACCATATAAAATTAAACACAAAACGAACATACATATTAATAAATAAAACATACATATTAATCTTAAATAATATAATTAATTTATAAAAAGTACTTGTATTGTATTTTGTATTAAGAAAGAAAACAATTAAACATAATCAATATTTGTTAGAAAAAAAGAAGAAAAAGAAAATCAGAAAAAAATTATAAAAAAATATCATAAAACTTAAAACTTTTTTTTAAGAAAAAAATTTATCCCCCCTAAACTTTGCAATATTTATGAAATAAGCAATTTTTGAATAAAGAAAATGTAACAAATTATATCATTAAATATCTTAAAAATATATCTTAAAACAAAAAAAAAAACAAATCATTTTTTATGTTAAACAAAAGAATTGAATTCTGTTTTAGTTTTGTAAGTTTTTAATTAATTTCTTTGCATTTATTATTAAGTTTTATTTTATTTTATTTTATTTTTTGTGCTTAAATATTTTAATTTTTTTTTTCTTTGTATATCATTAAAATCAAAAAAAAAAAATTTTATTGTAAATTAAATTAAAGTAAAAGAATGTTTTATTTTAAATTTTTAGTTTTAAATAAAGTTTTTAATTTAATTAAAATAATATCATTCAGATTTTTATTGTTTTCTATTCAGTAAACATTAAATCATAAATTGTCCTATCATAGCGCTACAATTAGCCAATCGAACGGGCTTATCAAATAATTGCAATTAAAGCCATTCTTAAAGCGAGGCAGGCATTCATTTGTTTTAACCCTTTTACTACCCATTTTTAAATAAATATAAAAATTTCGATAGTGCAATAAATGTTTACATTTTTGTTTAAATATGCTCATTAGGATATTTGTCATTGAAAAAAAATACATTATATGGAAAGTCTAATTTTTTTATCTCCTAAGAAGAGGCGTTTTGTGTATCTCGTAAACTAACAAAATCAAGTAAAGATTTTTTTGGATATTCGAACGTTAAAACTGTTGGATAAACTGTTCAACAGGGCAATATAGTCGCTATATTTGTTAAGAAAGTCTGATTTTTTTATCGTCTCAAAAGGGGCGTTTTGTGTATCTCGTAAACTAAGAAAGCTAGAATCTCGAAATTTGGCATGTAGCTTCATCCAATGACAAGAACAAAATCAAGTAAAGATTTTTTGGATATTCGAATGTTAAAACTGTTGGATAAACTGTTCAACAGGGCAATATAGTCGATATATATGTTAAGAAAGTCTGATTTTTGTTTCGCCTCAAAAGGGGCGTTTTTTGTCTCTCGTAAACTAAGAAAGCTAGAATCTCAAAATTTGGCATGTAGCTTTATCTAATGACAAGAACAAAATCAAGTAAAGCATTTTTGGATATTCGAATGTTAAAACTGTTGGAGAAACTGTTCAACAGGGCAATATAGTCGCTATATTTGTTAAGAAAGTCTGATTTTTTTATCGCCTCAAAAATGGCGTTTTTTGTATCTCGTAAACTAAGAAAGCTAGAATCTCTAAATTTGGCATGTAGCTTTATCTAATGACAAGAACAAAATCAAGTAAAGCATTTTTGGATATTCGAATGTTAAAACTGTTGGAGAAACTGTTCAACAGGGCAATATAGTCGCTATATTTGTTAAGAAAGTCTGATTTTTTTATCGCCTCAAAAATGGCGTTTTTTGTATCTCGTAAACTAAGAAAGCTAGAATCTCTAAATTTGGCATGTAGCTTTATCTAATGACAAGAACAAAATCAAGTAAAGCCTTTTTGGATATTCGAATGTTTTAGTGTAATAAAATTTTCGAGCTTATCTGTTGTTAGGTAGAGGGTTTGCATACATGCAAACATTTTTCTTTCTAATTTAAGGACCCCTGACAAGAAACATACAAACATTTTTCTTTCTATTTTGAGGAGACCTGACAAGAATCTGAAGTCAAAATAGAAATATATCCACAAACAAAAAGTCGGTAGTGAAAGGGTTAACATTAAAGAGTTTTTAGGTTAATCAAAAATCCATAAGTTGATTGCCCCAAACAGTTATTGTTTAAAAACGTATGTTATTAAGGAATTTTATTAAGAGTGTTTTAAAATAATATCTATATAATACACTCAAAAAAAAAAGTTAGTAAATTCAGCAAAAAAAATTTGCTGAGTCAGCCAAATTTTAATCAGGATTGTGCTTGCTAATGTCAGCAAAATCGATTGCTATAAATCAGCGTGTATTTTTTTTTTTTGTATTGTAATTCTTTATTTAATCATATATATTATCATAAACAAAGAACAAAAAGATAATTAATAACAATGACATAAAGTCGTCTGTTATATATCCATTATTTTAACAATTTGTGTAATTTTAAACTTAATTTATATAAATTCATTTATTATCATATTTCTGTATTTTAATGCCGTATTAACATAATTATATAATTTTTTCCAACCATTTGGTATTTCTCCATTTAAAATATTTATTAATTCTTGTTCATTAAGATAATCTTTTTCTAAATGCCGTATTCTGAATTCCCTGAGTATGGGACATTTTGCCATAAAGTGGACCAAAGTTTCGTCTTCTCTCGTATTACAAAGGCTGCATGTTTTAGTTTGCGTATTATCAAAGTTGTTTCCGTTTAGAGGTAGAATATCACACCTGGTTTTAAATATTGTTGAGATTTGAGTTAAATTTCTATTATTTTCAATGTAATTAACACCTCTACTATAATCAAGATATTTGTAGAATCGTGATCTGCTGTTCAGGGCTGTCTCCTGCATTTGTACAATATTCTTGGTTTTAAGTTGTTGAATCAAAAGTGTGTCTCGACTAAGCCATTCTTCTGCCGAAATATCATTTTCGAAGCGTATATTAAATTCATTTCCGAGTTTATTCATTTGATCTGCCCAAAATATATTATTTGTTAACATGATTACTGATAATTTGTGCGGAAGTCTGTTTTGTTTATATTGATAAATAGTTTTGTATACGTAATTCATGTGAAGGTTTAACGTGTAGAAATAACTAGCATCTGCATTTGTTTCTAACATAATAGAATAATTTGGTGTAAACATAGGAAGTTTGAAAATTCTTTTTAAAAAGTATCTCTGCAAGGCATCTACTTCATCAAATAACCAACATCCCCAGATCTGCGCTGCATACGCCTGTACAGATCGACACACAGATTGAAAAAGTTTCCATTTTGTTTCTAGGCTTATATCATTTTTATTAAGAAAACTACTCCATGTGGCATTGATGC
Organism: Delia radicum; assembly: GCA_021234595.1. Lineage (NCBI taxonomy): Eukaryota > Metazoa > Arthropoda > Insecta > Diptera > Anthomyiidae > Delia > Delia radicum. Next base: position 15,668,515 of record CM037851.1, read on the forward strand.
TATTTTTTGCTGATTTGTTCCTTTTTTCAAGATGTTTTTTGAAAACCATTTTTGGTGTTAGAATAACACCTAAGTAATTATATTCGTTCACAATTTCTATGAATTGATTTTTGTATATAATTCTATCACGGGCTGCCAGTCGACCACCGTTTCTGAAAATCATAATCTGCGACTTCATCATATTTATTTCCATATTCCACTGATCACAATATACTTCCAAATTGTTAACCATTCTTTGCATAACCTTTATATCATCTGTCAACAAAACAATGTCATCTGCATAAAGTAACAAACGCACATTTACATCTCCTATATTTAAACCGCCACCTAAATGCTCATGAAGATCATTTAGATAAAGGGTAAAAAGCAGAGGAGACAAAAGGCAGCCCGCTTAACACCAACATAAGTATCAAAGTATTCCGATAGTTCGTTACCGGTCCATACAGCAGATTTCGTGTGACTATATATATTTTTTATCAAGTTAACGACTTTAGTCGAAATTCCCATTGCTTGCAGTTTGTATACAAGAGCACATCTTGGGACTTTATCAAAAGCAGCTTTGAAGTCCACAAAGAAGGCATATGTTTTTTTCTTTTCTTTAAAGTTCCAATGAACAATTGACGCTAAATTGAATATGATGTCGACTGTTGAATATTGTGGTCTAAATCCAGATTGGAATTCATTAAGGATGTTATGTTTCTCAACCCAATTCATTAATCTTGAATGTAGGGTTCCCATTGGCACCTTTGCCACACAATTCATGAACGAGATTCCCCTGTAGTTACAGGGGTTGTTCAAATCACCTTTTTTGTGTATTGGAAACACTATACTTTCAACAAACTCTTCTCCCACTATGCCTGTTTCAAAAATGATGTTAAAAGTTTTGACTAATTCATTTAAGAATTCTATAGATGCATTTTTAAACATTTCATAAGGGACTCTATCAGATCCTGGTGCTTTATTGGGTTTGGTTGATTGTAGAACTTTTCTTATTTCATCTACTGTTATATCTTTGTCCAGGTCATCATCTATGTGCAACATTGAAGCATAGTGTATATCACTTGTAATTTGTTGTTGATTTAAAAGACTTTGAAAATACTCCTTAAAATTTGCTGCTGATATATTTGTACCCACTACAAAGCAATCACCTCTAATTTCCTTAGCTAGCTTCCACCAGTTTTTAGAATCTTTTGTTTTATTTATTCTGTTGTTGAGCATTATAAAGTATTTTTGTTTTTGGTTTCTACATTCGATGACATAACGACGTTTTGCTGCGTGTATAATAGGGCAAATAGTTCCACAGAAAATGGCAAAAATCGTGGTTCCTCATATGGGGACAGTGAGCGTTAATGGGTTTATAATTTAGGATTTTTTTCTTAATTTGGACGAGTTTACATTAAAAAAATAGACCAGTTTTTTATTTTCAAATAAATTTATTACCAACATATTTAAAAAAAAAAAATAATTCTTCGAATTTGTTGGTTTTAATAAATATTTTAAAAATTATGTTTCAACTGAAGCGTTTTGGATGTGTTTTCAAAACAAAAAATATATTGTTGCGTTAAAATTTAAATGATATTTGTTTCGCAATTTGACTGACCAAAGTAGCTTGATGCCAGATTGAGATATAGTCAAAATAGTTAAATTACTCAAACATTGAGTATAAAAAATAAAATATATTTAAAAAATATACTGCATAAAAATTTTTAAATGCCATTTTCAGGTTTAGAATAAAAAAAGTAGTCGCTTATTTGTAACACTAGTTAACAAATTTTTAGAAATTTATTATTAAACCCATGACAGTGATAATTTGTGACAAAACATTAAAAGATTTAAACTTTTATCGTCTACCTCTGAAAAAACTTTTTCTAAAAAATCACGACAAAATTGTGACAAATCTGTCATGATTGATAATTGTAATATTTTAAAAATTATGTTTCAAAACGCTTCAGGTTTTAGATGTGTTTTCAAAACAAAACGTGCAACCATATTATAAAATGGTTTTGTTTAATTTCGACGATTTTTTCTTTATGATAAAATTTTTTGTAATATCTACGTTTTATTAAAAATACTTTAACTATGACGAGTTTGTTGCTTTTTAAAAATAATATTAAAAAAATCTCAGAGTGATGAATTCGACAATTTTTTTTAAATTTTACAAAAATACACAAAATAGCTTAACTTTTTCAACGATTTTGTTTTACGAAAAAAATCTACAAATTATGCTCTAGTCGATGAGTTCACTATTTTTTTTTTTTTTTTGGAAAATTTCGGCCAATTTGCTACTTTTTTTGAATGAACTAAAATATCTGAGATCACAGATTTCGTCTAAGTTTGTTTTTCGTCTAAGTTTTGTTTTTTTTTTTTTAATTTTACAAAAATCTATAAACTATGCGCAATTGGGTATGTCTACTGGTTTTTAATATTTTTGTTTCAAAAAATTGTTTTGTTTTATTTCGACGATTTGTTTTGTTTATTTTCGACAAATTTGGTTTAACATCGACTATTCAAAAAAGTCTTTAATCTCAACTATATTTTATGCTTAATTTTACAACTTTGTTACTTCAAAAAAAAATATATTATTTAAAGATTTAAAATGACACATTTCGACAAGTTTTTTATTAATTTTTATATTTGTTGACTTTTAATAAATCTTAGGATATAAGTACTTAAAATTGTTCTGCTTAATATCGACGAATTTTGTATGAAAAATATTTGTTTTAATACCGACCATATTTAAAAAAAGCATTTATATCAACAATTTATGATGCTTTATTTAACGATTTTATTTAAAAATATTAGATTAGAAAAAATTCGACAAGTCTTTTTTTTACTTTACAAAAATCAATCAGTTTTGCTTAAATCAACGAGTTTGTTGGTTTGTAATAAATATTCTTAACAAACTTAATACTTCCCAGCAAAACCACACATTACCAAATCATGGGTAAAGTAATGTATCGCCATAGGGCCTCATGCATTACTTTACACGTTACTTCATTGATGAATTTTACAGGCGATGAGCCTCAAGGTAACTCATTACCTTGTAGTGGGTAAAGTAACTGGTTACTTATTTGGTTACATGGTGGGAAAAAGTAATGTGTCTATAAATAGATTTTCATAAAAAAAATGCATAAAAATTTTTTTTTTACACATATTTTTTTTTAATTAAATAAATAACTTTTTTTTTATTAAATAAATAACTTGGTCATGCTGGGATTCGAACCTGGGGTCTCTGGTATTTAACAATTAGTTAGGCGAGAACTCTACCAACTGAGCTATCGATACATACAATATTTTATTGCTTAACATGTAGATGAGTTGTTGTGCTTCGTGTTTTCGTTCGTGATATCAAAAATATACACCTTACCATTATGCTTACAAAAAATCACAGAGTAATGTGTCTATAAATAGATTTTCAAAAATATATATTAATAATTACTTTACGTTTATAATTCATGCATTATGTAATAGATGATCGGTAAGTTATTATTTTATGTTTTGAAGTAATGTAAAATGTAATGAGGTCTCATTACAAGGTAATCCATGAGTGTCCAATTATCCGTAACTCATTACTTCTTGTTGGAAAGTAATGATACGGGTAAGGAGTACACATTACAAGGTAATGCATTACTTTATCGCACCCATTACCAAAGTTTTGCTGGGTTATTTGTAATTCGACGATATTTTTACTGCAAAATGATGCTGCGTTTTCGACGTGTGTTTAACAAATCTCTTGATTTGACAACTTTGCTGCATCTTAAAAATAGTAGTTGAAAATCTAAGATTGTAAAAATTCGACAAGTTTTCTTTTTACGATTTTATAAAACTCCACAAGTTTTGCTGAATTCGACAAGTTTGTTGATTTTAAATAATGACTTTTTTTTAAATCTTTAAATTGTTTTGTGTAATTTCGACGATTTTTTTTAATGATTATAATTTGATGTGATATCGACGTGTTTTTAAAAACTCCTTTAATCTCAACAATATTTTATGCTTAATTTGCGACTATTTTTTTCCAACAATTTTCTATGCACAACTGGACGAGTTTATTACTTTTTAAAAAATTTTATTTAAAACTCTAGGGTTGAAAAAATTCTACATTTTGCTTTTTTCAACGATTTTGTTGGTTTTTAATAATTATTTTTTAAATAATATTTTTAAAACCTAAGGCTTTTTTTTTGTATAATTTTGACGATATTTTTATAATAATAAAGGGTCTGCCATCTAACGTTTTTTTTTTCAACTAGTGCTTATTTCGTGAATGGTAACACTTAGCTCATGTCTGATTTGACAGATAAATAGTTTTATCCTTCCGCTGAACGAATATGGTTGTGTATACGCTTGAACAACGCTGGGAAATATTGCGACATTACTTTGAAAATCATTTTAATGTTGCAGCATGTGTGCCGATACACCCAAAACGAGTCACTGTTTGGTGCGGATTTTGGTCCAGAGGCATAATTGGGCGATTTTTCTTCGAAAATGAGCAAGGAGTGGCCGTTACAGTCAATGGCGATCGTTATCGGGCCATGTTGAACGAATTTTTGTTCACAAAAATTGAAGAGGAGGAAATACAGCTGCACACAATCGATAATGTGCTTAAAAATTGGACCGATCGTGTAGGCTACTGCATGGCCAGCCGAGGCAGCCATTTGAATGAAATTATTTTCCATTATTAACCGGAAGGATTGTACTTTCAAATAAAAAAAGAAATTTGAAAAAATATTCAGTAGTATTTTTTTATAGCATTTTCAAAAAAAAAAAAGTTATTTGGCGGACCCTTTATAAATTTGATATAATATTGAAGTGCTTTTAAACAACCGTTTTATCACTGATTTTGAAAAATTCCGAATTTCGACTAGTTTTTTACAACTTATTAAATAAATTTACAAATAATGCTTAATTCGATGATTTTGTTGTTTTTTAAAAAACATTCTTAAAAACTTAAGAATATTTTGTTTAATTTTGGCGAGTTTTTCCAAATATAAAAATTTCTCTCAGTTTCGCAGTGTTTGTAAGTTTTGATAAAAAATAACTGTACAATAATGCGGTATTTATGAAAAGAAACTACTAAGTGCTGTTCACTGGTACCTTTAAAATTTTTTTTGAACATCTTGGCAATCCTGTCTTAGAGCAAAATCATTAGCGGAGAAGGCTTCAAATGTAAAAGTGTTTTGTCCCATCCCAACATCATTAAAATCATTCTCATAATTTTTGTTTAATTTTTTTTTAATAATTTTCTTAAACAGTATAAATTTAAAAGTAATTTCATTTATTTATTACCACAAAAACCGCATAAATATTACTACCACATACAAATATTTCAAAAATAAAAATAATTTTCTTCTAACCACTAGAACATTAAAATAAATAAATAAAAAATCAAACTCAAATACGCTGACGAAAACGATCATTAAATGGACCACCTTTTTTCTACTCTAGAAACTAAATTTAACATTTCTTAAATAAATAGAAAAAACTAGTTATTTCTCAATTCTTCAATAATACATAATAATCATATCAAGTTATTAATAAAAAACAAAAAAATAATAATTAAATTCCAAACTAACTAACCCTAATAGATGGTACTTAATTGTCAAACAAAAATATATTTAAAACTAGCTCATTTAAAGTAGTTGCAAAAATATGAAATAATGAAAAATATGAAATAATGAAAAATAAAACAATTCATTAAAATGATAATCTAAACTAAAAATAATATAAAAGTTTTATTGTTGTCTATTTAGATGAAATAACACAAGGAAATTTATGGATCAATAGGTTTTTATATGAAACTTTAAGAAACTCAAGATGAGTTTAAATTTTTAAATCTCTAAAATGGAAAACTGTACAAAAATCAAGATATTTTAGTTTACCCTCGAACATTTATTACAGTTCAAAAATATACATGGGAATCCTTCATTACCATTGAAATTTTATTACCATTAGTTTATACTAAAGGGTAGCATGAATGATTTGAAAAATATTAAAAGAGCAAAACACAGACAAATTCACTTATTAAAGGTTTTATTTTGTCGGTTTTTTATTTTCGATATACCAGCCAATAAAAAAAAAAAGTAATTTTTACAAATGGCTAGTATCTGAAAAACTAAGCGAGATATCGAAAAACGGGCAAAATTTTCTCAAAAACTGATTTACGTAGCAAATACCGATAATGCATGTGTGTGTTCAGTGTTCCGATTCCACTCTTTTACCGATCCATATCTTTCCATTTTGGACCAATGTTCCATTCTATTATCAGAGTGTTTAAATTTGCAATTTCATGTAAGTATATGGGTAAACAAATTATAAAGACATCCTGTGGTTGTTTCATAAAAAATTAATCCCTACGGGGTGTATTAATACTCCTATGGAGCAAAAATTTTGCCCGCTTTGCTCTATCTGGCTTAGTTTCCGAGATATCGGACATTTAAATAAACGTCATTTTATAAAATGGCGATATATCGAAAAAACGGACAACATTTTTGTACAACTTCACCAATAATACTAATGTGTTAAGTGTTCCGATTACACTCGTTCCCCCTTCCTTTCCGTAACGTTCCATTTTGGACCAATGCTCCATTCTATTATCGGAGTGTTTAAATTTGAATTTGCACGTACGTATATGTGTAAACAAATTATTAAGACACCCTGTGGTTGTTATATAAAAAATTAATCCCTCGGGATCTTTCCCAGACCTTGCCTATTTGTTTTATCAGGGTTAATTAATACTTTTGAGGTGCAACAATTTTGTCCGTTTTGTGTTTAGTGCTCCAATTTCACTCGTTCCATTTCGTTCTACTCTACTTGGGTACAAACCAGACTGAAAATGAATATCTTATTTCAAATTAGCATAAGTCTGGGCGAGCGCTTTTCATGCGTGATTTGACTGATTTTTCACAATTTTAAAAGTCAATTTTTTAATGGTACCTTTTGTTTTATTTGTTTCATTATAAATGGCAATGAAATTTAAAACCATTTCCTTTAATCAATGAAATTAAATCCTAAAATCACTGTCATTAATTATAAAAAGGATAATGAAAATAACCTTATTACCATTGATATCAATGTAATGGTAATGAAGTCATCACTTCATTAGTCCACTTAAAGACTTTTTGTGCCAATTGTATTTAAACAATATCTGGGTTTTAATTAACCAATTTATAAATGAAATTGATAAAACAAATTTATTAAAACAGAAAATTCCACAAAAAAAAATAAGTTTTCTTCTTTTTATATTCCGGTATATAAAACTACCGGTAACGAATTGTCGGGCTTTTAAGCTTGTTTTGTATAAAAGCAATTTCAATAATCTGAAGCGATTTTAAAATTTTAAATCTGTTTTCAGTTTGTGATTTTTTTTTTTGTCAATTGGAAATTTAATCAATGGGTTTAGTCGATTTTAAAACGTCTAAAATCAAAAGTGTTCTTAAGTGGAGCAGAGCTCGGGTGACTTAAAAATGCACAGCAAACATTTTTTTCTTGACCTCTCCATTTTTGAGTGGTCAGTGCTCAAATTTTTACAATAAATCAAGTGCTAAATACTTATCCGATCTGAACAAGTTCTAAACCCATTGAACAGTGGGGTGTTTCACAAATAATATGGTCTGATGGTTGTTACTCTTAATGTTTAAAGTTATGATAATATTTCATAATTAGGTATTTGAAATTTGTGTCTACAGAATATGTCTCAGAATGGCCTTAGGGAAAAGTTAAATATATAAAGCCATAGGTTATATAGGCCAGAATGGCCAAAGGACAAATTTTTAAGACAGAAGTTAATAAAGAACATAGAGAGAAAATATTTTATTCCACTACATAAAAACGGATTTTCAAAATGTTTTGAAAAAATATTTAGAGTTGTTTTTAGTTATACAAATGTTTATAAATAATTCTGAATTAACAATGATCCTTAGTTTTAATTATATATTTATATATTTATTTAATAAATATTTGTATTGGAAATTCCGGGAACCCCCGGTTCGCGGTAGTTGAAAAAAGTCTGGAATTTGAAAAACATCGTCCTAACCCATTAGAAATCCATTAAATATTTTTGTTTTTTTTTAAGGGACTTTTATCTTCAAAAGCCTATTTGTTCAAAATTGGACCTGTAAATGAGTAAGTTTAGCTGATATACATTGATACCAAAGATTTCAATATTTTGTTTAATGAATCATATCGATGGCTAAATAAAGCTCCAACTCGATTTCTTATTTCTAAATAAAACTGATTAATATCCGCATAACTTTGCATATAAAATTTCTTTAAATTGAAATTTTAAAACGAAGACCTATTGATCCTTCAAAAGCTAAACACAATATATACAAAAAAACAAAAAAAAAAAACTTAAATAACCTAAATGGTTTATCCAAAAAAAATTTTAAAACTAAACTTTATGACAATATAATAAAAAAATAAACTAAATTTTTAGATAAATTAAACAAAAAAAAATCATCAAAATAATATTTAAATTAAATTAGATAAAACGAATTTAAAAAAAAAAAAAAAATATTATACATATTTGGAATTTTTCAGAAACATAGAATAAACATATCTAAGGTAATAAAATAATAAATAAAAAAAATTAAATACGATTAATGTACTGATGTTAAAAAACGTTACGCAAATTTGTCCTGAATCATAAAGGTTTTTTTTTTAACTAATTTTCTAGATAAATTAGCGAAACATGTTATTTATCTTAGACTTTTTTTCCAAAACAAAGATTCTTTTCTAACTTTTTTTTATCAAGAAGTAATTAAGTACAATTTTGAATTTCCTTGTTTAACTGCCAACAGAAAAGATATTTAAATATAATTGCCATAATATGCAACTCAAAACATATCCCCCAAGAACAAGAAAAAAACCAAATAGTCTTCTAACAACGACTTTTTTTAGTAAGAAAAAAATAAAATATTTAGAGCATAATTTAATTGTTAAATGTAGCTATTAAATTATAAATTTAATAAATAAAATACATAATTTTTTTTATTGAAAACAGAATTTGATTTTTTTAAATTTTATACACATAAAAAGAGCGATATATAAAATTGACTACCCTACGCAAAGAGATCTTAGCGCAAACTAGGTTTATCTTCATTTAAATCTTCTGTTTTATACTCCTCAAAAAATTTTAACGTTATTAAAGTAAATTTTATTTAAATAAGCTTAAAAAAGAAACCAAAAAAAAAAAAAATACCACAGTATTGCATTTGATGTTAAAAACAAAACTTTTTTGCAAAATAAATAAAACAAAAAAAAAGCTTTTAAGCTTTATAATATTTGATAACTTGATATAAACAAAATAATAAACTTCTTAAGAGAAAATTTCAATTTTTGAACAGAAGTTTAAAATTAACATCAGGGTATTTGCAAAACGCTCTTGTTTTACTAAATTTGCTATATATTCTAATCGTGAACTTGTTCTGCTATAAGTTTCTGATTTATTAGTTTCTTGATTAAATATATCCGATTTCTCTTTAATCGGAACCACAATTTTCTGTTTAATTTCAAGAGAGCTAGCCCTGATTGAGTTAAATAAATCCTTCTCTGCCAATAAAATATTAAAATTATTTTATTTTACAAAAAAAAAACCCTAAAATTTAAACAAATAAAAAAAAAATCTAAAGTAAATTATGGCTTTATTAAAAATGTAACAGTAATTTTTTTAATTATAATTTTTTCTCTTTTTTATAATTTTCTCTTTTATTTTGTTTTTTTTTTATAAATTGTACCTATAACTCTGTCTCGTACTATATCTTTTGATACCACTGATTAATTAAAGAAAATTATATCATAAACTATAAATATATATTTAAAATAAATTGAAATCCTTTTAAAGCCTATCATAAATATGATTTTAAATGGGAATTTATTTAGATAAAAATCGAATCATACATATTTATATTCATATCTTCTAAATTTAATTACAACAAAAACTAAAACAAAAATCTAAAAATTAAATTCTAAAATAAAAATAAATAAATATTATTAAATATATAAAATAATCATTCATATATAAAATATATAATTAACTATATATATATTATATCAATAAAATAACATATAAAAAGTTTATACAATAAAATATAATAAAAATCGTTAAATATTAAAAAAAAAATATTTGATACAAAATTGTTTTATTTTAAATTAGAAATGGGCACGTGAGCAGAATTTTGAATGATTCACGTAAAGTGTGATTGAAATCTAATTTTACTCACGTGAATGTGAGTGAGTGTGAATAGGAAAAAATTCTTCGTTAGTGAGTGTGCGTGAGTAGAATTTCACAACAATTTTTTTTTTTTGCCTTAGTAAATGTTTTCTTTAGTTGTTTTGCTGACTAAATATTGTTTGGGTTTAAAAATACTGAAAAAAATGTCAAAATAACATATTCAGATACAATTTCAGTCAAACATTAACAATTTACGTTAATTTTTACATTTTATTTTTTCCGCTCAGCTTTAATTTCGTGAATTTGTATGATTCAAGTGAATCACGCAAAAATCTAAGTTTTCTCAAGTGAGCGTGAGTGAGTGTAAGTAGAAAATGAATTATTGTCAGTGGGTAGAATTTTTCTATCGTGAGAGTAAGTGAGTGCGAGTCCAAATGCACTGACGTGCCCATTACTAATCAAATTTCCCCATTACTAATCAAATTTCGGGTTTACTCAATTTTTATACTTTCACAATGTTGCTATTCACCAAAAAAAAAATTGAAAACTTTTATCGTAGTTGACTAAAATAATGACCAATTTAGCATTAATTTCACTGCGCAACTCAAAAAATAAAACAAGAGTTGATCCTAAATACTTCGGTCACACTAATTTTAATGGGCATACCCAGTTTTTTCACTTATGGGCCAGATTTTTTCACTTATGGGGCTAGATTTTTCACTTTTTTCACTTATGGGGCCAGATTTTTCGCAAATTTGCATGTTTTACCGTAGTTTTTAATACATAACATTTAAAAAATTAAATATTTGATCTTAGTTTTCAGGCTAAATACGTAAAAGACCTTTATTAACATTCTGATATCAAATTTGTTAAATAAATGTACAGCATTAACAAGTAAATTCACGGTTTTTCTCAGTTTTTACTATATTTGAAAATGTTTGCACAATTTGTCATTACATTTCGCAATCGATCAAAAATAAAATGCAATGTATTTATTTTTAACCTTTAAAAATCAACTGGCGAATGAAGTTAAAACCACTACAACTGCTATTAAACAACACACATACAAGTTATTGTAAAACTGTAAAAACAACTAAAAATGGAGCTGAATTAACTAATAACACTAGGAAGTAAGAAAAAGGAAAATGTTTACTTTTTGAAATATTTTTTAATTTTAATATTTGGGTAATTTGACTATTTTCATTATATCTCGATTTGGGATCAAGTTACTTTAGTTGCTAAATTCAGCTTAATTATTGCTGAATGTTAATTTTTTTTGCTGATATTAGCATTTTTTCCTCCCAACAAAAATATTGCTGACTTTACAGACGTTTTTTGAGTGTACATAACATTTTATAAATCAAATATTTTATCCAAAATTTTTGTGTAAAATATATAAAAGACCTTCATTAATATTTGGATATCAAATTTGATTACATACTTTTTTTGAGTGTATAAAAACTGCGTTAAAACATGCAAAATTTTAGTGCAAATTTCCGATTTAGTTAACAAATTTGTTGGTATTGCCATGCCAGATTTTCGAATGTTTTAATCGAATGACTATTATCACAAGCGAAAAATTCGGTACCAATATCACAAGAATTCGATTGGCAACAAATACGGTTGCTACTATCAAGTCTGTTTTCTGTGTGCTAAGCACTTTCCTCAAGAGGCATATATTTTAAATTTCAAAAATTACCTCTTTAATATGCCAGGGGTCTTTTCTCCTTTTAAACCTTCATTTTCACTACGTTCTTTGCGAAAATTCGAAAAACACCTTATTTGTGAATTAACACATACACATAATTAAAATTTAAATTTTCTAGAAAAACGGTATAGGTAAGACGTCAAGGGCTCCCCGTTTTTGATGTAACCAAAATCAAATCTAAGCAAAAGTCTGCGCAGGATTTGTAACACACATACAAAAATGCATGTTCCTGGCCATAGTGGTTTGGCCGGGCCATCAAGCGGAAAATTTTACCCGCTTTTAACCCCTTTTATAACAAGTTTCGGGACTGAAATCCCAAAAACTGTTATATTATATTCGAAGGAACATATATTTGAAATATCTAAATTCCAGCGAAATGGGTTTGCTCAGGCCACCAATAGGGTACTTTCCCCTTCCCGCTGGAATACCCAAAAGTCCTGTCAAAACGTATGTCTATTCCAAATTTCAAGTTCTTCGCTTTAGTGGTTTGGCCAGGCCGCCAAGGGGCTGATTTTTTCCCTGTTTCCTTATTTTATTTTGTCCAGAAAAAATATATATATTACAAAATTAAGTGCCTCAGCGTCTCCAGGATATTTCTTGATAAACTCCATGTTAATTTCGATAAAGCCCGATTAAGCGGATGTCTACGACGAATTATAAACCCACATACCAAATTTCAAGTTCCTGCTATATCGACTTGTCCAAGATGCCAACGTGATGGCTTTTCCCCTTAATGCAACCTAACGGAGGAATTTCCAAAAACCCTGTCTAAACGGATGTCTACGCGGGATAACGAATCCACACACACAATATTATCTTATTTATTATACTTTGTCCAGAGAAAATATATATATTGCAAAATTAAGTACCTTAGCGTCTCAAGGATATTTTTTGATCCTCTGCATAGGAATTTCCATAAACCCCGTTTAAGATCACGTCTACGCGGAATTAGAAACCCACATAGAAAATTTTATGTTTCCGCTTTACTCCAGACTGCCAAGGGTTGAGTGGCCTTTTCCCTTAATGCAACATAGGAAATTCCAAAAGTTCTGTCTAAGCGGTCAGGCCGCCCCGAGGAGACTTTCCCCTTCATTGTCCTTCAAGTACAATCACAATAATAGTAAAATCAAAACAAACAAAAAACTGTTGTTTGCAATAATTTTGGAGTTCGTTTTTAATAGCTAAAATAAAATAGAGTCGTTTATTATTCTAAAAGGTTTTTTGTCGATCTTTTTCTATTCTAAGTTCTTAATTGTTTATTTTTACGGATTTGGAATTTTTTTTTAAATTTTTTATTTTAATTTTGATAGTGAAACTAAAAGAATATATTTTTGAGAATTTTGTATGTATTGTTGATTTTTTGCAATTGCATTTTATTTTGCATTTCAGGTTTGAGATCATAATTAAAATGTTACTATTACAAATAGAAAACACAAATTATTAATAAATTGTTTTTTACGACTTTTGAGTTAATTTTTAATAGTTAAAAACAAAAATTTAAATGCGCCTATTTAAATTTTGCTTCCTGTAATGCAATTTCTTTAAACTCACCTGAAATTATAATCCGAAATTATTAATCTTATTCCAAATCATTTGAAAACAACAACACACACATTGTCTTTATTAAGTTTAAATTTAAATATTTTACATCAAAAAAGTAACAGTTGGTAGAAACAAAAAAAGAAAAACAAGAGTATTTTTAATACACAAGAGCATAAACTTACACACTGAACTGAATGAACCATAAATATGAATGGAATGCAACACATTAAAATAACAGTACAAAAACAAAATAGAGAGGTAGTAAATAAACTAGATAAAAGCACAAATAGAGTGAGAGATAGTAAATAAATTACAAAAAGTCGTTCAAGAGAGCGAAATGAGAATCAGATAGAGAGAGATATACACAGAGATACAAAGATCAAAAGCAAGTGCTGGAGATAAAAGTTATAGGCTTTGGAGAAAAAGTCGCCGTATGCTGTTTAACATCGAGAGAATATAAAATATATTCACTTATGATAATAATGTCCATGATGATATGAATCAGGGCCCGGGCCAGGTCCATAAGGACCATAATGTAATGCAGGATATGCGGCATGATAATGAGGACCAGGTAAAGGCCCCGGACCGGGTCCAGGAGCTGGACCTGGTCCACCATGATGATAGGGAGCCAAGTCCAAAGGTAAGGCAGCTGGTATGGGTGCAGGAGCTTTAGGTACTGGAGGTAATGGTGGGGCTGGAGCAGGAACAGGAGCGACATGTACCGGTGCATGAGCCTTATAAGCCAACGGTTCTTTACGCACTACAGCATTAAAACCATTATGAGGATCTGCAGTATAATCAACAGTACGTTTAGTGCCATCGGGATCTACCACTGAGTAACTACCCTTAACAACATCACCATGTCTGGTTTCATGTTGTGATTTGGAATCACCCGTATAACCATCTTGGATATCATAACCAAAACTATATTTAGGTGAAGGATCATAAGGTTCCGGGGCAGCAGGTTTGGGGGCTAAAAGAAAAAATTAGAGTTTGATAATGATTAGGAAATGTGTATTAGTCAACGAAACGAGCTTTAACCCAGAAAAGGAAATGCCAAACACGCTTTCCTAGATAACACACAGTAACAAAATTAAAAAGAGTCTATTTGGTTTGAACTGCGATATATAACTGATTACAAATCTGTTTTTCAGATTTTCCCATCACGTCACAATTTTGAGAAAACCGCGATTAAAAATGAGAAAAATTGCGTTTTTACTTTTGAAGTTGTGTACATATCACATCAGTACAGCTGAAGCATTTTAATTACGATGGTAGATAGATTGAACTTTATTCGCTATAATGAGTTAACATACATTTCAAATTTGTTTATTATTATTATTATTATAGATTAAAATTGAGTTTGAAAAATACTCCATCTAAAAATTACCCAAAATCCATTTTTTAAAGTGGCCTATTCCATGCATCCTTTAATTTATTTTATGATTTTAATTTATTTTATGATCACGATATAAACTTTGAACTTTTCCTGTTTTTAATGTCGGAAAAAAAACGTTAAAATTATTACACCAACTTTGTTTAATTTGCATTTCAAATATAAGCTATCTTTAAAATTGTAATGGTTATCGCGTTGGACTGTTACACAGATGGTCCCGGGTTCGATTCCCGGTGACGACAACATCAATTTCGAAAAACAATATGTATGAGTTTTCTATCACTTATATGTAGTGCGCAGCGCCCACCTTCGGTGTTCCCATAGCACTTAACCCCACCGAAGTCAAATAATGAATCAGGGCTATGAAACAAAAAGCTTCAATAAATTCGCCAACTCTACATCAGGTGGCGAGCAACAACTGTTCTAAGACTTATCATCTCGCGCAATTACAGTGTTGCCATGTTTGAAGCCCTTCATCTTTCACCACCTTTCATCTCTCCACTATCCCCTTTCCAAAGAAAGCAACACATTAATTAATAGGAAGAATTTCCTGAGTGTTGCTTCTCTTTTAAAAAAAAAAAAAAAAAAAAAAAAAAAAAAAATTACAATTTTTTGTTTAAACATTTAAATTTTACTCAAGGATTTTTATATGATAAATTAAAATATGGTCCTAAAATTGCATTATCATTAGGATATTCAAATTTACTTCAGTTCAAAACACCCTATTTACATTCCGATTTTTTCATTACCATTAAAATTTCATTAGCATTTGTTCACTGTGGCTGTTTCATAAAAATTCAATCTCTCGGGATCTTTCCCGGACATAGCTTATTTATCTAAGAGA
Organism: Delia radicum; assembly: GCA_021234595.1. Taxonomy (NCBI): domain Eukaryota; kingdom Metazoa; phylum Arthropoda; class Insecta; order Diptera; family Anthomyiidae; genus Delia; species Delia radicum. Next base: position 15,684,173 of record CM037851.1, read on the forward strand.
GATATCGCAAAATGAACAAAATGTTTACATAACTTGACCAATGTAACACGTTCCGATAATGCGAATGTATTAAATGTTCCGATTCCACTCGTTCCCCGTTTCATTCCATATCAATCCAACTTGGACCAATGTCCCATTCTATTATCGGGGTGATTAAATTTGTATTTTCGGGTAAGTATTTGGATAAACCAATAATCAAGACACCCTGTGAATGTTTCATAAAAGATTAATCTCTCTCAATCTTTCCTATTTGTATTACGAGGGTTTTTACCCTATCTCGTTTAGTTTGGAAGATACTGGCCATTTGAAAAAATCTGAATTTTATAAAATTGCCAGTACCTCAAAACCAAACGAGATATCGCAAAACAGACGAAATATTTGAAGAATTTAATCAAAGTAACCCACTCCGATATTACAAATGATATTTGTTCTAAGAATTAATTTTTAAAAAATTGCCACAGGGTGACATGTATGTATACATTTTCATTGTTATTTTGTTAAACTCTCGATTGTATTTTAAAATGAGAATGAGCCCTGATATCATCGATATTCACCGTTATTAAGTTTTTCGAAAATCTTATCTGCCAATTGTAATTTTGTTCCTCTAATTAATGCAATTTAAATTTAATATCATTGCCATTAATCAATGATTCTTCATTTTCATTAATTAAAAAATGCTAATGAAAATAATTTCATTACAATTGATATAAATAAAATGGTAATGAAATCACCAAATAATTAGTCTATTATATTAATTAGTCCCATGTATGTTTAGAACTCTATTAGCTGGTAAAAAAATTCTTAAAATTGTTTGGACTCAAGGTATCAAAATGCTTAGGAAAAAAAAGTTTTTGATGAATTTCGAATGTTTTAATTCGATATCAAGAAGAGATGATATTTGCAAAAACAGTTCGATAGTGATTAACATTTTTTATCGTAAAATTTTACTGAGACATGCAAAACGCATTACTCAGGAAACCGTTTCTGGTATTAGCACGTTTGGGTTATAGTTCGTTTCGACGAGTCGTATGTAATTTGTTTTTAGCTTACCTGGTGCATAGGCTACTGGAGCATGGTGAGGTGCATATGGTCCATAATGTAACGGACCCTCATGGGCATAATGGGGTCTATAGGGACCAATAACGCCACAACTAGCTAAAGCTACACAAAATGTCAAAAAGAGTATCTGAAATATAAATAATATTAAAATTTATAAATTCATTTAAGTTTAAATTTATTCATCTAATGCTCGAGAGCTTTTGTACTCATAGAAATAAATCTGTAAAAATAGCATAACAAGCTACTAAAAAAAAGTTAAAAATTACTGCTACAGTTAGCAAAATTTTTTTTCTAAATATTAATAAAATAAAAAAAGCAAAAATAACACTCTTAATTTCTTAATTTCTTAATATAGATTCTATATATGACAGTTTTTACCTGGGTTTCCAAAATAACTTAGTAAATATGATGAATTTCATATCAAAACCTATAAAAAAAGGCACATTTTGAACCCGATCCTCTCAGATTTTGATGCAATTTTGCATACATTTTACCTATACAAACACAACCTCGTTCTTAGAAATTGCATTTTTGAAAATATGTGGGCGTGGCAAGATATCGAAGTTTTTGAAAAATGACGATAATATGTACTTTCAACCTGTGATTACTACGGAAAGGCTGAACCGATTTCAAAGTTCTTGGTACCATTAGAAAGGTATTTAAAACAGCATTTAGCTTAATTGAAATCGAAGTTTAATTGTAAAATTTTTAAATGCGTCGCATTTAAACGCAACTTTGATTTTTTTATTTAAGAAGTGTTCTTTCTGAAAAGCTTATAAAATGAAATACTAGCGAGGATTGTAAAGATTTTATTTTCATTACACTGTGCGACAAATTTGCGATCACCGATTGTATCCTAAATGAAACCAAGGGGATATCAAAATAGACAATCAATATATCAAAACACCCAAACGGTTTTAAAATCTAAGCTCGATTTAAATTTTATGATCTTTTGTAACTGTGCTTTTTTAGGCAAATTTTTCGATATATTTTTAATGTATTTGTATGAAATGGAATCTTTTAGGAATCTTTTAGGAACATATGTTTTTGTATGATCATATCCCAGCAAAAAATAACCTGGATTTGGTAAGCAGTAACTACATTTTATGCTTCCAAAATAGAGCTCCACCGAATTGTATACTATAAAGCAATTACGGAAAGCATTCTGTAGTGCCTCCCAAAATGCCTTCTTTGAAGCAGCGAATAATGCTTACATTGAAGAAATAAAGAATGCATACCATGAAGCATTAATGTTGTCAACATACAAAAACGCGCTTCTTATTGCCTAAGAAGGCATGAATTTTTTGCTTTCTCAGCTTTTTCGACATGTTATACTTGATATAATGTCATTACTTTTCAGCTTACAAGAATGCAAAACTAAGTAGTTATACATGTGCTTACTAGAGTTGAAATCATATTGAGTCTAAAAGTTGATTTAAAAAAAAATTTAAATCATTACTTTATATTTAAAATAATGATAAAAAATAAGTTCTTATGGGTAACGTATTATTTTTTAAATAATGGGAATATTAACTAGTTATTAGTAAGTCCTTTTTATGGTTAAATAATGCAGAGAGTACGTGGATGTCATTACCGTTTCTACACTGGGTAATCAAAAACAACAAAATTTCAAAATTCTATAAAAATTAAACTCGAACTAAGTTTTCCAAACCCTTGGGTGGGTTTCACTTGTTGCACAGTGTTTGCAATCAATAAATATTATTTATAAAATTGGTTTATCGTTAACATCTTTTTTAACACGTATTATATTTTTTTATTTTGATTATTTATTTTTATTTTTTTGGGACTACTTTTTCAGCTTAGATTCATAAAATCTGATCCGTTATTTCACTTTTATTTTATTAAGCTTACACACCTTTAACATTAACATATCCTTTCGAATATATCCTTCGCTATCCTTTTCTTCAACAAAAACACCAAATGTCGCTTAAAACTGCGACTTCTTTTCTTTCGAAAAATCAAAAACCGTTACAACTTATTTCGAACTTCCAACAACGACACTTTTCAAAGCGTTAACAATTACTGAGACAGATGTCTTAACAATTCTTAACTTTTATAGTCCAAACAAAAAAAAACAGCAACTACACACCAGATAAAGAAGAAGAAGAAGACAATAAATGACAACAATAAAGAAGTAGAAGAAGTTTAACAAAACTCTTTAAATGTCGCCAGATTCACATGCAACCAGCACGAAGAAAAAAAAAGGCAAAATTTTAGTACGAGCGGCATAAGTTTGGCTCTTTAAACAACAATTTATTGAACAATAGGAAGGCACATATTTTTGGATGTGTCAGATTGTAATGGGACATCAGGATATTAGCAGAAAAAATAGAAGAAAAAAATAGTTCTATACTCATATAATATAAACCTGTAAATATAGCAGAGAAATGTATTAAAAATTATTTAAAAGTGACGTTGCAGAAAAAACTTAACAATTTTTGTATGCTAAATATCAGCAGAAATTAAACTGGTGAATTTTGAAAGTTTTAGCTACATACATATATTCGAGCTCAATTTTAGTTAATTGAAAATAACAATTTATTCTGCTAACTCTGGTTTTTAACGCGGGAATTCCCGGGACGAAATTCCACAGATTTTAGTCGATTTTTTACTTTCCGCTTCCCGGGAATTTTGTTCGGGATTTCCGGGAATTTAAAAAAACACAAAAACTAAAAATCTGTAAAAAAAAAAAAGGAAAAAATCAGAATATCCTAACAGTATTTACATACATATTTCTATCAAATTTTGCTCAAATTCAATAACCAATCTAGACTTTACTCTTCTTAAGTATATAAAGCTCATGGATTTAACATATTTCATTCCAGTACTTATATCAAAATGATTTTTTTAAAATGTAATAATTGGAGTTGTTTTCAGAATTTAAACATATTCAGATTTTGCCTTGAAAAAATAAGAGTTCGCTATAAAACACTAATAAATATTTATTTTAGAAGTCCCGGGAATTCTCGGTAATATTCGAAAAAATTTCCCGATTCCCGGGAGTTGAAAAATGTTGGGAATTTAAAAAAACTACTGCTAATTCTTCTACACCATTTTTGTTTATTTACCTAAAATTTAGTCGAATGCAAATAACAGTACATTTTGCTAAAAACAACAGAAATATTTTTTACAGTTAGATTAGTTTTTTGTTTTTATATACATCGAGATTATTTTTATGTTATTTTCAATTTATAACGAGCTTTCAACCTCCGTATATTTACAAAAATAAAGCAAATCAAACATATTAGCTAGGTTGATACTAGTATTTCGATCTGGCTAAAGATCTCATCAGAACCCGAAGTTTTAGAAAAGCTAGAGCCTATATAATAGGCAGAACTTTAACAAAAAACCTATTAATAATCAATGTTGCTCCATTCTTGTCTTCTTAGTAATCAACCACGTGGTTAGGTCTTTTCCTAACAAGCATCATGACGTTACTAAACTTTGAAGACCAAAAATGTTCTATTTATATAAAAGATTTTTAGTGTGTAATATTTGCTGAACAATTGTAGACTGATTAAAGTACGACAGCTTTTTATTTGCATTAAAAAAATTTAAAACTTTGAAAATTACACATTTTTTGTGACGTTTCTTGACTACTAATATTTAGGGTTTTTTTTTTTTTTGCTGATTTTAGCAGATTATTTTGTTACTTTTAGTTAACTAAAATCTAGCTCAAATATAACTTTTTTTGCTTTTTTTTCTTACTACTATTTAACAAAAAAATCTTCAAATTTCAGCAATTTTCCCGCAACGTCATTTTGAACAGACTTTTAGTAATTTTAGCAAACACTTTTTTTCCTATTAGTTTGGTTACTATGTATAATATGCATGAATTCCTTTCAGTAATTAAAAAATGCCTTGTGTTAATGCATTTTTTGAAACAACAACATTTTTTTTATATAAAAGTTTTATTTTTATTGGTTTTTATTTATAAAAGAATAGCAAAGTAATATTTAAAACAAATTTGTTACATCACCTAAAATCCAAAATGCCGTAACTACACTTTTTAGTTTTTTACAGGAGAGACAAAAAACATTATAACATTATAAACTACTTGAAGTTTAGTATCCAAATTTTAGAATTATGCTTAAGAAACAAAACATGAGAAAAAAATTCATGAAAAAATTTTTTTTCCTTTAAACAAAGGGGTCTATAATGAAATATTTACCAGGCTTCCCATGGTTGTCAGAATTCTAAACTATAATTTTTAGAAATATATCCAGTATTGTCTTTTTATATCGCAAAAAAAAAAAATTTAATAAACCATTTATTTATTTTTTTTAAATTCCTTAAATATTTTTGTATTTTTTTATTTCTAAAGCCCCTTAATGGGCACTTAAATACGTTTCAATCTCATGTTTTGCTATCGATTGCAGAGTCTGCATAATTTACGCAAAAATAATTGATTTTATATTTTATGCAAAAACTTAGGCAACGTGCTCCTATTAATAAGAGCAATTTTTGTACTGACGTGTATTTATATATATATTTGCATTAACCCTCTAATGCCCAAGATCTCTTTGAGGATGTAGTTTTAAAATGTACAATTTTTTACGAACTAAAAAAGTTAAATTATTTTGATAGAATACATAATACACTGAATTCTAAGCAAAAAATAATCAAACTTGAAATTTTGTAAATGTTAAAAACTAATTATTTTAGAATGAAATCAAGTTTCTAAAAAATTACTATAAATACTAAACCTTAATAAAAGACGTCGTTAATAAACAAACAAAAAAATAGGCGAAAGTTTCTTATTTTAAAATAAATTACGTTTTTGACTCAAGCACTCACAGGGCCATGTAAGCATACATTTAAAACCTCGTCTTAACTCAAAAATGACTAAGCGGATTTCAACGAAATTTTTACAAAATGAAAACTTTTTATATGGGTAACAAATATATTCATTTGATCGAAAAATATACTAAGGTTACAGTATTTTTTCGCCAAATTACTCGAATAGCAAAATTCGTTACTACTTCTAGGGCAATACCGCTATAAATCTATTTTTTGTTATATAAAACTATAACTTGGTGAAGGGCATAATTTAAGCAATAATTCGATTTATTTGGTCATTGGCTTTCAGAATAAATGTTCAACTTTTTTGGTCATTATCGACGAAAATAAGCGATAAAACAAAAATAAATCTTTAAATTAAATTAAAATTCATTCATTTAGTCTCAAAATAACCATCTTGACCTTCACAATAAATTCCTCCCTAATATCCATATTGAACAATTGTTTAGTTTTTTTTTTTTTTTTTGTCGAATCTAAATGCTTGTAAAAAGAAACAATGCGCTAATTTAAGTAACAAATCTTTGAACACACAATATTGGCCAAAATAATCGCCATGGTAAGTGCAACTAGTATCTATGGCTTAGACTTTGTAAAGTGTAGGTATAATGTGCAGAAAGAAAACGAAATAAATGCTAAAGTCTTTAGGGATTTATAAGACCATTTGCACTTAACAGTTGTTTGGAAAACTAAAGGAAAACCAAAACACAGTTAAAATACCAAAAGGTTAGTGTTCCGCATTAGAAATTGAAAATCAGGTAAAAGGGTTTTACATTTTTTTTTTATTTAAATTATACAATTACTAAAGTTACCCAATGACTAGTTTTAAACAAACCAAGATTTGGTACTTTAGAAGATTTTATTACAAAATGTTCAGATTTAATTGTTTTTTATAATTTAAATACCCCGCGAGGTATAAGGAGTCAATTGACCTTAAAGGATCTATCACGCGACAGGTCAACCGAAGACAATTCAACATTTTTTCTTGTTGTAGGAAATTTTTTATTTGAATATAGGGATATATTCAAATAAGAAATTTTTACAAAATAAGTAAAACGTCTTACGTATCAATTTACAGTTTTATTACTAATTTTTAGCACAAAATCATTACTTACAAGAAAACTGCAGATATTTCTTGTATAAGTTATTAAACTATATGCAAATTGGGTATCAAATGAAATGTATTTTAAATACGCATCCACTGGAATATATACATGTATCATATCCATACATATCCGAACATATTTGTTACTAAAAAAACTTTTTTTTTTAAACCACATTTTCGTGCAAAGTTCTTGTTAGTTTGGGTTCAAATTAACATATAATAATGCATATTTAATTTAGTCGAGGGGGTGTTTGGGCTTTTCTCAATTTTCGTAACCGTTCTGCTATAACGCGACTTCTCCTGAAGAGCTTTTATAACCCATATTTTAAATATTTTAAATAAGTGGCAACCCCACAGCCTGGGTCATATGGGTATCAAAAGTTGCGTTTTCTCGACTACTTTCGTACTACGTATAAACAATTTGGAATTTCTTAAATTTTTAAGATGTTTTCTTACAAAAATGTTGTAATTTATCACCCCCGTTTTTTACCAATAAACGTGCGATTGCGCACCTTAAAACAAATACGCATCTATCCATTATTTTGTGAATTTTCGTATTATATACAATTATATACGAAAAATGAGACTATCCAAGATCTAATATGATACAATTAGATATTATTTGATACGATTGGATCTAATTTGATTAACTTAGATATAGTTTGATATAATTATATCCTAATTTTGTAATCATTCAAATTTATCAAATTATATATAATTTAATACACTTACATTCAATTGGTTACAAATATATGCAATTACATTTGACATATGAAATCATATATAGATCGATATATAATTATATATTTTTACATATTGCACTATATGAAGTGTAATATATAGAAAGATATAATTGTATATGATTTTATATGAATATATACTTTAAAATATATTATAGCAGTACAAAGTAATATATAACTATATCAACACTTTTCTACCTCTGTCCTCAACAACATAGCCAAATTTGATTAAAATCTTCGAATTCACCATTCCTTGTTAGTAAAATTGTTTCCTATTCTCTATTAACAAATTACAAAATGTCTTACTAATTTTTGTTGCTGATTTTAGCAAAATATTTTCAGAATTTTATAAAGCGAGTCGCTGGAATGAAATATATTTAGGCCATATTGCCGATTGCCTACTTTTAGCGAAATGTGTCTGTAATTATTAGTAAAAAGAAAATAATCGGAAAAATTAGTAACGGAAATTGCTTTTCTCAGTCAATCTTTTTTGCTAAATAATTAGTAAAGATTATAAAAATGAATTCAATTATGAGAAAAAAATTAAAAAAAAGTTTTGAACATTTTAGCAGCTCATTTTTAAACGATCATTAAAAATTATTATTGTAAAAAAAAAAATATTTCTAAATTGAGAATTGGAGAAATGTTTACTACAAATTGTCTTTGTACTAAAAATTAGTACAAATACTTTGGTATATGAAATGTTTTACTAATTTTTCAACTAAATTGTTAAATGGAGTTTTGGATTTAGTTTAAAATTTTCTTAAATTGGTCTTTTGGGTTATTGCTTACAATCAGAAAAATTAGTGGGAAAAAATACAATTTCAGTTCAAAAAGATTTCCTAGAAAAAAAAAAAAAATGAAATCAAAAGTGTTTTTAAAAATAAAATAATATAATACTTAAACTTTCAATTGTCTTGTAATTGTCATTGATTTACATCTTTTAACCTAATATGTCGATGTCTTTATTGTATTTTGTATAGATTTCAAACCATATTGAATTTTAACTTCACAGCTTCTAACCAAAGAGCAAAAATGCATTTAACCCCTTGACGATTAATGGTTGACATATGTCCCATTTTTATATTTTGCTGTATTAGCTACAGTTTTGAACCGATTTTTCCGAGAGTGATGTGTAACGACAAAGGATGGATGTAAATTTCAGATCATATCAACCACTTGGACCAATATGGTCTAACACCCGAATAGGGTTACCCCAAAGTAAAAAAATGTGAAATGTTCATCATTTTTGGTACATATTTTCCTGAGGGCTATTGGACATAGGGGATCAAACTTTTGGTAGGACATGGTCCAATCCTTCGAGTTTCAAGAAACATTAAGATAATTGAAATTTATTAATTACACTTACTACAGGACACTGATACAATATTGGTCGTCAAAGGTAAATAATGAGGATGTTTTTGTTCAGTTTTTTTTTTTTTGTTCTTATAGAAATTTAAGCAATTGTTGTTTGATTTTATTGAAAAAAGTGATATTTATAAATGTTTATCTTCTTATTCCAAATTTTTCTATATCGTCACAATTTTTAAATATAGTATAAAAAGAGTACTGTAGTCCTACAGTCAAAACTCGATTTACGACTCAGGCTACTTTAAAATTTTTGCAATATTCGTGTTCAGCATAGCAAAATAATTAAAAAGCAGGTGTATTATGGTGTAAACAAGATAATTGAAATAAACTCGACATGTCTTCCGCTATTATTTTGGTGGGGTATTGCTTCACTAATTTTGACCGTTGACGACCAATGCGATTTTCATAGAAGAAGTTAAAAAAAAATATTTTTGACAACACTTTTCTTGAGAAATATTATGTCGATAAAACCGAATCTGTAAAAAAATTGCAAATTTTCCAGTAGTTAAAATTTGGTCGTGAAAGGGTTAATACAAGATCGTTCAAAGCGATTAAAAGTTATTTCTTTCTATAGATTCTATATTTGAGACATGTCAACTTCTTTGTGCAATTTGATGGCAAATAAATTAAATTATAAAATAGAAACAAAAAAACTACTATAACGATTTTTGCATAATAAACTCTATAAATGTCTGTCGTTTAGCCAACATATAAACTTTATATGATCATACTGTTACAATCCCTGTTTATGTTCACTAACAATACGAAAAAAACCCGCTAAGAAACTTATGCTTCTTGACCTTTTCTACTGATATACAAAACCCAAATTGTAATAGAAACAGAATGCATGTGTAAGTACTTGGTTAATACATACAAGTTACTACGAGTATTACACTCAAATAAAATAGTAAAACGTTGTACTATATCCCAATTGCAGTTTTTGTACTAATTTTTAGTACACAATCATTTTTTATTACATATTTTTGCTATTCTCTATTTACAAATTACAATTTTTTTTTGCAAATGTTCGTTGCTGATTTAAGCAAAAAAGTTTACTAATTTTTTAAAACCGAATATCATTATTTAAAAATAGTTTGTACTATTTTTTTTTTGTTTTATATATACACAAAAATAATTATTCTCAAAAAAATTTCAAACTCACGTTCAATTAAAAGTTTAATAATATATATTAAATGTTTAGTTGAAAATGAATTTGTTGCACAAAAGATCTACGGATTTTATAACCCATAATGACAACAACGAAACAAAATTCAAAAATTAAAAAATCTCCAAATTAAAACAAAAATATTTCAAAATTCGCTCATTTTTAAAAAATCTTCAAAATTTAAAAAAAAAGTTTTAAAAATCACTAAATTTAAAAAAAACAACTCAAAATGAAAGAAAATTTCTATAATAGAAAACAATCGCCAAAATTAAATAAAAAAATCCGTATTGAAAAAAATCCCTAAAATATATATATTAATATATATACAAAGATATAGACCTTTTAAATTGTACTTAGGTGAATTTTTAAATTTTAAAAATATTTTTAAATTTAGTTGATTTTTTAAAATTTGTGAGATTTTTTTCAATTTGTGCGCTAGCAATTTTTTTTTTTAAATTTTGACAATTGTTTTCCAATTTTTCTCAATTTTTGCTTTTTTGTTTTTGGAATTTTTTTTAATTTCTGCAATCTTAAGAAATTGTTTTAAGTTCTGTAGATTTTTTTTAATTTGGCGGTTTTTTGGCGTTTTTTTTTTTTTGATTTTGTCAATTTTTTAAAATATCAGTGATTTTTAATTATTTTTTATTTATAGCGATTTTTTCCAATTTTGGCTTTTTTTAATTTTGATGATTTGTTTCAATTTTATTCAGTTTTTTTTTTATTTTTTGGCGATTTGTTTACAATTTTTGTGTTTTTTTTTTTGAAATTTTGTAATTTTTAAAATTTTGGCGATTTTTCTAATTTTAGCGATTTTTTTAAATTTTTAAATTGTTATAGCATCTACTAAAAATTTGTTTGAAATTAAAAACTATATTCAATTAAATTTTTAAAATATATGAAAAAAATAACTTAATTGAAAATAAAAGCAATTAAATAGTTACAAATTATTTTAATTGATACTAATACAATTTCCGAATTCAATTAAAGTTTTAATTGAATCAACAAATAGTGTAATTGAACTCGATTTTAGTTTGTCTATGTAGTTGAGAGCAATTTTATTTTTAAGCTAATATTTTTTTAATTTAAAATGTAAAGCCAAAGCCAAATGATATTTTTTTTTAATTTTTTTTTCTCTTAAGTTTGAGAACATTATAAATAAAATATTTTTACTAATCAAAAAATTTGTGTCGAAATGGCACATATTCATGGGTGCATATTTTTGCATATTTTGTTATAAATAAATTATAAATTATATAAATTTGTATTGCATATTTTTAATTATTTAGCTTTAAGTGTATATTTTAATTGCATATTTTTACTAATATTGCTTTAAATGCATATTTGTATTGTATTTTTCTTAGGTTCTCGGAAAAATCTCAATTTTACCTAAAAATTTAATTTTTTATGCAAATTGAGATTAAGAGAAACAGTTTTAAGTGGATTTTTTAATGCCTATTTCGAAATTTCGAAGTTCTAACTTTACTTGTTTAGCGGATACACCAAACGCCTCTTTTTCGGAGAAAAAGGCTGATTAAAAGAATAGGAGTTTGTCAACAAAAATCACGACTATATTGCCCTGATGAACAGTTTATACATATAATGAATTTTTCTCAATGACTAATATCATAATGAACTTTTATAAAAAATGTATAAAGTTTTATGTCATTATCATATTTTTTATATTTTTTTAAAAATGTGTGCACTAGTAGTACACTGGTAGTGAAAGGGTTAAAGTGTCTCTCTTTTGTTATGTTTTGTTATTTTTCTTTGAATCGTTTGAAATCCCAGTTCAAATTTTTAGAAGACAGATGTGAAATAAACTTATGAAATTATGAAAAAATCATAAAAAAAAATTTTAATTAAAAAATTTTAAATATTAATGAATTTTCATTCAGTTAATGAAATTATTCATTAAATCAATGAATCCTTTATAATGAAATCGATTCATTAATGTTATAAAAGAAAATTCTCGCATTAAAACTTTTCATTAATTTAAACAAGTTTTTATAATATTGTATGAAAAATATATATTTTTATTTAAAGCTGCAAACACTCAATGAAAGCATAAAACGTATGCAGCGTTTCATTAATTTTAAAAAAATTTTCGCTCCTTTTTGTATTTTTCGTTATACAAAATTCTATCTGTGTGAGTAATAAAATTTACAGATTTCAGCAATTCGATTTTCATTATGAGCTTAGTATACCAAACTAATTGTTCGAAATTTTAGTATAGTTTACTAATTGAACAGTTTTTTTTTTGTCTAACTTTTACAGAAATTTTTATTTGAGTGTATGTATAAAAATCTATGGAGTTTTGATAGACGTATTAAACGGTTATTGGCATATATTCAGCTTAAATCGTAGATATGCGTCTTTTTGTATTCGTTTAAGTCAAACTCTAATATTTTGGCTTAAACCTACAATGCTCAAATATTTTTGAAGGCAAGACGATTTGCAAAGCTTATTTTTTTGACTGCAGGAACTTGAAAATGTTATGTTTATACCTTTCAATATTGTCCAATATTTTTAAGATGTAAGACCGTCTTTGAGAAAAAAAAAATATAAAGTATTCATAAACAGATATTTTTAACGGGTTTATTAGTTTTTTGTTTTTAGAACATCGAGATTATTTTTATGTTATTTTTTAATTTCTATCGAGCTTTCAACCTCCATATATTTACAAAAATTTCATAGTAATCAAACACGTGGCTATGGTCTTTTACTAACAAGCATTGTGGCGTTACTAAACTTTGAAGACTAAAAAAGCTAGTAAAGCTTTAGATTTATTTTTTATTTTTAATTTTTTTTTCATATTTCAATAGTTTGAACTTTTTCTATAAGCTATGAAAATTTTGGAGTAAAAATTGCCCAAATAAAAAAGTTACAGCTTGTTAAGCAAACTCCTTGCCCTATATTTTACATGAGCAACATTTACTTTAAGTGCTTTTTTCTCAAAACAACCCAGCAAAAACTGTTCTGCCAAGTAATGATTCTAAACCAGTATTTTCATCAACGAATTTAACATTGGCTTGTCATAGGTAAGAATCATTCGTTTAATGCTGCAAAACAACTTCTTAGGAATATTGTAAGCCTTAATAACTTCCAAGAAGTTGTTTAGGCAGAAAAACTTCAAAGGAATCATATTTGGAATGATTCCCTCCTTTGACAAGCCAATGGTAAATTTATCGATGAAATGCCAAATTAGAAGAGAAGCAGTTTTTGGTGGGAATATATTGAAAACCGGGTGCCACTGCACAGTAGGGATACAACTTTTTTACAATTTTTAAAAAAATATAAAAATGGCCCTATCCATACCATGTAGTCCATAAAAAACAATAAGAACTGCATCTTTAGATTTTCGATATCGTTAAAAAAGGTTTCGCGTCAAATGCAATTAAGTTTGGGATCAGAAAGTTCTAAAAAAATAAAAATATTTTCTTTATAATTTCATTAAATGATAAATAAATTATAAGTTTTTCCATTGAATATTGAATAATATTCTGTATAAATTCAATTAATCGTGATAAAATATTGCGACTTACATACGTATGCAAATTTGCGAAATATTATAATTTATTGCTAAAAGTATAAAAATATATGCAAATTTTTTTTTAACTAACTTTTATTTATTTTTGAGACCTATTGATTTTAAACTTTATTAACAATAGCAAAAATCTAGTGACGAAAAAATTTGGTAAAAATACTACTTGTAATACTACTTGGCGGAACGCGCCATCAAAGTCGTTTCTCCCAATGCAAATCAACACTAACTCTTAATCTTAAGTTAATTTCACTTAACAAAGACAGTTTTTAGATTGTGATTTTGATTATAATCATATAATTACATTAAGAAATGTAAATAGTTAAATAATTATAAAATAAAAATTTTTTAAAAAATAAAAAGTTTTGAAAAAATAAAAAAAAAAATCTTAAAGGACTTTCAGAAATCGGCTTCGACGCGGAACGTTTTTGTTCCGAAATGACCTGAGGAAACATTTTTCGGTTTCAGCACAACATCGGCTACAGCGTGGTGATGGGGTCTTATTTTGGTTGTACCCCTACTGTACAGCCTTAACGGGTGGACCTATTTTCAATCGTTTTTTTTTTATTTTGTGAGGACTACAAAATTAAGTAGCTAACGTAGAGAGATTTTAAAATTTTTGACTAGTACTGTTTTTAAAAATAAAAAACAACGATTTTCTTGGGTGTTTTTTAAAATTTTTGGGTTTAGCCGGCTTCGTTAGGAACTAATAAATTTACTAGTGTGTAAAACAAAATTAAAATATATTTTTTCTTTCATGAGTACCCAAGGCTCCACGATGGTACCCGATTTCGCCTTTAAAAACAAGGTTCTATAATGAAATGGTTACCAGGGTTGCCATGGTAGACCGAATTTAAAATTATAATTTTTAAATAATTCTAATATTGTCTTTTTCTATCACAAAAAGGCTTTTTTGAATAAACCATATATAAGGTGGCGCAAAAATAACCTTCCGATGTTTTTTTTTTATTATGTATTTATTATGTATAGCATTTTCTGATAGGAGGATTACTTTTGCGCCACCTTATATTTATTTTTTTATATTGGCTTAATAATCCCGTTTTTATTGATTGATTTCTAAAGCTAGTAAAACCCTTGAGGGTGTTTTCCGCTTTATAGGGTTAAAAATATATCATTTAGTACTGTTTTAAGCTTAAAAAATCCTAACGTTAACCTTTTCATTTTTATGATCCAATAAAAATAAAACAACATTTTTTACACACGTTAAAGCCAGAGTTTAAATGAATAATTTCTAAGATTTAAAATTTTACCTAGTTAACTGATTTTTGAACGTCGGATGAGAAAAAATAACCAAAATTAGAGCAATATTTGAAAAATCTACACTCAAATAAAAAATTCTGTAAAAGTTATATTAAATCCTGTAGTGTAACAGAAAAATTAAGTATTTTTAGGCCAGCAGACCGTTTAGGTAGTTTAAGCAGAATGTGTCTGTAATTAATAGTAAAGTGAAAGCAGTAGCAAAAATTAGTAGCCGTTACTAAAATTTTATAAAATGCCATTCAAATTTTACAATAAATTTTTTTTTATTAAAATTTAATTGTATTACTCTTTGACATTTTCTTTATATTTTTTTAGACTATAAAAACTCGGAAAAAAATTGCTTTTAACTATGAAAATTAGTAAACAATTTCGCTTTCACTCAATTTTAATAGAATTTGATAATATATTTTCTGTGGCGTTCTTTTTTTCAAAGATTTTCTTGCCATTTTTTTTTTTGCCAAAATTCAGAAAAGTTTTGCGAAAAATAAAGGAAAAAATTCATACAAAAAAATTAACCGGTTTAGCGATCTTTTCCAACTGATTACACTATGCAACACTATTAGGGTCTTCGAATCTTTCCCGAATGAGTCCAACGGGAAATAAAAAAAAAACTATCTGTAAACCAAACCCCCAAAGGGTTTTAAAAAGTTTGCGGGCCGAAACGGGTTAATGCTATCTGCTTTTTCTCAAATTCGAACTACCCACCTTTTAGAGCTAGTACTAAACGCAACAATAATTGATAAAAATCGAAAGTTGGAAAAAAATGTAACTCTAATGTCCATATAACCACAGGTGCTATATTATATGGGCGTATGTCAAAAATGTTTAAATCCTTTGATAATAAAAATAAAATCCAAAATTTAACTTTAATACTTATATTAACATACACACAAAAAAATATTTCTTAAATTCCGCCAAGTAAACATTTTGTTGAATAAAAAAAACATAATCAATTACTTTTTTAATTGACTCAATTACTTTTTTAATTGACTCAATTAAAATGTAATCAATATTTTAAATAATATTGATTACTTTAAATAAACAAAAATATTGATTACTTTTTAATTGAATCAATTAAAAAAGTAATTGATTATTTTTTTTTATTCAACAAAATGTGTACTTGGCGCAATTTTTTTTTTCTGTGTAATAATATCAGCAGAAATGTCAAAACATTTCAATTAAATTGTTTTAAACAGGTTTAAACTTTTAACTCGTTAAAATGGTTTCAATTAAAGCAATAAAAATTCGCAAAAAGCAAAAAAAAAAATACTGAACGTGAAAAAAACTTTTAAAAGAAGTGAACGACTCAAAAATAAATCAATTAAAAAAACAAAACTCCCAAATTGAGTCAAGGCAATAATCTAGATTATAGAACCAAACAAAAGCGAATGGTGCAATATATGCAAATGAGAAAAAAATAAAAATTTGTCTGTGTCTAAACGTTAATCGCAATTTCTAAAACCTGAAGTAGCTATTTAAAATAATTGAAAAAAAATAAAAAAAAGAAAATTTTTTTGTTGAAATCAACCAAAAAATTATATTTTAATAAATTGTAGAAATTCCAAACTTAAAATGGCCATAACTTTTGCACCCCTTGCTGAATAATGGTGTATAATCGTGTAAAATCCTATTAATGTGCCACAAACATCACGCAGAAAACAGACACTTTTGAATATGTTTGCATGTAATTATATATATGTTTACAATAATTCAAATTTTTAAACCTAAACAAAGACATATTTACAATTTAAAAATGTTTATATATTATATTTGGGGCATGCAAACATACTTATAATAAACATATATATTTTTGCCGGCAGACGTGTTTGGTATAGTTCCATATAGATATATAATATATGTTTACAGGCAAACATAATAATATTTGCAAGCAAACAGGTTAGAAAGGCTCCGCCATCTAACGTTTTTTTTTTCAACTAGTGCTTATTTCGTGAATGGTAACACTTAGCTCATGCCTGATTTGACAGATAATTAGTTTTATCCTTCCGCTGAACGAATATGGTCCGTATGTTCGTTACCTTGTGAAAAAAGTGAAAGAAACTGGCATCCTCATCGATAAACCAATGCCAAAAACAGTGCGTACACCCGAGAATATTGCTGCTGTGGCAGAAAGTGTGCGTGAAGCGCCATCAACATCAATTCACCGTCGTTCTCAACAATTGAACATTTCGGAGAAATCATTGAGACGAATTTTGCATAAAGTCCTTAGTATGACGCCATACAAAGTCCAATTGGTTCAGGAGTTCAAAAAAAAAAGTTATTTGGCGGACCCTTTATTAGAAACATGTTAAACGGAAATGTTTTCCAAACAAAAGTCTAATACGTGCATTTATATTTGCAGCAGGGCGTTTTTTTCGGCGTGTTTGAAATAAAATTAATCCCAATTTTAAATATTTTTGAGAATTACCCATATGTATTTCACTTTAACAAATATTGTACCAATATTTTTAAAACAATAATTCTATGTCATTTCAAAATCTTACCTAAGATTCAGATATTCATACTGACTTATTTGTCGTGATATTGAATCCGTGATATCATGATGAATTATGTGTATCAAAAGCTGCAGACAATAGCGTTAACATAAATGGACAAAGGAGGATGTAAATTATACTACGTTTAGACTACACTCTAAATTTGCTTAAATAAAAAATTATCAAGCTGTAAATTTCAATTAAAGTTAACAGCATTATTATCTTACTTCTTTTATTTCTTTGGCAATGTCATTATTACAATTATGAGGGATTTTATCCCAAGTAAACGAAGTTTTGGAACTGATGTTTTGGGATCATGATGAAACTTGCACCAAGTTGAAGAAAAGGCTATCGAAAACTTGTTGGGCAAAATTTTCTAACTACAATATGTAATTTGTTATATGTATCCAGAAAAAAAAGCTGTTTGACGAAAATGTCAAAATTCAACATCCTAAAACTCGGAGAGTCCTTGATCGATTCTGCTAAAATTTTGTGTCATAACTACTACCCAATCTGACTCAACTTGGTGCAAGTTTCATAAAAATCCCAAAACATCAGTTCCTAAAGTTCGGTCACTTGAGAATAAATCCCCATATACTAAAAATTTATAAAATTTTAAGATTATAATTACCATAATGGCTTTGATTAAACATACCTTAAATATATAACAAAATATACTAAACAAATATGCATACTATAATTAAAAATAAGCTGAATTATCGGGATGATTATTGGAGGAAGTTGGTGCTGCTAATGTATCGACAGATTGTGTGCGTCTTTCCATAAAACTAAACATATACCAATGATCATTTTTACCAAAATTTTCACCATCCTTAAGAGAAGTTGGTAAAGTGCTAAAAAGAAAACATAATTTTTAATAAAACTATCTGAAATAATTAAAGATGATGCTTTTTACCGATTTAAAGTTTCGGGCAACAGAAGACACAAACAAGCTCCCAGTAATGATATCAAACCCAATATTATCTCCGGTAATGGTGGAAAATATTGTCTGGTATACAGGATATAGGAACTAAAGAAAGTAAAAGCATAACCCATAACATGAACAGCCGCCACACCTTGACCTCTGACACAGGTGGGTATTAATTCGGTGGCATATTGGGCTCCTGAATTATAAGCTACTGTTACACCAAATCGACCTATTACCGACAGAGCCACCACCAATGTAACGCCTTTAAAGAGAAGTAAGTCAAAAATTTATATTTCTCTATAAAAAAAATTTTGTAGATCTGAAATTGGTAATTATTGTGAAAAACATTTTTTTTTTTCAGTTTTTATATTTTATTTTATACTACAAATTTATCTCAAATTTTACTAAAATTTTCAAAAAAAAAAGTTAAAATTTTAAAAATATTTTTTATAGAAAAATACTTGACTTTTAATAAAATTTGTTTTCATATTCTGAAATTTTTTTTTTTTATTGTGAAAATTATTAAAATCTGGGGCATTTTTCTATAGAATAATTTTACCAACAAAGAAATTCATAGATTATAAAATATATACTCAGGTTCTGACACACTTGAAAAAAAATTCTCAGATTTTCAAACTTATTTTCCACATAAAGATTCTCAGATATATTTTTAATTCCTATTATTGAGATATACAAAATTTTAGATTTTGTGACAATTTTCCATAGAAATATATTTTGTTGAGAGTTTTTCGAAAACTTTCTGATTTTGAGTCCTTTTTTCAAATCAGAATACAGACATAGTTTTAATAAAATAATACAAGATTTTAGACAAATTTCGTAGAAACAAATTATTAGATTTTGAGATTTTTTTTTTAAAGAAAATTTTGTAGCTTCAGAGACTATAGAAAACTTTCAGATTTTGTATCATTCCGTAGAAATATTCCCAGATTTTGTGACAATTTTTATATAAAATATATATCAATTCTCAGATTCTACATACATTTTTCTAAAGAACTTAAATTTTTACATTTTTTTTTTAGATTTTGAGACATTCTAAAAGGCTTCTGTCAAAAAAAATTTTTCAGAATCGAGACATATTTTTAAGTAAAAAAATATTAGATTTTAAGACAAATTGTTTTACAAATAAATTATTAGATTTTGCGCATTTTTTATATAAAATGTACCAGATTGTAAAACAGTTTTTGTATAGAAAAAATCAGATTTTGTGATGTTTTTTATTGCAATGTAACCAGATTTCCATAATTTTTTTTTATAAAATATATCAATAATTATAAATGTTTTTATATAAAAAAAAAACTATTAGACTCTGCATAAATTTTTCTATTAAATTAAATTATTATATTTATATTATGTAAATTATTAAACCTGTAAAAATTGCAAAAAAAAAAAAAAAGCTACTACCAAAATTTGTTATCTTTAAAGTGAAATAACTTGCTTCCATCCCTGGAAAAGAAAAATATATATATAGCATACGAAAGAAGATGTTATAAGCTTTCCAATGAGATATAAATTGTTCCGAACAGATGGGTAATTTTTGAGAAAACTTAAATTAAAAAAAATTTACTCTTAAGCCTTGTCACCTCCAAAGGAGCGGCGTCTTAAAAAAAATAAAGTTCTCGACTCATGTATCTGAATTGTTCCTAAATTTTTTATCAAAATCGGTCAGACACCCAAAATTTTGATAGTCCGCTAAAAAAGCGCCAACTAGATTTTTTTTCGTTTTCGTTGGAAAATAGTGTTTGTATTTAGAAACAGAAACACGCAAACTTTACATAAATCGATTCAGGCGCACCGAGACAAACTCATCAGACTCATCGCATGTATCTGAATCGTTCCTAAATTTTTTATCAAAATCGGTTAGACACCCAAAATTTTGATTGTACGCGAAAAAAGCGCCAACTAGATTTTTTCGTTTTCGTTGGAAAATAGTTTGTATTTAGAATCGTTTTTTTTTTTTATTTTCATTTCGGTTTTGATGTAACTGCGGTAGCCAAATACCGTTATTATGAAAAGCCAACAGTGTTTTTAACACTTGTTTTGTATAGAAAAATTGTAAGAAAAACATTTTTCTATAGAAAACTCCGGGATTCTAAAATATTTTGCTATTGAATAATTGTCAAACTCTGAGAAGATATCCCTAAAAAAATTTCTCAAACTCTGAGACTGTTTTTTGAAAGAAAATTTTAATTTTAAATAATATTTTTGATAAGAAAATTTTCAGAATCTGAGCAATTTTTTTCTTTACAGATATTTCTATATTTTAATAAAATATTTGTAAAAAAAATTCTAAACTGTATTTTAACGAGCCCACTTACTTTGATCCGATGAACTTTCCACATTCCAAAATAATATCACTCCTGTGCATGATATAAATATGCCACTCAGTAGCAAAGACATTGATGCCATGGCTTTACGGCCGATACGATCTTGTAAAGCAATTATAAGTAAACAAGCTGGCAATATGGCTGTGGCACTCAAACTAAACATGACAAATGGTGAAATGCCAAGACCTTGTACATTACGTGAAACAGCATCATAGCATAAAGTAATAACCATTCTAGCCGAAAAATGAAAAAAAAAATAATAAAATTCAAAAATTCAAATAAATGAACAATGAATACAAAATGTTAGTTTAACATAATGTCAGTTTAATTGAACATTAATAACAAACTCATTAGTGTCTTCTACGTTGCACAGTGGGGTGTATCACAAATATTTTGGAAATAATTCAGACATTTCTTAGTTGCTGGTCAGATTGACATGAAATTACACACAGACATAATTTCAAGCTTAAGTTTCAAGGAAGGGCACACTGAGGGCGCTGATCAATTAGACTACAAAGTATTACACCTCGGGTATTCAAAACATTTTATGGCATGCCAAATTTATATTTATCAACAGATTTTCAAACATTTTCGTAATCTGCTTGTCATAGCAATAAATATGCTTACACATGTAAGTGATCTCTTGACAATCAAAATTTTACATTTTTGCGATAATCTGGACTGGGTTTTTGTCAATGAACAAGATACATCAAGTCTGTTTGATTTGAAAGGTGTTGGTGATATTAACCACAATTACGTTCACTATGGCTGTGTGCAGTGTCATGGCAATCCGATCAGCCCGTAAGATATGTCTGAATTATTTCCAAAATATTTGTGATACACACCACTGTGCATTGGTTAACAATTTAACGTTAAATTTGTTTCCAGTCATTTAATGAATTTAAAGCTCCGTTTACATTATCACACATGTGTTTATACTTTACTTCACACAAGTGTAATGAAAAGTGTGATAAAATTCTCTGTCTGTTAAAAAAAGCATAAAAGAAAATAGCTTGCTTGTTCAGACTGTACTCAACACACACAAAAATTAAATGTAAACTTAAAATATTTCATAAAGTTAGGAAATATTTCCATAAATAAAGCTTGTAAAAAAAGTGTTTACACGTTTTTAAATGTGTGTCGATATTTAGACATGTGTGTAACGAAATGTGTTCACATAATTGTACATTTTCTTTATTCAACACATTTTTGACACACTTGTGTGATTAAGTGAACGAAGCTTAAAGAGCAACAAAATACTTACGATTTAAAAAATAATATCAATGTATTACGTCGTAGACGTGGTGTGGCAAACAGTCCCAATAAATTTGGCCCAACTTTTGTATGCAATTGATTACGTTTACATTCTTCAATGAATTCAGTGAAAATTGATTCTTCAACAACTTTGCCATTTATTTTGGCAACACGTTTTAGACACTCTACTGCTCTGTCATATTTCTTTTTGGATATTAGCCACTGTACACTTTCGGGTACAATGAAATAGAAGAGTGGTACCATAGCAAGTGGTATAGAGGTGGCAAGTAGAAAACCACGCCAACATTGCATTAATACCGCAATCCAGGGTGCAGCCATAGAGCCAAGACAATAAAAGAAACCAATGCATATGCTCAGTCCAAGGGTGCGCAAAGAGGGACGAAGATATTCCATAACTAAGATAGAGTAAAAGCAGATGATGGGTTTATTACAAAAAGAAAAAAAAATAAAGTGATTCTATGGAATTTCTTTAAAATTTTTATTTAATGTTTATCCACAATCATAAGTTTATCTACACTAATAGAAATTTCTGCGTAGCATTAAAGAATTCCTTCATTAATACAATGAATTTTTTCATAAAAAATTAAATATGTTTCATTAAATCAATTTTAATGAATTGTTTCATTGAACCAATGAAAATTGCGTAAAGTATATGAAATTTTTTTCATTAATTCTGCCATAAACATTATGAAAGCGGTATGTGTTTAAAGAATAAAATTCATAGTTTGTATGAAATATGTTCATTACTTTTTATTACAAAACAAAAATTTATTTCTTTATAATATATACACTTTTTATATGATTTTATGTAAACTGATGCATCTAATTATAATTAGATCCGAGTTTTAGTCTGTTAAAAGTGCACTAAAAAATTTTTGTGTATGATTGTATGAAAATATATACAATTTCATACAAATGTATGTTCATCCTATCATATCCGTTAATTCCACAAATAATATTAAGAAACATATTAAAGTTGCCGCTCAAACATTTTTTAAGTTTTAATACACATTAGGGTGTCCCAAAAGTGGACAATTTTATGTAATAGTGCTAAAACGATGAATATTATCCAGTTGATTATGGGAAACATAAAAAATATTCTCGCTTTTTTATGTTTCCCATAATCAACTGGATAGTTCTCATCGTTTAATATTCATGCTATAAACACATAGACGACTGCAGCTACACGACTACAGCCTGTCAAAAATAAAAAATATGAAAACGATTATTTTGGCACCAACACAACTACACGGCTACCCGACTACTTTTGCCGCTGTAGTCAACTTAGGTTAATTTCTATTTTTGTTGGCTGCAAAACAAAAATAGTGTTGACAATAAAACAAAATATGTAACAAATTAGTGCTTAAAAATATTTTATTTTGTTAAACACAAAAAACGTCGCAACATCAAATGGTATAATTGCATTAATATTCAAGAGGGGTTATATAAATTTATTTTCACGTTATAATAATGTATTATAAATAAGTAATTGTATTTTTAAGTGAACTTTATATACGTGTCTACAACCAAGCATGTTGTTCTATTTTAGTAAAGAAAAAAAAAGATGTAATTGGCACTACTGAAACAAAAATGCATTTGTATCAGGGATGTTAAATGGAGTTTTCAATTTTGTACCAACATCCAAAAAAATTGTACTTTTTGGACGTTGACGGTACCATTTTTTTTAAATTTATTAAAACAACAAAAAAAAAAAAATACATAAAAATCCTCTTGTACAGAAAAAAAAACAAAACCTTCCAATAACATACATTATATGTATGAATAAAATAAGGCATAAAAAAGTCTTATGAATATATGAGACCAAATCATGGAATTATTTGTTTAGTTAATAAACTATTTGGAATTTCTACATCATAGCAGCATAAATTTGTCGCTCTTAACCAATCCTTAGTCTGTATGAGACTTGATAATGTTGGCTAATGTAGTCTGTTTCTTTCCTTAGTTTTTATTATATTTTGAAAAGAAAAAAACTCTTTCCACATTTGCAGACCAGTGTGGAATGGATAAAATTCCAGCAACGACTAGAAATGTCTGGAAACATATTGACATTGAGTTCATTTTGAAAATTAGCTACTACCGACCAAAAACTACAAACGTTTTAATTTTTTAACGACTTCAGTTAAAAAAATTTTAGTTTTTACTCTGGCTCAAGTAATATTTTTACTAAGAAGACAAGAATGGAGCAAAATTAATGATTAATCGGTTTTTTGTTAAAGTTCTGCCTATTATGGAGGCTATAACTTTTCTAAAACATTGGGTTCTGATGAGATCTTTAACCAGATCGAAATACTAGTATTAACCTAGCTAATATGTTTGATTTGCTTTATTTTTGTAAATATACGGAGGTTGAGAGCTCGTTCTAAATTAAACATATATAAGATTGTTTGGAATTTTCTTTCATTTCTTTAACAATAATTTAATTTTCGTTTGAGTTTGAATTTTAACGTCTTTTTCAGACAATTGCAGTTAATACTATAATTAATATGCAATTTTATTTAATTTAATTGTGAAAGGCGTGGTAGAGAAGAATTAGTGTATTTTCTAAAAATCATAACTACATTGCAAATATTCAATTTTTTCTGAATCAGACTGCGCAGTTTCTGGTATTGAACGTTCGTCAGTGACCCTGTTTTTTTGAATTTTTGAATAATGTAATATTTGTTATGTTTTTATTTGTTCGATTGCGTCTATATGAAATTTTTCTGTGCAATCACTGACCGTGGTATAGATAAACTGATTTCTAATGCCACATGCACTCGCACTACACGTTAGACAGAGCGCTTTAGCCCTCTGAGCTATAGTTAGGTCGAGTTTTGTTGTGATTAAAACTAGTTTTATTCAATACACGGTGTTTTTGTTCTTGCATACATAATCTCAGAAGTACAACTCCAACAACACAACAGTTCTATTTTTAGAAACTCACCTCACTCTAATATCCACTGTTTTCCCATATGTTATAAGTGATGCCATATCTATATATCAATTTTCACTTCTTCAGAATTTTAATAAATTCAAAATAAAAGTGAAGTTGGCTGCAACAAGTGTCAATATATGTAAGAGCTGCCAGATAAATTTTGTAAAAAATCGTAAATTTTTAATCGATATTAAAAAAAAAAAAATTGCCAACTTTATTCTTCAAAATCCTTAAAATGATGATAAATTGTAAAATCTGGCGGATATAGTCGCATATATTTTAAGAGCTCATTACATAAAACGAATAAATGCAATGAAAAAGGACACAATAACAATTTGTTTGCTATACTAAAAATTCAAAAAGGGGAAAAATTAAAAATTTTTAAATTGTACCAAATGAGTCGCGGTAGTACCACGGTACTTTAGAAGGTCAAAATGTACCAAAAAAAGTACAATTGTACCAACTTTAACATCCCTGATTTGTATAAAAAACAGCTCTTGATATTTTTAAATTGAATCGTGATCAGCTGTTTACTATGCTGCTGTCGTTTCCAAAATAATAAGTAGCTGACCACACATCGACGATTGCAGTCAACGGCATTTGCAGTCGTGTAGCTCTGCAGTCTGCTGTGGTCTATGTGTTTATAGCATCATTGTTTATTTTTTTTTACAAAATTGGGCTCAAAAGTTTTATAATGCTGATCATGGCCTGAGCATGGCATGACCCGAGGCGTTAGTAGTCTATTTTTAAAATTTTTAGAGAAAATAGAGCTTGAAAGTATTATAGGAAAACATTTGTAAAACTTCCATAGAGTAATTTAGGTTCACTACATCTTTCAATTTACAACAAGTAATGTGGTGAACCAAAATAAATCTACTGAAATTTTATAAATATTTGCCCATAATACTTTTCAACTTTATTTTGTCCAAAAATTTTAAAAATACACTGTTTGGTTTTTATCCATTAACAGCTAAATAAAACCTACGTTTGATTAGATCTACATATTTTCGGAATAGAATGATATATCTTTACATATAACTATGAATAGGTCAAGATATCGTTTCTTATTTTTTTTTTAAACCAACGCTCAGAGGATTAACCCACTGATGCAGTGCATTGCGCTGGCGAGAGGAAGTTAGGTTACATGATGGTGGAAAGAGGTAGTAGTTGTCTGTGGACATTTTACTTAGATTTCTCTAAATTGTAAATGACAGGAAAGATAGTACGACTAAAAAACGAATTGTCTCTATAATGCGCTGTACGATCAACTGGACAATCGACAACAAACGGATGGGATCTAGTAGATAAGCGAGTATTACAAGCAAAAACCCGGGCAACGAGTATAAATTCACTTATCGCAGTAAAATAACTTCCATGGTAATATCGATAAAACAGTGTAACACCACAAACATTCCCACAATGCTACAATGCGTCAATAGAGATGACTATCCTATTGTCATTGAAAATCGCCGACGACCTCTCCTTTGCCCGGTCCAGAAGATCCAAAATAAACTTTGAAGCCCCTGCCCAAATATTGGAGTTGTATTCCAGTTTCGGTCGAATATTTTTTTTTTATATAAACACAAATGTATTTAAATATAATAGCATGCAATAACATATATCTTTATATAAAATAACGTACAATTATATGTAAACGTGCCTTATTCTTGACCACCTGTTAGCAGATCCTATAAATTTCACATAGAGTCACTTTACGTATGAATTATATTAAATCAATGAAAAATATTAATCATACGACCCAATATAATATTGTTAAAAATAATTTAAAAATAAATTTTAAGTAGTAAAATTACACACTTACCCAAAATATACATCATAACAAAATTACTATCAGTAGCCAAACCCGAAATAAATCGAAATAAGGAAAATGTTATTAAATCGGTGCCAAATATTGTTAATATATTTCCAAGCATAGCAAAAATATTAGCCACAATTAAAATGGGTAAACGACCTAAAAATATAGAAAGTAGTGACAACTTTGTTAAACATCACTTTCAATCACACTCACCCACGATGTCAGCTAAAATTCCAAATGTTAAACTACCCACAACAGAACCTACAAAAAACATGCTCTGACCCAAAGTCAATTTCCAAGAATTATCACAAATCCAATTTAAGTCACTAGTGAAACTTTCGTAGCCCATATACAGTTCATAGTCATATTTGTGGCAAGTGGTTGACGATGAATTTTCAATGGGTAGACAAGTAGACTCCAAAGGTGCTCTATAGGGTTCTGTTGAATTTTCCACAATATCATCAGCACACCTACATACGATAGTATGTATTTTAAAGCAAAACAATTGAATTATCATATAAAGTAAATGGCACAGAGATATCTATTGATTCTCTCTCTCTCTCTCTATCTTACTCACCAATACTTTGGTGTAAAACTTATTATTGTTTGGGAATAATAATGCATGGCTGAGAGTAAATTGATTATACAAAATAATACGAGCATTATCGCTTGCAAACGATGACAATCCCCGCATTTTTCGAGAATCTTATCAATTTCCAACATTTTGTTTTGATTTTGTTGTTGTAGCTGTGAAGCTGTTGCTGCGTTTTGCCGGTATTGACGAGATGAAGGGGATGATAATGATGCTGCTGCTGGTGGTGGATCATATGTTGTCGTCACTTTTAATTTGTACGCCACTTATTAATAATACAAAAACGGTATCTGTGAAGTAGTAAATTAATATTATGGTGTTCATGTAATACATGTTGGTTTGGGAAAAATGCAAAAGTGTAAAGTTTTTCACAAAACGCAACAATAAACACAAAACAATTTACCACAAATGTTGTAAAATTGTATGGGTCAAAGCGATTGCAAAATTTTCAGGATAAAAGTAACTGAAAACATACACAAAAAACACAAAAACCGGGTTTCAATTTAAAATTTTATTGAAACAATTAATATTTTAATTGATTTTGCACCTACGACTGAAATGATAGTATTAACTAAAACAATTTGCAGACAGTTTATTAAAACTCTTTCAATTAAAATAATAATAATATCAATTGAAAGAGTTATTGTTTTTATTTTTTTTATATGCCTCACATTAAATAAAAAAAGAAATGTAGGTTTGTAAATTAAATTGACATTTTATTTATAATAAAATTAAAGCTTTTTAATATAAAAATGTATTATAAGAAAGCAAATAAAAGTAAAGACAAAATTTTTGTTTTGCTTGTCTTGTCTTGAACTTTTTCTTGTAATTAAATTCTTTTCTTAAAAAAATCACACACAACTTTAAAATGATAGTTTAATGACACTTATACTTATTGAAAATTAAATTATTTACAAAAATAATAGTTGAATGTCCTTTTTCGATAAGGTTTATTTAAATCCACATGTGCACTTTTATTACCATAGATAAAACACGAAACTAAATTAAGTTTTCGTGCGTACACGAATATCTCAACAAAAAGAGTGTTGCAAACTCCAGTGAAATAACTACGATTTTGCGTGTATTTGAAATCGGTAAACTATTCAACTTATTAAAAGTTAATCATTTGCGATTTTTTTTTCTTTTTATTTACAAATTAAATAATATATTTATATAATTAAACCTTTGTTTGATTATTTAATCTAAATAAAATAAAAAAAAAATAATTTGCCAAATTTTTAAAAATGTTGTTTACATGTTGTCAACACTGTATGGATATATTAGAAAATTCAATAAATTTTTTAATTGAATCAATTAAAAAAATTGTTTAAATTGCCATTGATATTCAAACAATCGATTAATTAGATATTTTTGGCCCATAATTTTTTCTGTGTATGTTTTGTGTAATATTTTATAGCGTTACTAACATTGACAAATTTTACAAATAAGGAGTGATATCGAATAATTCCTGACAGAGATTATCACTTGTAACATTTATTATGTTTAATAGTGAAATTTTTTTTGGATCAAGTTAAAAAGTCGACAGATTATGTATACAAAATATTAGCGAAATCGGATCATTAGCTTGTTTACAAATGGATTTTTAATAAAAAGTGAGGCCAAAAAAAGTAGAATTTTTACAAAAAAAAAAAACCCTTAAATTACGGACAAAAAAAATATGCTTAATTGTCCAGAACTCAGGTCAATTATATCAAGATACTTTTTAAATTATTGATAAAGGCTGCAAAACAAGTTTCATTAATGTCACTTTTTTTTGGAGATGGTCTGCTCCTATAAATTGTTGCACTAAAGATGACAAAAAACATTCCATTTGTAAGCGAAATAATGCGCCGATCGCCTTAATATCTTGAACACATAATCTGACAACCTTCTTGAAGGTAACGGCACTCAAAATGCATATAAATATTAAGGAAAAATTTATTATAAAACTAAAAATGTTAGAAAAGAAGTAAAACAAATTAAATAAAAGCAAAAACACATCGAAAAAGTCGATCAGTCGCATGTCCATCAAAAGCCAGAAACTAGTCTGATTTGAAAATTAATAGTGTTTATAATTTTTCTTAACCTCAAACTTACTAAATTAAATTTATAAAATGCATATTAATTAAGTATTAATGGCGACCGTCTATATGACGTTAAAATAACAATGTACAAAAATACATTACAAAGTTTTACCTTTGGCGATGTCTCAACATAAACACAAGTTGGCTACTCTGTACGTAAAAACCACACATAAATCAGGCAACGTTGTGAAACAAAGACGGAGGAGATTAGAAAATAAACAAACATCTATAAATAGAATGCTTCTGTGTGTTAGTGTTTGTCAATTCTGAGTATTATACAATAACAGAAAAAGCTGAATAGGAAAGAAATCTGCAAGATAATTGTATTGCATTCAAAGCCATACTTGGCTGTGATAGTGGTTGCGACTTAGTATTGTTAGGTGTGTAATGTAAGAAAAGACGCAGGTTCGATTCTTACAGCCGGCAGTTTGTTGAAAATATCTTTCATATAGAGACAATCTGGCAATTATAACACACAAATAATAATACAATTTAAATGGAAAATCACTGAAGACACAGAAACTAGTCTAGTCTGATTTGAAAATAAATAGTATTTATAATTTTTAGAGTAAAATGTTTATTATTCTTCTTAACCTCTGCCGTTGTAAACCAACATTGAATTGTGTTATTTTCTAAGTATCCTTCAACTCAAATCTACCATAAAAAGTTTTAGAAGGTTGTTGTGAAATGGCTGGCATTATCTTTAATCTTTATTCGGAACTGCAGAGAAATGGTGATCTAACGCAGGTGCTTCTCGCAATCATAATTGATAAAATGAGGCGCTCACATCAGCAATAATGTAATTTCGCAATTTTCTATTTTTGCAAGAGAAAAATTTCTGATGTGAATACCCTCATTGTTTAGTTTATTTTTGCTTTTATTACTGTTAGTAATTTTTGATTTCTTTATTCATGTTTTTTTTTTTTTTTTTGATTTATACGAATAATAAATAATATGTGAGACTATATGAGTACGTCGTATGCATTTACATTGTGATTATTTAATTAATAATTATTTTTTGTGATCGCAAATGATTGTAGGCGTAACAACCGTAATACTAACTAATTATATTTAATATAGTAAATTGTTATTAGTTGTAAAAATTTACATTTGCAGTATTTGTTACCGGCTTTTTGAAATAGATTTAATTTAAATTACACAGAAAAAATTATTATCAAAAAAATTTAAATCAAACTTTTGTTTGATTTTAAACTCACTTTCCATTAAAAGTTTAATAAAATGTATTAATGTTTAATTGATAAAAAATTTGCTGCACTCAAAATTTACAGTTTTTATGACAACAAAGAAAAAAAATTTTAAATATAAAAAAGTAACCGTAATTGAAAAAAACCAATTTGAGCTTTTTTTCTAATTTCGGAAATTTTGAGGATGTTTTATTTTAGATTTTAGAGATTTTTTTTTTTAATTTGGCGGATTTTTCAAATTTTGGCCATGTTTTTATAAAGGGTCCGCCAAATAACTTTTTTTTTTGAAAATGCTATAAAAAAAACTACTGAATATTTTCCCAAATTTCTTTTTTTTTATTTGAAAGTACAATCCTTCCGGTTAATAATGGAATTTCATCCAAATGGCTGCCTCGGCTGGCCATGCCTAGCCTACACGATCGGTCCAATTTTTAAGCACATTATCGATTGTGTGCAGCTGTATTTCCTCCTCTTCAATTTTTGTGAACAAAAATTCGTTCAACATGGCCCGATAACGATCGCCATTGACTGTAACGGCCACTCCTTGCTCATTTTCGAAGAAAAATGGCCCAAATATGCCTCTGGACCAAAATACACACCAAACAGTGACTCGTTTTGGGTGTATCGGCACACATTCTGAAACATTACCATGATTTTCAAAGTAATGTCGCAATATTTCCCAGCGTTGTTCAAGCGTATTCACAACCATATTCGTTCAGCGGAAGGATAAAACTAATTATTTGTCAAATCAGACATGAGCTAAGTGTTACCATTCACGAAATAAGCACTAGTTGAAAAAAAACGTTAGATGGCGGACCCTTTATAATATCAATTTTTGATTTTCGGTGATATTTTAAATTTTGAAAAAAAATCCTTTTTTTAGAGATTTTTTTTCCCGATTATGTTTTTTTTTTTTAATTTTGTCGATTGTTTTACAGTTTTGGTGCTACATATTTTTATATTTTCTAATTTTGGTGACATTTTTTTATAAATGTTAAGTTTTCTTTGATCTTCTTTTATTTAATACTTCTTATTTTAAACGATTGGGTGACTTCTTCTTCAGGGAACAATTATTAAAATTTTTTTAATTGTTGCCTGAAGAAGTCACCCAATGTGGAGACGAAATATTGGAAATAAATAATTATAATTAATAAATAAATGATCTTAAGCTCGTTTAAAATAAGAAGAAATTTTTTTATATTACAGAGATTTTTGTCAAAATTTTGTACAAAATTTAATTAAATTTTCAATAGTGTCTACTAAAAATTTTGCTTGAAATTAAAAACAATACTCAATTAAATTTTTAATAGATATGATTTAAACTTTAATTGATAAAAAAAATAAAATTAAATCGTTACAAATGATTTTAATTGACACTTCAATTTATTTCATAGGACCGAATTCAATTAAATTTGTAACTGAATCAACAAATATTTGAATTAATACTCGACTTTAATTTTTTCTGTGTATGCAGTGTTGCCAAAAAAATTTTTAACAGCAGAAATAATGTCAAATCCCCAAAATTTCTTAACCAAATTTAAATAAGCAATTAGGGTTGCTCAAAGATTATGATTTATAAGAGACTTTAAAAAAATAGCTTTTTTTCGAGGGATTTTGTTAAAAAGTCAAAAACGGTTTATATTGAACAAATATTTGTAAGGTCTCAAATCGTTTTTAGTAAACAACTTTTAATTTTGTGGGCGTAAATATGAAATATACGAATATCGCCAAGGTTCAAGGGATTTATTGAATCGAAAAAATGATTCAGTAATTACTTAAAATAGTAAATAAATTTAAAAATTTTACAAAATAACCAAACAAAGCTTCCAAAAAAATTTATGATTTTGAGTCTTCTTTTCCAACCAGGAAAGTCTCAAGATTTCAGTTAAATTTGGATATGGGACACATAGGATAAATTTTAAAGCTCCGGCAATGAATATATCGCACACCTAGTTCAAAAGTGACACAACTCAAAATTTTAATTTTTCGGGTTTATGTGCTTAAACTATGCACAATACACTTGTTTATCTAAAAAAAAATATCAGTGTATTTTGTTGTTGTTAACTGTTGCTAAAAAACAGTTATGTCTTTCTTTATGTTTAAATTGGTATAAAGTTGCAAATATTTTTTTTCGATTTCTGAAAAATGAGTCACTTTTGAACTAGGTGTGCGATATCGACCCAAGTTTGATTTTAAAAAGTTAAAATATTAAATATTTTTAGAACTCCAATCCGTATTGGCATAAATTATTTCTCAACAAACATTATATCAATTTTGACCGCATTTTTTAGGACTTAAATGTTAAATTGGAACGTTATTTCTTCTGCCCCTCTCAATTACATATCCAAAGTTCATTTAAACTAGATAAGGAAGGTTACATCCTTACACCCATATTTATTACAAGCAATTCGTACTGGGCTACACCAACCCAGTGTGATGACGGAAGGTTAATTACATTTATGGTTATTTTAAATGTAATTTTTAGTCACTTCTATAAAAGAATATAAAAAGAGGAATTAAATGATTTTTTCCGGGGTTTATGTTTAAGTGGAGTTTTTTTTTACTTTTTGGTATTTCGTTGTGGAGCAGTGTAATTTCCTGTTGAACTACAATTTTAATTATATTTTAAAATTCAGATATTTAGTAATGTTTATTTTTCTTACTCTTTAATTATTTATTTTTTTGGTTTTATTTATTAGTATTTATTTGATTAATTTTTTTTACTAAAATGCATTTTTGTTTTATTTTTCTTTTAGAGTTTTTATGGTATTGATTTTATAGCCGCACGAAATTCGCTCTGGGGACGCATTTGCACATATCTTTGATATATCGTAGACATGGACTGATCCAGAAAAAATAAAAGCAATTTAAAAAAAAGCCAAAAATAATTAAGGCTCAAAATTAAATCAGAGGCAAGAAAGGTTATCGGTATTGCCATTCCATTCCGTTGAGAGTATGGTAGCACAATGTGCTTATAACATAATTTCATAGCATATATTTAATACCAATTATATTATATTATATTTACGGTAAAAATTTTATAACGCCGCCACTGTATCACATTTTCTTTTGTTTTAATTATGATTTAAAGTTAATTCAACTTATAAAATTTTAAGGGGTATTAAACTTTTTCCTCGTAATTCCTTATATTATGCACGAGTCAATTTATTTTTCTTATAAATTCTTTAAATTTATATTCACTGTTTTTAACAAATTCTTCTCGATATGTTTTTAAGACAACGATCGACTATAAAATGAATCTTATTTGCAGAGCATTCATAAGAAAAACATATAATTTTTTTTTTTTCAATTAAACGAAAACATTTTGCAATTATTTTCTCAAATTAAATAAAAGAAGCAATGAAACTAAGAGAAATTTGTTTTTACAAATAAAAAAAAAAAACATATTTTCAAATATAAATTAAATTAAAAAACAGTGACGAAATTTAAATAATTATATAAAATACATGTATTTTTTTAATCATGCACAAAAAAAATTATTG
The DNA here is from genome assembly GCA_021234595.1 of Delia radicum. Classification (NCBI taxonomy): domain Eukaryota; kingdom Metazoa; phylum Arthropoda; class Insecta; order Diptera; family Anthomyiidae; genus Delia; species Delia radicum. Next base: position 15,718,428 of record CM037851.1, read on the forward strand.
TCAAAAAATTGTAATTAAACTTTCAATTAAAAGTTTAATAAACCGAGCAAAAATTTAAATATGAGGTCTAATATAACTACAGTTAAACCTCGATTATCCGGTCCTCTATTATCCGGGTACATATGTTAACCGGCATGCTGGTGGTTTGATTTATACCTCTATTAACCGTGTTTACCTCTGTTATCCGTGCTATTATTTGTTTCCTCTATAAACCGTGCTTCACCTCTATTATCCGTGCAGCACAAATATTACATTGCTTGTTTTTTCTATTCACATACATACAAAGAGTTAAAATTCGGGGAAAAATAAATAACTTCTATTGACCGTGTTTTCGAATATCCGTGCTGAGTCCGGTCCAGAGCAACCCGGATAATCGAGGTTCAACTGTATATCTTATTTAATAAGTTCCCATATATAAACATACAAATTGATCCGAAAAATGGGTCATATAAATGTATCTAATTATATCAAATTAGATATCATTTTATACAATTTTATATGAGATTTGTCCATATCCGTAAATTTGAATTATATCTAATTAGATATAAATATATCTTATTTTACAAAATTTTAGCCGATAGTAGGTATGATTTTTGTAACTTGAAGTTATGCTTAAAAGTATTTAAGTTGAAAATTTAAATTTCTAGAAATCAACAATTTTGAAGACCCAAATTTTTTTTTATCAAACATAACGAAATTTTTAAAATTTTACAGAAAAAATTTAGTGTTTCTAAAATGTACAGATTTTTTAATTTGAAATTATATAAAACAAAGGACATGATAATGATTTCGATATAAAATTAATATGGTTATATGTGAAGCCATGTGTATTAAAGTCTTAATTTGACATTTATATATAAAATTATAAGGATATATAAAATTAATGCTATATAAAATTATAAGGAAAATATTTTCAGAATGACGTCACATATTATATATATAAGACTTAGCATGAGACCATGTATAATAATAACGACCACTACATATATTTGGATTATTAGCATATGGCTTATATAGTTATATATGGAATAAGATTTGGAGACATGTATTGATATCAGTTACCATATACAAAATTCTCTCAATAAAAATTATCAGATGTATTTGCATATAATGACATATATATATAATGATATTATGACTAAATCATATTATATATGACTAGATATAACTATTTTTACCCGGGAACATATATTAAATGTTTAATTGAAAATTAATTTGATCCACACAAAATTTACAGTTTCTATAACGCATAATGATAACAAAGAAACAATCCAACAATTTAAAAAGAAATGGAGAAGATTGAAAATAAATCGATTAAATTAAAAAATTCGCTAATATTTTAAAAAAAACGCCAAAACTTTAAAAAAAAAACATTTATAAAATTTAAATAATATCTAATTTGAAAAAAATAGCCAAAATTAAAAAAACGCCAAATTGAAATAAATTGACAAAATCTAAAAAAATTAAAATATCAAAAATATTTTGGTGATATAAACGTTTTAAATTTAATTAAGGTGACATTTTAAATGTTTGCGATTTTTTTTTAATTCAATATTTTGGCGATTTTTTTCAAATACTACCAATTTTTAAATTTTTGTTATTTTTTTTAAATTTTTGAATTTTTTTTTTCCCAATTTTGACATTTTTTTAATTTCGGTAATTTTGAGGATTTTTTTAATTTGGCGGTTATTTCAAATTTTGGCGATTTTTAGCGATTTTTTTAATTTTGAAAAAACTATACGTTGGTTTTCAATTTTAACAATTTTTTTTTTTTTTAATTTTGAAAATTTGTTTTGCAATTTTGGTTTTTTTTAACTTTATAAATTTTTTTTTGATTCGGTAATTTTGAGGTTTTTTTTTAAGATTTTGGCGTTTTTTTATAAATTTGGCGGTTTTTTCAAAATTTGTCGCTTTTTTTACAATTTTGGTTATTTTTTAAAATTTTGTAATTATTTTGGCGATTTTTGTAATTTTATCGATTTGTTCCCACAGTCTTTTTTAAATTTTAATTAAAGCTAACTACTAAAAATTTGTTTAATGTTAAAAACAATATTCAACTAAATTTTTAATAGATATGATTAAAACCTTAATTGAAATTAAAATCAATTAAATAGTTTCAAATTATTTTAATTGATACTACAATTTCCTTAATTGAACCGAATTCAATTAAACTTTTAATTGAATCAACAACTATGTTAATTGAAAGTCAATTTCAGTTTTTTCTGTGTAATAATGATCATAGATTAATTGTGAGATTTTCTTTAATAAGTAGTAAATATTATTTAAATACTTAAACACAAAACCCGAACCACTTGTTTGATTTGATAATGATTTATGGATTTAAAAAAAGTTCAATTTAATTTTTATGCGTATTTAAAATTGCGATTTGTTTCCGTTTCAAATTGTTATTGGATAATGAAAGTTGCGGTGTAATTATCACATAGTTTTACTTAAATCTGGAGAAAAGTTTTGTCATGATTTGTTGATGAGCCTAAACTAATTTTTGTTTTGTTATTATTTTGTGATTTTTTTTTTTAATTTTTTATTTTTCAAATAACTAATAGAAGTAATGTATGATTTTTATTATAGAAAAACCAATAAATACCTTAAAACAGATGCACGCGATTTTGTTTCCTACACACAGAAAAAAATTTAGCCATTTGCCAACTGAAATTTGGTAAATACACTCACAATATTTTAACAGTAACTAATTGTAGTTTATTTAAAAAGTAATCAGTAACTACAAAGAAATACTTTTTTTTAACTTATTTGACCATTTATTAAAATAACAACCTACACATAAATACTGTTTTTCTGTACTAGTTATTATTTTCATTTAAAATTTAATTTCATTTCATTAAAATTTTACAAAAAATAATTTATTGGAACCAAAAAGATACACTCACAAGAACTGTTCCTTAAAAAATCAACAGTTATATAAAAGTTTAATCGGTAAAGTTGTTTCAATAGAATATACAGTTAAATTACCAAAGAAATATATTTTTTAACGTTCCGTCTGTTATTCAACAAAAAAAATAAACAAAAAAAATCGGACTTTCCGTAATAGTTAAAATATTCAGTTAAAATTTTCTGTTTAAAACAAAAAGCTGTTATATTAAATTGAGTATTGAAATAAACGAAAACAATCTATTGTTTTTATGGATTTTGTCAATTAATTTTTCAACAGTTGAAAATAAACTAAAAAATACAATTGTTTTAAACGAAAAGTAAGTAGTCCTGTTTTTAACTGATTGTCAGTTAATTTAATGTGTATATTCAGTAGTCTTTACGGAAAAAATATTGTGAGTGTAATGTATATTTTTTTTACAGATTTTGAAGTTTTTTTAAAGTCTTTGTTTTATTTTTGAAAAACAAAAGAAAATCTTTTATTTTTACGGATTTTGAAGTAATTTTTTAATAGTTAAAAATAAATAAAAAAAAAAAATTTCATTTAAAAATGAGCTGACAAATTTTTAAAAACGTTAAAAAAAAACATTTCTTTGGAAGAAGGTTATAATTATTTTTAAAAGTCACAATTCTTGCATTTTAAAATTTTTTTAGTCCGGGTTTAACTAAGTCTTGCAAAATTTGTAATACTGAAACTCTAAGCCGGTTTTAGCAATAAAACATTCTGATTTTGTGGGATTTGTGATGACCAGAGAAGACAAAAATGGCCAAATCTATTGCATTTATGGGGAAAAAAATATTGGAAAAAGGCAAAAATAGCAATACTGCAAAAATTTGAAAAGTTACACTTTTTTAGAAAAAAAAGCATTTAAAGCGAAGAAAATTTGTAAAAAGACAATTTTAAAACTCAAAAATCTATAGAAAAAATTGTTTTAAGCCCAAAGATGAAAAATAAAAAAATCACAAAATAAGCAAATATGCGTGAAATTGCAAAAAAAAAAAAGCTAAAAAGGCAAAAGTGTCTTCTCTGGTGATGGCAAAAATTATGGAAAGTTAAACATTTTTATTTATAACGTGGGAAAAAACTTAAATTTTAAAAATTTTTTCAGTTCTTGCTGAATAATGTTTAATAACAAAAGCGAAAACTTTTTTTATATATACCCAGGTGAAAAAGTTCATATATGAGATATGTTTTCATGTATGAGCATATATGGTTTCATATATATGCATATATGTACATATATGTAATGTATGGGAGCATATATGGGTAAATACATTTAAATGAAAAGTTCATTAATGGATATGTATGACACCATATATGATGATATATGATAATATATTGCATATATTGGTTCATATATTGGTTCATATATGCCATATATCTCCATATATGTATTCATATATTATTCCATATATGGTTAATATGTTTTAATTTTTGATCAGATATGATAATATTGGGGATAATTTTTTTTTATTTTTAACCCTTACAGCCATACCTAAACAAGAGCGGCAAGCGGAACGTTTTTTACCGCCTAGCGTTAACGCTGAAATGTCATCCCTAAACAAGAGCGGCAACGCTACGTCAAATCGATAAAAACAGGGTTATCAAAATAAAAAATATAACAACCCTGATTATTTTGACAATAAAGTACATTACAATATTGGTGTTTCTGATTTATGTTTTGTGTTTTGTATAATAACAAATATATATAAATAATAATATAAATAATAATATAATATATATACATAAATAACAAATATATTTTTTTCTGTCTTATTTTTTTTTGTTTATATCAGGGATGAGAAATGAGAATTTCGTTTCGGTACCAATAAAATTTTCAAATAGTACTTTTTCGACTCTCAGAGTACTAAAATTATTTTTTATTTTATTTTTCTTAAAATTCATACAAAATGCATTAAAATAACATTAAATGTTATTGAACTTAAATTTATGTTTATATGAATTTATAAAAAAATAAAGTTTTACTTTAAAAAAAAGTATATTTTTTAAATTAATGTACAGAAACAAAGAACTCCAAATTAGATCCAAATTAAATTAATCAATACAGCTAAAAAATAATTTTATAAATTGGTTGATAATAACTTGTTAGAGATTTTAAAATTGTAACAACAAGAATTTGTTGCATTTAATAAATCTTTTGTTTGTATTAGATTTGATACTGTTGGAACATGAAGTCTGTTTCTGCCTTTGGTTTTAATCAGATTTTGGTATGGAAAAATTCTCTCAACGTTTGCAGAAGAATGTGGTATGGAGTAAATACCTGCAGCAATTCTTAAAATATCGGGAAACAAATATTTGTTTAACTCATTTTTAATTTTAGATACTTTCGAACAGAAACTACATATATTTTCCTTTCTAGAAAGTTTTAGTTCTTGCCAATCTGCCAACGCTCTGTATTGGATATTAATGGCGTCAAAATTATTTTCTTCGTTTGGAAAATTTTTTATCCAAAATTTCACGATACTCTTGGTTCTTCCGCAAACAACGTTTTCAGGTAAAAGCTTGCTGAACCAAATTAAAATTTCATTATCAAAATTTACTCTGGTCTTCAAATCCTCACAAAATTTAATATAACATTTTTTGGAATTTTCTTTTATATGATTTACAGTGCCGGATTCAATCTGATTTGTATTTATATACAAATCCACTTCCGTACCATAAAAAACGTCGTTTAGCGGAATATGGTTATCGTGGATATTTAATTGTAACGGTGTGTAATTATCTAACACATCTTTATTTATGAAGTTGCGAGCAATATATTAATAAAAATTAAAAAAATAAAATGAATTAAAAACTTTAAATCGTCCAATAGTATCAAATGAGTCGCGGGAGTACTTTGGAACATCGAATAGTATCAAAAAAAGTACTATAGTATCAACTTTGCCATCCCTGGTTTACATTTGTTGTCTTTTGCAACTAACTTCACTATGAAACGCTCTGTCAAAATCGGATTTTCCAATTGCAAAGAGTTGCCGCCGCGTTATTTCGGGATGCTACATACAAATTGTATGGGCATGAGAATTTTTGACAGCTAGAAAGCGCTTACCGCTCTTGTTTAGGTATGGCTGTTACTCTGCCGGTCTACGAATTCTTAACAAAAATATATAAATTAATGTTTTATTAATTTATAAATACGATTGCAAAGAATGAGTTATTAGGAAAAACGAACCCCCTTTCGGGGGGAGGGGTTCAAAGTTGAAATTTTGATTTTTTATCATTACAATCTTTTTTCTCAAAATAGGTTTTATCATTATTTGTATTTGTATTTATTAAATTTGAATTTCTAATACAAAAAGATACAATATCTTATAAATTACAGTATTAGAATCAGACAAGTTAAACAGGACATTGTATATAAAAAAATTAATTATACTTAAAATTAAATTACATATAACAGAATTTCAAAACTTTAAACAATTTTAAAACATACTAAATTTGATGGTAAATTAATTTAAGATGTCGGTATATTAAAAAAAAAAAGAAAAAAATTAAAAATTAATACAAAAAATTACGAAAAATGCTGAAACAATAATTTCCTAAAATGTATTGCGTTGCTAGTGCGTTGAATATCCCAGGGAAGTTGGTTCCAGAGACGAATGGTTAAAATAAAAAATTGACACTCAGAAGCATGGTCACGGTGACGGAATTGTATTATGTAGTTTCCTCTAGTCGATCTTGCAAACTGTAAACGTTCAAAAAGATAATTTGGTTCCCTGGTCATTATAATCTTGTGTAAAAATATGAGATTTTTGAACTTAAGGTAATTACAAAAAGAGATGTTGAATACACGACATGAGTACTGAGACACATGATCAAATTTCCTAAGGCTGAAAATGTAACGTATGATGTTATTGAAAGTTGTGCTCAGTTTTCTATAATCCTTCGTGTTACATCCGGTAAAAAGCTCAGATGCGTATAGTAGAGTCGGTAACAGATATGTTTTTGCCAGAAGCAATCTTACTCTTGGCGGAGTGAAATATTGGGTGGCCCACAGACTTCGTAACATACTGTATATTCTCCCACATGATTGGTTAATATGATTCGACCAGGTTAGATTTTTGTTGAAAGTAACACCGAGATTTTTTACCGTATCAACGATATCAATTTTTGCGCCGCCAAGAAAAATATTTATATCATTCCCCATTATCATTGACCTTTTCGAAATTATTATGCACTTTGATTTCCTCGGATTCAGTGTCAAACCATTCGCCGAAGCCCAAGTAAAAATTTTCCCTAGGTCATAGTTCAATTCTTGGACTTTAGAAGCAATGGTATCCTTAGAACTACTGAGATGCAACTGTACATCATCAGCGTACATCTGAATATTCGAAAAGCTTATCTGAAGTGGAAGATCATTGACATATAAGGAGTATAACAGTGGCCCAAGAATGGATCCCTGTGGAACACCTCTTGAGACGAACAAAGGTTGTGAGATGGATCCATCATTGGCAACAGATTGAAATCTATTAGACAGGTAGGACGATATTAATTTAACAGAGGGCGAAGAGAAGTTAAAAAATTTCGCTAGCTTAAGGCAAAGAATTGTATGGTGCACCGTGTCAAATGCTTTTGAATGATCTATTAAGACCAGAAACGATATTTTTCCACTATCCAATTTGCCTCGAATATCCTCTACTACATCAGATAAGACTGAAACACAGCTACGTCGAGGCCTGAATCCTGAATCCAGATTTTTGCGATTTTATACAAAAGTTCTAAAAAACAGGAAAAAATTAAAAAAATACCAAATGTTAAACTGACTCGTAATGGGGTAATGAATGGGTATATTACTCTTTGAAAAGACATTTAAAACACCTTTCCGATGATGCCTAAATGATCGTGATCCATTCAAATCTTTTGTATAAAATCGCAAAACACAACTTCAAATTTGAACCCCTCCCTCCCGAATAAGGTCCACCAAAAGATTTTACCATAGGCAGATTCAGCGTGGAAAAGTTTCATTAATTTTGGAAACATGCGGCTAAACTTTATTTAAGCCAAAGTTTTTGATCTCAGTATTCAAAAACTGGTTAAACCAGATGAATTAATTGGATTCATTTATTTTGTTACATTTTGTATTTAAAAAATAAAATATTTTCCCACTTTCCCATTTTTAGTTGTGTTTCAGAATAATTGGAAAACTAAACAGAACTATTTAAATTTTAAGATACAATTAAAAATGGTGTAGAATATTCTTATATTGAAGTATATTTTAAGTTTTTAAAAAAATTCCTGTATTCAGTAACATGTATATAGAATTATAATAGCTGTATTTTTCAATAAACAGAATATTTTTGGAAAAAAAACTAAAAAAGCTTTTTTATATACGAGAATATAGGAAAAGTAATAATATATGACAATATATGAATATTCATATATGTCCATATATAAGCATATAAAGGGTGTTTTTTTAAGCCCGATAGAACTTGAAATTGTAAAAAATAACACAAAAAATTAAATTGTAATCAAATTTTTTTTTTTTATTCGAAAGATCAATACGTGACATTAACATTTGAAAATGATTTCGGGCATATGGACGAAGCGCATTCTGGACGTCCAATTTTGGGCCACTTTTTCGAGCACTGCTGGCCGTATGTCACGAATAACACGAACAATGCTGGCCTCCAAGGCGTCAATTGTTGCTGGTTTATCAGCATAAACCAGTGACTTCACGTAGCCCCACAGGAAATAATCGAGAGGTGTCAAATCGCACGACCTTGGAGGCCAATTGACAGGTCCATTTCTCGAAATCAACTTATCGCCAAATTTTGATTTCAATAAGTCGATGGTTGCGTTCGCCGTATGGCACGTAGCGCCATCCTGTTGAAACCACATCTCCTACGGATCAATGTCATCCATATTTTCAAACAAAAAATCATTGATCATGGTGCGGTAACGATCTCCATTGACCGTAACGCGAGCTCCGGCCTCATTTTTGAAGAAATAAGGTCCGATGATGCCACCAGCGTGAAAACCGCACCAAACGGTGCATTTTTCTGGATGTAATGGAGTCTGTAGGGTCTCTTGTGGATTGGTCTCGCTCCATATGCGGCAATTTTGCTTATTAACAAACCCGTTAAGCCAAAAATGCGCCTCATCGCTGAACACAATTTTGCGATAAAACAACGGGTCAGTTGCCAACTGCTCTAGAGCCCAATCGGCGAAAGAACGACGCATATAATGGTCTCGTGGCTTCAATTCCTGCACCAGCTGGATCTTTTACGGGTGTAGGCCGAGATCTTTGCGCAAAATTTTCCACGTAGTGGACGGACAGAGCCCCAATTCCTGCGACCGACGACGAATCGATAAATTTGGATCTTCTTCCACACTTTCGTTTACAGCGGCGATATTCTCTTCAGTACGCACATTCCTTCGACGTGTTGGTGTTATTGCATCCTCTAGAGAGTATGTGGTACGAAATCTATCCACAGTTCGACGAATGGCTTGTTCAGATGGACGATTATGTACGCCATAAAAATGACGAAGTCGTCTATAAGTTGCGCGAATCGACGACTGATTTTCAAAGTAAATTTGGATAATTTCGTAGCGTTGTTCAAGCGTGAGTCTATTCATGATGATTTGTCAGAGTATACTGAAACGATAAAAAAAAATATTTCATCAAAATTTAATTTTTTGTGTTACTTTTTACAATTTAAAGTTCTATCTAGCTTAAAAAAACACCCTTTATGTCCATATACCCTCAAAATTTCGGATCCGAACATATATGGATTCATATATGAACTCATATATGTGGCCATATATGACAATATATGAACTTTTTCACCTGGGTAAAGTTAATCAAAGTATTTCTAAAACATTTAGTAAAAAGCATTTACTTTAGCCAATTTTAAATTTTCTGTTATCGAACTACATATCTCAAAAGCCATATAAAAACTAAAACATTCTTATGATTTTCTTCAACATTAAAATCTTAAAATTTTAAAATATTTTATTTATAAAAAATGCTCTAGGAATTATTTTAATTTAAAATTAGATTTAAAGGGCATTTTGTTTTTTCTAAAAAATAATAGTTTTTGATGATTTTATCAAACAGAAATTTATACTAATTTTAACGAATTTTTCTATATAAAAATTATTAGTTCTAGCTTTGAATATTTTTTTAAATTTTTAGGAAATATAATTGTGAAATTTTTTTCTTTAAATATTTTTACTTCTTTCTTGGCGAACAAAGACGCTTATTTACGGTGTTTTTAATCAACTGATTATACGTGAAGTCTTACTTTATCATTCACTTTTTTTAACACTTTTAAAATACATCGGATAACAATTATGTACATTGCACAGAAAACATTATTGTCAATAAAATGTTTAATTGAAATTTAACTTCCAGTATAACCGTATAACCTATAATGACAACAAATAGAAAAAATTAAAAATTAAAAAAAATCGACAAAATTAAAAAAAAAAAAAAAATATCGCCAGAGTTTAAATAATCGATAAAAGTGAAAAAATTGTCAAAAATTAAAAAAATCGCTAAAATTTTAAATCAATCTCCAAAATTTAAAAAATTGTTAATATTTGAAAAAAAAAAAATTAACAACAAATTTAAGAAAATACGCTAAAACTAAAAAAATCACCAAAATTTAAAAAAAAATATCTGAAATAGAAAACTTAGAAATTTAAATTTTGACGATGTTTTGCCCCAATTTTTGTAAATTTGTTTTCCTAACACACCTTACTCACCGTTAAAAAGTAGTTAGGATGAAAAACCAGACTAAAAAATCAAATTTAAAAGCGTAATAATTTTTAAATGGGACGCGATATATTGGAATATTTTATGCCGTTTTCTTTTTGATTGAATTTTTTTTTGCATTGTGTAAAATTGTATATACTAAGCAATCAGTCGCAATAAATCAAAAAGTTTTGCACCACTTTCTTGATGAAGAAGGTTTCTAAAAACTTTAAACTTATGTAGTTATATAATTACCAAGTACTTCGAATATTACACCCAGTTTTTTTCTGAGTGTACCTATTGTTATTTATTTATTTATTTTTTTTTTTTTTTCAAAAGTCTACCTCCCTTGGAATATATTAAATTATATTTTTAAATATATCAATTTGTTTGTAACACATTTTATATAGAGCAATATTCGATTTATTAACTCATTAACGACACGTTATAGATGCGCAGGACTTTATACAACCAAACTTTTGTTATAACTATAGAAGATAGAAGATTAGAAAATTTCGGAATAAGAAATTTTTGAAATTTTTAAAATTTTACTTTTGCCTTAAAACGCTTTCTAGTAGAAATATTAGCAACTAAAGTTGACAATTTGAGAGAATAGAAAAAGTTTCAATTTTGTAAGGGAATGTTCCCTAATGTAGCCCTACTTCTGGTTTTTCGGATATTTAATAAGACACTGAGTGTAATATTCCAAATCAAAATATATCAGCTTATAGGCAAACTCTTTGGGGACTTTTCTTGGTACGTGTAGATGATTTTCTTCTGGCAACTAATATAAAAAAAGTTATATAATAATTTTTAAAATATCTCAAAAGGTCTACATTGTAAGAAAATTAAGTGTGAATTAAAATCGACAAAAATTTGTATATGAGTAATTTAAATAATTTTCGACACCCGTTGAAGCTGACTTTGGATGTCTCTTATTTTACAATGTTTTTTTAATTGACAAAAACTATGGTCAGGGTTAGGTAGACTATACTCAAAAACTAGGACTTGCAAAGTTTTACGTTGAAAAGTCTTCACCTAAAGAATTAGAGAACTAAAGTTGAAAAATTAACAAAATTACTTGGAACTTACAACAGTTTTTTGATTCATTTAATTTTTTTGCTCATAGTTTTTAACTTTCAGATCCCAACCAATACAAAATGGACTCACTACACACTCAGGGAAAAAATTTCAAGTAAAAAACTTTATTGATTTTCGTCCAATGTAACACTTCATAAATATGATTAAGCTAAGGCATAGTGATGACGGGCTTCTTCATATTTATGAAATGCTTCATAAATATTAGTAAGCATTTCGTAAATAGGATGAAGCAGTTTCATAAGTTTTTATGCAAGTTTTATAAATTTTTATGAAATGTTTCATAAATATTTCGGAACTATGCGACCTGTTTTATTTATAATTATGTATTTTTTTTACTTAAAACCAAATTTAGCCACCTTTTCAGTCTTAAAATAACGGTATTGGTTTATCACGCCAAAACTAAATCCAATGCGACCATTTTAAAACAGGGACAATATATCTTAACGTTTTGAGTTTGCTATTTTTCCGGTTCAAATTCGAAAAACACTATTATAAAACCGTTATAAAACCGTTTTGATACCGAAGCAGAAATTTATAGAATAATTTAACAATGTAAGGCATATATTTGGAATTCGATCTTGAATAAATAGCAGACTAAACATTTTTAAATTTTAGGGTATAGTTTATGGTATCCTTGTTTTAACGTTCATACCGGTATACCTGTAAACCATGTTTGGCTACAGCGTGATATACCAATACCGTTTTCTTAAAACTGAAACGGTGAAGTTAAGAATACCGATTATAGTAAAAAATTCCGTATGGAATTAAAAAATATAATTTTCCATTTGATAAACTTCAAATAAACTTTGATAAACTTTGATATATTCAAAAAATTATATTTAAAATTAAGAACACATTTCTAAATATTTAATTTATGTTTCAAAATTTCAAATAATTTCTGATAGTTTTTGATTTTTAAAAAATAAAAATTTCAATAAAGAGCATAAATTTAAGCATCAAAACTTTAAAGGACTTTAAATTTGATGGAACAAACAAAATGTTCATAACTTCGACTAGTTTTAGTTTTGCGAATTCAAAAGTATTTAACATGATTTCCTGCAAATAACTAACCCTAAACCCAATTAAATAGCATAAAACCAGCCAAAAATGCATATTTTCCAAAATAAATAATAAGGATACCGTCAGGATACACCGGTAAACGTGAGTAATTATCCTCCAAGCTACACTGAAAGTATTATCTGCATGATATCAATGAACTGTCACTGGAACTCGTTAATTGAAACTTCTCATTAAATTAATGCAGTTTTTCACAAAATTTTGTGAAAAATTTCATATAATTTTATTAAAATTTTCATATAATTTTATTAAAAATATCATACGGCTAATAAGAAAGTTTCATTAAAGATACACACAGATAAATAAAGTGCCAACCGAATTGAAAAGTGTATATTAATGGTAACAACTTATAAATTCAGTTTGTACAACGATATTTATATTAGATTTCTGAATATTTTGGGTTGTGCAACTAAAATTTAGTTGAATTAACCGAACTTTGTTGTAAAAAATAATGTTCAGTTCTGTCAACCGTCTCAAATTCGTAGAAGCCGAATTTGAGTCGTTGTAATCGGATTTCAGTTGGCAAATAGCTAAATTTTTGCTCTGTGTGTAGTTACATTTCTACTATGAAGCCTTTTCATGAAGTTCAAGAAGTTTTTCATTCACATTATCACGAAAATTTTAAAAGTTTAGTGAAACAATTTCATTTAACTCGTCCAAGGAATTATTTCTGTGTAGCGTTGTAATAAATTTTTATTTGATTTTTCCGTTATTTTCAATAATGTTTTAAATGAAATATACTCTACGATACATAAGAGGTCCATTGACTTCAAATGGCCTATCACATGACTGGTACAATTTGGGATTTAGATCTGCCTCCTTTAATCTTCGCCATATTTTTTTAAAACATTTTTAACATAATTTTTTTTTTTTGGTGTTTGTTTAGTTTAGCCCTTTTTTAATTATAATATTTTATTAATTGCTTTTGCCACTTTTATACCAACTAATTCATAAATTCTTAATAAAGTTATAGTACACTGAAAGTTCTAGTATCTGCACGATATAGTTCATTGAAGCTTTACATAAAACTAATGCAAGTTTTCATAAAATTTTATGAAATATATCATTTTGTTTATTATTTTCATTAAAAAACTAGATTCATAAAAAGCATGAGGATTTTCAATGATTTTAAAAAAATTTTCATTCACCTTATAAAGAAAAGTTTCATTCGTTTTCTGAAAATTTTCATAATATCTCGTCCGCAAAATTTCTCTTTGTGTAGGTTTATTTAATAAATTTGTTTTGTAAACCTCCTTTAAATTTATGAAATGATTATGAATTAATACTTTAAACTATACCTATAAATATACTTTTGAGTTTTTTTATTTGTGCTTATCTCGTTTAAGCGTTCTTTAAACTTCATCATTTATTATTACTTTAGTTTTTATCATTTATTTCTTCGTTTTTTTAAGTTTTGTATTTCCGGCTCTTTCAAATGATTTTTTTTTCTTATTTTAAGCAATTTAAATTTTATTTATTTTTTTTTGTTTACTCTAACTGAAATTAATAAAATTTTAGTTTAATTATAATTTGAATGTGAATCTTTAATTTAAATTTCAACATTTTATTTAATTTTTTAACTTTATTGTGTTTTTTTTTTGCATTTTATTTATGCACAGAGAGAATTTTTGAGAACGAGTTTTAATGAATTTTTTCACTAAACAAATAAAGCGAATGAAAAATTTCTAAAATTAATGAGTAAGCTTCATAGTTTTTAATGGAACAAATTGTAATGAAACTTTTATATGAAACTTTTGTATGAAATTTTTAATAAATTAAATAAAATTTTTCATAAAATTTTATGAAGTAATGCATTAATTTAATTTCAATGTCCGAGTTCCAATGACACTTCTTAGATGTAATGCAAAAATTCAATGATATCATGCAGATAGTTCTCTCAGTGTGTGTTCGCAATTTAAAAACCTTTTTAAATTTCAATTTACTTTTTGTTTCGTAATTCTTACTTAACTAGTTTATGTTTCATGTTTTTTTGTTAAAGTATATTTTTATTTACGTCAAAAACTCAAAAAGGAAACAGATGAGTCAATTGACCTCAAAAGACCTATCCTGTGATAGGTCAGCCTAGGGCTTACCACTGTAATTCAATTATATTTTGTTTTTGTAGTGTTAGTGTTATTTTCTTTCACCATTTTATATCATTTATTTTCTTGTTGTATTTATATTTTCATTTTTCTTTTGTATTTAAACACACACCCAAGAAATATAACTTTGTTGTTAGCCAGCCAACATTAGCTCAGACGCTAGAGCATTTGTCTTGTAAGTAGAACGATCTGTAATCGAGCGCTACTACTATATGGGCAGGGGCTCCACTATCTATTCTGAAGCTTCTGGACCGTGTTCAGGGGAGGGCGGTGAAGCTTATCAATGACAGTAGTGTATCCAACTCTATTGATTCATTGGAGCATCGTCGGAATGTGGGTTGTGTGTCACTTTTCTATCGATATTACCATGGGAGATGCTCATCTGAGATAAGTGAACTTATTCCACGAGCCCGAGTTTTTATTCGTAATACTCGCTTATCTAGTAGAGCACATCCGTTTGTAGTTGATTGTCCTGTGTTTCGCACAACGCATTACAGAGAAAATTCGTTTTTTAGTCGAACGATTCGTATGTGGAACAAACTTCCCGCAGAAGTCTTCCCTGTTACTTACAATTTAGAAAAATTTAAATCAAATATCCACAAACACTACTCCCTCTTTCCTCCTTCCCATACCTTATTTTCCTGATCAATACAATGCACTGCATGAGTAGGGGGCATTCCCTGAGTATTGGTTAAATTATAAAAAAAAAAAAAAAAAAAATTGTCATCTTCTATAACAACGCTATATTAAAGTGACCGTTATCTTTTATATAAAAAGCCCGATCAAAAACTGGACCCGCCATCTTCGGTCATGTCCTGTGTTTCACCTGGGACCGATTTCTTTGCTGTAAAATAGGGTTAATTAAATTCGTTCTCAGTCTACTGAAGCTCATATTAATTTATTTTACTAAATCATTGTTGCAAGCAATTTAAACTAGTATTTTGTAATAATATAGATTAGAGAAGAATCGTGAAATTTTATAATATAATATATTGATTTTAAAGTTACACGATTTGAATTGTATTATTTTAATGAAAAATTATTTTTTTTTTTTGTAATTACCGTTAATACTTCAAGAACTTCTGCAATTCATATTTGTTAGTTGTTTAAATAGTATTACGGTTTTCTTATTTTCAAGTGAAAAACAATTATTTTTAGAAAAAAAAAATTTTTAAATATTTGTGGGAAATTAAAAAACAATTTATATAAAAAGAAAATTTATTAAAGCAGTCATTTTGTCATTATTTAAAAAAAAATAATAATCCCAGCCAGCAAAATTCGGATACGAACGAAAATTAATCAAAAAATAACACATATTTTTTAAATTTTAAGGTTTTATTGTCAAAAATGACTCCTTTTTGGATAAAAATATGAGAAAAGACACAAAAAATTGTAGAAATTATTAAATCCAAAAAATAGTTCAGAACTGATTCATAAATGAAATTGAATTTAAATATGTTGTGAATAATGCAAAAAGGCACCAAAAGAGATTGATTTTTTGAGCGTATAGAATTTTTTTATTTAACTTTTCTGAGTCAACTCGCAATAATGATTTGACAAATGTTTAAAAATATTTTTGGAATAAGGTTGTAATTTTCTGTATATAGAAAATGTTTTCAAAATTTAGAGATTTTTTATTGGTTAAACAGCTGTCGAAATGCGTATCCGTTTTAAATTTTTTTATTCCAACAAAATACAACTCTAACAGTTTATATCGAAAACGCTCTAATTTTGTGGGGTTTGTGAGGACAAAAACAACGGCAAGGTTAAAATTTTAAATATGGGGAAAATATAAACTCTTTAAATTTGCATTAATTTGCTGCTTTTTAAAGAAAACTTAATACTTTTTTATGTGTGAAATAAACAGTGTCCGACCGAAGAGTTCGACCAGAAAATGTTTTTGTCGGTATTCGGTATTTTAAAGCATTATGCACAAATTTGACAAATGGAAAAATGTTTATTGGACTTATTAGATGCGATTTTGAGTGTCCAATTTAAAGAAAAGTCAGCAGTTAAGCAATAAATTCAATAATCGGTCAAAAAGCGAAAAATTTTGGCGGCCGATTATTTAACATTACAGCTAAACTTCGCCTTTTAACTTAATTTTTTTTCTCCACATCGATTTAAAACTGCTCAACAAATATGTTTTCAATATCAACATTTGTTCACATTGTCTCTAAATACCAAAAACCGACAAAATAATGATTTTCGGCCGATTAATCGGTCGGAAATAAATCAGATTATTTCTGAAACATTTGTAAAAAAAATCAAATTATTTTTGAGAGCAAAAATCTCTATTCAAAATTTTAATGATATCAAATTATCTTAAAAGCCATAGAAAAACTATTACTCTACCATGATTTTCTTTCACAAGGAAGACTTAAAATTTTGAAAACTCTTATCTACAAAAAACGCTTAGGCTCTGATTTTTTTAATTATGTATATAAAATTGCTGATTCTTTAGTCAGGAGAGTGCTTGCAAATAAAATTTCTAATGTCAGCAAAATCGAGCTGATTGATAGCAACAAAATTAGTAAGTTCAGCAAAAGTTTTGCTAACACTTAGTTGATTAAAAATTAAAAAATCCTTGCTAAAAGTTAATAAAATTTTTGGTGAATATTACTAGACTGAAAAAACTCAAAAAATTTGTAAAAAAAAATTATACTTTAGGTGATTTATTTGCTGAAAATTGTAAATATTAGCTTTCAACTACTTACATCAATTGTTGTCTAAATGATGGCATATTTTAAAGGAAGACAAATGTCTTAGATAATTCTAGAAACGAAACGAAAAAATTATAAAATATATAAAGGGAACATAAAAAATTACCTAAGAAGTGTGTCATTGTCTTTCGCTTTAGTATGTCTACCTGAAAGTATATTTGTTTGCAATTTCAAATTGCCAATTTGACCACACTACATTAATAACACTGTGCTCGAATCGGACACTTTTTTTTTGTAACAAACGGGGCACCCGGTGGGTAAACCTAATTCGAGTACGCTGAATCCTGTGGTGCTAACCGTTTTTTTAGGTTAGCTCTTGTTTAAAAGATAATTAAGATTGAAAATTATGGTTCCCTCCCATACAAAGTAAATATTTAATATCATATATCTACAGTACTATAATAGTCTTAGTCTTAGAAATTTGTGCACGTTGATTATTTGATAGTGTTAATAGTCATGGGAAGTTCTATAATAGCCAGAGTCTTAGAAATTTGTGCACGTTGATTATATTATGAATAGTCATGGGAAAATTGGGAGGGATCATACTAGTGGGCGTGGCAGCTCCCATACAAAGTGAATATTAAGCTCATATACAAAATTAATATTAATATTAAATATCTAGGGTTCTATATTAGCTATATAGCCACAAATTTTGTACGAGTCCATCAATTACAAATATTGGTAGTCGAACTGAAAATGGGCGGAATGCAATATTCACTTTTAGGTGACATTTGTTGGAATTTGCAAGAGGAAGATAATGATATAGAAGAATCAGGAAATGAAAATTGAAAAAATCATGAAAAATTTATTTATTAAAAAAAAAAAATTATAAATCACTTTAAAATTGTTGTAGTCAATTAAATTTTGTTGCAAATAGTTTATTGTTGATGTTGTTTCATAAAATGTTCTCAATTTCATACATTTAAAATCAATAAATGGTAAAAAAAACTTAAAAAAATTGTTTTTTTTAGGTACTTGGAACCATAATTTTCAATCTTAATTATTTTTTAAACGAGAGCTAACCTAAAAAAACGGTTAGCACCACTGGATTCAGCGTACTCGAATTAGCTTTACCCGCCGGGTGCCCCGCTTGTTACGTTTTTGAGCTAGCACAGTGTAATCATTTTAAACATATAGTTTACAAATACACATTGAATTTTCATTAAATTTAAATAATTTATTATGTCTTTAATTAAATTAATAGACAATTACTTTCACAAGCCGGTGACAACAAAAAATGTAAATTGTTTCAATCCACAAATTTGTTTTATGTCTGCAATCTTCCATGATTGATTTTTTATATGTCTTACAAGAGTTGTACTTTTTAGTAGCATTTTCCTCTTCTCTAATACATCTTGTCATGCAGCGACATTTACTTCCTTCTGCGTATATTTTTCAATCTGGTTGTCGTCCACACTATTAATGTGCTTATCACCACAATTTTTTTACCAAAAAAATTTAGTAAAACATTAGTAAATATCAGTAAAACATTAGTTTTACTTTACTTTAAGTGCTGAATAAGTATAAGTTTTAGCTGAAAACATAATGTTAGCAACAAATTTGCTGAAAACTTGTATACTTGATTTACAAAACGTTTTACTAACTTTTCTGCTAACTTATTTGTTTGAGTGTAGTAGTCCTGTTTCAAGTGAATTTTTATTTGTTTTTAAACAAATAAATTCATTTGCGGTCTTCACCTACATAATTTAGATTCAAAAGTGGTCAGTTTCTGTCCCTCTTTTTATCCCCTTAATTTGAGATTGTCACTTTCTTTCTTCTATTACATATCCAATTTTTATCAAAATTGGTAGTTACCTCTGGAGTTACCTTCCTGGTAAGTATACTACAAAAAATTTTGTTCAAATTAAATAAATTATTTTTTAATCAACAAAACTACGATAAACATCATATTTAATTTACTCAACAAATTTGTTGTTGATCCATCATATTAATATTATTTACGCAAATTTGTATGTCTATTAAAATACATGAATAAAAAAGCTATACCCGATTAAAAAAAATGATATGGAGCTTTATATAGTCATATAAATTTCTAAGTGACGCTACATATATTCTTATTAATTTTCATCCGGAATATGAGCCAATATCTACTTGTATGGGTTTCGATCTAATCTGATGCAATTAGATAAAATCCCAGTGTAATTATATCCGAATTATGGCCCGATGGATTGTATTAGATTGTATCAGTATTGAATCTAATTGTATGAATTTATATCTAAACTGATACAAATAGATATAAATATATAAAAACCAAATATGTTTGTATTCGGATTTTTTAATTTGGATACAGACTAATATAGAGCCCTCAGACTTTAAAATTGTTAATATATAGTTTTATATAAAAGAAGATCTTCATTTTGTTCGGTATGGAGCGATATATCTTTACATATATCTACGAATAGGTCTAGATATCGTTTTATCCAAAATGAAATATTTTTTTTTTAATATTGCACTATATGTTATTAACAAATGACATCGAGTTGTTAGTACATATTTTGCATATTTTGCTATAGATGCATATTTTTGCATTTTTTTGCTTTAAATGTATATTTTTACTTATTTTGCGTTAAATGCATATTTTTATTTCATTTTGCTTAGTTTTTCGTAAAAAATCAATATATTTATTACATATTTGATCAACTAGCATATAGACAAGAGAGGATCCAAGCTGCTCAAGCCCTGTTAAGTGTTCTTCTAAGTTTTATGTGCAAACTAGGATTAAGAGAGACAGTTTTTAGCTTTTTTTTTTTAATGCATATTTTTTAATGTAAATAATTAAATTTTATGTTAATTTGTGCAAAACGTATGCAAATTAACTTTCAAATTTAATTAAAATTGCTTAAAAACATGAAAAATCGCTAATCTCTTTCCGGGTTTTTTTTTTATTTTCCTTCAAAAATATCAAAAAAAAAAATAAATAAAGCATAACTTTTATTGCATATTTTGATACTTTTCATGCATGTTATAGGCGCCTAAAACACGCTTTTTTATGCATGAAGTTCCTATTTTTGATTTGTATTATATCTAATTATAAAGGGTGTCTCAAGAAGAACACAATTTTTAAATCTGGCAACATTCGAAGTGTCATTGTTTGACATTTGAATAATTGTTATTGTTTGCTAGTAGAAGGTACGAGGTTGGTAAAAATGGAGCGCTACACGAATGAACAACGCATTCTCATTGTGAAATTGTTTTACCAAAATGGTGAAAGTTTTGCGGCTACAGTTCGCAAATTGCGATCAATTTGGGGTCACAATAATGCTCCAAAAGAGTCAACTGTAAAGAGATTAATGGATAAATTTGCCGAAACTGGGTCTGTTAGTGATGTAAAGACAACAACGCGCCATCGACCAGGTCGATCGACCGAAAATGTCGCAGCTGTACGTGATGATGTCGCTCAAAATCCATCCACCTCAATTCGACACCGAGCTCAGCAAATTGGTGTCTCCAAATCCACTTTGCAGCGAATTTTGACGAAAGATTTGCATCTTCATGCATACAAAGTTCAATTGACTCAGCAACTGAAGCCAGCTGACCATGGACAGCGAAGGGAGTTCGTTAATTGGGTATTGGAGAGACAACATGAAAATGCTGATTTTGCCGATAAAATCATCTTCAGTGACGAGGCCCATTTTCATCTTGATGGCTTTGTCAATAGGCAGAATTGTCGGATTTGGGGTGAGGAAAATCCTCGAGTGATTCACGAGAAGCAAATGCATCCTCAACGTGTCACTGTGTGGTGTGGTTGTTGGGCTGGAGGAATCATTGGACCTTTTTTTTATGAAAATGAGGCAGGTCAAGCGCAAACAGTCAATGGTGTTCGGTATCGTGAAATGATAACCAGTTTTTTCTTGCCTAGAATTGAAGAAATAAATGTGGAGGGCATGTGGTTCCAACAAGACGGCGCCACATGTCATACTGCCAGAGAAACAATTCAATTGCTGCATCAGTCATTTCCCGGTCGTGTTATTTCGCGTTTTGGAGATCAGAATTGGCCGCCTAGATCGTGCGATTTAACACCATTAGATTTTTTTCTTTATCTGTGTTTTATTTAAAATTTAAAAATTGCGTTGTTCTTGGCGCAAAAATAACCTTCCGATGTTTTTTTTTTTTATTATGTATTTATTATGTATAGCATTTTCTGATAGGAGGATTACTTTTGCGCCACCTTATACATGTATTCGTACATAATTAGATTATCCTTATATAGTTCTATATGTCATATAAGATTATATATTTTTCGATATGTAATAAGATATAATTAGGTGTGGTATCGTATTAAAAAATGTATATGAAATAATTTTATATATGTATAAACATACATAAACTTATGTATTTTCATATGATAGTATGCAATGCGTATATATTTATGTAAAATAATGCATGAGTGTATGTAAAACTTTTTACTCGGGTAGCCACCTTTTAAATATAACAGTTTGTAATTTTTCTTAAAGTAATTTAAAAACAGTCGACACGTTTTTAGATAAATTCTTAGTGAAACAATTTCATCACTAACCGAAATTTCTACTATTTATTTGTTTACAAAATAACAACAAAAAGAGAGCACTATGGGACAATATACGCCCAAAAATGGATTTCAAATTAAAAATTTGCTAAAACTATATATATAAATTCCTGGGATTCCTAGTTGGAACATAGGGCCAGAAACTTTTAATTAGTATTTTTTTATTTTTATACTACATTTAGAATACACCAGAAACTAGTAGATTTAGTGTATTTTTAATTTTGTAGGAAAACTGAAAAGAATAATTTGGTTTTCGATCCCAATATAGAAAAGCATTACCATATAAGTGGTTATATAAGTACATATTTTATAATGGCTAGTACTTACATTTCTCATTACAAACTTCATTACTTTTATATGGTGATGCCTCGCAAAATAATGACTCACCATTACTAACCACCTTACGAAAAATAGAAAAATATGTGGTTTCGTATGCCTACAAATATAACACGGTGTTACAAAATAGAAAAAATTTAATATACTTTTAAAATGACCTAGTATAAGTTGTAAGCCTCTTCGAGTAAATCATTTTTCAATTTTCAGAATTTTGAATACACCCTCAAAATCTGAAATTATCTATAAAAAAAAAAAACATTTATATATTTGGAAATACCAGGTAAAAAAAAATCGGTTACAAAATGACTTAGTTACAAATGTTTAAATGCCCGAGTCGTAAAAAATGCTCTTTTTCCGTAATCTCTAAAATTTGGGGGTATATTGCAACTTTTCAAACTAGTTTTGTAATACACTCAGTTAGACTTACAACCTACACTAGGTCATTTAAAGAGCGTTTTTTCTGTGTAGAACAGTGTAATTAATTTTAGCAATAAAAATGTTTCTGGCCCAAAGTGCTTTTTTTACAAAAATTAATTGAAACAAATCTTTTTTTAAAGATTAGGTATATTATAAAAGAGTTATATTCGGCAAAACCGGCATGTTTGCCACTTACACTGCTTATCATTTGCGCTTTATTTTTCGTCATATTTAAAGTTTAAGAAATAATTTAATGAAACTTGTTGCGGTTTCTTAAAGTGCTACGAGGTCACTTTAGTTTACGCAAATTCGAGCTATAAACTTTTACAATTAACGAAACACGGTGTTTCATAACTATAGAATCACTTTATTTGGAATCATTAGAACAAGTTCAAATCGAAGTTACGAAATCAGATCTAAATCTTATTTTGTAAAATTAACTTCCTTAATGATCTCCCAAACGCTATAAAATATTGCCAAACTTTAATGTATGCAGATGATGTGAAAATATTCCTTTCATTCAATAATCTAAACGATCAAGCTTTACTCCAGTACGATATTTTAAATTTTACTACTTGCTGTGAAGACAACTTAATGGATCTCAATACTGGAAAATGTAAATATATGATTTTTTCAAGATCAAATCCTACTAACGGCTGATACTTAATGAACAACGAATTGTTGCATTTGGTGCAAACATTTAATGATCTCGGTATATTACTAGACAAGCAATTGGATTTCAGATGTCATGTTTCAACTACTATAAATAAAGCCATGGGCGTGCTTGGATTTATTAAACGTTGGTCAAAAGAATTTTCCGATCCTTACACTACAAAGCAGCTTTTTACAACATTAGTCAGACCCATTCTGGAATATGGATCAATTATTTGGTATCCTTCTTGTAAAACTCGTACTCAATCTCTTGAATCTGTGCAAAAACAATTTTTGTTATTTTGTCTACTGGTCTCGGTTGGGATTACAATAATTTGCCTTCCTATACTAGTCGGCTTGCACTTATAAAACTACCTACTCTTAAAAGCAGACGACAAATGCTCAATGTAACATTTCTCCTAAAATTGATAAACGGTGCTATGGATTCTGAATATCTTTTGAGCAAAGTTAATTTACATATTCCAGTTTATTCAACAAGGAACTACGTGCCTTTACGTCTATCTGCTTTTCGAACAAATTACGCCAACGCTGAACCTTTTCGAAGAATTTGCGATGAGTTTAATCAACTATATTTTGTAGTAGACTTCAATAAAAGTATGGATGCTGTTAAACGTGATATAATTCGCCATCTTAATGAACTGTAGAATAATATGAAATAGTTTTTTCTTTTAAATAGTCTGTAAGGTTTAAATCTGTAGACTGAAATAAATAAATAAATAAAAAAATAAAAAGTCAAAAAACACCCAATTTAAGCTTTTTTAGAAAATGACAAAATTTGGGTGGAAGTTGTGCGAAAAATATTCCTGATGGTTGTCGCGTAAAATTTTCGAAATATATAACTACTAGAGACTATACAACAGTTATTAAACAAAGAGAAAATTAAGCTATTTGAGAAACTGAAATTTGGTTACTAGGACTCAAATTCGGTTATTACAAATTTTAGTCGTTTGGTACAACTGGTCATTAGTTTTCACAACAAAGTTCGGTTAATTCAACTGAATTTTAGTTCCAATATTCAGAAATCGAATGTAAATATCGTTGTACTAACTGAATTTATGAGTTGTTACCATTAAAATACACTTTTCAATTCGGAAAATTTTGCCAGGAAACTTGGAAAGGATAATTTTGCAACTAAATAATATTCGACATAAAGGGTGGTTAAATTGTAAGGGCCGATGTTGAATGTGAACTTAGGTGTGGTTCACATTCAACGCCAAGTTTTTTTCCGAATTTTATTTGACATTTCTCTATTTCAGACTTACTCAATTTGAACCATGGAGAGATACACAATCCAACAACGTGTTAAAGTTATCCAGACTTATTATGAAAATGGGCGTTCAAATCAAAATGCATATCGTGCACTTCGTGATTTTTTTGGTCAATTTGATCGTCCAAATGTGCGTACAATCGCAAAAATCGTGGAAAAATTCGAGCAAACCGGGTCTGTAGAAGATGTGAGAACACCAGTGCATGCTCGTACAGCTCGTACTGCAGAAAATATTGCTGCTGTTCGCGATAGTGTGGCTGAAGAGCCGTCCACCTCAACTCGTCGTCGTGCCCAACAATTGCACCTCTCACGCTCGTCGTTGATGAACATTATGCATAAAGACTTGCATTTACACGCTTACAAGGTGCAATAGGCTCAAGAACTAAAGCCTCTTGACCATTCCAAACGTCGTGAATGGGCAGAGTGGTGGCAAGAAATGGCAACAGTGGATGATCAATTTTCGAAGAAAATCATCTTCAGTGATGAGGCACATTTTCACCTCAGTGGATTCGTCAATAAACAGAATTGCCGCATTTGGGCGAATGAGAATCCAAGAGTGATTGTCGAAAAACCAATGCACCCACAAAGAGTGACTGTTTGATGCGGTTTATGGGCTGGCGGCATCATCGGGCCGTATTTTTTCCAAAATGAGGCCGGTCAGGCAGTTACTGTGAATGGTGTTCGCTATCGTGAGATGATAACGAACTTTTTATGGCCCGAATTGGAAGATGTGGATGTGGACGATATGTGGTTTCAGCAGGACGGTGCCACTTGCCACACAGCTAACGAAACAATGGCTCTTTTGCGCAACAAATTCAATGGCCGTGTTATCTCGCGTAATGGCGATGTCAATTGGCCGCCAAGATCATGTGATTTGACACCGTTGGACTTTTTTCTTTGGGGTTATTTGAAAGAAAAGGTGTACGTCGATAAGCCAGCAACAATTCAAGAGCTAAAGGATGAGATAATTCGGCACATTAAC
The DNA here is from genome assembly GCA_021234595.1 of Delia radicum. Classification (NCBI taxonomy): domain Eukaryota; kingdom Metazoa; phylum Arthropoda; class Insecta; order Diptera; family Anthomyiidae; genus Delia; species Delia radicum. Next base: position 15,744,273 of record CM037851.1, read on the forward strand.
GGCATAGAACCTCCATTATGCCTCAGCGTCATCGAAAATTTGGACCATCGGATGGAGGTGTGCCGCCGTGGTCGCGGCGCCCATTTGGCCTATATTTTGTTCCATACATAATTGAGTAATACCAATATATCATAATAAAATAAAATTACAATAATTTCCTAAATAGTTTGTGTTTTATTCAAAATCAACATCGGCCCTTGAAATTTAACCACCCTTTATTTCATCTCTTCATATAATTTAATTTTTTGCTTTTTTATGTGTATTTTCGATTTAAAATAATTACTTGCAATAATAAGTGGCGAAACGCATCAGCAATCTTCGAAAGGCTTTTCATTGAATTGAATGACGTACTAATAATAAGGAGTGTATCTCTCTTAGATAGCTTTGGTTTTGTGCTCTCGGGATTCTTCTTCCCGTACTCACTGTGATATATTCCAAAATTAAGCATAATTTTGTCCGGACGCTTATTTTTCGCACCACTATCACCAACATTTCGCCATTTCCTAAAAAGTCCTAAATTTGTTTTTTTTTGAGTTAAATATGTTCCGCATGGCGTTTTGTTTGAAACTAAATAAGGAAGTTAGTTTAACAAATTCAACTTTATATTTTTTTTTTTCAAAACATAGGTTTAAACTCGTTATAATGATTTAAATCGAAGTGCGGCTATAGTTATGAAACCCTTATTTTTCGCACCACTATCACCAACATTTCGCCATTTCCTAAAAAGTCCTAAATTTGTTTTTTTTGAGTTAAATATGTTCCGCATGGCGTTTTGTTTGAAACTAAATAAGAAAGTTAGTTTAACAAATTCAACTTTATATTTTATTTCAAAACATAGATTTGAATTCGTTATAATGATTTAAAGCGAAGTGCTGCTATAATTATGAAACACTAAGTTATACATTTCTATGCCGTGTTACGTCAATTTTGAAAGTGGATCGCTCCAATTTGCATAAACTAAAGTGCCTTTATAACTCTTTAAGAAACCGTCATAAGTTTGATTAAATTATTGTTTATACTTTAAATATGACGAAAAATGTAGTGCGTCTATAGTTATGATACGCAGTATATATAGTTGTTTAGAAATTAGACTGATCTACTTTCTCGACAAAGGAGATTCAAGCTAAACTTTCCGAGTCCTTTCCTTTATAATACTATTCGGAGGCTTTGTATGGCATAAACCGATTCTGATAAATTTTAATGTAGTTACAGAGTAAACACTTTTTAACAACTTGTTTTGAAAAATATTAAAAATATCAATAAAAATCTTATAGTCGCACTATCTAGAACCCAAACAATAAAGAAAATAAGATAAAACAACAAAATATATAAATTTAAACAAATTTTTGTAAAAATAATAGTCTCAGATTTCGTGTGGAATTAGTAGACATCGAGAAATGTGAGCAGCAACATTAGGTGGAAAAACCTTCTTAGCAATATAGGGGTAATTACCATTTTAGCATTGAACATGGATTTCGATAGAGTATTGGAAAAGTGCGGCAATTATGGACGTTATCAATTCGTTTTACTCCTATTATATGGTTATACCAACATAATGTCTTCAATGCATTATTTTTCACAAACAATTATAAGTTTTACACCAGAACACTGGTGTTATCATGAACAATTGGAAGGTAAATCATATGAAGAAATTGATGAGATCTATAAAAGATTTTCCAGTCCTAAATGTACTCTACTGGATACACTAGTAAATGATTCTGTACCCATCAAAGCTGAAGTGGGGGCATGTCGTGAATGGTTTTATCAAAAAGAAAATAATTATGAAAGCATAACAACAGAGGTAAGTTAGATTTTGTTGACGCCTTCGTTAATACAGTAAAGTAATTTTTGGTATTTTTAGTTTAACTGGGTTTGTGATGCTGCTTATCAATCCGCTGTTGGCCAATCTTTTTATTATTTGGGTGCCGTTTTAGGTACCATATCTTTTGGCGTTTTAGCAGATAGAATTGGTCGTTTACCCGCTATTATGTTAAGTACTCTATCTGGCGGTTTGGGAGATTTTCTAACTTCCTATGTTAACAATATTACAATGTTTTCCGTAAGCCGATTTATTTCGGGATTATCGACTGATACTTTCATTATGCTTATGTTTATATTGGGTAAGTATTAAATATACTCCAACAATATGTTTATTTGATTAAAAATTTATTTGAATTTGGAACTATAAAAGCATTTATAGTATAAATTAAGAAAATTATTATTTATAACTATCAGCTATTTTAAAAATTGTCGACACCTATTGAAAATGACGATGCATTTTTTTTTTTTTTTTTTTTTTTTTTTTTTTAAATTTATTTTCATCGGGATAAACATTAATTGCATTTATAGTAATTAAATGTGCTAAAGTCCCAAAACTTATTTAACAAATTGTGAAAAGCAATCTGATGTAGGCGTGTCCCTATCCGGATTTCATTCCTGCCTAAGGAAATCTTCAGGGGACTTTGTTATTAGAATTTCTAGAGATATTTGTTATGTTAAATCACAAACTCAATGAGAATTTCTTGTCCTCGTCTAGGAGCGAGATTCAAAATTTAAAATATCAAAGAAAAAACAAAAAATTGTCACAATTGGCTTTGTCATCTTCTCAAGGTTTTCTGATTTTATAGAAAAACTATGACATGCAAAGTTTCACCTTAAGAAGTCTTCGAATGAAAAGTTCATTAAAAATCAAAAAATTAAATTTTAAAAATTACTTAAAACTTAGAAGAGTTTTTTCATTCCTTTTATTTTTTGCTCTTAGTTTCTAATTTTCAGATCCGAGTCACTAGACTCGGGAGATACATTCACTTAAAAAAAGTAATTTCCATATCGCTGCTTGGTGAAAAGTTATATGGTGGTTTAAAAGTGAAACCAGAATTTTCCTATTTTTAAATTTTCACAGTTTTTTCACGTGATCGGCAAAAAGTACATATCACGTGATGGGTCAGAAAGTACTAGTTCCGTGGTAGGTGAAAACGGTACCAGTTTCCAAAGTTTCTACCACGTGATCGGTTTAAAAGTCCCTGCCATGTGATAACTCTGAAGGTACCAGGCCTATGGTAGGAGAAAATAAGACATTTTTGGCTTGGAATCTCTTTAGCATATATGTTCGTTGTTTCAAATTTGTTTTATTTTTTAACTTCATTTTAAAAATAAGAATAATGATGACAATTTAAAATTAAATTTTTTATTTATACTGAAAAACAACAAAATTGAACAACTTTAATATACCGGCACGAAAACCGTAACCGTTATTCGTTTCGGTTGCCATTCTTGAAAAAGTTTAAAAATGTTGGTCGATTTTTAGATAAGTTTTATTTTTCTAGTACACTAAAAATTCAAATATTTAAAAAAAAATATATATTTTTCCAAATTTCCATAAAAAAGTCTATTGATATAGTCAAATTTCTAACATTTTTCAAATTCAATTAAATTGTTTTAAATAATATACTAAAAATATACTCAAAATTTTTCAATATTTAACTAATCCCACTTTGGCTACGTACTTTTAGGAAAATTTTTAAAAGTTGTTCCATTTTTTTTCGCATCATATAGGACAACAAATACTGTTAGTTTGATTATTTTTAATTTATAACGAGCTTTCAGCCTCCATATATTTCCCAAAATAAAGCAAATCAAAAATATTAGCTAGGTTGATCTAGTATTTCGATCTGGCTAAAGATCTCATCAGAACCGAAGTTAGAACTGTTAATAACAATTTGTCTAAATGTATTATTCCTTTGCAGTTTTTGAATACCTAGACCCAAAAAAACGTACATTTGGTCTCAACATCATAACCGGTACATTTTATTGTGGCGGCCTTATGATATCACCTTGGATTGCTCTATGGGTACAAACATGGCGTACATATTTAATTATCGCCTCCTCACCGGTTCTACTAATCTTTGCCTACCCCTTGCTTACCTGTGAATCGGCAAATTGGTTATTGACTCGACAAAAGTATGATCGGGCAGTCAAGTGTCTAAAATGGGTAGCGAAATTTAATGGACGGCAGGTGGAAGAAAGTGTATTTGAGGAATTTGTCGAGTATTACAAGAAAAAAAATGCTGAAGAGCAAAAAATTAAAAACACAGACACGTTTATGGGTATGTTTAGGACCCCTAGATTAAGAAAATTTACCATTATATTGCTGATAAAGAGGTAAGAAGTTATTAATTTTTTTTTTTAACTTATGTGAATCTAAATCGTTTTTCTTTAATTAGTGGCATTATTACCATGGCTTTTGATATAGTTTCCCGTAATATGGAGGGATTAGGATCTTCTCCCTTTCAGTTATTCTCCATCACATCAATATGTTATATTCCAGCCGGTTTTACAATTATAGCCTTTCAGAATATTATCGGGCGCAAAGGCATGGCCACTACATCGTTATTAGCTGGTGGTATTATTACAGCCATTACTGGATTTCTTATCGCCTTTTCGGATCCAAAGTCGAATGCTATATTATTGGCAATAATGGTGGGTTTGGGCCGTTATGGTGCTACGGTAGCCTATGATGCCGAAGTACAATATTGTACAGAAATCGTACCGACCAGTGTACGTGGACGTGCTGTTTCCAATATACATGTTTTGGGTTATGCCTGCAGTTTCCTAAATTCCTATGTCATTTATTTGGCAAACTATTATAGACCGTTGCCTTCGATATTTATTAGTGCTATAATGTTAGTTGGAGCTGGTTTATGTTTACTTTTACCGGAAACTTTAAATAAGTAAGTTTTTTTTTTTTTTTAAATACTGAATAAGTAGCTCTATTTATATATATATTTTTTGTCTTTCAGAAAACTTCCTGAAAGTTTAGCTGATGGTGAAGTATTTGGCCTTAATGAAAAGTGGTATTATTTTCCTTGTTTTAGTAGGAGAGAAAACAATTTGAAGGCTGTGAATGATGTGAAAAATAGCCAAATTAATAAAAGTTCTAGTTTGTAGTAATTTAAGTAGGAAATCCTAATAAATTGATAAACTTTAAATTAAGAAAATTTTTAATTTATTTATAGGCCTACAGAGAGTCATTTATAGTGAAGATGAATGATTCTTACCTAGCAATACGAGCAAAATGTTTGTTACTTTGGAGAAAATTAGATTTTAAATTTTATCATTCCAAATTCAAACGATTTACAAGCTTTCCAACTATATACAGTTTGTATAGATCCTACCAGTTGTTCCCTGATTTATAATATACCAACTTAACAAACATATACTTTGTTACTGGTTGTTTTAAACACCGGAATGTATTTATCAGAAAACTCAATACTCTTTCTAAGGAATTTTCTGTAAAAAAAGGCTTATCTGCAGCCATACCTTAAGAAACATATGTTTTAAGTTTCAGACTTTTTGCCCATGGGGCAAAACGTCGAGAGTAGACCTCTACACAATTTTTTCCCGTCGTCCTTAAAATTTTTAAAAAGCCCATCTTAGCGGATATCTACTTGAGAGATGGAACCTACAAACCAAATTTCAAGTTCGCAAAATTTGCTGTTTGTGCAGGCCATAAAAATGAAACTTTTCCGCTTTTAAGCCTTAATTTTAACAACGCTTCAGGCAAAAATTCATTCTAAAAAGTACATTATTTGTGAATTATCACATACACATATTTTGCTAGCCAAAATGTTAAAGGTGGGACCTTAAGCGCTCCCCTTTTTGTTCCTCACGGAGAAATTTTTAAAAATCCACTCTAAACTGATGTGTAAGCGAGAGTTGGATCTTAAACACCATACTTATAATTTCTAGCTTTGGCAGTTTGGTCAGAACGTTAGAGTGAAACTTTTCCAATATATGTCCCTATGAGTGAGTTGGATCCCATTCGAATAAACATATATTTTAAATTTCTATCTAGGCACTGCGTCAACGGGGAGACCTTCGCCTTCTTGTTCCTTCCCGTGGGAATTTAACCACTATTTTCCACGTTCCTCATCAGAAATGGTAAAAGGTAATATTCGAAGGAATATATATTTAAATTGTCTAAATTCTAGCCAAAGGGGCTCGAACTAACCGCTACGGGGCAGACTTTCTTCTCTTCCCATATGAACTTTAATAAATCGTGTCTAAGCAGATGTTTACGCGAGATTATGAACCCAAATACCAAATTTCAAGCTTCTCCCTTTAGAGGTTTGACCAGGCGACAAGGGGTGACTTTCCCTTATCTGTCCCTACCCAAATGAATTAAAATATCCATCCAAGTGGATGTCTACACTGAATTGACCACACATACACATTTTTGGCGGCCGGGAAAAGGGGGTGAATATACCCCTCCCAGTAAAAATTTAAAAAAATCGTTTCCAAGCGAATGTCTTCTCTGGAAAACTTTTCAAGTTCCTCAAGGAGACTTTTCCTCCTTTAACCCGAATTTTACGACGTTTCTGAACAAAATTCCAAAAAGCACCATATCAGTGCTTAGGTTTTTTTCGCAGGAAAACATATTCAGAATTTCAACGTTTAGCCAATGGAGTTGAGGCAAGCAGCGGGGTAGTAATTTTCCCATTCATGGCGTTCTCCGTAAAAATATCCCGAAATACCGGCCTTGCGGTATTTCGGGATATTTTACTAATTTCTATTCGAAATTAGGAACTCTAATGCCAAATTTCAAGTTAGTCGCTTAAGCGGTTTGTCCAGGCCACCAATGGGGAGACTTTTTCCCCGTTTTAACCCATATTTTACTACGTTACTGGAAGGAATTCCAAAAATCATCATATCAGTAAAATAATTCTTTTCTAAGGAACACATATTCAAAATCCTAAAATTCAGCTTTCTAGCAAAAGTAGTTTTGGCTGGCCGTCAGACTTCCCGGATTATGCATCCCAGTAGGAATTTTAAAAAATTGCGTTACTGAGTCAATCAGTAACGCTATTCCAAATACCACAAATTTTACTTTTAAAGTCCCGCTGCCAATAGGCGTTTTAAATGTTCACAAGTTTTTGTGGGCAAATTAACACTTATTTTTACCTTTTAAAATAAAGAATTAAATGGACGTCCGATTGACTAACTTTAAACTCTTGAAAATTTAAAATTAATAAAAATGACTTTTTAAAAATTTTTAAATTTTCAAAAAAAAATATCGAGTACATTGACGAAACCGAATTCTTTCTAAAGCTTCTTCCAGTTGTAGAACTGGTTCTGGAACAGTGAAACCTTACATTTTGACTTTCAGAAATCAGAAAGTGTTCCATGAAACCAGTAGTAAAAGAACATGTAATAGACAAAATTCATATACAGAGAGAGTTTTGTTGGACGAAAAATAATGAAAATTTTCAGTAAATCAATGAAATTTTTTCCCACAAAATAAACGAAAATTTTCTTAAAATTAATAAAAAGCTTCTCATACTTTTTATAAAACCAGTTTTTTAATGGAACTTCTTCATTGAGAGCATGAAACTTTTTTTTTTAAACTCAACTTAATGAGAATTGTAATGTACTATTTTCAGTCCAATTTCTTTGATTTAATGCAAAAATTTATTAGACTAGAGTGGCACTATGCACCGCGACCAGAAGTTGGTATTTTGTTTTGCCAACGAATACACCCTATAGGTTCAGGCTCCCTACGAAGCCAACTATCCTATCAGGTAAACAATTCCAATCGTCCGATTGCGTCACTATTCGACCACCAAAATAACGCACCCTCCTGTAGGAGAGCCTCGGACATTTGCAGAGAACATGCTCTGAGGTCTCGGGTTCCAATTCACAAAACCTGCACGTTTCCGTAGAGGATCGTCCCATCTTGTACAATTGGCCACAGTATCCCGTGAGGTAACCCGGCACGGTCCTTAGTTCGCCCCTCGTCATAGACAAGAGTTTCCGCGTCTTCTCCCCAGAGGGAGATATAAACAGCCTCGACTGTCGCTGCCCAGGCGATCTGGCACAATAGGCCCCAAACTCCGACCCCCTCCATCTTCTGAGCCTCTCTCTGACATACCCATTGGGTACGCCACAGAAGGGTTCAGGGCCATTAATATCATGCATATAATTCTCTCAATACAGGCAATCGGTTATAAAAATATTGCTGGTTAGATTGATACAAAAAATTTCAAAATCAGTTCAGAGCACAGTGGTTAAATTGACAATATGCAACTATACAAAATTTTAAATATTATCTTCTTTATCAATATCATTTAAACAGAAGACACACGTTGGAAGGCACTCCTGCAGCACCTTAAACTGCTGTTGGTTTATTTTTAACAACTTTTTTTTACAATTTAACGTCAACGACCGCATATAAAAAAAAGACTTAAATCAACAATATGTAGCAAAAAAAAATCATAAAACAATTATCATAAATCTCTTGTTTAGATTAGGAAGAGTATATATACTAGGCTGCTTCTTATTTTTGAAAACTTCGAATTTTTGAAGAGACAACCCTGGGTATGATTACGATTCATGAAAAAAAAAATAAAAATTGTTTATTTTAAAAAATTATAAAAAAAAATAATATTTGTTTTGTTGTATTATATTTAACCCCGACAATACAGAAAAAAAATATTTAGTTTTAATAAGGTTGTTAACCCTTAACCACACTAGGTCAAAAAAAAACTGTCTAAAATTTTGCATTTTTGTCAAAGCTCCACTTATGTATAAAAAAATAAAAAAATAAATTATATTTTTGGAGAAAGAACAATTGTTTCTTATTTTATTTGATCCCAATTACTCAGTTCCAAAACAATAAATATTTAGCGCATCGTTAACCCATGTTTTCCGTACATCCGGAGAAACCCATTAATAAGTTTCATCAATTTTGGTCCAATATAACAATTTCATCATTTCATAAACAACAAGAATTATAATGACCATATCATAGTATCCACGATTTTTTTTTCATACAAAAATAATAAAATCCTTATTCTTTCATCTTTACATTTCATAAATATGATGAAATTGATTTTGTTGTTTATGAAATGTTTAATAAATACTATAAAACGCTACATTGGACGACAATTGCTTAAACATGTCATAAATATGAAGAAGATTTTCCTTTGAGTATAGGTCAAAATTGCTACATAAAATAAAGTTGATGGTTAAAACTGAATAATTGAAACTGAATTAATAAATATTTAAAAAAAAGTACAAAATTTTGTACACATGAGGCAAAAAACTGACATTTTAATAATGTTATTTACTTTTTCTCTGTTTGAGTCCTAATACTTACCAAAACTTGCTCATCATCAAAATCACCTCATTTACAAATTTTCGTTTTCTTTTTCGATTTTTTTGTCGGGACTTTTTCGGGCTTCGGTGAATAACGGTTAAGGATCTTTATTTTGTGGGACAATTTTGACCTCCGGTCAACATGGGCTAGCGATGTGACAAAAATTTAATATTTCGGAACTAAGTAATTTTGATCTAACTAAACAATTTACAATGTAAAATTAAATTAGTTTAACAAAATTATATATTTTTTGTTTTAATCAAAAATACTGAATTATCTACAAATCCGACAAAATTAAATCGATCCACACGCTAAATGGATTTCCGCTTCAGAATTCTATGTTTTTTAATTCTCATGATGTGTTTAAAGAAAAGCGACCAAAATTATTTTAATGTTTGCAACCTGTAATTTTTTTATAATTTTTTATTCACAATTGCAGCTTTGAAAATACGTAATGCTAAATTTTTGTTGGCCTAGTGGTGTTAAGGGTTAATAATCTTATAAAAGCTAAATATTTTTTACTGAGTATTTGGGGCTAAAAATAATATAAATAATAACTTATATTAATTTTTTTTTTTAAGTTTTAAAAAACTATTTTTATGAAAATATGCCCTTTTTGAAAATCGCCAAATTTTCAAAATCTGGTACCGATCCCTAAATTTTTTTGGTAATTTTTTAAAAAATTTGAGAATTTTTTTAATGAATCCCAATCTAACTCAGGGTTGTCCTGTCCAAAATTCGTAAATTTGTTTTTTAAGAAGCAGCCTAGTATATACAAATTATAATAGCTACTAAACGGTAAAACTTACTTAATAGACTATGAAAAATCATTAAATGCCCTGTAGAAAATACTTCGAAAAGGTGAAGTTCGCCAATAACTAGTAGAGTTTTATAATATTGTAATTTTCAACACTTCGGACTTTGAAGTTTAAGAACTAATGTCTTTTTTAAGTCGACCTAAAGCATAGAATATATGTCAAGAATATTTGGGAATATTTTCGTTACTCTGCATAATTGGCATGCTTCTTCTAGTTATTGCCAAGCTTTTACACAGAAAGAATTTTAGTGGACGAAAATTAATGAAAAATTTATGTAAACTAATAAAGCTTTTCTTAACAGAGTGAACTGATTTTTTTTTTTTTTAATTTATGAAAAGCTCCATAATTTTTATGAAACTAGTTTTTTAAAGCAACTTCTCTATTGAAACTTATAATAAATAAAATAATATTTTCATAAAAATTTGCATTAGTTTAATGAAATGTTTCAGTGGACGAGTTATAGTGCAACTTCACTGCTTCTATGCAAAAATTTATTAATACCATGCAGAGAATAATACTTTCAGTGTATTACTATAAGTGTACTGCAGTGTACTACTTAATAAAAGCTGTATGTGTCCAAATTAATTGGTTAATGGATACTGGCTGGTGTAAAAAATCTGTATTTTTGTCAAAAAATCGAGAAATTTTATTTTACGTTGAAATGTTTTGCAGAATAATTTGGGCGGTTTATAATAAATGCATGGACCTATGATTGTTGAAAATAAATGCTACACAAAGACGCATAATAACGGAAATGTTCAGTAAACTAATGTAACTTTTCTTTATAAAGAAAAGGAAAAATTTCTTAAAATTAATGAAAAGCTTAGTACTTTTTATGAAATCAGTTTTTAAGGAAACTTTTTCAGTAAGTGAATGAAACTATTAACTAATGAAATGATATTTTTCATAAAACTTTATCAAAACTTGCATTAGTTTAATTCAAAGTTTCAATGGACGAGTTCCAGTTGCTTTTATGCAAAAATAAATTCATATCATGTTATAGAAACATCTCTCTTATTTTCATATTATTCTCTTGTGTACAATAATAATATAGTATTTATTATCGATATGGAAATCTTCTGAATTATCCTGTGTCAAATCTGTGCTGCTTTATGCATGCGAGACGTGGAACACAACAGAACACGAGATAAACTCCCTACAAGTGTTTGTTAATCGATGTCTCCGAAGAATCCTAAAAGTTTTTTGGCCTAACACCATTTCCAATGGAGAACTTTGGAGACAAACTAACCAGCGGGCAATCTATATAGAAATAATAAATCGCAAATGGCGTTGGATTGGTCACACGCTGCGCAGACCTCCAGGTGACGTTGCCAAAATCAACATTGAGTGGAACCCACAGGGTAGGACGAGAAGAGTAGGCAGACCGTCTCACACATGGCGCCGTCAACTAAATATAGAAGTCATATCTACTAATCAAAGCTGGCGAGAAGTGAAGAGAATATCATCCAACCGGTCCGAATGGAATAAATTCGTTGTGGCCCTTTGTTCCCAATAGGAACCACAGGACATAATATAATATATTTATTATCATATTCCTCTCTCTAACTACAGAAATATTATAGTTGCGCCAAATATATGAGATGATCAGTCTGTTTTTTATGAGCGTGTTCGCTCTTTTAGTGTCATTCTTGTTTAAGATTTGGTAAAAGAAGTTGTGAAAAGCAGTCAGTCCGAACAAATTAAATAATATTAAACAAAAAGACATAAAAATATAAAAACATACAGTGATGTTACATGTAATGGTGATATTTTTAGTGGGATAAGAAATAATTTGGTAAATTGAAGTTAAATGAGGTTATTGTTTGTTATACATAAAAGTGTTATAAATTAAGTAAAAAGTGATTTATTTTTAAATTTGTTGTATTCACGCAAAATAATATGTATTAAAAAAAAAGTGAAAGAGATATGAAAGAAAATTTTTTTAAAAAATACACGTGCTTTTAAGTCAGTAGTATGATATAATCATAATATGTCTGCAAAAATCATAATATAGTAATAAATGATGACGAAATTATTTTCCATTATCATAACATGATAACTAGGACTATAATATGGTTATAGTTCAAATATTGTGATTGCTACAAACATGTTATGATCTTTCTAAATGTATTGTGAAATTGTAGTCTTAACAATATTTGAATGCATATTTATGCTGTAATCACATATTTCCATTATTTTATTTTTCCTTACAAAATAAGTTTTGTGCTAAAAAGAGAAAATTTAGTTTTTCGTTTTTAGATACTAAAATAAAAAATTTATGTAAACATCACAATTATGTAAGTCCTTAATAACACAAATCGTATTTGGCAGAGCATAGACAATTTGAGTACTTAAATTATTTTAAAATATAATGTTTCTGCAAGGATCATCCCAAAAAAAAGGTTGCTGACTATACTGACTTTTTTTATTATTAGTATACCTAGTCTGTTTTATGGGTGTATTATTGAGAAAATCGAAAGTGCTGACATGTCTAACATCAATTTTAAGTGTTATTAACATTTCTTGAATAAAATTCCATTGGGGATCGTAAGACGTATTTTAAATCCAAATAACAAAGAAAATTTAGATAAAACATCAAATAAAAATTAAAATGCAATATTGTTTAAAACAATATCATTAAATTTGTTATACAATTAGTACAGCCACAGAAATGTAAGCAGCAACATTAATACATCTTGCAAAAAAATAAATAAAAAATTCTCTTTAAAAAAAAAAACATGGATTTCGATAGAGTATTGGAAAAGTGCGGCAATTATGGACGTTATCAGTTCGTATTACTACTATTGTATGGTTATACCAACATTATGTCTTCATTACATTATTTCTCACAAACAATTATAAGTTTTACACCAGAACACTGGTGTTATCATGAACAATTGGAAGGTAAACCATATGAAGAAATTGATGTAATCTATAAAGGATTTACAAGTCCTAAATGTACTCTGCTGGATACAATAGTTAATGATTCTATGCCCATTAAAGCAGAAGTGGGAGAATGTCGTGAGTGGTTTTATCAAAGAGATCGTAATTATGAAAGTATAACAACAGAGGTAATTTTTGTTATATGTAATTTCAATAACAGCCTTAAAGTATACTATAGTTTTTAATTAATTTTAAAAAAAATGTATTACACTGTGAAAATTTAGATGGTGATATTGTATTTTTTTTTTTACTTAAAGTTAAATTGGGTTTGTGATGCTGCTTACCAATCTGCTGTTGGCCAATCTTTTTATTATTTGGGAGCCGTTGTTGGTACCATTTCTTTTGGTTTTTTAGCCGACAAGATAGGTCGTCTACCGGCCATTGTATTGACTACCTTAGCCGGTGGCTTGGGAGATTTTATAACTTCATTTGTTCATAATGTTTACATGTTTGCTATAAGCAGATTTATTTCTGGCTTATCCACAGATACTGTATTTATGCTGATGTATATTTTGAGTAAGTACTATAAGCTTATCTTTTCTAAAACTATATCATTAATTCCAGGAAACATCATTAAAAAATTATTATTTTTTGACCTCATATCATACGATTTTTGTTATATTTTGAACAGGATGACACTATGGAGCAATATAGATAATAACGCCTTTAGATCTTTGACATTTCAAAAACTCGCGATTTTACTCACGTTTTACAAAAACTTTAAAGTAGTTTGTTAAGTAGATGCCTTATTTCAAAAATTCACAAAATATCTGAAAGTTGTCTTCTTTTACGATTTGTAATCCAAAAATACCCGATTTTTTCTAAAAATGGATTTTTACTGCTAATGCTATTTTTGAGTGCATTTAGAACTTTATCCATTTATTTTTTGAAAATTCATAATTATTTATAAAAAAATTAAACCCAGCAATTTAAGTTTTTTAGGAGTTTAACTTTTTTTTGTACAAAACATGAAAAAATAAGATCATATAGCATTTTGAACAGCTATGTTTCAGACAGGTTTTTGGCGCATTACAATAATTTAAAAAGCTCTTGAAACGTGGCATTGTCTTCTAAAATATTTACTATTAAAAAACTACTTATTAATAATATTGCAAATGCAATTACTTGTAATGTAAATGCAATCTTTAAATGCATTTTTTATTATATTCCCCCCTTGCATTTGCATTAAAAGTAATTGCATTTGCAGTTATATGCCTTCATTATTGCTTTTAAAATTATTCAATTGCTTTTAAAATTATTAAAATGCGATCGTAACTGTCAGCTGTTCAAATTGTCAATGGTTTTTCCTATTTTTTTATTAAAAAAATAAAAAATCCTAAAAACATAAAAATGTTTGGTTTTTTTATGGAAAAATTAAGTAAGCTTTCTTAAAAGCACCTATTGCTATTAAAAAACTTATATTATACTTTTTCTATGATATGAACTCTAAATAAAATTTGTCAAATTTTTTTATTTTATTTATCGCACGATTTTTAAGATAAATTTAAAAAATTGTACATTTTTTGCAGTCAATCTACTCGCAGGGAATACCAAGCATATTATGTTGTACATGAAAGAAAAGATTTAATGACAAAGAATCAAGAAATCCGACTATAGAGTAAAAAAAAAGTGTACGCAACATTGGCCATGAAAAGCTAAAACAAATGGGAGCACTAAATTCGGCTATGCCGAATTTTGTATACCCTGCATTAATTGTTAAAATTTTTTAAACCAAATTTCGGGAAAAATCGAGAAAATAGTTTTGCAAGAACAAAAATAAATATTAATAAATATAAAAAAAAAAAATCGTTGTCAAATAAATTTCAAGAAAAATATTTCGCTGAATAAATGTTTAGCATTTTTTCAAGCAATGTATTTTTAGCGCTTTTTAAAAAAACATATTATTATATTAATACGAATTTGGTTTAATCGAGAAGATGTTAGAGCTTCTGGCGATATTTGTAACGTCTTTTACATTTCCCGAAAATCTTTTTTCACTTATATTATAAATATTTAAAATAAATGGCAGCTCTAAGTAACTACAGTAGACTCGCGGTAACGTGAACTATTAAAACCTGAGCGTGTTCACGTTTGCGAAGTTGTTCATGTTTACGAAGGTGTAATTTTTTACATCTTAAAAATAAAATAGACATATATTTAACTCAAATTCATATATTTTTTTATTAATTCATATTCATATTTGCTTTGCTAAGCTAGTCACGCTTGATCCTCTTTTTATTTTTTTATTACATCCACTTTTTCCTTTAAAAATAAAAAATTAGGTAGTTTTTGCGACATTTTTCACGACACACTTTATATTAAACTAAAAACAAAATAAGCAAATCAACAGCGCGCGTTACACAAAATGCCAGAATATATTCATAAGCAATCATTTACGGGGATTCCCAATTTTTAAAAAAGTTGTGATTGCTTAAAAATGTTCAAAAGAAAACAACGTTTTCTATGTTCCATTAATTTTACATTTTTTCATGTTATAGGGCTTTCTTATTGTGTTCACGCTACAGAGTAGTCAGTGTAAAAAAAATTATGTTCATGCTAGCCGGTGTTCACTTAAGGCGGTGTTTTTGTTATCGAGAGTCTACTGTATATAGGCAATATAGGTATAAAAATACTTGTTATTTCAAGTACTTCAACGCTGCTCACGAATAAATATGAATTTCGTTAATTTTAGACATATTTCCATAAAAATAAATAATAATTTTGACATACATTTTAGCCTTTAAACCTGAGATTGGGCCGCTAAAAAAATATGTTTCCCTTATTTTTTCGACTTCATCTCATATCTGAGTTTCATTAAGATCGTAGAAAACCCATCGGGAGACTCTCCTTGTAGACTCTCGGGTAGAAAAAAAAAATTATGTTTTAGTAAAATCAGCCATGCAAATTAGTACAAATTTTAGACATTTATAAATAGAGGAATAGAGGAAGAACTTTAACTAAAAATGATTCCATTAACAGTTATTGTAAAAATTATATTCACAAATTTTAGGATTTAATCTTTTCACTAGCGACTTTTTGTTTGTGGATATATTTCTATTTTGACTTCTGATTCTTATTAGGAGTCCTTAAATCAGAAAGAAAATGGTTTACACATATGTAGCCTCCCCCTCCTACCCATAAAAAAATGAGTCCGAAAATCGATTTTTTTAAACTTCTCAGCCCATTCTTACCACTAAAACATTCGGAATACAAAAAATATTTTTTTTTTTTTTTTTTTTTTTTTGGTCAATATTTGAAGCTACGTGCCAAATTTTGAGATTCCAGCTTTATTAGTTTATGAGATACAACAAACTTCTCTTTTTTCGGAGATAAAGACTGATCCAACAAGTCTGACTTTGTTAACAAATATCGCCCCTATATAGCGTTGAAGAACAGTTTAAGCATATAATGATTTCCTTTATTTTTCTAATGAACGTATTTAAATAAAAATATAAGTTTTATTTCATTATCATATTTTTTATATTTTTTTACAACTGCAGTGCATAAGGGTAGTGAAAGGGTTAAGCTCAAAATTTAAAGTAATTTTAAAAACTTTTTTTTTTTTAATTTTCTAGCCTTTGAGTATCTTAGCCCAAAAAAGCGTACATTTGGTCTTAATATTATCACCACTACATTTTATTGCGGCGGTCTTATGCTCTCTCCCTGGTTTGCTCTCTGGGTACAAACATGGCGTAAATATTTAATTATAGCTTCTGCACCGGTTTTATTAGTTTTCGTCTATCCATTACTCACCTGTGAATCGGCAAATTGGTTATTGACTCGACAAAAGTATGATCGGGCGGTAAAGTGTCTAAAATGGGTAGCCAAATTTAATGGACGCCAAGTGGAAGAAAGTGTATTTGAGGAATTTGTCGAGTATTACAAACGAAAAAATGCTGAAGAACAAAAAATTCAAAACAACGATACATTTTGGGGTATGTTTAGGACCCCCAGATTGAGAAAGTTTACCATTGTATTGTTGATAAAAAGGTAAGAAGAATCGAAAAATCAAATTTCTTTTTAAAAAGATTGTAAATTTGTTCTTCTAATTTATAACGTCCGTATGTTTACAAAAATAAAGCTAATTTATTATTTTAGTTCGGTTGATACATGTATATCGATCTGGCAAAAACATCTCGTCCGAACACAAAGTTTTAGAAAAGCTAAAGCCTCCAGAATAGGCAGAGTTGAAACAAAAAAACATAATAAATCCTAAATTTTTATCCTTTTTTTGTCGTCTTAGCATTCATAATTTTTTAAGCTACATATTTACATATTATACTAAAAGCTAAACTCAAAAGTCGTCTTTTTTCGCTAAGCTGTCATATATATTTTTGGTAGATTTAGCGTTTTTCAGATGAACCGCTCATTGTTTGTTTTTCTTTTTGTTACGAAATAATTGGTCAGATTTTACTTTTTGAGCATGCACATTTATCGATTGCGAAATGGGATGATAAAATATAGTAACAACTGAGAAAAAACGCGGATTTACTTATTAATGCTGCACATTTAGTAACCAAATTTAGTACCCGAATGATAATGAAGGTCTTTTATGTATTTGCCATAAAAAAACTAAGATAAAATATTTGATTTAAAAATTTTCTAAATAAAAAACTGCGTTTAAACATGAAAATTTTAATAGAAATTTTGCGAAAAACCAGGCCCATATGTGAAAAAGCTGGGTAAGAGATTAAATAGGATCAATGGTTGGAACTCTTGTTTTCGATTTTAGGGTCTAGTTTTGTAGCGCTGAGTAATTTTTGAAAAAAGTTTAATCAAAAAAAAAACCAAAAATTGATTTTTTCAATTAATTATTTGGCAACTCTGGATCACAATTTTTCACAATGTTTTTTTCCACGATTGTTGTAAACATATTGAAGAATTTTAAGGTTTTTAAATCACTTAATTATCTTTTTCCAGTAAAAAAAATACAGCCGTTTAAAATAACTTTGTCGAAAAAGGAACACCGTGTCAAAAATTAGTTAAATTATATTTTCGTAGTTCAATCATCGATTTCATTTTATTAAGGACATGTTTTGCAAATCTGATTAAAGCTTTTATCGAACGCAAAATGTATAAAGCTTTCTTAAGTACGATAAAGCTTTTTCTGTTAATCTTAACGTAATAAATTAATTTTTCTTTTTTTTAGTGTCATTATCACCATGTCTTTTGATATTATTTCGCGTAATATGGAAGGCGTAGGCTCCTCTCCTTTCGCCTTATTTTCCTTTACTTCAATTTGCTATATACCTGCCGGCTTAACCCTTATAGCCTTTCAAAATATTATAGGCCGCAAAGGCATGGCTGCTACATCACTATTAGGTGGTGGTATAATAACCGCTATAACTGGATTTTTAATAGCTTTTTTGGATTATAAATCTCATGCTATATTGCTGGCCATAATGGTAGGTTTGGGTCGCTATGGAGCTGTTGTGGCCTATGATGCTGAAATGCAATATTGTACCGAAATTGTACCAACCAGTGTTCGAGCGCGTGCGGTTGCTAATATACATGTTTTGGGTTATGGTTGTAGTTTTTTGAATTCCTATGTCATCTTTTTGGGAACTTTTTATAAGCCTCTACCTTCGATCTTCATAAGTATAATTATGCTAATTGGAGCGGCATTGTGTTTATTTTTACCGGAAACATTAAATAAGTAAGTTGGATGAAACTGATGAAAAGGAGGAATTATTTCATTTTAAATAAGTATTTTTTTTACAGAAAACTTCCGGAAACTTTGGCTGATGGTGAAGTTTTTGGACTTAATGAAAAATGGTATTTCTTTCCTTGTTTTGGAAGAAAAGTCAAAAATTCAACAACTGGAAATGATGTTAAAAAATTTCAAGAACATAATGGTTTAAGTTCGTAAATCAAAAATATATCAAAAAAATGTCCTCAATAAGAAATTATTTTATAATAAATAAAAAAAGCTTTGTTAACTATAACTATAAAAAGCTTTATCATAATTATACAAAGATTTATCAATTTCAATAAAAGTCTCATTAGATTAAATTAGTTGATTAAATGAAAATAGTTAAAGCTTTTCATCAATATATAAAAGCTTTGTTATTAGTGTAATGTTTTTATTTTTCAACTTAAAAATTGTTTAATTTAGGCCCGATTACTGAATGTCCAGTTGATTTTTTAACAAATAGTTAATTTGAAAATTTGTATGGGAAATAACAACAAATGTGTCAGTTAAATTCCCAGTTAGTTCGGGACATTGTAACAATAAGGCTTATATGTGATTTTTAATGAAAAAAAATATTTGTTTCATAACATATTTATAAAATAAATCAAAAAACTCAATTAATTTATATATTTTGTTTTATTAAATAATTAAACTATTAAACTAATTTAAGAAAAGAAATACTTAAGCTTTTTATATTAATTATAATTTTATTATATAAATTTAGTATTAAGTAAATATTGTGCCATATATACAAAAATTGTTTAGAAAAAACCAAAACAAATGGAAAATATTTAAATCTATAGCAATAACTTATTTACTTATAAAAAAAAAAATAATTCAAAATATTTCCTAAACATTAATTTGTATAAAAAATTGTTTAATAAGTTTATCTATAAAGGCTTATAGCAAAAATGTCCCTAATAAGATTTTGTTTTATAATTGTATAAAAAAGCTTTATCATAATTATAAAAAGCTTTATCAATATTCTTCAATAAAAGTTTCATTACGCTATCATAAATAATTTAATTGATTCAAAGAATTTCTTAAAGCTTTTTATTAATATAATAAAGCTTTATTAACGGTGTTAATGTTTGTATTTTTTAAGTAGAAATTTGGGTAATTTGTTATTTTTTTTTATATAATAAAGGCATTTAGATGATTAATTTAAATTTATTCTTATAATATAATTTATTATAAGTTTTAAATGGTATAAAAAAATACGTAAATGTAATTGTAAGTTAAATTTATAATCTAAAGTTGGGATCTTATTTAATAAATGTTAACTATAATTTAAATTTACTAATTGTGTTATGTACGACTATTGCTATTGTCATCGATCGTAATATCCGCATGATTATGATGATTATTAACACTAGCAACGACAACACCACGTTCTAGACCAGCTGTCAATGATTGTTTGCGTTTTGTATAGGGTTCCATTTCAGAATCGGAATCTGAAGAATTTTTATTTTTCTTTGACAGACAAGGAAAATCAAACATACTTTCACCTTTGCCAAAGTGTTCACCTTCTTCGAGGGTTTTTGGAAGAGTTCTGGAAAGAAAAATGAAAAAAAAACAAAGATTTTAACAAAAGCTTTAAAAATAAATTTTAAATAATTTAAAAACTTAAAAGCTTACTAAAAATGTAAAATAAAGCTTTGTAATTAATGTAAAAGCTTACAAACAATTAAATAATAATAAAATATTTCTTAAATCAGGAATTTTCTCTAAGCAAAACTATTCGATTGTGATAAAATAACCGTTTTAGAATGTGTCAAAGCTTTTAAAAGCTTAAGTATATACAAAGATTTTAAAGCAGCTTAAAACTTTTCGAGTTGATTTTGTGTTTTGTTTAAAGCTTCATGAAAAACTGTAAATATTAAAATAAAAAATTTTAAATTAAAATTAATTTTAAAAATAAATTTAAAAAAACTTATACTTTTTTGGTCCTGACTGGACCCGAACACAAAAAATTTTTGCTTGAAACCGCGCCCGAACAAATCATCATCATTTGTATAAAATAAGTGCTTCGCCAGTGGTTAGACTTTTGATCTGTTGGCAATTTGTGACTGTATAGCACAGGGAAAACACGTTACCCAACGTTGGCATAGTGATCTTAGCCAGTTCTTTGCCAATTATGTTTTCTGTTGACCATTGAAATTATTGTAAAACAAATATTATAACAACGCTTTTTGGAAAGCATCTTAAACAAGTGTTCTACCAGTGCCATACCAGTGCTTAATTTTATGTACCACAGGCAGTTTCTGACTGTGTGGTTAAAGACTTTGGAAAGCTTAAAAGCTTTAACTGAATTTTAAGCTAGATATTGTGTAATTAAATTTTTTTTCTTTTAAAATCTTCTATTTTTTAACGTCATCATTTTGTCAAAAAAACCTTTTGTTATATTTCTCAAGATGTTTTTTAACAACAACAGCAATTTCCATAGTCCTGGTTCACACACGGCAATTTTACTTGCGCAATTTTTCTTCAATTCTCCTTTGAAATTGCTTTTGTGTTCACACAGGAAAAACTTGTTTCAGCAATTTTCGTATATCAACCTGCAGTGTTGAAAATTGCGGATGGCAAAACAAAACGGAATTGGAATACGGGCAAGTCTGTACCCCCTTCCATTCTCTTTTCCTCCCTCTTCTATAAACTCAAGAATTGCGCAAGTATAATTGCCGTGTGTGAACCGGGTCATACAAATGTCAAGAGCTTTTACACAATGCGTTCTTCTACAATTCAGCATATTAAGCTTTAAGAAGAGCTTTTTTTAAGTTTAAGCTTTAATAAATTTGCTCATTATATTACACACAAACAAGTGTATTCCAAACTTACCTGTTTAAAGTTTCTGGCAACAGTAGGCATACCAATGATCCGGTAAAGAATAACACGCCCAAAATCAAAGAGGGTGCTGCCTTAAAGAATGTACCCAAATATAAAATATATGGAGCCAAAAATGAAGCAGCAAAACCAGCCACATGAACAGCTGCTACACCCTGGCCTCTCACACAAGTGGGTATTAATTCGGTGGCATATTGTGAACCAGATTCATAAGATATGGCCACACCAAAACGGGCAGCTATTGTCAAACACGCCAATAGAATGGCATTATGATTATGTTGTTGATAAGCTATAGCAATTCCAGAGGCCACAGTAAAGAAACCACCAACCAACAGTGAACCAGAAGCCATACCTTTACGGCCAATACGATCTTGTAATGCAACCAATAAGAGTGAGGAAGGCAACACTACCGTAGCACTTAAAGAAAACATAATAAAGGGGGAAATACCCATGCCCTCGACATTACGCGACACAACATCATAGCATAAAGTAATAACCATGCTGGAATACAAATTATAATTAAATTAATAAAAGCTCTCTTTTAAGGTCTATAATTTTCTTTCCCCACTTACGATTTAAAAAATAATATCAAAGTATGTTTTCTCATTCTTGGCGTACGGAACATATCTAACAAGTTTGATCGTTTTTGATCGTCACCTCCGGCCTTTTGTCTTTGCTTTTCACAATATTTACGGAATTCTTCAAATTCTGTAACACTGACTTTCCGTCCATTAAACCTGGCCACCCGTTTCAGTCTCTTTATCGCCCCATCAACATCATTACGAGTCACCAACCATTGAGCACTTTCTTGGACAATAAAATAATAGACCGCTATGAAGAGTATAGGTATTGAGGTGCAGGCTAAATAATATTGCCAATGTCCAGCTAATACCGCCAACCAGGGAGTAAATACTAGACCGATAGTATAAAAAATACCCACAGCTAAATTAAGACCAAATGTACGCATAGAAGGACGTAAATATTCAAGAACTGAAATGAGAAGAAGGTGAGGGCAATAAATATAAAAGATAAGAAAATATGGACTTTCACTTTTTAAAATATGAATTTAGTCCTTAATAGCATACAACCAACTAAAAAACGCATGATATCTTTCGAAAATGTTTCTCACTTTAATTAAAATTAACGAAATTTTCCTAAATTTGATTAAAAATAGTTTAGTGCATACACTCAGAGAAAAACTTTCATTATATTGATGATATTGTTTCATAAATAGTTTGTCATCAATTATTCGTCATATTTATAAAGTTTTCATATATATGATGACAAGCTTCATAAAAATGTATTGCAAATGTTTCATAGATCTTCATCATTTCATAAAAAAGTTTCATAGACTTTGTGAAGAAAATGTTAACTTTTCATTGAAACTTTTATTTGAAATTTTGAAAATATCAATTGCAATTGAAGACTGAAACATAATTGTCTTAAGTGACTTAATTCAGGTGTTGGTATGAAACAGAAATTTAGAGATACAATTATTTAAATTTAAAAAATTTTCATTTTCATTTCATACCACCAACTGACTTCAGTCACTTAATTCAATTATGTTTTAGCCTTTAGACGTTTTAAAACTCAAACACTACCAGAAATTATTTGAAATTTTAAATAGAATTTTTTGATTATAATATGAATAGTTTATGAAAAATTTCATACTACTTATGAAACATTTCATAGAAATTTATAAAACATTTGTATGTATTGCTGATCTTTTAAAATTGCATTTTATTTTGAAATGTCAGGTTTTGAGATCATAATTAAAATGTTACTATTCCAAATAGAAAACACTAATTGTTAATAAATGTAAGAGAAGATGGAAAAAATCTAATGGGGATCAGAGCTAAAGGAAGTGCCGAACTTTCGACCTAAGCGACTAGGTCATCTTCGGACTAATTCTAATCCTCTACCCACAAGAAACTCAAGGTTTGATCAGGTATATAAACATTACATTTAGTGTTTTTACATCAAGTGCTTTCTATTTGTAATAGTAAGATTTTAATTAAGATCTCAAAACCTGACAATTCAAAATGAAATGCAATTTATAAAACTTTCATAAAAATTTTTGAAACTGCTCCATCCTATTTATGAAATATTTAATAATATTTATGGATCATTTCATAAAAAGTTGTAAAACTTCATCATCATATTTATGGAACATTTCATAAATACGAAGAAGTCTGTCATCATTTTTTTTCTGTATTAATTAATAATCATATAATTACAAATTATATACTATTACCCTAACCGAGCACTAGCTACTAAGGAATTCTGCGCGTTGTAGCGAAAACAGACCAGTGCCTCTGGTGGGAATCGAACCCACGACCCCCGCACTGATAAGCCAGCACGCTACCAACAAGCCTACCGGGGTGCACATTTTGCCATGTTATGAAACAGCTGTATCATGTTTATGCTTTGGACGAAAATCAATGTATTTTTTCATCATATTTATGAAGTTTTCCATAAATATGATGGAGCTTTTTCCCTTAGTGTATAAATTAAAATTGTTATTAGTATGGCAAGGAATTGGAATTTCATGAAACTAAATATGGAAAATAGACGCTTAAAAAATGCAGTAAAGATTCAAAAATATGCACTTAAAATATGCATTAAAATCGAAATATATACAACAAACCAAATAATATGCACAAAAAATCCTAAAATATCAACTACAAATCAAAATACATGCAATTAAAATATTTGGAATTTAAAAATCGATTGGATTTCATTCTTAAACCAACAAAGTTTAAAAATGAAATGAAATCCAAATAAATCCAAAGGTTGTAATGAATGGGAGAAAACTTATTTAAGGAATTTATAAAATTTTAAATTTTGAAATTTGAAAACTTTTCGAAGTAACGCCATTTAAAACTTACCTATAATATACATAAGATAAAAATTTGTATCCGCCGCCAAACCGGAAATAAAACGGCATAAAGTAAAGGTGGTAACACTGCTGGTAAAGATGGTAGAAAAATCGCCCACAAAGCCAGAAAAGTTAGATAAAATCAAGGCCGGTAAACGGCCAATTTTATCCGATAGTAAACCATAAAATAAAGTACCCACAACAGAACCAATGAAAAACAAAGATTGTCCAATGCGAGCTTTATAGGCCGATTCACAAACCCAATTTAACTAGAAAAGAAAACAAAATTCAATCAAAATTTCATATATCACAAAATCTGAATTCGAAAATCCTTACCTCTGTATTCATACTTCTATAACCAAAATCATATTTATATATCCATCGCGTACATTTATCTTCACTTATTGTAACATTCATTCCTTGGATATCATCCAATTTTGTACAGGATGGATTGGGTACCTTGGCATAGATGGCGGCTATTTCATTGAATGTTTTATTTTCCAATTTTTCATGATAACACCAATGATCGGGTACAAAACTTATCACAGTTTGAGTAAAATAATGCATTGATACAATGACATTGACGACTCCAAAAAGAGTCAGTATTAATAATTGATAACGATTAAAATCACCACATTTTGCTAATATTTGATCAAAGTCCATTTTGTGTTTTATTGTGCGTTTGGAACGTGTTTGTTGCTGGAGTTTGAGGAAAGCTTATCTATCAGTGATTATAGGTGGTATAGGCCAATTTTTACAGACTTTTTTTTTTGGTTTTAAGTAGTTTAAATTATATAGTAAGTTATTTAAATCAATTAATATCACAATGAGTTTATCTTGTCACTTAGGAAAGTTAATGTCATATCATTGTTTTTGAAGCAGGGCTTATTTTTGCAAGCTGTAAGAACAATAAAAAAGAGATAAAGAGGATTAATATAAATCAATTTCAATTAGCATATGAAGAGAAAAAATAAAATTTTAAATAATATATTTATTTGTTTTAAAAAGGGGAAGTCTAAAACTTTTATACAGCAATAAATAGAACTTGCAAATGCATTTCATTTAATAACCAATACCTATAGATATTAGAGTTCGTCACAAAACTTTGATTTTGTTTTTTTTAAGATTTGTTCATCAATAAAAAAAGGTGGCGTAATTATTTTTTTTATTTCATCTCCTTCGTCCCTGTTCACACACGGCAATTTTACTTGCGCAAGTTTTCTTCAATTCTCCTTTGAACTTGCTTTTGTGTTCACGCAGGAAAAGTTTGTTTCAGCAATTTTCGTATATCAACCTGCAGCCAACTTCGTGTTGAAAATTGCGGATGACAAAACAAAACGGAATTGGAGTACGGGCAAGTCTGTACCCCCTTCCATTCTCTTTTCCTCCCTCTTCTATAAACTCAAGACTTGCGCAAGTAAAATTTCCGTGTGTGAACCGGGACTTCTACATGCGCTCGGTGTCCAAAAACACTGATTTCAGATCCCTTTTTCTATAGAGCAAAAATATATGTATTTATAAGAATTTTTAACTTGACACGCGATCTTTTTCCAAAACTGATCATAATGGCAAGTTATAGATCCGCTACACATTTTTCAACAAAACTTTCCAGTGATACAGAACTATGTTTCACTAAGAAGTTTTTTTATTTTATTTATTGCCTTCAAGCGCTCTCTAGGGGAAATACTGGCAACCAAAGTTGAACTTTGACAGCATATAAATCCAAGACGGTTGAGGATATATTTTAATAATTTAAATTTTGTACACTCACAAGAACTTTTCCATAAAAAGTTCAACATTTATTTAAAAATGTAATCGGTAAAGTTTTTTTCACAGTTAAATACAGTTAAATTACTAAAGAAATATATTTTTTAACTTTCTGTCTGTTATTCATACTTCGTTTGTTTGTTGTTTATACTTCGTTTGTTAGATCTAGATTGGAATATTCTTCATTTATTTGAAGTCCTAATGCTGCTCTTCATATTGGTCGTATTGAGAGAATTCAAAGAAAGTTTGTCAAGTTTGCCCTACCATGTTTTAACTATCCGAATCATTTAAACATTCCTTCTTTTTCTAGCCCTTCTGACGCAGATAAATGTGAGTTTATTTCTTTAAAAACTCGTCGTATTATTGCTAATTTAACTTTTTTACATGGTATTATTTGTGGTGTTATTGATTCTCCTGAGCTATTACAGTTAATTTCAATATATGTTCCACCAAGAAGTTTTAGAAATATAAGTAAATTTTTTCATATTGATATACACTCAACTGAATATGCATTAAATGAACCACTAAATAGATCTATGAGATTATTTAATATTTATTGTAATAATTTAGACATAAGTGTTTCTCACTCCCAATTCAAAATTTTGTTAAATAACTTATTTTAAATATCTTAATTTTGATATGCTAGTCTGTAAGGATATTGTATCCAT
This sequence comes from Delia radicum, assembly GCA_021234595.1. NCBI lineage: Eukaryota > Metazoa > Arthropoda > Insecta > Diptera > Anthomyiidae > Delia > Delia radicum. The sequence continues at coordinate 15,771,037 of CM037851.1, forward strand.
AGACTTAAATAAATAAATAAAACTAAATAAACAATATATAACAAAAAGACGGACTTTCGGTAATAGTAAAAATATTCAGTTACACTTTTCTATTTAACCGTACGATGCATACCCAACTTTTTCTACGAGAACACACACCCGGGATACGTTTGTACCTACTAGCTTATTTTGGCTTTTTCTAATGTTTAAATGGCCCAATTTCATTATTTTTTAATATTTTTTAATGCGTATATTAATATTTTACAAATGTTTTAGTTTTTGTTTCATGCAAATATTCTACCTGGTTCAAGAGATTTAGGCAAAAAAGGTCACGGGCATGGGATAGCCAAATGTTGTATGTGTTTACATAGTTGTCGACTTTGGAAGCTCGTAGCTCCTGAACCACTGGATCAAACAACCTTTAAAAGATTAGAAATTACTTATATTTCCTAGATCCGAAATCTCTATGCCATAAGTTAAGCCGTTCCTGAGTTACAGCACTGCAAAGTTGCAAGTGGATACATTTGTACCCGGGTGTGTGTTCTAGGGTTAAAACAAAAATTTATTATGTTATATTGAGTATTAAAATAAACGAAAGCAATCTATTGTTTTTTATCGATTTTGTCAATTAATCTTTCAGCAATTGAAAATAAACTAAAAAATACAATTGTTTTAAACGAAAAGTAAGTAGTTCTTTTTTAAGTGATTTTTCAGTTAATTTAATGTGTATATTCAGCAGTCTTTATGGAAAAAATACTGTGAGTGAACAAATCTTTATTTAAAAAAAATATGAAAAAATATTTTTTTAATCTTAACCGATTTTAAAAATTGTTTGGTAAAAAACTTCGTGATTTTTGACCATTTTTTAAAATTGCCATATAATTTTTATAGGATTAGTAGTACGATATAATTTTAGTAGTATTTTAATAAAAACCTTCGGTTATTTATGTTTTGAGTGAAAACGGAAGAAATTTTGGAATATTTTAGACTTTGTGTATTTCATCATTCGATCGGTCAGATTTTCAAAAATTATAAACAATTGACGAACTTATTTCCAGCAGAGGAATACATTTTCATATTTTTTTTCTCAACATAGCAATCAAAAATATAAATGATTAGGCTTTTTTTATTCTTAAATAATTTTTAAAAAAGTTCCACCAAAAAAAGATTAAAAATTGAATTTTCCAAATAATTATTTGGCAACTCTGGATAACAATTTTTCATTTTATTTTTTTTGATTCAAGATTGTAATGAAAAAGTTAAACAATTTAAATCACTTAATTATCTATTTCCAGTAAAAAAATATAGCCGTTTAAAAGTACTGGGTCGAAAAAGGAACACTGTGTAAAAAATGAGTTAAAAAAATTTTTGTTTTTCAGTTTTTCTGTTGAAATCTGTTGAATCTACAAATATTAAGTTATATTTAAGCTAAATTTTAGTTAAAGTTGCAAATTAATCTGCTAAAAGCAGAAAAAAATTGCTAAATATAAGTAGACAAAAAAAATTATAAAAAAAGTTAAATTTTTAAAGTTTTTTTTTCAAATTTCGTTTTTGCGAATAAAAATCTGCCCTTCTGAAACCAGCATTTTACAATTTTTTTAGCAAAAATTTGTGTTGATTTCAGCAAAATATACTGTTATTTGCATTCAACAAAGTTTAAGGTAAATATTTGCAAAAACTTTTTTTGATAGTAAAAAAAACTAAAAAAAAAAAAAATCCAATGTTTAATGATTTTTTTGTCTACAAATATTTAGTAAAGGTTCTAGCATATTTTATTAGATTAAATTGCTATTTTTAATTAACTAAAATTCAACTCGTGTATAACTAATATTTTGTAAAGTTAACTGGTTACTTTTTGCTGTTCATATTTGATTATTATTTAGCAACAAAATAACTGCTACTTTCAGCAGTTTTTTCTGCAACGTCATTTTTAACTTATTTTTAGTAGCTTTTTCTGCTATTTTTACAGGTTTATTTTTGTAGAATGTTAGAATACTATGGAAAATAGCTCATAACAAGAAAAGAATTTATATATTAAAGGTCTTAGAATTTTCACTGGAGCTACTAAAAACTAGTTCCAAATGATATGGCGGGAAAAACGGCTAAAGTTAGCCGATTTTTTTTTATTTTTGCTAAATTTTAATAAAAATAAGAAAAGCAAAACTAAAACTAAAACTAAAACTGTTAACTTTACAAAATTTAATTGAAAATAGCCATTTAATCTGTTAAAATTAGCAAAAAGCTTTACTAAATATTTGTAGATTTAAAGTAGCAAACAAAATCCGTAATATTAACAAAATTGTTGTTATATTTACCTTCAATTTAGTAGATAAAAAAAAATCATAAGAGAAAGAGAAATCTTAATTTTCTTTTTAATGCGAGTTAAAATCTTTTTTAGCAAACATTTATGTTGGTTTCAGCAAAATATACTGTAATTTAGCTCAAATATAACTAAATTTTTGTAGATTCAACCGATTTAGTTCTGCTATTGTTATCTTACTAATATTTAGCAAAATAAAATTGCTAAATCTAGCACTTCTGCAAAGTAATTTTTAACAAATTTTTAATAATAACTATTAGCACAAAATGTTACTGATTTTTTTCATTAGTGCAGTAAACGGTGGTTGTCATATTTAACTGTAATCTCAGCGTAACCAAATCTTTAGAAAATCTTGAGAATATTTGAAAGTATTAATTCTATGTAAGAAAACATGGTTTTTGCATAAATGGCTCGATTTTAGATTGTATCGCAAAATTGTTCCAAGACATGCCAAAAAAAAAAGACCCCACTAAGGCCCATTTTTACATAGGGCTAGCACTATCGCTATGATATGTGTAGCTTAGCTACGGGTAGTCTAAATTATCTTTAATTTTTCTCTGTTTCTTTTAGTTAACAAGATATGAACCATTTTGAAAAATCAGAAGAAGATGAAATAGCGCAATCTTCAGAACTCTAAATATCTACCGGTTGTTATCACAGACACGAAAATATTAAGTTTAAACAATAAATTGTATTAAATTTAACAACAAAAATGTACTTAAGAATTTGTGAAAATTAGTTTAAAAAATGTTTACTCAAAATTTGTTAGAGTCCTGAAGATTTCTAGCATTGAGTTAAAACAAGATATCTTAAATCAATGGCCATTTAGACTAAAGACAACCCGATCCTCTAGTACGTTCTTTTTAATATTATATGCCAACTTGGATTAAGAGAACGCATATTTTTTAATAAAAATAAACAAAATGTTGTGTTAATTACACAAAATTAATACAGAAAATATATTTAATTATGCAAATTAAATTTAAAATTTAATTAAAATTGCTTAAAAATAAAAAAAAAAAAATATAAAAATAATAATAATAATTACAGTGGGGAGCACTCGTGAGAACATGTTAGTACATTTTACACCTAAATATTCAGTCCGAAAAATATTTGACACTAAAACTAAAGTATAATTCTCTAAAGGTATAAGGTACGCTAAGTCCAAATCTGGTCTCCGAATCACTCTCCGACATTAGGCGTTCGAGCTATACTATTAACGGGAAAAGTGTCGGTTTTAATCAAAACTCTCCGATTTTTCGCCGTCTGGAAATATATTAATTATAATGGCTTTAACGGCACCTGAACACACTACTTCTACCGTTCTTTAGTTTTTGAATATTTAAGATATCTTATTTTTTCTTGAGATTATCGTCGGTTGAACTTGAACTTGAAAATTAACTTGAATTTTTTTAAATTTTACGCTGCAGGATTTGACCTCTTTATTATTCAATTTACAATATTTTCGTAAGGAACTAAGTTATCTTGAAAATTCAAAAACTTAAAAAGGGTAAGAGAAGTGTGTTCAGGTGCCGTTACAAGAATTATGAAAAATATAGGAAAGTAAAAGATCGGAACATTTTGATCAAAAACGACACTTTGGCTAATATAGCTATTAACCAATTAACCTATTAGGCGAAATATTCTCAATGTCGGTAGGCGAAATTAAGCGATCACCCAGTAACTAAAGTCTCCTATCACAAAGTCTAAGACATTCGCAGAGAACATGATCCGAAGTCTCAGACACTTACTAACAAAATCTATACATATCGGTGTCCGATTGAACCCTTTTGTGTGAAGGTACCTGAGATTACAGTGTCCAGTTATGTACGACGCCAGGGTCCTCAAATCATCCCTTTCGAGGGACAAGAGTCGCCTCGACCTCGAACTCAAAAAAGAAAAGAAATCTCTTCGCCTGGCGCTGGCCTAGAGAATTTTCCCAGTAGCTAGAGAATTTAGACTCCCTCCACGTCCTGAGCCTGGATTCAGCATACCTTATACCTTTAGAAAAGTAGACTTTAGTTCTTTAGTTATAAAAACTACTTAAATGTGAGATGTAAATATATATGGGTACATATGGCCACATATGTAATTATATATAATTATATCAAGACTATATATATATTTTTTTGTCGGGTTGGCGATTTTTAAAATTTTAGCTATTTTTGTAAATTTTGGTAATTTTTTAAATTTTGTCATTTTTAATTTTTTTTGCTTTTTTTTTTTTTTTATTTTCGCGATTTTTTAAAATTTTGCCGATTTTTTCATATATCAAATTTTTTTTTTTAATTTTAAAAATTTTTTCCAATTTTTAATATTTTTTTGACGATTTTTTTAAATTTTGGCGACTTTTTTTAAATAATTGTGATTTTTTTTAATTTTCACGCTTTTTTCGATTTTTCATTTTTTTTTTTTTTTTTTGCAAAATTTAATTAAAATTTCAATAGCGTCGACTAAAAATTTGTTTAATGTTAAAAACAATATTCAACTAAATTTTTAACAGATATAATTAAAATCTTAATTGAAAATAATATCAATTAAATAGTTACAAATGATTTAAATTGATGCTACAATTTCCTAAATAGAAATTCAATTAAACTTTAAAAAAAAAAAAAATCAATTAAATTGAGAAAATATCAAATATTTGAAATAAAATTGCAAAAGTTTAAAAAATGTCTAAAACTTAACAACACAAAACGTTAGAAATAAAAAGTTTTTCAAAATTTAAAAAATTCGCCACATTAAAAAAAAACGCCATAAATTAAAATAAAATTAAATTTAAAAAATAGCCAAAATTCTTAAAAAAAAAAAAATATTAACAAACGCTGGAGCAAAGAATTTCGTGATCCATATACTACAAAACAATTATTTACAACGCTTGTCAGACCGATTCTAGAATATGGTTCTGTCGTGTGGGACCCTCAGTACCTTATCCATTCAAATTCTATTGAATCCGTTCAAAAACAATTTTTATTATTCTTCCTTCGCGGCTTGGATTGGAATCCAAATATTAATCTGCCCTCATATCAACATCGCCTAGCACTTATTAAATTACCTACGCTGAAAAGCCGTAGACAAATGCTGAATGTGTCCTTCTTGCTTAAGTTGATAAATGGAAGTCTTTATTCACCATATCTGCTAAGTAAATATGAATATTCCCTTTCGTTGTTCAAGAAATTCTGAATTTTTAAATATTAAATATCATAAATCTAATTTTGCAAACTATGATCCATTTCGTAGAACTTGCGATGAGTTTAATATGTTGTTTCAGTTAATTGATTTTAATAAAAGTTTAGATATTGTAAAGAGAGATATTATCTTATATCTTTTTCAATTTCGGTGTATTTTTCAACATTAGCGTTTTCAATTTTGTAAAATTCTGCAAATTTTGGCAATTTTGATAATTTTTTAAAGTTAGGCATCATAAATTTTAAAGAAAATTTTATATTTTAAATAATTTGCATAAATAAAGTTATAAAAATAAATTATTTAAGTTAAAAAAAAAATTTTTACTCAAAATTTTATATTTAAAAAAAAAAAAAAAAAATCATAATATTTTGTTTTAATCTCACCTTATTTATTTTAAATATTTTACAGTCAAAACAAAACAATTTTTTGTTTACAAACAAAAATATACAATCAATTTTCACTTTTATTTTTTCTTTAATTTTAATGAAGTGAAGGTGTTTTCCCTCAAATAAATTCAGTTTAATATTGAATATTAGTTATCGGAAAATATTAAAAGTAAAAATATAACAAACAAAAATGTTTAAATGTTTAAATTAACAACAACACAATTTGTTTTCTTAAATCTGTCAGATTGTGTTTTTTTTTTTCAAATCTTTAATATTCAATATATTTTCTTTGTTTTTTCAGGTTTTCTTTTTTTTTAAATTTCAAAAATAATATATTTTGTTTATAATAATTGTATTATGTCTTATTAAGTTCAACGTCTTATATATATATATATATATATTTTTTTTTAATTAATAACACTCTCGAAATACATATTTTTTTGCACGTTTAAGATTTATATTTCAAGAAAAATATTTTATTTTTTTTTCTATTATTTAATATTTTTGATTTTTTTAAGCGTTTCAAAATTTTCAAACCGTTTTCAAACGATCGACATAATATACTGACTGGATATTATCGAAACGAAAACGGTTTAAGCAATATAAATTTTGGTTTCTTTTGCAAAAAAAAAGAGAGAGTAAATAATAGGATTAACATGTATTAAGAAAAAAAACTTGTTTACTCGATAATTTTTTTTTTTTTTTTTTTTTGATCAGCATCAATATTTTTATGATTTTATTAATTTTTTTTTTTTTTTTGCAAAAAAAAAAAATACCAACCACAACATTTACCCTTAATTTGTTTTTTTTTATTTTTTGTTATCAAAAGTGTTAATTTATTAGATGAATTGATCACGCACTCCACCACATCATCTATCCGTCCATCCATCCATCCGTCCGTCCACTCATCTGAAGCATTAATAAATTAGTCAAATTTTATTTTTTATTTTTTTTTTTGGTTAATACGTTTTACAATCGCCCTCAACATGTTTGTTGTTGTGATAAAAATTTAATTTAAACAAACATAAACTAAAATTAGTTGGAATAACGAAAATTTCACAAAAACAAATTTTAACCGGTAATATGATTATTCATATTTTCTCAAATTATATATTTTAAACAAGGACTTTACTCAAACGGAAACGGAATTTAACTGCCCAAAAGTAGAAATTAGAGACGGTACAATAAACAAAGCTTTGTCAAAGCGTTTGTTTTCGATGGTACCAAAATAAAAGCATTTTCGGAGCGTTAGTTGCCAATGGTATGAAATAAAAGCAAAATAAAAGCATTATTTTGAATTGCTTTTAAAAAGAAAATTTGAAATTTAGTTAAAAAGCAACATAAAAAAGGAAACCTAAAACAAAATGTTTAGCAATTTGTTTGTCCATTTTTCATCGCTTTAACCCTTCACGGCCGTGTGAAAAGGTCCCTACGGACCTTTTTTGTAAATCATGTTTTTTTAATATAAAAATTTTTTTTTTGATTTTTTTTTTTGTTTTTATTGTTTATAACTAAATTCTACATACAAAAATAATTTTTTAAATTTTTTTAATTGTTTGTTTTTATCATCATCCCTAATGTCTTTGAGCTTAGGTCTTTGTGTTCAGAACAAGTAAATTATGTGTTGAAACAATAAAAAAATTATAATGATACCCAAAAACATGCATTTATTAGTGAAATTCAGTACAAGGTCCATACGGACCTATTCACACGTCCGCGTACTATTCTCACTAAAACCTCCTAATAACTCCTAAAGTAATGATCCGATCGGCTTGATTTTTTTTCCAAAAGATGCGCAACAAAATACTCTTGGAGTATACTCTACAGAGTAACTTTGGGGGGGGGGGGGGGGTGTAGTGGCCGAAGTAGGAGTAATTTCAGTTTGAAAAGGCAAAAAGGTCCCTAGGGACCTTCTCACTCATCGGAGGGTTAAACTAGAGATGGTAGGAATAACACGGCATGACAACAACAAAATTAATAACGTTCAGACCATAAATTCTTTACTTTTCGGGCATGTTGATTTCAAAGGCGTACTTAAAAATCTAAGGACAAGACCAGTATTAATATTTATGGTACATATTTGAATCCCAAAGCGTAAAATTAAACTCTCTGTTAAGCGTTTTTTCTAAATTTCTTGCTTTTCACGAATTATATCGCTAAATAATTAATAGATCTAATCAAATGTTCACTCTAATAAAATGTTAGTAAGGAAAAAGTTATTTTATCAAAGCGTTTTTAACCCTCTAACCGGCATAAGCTTTTTTGGACTGAAATTTATTCCACTTGTTCGGCACGAGAAATAAATAAATAATATTTTGTTTTAGCGAAATTTTTTTTGTTGCCTATTTTAGGCGATATGGGTCAAAATAGGTTTAGAGGCTATCTTAAAAACAAACCTATAACATTTAAAAAGCTAAGGCATAAATTATTCTTCTTACAAAGATATAACAACAGTCCAAAAATTAGCCGTTTTAAGCTTCTAGATAAAAAGATATGGCGATTTTCGTTTTTCGAAAAACGAGAAATCGTGCGAAAACGAACCTTAACTTTAATATATATTGACGAAACTTTGAAGCTTTGATACACTCAGGGAACTTCTGCTTTAAAAATATGTAGTTGTTTGGGTTGTAATACAGTTTCTTTATTTTTAATGTAAAATTTTTAACTAACCTTGTAGTTCATTTAAAAAAACAACTCACATCAAATGACTGTTTTATGATTTTACATTAATTTTTTACAGTTGTTTTTTGTTATTTAAAAAAATAAAAATAAATAAATGTTTGTTTATTTTTTACTACCATATGGTTCGCACAATTGTAGTAATTGTTAGTCATTTTTTGAACATTAAAAAACAAATGACAATGTTAGTTGAATTTAATGAAATGTAAGTCGTCCTTTTTTTAAATGAAATTACATTTGTTTTTGACTACAATTGCTGTCGTCTTTACCAACATAATTTCCTAAGTATAGTGTTACCAAATATAATATTTCTGTCAAATTTCATAAAAATCCGTCCCCTCGTTTTCAAGATAAGATGATGTCCTTTATATATATATCCTTTTAAAGTCCTGTATGTCCTTGGAACAAACTTAGAGTATTTTCCAAAAGTTTAAGCTTTAATCTTCCTTTGTGTGGAATATGAATGTTTTCATGTTAACAGAAATGTGTTTTAAGGACTTTTCAAAATTGTGGTTGTTTCAAAATATTTATTTTTTGAAATTACTGAAAATTTTAACTATAACGCTTTCTCGCTACCAAACCATGACATGTACACAAAACATTGCTTCGCAAAATATGTGGCTAACTTCGTTCTCTATCGATATAGCTCACATTTTTTTAATAAAACACTTTTTTGGCGATCTTATGGCTTTTTTGGTGATCTTAGGGCTTGCCGGTTAGAGGGTTAATGCAAAATTCGTAATTTGTCAAAAATTTTAATTTTGGTAATAATAAATGCATTTCAACAGTATGTTTCCAAATTGATCACATACCTGAAAGAAGACATGCTGTAAATTTCCTAGTGGGTTTTTTTTTTGGTAAAAAGTGAAAACATTAACCCTATATAGATAAAATTACATAATGTATAATGTGGAAATATTTTTTTTTTTGCAGTCATAACATAAATTACGTTTTATGGGTCCTGTTTGTCCCCAAGTAATGCTAATTATGGTCTAATCAAATTAAAGTGAAATTTTCCCAAAAATTATGCAAGCTTTGATGAAAACATTATAATTTTGTTCAATTTTTAAAATAATAATCAATTTTCATAAAATATCCTTTAAAGGAGTCGCTCCACACACAACGCGAACTATTATTTTTTCAGTGCGCCCCGGTAGGCTAGTTGGTAGCGTGCTGGCTTATTAGTGCGGGGGTCGTGGGTTCGATTCCCACCAGAGGCACTGGTCTGTTTTCGCTACAACGCGCCAAAGGCCATAGTAGCTAGGGCTCGGTTAGGGTAATATGATATAATTTGTAATTATATGATTATTAATTAATAAAATAAAAAAATATTTTTTCAATTTATGAATTTTTTTGATTACAACTATTATTTATATTATAAAAATAGTAGCCGACATCACCATTAGGGGTTTTCAAAAAATTTTAAAATGGATTAAAAAAAAAAAACGTCTTTGCATTTTTTATCAAATTCGTGGGTCATTTTTGATTACAGACTAAAGTGGGTTAGTTAATTCCGATGAAGTCAGAATTTCATTTCTGAATAATTTTGTGTATATTAAATAAATAAATAAAATAAGAAAATTTTATTTTCAAAATTTTAAATTTTGAGAATTTTTAATATAAAAAAACTTGGCGTTTGCAATTATACTGAACGAAAATCGGCAAAACGTTTTTAATGGATATCCTAATAAATCTGATATTTCTTAAAATCTGATGCCTTCCCGTATGTTCAGTATTTATTATCCTTGTTCGACCTATATTTTGATGTGTTACAAACGAAATCACAAACGTGTTTTTACACAGTGGGTCGGTAAGTACTAAAATATGGAATTATATATTCAAATAATTAAACTCTTAAATAAAAATAGGCTTTTAAAAATCTTAAATCACTACTCAATTTCTATTAATTAACAAGTGGTTTATTGAAAACTAGCAATTTGTTTTATTGAAAATAAACAAATTTTGATATTTTATACAAATAAATAATATAAATAGTTGTTCAGAAATAACTTATTGCCACTTTAGTTACAGTTTATGATTATTTATATAAAAATTTTCAAGTACGGAAGTCTTAAGAATATAGATAAAGTTTATGAACTTATAAAGAAGGTGTTAATTTACAATTAGTTAAAATATGTAGTGGGAAATACATGCACTGAAAAAAATCCATGACTAAAGTATAAGAAACCTTTCATTCATTGTACATTGTACACGAAAATGTTTCGTAAAATATACGAAATCTACTAAATTTTTGTGTGCATTTTACGAAATTCTTTTTGCGTTTTACGAAGGAGTTTCGTTATTTCGCACTACGAAAATCTTTCGTAAAATATACGAAATTACGAAATTTTTGTGTGCATTTTACGTAGTATTTTTTATATTTTACGAAGTAGTTTCGTTGTTTCGCACCACGAAAAATCTTTTGTAAAATACACGAAGTGAAGAAAGTTTTTTTATACATTTTAAGATTTTTTTTGTTTTTTTAATTTTACCGAAGAATTTCGATGTTTCGTTTGCTTTATTATGAAATTAAATAAAAAAAAATTTTTGTATATTTAACAAAATATTCTTAGTTTGAAAATGTTTCATAAATGGGCGAAACACATAATAATACTATCTAAGGGTACCAGAAAGAAATTACAAATAAAAGAGTAATTGTGTCTCAAATTACAAATAAATATAAATATTTATTAAATATAATTTAAAAATTAAATTTTTTATAAAAAAAAAAATCTTCTAAAGTTCGAAAATTGGAATCGAATTAAAGGGTCCGATATCTAACGTTTTTCTTTTTCAAATAGTGCTTATTTCGTGAATGGTAACACTTAGCTCATATCTGATTTGACAGATAATTAGTTTTATCATTCCGCTCAACGAATATGGTCCGTATGTTCGTTATCTTGTGAAAAAAGTGAAAGAAACTGGCATCCTCAACGATAAACCAAAGCGTGAAAAGCCAAAAACAGTGCGTACACCCGAGAATATTGCTGCTGTGGCAGTGTGCGTGAAGCGCCATCAACATCAATTCACCGTCGTTCTCAACATTTGAACATTTCGGAGACATCATTGAGACGAATTTTGCATAAAGAACTTGGTATGACGCCATACAAAATCCAATTGGTTCAGGAGTTCAAAAAAAAAAAGTTATTTGGCGGACCCTTTATAAATAAAAATTTATTAACATCGTTTAAATTATTTAAATATTGTAATTATATGTGCCTTTATAACTTTTGAGTTTTAGTTTTAGATGATGGTGGCTGATTTTTAATGAAGTTAAATTTAATTTTTAATTTTTAATAAAGATAATTTCAGTTTATTAAACACTATAATGAATTTGAACGAGTAGTAGGAAGAAAAAGTTTCACTTTTGTTTCGTGAATTTGACGAGGTTTTTGTTGAACATATTTTATTTTTTATGAAAAGAGATTGATAGAGAAAAGAGATTGTCAAAGTAATTGTCTATTAACTAAAGTAAAGGCAAAATAAAATACTTAAATTTAATAAAGATTAAAGATTGTGTATTTGTAAGCTAAATGTTTAGAGTGATTATTAATGTAGGGTGGTCAAATTGCAAACAAATATACGTTCAGGTAGACAGACTAAAGTGAAAGACATGGGCACACATCTTACGTAGTTTTGCATGTTTCCATTTTCTTATTGCAAAAAAAGCTTTGTGTATGTCATATTTTGTTATTTTTTGTTTAGTTTCTAGAATTACCTACTGCATTTTTCTTCCTTTAAAAGATGCCATCATTTAGACAACCATTGATGTAAGTAGTTGAAAGATAATTTGTTTATGTTATTAATAATTATTTCTATATATTTTTAGATATTAAATTAATTCGTGTAGTCAATGTGTGATTGTGGACATTTTTATATTTTAAAAAGAATAACGAAAACAATTGTAAGATCTTCAGCAAACAAATTAACTAAAGTATAATTTTTCTACAAATGTTTTGAGTTTTTTTCCATTCTTCTAATATTCAGTAATAATTTTATTAACTTTTAGCATGATTTTTTTAATATTAAATCAACAAAGTGTTAGCAAAAATTTAGCTGAATCTACTAATTTTATTGCTAAAAGTCAGCTCGCTAATTTTCATCAGAAGATTTTGCTGACATTAGCAATTTTTTTTGCAAGCACCCTCCTGACTAAAATTTTTCTGACTCAGCAAATTTTTTTGTTGACTTGCTTACTTTTTTTTTTAATGTATACATATATTACGTATACATTATTACAATTTTCTTTATCATTGTTTCTACCTAGTATCATATAAACTAAATTGGACATTTCCAATTTATTTATTTTATCCTTCGCTTTGCTGAAGAGTCTGCCTAATGTGTTATATGTTCTATGTGCCACTAAATATTTCTCATTATAAATTTTCGATCTTTCTAATATTTCAGATATAAAAGGAACATAAGTAAGGGATTTATAAATTTTAGTAACCGTTCATGTATTTAAATTATTTCGGTTTTTTATATTGTCTTATTAATTTACTGATATTTAGTTGAATTATTATCATTCAAAAAATTCTTAATCTTTTCTATATTACTTCCGTGAAATTTTATATCTCTAATCTTCAATACTCTTTAAATTAGATTCCCTACAGTATTGACTATACTCCTCCTAAGGTGTTCCGAATAAAAGTTAATAATTCCTCCAGAAGCTGTCGGTTTTTGGGTTTGTATCTTAATAAGAAATTTTAGATTTTTTTCAGTGTACAAATAAATAAGTTTTTTTTTTTTTTAATAAAGCAAACAAGAAATGATAAATAAAATTATAGAATTTATAAATGTTTATATAAAAGTTGCGCATGTAGTATTAGCAACATTGAGTTTCTACTCCATGATATGTAAAAATGGCAACATTTAAAAAAAGTAAAGGGTCCGCCATCTAACGTTTTTTTTTTCAGCTAGTGCTTATTTCGTGAATGGTAACACTTAGCTCATGTCTGATTTGACAGATAATTAGTTTTATCCTTCCGCTAAACGAATATGGTTGTGTATACGCTTGAACAACGCTGGGAAATATTGCGACATTACTTTGAAAATCATGGTAATGAGCAAGGAGTGGCCGTTACAGTCAATGGCGATCGTTATCGGGCCATGTTGAACGAATTTTTGTTCACAAAAATTGAAGAGGAGGATATTGGCAACATTTGGCTTCAACAGTACGGCGCTATGTGCCACACAGCCGAAGCTACACTCGATGTTTTGCGCCCTGTTTTTGAAGATCGCATTATCAGCCGCAGAGCTGATGTCGTTTGGCCACCTCGGAGCTGCGATTTGACACCGTTGGACTATTATTTGTGGGGTACCGTCAAAGATAAGTGTTACGCCAACAAGCCAGAGACAATTGACGCATTAAAAGACAATATTCGTGAAGCCATTGGTGAAATACAGCTGCACACAATCGATAATGTGCTTAAAAATTGGACCGATCGTGTAGGCTACTGCATGGCCAGCCGAGGCAGCCATTTGAATGAAATTATTTTCCATTATTAACCGGAAGGATTGTACTTTCAAATAAAAAAAGAAATTTGAGTAAATATTCAGTAGTTTTTTTTATAGCATTTTCAAAAAAAAAAAAAGTTATTTGGCGGACCCTTTATATAGCGATTTTTTAGGTCCGTGTACACTGCAATTTATTTTAAAAGTAACTAACTTTGTAGTTATTTTTAAATGTGCGTATTAGTTAAGCAGCTGAAAATAACTGCAATTAATTTTAAATGAAATAGTAAATGGTTTTTAAACTGCAGTTAAAATTAATTGTTACTGATAGAATTCTCTGAAAATTTAATTTTAAATTTTAGTCCATTTTTAGAAGCAGCTGCTGCACGACTTATTTTATTAATATCTAAATTATTGCAGAAAGTTTATTTAGCATATCCGATGAATGAATTTAAACTTATTAAGTTATAATTGAAATGCCAACATTTTGAACTCAATTATTTTTAGATACACTCAAAAAAATAAGTTAGTAGAAAAGTTAGTCAAACGTCTTGTAAATCAGGTATAATATTTTTTAGCAAAATTTTTTGCTAAAATTATGTTTTCAGCTAAAATTTTAGTTATACTCATTCAGCACTTAACAGATTTGAACTAATGTTTTACTAATATTTTACTAATGTTTTACTAATTTATTTTGCTAAAAAAAAATTGTGCTGATTACGACCTTAATAGTGTGGACGACAACCAGATTGAAAGATATACGCAGAATGAATTTGATGTCGCGGCATGTCAACATGTAGTAGTGAAGAGGAAAATGATACTAAAAAGTACAACTCTAGTAAGACATATAAAAAATCAACCATGGAAGATTTTTGTATCTGTTGTTCATACATAAAACAAAATTGAGTTTTGAAACAACTTAAATTTTTCGTTGTTACCGGCTTGTGAAAGTAATTAATTGTCTATTAATTAAATAAATTAAAAAATAAAATATTTAATTAAGTAAAGACTAAATGTGTATTTGTAAACCAAATGTTTATAGAGATTAATAATCTAGTGTGGTCAAATTGCAAACAAATATACGTTCAGGTAGACAGACTAAAGCGAAAGACAAAGACACACATCTTATGTAGATGTTGATGTTTCCTTTTTCTTATTGCAAAAAAAGGGTTGTATATGTTTTATTTTGTTATTTTTTCGTTTTGTTTCTATAATTATCTGCGGAATTTGCGTTCCTTTAAAATATAACATCATTTAGAGAACCATTTATATGAGTAGTTGAAAGAAAATTTTGTTTATGTTTTATATAATTATTTATTTTTTTAAAATATTACATTAATTAATGTCGTCAATGTGGGAGTATGAACATTTTTATATTTTGTAACATATTGTAAATTATTTTTAAAAGAATCAAAAAAATTATGTTTTATGATTTTCAGCAAATAAATTAACTAAAGTATAATTTTTCTACAAATTTTTTGAGTTTTTTTCAGTATGCTAATATTCAGAAAAATTTTATTAATTTTTAGCAATGTTTTTTTTTAATATCTGATCCACTAAGTGTTAGCAAAACCTTTGCTGAATCTACTAATTTTTTTGCTAAAAATCAGGTCGCTGATTTTCAGCAAACAATTTTGCTGACATTAGCAATTTTTTTGCAAGCACCCCCCCCCCCCCCCCCCCCTGACTAAAATTTTGCTGACTCAGCAAATTATTTTGCTGACGTTACAAACTGTTTTTTTTTTTTGAGTGTACATTTTTTTTGGAAATTATACTCCATCAAGGATTAATTTTTCATTTGGACTTTAAATACGTACACACGAATGTTAAAATAAAATTGTTTAAACAACTGATCACAATTTAACACCTTCATAACCTACCCTTATTATCAGCTTTTTTATCACTATAGACAAAACGCAAAATTTTTTTAGATAATATATAAAATCTATAACGAAATGGAGATGAGATGCCCAAGAAAGGCGCTAATTGTTAAGAAACATAAGTAAAAGGTGTGGTTTTGAGCTAGAAATTGTAAAAAAAAAAAATATATATATGGTTGATTCTGATATAACGAGCCAATTTCGACACCATTTCTGACATTGAAGTTTTTTTGCAGAATTTTGTATTTTAGATAGATGACTTTAATCTTTTTAAGAAAAATGTGTTATTCAGTAAATTTCCTAGTGGGTATTTTTTTTTTTTGCAAAAAGTGTAAAAATTAACATTATATGGATCAGGTTACATAAAATAATTATAATTACATACATTTGTAGTCAATTTAACTGTAATTTTTAGTCGTTTCCACCTTCTTAATTTCCTGAGTGTACTTGTATTAAGCTAAAAATACTGCATATTAATGCCTATTTAATTTATACAAGGAGGTGTTTGAACCTTTTCCGATATTTGAAATTGTTCGGTTTTTATGCGACTTTTATTGAAGAGGATTTTTCCCCTATATTTCAAATAGTTCACAAATATTGTAACTCTACTATATGTATAAGCAATATGGGTTATCAAAATTTTGGTTTTCTTGAATACTTTAACCCTGTGTACAAATAAATCTAGTTTTCGTAAACTAAAGAGAAGTTTTCATATAAAAACACCCAACAATTTTTTTTTCTCTGCTCCTCTACAACATATACAAAGGATATTTTTTTTTTTTTTTTTTTTTATTAATTAATAATCATATAATTACGAATTATATGCTATTACCCTAACCGAGCACTAGCTACTATGGCCTTCGGCGCGTTGTAGCGAAAACAGACCAGTGCCTCTGGTGGGAATCGAACCCACGACCCCCGCACAGATAAGCCAGCACGCTACCAACTAGCCTACCGGGGCGCACAGGACAAAGGATATTAAAATAAGCGAGCTCGTGTTGGGAGAACATTCTTGTCAGTAGTAGCAACCATAGCCAAACGAATGGATCGATTATACATATCCAATTTTCCGGTAGTTATCGCCGAATTTTTGCTGAGAAAATAGAAATTTTATTGTCGTGTCAGAATTTCTATCATCTCTATCATCAGAGCCGAACAAACCGGATGCAGCAACCGAAATAATCGATTGACAACAACTGCGGTATTCAAGACCGAGTCTGACGAACCAAAGAGTATATACAAATAGAGAGACTACACTTAACATGCCTCTCAGCAACAAAATAACTCGGGCAAGCAAATGAAAACATTTTTTTACACTAAAAAATAATTGCATTATGTTGATAAAAAAAATTGTTGTTTAAAACCTTTATTTTTCATATATTTTGTTATTTTCTATTAAAATTTAATGTGTTTTGATTTTATCTTGCTTATTTTATCGTTAAATTTTAAATAAATAAACATTTTACTAAATTATTATTCAAAAACATGATAAAAATTAATTTAAATTTTTAAATTTATGCAACATATTTAAATTTGCTCGGTGCGAGTTTACGAAAAAATAAAAAAGAGGGAAGACCCAGCAAAAAATTTCCAAAAAGGTAAGCGGGTTTGTAATCAAGCATTTTGGGCAGAACGCATTCCTTACTAGATTACCTACTCGATTCTTTTAACAGGGCGTGAGACTAAAATAATTGATTCTTTAGAATTGATTATTTTTTTTAACGAAGAACCATTTACTTTGTATTTTTAAGAACTACATACATTTTTTAATAAAGAAATGGTTCCATTGTAAAACTACGAAGTACTTACACAAAAAAAATAAATAGTTCCCTAAGAAAAATAAAAATAAGTACTTACATTAAAAAAAAGAAGTAATTTCATAAGTAAATTCAACTTTTACTCACACGTAATTCTCCTACGTCACTCAAATATAACGATCAAAACTCATACGGAAATAAAATCCTAAAAAATGAAACATCGAATTGTTATGATAACATGGGTTTGTCATAATTTTGGAGCTATAAACCACGAAAATATAAATTTTTCAAAAAAAAAGAACAATTCAAAATTTAAAAACAAAAATATGACTCACGCACAATCACCCCCGAAAATTTCTTTTACACTCACTCACGATAACGTCAGTAATTTCAACTTCCACTCACAATTTTCTGCTCATGTGCGCTTCCCTAATTTATACCTAACCACAGTTTAACAAAATTTAGGCAACATGCAATTTCTGTTTTTAGTATTATTTTCCTGCAAATAAAAATTTGTTTGAAAAAATATATGAGATAAATTCTTTAAAATTGTATGACTTCTTTTTTCAAAATTAGGAACTACTTCCAATAACGTCCTTTTATTAAGAAAAAGTATATGATTACTTCTTGAGTACAAAAAGTTATACATATAAGTTAATAACATTGTTATTTTCTTTTAAGTTAATAATTACTTTGTTATTGAGTTCTTGCTTTCTGGTTTAAATTTAAAGAATTGATTACAATACTACTTGCTTTTTTGACTCTATCGTTGGAATGAGTTTGGTATTGCAGTTACTAAATTTGGCAATGAGATATGTAAGCAAGTGTGGGCATCATCTTCTTTTTGGAATGTGTAATTTTTTCCTGGGGATTGAGAGAGACTAAGGTGGTTAGAAAACCACTGGAGGAACCCCATCAGGTCTTGTTTAAACCTTTTGTAACATTTCTTGAATTTTGTCTTTTAAAGTTCGTTTTCAAAAAAACTGGAAAATTATTTAACTCAAATAAAATAATATTTTCCTTTTTCTCCTACTATTTGTTGAAATATATTAAAATATATATGTATATAATTGTAATTCCTCGGTAAATATTTCTAAATTTTTAATTATTACAATGATTAAATCAATTAAAAAGTTTCACATAATTGTCACAATTATTATGAATATGTTTATGACACCATCATAGGGGTACAAAACATTTCCATAATATATTTTAATTTAAATGTTTAATAAACAAACAATTGCTTAATGATCATTTAATAACAATGTATTATTTGTAGGTTTTAATTAATGACCCATATCTATAAAAAAATTGAGTTGGAAACAATTTGAAAAAAATAAGAGAAATTACACTGTGCAACAAGAAAAATCAGCCTCAATGGTTCCAATAGGAAGTGAAAGAAGATTATTGAATAAACAAAATCGCCAAAGGGTATCACAAAGTTAGTTGGAATTTCATTTTGATGGTCTCTTTAAGTTTGGCCATTTTTCCACTATGAGCGAAAATCAAAATAAAATATAAATAAATTTGCTCGAATGTAATTGTGTGTAGGGTAGAAGGGGGAGGGCTTTCGCAAGTTTTTTACATTTTGTTGTAAAAAATGATGTCGTGGAACCTCATTATATTTTTTAATCCCTTTTGTAGTGCAATACTATAAAATTTTTTATTTCTTTTTAAATGTCTTGAAAAGTAATGTTAGAGATGAAGAATTTTGCTTTTTTTATTTTTAATTTTCGTTCGCTCGTGTAAATTTTTTATAATGAGTATCTAGCTTTAAAACAAATTTCTTGCTTTAAGTGATTTCCAATTACTATTTTATTGCAGAATTTTATATTTTTTGTTAAATTTATTTTATAGCTCCGATTTTTTCCACCGAAACCTTTAAAACTCTATAAATCTTAAATTCCAAGAAATTTATACGGATATTCCTTACACAAAATGTTATCTATTTTAATTTCTTATTACACATTTTGGAAAGAATTTCGACACTTTTGATGATAAAAATGAAAAAAAAAACGAAATTATTTATGTTCCGAAAAGCTTAGGGAATTTGGATTCATGTAAAACGAAATTTCGATTTATCACTCACTCATTTCGAAAGCCGATTTACAACCTTTATTAAATTTTTTTTACATTTTCGGATTAAAGCACGTGTCTTAATAGCGAAAATATTTATTAAAACCTGTAATCATTTTTTTAGCCGAACTTTTCTAATAAAATTATGATATTTGAAAATATTCAATAAAATGTCGAGTGCCACCGAAAATCGGCTTGCTTGGTACTACTGACACGCGTGTCACAGTTTTGCCAGCCCTGGCCTATTATCTCCAAATCTAAGAGAGATAATAACAAAGCTTAAATGAAAATTTTTTCAGTTTTTGATCATGTTTTATACTTCTAAGTTTTAAGGGTTTATTATGCAGGTAGTCTCGGACAGACACATTTTTGTAGTTTTAGAGGGGTTCAAAAAATATATGAATGTAAGTATATTCTTTGATAACTTTTTCAATTGGTGTATTCAAAACTATATCTTTGACTATGATAATCTGTTGACTTGAATAAACAAAATTCTGATGAGGTTTTTGCAAAAAGTTTTGGAAAAGTGTAAAAAAGTTATGGTTAAGTGGGAGTGGTTTCATCTGGGGGTACGTTCGCCATCCTGCAGTCATATCAGTTTCTTTAGAAATATTTAAAATGGGTTGGATTCATAAGTGGTAACCTACCAATAACTGACTCTCCTACATCTCTCTTTAATGAGATGGTACAAGGGAATCATCAAATCAAACTTGGATTAAAGTGGCCACTCATTTCCGCTGTCTTTTTTAAACTAATTTAGATTCATAATTATGTTCAAAACCCAAATAAAAATGCACACTTTTAGAGTAAATCCAATTGTGAATTTTGCTCCAAAAGGTGGAGCAGTTTAGCTGTTTTAGGTTGCTTCGAAAAAACATTAAAAGTTTAGTATAAGGTATAGAAATAATAAGAGCTTTATGCATTCAAATGAAAGCCAGGATTTGTAAATCTTATGATTAAAAATAATTTTTGGAAAAAATTTATTGGTTTGGTAAAGACAGCGATTAAAACAAAAAAGTGGAGAATGGAAACCGGTTTACCTTAAATATATATTTGTGCCCCACTGACGAAAGCTCCCCATTCTACCCTACACACAATTACATTATTTTATTTTGATTTTCGCTTATATTGGTAAAAATGGTAAAAAATGCCTCAACTTCAAGAGTCCAACAAAATTAAATTCGAACCAACTTTGCAAAAATCGCCAAAGGGGGTTTTGTTTGTCTAAAAGTCAACTTTCATTTCGCATTGTAACCATTGCTGCTGACGGCGATAACCAAAAATTTGTTGCACAGTGTTATTTAAATCATATTTGAAATAATAAAAATAAAACGAAATTAAAGTTAAACTAAAAGGGGTAAATGAAAAGCGGTCAAATGAAAAAGGGGTTAAATGAAAAACGGTTCAATGGAAATTTTAATGATGAAATGTCTTTTAAGCAATTTTAGGGTCAAGTTCTTGCAATTAGCGATAATATAAAACATTTTGTTCATAAGAAAAATATTTGTTTTCGAAAATATTCCTTTCAAAATCATAACCCTGAACGTATTGAGAAATAATATTTTTCATACACAACCTCCAGCATCTCCCGCTATAGTTCGTCTTTGTTTTTTTTTTTTTATTTTTTTATAATATTTAACATTAATTTGCAAGAGAATAAATATTCCACTTGAAATTGGTATTAAGTGGTTTTAATAGTAAGGCAGACAAGAAACTTTGAATACGCATAGTATAACCCCTCATCAATCAATGATAGTGCAATCATTTTAAATGTTATTTTTAAAACAATTTAATAATTTTGTATTTTATTGTTTCTTTTTCAATCAAAATTTGTTGATACATTAGCTTAATTTAATAAACAATTAAATTGGCAAATCTAAAAAGAAATTTATACACTCGAAGAAAATTAGTAGCAATTGAAAGACATATGAAAACAAATTATAAAACTCCTTAAATCTAAGTTTCAACAAAACCCACATTTATATGAAGTTTTCATAAATATGATAAAGAGTTTCATAAAAATTTATGAAAAATGGGTCTTAGACCTTGATAATTTCATAAACTATGTGAAAATAATAATAATCTAGTTCCTTCGTAAGTATAAGCTTGTGTACAAATATTAAATTTCGAATGTTTAGATATGAAGTTAATTTGCATCTCAAGATTTGAATGGAGTATTTAGATCAGGAGTGCGCATTTCAGAGCACAATTGTGCTCTTACTAATTCATATTCTTATGCTCTTTGATTTAGTCGTCGGTGAGACAGCAACGAGATGAATGGGAAGTTTTGGCTCACCCGCCTTATAGCCCAAACCTTCCCTTCTAACTGCCATTTGTTTCGATCGATGCAGAGCGCCCTTACTGTAATACGCTTCACTTCAGAACAGGGTATCAGAAATTGGCTTGATTCATTCTTTTCCACAAAACCGGATCAGTTCTTTTGGCGCGGAATCCATATGCTACCAGAAAGATGGGAAAAAGTAGTGGCTAACGATGGACAATACTTTGAATAATGTATCAATTCATTTTGTTATTATAATAAATAAATTTTTCAAGCAAAAAAATCGACATTATTAACTTGTATACCCAATAGTAATATAAATACAACTGTTTATTTCTTTGTTTAAAAGAAAAATACAATTGAAATTATTTTACTTACTTTTTATTTTATTAAATTTTTTAAATTACTTTATAAACACCAAAACCACTAAATACGTTAATAAAATTCAGGCCAAAAAATCTTTCCATTTTTTAACTTAACAAAAAAAAAATCACAATTTGTTAAATAAGTTTTGGGACTTTAGCACATTTAATTACTATAAATGCAATTAATGTTTATCCCGATGAAAATAAATTTAAATAACAAATATGCAGGTGCTTGTGCAAATTTAAATGTAACTGACACTAATAGAAAACATATGATTTTCTATTGTTGATTTACTTGAATAAACGTCACTACATTGCTAGGTCTGTCAAAAAAACAGAGTAGTATTTGGAAGATGACAAAGCCAATTGTGACAATTTTTTGTTGTTGTTTTTGTTTTTTCTTTGATATTTTATATTTTGAATCTCGCTCCTAGACGAGGACAAGAAATTCTCATTGAGTTTGTGATTTAACATAACAAATATCTCTAGAAATTCTAATAACAAAGTCCCCTGAAGATTTCCTTAGGCAGGAATGAAATCGGGATAGGGACACGCCTACATCAGATTGCTTTTCACAATTTGTTAAATAAGTTTTGGGACTTTAGCACATTTAATTACTATAAATGCAATTAATGTTTATCCCGATGAAAATAAATTTAAATAACAAATATGCAGGTGCTTGTGCAAATTTAAATGTAACTGACACTAATAGAAAACATATGATTTTCTATTGTTGATTTACTTGAATAAACGTCACTACATTGCTAGGTCTGTCAAAAAAACAGAGTAGTATTTGGAAGATGACAAAGCCAATTGTGACAATTTTTTGTTGTTGTTTTTGTTTTTGTTTTTTCTTTGATATTTTATATTTTGAATCTCGCTCCTAGACGAGGACAAGAAATTCTCATTGAGTTTGTGATTTAACATAACAAATATCTCTAGAAATTCTAATAACAAAGTCCCCTGAAGATTTCCTTAGGCAGGAATGAAATCGGGATAGGGACACGCCTACATCAGATTGCTTTTCACAATTTGTTAAATAAGTTTTGGGACTTTAGCACATTTAATTACTATAAATGCAATTAATGTTTATCCCGATGAAAATAAATTTAAATAACAAATATGCAGGTGCTTGTGCAAATTTAAATGTAACTGACACTAATAGAAAACATATGATTTTCTATTGTTGATTTACTTGAATAAACGTCACTACATTGCTAGGTCTGTCAAAAAAACAGAGTAGTATTTGGAAGATGACAAAGCCAATTGTGACAATTTTTTGTTGTTGTTTTTGTTTTTGTTTTTTCTTTGATATTTTATATTTTGAATCTCGCTCCTAGACGAGGACAAGAAATTCTCATTGAGTTTGTGATTTAACATAACAAATATCTCTAGAAATTCTAATAACAAAGTCCCCTGAAGATTTCCTTAGGCAGGAATGAAATCCGGATAGGGACACGCCTACATCAGATTGCTTTTCACAATTTGTTAAATAAGTTTTGGGACTTTAGCACATTTAATTACTATAAATGCAAAAAATCGCCTATTTTTTCATAATTTAATTTTGTTTATTAGTTTATAATTACGGGGTTTTTGCATTATTGTTTCCAATTATTTATCTTATAAGAAGTGTTTACTTGAAGCTTCTATTTTATACTGACACCAAAAACACAAAAACTGAAATTCAAAAATCGCATTACAACGCCCTCAGCTGTTTTTGACTATCAAAATAATTTTTTTAGACTTAAGTAAATTCATTAAAAAAAATGGAAAAAATTTAGTTTTTGTCAAGTTAAAAGAACAAAGTTTTCAACTATTTTCTCTTAACTATTAATTACAGACACGTTTTGCTAAAATTAGCTAAACCGTCTACTGCTCTAAAACTAATTAACTTTTCTCTAAAACTCCAAATTTGTTCTATAACTATTAACAAAACAAACGCACACTCTAATTGTCTGTGCGTTTATTTATTAAAATTTACTACTTTCACTACAGCTGAAAAAGGAGCACTCAACAAAAAGTCAGTAAAGTCAGTGACATTTTTGTTGGGAGCATCCTATCCTCCCAGCAAAATTGTTGCTGACTTAACTGGGTTTTTTTTTAGTGTAGTTAATTTAAGTAAATAAACGGACATACTGGATGTTCTTTTGCTATAAATTCTTACTATTTTCACTAAAATTGAATTTTGTTTACTTTTAGTATTACATTTTGCCCGCCATAGTAAAAGTAGTAAATTGTAGTAAAACGAACAGGCATAAGTATTATGAGTGTATTTCAGCAATTTAATCCTATCATAATTTTTTTTTTTTATTTAAAAAATCGAAATGAAACAAAATTTTATTACTTGTTCTTCCACTTTTGTCTTTTAATTGTTACGAGTACTTAAAGATTTTTTTTTTTGCTCATAATGATCAATCTGATTATGTTGGAAGTTTTTTCTTTTTATAAATTGTAAACCGTTGTTTTGAAATTGAAATAGTAAGAAATAAATTTTTATATTTTTTTTTTCATGCAAAGGCTTAATCTAGTTAAAACTAGTTAAAAGCTGCCTTTAAGGAATAATCAACCATTTATAATTGTTTTGTTGTTGTCTGGGGTAATGTAGAAGATGATGATGGTGACGATCATGATGATGGTGACGATCATGATGATGATCATGATGATGATCATGATGATGATCATGGTCATGATAAGTGGCAACGAACGACATTTAAATACTTCCTTTTTGTGTAAGTTTTAAAACGAGTTTTGTTTATCAGCAGAACATTAATTTTGCTAAATCAGCTGAATGGTATTGGAGCAACTTACAGTTATCTTGATGCAACAAAAAATCGGGTTTTTAAAATATCTCAAACTTACTTTTCGTCTGTTTTGTAAGTAAAAGACGAAAATTTAGCCCAATATTTCAAGGTCCTTAAATTATCCTTGAACATTGACTTCATTACAGGCCAACTTCTTCGTTTCCAACCCAGTACTTTTTAAAAGGCTATATTTTATTTTATTAAATTAAGATAATTAATTCTTTTAACTACCATAAAATAGTTTAAAATCTTTAATAAATAAATAATAGAAACTTGTTATCCAGAGTTGCCAAATATTTATTTTAAAAAATCAATATTTGCCCATTTTCGATGGAATATTTTTCTCAAATTATTTAGAAAATAATAATAAAAACTAAGTTATTTCTCTGCAAATTGTTAGTTCACCGATTGTATGTAATTTTTGAAAATGTGACCGATCGCATCATAAATTTTTCAAATACAAAAAGTCGAAAATATGACAAAATTTATTCCGTTTTCACTAAAAACATAAAAAAAGTCAGCGAAGTCAACAAAATTTTTGCTGGGAAGATCCTTGCAGAAAAATTGTCAATATCAGCAACAAAAAATAGTAAATTCAGCAAAAATATTGCTAAATTTGGCAAATTTTTTACTGATATTAACAATTTTTCTGCAAGGATCCTCTCAGCAAACATGTTGCTGGCTTTACTGAATTTTTTTTAGTGTAGTCTTTATTGAATCACTAATACAATATTAAAATTATTAAAAAATTTTGTTAAAACTACACTTAGAATACTATGTTGATATAGACCACTGCAAATATAGTTAAAAACAAATGAAATTTCACTTAAACAAAGTACGACTTACATTTCAGTAAATTTGTAACATTGTAATTTGTTTTTTAATGTTCAAAAAATTACTAACAATTGTAGTAAAAATGAACTACATGTTAGTAAAAACTAAACAAAAAAAGTTATTTTTTTTATTGCATCTTTTTAAATAACAAAAAACTACTGTAAAAAATGAATGTAAAATCATAAAACAGTCATTTGATGTGGTTTGTTTTTTTTAATGAACTTCAAGGTTAGTAAAAAATTAAATTTGTTCTACAAATTATTATTTTACATTAAAAATAAGGAAACAACCACATATTTTTAAAGCAGAAGTTCCCTGAGTGTACTAAAAACTAGTTCAAAATGACGTTGTAAGAAGAACTGCTAAAATAAGCAGATTTTTTCTGCTACTTATTAATAAAATAAAAATAGCAGAAATTAGTCTGTTGAATATACAAAAAATTTGTTATATTTAAGGTAAATTTTTGTTAATTGAAAGTAAAATCAGACAGAAATAATTAAACTTTCAAAGTTTTTTTTTCAAATTATTTTATTCGAATAAAAAGCCGCCTTCTTTAAACAGCAGTCTATTATTTTTTAGTACATGTTTCTGTTGATTTTAACATTCAACTAAATTAAAGGTAAATATGACTGCAAAGTTGGGTTGAAAATTGTCCAGCGGATTTATGACAGGTTCCTAATGAGTTAACAAACATTATGGTTGTCAAATAAATGCTTAGTTTCTATAGATTTTTACTTATTGAAAAGATTTTGTAATTTTAAGGTCCAATTTCACGCAATAAGATGAAACTTAAAAAACATGGTTTTAATGAATATATAAAATTCCTAAAACCTGGAAAACTATCTGACATATTTTAAAGATTTTGTCGGAATAACTGTCAACGTGTAAAAAAAGAACTTTTTTTTTTGTATAAAAGATTTGGCGAAACAATTATTTCGAATTTATTTTTAATCGATATATTTTCTAGCGGTTTTTGAAGTGTAATATGTCATCTCTTATGCAATGTCGTCATAACTTAAATAACTGAATTAAAAATAAGTAGACGGCTGTGCCTTAATTTTTATACCCTTCATCCATTAAGAATAATTTAAATAAAATTTCTCTAAAAGAAAAATTTCAAATGTCGAGGAAAAAAGTCGCGAAATATAATTCACAAAGAACAACTGAAAGCATTAAAATCGGCAGTGCCGAATTTTGTATAAAAAACAACAAAAATTACGCTAAAAAAGATTTCGCAAAAGAAAAAATTGGCGAAAAAAATGTTTTCCAGAGAAAAATTTTTTTGCGGAAAAAAATGTTTGAACAATTTTTTCTTGGGGTGAAGAAATTTCGCGGAAGAAAGTGGTAATATAAACAAGTTTCAGGATTAAGAAAAATAATTAATTTTATCGTAATTTATGTTTATTATTGTGGGCGTTGTGGTGTAATGGATAGAGCGTTGGACTGTTACACAGATGGTTCCGGGTTCGATTCCCGGTGACGACAACATCAATTTAGAAAAATAATATGTATGAGTTTTCTATCACTTATATGTGTCGCTGCGCCCACCTTCGGTGTTCCCATAGCACTTAACCCCACCGAAGTAAAATAATGAATCAGGGCTATGAAACAAAAAAGCTTCAATAAATTCACCAACTCTACATTAGGTGGCGAGCAACAACTGTTCTAAGATTTATCATCTTGCGCCATTACAGTGTTGCCATGTTTGAAGCCCTTCATCTTTCACCACCTTTCATCTCTCCACTATCCCCTTTCCAAAGAAAGCAACACATTAATTAATAGGAAGAATTTCCTGAGTGTTGCTTCTCTTTAAAAAAAAAAAAAAAAAAAAAGATGAATTTAGAAAATTTTCGACACTTTGAGGCAAAATATTTTTAAAAATTTTTTGTTTAACATAAATATCATTTTTGGCGAATTTTAAGCTAAATCCATCCGCGTTTATCATTTATCTTTTACGGCGAAAAAATTATGGCGGTTTTAAGTTTAAAGCAAACTATAAATTACAGTTTTCGCTTGGATTTAATTAAAGTTACATAAATTAATAGATTTCAATGTATTTATCACATTTTAATATATATATTACAATACAAAAAATACACTCAAAAATATTGTTTCAAAAAGAAACCCGCGATTACTTTGAAAAAGCAGCAATTTTGACAATTTTATGATATTTAATCGGATTTAGGGTTTCGCATAATTAAACATTTCATATAAGGATACTTTTTGAAGTTATGAAAATTTGGTTTGCTCCATAAAATTTAAAGTCCTTATTGCTGACTTTTCGTTTTTAGTATTAAGCCAATTATAATCTTTTATTTGAAGTAATTTTTTTTTTAGCGGAATTGATACAACGCTTTAGTTGTCACAAATTTCAATTATCAATTTACACTGTCATCAAGTCGGCCATGTTTTTCACAAAAAAAAAATAAATTCGATAAAAAATAATCAAAAATTTTCATAAAACTTTTACGATTAAAAATTTTTAAATGCCTTTTTGACTCGAAAGTGCTATGTACTAAGAAACTCAGATTATGAAATTTCAAATATAATTGCGAACGCCAAACGCAAAATACGTTACCAAAAAATTTACGCCAACTTCTTATCAGTTTGTAAGGTTTGTATAGCATTATTGGTGCACTGACATTAAATCGGTATACCTCAAACTATATGAAATTACACAGATTTTTAAATACTGTTCTCAATTCCATTCAACGAAGCTAACACCCTATAGAAAAAACTTCGATTCGACTTGTAAACCACCATACAACTTTTCTATTCCCCAAGTCTATGAACTCTATTTTGTATTTTTTTGAATCTGAAGGATAAAAACTATGAGAAATACGATGCATCTAAAGTCAGTTTCAACTGGTGTCGAAAATGTTTATTTATAAAATATTGCATGTGTCTTCAAAAATTATTTTATTTGGTGTCAAATTTGTCTAAAGCATACTTGGGAAAAAACCATTGATGTATTGATTTTTTTATATAAATGCTAATGCATTCATATTGTCATTTATATGGAAATATCAATGCTTCATTGCTTTTCCCCATGTATGGTCTAAAGTTACTTTAGTACGAAATAATCCGAAAACCGAAAAATGGGTACATTTTTTACCCCACTTAGTAAACCCTAAATATGAATTTGGTCATCTAAAAAGAAATATGTGTCGCTTTTTTTATCCTCTGCAATATATTTAAAGTTCATTAACCCTCAAACCGGCTTAAGCAATTTATACCACGTGTTCGGCGCGAAAATAAACATTAGGTTCTTTTACATATAATTTGTTTGCTGTTCCTGCTTTAGACGATATGGGCCAAAATATGTTTAGAGTGAATCTCAAAAACTAATACATACAAATGAATACCTTTAGGCATAAATTATTCATCTTACCAAGATGTAACTACAGTTTTTGTGCTTTTACTAAAGAAGATATGGCGATTTTCATTGTTCTAAAAAATGCGAAATGAAGCGAAATTGAGCGAAAACGTAACTTAACTTCAATATATATTGATGACACTTAAAGGCTCATATAATACTAATTAAAATAATCTTTCTCAAAAATTTCCGTCCATATTTATTTAAGTTACGACGGTGTCCTTTACAAGTATTCTTTTGAAATCTTTATGTCCTAGGACTAAAATAAAAGCTTTGCTTTCGATCGAATAAACGAGTAACTCGATTCTGAGGTTTTGCACTTACTCGATTAATCGAGTAAATTTTTTAAATTACTCGACTAACTCGAACAATTTTAAGTTTTTTTCATAATTTTTTCCTTTAAAGTACACAATAACACACAAAATAAGTACAATAACACATTAAGTATGTGAAAATTACACGCCAAAACCCCGGCACACGTAAACTTAATTTTGGGTCGTAAAATCCAGTGGTATACTCCGTTTTAATGGGTTAGCTCAAAATAAAAAATTATTTCAATTTAAAGTTTGCATTGACTCAAGCTATTTTTTGAGTGTATTTTAAGTAAAACACATACAAATCTTTTTTGAAATGACTTTACTTATTGTTTATTTGTCTAAACCTAAGTCTAACAATGGTGACCGTACATTTTTAGGAGAATACAATTCATTTATATACAATTCGAAACGTCAGGGCAATTACCTTTGACTTATACTGAAATCTGTTAGTTCAGTGTCATATGGTTCGAATCTTTAAATTTCATTAGAAAACATCTTCTCAAAACGATAATAACGGTTTATCAACAAATAAAGTAATTTCAAAAATGATTTCCATATTTTTTTTACTTAAAATACAGTCAAAAAATTGCTTGAGTCAATGCAAATTTTACATTGAAATAATTTTTTATTTTGAGCTAACCTATTAAAATGGAGTATACCATTGTAGGACCCAAAATTAAGTTTACGTGCCCCGGGGTTTTGATGTGTCATTTTGAAAGTTGAAATTATACTTACAGTGTAATTAATTAATTAATTAATTTTTCTCAGCTAAAAATGCTTTTTGATTGTGTGTAATAAAAAAAAAGTACTTAATCTGTTATTTGAAAAAATTGAATTTTTTCCTAACACTCTATATTCTGAATGGTTTAAAAACAGGGCAAACATTTTTTAATAATTTTTCTTGTAGAATCGAAAGGTGAATTCAAATTTCATATAAATGTAGCTCTTTTTGCTCTGCAAGAAAAGGGACCCTAAAGGCTCTATAAGTCTTGCCGTTCCGTGCCGTAACGAATCAGCTGTTTTGTTTTTGGTTTATGTATAGTGCGTTTATCAAAAAAGCAGCTCACATAAACCATAAACGAAACAGCTGATTCCTCACGGAACGGAACGGCAAGACTCATGGAGCCTTAAATCAGCGTTTTTGGTAGCCGAGCGCATGTAGAAGGAGTTTGAAATTTAAAAAAAAAAAAAAAATGTCATTTTTTTATCGATGCCAAAACATTTTAAAACGTGATGATATCCCAAAAACAAAGAAACTTTATACTTTTCTGACAAACTCTAATGAATATGATTTTAAATTCAATTAAGACAAAGACTGGCTGATTGATTCCTTTCGAAAAGTTTTCAATGTAAAAATCTAAATGCAAAACCGACCAACTTTAAAGACATTTTTCTCAAAATCAGTATCATTGATCAAAAAATCAGCATGTCCGAAATATATATAATTGAACAGTTCATGCGAATAAAGACGAATAGACCATTTGTAGAATTTTACTGGGGACAATAAAAACGCAGGAAACGGTTAAAAAATAATATTTTGGTCAACTTTTTGGTACTAGCTTAAAGATTTAAGTCAATCTACCTACATACAAAATTTTAGTAAGGTATTCGAAAGAGAACTTGCCAAAAATTGGACTTCAATTTTTGCTTAAATGAAAAAAGGAAAATATCCAAAAAAATGTATTGAAATTTGAATAAAAATGTGTTATTTTGCAGCAGATTTTGACTACATTTTCATGAGACTTGCAAAACTTGACGAACTATGGTTGGTATTTGTTTGTAACACTTTAAGGACTTCAAGGATACACTTTTTAAGGATTGCAAGGACATGCAAAAAATAAATTTTTATATAATATTTTGTTAAGGACGGATATTCGCCCTTTTTGCTTTCCACACTTTAAAGTCTTATAACTTAAGAACGGTAAAATGGTTTGCCAATATAATAAGTGTGGTTTGTGATGGGGTGCAATAACGCCTTACGAAATACGGCCTTAAAGGCTTTATTTCTCAATGGAAAGTTAAATAAGGCCTTTATTTCCAAAAAGGTTTTATTGCACTTTGAAAGTGAAATAAAGACGTAAAGGTCTTATTTCACTTAAATTTTTTTTTTTTAAACGAAGCAATAAAATTTCTTATTCTTATTGTTTTATATTTTATTGAACAATTATAAAATAATTTCATATTAACAAAAATTAATAGAACATTAATAATTAATCCCACTTCTGGAAACGAAATAAATCCCACCAAAATGAAAAAAAAAATCACTTTAATCATTACACATTTTTGCAAATATGATGATAAGCAAAAATTAATAGAACATTAATAAGTCAACAAAAAATTTAACTGCAACAATATTGAAAATCTTTGCTTTATAAAGTTTTTCTGCGTGGCGGCCTGCGGCCGCTCTTAGGGGTTTTCTCCTCCATGGGACGCGGCAGGTGGCTTCGCTGAATAAAGTTTCCCTGCGCGCGTCACACTAGGGAAGATAATGAGACGCGCGCAGGAAAACTGTATTCAGCGAAGCCACCTGCCGCGTCCTATGGAGGAGAAAACCCCTAAGATCGGCCGCATTCCGCCACGCAGAAAAACTGAACAGTGTAACAAAAGAATCAAAAAATACAAAATAAAGGCTTTATTGCACCATTGGCTAAATTTCAATAAAGGCCTTATGTCACTTTCAAAGTGCAATAAAGCCCTTTTCGCAATAAAAGCCTTATTTCTCAATTGGAAGTGAAATAAAGCCTTAAAGGCCTTATTTCGTAAGGCGTTATTGCACCCCACCGTGGTTTGTTCCTCGTAATGTTCTTTTAACACATTATTACCGAAAGTAAAATTTTTGTATGTTTTTGTGTTGTATTTAATCAAAATTGTGCGTTAGTTCACTCCCAATTTAAACAAAAATATAAAAATATACGAATTATTGCACTTTCAAAGTAATTTTTTTAGCCTGAAAAGTTCAAATTTCTGCATAGGATTGTAGGGCTATGCTAATAAAATGCATTTATGCAAAAAAACGTGTTTGCGAAAAAGTCGTCTGTCTATTCGTCCTTATTCGCATGAACTGTTCAATTGATGGTCAGATTTTTATTCATTTTTAAAAGGTAACATTTTGTCCTCCAGTGTTATTAATTAGGAAAAATATATATTTGACAATTTGCACGTCATTAATAGTTTGACTCTAGAGACATTGTACTTACATTTTATATAAACAAAAAATATTGGCATAAAATCAAAATAAATAAATTACATATTAAATATTTATTTTTTTTTTTTTTGTATACACAAACAAATTAATATGCAATATATAGGAAATTAATGTAAATTATGCACATAAAATTGATCACAAGATTTTATAAATTAAGTCGTTAAACCGTTTTGAAGCATGATTTCGAAATTTGATGATTTGATTTCACGTGATGTTTTGAACTTATTTAAATTTTATTTTTTCGTATTGCAAAATAAAATCTTTAATTTATAATTGATGTATTTGTTATTGTCTATAGTTTTTTTTTTTTTTTTTTTTTGTCCGATGGGGATTTTTTTTTTTTCTTAAACTCGTTCTTCTGTTTCTTGTATCAATTTCGTAAAATTGTATATTTTTTTTTTTTTTTGGAATTTTAATTTGTTTACTCCTTGTTATTGTTGTAACGAAAGTTAACCAACGACTGACTGAATGACAGAATAATATAATAAGAAATTCTAAAGGCCAACCCAGCCATCATCATACATAATGGACATGAATGGTAATAAGAAACAGCAAAAAATATTCTACTTTTATTATAGTTTTGAGTAGAGAAATGCATATTGCTCGCAGAATTACAGAATGCATTACATATGCACAAGTAATGCCAACACTATATGACGACAATGAAAAACGCCAAAACAAGAAAAATCAAATAAAAGATCTGTCAATGTTGCCAAATTAAGTTAATAAAATTTATCTATACAAAATGTAGAAAAGTTTTCATTAAATTAATGAAAAACTTTGAAAAACAAACTTTTTTGAAACTTGTTTTACGCTCCACCGCACTGTGTAGAAGAGTATAGAGTCTAGTAAAAAAAAAAACAAAACCAAGTGATTTTGCTCAGTGCAATAGTACCAATACAATCTCATTTTTTTTGTAAAATAACTAATACATTCTCAGTTCCCTTTGTGCCCAAGATTGTACTAGACTGACTCAAAGTTCCTTTTGTCCTTAACTCAAAATGTACTTTGGTATGTTTTATGATGATTCCCAAAATATTTCGTTGGCAGCATTGACAATGTATACAAATAAAGACAATGTATATAATATTAGTGTCATATGAGAGGTTAAGTCGCGTCCATCGATATATAAAACATAATAGGCATAAGTATGCACGAAGTTTTGTCAAAAAATCTTCAGCGGTTTAAGTTCGGCCATCAAAAAGTTAATACTAAAATCGAAAAAGGTGGAAAAATGTTAAGGACTTTGAATTTTATGGAGCAAAAAAAAAAATTTAAAAGCCTAAAAAATCTTTTTTTACCATTATTTTTTACAAAACAACAAAAATTTTACAAAATTTTTTTACGCGGTTTTTTTTAAATTTATTTCCACGAAATTTTATTTTACGTGTTTTTTTTTGTTTGGAAAAAATGTTCAAATAATTTAATTAATAATAATTTAATCGAATAAAATTTTATTGGTTTTTTGAAACAATTAATTTTTTATGAAAACTATTTTCTCAGTACAATTTAGAGAGGTATTTTGAAATTTACCAAACATCTGATATAAAATTTTTCTTTTCTATTCAATTTTGCGAAGTTGACTGAAGTTTGTAAGTGCATGTTACGTTCGATCAAGTTTTTAATAAAACACTTATATTTCTATAAACGTCGCTTTTTGGAATTATTTGTATGCTGAACACTTAACGATTTTTTTGTAAACGCTAAATCTTTTACGAAATCAGCTAAATTACTAAATTAGCATCTCTAAGCATATGCCCCTGACTCTGAAAATGTATATATAATTTTAAAATCACATACTTTGAAGAGTTTAAACATATTTTTTAATACATTTTCTCTAAAATTACACAGCGCTACAAAATTGACCCCTAAAATCGAAAACAAGAGTAACGACCATTGATCGTCTACGTTGATTTTATGGGCCAGATTTTTAGGAAAAAATTAAAAATCAAATATTGTATCATAGTTTTTTATTCGGTTATCAAATTTGGTTAATAAATGTGCAGCATTAACAAATAAGTCCGCGGTTTTTTACAGTTTTTTCTATATTTTACCATTTTTGCACAATTTATTATCCCATTTCGCAATCAACCAAAGCGTGTTTGTTCATAAGCAAAAAGACAAATCTGACCAATTATTTAGTGTAAAAAAGAAAGTGCGGTTGATGGGAAAATCGCGAAATGTGCCTAAAATGTATATAAAGCATAGCGAAATATTACGACCTATCATATCATCTCTTAGTAAAGTATGTTTTTTTTTACAGGTAAAGAACTATAAGTTGGCAACACTTTTTTAAGTGGCTGCCATTTTGACAGCTGTCAAGTGATTCAGGTTTAGTTTGGTTTGGCAGTTCAACATGGTCAGACTGACGCCTAAACAACGCTTCCTAATTGTGCAAATTTATTTTGAAAATCATAGTAATACGTATCGCGCACTACGTCCATTTTACGGTCAACATAGTCGTCCATCAGAGCAATTAATTCGATTAACTATGGAACGTTTTCGCAGTTTCGGAGTGATGGCAATCCTCAAGTGTATGTTGAGACACCGTTACATCCAGAAAAACTGACGGTTTGGTGTGTTTTATGGGCTGGTGGAGTCATTGGTGAGTACTTCTTTAAAAACGATGCTGGTCAGAACGTTACAGTCAATGGTGACCGCTGACTTTTTCGTTCATCAATTGAACAACCATGATGTGCAGGAGCTGTGGTTTCAACAAGACTGCGCAACATGTCACACAGCTCATGCCACAATTGATTTATTGAAGGAAGCGTTTGGTAACCGCATAGTTTCACGTTTCGGACCCGTGAATTGGCCTCCAAGATCGTGCGATTTAACGCCGTTGGACTATTTTCTGTGGGGATATGTGAAGTCGCTAGTCTACGCCGATAAGCCCGAAACAATTGACGATTTTGAAAAATCGGGCCCATAAGTAAAAAAAACTGGGAACGCCATTGAAATCAGCGTGGCCGAAATATTTAGGATCAATGGTCGGTACTCTTGTTTTATTCTTCGTGTTGCGCAGTGTTATTAATTTGGTCTAAGAAAAATAATTCTTCTTTTCTCTTTTAAAATTGTAAATGCTCTTAAATGAAAATGCATTTTAAATACAAATTTTATGCCTGTTACATTATTTTAGTTTTACAATTTTTGGTACAAGGGTGGATTTATTTCTATTACAAGAACATATTTTTATCCAAGAAAAAAAATATTCAATCAATTAAGGTTTATTAATTTTTAACAATCAAAAAATTGTAGTTCGTAATAAAGAAGAAAATATTTTTATACACAAAAAAATCTATACATTTTACCTGTCTAGACATAATCCTTGTAGCAATTCTTTTGTTTTTTTTTTGACAAACACAAAAATTTAAGAAATTTGAGCAAATCTTTAGAAGACAACCCTTAAAATCTTATAATACGTTGAAACAGTGTTAAGAGAGCATCTTCAATTGAAAACCCTTCCAAAAAAATAATATTATGCACTAGGGTGGGGCGATTAGTATGGAAGGAAAAAAATCTTAATGGGCGCTTCGCGTTTCTGATTCTTGGAATTGTACTGAGCAAAAAAGTCCACTTGACCATACGTCTACGGTGAAAATCGAGCTTCCAGATTTTACTAAGACAAAAATTGTAGCCAAGACAATAGTTAAGAACTCTCTAGTACATCGCAAAAGCAATGGAACGCTCCTTCAGGCAGTTTTGGCCTTGTGAAAGTGCAAAGGGACAGGGTTACTTTCACAAAATACGGCTAAAAAGGCCTATTTTGAAATTAAAAATTAAACCCTTAAACCCCACCCACAAATATGATTGATGCATTAATCTGCTAGAGAATCTTCCAAAGAAGAGATTGATACCATAATCTTGGATAAGCTCCTCCTACTTCCTGAGATATGTCCATCCCACACATTGTTACTTTCACAAAATACGGTAAAAAAGCCCTATTTTAAAAATTAACCCCTTAAACCCCACCCACAAATATGATTGATGCATTAATCTGCTAGAGAATCTTCCAAAGAAGAGATTGATACCATAATCTTGGATAAGCTCCTAGTACTTCCTGAGATATGTCCATCCCACACATTGTTACTTTCGCAAAATACGGCAAAAAGCCCTATTTTGAAATTAAAAAATAACCCCTTAAACCGCATCCACAAATATGATTGATGCATTAATCTGCTAGAGAATCTTCCAAGGAAGAGATTGATACCATAATCTTGAATAAGCTCCTCCTACTTCCTGAGATATGTCCATCCCACACATTGTTACAAGCAAGTCAAAATCTGTTTGCAAGTTAAAATCTGGAAGCTCGATTTTCACCGTAGACTTATGGTCTAGTGGACTTTTTTGCTCAGTACAATCCCAAGAATCAGAAACGCGAAGCGCCCATTAAGATGTTCAAATCGCTCCACCCTATTATGCACATTTAAAGTGCTACTGTTAGTTGCTGAACTGGTTTATTAAAACTAGATATGGGCCCGTGAGCAGAAATTTGCGTGATTCACGGGAATCACGCGTGAGTGTGAGCGAAACCTAAATTTACTCACTTGATCGTGAGTGAGTGTGAGTAGGAAAAAATTCTTAGTGAGTGTGCATTAGTCAAATTTTTGCGTGAGTGAGTAGAATTTTACAAAACTAATTTTTTTTGCTCTTAACAAATATTTTCTTTAATTTTTTCGCCGATTTAATAATTTTGGGTTTTTTAAATGGGGAATAATTTGCAAAATTATATATTCAGATACATTTTTAGCATTTCATTTTTTTTCCGGTAAAATTTTATTTCGTGTATTTACGTGATTCACGTGATCACACGTGAGTTTGAGTAAGATCTGAATTCTAACTCACTCTCACGTGAGTAGAGAAAAAATGTTCGTGAGTGATTGTGTGTGAGTGGAATTTTTCTCTCGTGAGCGTGAGTGAGTGTGAGTCAACATTCACTCTAATTAAAACGACACCGTTTCCAATTTTTTTTTTTTTTTTTTTAATTAAATTTAAACTTTTAAAAAGAGAATTATTGTAGCAACATCAAAAAACCAAAGTTTTGAGCATATTGAATTTTGGCAGAACTTTTCTTTCATCATATAAAAAACTTTTGCCAAAGGAAAAAATTATAAAATTATTTTTTGAAAGTTATACAAAATTTCATAATTTTGCGAGTTTTTCGAATTGTTACGAGTTTATTTTTTGAATATTTCGAAAGTTATTATAGTTATTCTTAGCTAGTTTTAAAAAGGATATTTGGAGCTGTTTAGAAAAATATATTTAAAAAAAAATTTTGTAAAATTTGAAATTTTCAAAATCGAAAACCTCAAAAATTTTTCTAAAACTGATATGCAAGAGTTTGTCGATCAACCAGGAATTAATACCAGGCAAAAAACTAAGATTATCATTACAACTTCTTTCAGATTAAGAAGAAGAATTGAGGCATCAACATAAGGAAAAGGGGCGAAAAGAAAACGAATTATGTATGCAGAGTTTGGACTTCAAATTCCACCAAAGAAATAATAACGCGATTTCCAAATTATTCTTTGCTGCTAAAGGCATAAATTTGATTTTTATTGTTTAATACTTGTTCAATACTTGTTAAATATTATTTTATTTAGATCTAACTTAAAAAAATCAAAAATTCATATCTTTAAAACCTAAAAAACAACACTTTGAAAATTTCAGGATCTTTTAAGATCAGTTAGTTAAAAATAAATTCAGCAAAAAAAAGTAAGTTTTTGAGATTTTCTATTTTGAAAATTTCAAAATTTTATAATTTTTCATAATTTTTTTTTAAATATATTTTTTTAAATAGCCAATATCCTCTTTAAAATATCCTCCTAATAACTATAATAGTTTTCGAGATATTAAAAAGAACTTTTTTATATGATGAAAGAAAAGTTCTGACCAAAATTCTTTCAAATCGGAAGGGGTCGATTTTACATGAAATGACCCATATATTATTCAACATAACATAGCATATATTGCTCAGAATTACAGACATTTAGTTCATAAGAACTAGGATAATTATTATGAAGTTGAATAATATATGTATTTCAATATTTCAGTTAAGATTTTAAATATTGTTATAGTTATATTTGTTTTCTGTGATATTTTTATTTTTATTTATTTTTATATTGACAGAAAATATTTTTGATTTCCCGCCTTTTTAAAAAAAAAAAAATATTATATTTAAGTATTTAATCGTTAAAACAAAATTTTATCAATCAAATTATAATAATTGTTCCCTGAAGAAGTCGCCCATTGTGGAGACTAAATATTGGAAATAAATAATTATAATTCATAAATAAAAGATCTTAAAAGATCGTTTGAAGAAAAATCATTAAATAAGATCAAATAAAATGTAACAAAATTATTTTATATAACTTGATCCATATAGGGTTAATTTTACACTTTTGACCCAAAAACTTACAGTATGACACCTTTATATTTTCTTATATTCAAAAAATGTTTAACCCTTAGTGGCCGGGGTACAAAAAAGACCCATGAAACTTAATTTAAATTATGACTACAAGAAAAGAATAAAAAAGAGAGGAAGCCTTTAAATTTATGAAAAAAAGAGTTAAAGATTTTTTAAATAACAAAAAAGATACTTATAGTCATAATAAATTTAAGATTAAATTTTGTTAAATTTTTGACAAAATAATCTATTTTTATAATGTGTCCCAGAAACGAGTCGCTACAAATACAAACTCTAATTATTATTTTTCCAATTTTTTTTTAATAACTATAACATTATAAATATAGCAATCGACACCTGCAAATTAGGCATTTTAAAAAATCTTCTTGGGTCATTTTGGATTCCTGTCTAAAAAGGGTTAATGATATCCTATGAAGTCAGAATTCCATATCTGAATAATTTTGAGTATATTAAATGAATAAATTAAATAAAAAGTAATTTTTTTTTCGAAATTTTGTATTTTGGGAATTTTTAGTAATAATACACTTTTTTCAAAATGGTTAATTTTTGGTACCGGTTAACGTTTTCCAAAAAAAAAAATAGTTTCTTCCATTTGAAACCACTTTTAATAAAAATGAGTGGGGGCGGGGGGTAGATTAATGAAAAATCTGACAAATCTAATTTTAAGGGACAACCTAGGGGACAAACTGATACACACGCTCATCACTAGGGCAACCAAAAATATGCTAGAGCTTGTTTTTATTTGAAAGAATATATCTATTTAGACTAAATACAAGTTCTGATCAAGAAAGTATGGAAGTTTTAAGCTATAGTAGTTACAGTTTTTTTTTTCAGCTTACTTTTTTATATTTGCGTATTTTAGCGTATTTTGTAAATATTAGCTATTTTTTGACATTTTTCATTAAAAATTAAGCTTATTTTAGCTTTATTCTTTTAAAAAGAGCTTCTTCTATTTTTTAGCAAACGTTATTTTGAAGATTTTTGTAATTAAAAGTTGAAAATTTAATATTACATGTTATTGGTTTATCAAAAAATATGTTGACAAACCAATTTGAACTTCGAAGCTAAGGAAAGTAATTTCTCTATTGCACTTTTGTTTGACTCGCAAAATTCCAAAGAACAAATTTTATTTGTAGTATCAAATTTTTATATATATATATGAAGTTTAGCGGTTTATTTTTTAAATTAAACAGCTTATTTTTTTATGCACACAGAGAAAAATTTAGCTATTTGCCAACTGAAATTCATTTATTATGACTCAAATTTGGTTATTACTAATTTCAGATGGTTGGCACAACTTAGCATTTGTTTTCACAACAAAGTTCGGTTAATTTAACTGAATTCAAGTTGTAGCACCCAAAATATTTAGA
Organism: Delia radicum; assembly: GCA_021234595.1. Taxonomy (NCBI): domain Eukaryota; kingdom Metazoa; phylum Arthropoda; class Insecta; order Diptera; family Anthomyiidae; genus Delia; species Delia radicum. The sequence goes on from CM037851.1 coordinate 15,811,733, forward strand.
AATCCAATGTAAATATCGTTGTACTAACTGAATTTATAAGTTGTTACCATTAAAATACACTTTTTAATTCGGTTGGCACTTTATTTCTCTGTGTGTGGAAACGTCTTATTTTACTGTTTTTAGAGCTTTCTTTAGGAGCTTAAAATATTGTTTTTTAGAGCTGATTTTGGTTGCCCTGCTCATCACATATGATGAAGGGAAAAAACGAAAATACAGTAGTTTTCCGATTTAACAAACCATCCATTTAACGAATTCGGGATTTAACGAACTCATAAAAATTTTGAATTGAGTACCTTATATTACGAACACCGTAACCTTGGACCGTTATTTTGTACTCGATATAACGAACAAATACAAAATTAGAGTCTTAAGTATAGAATGAGATGCAAATACGAAGATTTCCGCAAACAATTTGCAAAAGCAATAGACATATAGAGAAAGGGGATTCCCCAACGATGTTCTGGCTGCGTTTTTTGTGTTTACTTTTGGAGTTTTTAGCATTCTTGTACGATCGTGTGTGGTGTAAACATTAGAAAGCATGGGAAATAAATAAATAGTACTCGGTTTATCGAATTTTTCAATTTAACGAACAGGGCTAACATTATATAGTTCGTTAAATCGAAAAACAACTGTATTCACAAACACAAATTCGGCTTGTAAAGTGTTTAAAGGGTTTAAGTCTTTGCTAATCTATTTATAGCAACTCAAAACTGTGTTCACAAATAAAAAATAATTAGTGAACAAATTAAAATTTTCACGTCTGCATGCAATAATTAATTCTTAAAATAACAAACTGAAAAATAATTCGAAAAATGTGTGTAATGCAAAAAAAAAATATACGATAGTATGACCTTCACATTGACATGTTCCGACGTACGCGTATATATGCTAAACATACGTTAAAAAAAAATAACATCATCAGCTGTAGAAAATCCATTTCTTTTGTAACATAAAAAAATATTAAATTTGTTTTTGCAGCTCGTTATTTTTGGTTAAACGCCAAAGTGTATATGTTTATTTCAATTTAATTTTATAATATTATTTTTTTTTTTTTTTTAATACTCATATATCTGTGTATGTAAAAATTAAAATTTTTATTTTTTCTGCTATTTAAAGATCAACATTAAATAGGGAATGCAAAATCCTGCACTTTTCCATTTCCCGGGAGAGCGGGAATTTTTTTAGAAAATCCCGGGAGCCTGGGATCCTATTCGGAAAATAAATTTTACAATTTTTTATATCAAATCATATATTTTGCATTCAAAGTGTCTCTTACGACCTGAGACTTTTTATAAAAATAAGTCTCGATTTAATATTTGAAATGGCGACGGGAAATTTTTATAGAGATTTTTCAAGTAAATGTCGATTTTCTTGGCGATTTTACATATAAAAGATCGCTACCAAAAAAAAAAAAACTGGAAATATATCAACAGAATATGATATTTCGCATAAATTATTCAAAAACTTATAACATTTCACTAGAAAATAAATTTAAATTGCAATTTTGTAGCCTATTGCTTTCGAAATATCTTGTTTAGTTGATAGTTTACAAGTTTTTTAGTAACGATTTCTAATGTGTATGTAATTTGGCGATTTTTAAGAATATTTTACGGGGTATAAAATTAATTGATGTGGTATAACAAAAAAAAATACTTAGACATTTTTTTTTAGCAAATTAAAAAAAAAAGCTTCAAAAAAAATATTTATTTTTTAACAAACTATCCAAGATTACTAAAAATTACTCTTTAAAATCTTTAATTTTCTTAATTTAATTTTGTACTCATCAAAACGATTTTTTGGGTGTACCAAGAAATAAAAAAAAAGTGTTTTTGGTGATATTTGGCGATTTTCATTACTTTGATTGGCGAAAAGCGGCCAAATAAATCTGACAACCCTGATCTCCTTTTATAAATCTGTGGTTTTTTTTATAATTTTTAGTTTTTCTAAGAGAAACTATTTTTTTAATTGCAATTCCTTTAAATCTTAAAAAAGTTAAAATAAAATTTGTAAGCGTTAAATAATGAAAAAAAGTTTAAGAATAATTTAAAAACTAGAAAAATTATATTATCTTTGGACAATATTTGGTAATTGAAAGTGTTTTGGAAAAGTTTTTGTAATGTCAAAATTGTTTGGGAGCGATCTATAGTGACTTTAAATTTTTAATTTAAGGGCAGAGTCGAAGATAAATGGTGAAGTTAACTGCATTAAAAATGTGGGATATTTAACTTTTTTTACAGTCTTATTAGTTTTTAGTTTTTATATATTTTTATATATTTTTATGTTATTTTTAATTTAAAACCAGCTTTTAACCTCCTTATATTTACAAAAATAAAGCAAATCAAACATATTAGCTAGATTGGTACTAGTATTTCGATCTGGCTAAAGATCTTATCACAACCTGAAGTTTTAGGAACGCTAGAGCCTCCAGAACAGGCAGAACTTTAACAAAAAACATGTTAATCATCAACTTTGTTCCATTCCTGTCTTCTTAGTAAAAAAACACGTGGCTAGGGTCTTTTCCTAACAAGCATCATGACGACTACAAAACTTTGAAGACCAAAAATGTTCTATTTATATAAAAAAAAAATTTGTTTTTACTCTGGCTTTTTGTTTGAAATTGTATTCTTAAAAGTCCCCAGATTCCCGCACCGAGTTCCCGGGATTGTGGGAACAGAAAAATGCTTAGTTTTCCGGGAATACCGGGACGGGAAATCCCGGGATGCATTCCCTAATGTTAAGCAGTAACAGTGTAGTCAAATATTTTTTTTTTTCAAATCCCCTAACATTTTTTAAAATCCACCATATATTTTTACTACCACTAAAATAAATGTAATTTTAAACAAATAATGTCATTGTTTTATAAAAAAATAAATTTTTTTTTTAATAAACATACACAGAAATAAATTACACAATTCTATTTGTAATATTAAACACGCCTCAATTTTTGTAAGTACAAAAAAAATTTCTTAAATTTTTACCAATAATTATGATTTGTAAATATAAAAACGGACTTTTTTGGATTTTTTGTAATTTTGAATTTTAGTTTTTAAAGAATTTTTATTTGAAAAACCACAATCTACAGGCATTTAAAATAAAAATATTGTTGGAAATATATTTAAATTAAAAAATGATGGTGTTTGTATTTACAAAGTGCATTGTTGGTGCCAATAGTTTTTTCAATAATTTTTCAAGCCTATATTTTGATTTTTGTTAAAAAAAAAATAAATAAATAAAAATATAAACAAAATTTAGTTCTGAATTCAATTAAATTTCATTCGAAATAAAAACAAATTCAGCACATGGTGATACAGTGCATTCGCGAAAATATAAACATCCTAATATATGAACACCCCAAAATATGAAAATTTTTTTCTTCCATTGACTACTCTAAAACATGAACTTAGTGCCAAAGCACTAATGGATTTTATGGATTTTATCAACCTACGCAGTGTTTAAATCTAAATCAACAGGGTAGTGGCAAAATTTTTATTTTACTGCATTATAATTTTGGGATTTCCCTAGCTGTTTGTTTAAATTGTCTTCACCTGTCAATCAAAATTTCTAACATACACGTTTTAGTTAGTACTCAGATTCAGCTAGAATTCCTTATTCGTTTTGTGAATATAAATTTAACGTGAAAAGTTCTTCAATATGCATAAAAAAAGCATGTTTTTAACTTTATAAGAAAAAGCAGAAAGTTTAGAACATTTGGGAAAAGGTGCAAGTTTAACTTTTAAACTGTAACTTTTTTAAACAAGTAACTTTTAAATTTTGTGTCTTTTTTAAAAATTAATTGTTTTTTTTTAATCCAGTAGACAATAAATAAAAACTTTAACATAAGAAATTTTTATTTTTATTGAAAAAACGTTTTTAAAGGTAAATTAGATGACATTCGCAAATATGAACAATCTTGCAAAAGTGAACTGGTTCATATTATCGCGAGTGCACTGTACATTCATTACTTTAAAATAAGTTTTCATTTTTAAATGGGAAATTTGCCACTCCTTCCCAAACTTTTCTTTGATCATTTTGCTCCACAAATTAATTTAAAACCTTCTAACTTGGCAACACTGCTGACTATGTGTTTTTCGCACACTTTGCGTTTTTAAAAGGTGTATGGCATATTTGAAATACAATTATTAACCCATTGAGATTTATATTAACAATGAAAATGAAAATTATTGAAGTTCGAGGCCATACTCTATATTTCTTTATTAGGATATTGTCCTAAAAAATAATCTATAGAGTTTTTTTGTTTTCAAATTTGTTATTTGACCCTTTCAGGAATGTGTTGATAGATCTATTTCGCGAATTTCCTAGGTTCCCATCATCAGAACACGTTTTGAAAGAGGTAACAATAACACATTCCTGAAAGAGTCAATTAATAAATTTTGAAAACAAAAACTATAGATTATTTGTTAGGACAATATCCTAATAAAGAAATATAGAGAATGGCCTCGAACTTGAATAGTTTTCATTTTCATTGCACAATTAAAGGTAGAAAAAAACATAATTTTTATTTTTAATAAAAATTATATCAAACTTGATTTATATTAACAAAATGGAGTTTTTATCGGGTTAAATATTAACTGTATTAAAGTAATTAAATTGGCTAAAATCTCAATACTCTTCTAAAAAAATGTTATATGAAATAGATTATTCGAAGTGATCTTGAAATATCGCGTTAGAAAATATGAAAAATATTCGAAAATTTTAAAATAGTAGTCGTACACAATATTCCACATCGTTTCAACGGCATAAGCTATCATTAATACTTCATAATAAAGCTACTTGAAATGTGGATTTACTAGTGCCCACAAATTATTCACTTCTCCACTGCAAAATGAATTGTTTTCAAAAACGCGGTTCAAAAAGCTCTATTTCAAAAAACTGGGTTTTTAAAATTTTTTAAAAATATGTATTAATTACAAATTACTTCCCTATGCCGCGGCATTGTAATTTTTTATTGTAATTTTTGCATGAAACATTTTAAATGATATAAATTACAGTAATAACAAATTTGAAGGTTGTACCTAAAATATTTTAGAAAATATGGCACTTTTTATGTTGAGGTTGTATGGGTGGTGGGGGTAAAAGTGGGCCAAAGTTCAAAATTTTTTTCCGATAATGTTTGTAACAATATAACATTCAAGTATACCAAAATTGAAAGTTATACCTAGAGTATTACGGACAATACGGCATTTTACAAATTTCGATTGTATGGGAGGTGGGCGTAAAAGTGGGCGAATTTTCTTAATTTTTTTTTTTAAACTGGAATTGTCTCAAAAATAACCTGTGCAAAATTTCAGAGCTCTACAATGACTCCTTGTATTTAATGCCGGCGTTGTCTCACTGTGTGCCGTGACCAAATCACTATGTGGAGCTCTTACGCTATTCTGAGTTATGAATTAAAATGTGAAAAAATTTAACTGAAAAACCGATAACTCAGAAAGATGCAAAAGTACCACATAGGGACTTAGTGACGGTTTAACTAAAAGAATAATTAACACATATTTCTTTAAAAATTTTAGAAAACCAGTTTTTTTAAATACAGTGTTTTGAACCACGGATTTTGAAAAAAATGCAATTTACCGTCAAGAAGTAAATTATTTTTGTAAACCAGTAAAACAACGATTTAAGTACCTTTAAAATAAGTTTCCAGTGACTCATGTAGCTTAACCCGTTAAAAAGATATGGGCAATTATGTGCAACTACTTTTTCAAAACTTTTGTTTTTGTTTTTTTACAATAAATTATTTTTTTATGTAAATTTTTTTTTTACCATTTATATTTTAAGATTTGTATCCATCCATAACTTTGAATCCCGTTAAATCTCCACATATTAATTTGGCAACGGCATAGTGGAATAAATTATAATTAACATATATTTTTTTTTAAACATTTATAAAAACCAGTTTTTTGAAATAAACCTCACGATTACAGTGGCTTTAAAATGAGGTGTCAATGAATCATCTAGCATTAACCATTAAAAAAGATATGGTCGATATGGAAGGTACGACTACTTTTGTTAAATTTACGATTTATATTTCATATTTTAAAACACAATATTTCCACAACCGTTAGAGCTGACAACCCTAAACTTGTACGATGACCAAGTTACCAAGTTTGGTTAAAATTGAATTGGGTAGAGGTCGAAAATTGGATATTTTTATAAATAAATAAAATTATTTTTCTTTATACAGTTTTATGTAAACATGAAATTTTGCAATACAATTTTATGTTAATAGACTAATTTCAGTGCAATTTCATTGATGTAATGCAAAAAATTTTTAATATCATGCAGATAATTCTCCAATGGCTCCAAAATCCAAAATAAAAACGATGAAATATATTTTTCTGCCAATCTGATCGATCGGATACTACACTGAGAGAATTATCTGCATGATATTAAATGAATTTTTGCACTGTTACGCTGGTACTCGTAGATTGAAACTTTTCAAACTAATGCAAAATTTCATAAAATTTTATGAAAAATGTCATTTTATTTATTATACACTCAATGAATAAGTTTCTTTAAAAAACTAGTTTTATAAAAAGTATGTAGATTTTCGTTAATTTTAAGAAGATTACCGAAAATGTTAATTATATTTCGTCAGCTTTAATTCTCTCTGTGTAGGAGCTTGACAAATAGAAGAAGCATCCCGATTATGTAGAGGACCTAATAAAGACCAAATATTCTTCATATATGCAAAAAAAATATTTGGAAATAAGAAAATTTTGAACAAAAAATTCCCTCCCCCAAATCGAAAAGCTGGATCCGCGCCCGGTGAAAGTGATAGAAACTGTTTCTTGTTTTTACCATATACGTTTACATATAATTATTAGGGGACTCAAATTACTCGGGTTTGGGTTTGTTCGAGTAAAAGGGTAAATGTATTTTTAGATTTTTAACTTACTCGAGTAACTCGAACAGTTTCAATAACTTTATTTTATTAGTTTTTCCTTAAAAATACATAACACACAAAAAAAAAATACAAAATCAGTAGCTCCGAAAAGTATTTTATCAAAATTGAAAGTATAAGTTAAGCAATTAATTTAAAACTGTGTATTCTTAAATTATATACAATTGACGTGGTTTGATTTTTTTCTTTCGTTCTTATAAAGGTCGACTTTAAGTATTTTTTTACAAATATTAAAAATAATATCCCGGGTAAAATAGTTATATCTTGTCATATATAATATAATTAAGTCATATCTGACTTTGAATGAAGTCACATTACGGCTTATATCATTATATACAAATACATCTGATCATTTGTATTGAGAGAATTTTTTATGTGGTACTTGATATAATTATATGTCTCCAAATCTTACTCCATACATAACTACATAAGCCATATAATATTAATCCAAATATATGTAGTGACCGATTTGATTATATATGGTCCCATGCTAAGTCTTATTATGCTAAGTATGTGCCAACCGAATTGAAAAGTGTATTTTAATGGTAGCAACTTATAAATTCAGTTAGTACAACGATATTAACACTTACTTTTTTTTTGAGGACCTTGGAGTCCAAAATACCCCAAAGGGAGGAACCCAAAGAATTGGCATCTGGAGAATTCGAAGGCCATTGGTGTGCCGAAATAAAGTGTGGAACATTGTTTTTTTTTAACCAATCTTGTTTCACGCGAGCTTTGTGTGAAGGTGCTGAGTCCTGTTAAAAGGTATATGGTCTATTTTCGAAGAGGCTGTTTGCACAAGGCTTTAGTGTTCCTTCTAAGACCGATTCATGATACACTGTTGCATTCGCTTTAACGACAGGCTCTAAGAACATTAGCGGTAAGCGCCAATCGGCAGTTACTGCTGGCCAAACCAAACGTACTTTTGTTCGAGTTAAGAACATCAAAAATAAAACTGTTAACTTTAAAGAATTTTAGTGATATTTGATTCGAATTTTAATTCATTGAAAATAACAATTTACTCTGCTAAAATTAGCAAATAATTTTATCAAATATTTGTAGACTAAAGACGGCAAACAAATACTGTAATATCAACGAAATTTTTGGCATATTTACCGTAATTAGTACAATGCAAATAACAGTACATTTTCCTAAAATCAACAGAAATTTTTGCTAAAAAATTGTAAACAGCTGATTTCAGAAGAGCATGTTTTTATTCGAATTAAATAAAATTTTACATTTTTTAATGTTTATTAATGTTTTTTTGTCTACTAATATTTAGCACTTTTACTTTCAATTAACTAAAATTTAACTCAAATTTAACTAAATATATGTAGATTCAACAGATTTTTTGCTATTCTTATCTTACTAATATTTAGCAAAAAAAATTTGCAAATTTTAACAGTTTCTTCTGTAATGTAATTTTTAACTAATTTTTAGTAGTTTTAGCAAAAATTTTTACTAATTTTTCTCTATTAGTGTACCTATAAGCTTTCAAATCTAGCTTGAGCATTTTTGAGTTGAAAAACTATATATGTGTAGAAAAAAAAATTTGGGGGGGGGGGGAATTTAAATTTGAGGTGAATTTAAAATATGATTCACCGTACAATTTTATAAAATTGTACTAGAATAAAATAATGAAGGTAACTTCACATTTTCACTCATAACTTATAAACCGCTTGACCGATTTTGGTAATTATCAATTCCAAACTTTTGACGAAGATGTCCATTAATCTACGTAAAAATTTACCGAATGCATTTTCACCCCGTGCTCTTTTATTTTTGCTAATGTTAAGGAAATTTTTTAAAATTATTAAATAAAATTAATTGGATTGAAAAACTAAAATTTTTTATTTTTTTTTTTTAATATTTTATAAATTACTGCTTAACAGGGGTTAAAAAAATTTGTAAATTTGTATATTTTCACATAACAAGTCTTTCAAAACTATTATATAGTAGTATTTGGTAAAAATTGTATTTGAATTTGCTACATTTTATGTTAAATTCTAATATTATAATTTTTATTTTGATTATTAAAATATTGAGAAAATATTTCCCTAAAAAAGCATTCCTTAAAAAACTTACAATTAGTCATTATTTATTGACGTCAGTGAAAAAACATAAAAAATTATTAAATTAAAAAAACAGACATTAAATAATTAACAAATTATATTATAAATTTAAAAATTTTTATTATGTGGTTAAAAGTAATAATTTGCTTGTAAAATTGTCAGTTTTTTTGGCATTCATTGACATTGATGATTAGGGCAAGAATTTTCATGCAAATGCATGTTTATTGTCTTTAGCATAAAATCGATTTTGACCAAATGATTTTAAAAATTAAAAAGAATTTGCAACAAAATGGTATCGATTTTATGTTGCATATGTTGTTATAAATGAATATTTTTGCATATTTTGCTATAAATGCATATTTTACAGCATTTTTGGTTGCATATTTTGAAAATTTTCAATTTAGTTGCATATTTTTGCATATTTTGTAAAAACTAAAATTCAGTTCTAACCCAGCAAAACCACACATTACCAAATCATGGGTAAAGTAATGTATCGCCATAGGGCTTCACGCATTACATTACACCTTACTTCACTGATGAATTTTACAGGCGATAAGCCTAAAAGTAATGGGTGGACTCATTACCTTGTAGGGGGTAAAGTAACTGGTTACTTATATGGTTACATGGTGGGAAAAAGTAATGTGTCTATAAATAGATTTTCATAAAACATATGCATAAAAAGAATTTTTTACAGATATTTTTTTTAATTAAATAAATAACTTTTTTTTAAAATATAATTACGTAGTCATGCTCTGATTCAAACCTGGGGTCTCTGGTATTTAACAATTAGTTAAGCGAGAACTCTACCAACTGAGCTATCAATACATACAATATTTTATTGCTTAAAATGTAAAAGAGTTGTTGTGCTTCGTGTTTTCGTTCGTGATATCAAAAAAATACACCTTAGCCTCATGCTTACAAAAAATCACAAAGTAATGTGTCTATAAATAGATTTTTAAAAATATATATTCATAATTACTTTACGTTTATAATTCATGCATTATGTAATTGATTTTGTTTTTTTTTTTTTTTTAAAGAGAGGCAACACTCAGGAAATACTTCCTATATTTAGTGTGTTGCTTTCTTTGGAAAGGGTTAGTATAGAGATGAAAGGTGGTGAAATTTGAAGGGCTTCAGACATGGCAACACTGTAATTGCGCGAGATGATAAGTCTTAGAACAGTTGTTGCTCGCCACCTGATGGAGAGTTGGCGAACTTATTGAAGCTTTTTGGTTCATAGCCCTGATTCATTATTTTACTTCGGTGGGGTTAATTGCTATGGGAACACCGAAGGTGGACATTGCGATACGTATGAGGGATAGAAAAAACTCATACATATTATTTTGATGTTGCCAGCACCGGTTATCGAACCCGGGACCTTCTGTGTAAAAGTCCAACGCGCTAACCGTTACACCACAACGCCCACAAAAATTGATGATCGGTAAGTCATTATTTTATGTTTTAAAGTAATGTAAAATGAAATAAGTTATTATTACAAGGTAATCCATGAGTGTTCAATTATCGGTAACTCATTACTTCTTGTTCTAAAATAATGATACAGGTAAGGAGTACACATTACAAGGTAAAGCATTACTTTATCGCACCCATTACCAAAGTTTTGCTGGGAATTAAAAAGTTCTAATGAACCCTTACAAATGAAACAACAAAAAACATGTTAGAGGTGAAAACAAAATTTTGAGGTGAAAACCTGTTTGGATGTAAACAAGAAATTGTGTGATATAAAAACACTTTTGTGGTGAAAAAAATTTTTTGTGTTGAAAAAAAATTATTATAAAAAAATTGAGGTGAAATAAAAATTTTAGGTGAATTTTTAATATTATTCACTTTTTAGCGTCGAATGGAAAAATATGACGTTATATCTTATACTCCAGGCGGTACTATGAAATATAATATAAACATAATATACATATTTTCGATATTTATCGATTTTGAAAGGAATATTTTAGGCGCATGTGTTTGATTTTTTATTGCATATTTTAAGTGCCTATTTTCCTTTTTTAGTTGCATTAAATTCCTTGCCCTATTGATGATTATACAAACTGTTATTAAATTTAAGTAAAAAGATAAGAATGTTTTTAAAGAAAAAAAAAACATTAAAAAGTAATAATATTAAAAATAAGTAGCTTGTGCAGAGGATTTAATAAGTTTAAATATTTTAAAAATAGAATTTGCTTTAAGGTTTGTGACTTGGCTAAAAAGTTTGATTTATATAAAAATGTGTCTGTCTATTTACTCAAGAAAAAATGTTTGTTAAATTTTAAAGCCCGTATTTATAAAAAATTTAAATTCAAATTTCAAATACATTTTAGTTAAAATACATTTTAGTTACAACACATTTTAAGCCTTAAAACTGTATTCATAAACGAATATTAGCTTAAAATACCTAATTTAAACGTTGTGTAAAAGTCAATACTCGTTTATGAATACCGTTTTAAGACTGAAATTTGTCTTTTAACTAAAATGTATTTGAAATGCTGTTTAATATTATTATGAATACGGGGTTAACAGTTTAGAATATAGTTTTAACTCTGTTTAAAAATTCGATACACCTTTTTAGTTTTTCAGATCCAAACCCCTTTTTTTGTTTGAAATTTTATATAATTTAATTAATTGTTTATTAATAAATAGATGTGTTAATAGATTTTATAATAATTTTTGTATTTTTTTTAACTTAATTAATTTTTATTTGTCAAAGCCGACAAGAAAAACAAAATGAATTTTAAGTAATTATAAATATATTTATATATTAAAAAAAAATATATGTATTAAACCACATTTTATTTTTATTGATAGCATGTGATTTTTATAGTTTAGTTTTATTATTGTTACCTTTAAACTTAATATAAAATAGTCTTGAAACTTGTTGGCAAATTATTAATTTATATTTTTGAAATTTTACACTTAACATTTTCGTGCAATAATAAAAATTAAATAGCCCAAGTAAAAAAAATTGATGTGGGGCATCATCAAATTAAATTATATATAAATTAGATATGCGATGAGATCAAATTTGATCCGAAAAATGGCACCATATAATATCTTGCTATTTATATCACCATATAAATATTTTTGAAATAACACAAAACTATATACAATTAGATACAAATATATATGCTTTAACATATATGTTCTTATGAATATATAAATGTATACATTTAATTCTATATAATTAAATGAGAACATATATAAACTTTTTTACTTAGGAATGTATGGCTTTGAAGGAAAAACAGATTTAAATATGGATTTACCGAACATAATTACATCCAAAAAGATAAGTAATTTTTATGGATCCAATGAGATATTTTGAGATTAAATTAGATTTACTTAAATCCCACGGCATATATTATTTTTAATAAAATTAAAAAAAAAATGTTATAGAAAAAAATTTCAAAAATCTACGCATATATAATTATGTATGGTGTTATATATAACAATATATAATTATGTCTTATATGCATCGAAAATATTAATGATGTTGGACCATATATAATTATATCTGAAATTAAATGGTTAATCTTGTGTCATATAAGGAATCTTACATAATTATATCTTACACCATTTAATGTCATATATAATTATATCTTGAATTGCAGTATGCATATGCATAAGCTATATCTTTTATCTTATATCACACACAAATATATTTTTTATAAGACAGCATATTTTATGTCTTAAATTATATAGCTTATATGTCACCCTATAAAATTACATATTGTGTTATATATGAGAATGTATTATTTTATATTTCAATAGATATATCATATACTTTTATGTAATATCCACTTTTATAAAGGTCAATGTATAATAGAATATCGTTATATATATTGTGGGCGTTGTGGTGTAATGGTTAGTGCGTTGAACTGTTACACAGATGGTCCCGGGTTCGATTCCCGGTGACGACAACATCAATTTAGAAAAATATTTATTTATGTATTATTTATTTATTTTATTAACATTATAATTACAAATTATAAGCTAATTAATGATGAGCAATGGCAACGCAGGCCTTCAGCTCGATATTAATTTAGAAAAATAATATGTAGGAGTTTTCTATCACTTATATGTATCGCTGCGCCCACCTTCGGTGGTCCCATAGCACTTAACCCCACCGAAGTAAAATAATGAATCACGGCTATGAAACAAAAAGCTTCAATTAATTCGCCAACTCTACATCAGGTGGCGAGCAACAACTGTTTTAAGACTTATCTACTCGCGCAATTGCAGTTTTGCCATGTTTGAAGCCATTCATCTTTCACCACCTTTCATCTCTCCACTATCCCCTTTCCAAAGAAAGCAACACATTAATTAATAGGAAGAATTTCCTGAGTGTTGCTTCTCTTTTAAAAAAAATGTTTAGTTCTTTTAAAACGGTAATTAAAATTGTCGCCTTTTTAATTGAATTTACATTTGTTTTAAAAGTAATTTTCAGTAGATTCTACTGTAAACCTTTTTTGAGTAAGCAAAGCCGGATTACAATTGTTGTTTCTATTAACAGATTTTCATTTATTTTTTTTTAATAAGTATGTACACTCACAAAAAAATGTTGGCTCTCAAGTCTGTTAAACTGATTGCAATTCGATTGAGCTAATTTTTTCTGTTGTTATCGTTTAAATCGGTTATTTAGCTAAAGTTGTTAGTTGTCTCAGTTTAATTCAAGAACAAATTTCATCCGTACTTGAACTAATTGTTCTACCTAAAGCATACACACAGAAAAAAATTTAGCTATTTGCCAACTGAAATTCGGTTACTACCATTCAAATTTGGTTATTACGAATTTTAAACAGTTGGCACAACTTTATATTAGTTTCAGCAACAGCAACAGAATTTTAGCTGCAACACCCAATATTTTCTGAAATCGAATGTAAATATCGTTGCAGTAACTGAATTTATTAGTTGTTACCCTTAATAAAAACTTTTCAATTCGGTTGGCACTTTATTTCTCTGTGTGTAGTAATTCGTGATTCTTAAATTTACAAATATTGCCAGTTAATTTAAGCCTCAATTATATTCAAACCATTATTATTTTGTGTCTTCGTTATCAGTTTTATTTGTAAATCGCGTTATTTTTTGATATTTTTTATTTTATAATCATAAAATAGGCTATATCTCGGAAACTAAGCGAGATAGAGTAAACTGAGCCAAAAAGCGTTACTCCGAACATATTACCTACTCTATATTAACTACTTATATTCCCGGTAATAATTATGGATCTGCCTTTGGTCAGATTCGGAAAAACCTTTTTTAGTAGAAATTTTCTCTTTATTCATCTTAAAAATTCTGTTGATTTAGCTAAATTCTTAGTTAATTTAACTACAACTGTCAGCTCAAATTTAGTTCTTCCTAAATTTAAGTCACCTAAGTTCAGCAGACTGTAATTATTAGTTTCATTGAAAATTCTGCTGGCCCAAATTCAGGTACTAATTTTTGTTGTCGAAGCTGAATTTTCAACTATTTGTACGGGCTTTTTTCTATGAGTGTATATTTAAAAAAATTAATTTATTATTTATTACTCATTTTATGTTAGCTTTCTAAATTATTGAGAAATACGCTTAAACAAAAAAATTAAACAAATAAAATATGGTAACATTTACTTGCTAATTATTGAAATTTCGCAGTTTTGAAATCTTATAAAAAAAAATCCCATAAAATCGCACTTTAAGATGAACAATCAGAAAAAAACACTTTTACGGATATAAATAGGCAACGGGAAAACATCATTATCGATTTTTTTTTTTTTTGTTTACAAAAAAAAATACAAATTGACTCCTACAAGAATAAATTAGAAAGTCCAACTAACAGCTGGAATTAAATTATATTAACTCTTCTGTCCTCTTTGGGTCAAAATTATGTAGTTTTTAAACTCAAAACTGCTGATTACCAGTAACATTAAGTTTTATTATATTTATTTCATCAAAAATGTTATTAATGTAAAAAAATTTTGTGAAAAAATATATTTTGGTTTTTTCCGTGAGCGTACTTATTTTTTACATACACCTGCTATGTTTGGGTCATTTTGACCCAATATTATATATTAATATTTTTGCAAGATCACGAATATGACCCTAGGCTTTTTAAGTTAGCTATTTTTAGAGGTTTTTTCTTTTCAGGCTTTTCTCTAAATTTTGAAACTTTTTTTTTTTTTTAAAGAGAAGCAACTTTCAGGAAATTCTTCCTATTAATTAATGTGTTGCTTTCTTTGGAAAGGGGATAGTGAAGAGATGGAAGGTAGTGAAAGATGAAGGGCTTTAAACATGGCAAAACTGTAATTGCGCGAGTAGATTAGTCATAGAACAGTTGTTGCTCGCCACCTGATGTAGAGTTGGCGAAATTGAAGCTTTTTGTTTCAGAGCCCTGATTCATTATTTTACTGAGGTGGGGTTAAGTGCTATCGGAAGACCGAAGGTGGGCGCAGCGATACATATAAGTGATAGAAAACTCATACATACTATTTTTCTAACTTGATGTTGTCGTCACTTGGAATCGAACCCGGGACCATCTGCGTAACAGTCCAATGCGCTAACCATTACACCACAACGCCCACTAAATCTGGAAACTTTTTTTACAATCTTGGTGATTTTTATAAATTTTGTAATTTTATTTAATTTAGTGATTTTTTTAAATCTTAGAGCGATTTGACGATTTTTGACAAATTTAAATTAAAATTTTACTAATATCTACTAAAAATAAAATATTTTAAATTAAAATCAATACTCAATTAAATTTTTAATAGATATGATTAAAACCGTAATTGAAAATATAATCAATTATTTGCATTGAAACTCGATTTAAGTTTTTTCTGTGTCTCATAATGCAAAAAGGTTTATGGGGAACTTTTTTGAAAAATACGAGAAAAATTAAAATTGCGTTTTTTATATTTTTTTATGGACTAAAATTAGATAATTGCAAAAAAATAAAAGTTATAAACCTAATGTACAGTAGGACGTTTCAGCATTTCCACTTTTTGGATTTTTGTAACTCTTGAAATACTTATGGACCAAAAGATTTTTTTTAAATTTTTTCAGATTTTTTTAAGGGGGAATTATGGATTATGTGAAAAAAAGAAGCTATGAAAAAATAAATATTTTAATTTTTTTTATCTTATGCTTTGTTTACCGAAAACCATATAAATCACTGCTCAAGAGTTCTAACCTATTAAAAAAAATTATTATATGTAAAAATTATTAGTTTAAAGTTCACTCTGATGACCTTAAATGTAAAAAATTCAAAATTTTCCAAATTAAAATTTCAATAACTTCAGACCTAGGCATTAAAGGAGTGAAAAGTCTTTCAAATACCTTGTTGGAAAGGTCTTTCAAATACCTTTAATTTGATACTTAATTTTACACTTCTGGAGAAATATTGAAAAAAACTACAAATTAAAAAGTCAAAACAAAATCATTTATTTTTTCATAGTTCGTATTAGATTTGGCCAACAAGTATGGAAATTTCACAAAATCAAATTTGATGTAAAATTAAAGGTATCCAACAATTTGTATTTCACGTCAATACGACTCCTAATTCTTAAGGTTTGAATTTGGAAAATTTTGATTATTTTCTTTTAATCTCGTCAGAGTGACCCTTAAAGTAATAATTTTTACTATGAACAATTGTTTTTAAAAGGCTTGACCTCTTGAGTAATGATTTATATGGTTTTGTGAAAACGAAGCAGAAGAGAAGAAATTAAAAAAAATTGATTCATAACCTCCTTTTTTGCACATAATCCAGTCTAGTGACCCCGCAGACCCCTTAAAAAAATCTGAAAAATTCTCAGAAAGCGGGCATCCATAAGCGGGGATGGTGGGCAAAAATACCGTTATCGATTCAAAACCATTTAAACTGACTATGGTTATCATAAAAATACCGTTACCGAAATAATTTAAATACCGTTATCCGTAAAATACCGTTTCCGATATAACTAATATACCAATACCCTTAAAATACCGTTAACGAAATAACTAAAATACCGTTACCGAAATAATTGAAACAGCGTTATCCTTAAAATACCGTTAACGAAATAATCCGACAATATTTAAAAAAACAACAATCGCTTTCAATAGATATATTATTTTCCAAAGCTTGATCATAAACTAGCTACACTGATAATAATCCATGCTTAAAATTACGAAAAAATGTCAAAACAACCAAATTTTTTGTAAAATAAACGAAAATTTGTACATTTTACGAAATTTTATGTAGTTTTGACAATAATTTCGTATTTTTATGCATGGATTATTATGAGTGTAGTCATTGGAATTCGGGTAGTCATACCTGAATAACTTAAATAACGTTATCCTTAAAATACCATTACCGAAATAATTTAAAACCCGTTATCACTAAAACAACGTTACTGAAATAAACGAAAATAGCGTTACCGCTAAAAAGCCGTTAACGAAATATCTTAAATACTATTGCCCCTAAAATACCGTTACCAAAATAAACGAAAATAGCGTTACCCTTACCGATACCCGCATTGAATCGGTTACCATCCAAGGCAATGATGAGTATTCATAATCCGCTTTAAGAGTTATAAAAATCCAAAAAAGTGGAAATTCTGAAACCCCCTAATGTACAGTATAGTAAATTCCATTTAAAATCCGCAGACAATTCAATGATTTTCTTCAAAACCACACACGTTGACAAACAAATGGTATTTTTGAGAAATATAATGCACGCCATATTTGAAAATTGAGGAAATTGTGTATTTATAAAAGAAAACTAAATGACGGGTAAGTAAGTGTGTAGTATAGAATGACAGCTAAGAATTGTGGATTAGATTAATTTGAAAAAAAATTGGCTAGCACTGATTTATAACTCAATTTAAACTTTCAAAATAAAAATATAAGATTAAGACCACGGGGCGTATGATTAATATGTTTAAATATTAACACATTACTCATACGTCTTTAAGATATATAAATGGAAAATATATTGAGGTCATAAACAAAATTGTGTTGAGGCATTGAATGAATTTACGCTTACTATTACACTCAAAAAATTGTGAGAGCTACTACATGGCAGTTGTTTATTAAGTAATCCATATTTGTTGTTTTTACAGCTATTTTTCTATGAAATAATACAAAATAACTATTATTGCAGTTGTTTAAAAACCCCGCTAAAGAAAATTACTATATTTCCGTAACAGTTTTTTGATGCAGTTATGTTTAGTATTATAATAAACAGTTACCAAATGGTATTTCTCCAATAAAGAGTTAATTTTCGATAGTTATTTAAAAAATTTAATTTTTTTTCAAAATTAAAACCAAAAGCTGAAATGTTTTACTTTTAAATTTTAAAAAATTAAAACCAAAAGTTTATTTTTCGATCTTTTATCATAAATTATGATGTAAGCAAGAAGTTTTTAAAAAATATTTTTAAGTAGAATAGAAATTTTTTTTTGTAACACAGTGCAACAAATGAAGACTTTTGGAAAAATGCACAAACTCGACAGTATAGGTTCGATTGTACTACCAAAGGTTAGTAAAAACCCTGTACTCGGTTTGGCCAGTTTGACTACCAACTTTTTTTTTTATGGACCTCAAAAGATTTTGAAAATCAATGCACCACTCAAAAAAAGGGGACCTCAGTTTTTGGCCAACAGCTAATTCAGATTTGATGATATTGCTTAACTATATTTGGCTATAATGTAGTGAAGAGTCTATTGAACAAATTTAATAAACATTTTTTGTGCAAAAAATCATTTTTTTCTGCAGTTTTTAAAAAAAAAAATAGGAGAAAATTTTTTTTTTTTATTTTTTTTCAGCATAACTTACAGGGACTCATAATTTTCACTAACAATATATGACAAAATTGTAGTTATTGTAAATCTGAACAACTGTTGTGAACATATCAATACAATCTGAATGTGTCTAGGCATCCGAAATAGCTTACAAGGACCACTTTGAATTGTTAAGAAGTAGGGTTAAAAATTCATTAATTTTTGTATGAAAACTTATCTTTAATTTATGAAAACTAGATTTATTTATACGCCGGCTTAAAGAACTCAAGAAAAGAAAAATCTTCATAAGCATATTGCCAATACAGTGGACACAGAGTTGCCACATTTTCGAATTGTTTGAAATATATGGGAAACAGGCTCTTCGGGAAAAGTCGCATACAAACCAAACGGTTTCGAATATCGAAAAACGCTTAGACACCCCCTCGATTAAATTAAATAGGTATAGCTATGCATTATTTTTAGCTAAATACAACTTTCTAATTCCTTAACAAAACGCCAGATTTATTGTTACTGAAAACAAATTTTTTGTATAACAAAAATACTTGAAAATCTGTGGATATAATAAACCTTGCATTACACCAAATTTGTCTATAGTTACTTTTAATAGAACGAAATAAACCGAAATAATGTAAAATGGGGTAATTTTTGAACACACTTAGTAACGACTAAACATGAGATTGGACAGCTAAAAAAAAACACGGGTTCCTTCAATTTTTATTATCTACAATATATCAAAAGTTCATTAAGATCTGCTGGTCCGGGTCGGGATACTTCCTTTCTTAGTTTTGCTAAAAATTTCGAACTTTGAGATGCGATAGAACGCGAACTACACCAAAAAGAGAATACCGATGTGCTCACTTTTAACGATATCCAATGTCACATATCCGAACACCGTATCGAAAACTTTTGAAATGACTCGTAAGGAAACTGAACATTGGTGAATCTTTTGATTTTAACGGAACTAGGATATATTGTAATGGACACGTGTTGTTTTTTAGGTGAGCAATCTAAAGTTTAGGGGTTAAAGAGTGGGTGTAAAAAATTACCCAATTTAACACTTTTTTTTTTAATACAAAGGGTCCGTCAGTATAACACATTCGTATGGGAAGTTGTTATTGGTTTGAGCTCAAATTAACATATAATAATATAGATATGGCATCACTTACAACATATGGGAAAACAGTGGACATTAGGGTGAGGTAAGTTTCTAAAAATAGAACTGTTGTGTTGTTGGAGTTGTACTTCTGAGATTTTGTATGCAAGAACAAAAACACCGTGTATTCAATAAAACTAGTTTTAATCACAACAAAACTCGACCTGACGATAGCTCAGAGGGCTAAAGCGCTCTGTCTAACGTGTAGTGCGAGTGCATGTGGCATTAGAAATCAGTTTATCTATACCACGGTCAGTGATTGCACAGAAAATTTCATATAGACGCAATCGAACAAATAAAAACATAACAAATATTACATTATTCAAAAATTCAGAAAACAGGGTCTCTGACGAAGGTTCAATACCAGAAACTGCGCAGTCTGATTCAGAAAAAATTGAAAATTTGCAATGTAGTTACGATTTTTAGAAAATGCACTCATTCTTCTCTAACACGCCTTTAACCATATAATAATATTTATTTAATTTAATCGAAGGGGTGTCTAGGCTTTTCCAATTTTCGCAATCGTTCAGCTTAAACACGACTTTTCCCGACGATCTTTTATAACCCATATTTTAAATATTTCAAATAAGTGGCAACCCTGGGCCCACAGCATAGGCAGAATGGGTATCAAAATTTTTGTTTTCTCTTTAACATTGCGTACAAAAAAATTTGAATTTCTTAAATTTTAATGATGTTTTCATACAAAAATGTTGTTCATTTTGACCCTCCTTTTTAACCACTAAATGTGCGATTGCGCACCTACAAAAAAATACGTGTCTAATATTATTTTGCGCTCAACAACATATTCAAGTTTCATTAAAATCGGGGGATTCGCCATTATGTAGAGTTGCCTTGTCAGTTGATTTAGGGCTGCATAACTTGCAGTAATTTTTATGTATTTTTAAAATGATTTTACCGACATTACTTTCAGAGTGTATATAAATTATTTTCCTTATATTCACCCTTCATTTTTAATTAACTTTGCATGAAAATTTTGCATACAAAAGTATTGTTTAATCAATAATTTCTTAAAATAAAACCACAAATTATTAATTCCTTCCTTATATACATGTATTAAATATTCCTTACATGTATTTGCAAATGTCGTAAAAGGTTAAAATGAATGACTTGCCTTTTCTTAATATATATAGAGTATTATTGAAACAATTGTCAATTTACTGCAAAGTAAAAAAAAAAAAGTATTAAGCAAATATTATTTTATCTTAAATGATTTTTCTTTAAATATTAATCATTCGCACTTATTTTTTTTTTTGTTTATATTAATTTGTAGTAATTTTCTTTTAATATTACTCATACGCACTGATGAACTACACAAATTTTAAAATTTTACATTTTCAATATAAAAATTTGTTTTAAATTTCTGTATATTTTCTGTATTAATTTCTTTAATTATTCATATATATTTTCTTTTTCTTTCACAGCATCATTTTATTTTTCTTAAATTTTCTTTTATTTTTTTTTTTTTTATTTAGTAAAAACAATAAATGTTTACTCATCTAATGCAAAATTTTAACTAATAAAATTTTTTAAACATAAACATGTGCTATAGACAATAAAGAAAATTATAATTTTCGGTAAAAACTTTTCGTTTCCTAAAGAGCATGAAAATCGGAAAATAAACGACAAAAATCAGCTGTATATAAAGGAAAATATTCTCTTGCTAATAATTGCAAGAAAAATAAAAACGCACGTTTCAAACAAAAGAAAAACCCCCGTGTGAAAACAAGCATAGATTTTTTTGGCTGCCAGTCAAACTAAACAACAAAAACTGATGTCATAAATCATGATGTCTCTGTTTTTTTGGTTCCTTGTTCCGTAATGTTTTTTGAGCGTAATACCATCACCATCACAATGCACAATAGTGACGCATAAAAATACTCTTAAGTTTTTCTTTTAATTCTCTTAAAAATTTAACGAATAATGACGGAAAATTTGGTAAAAAAAATAGTCGAAATCCCAGTGCAGAAACGGTAATGACATGTCATTACTTTTCTCATTGCCAGTAATGACACCAGCTTACTCTCTAGATTACGTTAACACAAATAATAAGGACTTACTAATACATACTTAATTTTTCGATTTTTTTCAAATACAAAAAATAATGCGTTACCCATAAGTACTTATTTTGACATTATTTTAAATATACAAAGTAATGGAATTTTTTGAAAATCTACTTTTAGACTTATTATATTTTCACTTTTAGTAATTACATATGTATGTACTTATTTTTGGTTTTGTGTAAGCTGGAAAGTAATGACGTTTTATGCAAGCAAGTTTTTTATGTTTTTATCTATCAAGTATAACACTTACACTTACATCAGAATATTGACATTTTTGAAAAAAATTACCTTAACAGCCATTTTTCTTCAAAATTAAAGCGGAAATAACTTATATTTGTGATCACCTAAAAGTTCGACTAAAAACATAGTTTTCTGTGACAGAAAAAAACTAGATACTCGATTTAAAAAAAAATTAATATGACTCAACAAAAAAATGTATCAAATTTTATATAGCCTTATATATAATTGAAATGCAATTTTATCCGAAAAATGGTGAATCGTATTGTATATAAATGGATTATATTACATTGAGTTTGATATAATTTGGTACGATTCCATCCAGTGAAAATAGAGTTGTTAAATTGTATACAGGAAGCTAGATATTATGGTCCTATTATTAAGAATCCAATTTAAATTTAACGTACAGTTAAACTATCATTTTCAGTATATTCTACCGACAAGCTTGTTTGAGTGTAGTTTTTGGTAAAGAGCAAGCAGGATAAAAAGATATTAAACGTTGAATTTTTAATTTATTTTCAATTTATAACGAGCTTTCAACCTCCGTATATTTACAAAAATAAAGCAAATCAAACATATTAGCTAGGTTGATACTAGTATTTCGATCTGGCTAAAGATTTCATCAGAACCCGAAGTTTTAGAAATTTTAAAATTTAAATTTATATTTAATATCCTTTGAAGTTTACTTTATACTATTAGATTAAAGAAAAATATATACTTAAAAAAAATGTGTACTATTTCTAAAAATTTTTGTTAATTTTAGCAACTAATTTTAAAAAAATTGGTAAATTAAAATAAATCAACAACAATAATTAATAAACAAAGTTTAGTATATAGAATTTTTATAAAAAAATGATTTTGTACTTAAAATTAGCATAGAAAAACTGTAATATAAATAAACTTACTTGTTTTTAACTGGTAAAAATCAAATGACAAATGTAGTAAAAACAACAGCAAATGCATTTAAATCAATAGACATACTTACATTCAAACAAAAAGTTGGTAGAAGAGTTTTTAAAACGGTTTATACCCCAATTTACAGTTTTTTTACTATTTTTTAGTACAATATAGTTTTTTAGCAAAAACATAATTGACGTTAAGTTATCAGCTTCTTCTTTAAATAAAATAATGTCAAATAGAAGGCAATAGAAATAAATATTTTTAAAAACTTGACTTTTAACATGTTTTAAATTTGTACATACCCAAGTATATAGTTACTTTATACAGTTATTTATAATGATATATTGCAAAATATATATATGCATATGCAATCATATAAAATTAAATCTCAACTATATAAATATATCTGTCTTTATACTGCACTTCATATAGTGGAATATGCAAAAATATATAATATAAAAAATATAATTAAATGTTACATTATATATAATTTGATCAATTTGGATGACAAAAAAAATTCAGATACAATTGTATCAAACTATATCTACTTGCATCAAATCAGATCTAATTGTATCAAATAATATCTAATTGTTTCAGATTAGATCTAATATGATACAATTAGATATTCTCATTTTTCGGATATAATTCTATACAATACGAAAATTCACACAAAATTTTTTTTTTACATGGGTATAATTTATTTTTTTGCACTTCATTTTGTCCAAAATAATTCTGTACCGTCTTTAATTTTAGTTGGCATGTAGAAAAATCTAAAGTCAAATTTATGTAGCCCTAACCGCCAAAAAGACGTAAGTACCAAAATCATAACTTAACAGGAGAAGCTTTTTATTTTTTTTTTAATGAATTTTAAATACGGTAAGGTTTTAAATACGGTTGGTTTAAAGGCCAAAACATAATGCAAATGATTTCTTTTTAGCTGCCAAATCTCACTTTTATTAGTTTTTTGCGTTATTTCTTATTTGGTCTTTCTAATAAAAAACATCGAAAATTTCACATTTTTTGTGATTATTTGTTTCTACTAATATTTAGCTGATTTTGGCAGATTAATTTGTAACTTTCAATTAACTAAAATTTAGCTCTAATATAACAAAAATTTATAAATTTAACAGATTTATATTTGCTATTCTTATCTAACTAATATTTTTCAAAAATAAATTTGCCAATTTCCTTCAACGTAATTTTGAAAAAAAAAATTTAATAGTGTTGCAAAAAAATTTTTTTTTTTATTAGTGTACAATACAAAAAAGTTTACGCAGAAGATGTTGATAATTCAAATTATTAACTTTTGAGACTCCTTAAGAAAAGATCCAAAATAAATTTAAAAACGGACCATCTCAATCGTTAAAATGCTCAAAAAAACTTAAAAATCTCGAATATAAAACGTATATAAATTTTTTTCAAAAAACGTAATTTTATTTATGGAAACTTTTTTTCTTGAACAAAAATAACTAAAATTTGTAATCACTCATATTTCTAACCAAAAAAACAGTATTTCAAAATAGAATTATAAATTTTATAATTTTATTTTTTAGGAAGAATTCTATTGAAATTAAACGTTTACTTTCTGAATCGATTTATTTTTGTCTTTAGCCGAATATATATATATATTTTTTACTTAAAAATCTGTTTTATTTTCTCTTCACTCATGTGCATGAAAAATAAAATTCCCTTTATATTACAATAATTGTTGCTTGCGTGCTAAAAGTTTTTTTTTCTCTCTTTTAAAATCTGATTTTTTGTTATAAAGGGTCAATGATTTTTGTAAGCGTATTTTTCAAATACACCAATGCCTCTCTTAATGGGCTTATGGAATTAAAGGACATAAATTAAGGCCACAATTTAGCTTTAACGTTTTTTTTTCAAGTATTTTAAACATACTCGTACTTTGCCAGTTTGCATCAAAAATATTAATTTTTTTGGCTTATTTTATTGTTAAACATATACTCAAAATCATTTGATTGTAATTTAACAAAAACTGCTTCTTATTTTTGTCTTAAAAAAATTAATAGAAATTCAAAAAATTTCAGCTAAAAAATTAGTAAGTTTACAAAATTTAAACAGAATTTTACTAAAATGTTTATTAAAAACCAATAAGAATTTATTCAATAGATTTACAAATTTTTTACTGAAAACGTTTTAAGTACCGTTAAGAGAGATACCGCTGTACATTTAAAAATTTTTTACATATGTTCATATTTACTTTGATAAAATTGTTTTTCTGGGTGTGAGTGATTCATGGCGTCTCTATGGTAAATGTCCTTATTATTTGTTTACATTTCTAGCAATTTTTGTTGTATGTCTTATTATTTTCCATGCGATTAGTAATGCTTATCACTCTAGGAATTGTTATTATATTATCTTCAATTAGTTTCCATTTGTTTATTTTTTTTTTTTTTTTTTTTTTGCAAAATGTTTCTTAAGAAGTTTCTAATTAATAAAATGACGAGATCATTTGAGAAATATGTTCTTAATTAATATATTTTTGTTTTTAATTTGCAGAATTTAAATTAATTTACAGAGCAATAATCCAAGATTTATTTTGTTTTTTTAGGAAAATTTTAAAATCAAACAAAAAGTATGATTCATATCCATATTTTAAGACATTTTATGGTTTAAGGTTTAATGGAAAAATAATAAGAAATTAAAGTTGTTATAGGAATTTGAAATTTTTAAATTTTATATTTAAGGCTTTGGTTTTAGTGTACACTCAAATAAAAACAAGTTTGTAAAAGTTACAAAAAAATCTGTAATTTTACAGAAAAATTAACTAAATGGTTAGTAAGTTAAAAGTAGTAGACATTTTCTATAAACTTTTGATTATAAAATTGTTAAACTAAAAAAAAAATAAAACGTTACTCCCAAATACAAAGAAGATAATTTTAGCAACTCGGGCTTAAGAAATTATTGCAACTCGAAAAATAAAGCAGTGTACTTATGGATCGGATTTTTCGCAAATGTGCATTAAAGTTTTGCACGTTTTAATGCAGTTTTTTATACATAAAATCTTAAAAATCAAATATTTTATCTTAGGTTTTCATGGTAAATACATAAAAGACCTTCATTAATATTCGGGTAACAAATTTGGTTAATAAAAGTAAATCCGCGTTTTTTCTCATTTTTTACTATATTTTACCATTTCTGCATTATTTATCATCCCATCATCGCAATCGATTAAAGCAGGGGTGCCCACGGCCTATGCGCTTGGTACTCAATTGTTTTTGTAAAAACACTTAGCTATAGGCTGTGTGTTTTAATACACGTATAGAGCGCTCAGCACTAGCAATACGAAATACACAAACAACTTTGTCTTATTAGTTTTTTTGTATGATGCAGGCAACCTCCTGACTAAAATTTTTATAACTCAGCAAACTTTTTTTGTTTTTTTAGTGTAGATATTCACTGTAATGAAAGTGTTTGTTATAATAACTTTAGCAAATATAAACTTTTTGGCTGAATTTTGGTACACATCATGTTTTAAGCTATTTACATATGATAATAAAGGATGGTAGGATAGGTTGTCTTTTTTCGCTATGCTGTCATATAAATTTTAGGCACATTTCTACTTTTTTCGCATAAACCACACTTTCTTTTTTTTCTTTTTAACACGACATAATTGATTAGATTTTTCTTTTTGCTTATGCACAAATCAAAAGTGCCAAAATGGTAAAATATAGTAAAAACTGAAAATAATGCGGATTTTACTTGTTAATGCTGAACATTTATTAACCTAATTTGATACCCAAATGTAAATAAAAACCTTTTATAAATTTACCATAAAAAACTAAGATAAAATATTTGATTTTTAAAATTTTTTGATTAAAAAATTGAGTTAAAATAAGACAAAACTTGAATGCAAATTTGAGAAAAATCTGGCCCATAAGTGAAAAAACTGGGTTGGTACCCCTGCTTACGATTTTAGGGGATAGATTTTGTAGCGCTGTGTTATTAAACAAATTTTGTAACTTATAAATAGAGAATAGGAAAATATTTTAAATATTTAAACAACTACCGAAACAGTAATTTTGTAGTAAACAGTTAATATTTGTTATTTAAAAATAGAAGATTATGTCGTTTTGAAAAATTCTCATTTAGTTTACTTTTTTTATTGATATCTTCAGAGTTTGCAAATAATAATTAGAACATTTTATTATATCTGCAATGCATTAAAATTTCATTAAAATGGCTTTTTAAGTATAAGGTGGCGCAAAAATAACCTTCCGATGTTTTTTTTTTATTATGTATTTATTATGTATAGCATTTTCTGATAGGAGGATTACTTTTGCGCCACCTTATGTGATAAAGGAAATACAAAGTTGTATTGTAATTGAAAGAAAAAAATATTTTTAAAATAACGAAAAAATAACTGTTAAAAACCGGCATTTTTACCAAATTTTACAGTTGTTTTAAAATATTTGTAGTAACAAATTGTCAGTTGTTTTTAAGACATTGTTAGTTATTTTTATTGCAATTGTTAGTTGTTTTTCAACAGTTAAAACTACATTTGATTTTAACTGTACTAACATTTATCGCCTTTTTAACTGAATTTACAATTCGATGGCTTTGTAAGACGTATCTTGGCTTTTTGTTACTTTGCAGTATGTAAATAATAGCTTGAACTAATGTTTTGAGTAACAAAATGTAATTCAAACTAAAATACAGACTTGAAACAAAAATCTAAGTACATGATAAAAAAAAAATGGATTATATAAAGTGAATTGTCATAAAAATATTGACAGTCTGCTGGCAGGACTTTTTTTAGATTTTGCAAGTGGTACCTTCATTTCTTTTACAAATTTGTGATGATCATGGCTTTCCTAGTTGCCTAGAAGGCTTTTGACAAAATCCTGTTTTCGATATACTGTAGTACCTGCTAATACAATCAGAATATTCTTACAGTAACTACATGTATGTAGGTCATTAGGGTAGTAAACAGTAGTAGTTGTTTTAACTGCAATTCTAGTAATTTTTTTATGAGAAACTAGATATCGACTATTTTAAACAGTCATTTTAAAAAATAACTAACCAAAAATGCTGCACTGTAACAGTTGTTTTGAGTAGTTATTTTAGTATTTTAATAAACAACAACCAAAACAGTAATTTTGCTGTAAACAGTTAATTTTTGTTAGTAATTTAAAAATGGAAGTTTTTAAAATTCTCGTTTAGTTTATGTTTGTTATTATTGATATGTTCATAGTCCAATGCATAAAAACGGGAATACCGTTTGGAAATTTGACTTTGCATTTTAAATAAGATGTTGGAAATACAAACTTGTATTATTGTATTTAATAGAAAAAAAATTTTTTTATTAAAAAATAAAGCTTGGCATTCAGCTTTTGGTGAGTAATTCTGTGGGAATCCTTTAAGAGCCTACTTATGGTAGATTTGGACACATTTACCATACATTAATCGATTATCTGATTGAGACTCTTCATTGAGTTGCTGGCACAATAGATTCGCCGGTCCCGATCAGAAAGCTCTTCTTCGGGCCATCTGTTTTATTTTTACCTAAGCATTCGGCTTATTTGCAAACTTTGTGACAACCACATGTGAACGGTTTATTTTTCCAGAAAACTTAAGCCACTTTTTTAATATGCTGAAATTTTCACTTTCTCAAAAATCACTTAGATATAAACCACGCGGTATTTTAATGCAAATTGATTAAAATTGCGTAGTAAACCAAAATATTGTATGGTTTTTTAATAAAATGCTACTAAATTTATAAAAGTTATATCGTTATATATATGGTAACCCCTATTAATTTTAAAAATCGGTGCCACAAAGGTTTGAATAACGATTTGTTCACAAAATTCTACAAAATTTAATTTATTAAAATATCTTCAACCGTCTAGGATATATACGCTTTCAAAGCTTCAACTTTGGTTGCCAATATTTCCACTCGGGGGCGTTTTAGGCAAGAAAAATTCCAAAATTTAAGGGGCATTCTCATATATTTATTTAAACAAATAAAAAAATTTTATTACAGAGTCAAAATTAAAATAACCCAGGTCGAAAAATACAAATGGCAACGCGTTGGCAAAGCGTTGGCAAAGTACTGTATATGGTGGTAAAAGCGCTGGCAGAACGTCCGCTTTTCAAAAGTTAAAATGCTGAGAAAATCTTAAAACTATAACATCAATCTTCGGTTGGCCGTTCGTTTTTTGAAACGTTGGCAAAGCGTTGGCAACAATAGTAAAATAAGTGCTCTACTAATCTTGAAACGATAACGTCAATCTTCGGTTGGCCGTTTACATTTCGAAAGGTTGGCGAAACAGTTTGAAAAGTTCTAGAACAATAGGCAAAAAAGAGTACTACATTACTTAGTAATGAAACCCAATATTTTTATTTTTGTATTTTTTTTATATTATTAAATAAATTGAATTATAAAGTAGAATAGAGAAATAAAAAATTAGATAAAACAAATATAATAGAAAAATAAAAAATTGAACTCATATTTTAGAAGAAGAATAAAACTAATAGAGCAGTTCCATATGAAAGCGATCACCTTTTGGACGACCCCTCTCCGATTTTAAAATAAATAGTCTCAATCGATTGCCCAGCAAAAAATAATGTACCTACATATTTTTTTTTTTTATAGTGACTGGTTTAGTGGTGGTGTGCACCACTGTCATGTGACAAAATTGAAGAATTCTTCATAAGGGACCTCATTGAAAGTTGAACTACTAAAGCGATCGCAACGAGTGATAGCTCGTTGGAAAGGTATTAAATCAGGCTTTAATTGAAAAATAAAATTTTCCTAATTTTTCTCAAAAATTTACCTTTTTTCCCATGAAAATTAAATTTTCCCATGAAAATTAAATTTTCCGATTTTCCACAGAAGCTCCTAAATGTTCCGGCTAATTTTATTTTTTTTGGATTCCTCATAATTTTTGCTTTAAGAATCAGCAATAAAAAAATGGGCCCCGACTCCTTGTTTGGACAGGAGAAGAGCATTTAAGAGACCACCTTGTTCTCATTGTTTTTATATTTTTTATAATTGAATTATTTTTAATTATTAATTAGGAAAATTTTATTTTTCAATTAAAGCCTGTCCAAACAAGGAGTCGGGGCCCATTTTTTTATTGCTGATTCTTAAAGCAAAAATTATGAGGAATCCAAAAAAAATAAAATTAGCCGGAAAATTTAGAAGCTTCTGTGGAAAATCGGAAAATTTAATTTTCATGGGAAAATTTAATTTTCATGGGAAAAAAGGTAAATTTCTGAGAAAAATTAGGAAAATTTTATTTTTCAATTAAAGCCTGACTCAATACCTTTCCAACGAGCTATCACTCGTTGCGATCGCTTTAGTAGTTCTTTTTTAAAACAACTTTCAATGAGGTCCCTTATGAAGAATTCTTCAATTTTGTCACATGACAGTGGTGCACACCACCACTAAACCAGTCACTATAAAAAAAAAATAAAATATGTAGGTACATTATTTTTTGCTGGGCAATCGATTGAGACTATTTATTTTAAAATCGGAGAGGGGTCGTCCAAAAATTTGCCAATTTTGATCGTTTTCATATGGAATTGCTCAATAATAAAAACTATTTACAATTTTCGAATTTATCGTTTAAATGTAAAATATATTAATACGTTTTGAGTATTAAAACCGAATTAGTAATAAGATTAATAAAACTATGTTGTACCTTAATACTATCAAGGCCCGATTACTGAGTGTCCAGTTAAAATTTAACAATCAGTTAAATTGAAATATTATAATGGAAACAACAACAAATGTGTCAATTAAAGTCCCAGTTAGTAGCTAACGGGACATTGTGAAAATCAAATTATTATTAAAATTTAGATCGAATGTCTTCCTGCATGTCTATATTTGGCATTTGCCAGCCAACGACTCAATTTAGATAATATTGTCAATGCGTTTTTTTTCAAACGTTGTTGGAGCACTTTAAACCAATGTTTTGTCAGCAGA
The DNA here is from genome assembly GCA_021234595.1 of Delia radicum. Classification (NCBI taxonomy): domain Eukaryota; kingdom Metazoa; phylum Arthropoda; class Insecta; order Diptera; family Anthomyiidae; genus Delia; species Delia radicum. Next base: position 15,842,806 of record CM037851.1, read on the forward strand.
TTTTTTTCATATACAGTCGTAAATTTTCTGCAACATGTACTTGCAAAACGCTTTTAACAAGTGTTGATAAAACGTTGTAAGCCAATGTTTTACCAGAAGCAGTTTTTCATATACGGTAGTAAGCAAAGTACTGGCAAAGCACTTTCTTTAAACGCTGGCAAAGCATAGTTAAGATTTTTTCCCAGGAGTATTTTTTTATATACGCTTGTAAATTTTGTCAGAGAAATACTGGAAAAGCCCATTTTGCAAACGTTGGCAAATCAATTTTAGTCGATGTTTTGCCAGTGGTTGTTTTTCATAAACAGTAAGTTTTGTTAAGCAGGTATTGGCAAAGCACTTTTTGCAAACGTTGGCAAAGCGTGTCAATTTTTTTTTTTCTGTACCTGGAAATGTTTATCTATTTGGAAAAAAGTGTAAAGGATTGAAAAACAGTCGTTTTATTTCACTTTTTTATTCTGTTTTATTAGCTCGAAATAGTTAACAGCAGAAATTTATTTTCTTAGTGCAAGCACCGCTCTGTAATGATGTCATTAAAATATCTTAAAAGGACAATATAAATCAGGGGGCATATTCCCTAAGAAAAATTATATCGTTTTTTTCAAAACGATACCTAAATTGCTATCGTTTTGACGATGTTTCTTACGAAAACATTGAACTAAACAATGGAAAATTATTGTTTTTTTTACAAAAATTGTTAAAATTATTAAAACTTTTTATTTAATATGGGCGCAATTTAACTTCGAAAAGTGGGCGATAATCGTGGCAGTTTTTTCACTCGCCTGAAAACATGTTAAAAAAACACATAGCACTACTTGCAGGCAAGTCAATGATATATTTTCTGTTAATATGGTCAAATAAAAATGTCATCAATTAGTATTTTATTTTAATTTTTTTTTTTTTTTTTCCTTTTATTTCTTTTTATGTTTAATTGTTAAGTTGATAATTAAAATAATTTGTATTTTTAGGAACCACAAACAAACTGAAACATACCTCCATTTTAATTACCAAATATACACTGAGATTATTAATGAGAAGATATTAATATAAAATACAAAAATACATTCATATTTAAAATAGATTTAACACACATACTACATAGATATATATACAGTGGGTGGAGCACTCGTGAGTACATGTAAGTACTTTTTACTATAAGGTACGTTGAATCCAAATATGGTCTCAGAATCACTCTCTGACATCAGGCATTCGAGCTATATTAACCGGAAATGTGTCTTGTTTGAGCAAAATGCTCCGATTTTTCACCTTCCTGGACATATATTTTTTATAATACAAACTTGTAACGGCACCTGAATACACTACTCTTACCTTTTTTCAGTTTTTGAATTTTTAATATAACTTATTTCCAAGTTTGATATAATTTTTAATTGTGCAATGAAAATGAAAATTATTCAAGTTCGAGGCCATACTCTATATTTCTTTATTAGGATATTGTCCTAACAAATAATCTATAGAGTTTTTGTTTTCAAATTTATTAATTGACCACTTTCAGGAATGTGTTGATAGAACTATTTCGGGAATTTTCTTGGTTCCCATCATTAGAACACGTTTTGAAAGAAGTGACAATTTCATGCAAAACATCAAACATTCATATTTCCCAAATGAGAACTAATATATGAGCTCGAAGTTAAAGATTATCACCATTGATCTAAAATAAATTGAAAACTTGTTTGTTAATGTGCAAGCTCTACCTTTGGTAGATATACAATACGTTTTTTGTTTTTATTCTCCTTTTTATTTTTACACTTGTTTTGTTTTATTTAAAAACAAGATGTAAAGGGGAAGTAAACTAAGACCGTACTTTGTCTTTTTTACAAGTTTGATATAGTTTTTATTAAAAATAAAAATTATGTTTTTTCGACCTTTAATTGTGCAATGAAAATTTTCATTTTCATTATAACTTATTTCATACAAAAATATTGTAAATTGAAATTGAGGTTTTTTTAACTGCAATTTTGAGCTTAACTCATCAAAAATTGAATTCAGAATTAAAAAAAAATCATATTTCATTCCTTTAATCCATTTCCTAAGAATTCATTCATTAACTTCATGCAAAAGCTTTAATTTATATTTTAGTAGCATTCATTTAATACAGAGAAGTTTGGCTAAAACAAACCACACAAGCAATAAAAAAGGTAAAAAAAGAGTACTAAATTACTTAGTAGTGAAATAATAAATTAAATATTTAGTAATTTCCTTTTGTATTTTGTAAATATATTATAAATTTCATTAAACATTTGATTAAATGAATGAAAGCAAATCTTTCATCATTCACCTTTTTATTAAATGAATTAAGAAATTTCTGAATCATTCAAAAGAGATTTCATTCCTATTATTTAAAGCTAGCCCAGGTAGAAGTTAGAGACGGTAAAAACAAAGCGCTGTCAAAGTTTAAAAATAAAAGCACTACAAGTCTTATTTTGGATTGATTTTTGAACTTTGACAGAAAGTACTTTGGGAGTAATTTTCTTACAAAATTTACAACGGTTTATGAAATGAAAGCATTTTTGAAACATTTCTTTAAAGCGTTTTTCTAACGTTTGAAAAATTTCCGTTAGCAGTACTTCAAAGTCTTCGAAAAAAGTACTTTTCAGCACTTTATTTATTTGCAAAATTGTCTTCATTAAAAAAACGAGTAGAAAAAATTTATATTTCAATAAATAGCATTGAAATTTCCCAATTTAAAACTTTAATTTTTTAATGAAACTTTTATTAATAGGTTTTTTTTAAAAAAACTCTGCCTATTATGGAGGCTCTAGCTTTTCTAAAACTTCGGGTTCTGATGAGATCTTTAGCCAGATCGAAATACTAGTATCAACCTAGCTAATATGTTTGATTTGCGTTATTTTTGTAAATATACAATTTCACAATCGTATTTTTCTACCTGTGTATTGAGATTTACGCTAAAAATGCATTCATTCATCAATGTTTTTTTGGAATGAAATTTGAGTAAAATTCCATTTATTTTTGAAAATTAAATTAAAGAACTAAGAATTTTCTACCTTTGTTTTAAGTAGTGTTAAATTTTAAAAAATTCCAATTTATTATTAAGTTCAACCGACGATAATTTCAAGAAAGAAAATAAGATATCTTAAAAATTCAAAAATTGAAAAAAGGGTAAGAGCAGTTGTGCCGTTACAAGTTTGTATTATGAAAAATAAGTTTCCAGGAAGGTTGAAAATTGGAGCATTTTGATCAAAAACGACACTTTTTCCATTAATATAGCTCGAACGTCTGATGTCGGCGAGTGATTCTGAGACCAGATTTGGATACAGCGTACCTTATAGTAAAAAGTACTTACATATACTCACAAGTGCTCCTAACTGTATATACATATATTTGTAGAATAACGAGAATTCTTTATTGATACATAAAGAATACTGGACACATGTAATAACAAAGTCATATAGAGATTTCAAATTCAATATTTTACTACTTAGGTATAAAAAATAAATTAAGGCCATATTGTATTAAGTTAGAGATTACAAAAATCTTTGTGCTTTACTACTTTACAATTTGTTTAAATTTATAAAACTATAAGTTTGGCACCAGGATTAAAATTTTCTTTTTCTTTAATTTAGTTACAATATTAATCAAAAAAATATAATAAAAATAACATGAAGCGAGATTAAAAAAAAAAACATCAAATGAGTGATATCACATTAAATAAAGCGCAATTTTAAAATAATAAGCAAGCAATAAAATAAGAATAAATTTAAAATTAATATTGGCATGTAATGAAAAGCAATCGATTTTGATTTCGATCGAATGGGTTAAAACCCGAAATTAAAAATTGAATAAGAAAAAAAGATTATTGGAATTATTTTTAAACGGTTGAGTTAAATCAGGGTTATTGATCTATATCTTCTAATATCTTTTTAAATTATAAACAATACGAAACATTTGGGATTGATATTTCAAAAACGATCATATTTCATCACATACCAGTTAGAAAAATAGAGAGAGTTTAACGAAAAAAAAAATAAATAAATATTGCCACTTGTATATAAAAATATTCAACTTACAATTCGTCATTCTTCTTTTTTTTTTAAATTATACAAATGCAACAAAAATATTGAAAATTTTTTGTTCAAAAAACCTTAACTTAAATAATAAATATTCGATGATTCAAATTTGTTATGTAGATGAATCTTAGAGTCTTTATAGCTTATAAAATAATAAAGCTTTTTCTTTCAATTTTGTTTAGCACATTTCTCCTTGTATGCCAGTTTCAGCATTTTCACCATGTATTATTAAATCCATTTGAGACTGAGATAAATCACTGCATAATAATTGTTCTATTCTTATAAATCTATCGTTAGCATTATCAGGGGTATTCGAATCTGTATCCGGCAATCTAATGGAAGAACTACGTTTGGCACGTTCTAAAAGCATAAAAGAAAGCATTTATTTTAAAATTCAATAATTTCATTAAAAATCTTACCAAATCTAGCTCTTCTGGCTTCTTGTTCTATAATAATTTCATTTGTTATATACACCTCACGTCGTATTTGATCTCTGAGTTCAACACTCATGTCCGGTATGCACCATCTAACTATTATCATAACTAAAGCAACAAAATTCTAGAAAGAAATTTAAGAAAATATTAAAAAAAAAAACAAAAGTTAGAAAAATTGTGTAATTACAAAATTGTAACTGTTTACACATATTTCAATGTTATTGATGTTTTGTAGTCTAATAACTGAATTAACCTACTTCAAATTTTAAATGTAAGTTAAATATAATTGTTAAAGAAACCTTACAAAAATAAATTCCCAAATGGAGAAAACCAAACAAATAACCTTTACAGTAGGGTGTCTGAAAACACTTTTGTTAAGCTACACAAAAACGTACCTCAAATTATGAAAGAGGGTGTCGAGCATAATAAATTGGCTACATTTCAACATCCTACGACTACTGGAAGGCGGTGCATCCCGATTATTTGCTTTGGCTATTTCAACCAAAATCTTAAAATTTTCTAACTTCCTATCGAATTGATATCATCCACATATAGTCATCCACATATAGTCAAAGTTTCCTGAACATTATTTTTTAAACAGTTGTTATTCAATGCAGTAAATAATTATATTGTAATACCCATGTGAAAATTGATTCGTATATGAACATATATGGGCTTGTATATGATCATATATGGGAATAGCTGGCCATATATGTCCATATATAGTTCAATATATGACCATATATGGGCTCATATATGACCATATATGTTCGGATCCGAAATTTGAGGGTATATGGTCATATATAATCATATATGAGCATATATGGATCGTATATGTGCATATATGAACATATATTATCATATACGACGATATACCCTCAAATTTCGGATCCGAACATATATGGAAATATATGAGATCATATATGGTCATATATCGAACCATATATGAACATATATGACCAGCTATACCCATATATGATCATATACAATCCCATATATGATCGTATATGTTCATATACGATGCCTTTTTTACCTGGGTATATATATAAATAAAAAAAAATTTAATTTATACCAAAGTTTAATTCAATTTTCGAGGGGGTGTTTTAGCTTTTTTGACATTCGTAACTGCTTGGCTTTTATGTGACTTTTTCCGAAGAACTTTTTAAACTACTCGTATATTTTGACTACACAATTTTTTTTATAAACCAAATGAACAATTTTTGATTGAAATGATTTTTTAACTCATTATTGACACAGTGTTTTTTTTAAGGATAAAAAAAATGTGGGGTGAAAAAATATCTAATTTGACGTTTTTTAACTTATTTCTTATATAAATTATTAAAATATAGGCAAATTGCGTTTTAAATGAAATGCATCCACTGGTATATAAAACATGTCCGTGCATGTCTAACTATTTTTGTTATTTAAAACACAAGTGAATTTGTTCATTTTTTATTTAAAATTATATAAAATAAATCACTTGCAAATGATTTCGTTATAAAATTAATATGGTTATATGTAAAGCAGATAATAAATATGTATGGGATTATATTTATATAATGCTATATAAAATTATAAGGAAAATATTTTCAGTATGGCGTCACATATAGTTTAATAAGACTTAGCATGAGACCATATACGAGCCCTAACCACTATAAATTCATACACCAAATATAGTTTGACTGTACAACACAAATGGCCACTTTTATAATGAAATAATGTTAACTACGCTAACAAAGTTGAACTTTTCTGAAAGTTGATTTTGTGTTCTTGATATTAATTAAAAAATGTATTCACATTTCATAAAAAATATTTTGAAAACGCAAATTAAACTAAAGTAGTTTATTATTTGTAAATATTAATTTGACCATTATTAATTCGTTCAGTGTAAAAATCAGCTGGAAACAACTATAAAAATGCAAATTATACAAATGTACCGTTATATTGGAATATACAAAGCTCAGTGGAAGAAAAAATCTTTCTTTTTCATGTTGTTTTATGTTATTTTTTATTACTTTTTAAACGATGGCACGCGGTAAGCCAATTTGTGAAGAAATCCGATTACTTATTAACGACAAATTCAAATCGGGAAAGAGTTATGGCGAAATATCGATTAATCTTAAGCTCCCCAGATCTACAATACAAAGTATTGTTCAGAAATACCAAAAAAATGGAAATTACTGCAATAACGATGCGAATAGAGGTCGGGTCTCCAAAATAACGTTTCGTGATAAAAGAGCATTAGCGGCTATAATTAAAAAAAATCGTCGAAGCACTGTTAGAGACATAGCTTCAAAGTGGTCCGAAACAATTGGAAAACCCGTAAAACGTGAATGGAAGCGTCAGAAAATTAAAGAAATAGGTTATGGTTTTTATAAAGTAATTGAAACAATAACTTGGCATTGCAAAAAATATTTATTGAAACTGAACTATTTTTATCATATAATATAATATCGATCATTATATAAATTTGGATTATTATTATATGGCTTATGCAGTTATATACGGAGTAAGATTTGGAGACATATAATTATATCAAGTACAACACAAAAAATTCTCTCAATACAACTGATCAGATGTATTTGTAAATAATGATATAAGCCCTAATGTGACTTCATTCAAAGTCATATATGACTTAATCATTAGTGTCCGACCGAACAGTTCGGCCAAAAACCTATATTTTGTCGGTTTTTTGATATCTAGAGGCAATGATGACAAATTTTGGTATTGGAAACCTGTTTGTTGAGCCGATTTTATTCGATTTTGTGTATAAAATTTAAGAGAAAAGCCGAAGTTTAGCTATAAAGTTAAAAGTTCGGCCGCCGAACTATTTTCAATTTGGCCGAACTTTTTGAGGCCGAACAGTGAATTCATTGCTTAACTACAGACTTTTCTTCAAATTTGACACTCAAAATTGCATCTAATCAGCCCAATAAACATTTTTCCATCCGCCAAATTTGTCCATAATGCTTTAAAATACCGAATACAGACCAAATGCATTTTCTGGCCGAACTGTTCGGTCGGACACTATTAATCATATTATATATGACTAGATATAACTATTTTTACCCGGGAAATTGAAAAAAAATCGCCGAATTAAAAAAGATGACAAAAATTAAAATGTTTTCGAGATTTTATGTGATTTTTTTCAATTATATCGAAATTTTAAATTTTAGCGATTTTATTCAATTTTGTTGATTTTTTAAAATTTTGGATATTTTTTCTTAAGGTTTTTAAGTTTTAGCGATTTTTTTTAATTTCGACAACTGTTTTCCAATGTTGGCGTTTTTTTTATCAATTTTTATCAATCTCGAAAACTTTGAAGGTGTTTTTTTAAATTATGTAGACTTGTTTTTTTCATTTTGGCGATTTTTTTTAAATTTGGCGGTATTTAAAGATTTGACATGAGTTTTTCGAATATTAACGATTTTTTTTGCGATTTCTTTAAATTTTATCAAATTTATTTAAGTTTTAAAAAAATCCTATTTTTAGTGTTTTTTTTCAACTTTTTTATTTTTTTTTTTATTTTGGAGTTTTTTTTAATTTGTAGATTTTTTTATCCAATTTAAGCGATTTCTTTTTTTTTAATTTTAGCGATTTTCCTCAATTTTTTTTGCAAAATTTTAATTAAAATTTTAATAGAATCTACCAAAGGACTGCGTGAATGTTTTGCAAAACATTCTTTTGTGTATACTGATGCCAGTTTTGGCGATTTTTAATAGTAAAAGTAGCAAAAAAATAGGCTATTTTGCTTAAAAAAGCCAACTTTTTTGATAGGCAACTATAATTTTTTTTTTTGGTGTTTTCAAAATATAATAGATTTTTTTATTATCATAGCAAAAAAAAAATTGTTGTTGTAAAAAACAATGTTTTGCGAATGTTTCACAAGACATTCATGCAGGTCTTTGGTGTCGGTTTCAAAAATTTATTTAAAATTAAAAACAATATTTAATTAAAACCTTAATTGAAAATAAAATTAGAACAGTTACAAATTATTTTAATTGATATTACAATTTCTTTAATAGAACCGAATTAAATTAAACTTTTAATTTAAGCAACAAATATTTTAATTGAAACTCGAGTCTAGTTTTTTCTGTGTGGTTCATCGATTGTACATAATTTTTTAAAATCCGAACAATATTTTTTTGAAGTTTTCGTACTTTACCACAGCAATTCGAAACATTTCAAAAGCGTTCCCTACTTCAAAATTGTGAATTAATTTTAATTTTTCAAAGTGCATTCAATATTTCATACACCTCTCTAAGCATGCTGTATGCTTTCTTTGACTTGTAATCCGTCAAACATTGTCATTTCTTTTTCACATTTAATAGACCTCAATCTCCTTGGAGATTAGGGTTATAATGAAACCTCTCAAAATACGGTCAATTAAATTTGTTAAATATGTTTTAACAAAAAGCAAACAAGCAACAAGAATTTAAAAAAATACACATTTCAATATTCGCTCTTTTTTATGTCAAAGATCAATGTACTTTCTAAACTAAAAAGGTCTTTTCTTACACACATTACAAAATGCAGTTTATGCTGTTTTTAGAATTAAAAAAGAAACATTAAAGAAAACTCTTCTTATTTTGTTTTTGCACACATTAGATTTGTTGTAATAAGGGAATGAAAATGTCAATTGGCCAAAGAAGTATTTAGAATAGAATTTTTTATAATACAATTGATGGATATTTTTTTAGTAGCAAAGATAAAGTGAAACAGATAACACCCTAAACCAAGAAAAAATAAACGAATAAAATTTAAAAAAAAAATTGGAAAATATTTGTACAAATATTAATTAACAAATAAAAAAAAAAAAAAGTTATTAAACATATTCAAAATCTAACAAAAATATTCAAAACTTTTAAATTTAATTAAAAAGATATTTAAAATGAAACGTTTTTCCTGTTGCTTTAATTTACGTTCCATCGGCTTCAGTATAGCTGGCCTGGATATTTTATTTTCCATAACCGTTTTGATTGTATGCAGTTATTATTTATATACGGATTATTTCAATTTAACAAATTGGGCCATTGCATCCTATGAAAATGTTAAAATTGTAGATCCTTTAAGTAATATGTTGTCATCGGTTGGTAAGTAGATTTTATCGAAAATTTTCAAAGGAACTTTTTTTTAAATTCTTTAAAAGTGGTGCTAGCTTAAGATATAATTTGAAGAACCACTTTCAAAAAATTATAACGAATAGATTTTAATTTTTTATGTATTTTCTTTTTTTTTAATTGTTTCTTAAAGTTGATTATGTTTTGCTACATAATTTTCCGGATGCCTTTTATGTTGTTATGGCTATAATTTTATGGATTAAAGCATTGATAAATTTCATACTAGCATCACTATTAATTGATGGTATTAAAAAGGTAAGAAAAATATATATATATATTTTTTTGAAAAAAAATAACATTCGCATGGGTTCTACATTCCGAAAATGAAGTGAAAGTGAAACTTCCCCTCAATTTGTGTTCCCAATTCCACATAAGTGATTTGATGTGTTCTATAAAACAATTTCACTACAAAAAAAGTAATTGTAAAACGATATTAGTTAACTGAGTGAAAAACCAAACTTTTTAGAAAATAAAATTATTTTATTTATTTATTTATTTATTTATTAATCCATATTGTAATACAAAGCCATTAAAGCCAAAAAACGTATTACATAGCAAAACAATCCTGAGTATAATACTTAATCTAATCTATACAAATAACTTATGTAAATATAAATCATGCATAAATAACTGCACCCATCAATTTAACTTATTGGCTCCCCAGCCGTAACAAATTATAAAAAGTACTATTAAAAAGAGATTCAGTTAAGTATTATAATCCGGTAATTTTCACAACTCATATCAAGCAATAAGAATCATAGAAGCAAGTCCCAAGATAATTTAACAGCTACTGTACAGAAAACATAAAAATCTATCGCAATAAACTTGAGAAGTGCTTCATAAGCTTAAGGCGAAAAACATTATTGGATTGCGAAAAGATACGCAATTCATGCGGTAAACGATTCCAGCAGCGAGCCACCCTTACAATAAAAGACCTCTCAAACACAGAACACCTGATTCTAGGTATTATAATTTGCTTATTCCTAGTAGACCGCGAAAAAGTAAATTCTTTACATAACAGGACAGGTATGCCACTTTTAATAATGCGATGAAATAGGAGAATATTACGGTACTTAACGAATTTATCAAAGTGGCATCCTAAGAATTTCTTCACAAATTCAGAAATATGTTCAAAATATGAAATATGAAATATGAATATTAAACGTAAAAAAAAAATCAAACAATGTAAGTAAATGTGATATGTTGTTAATATACGTTTATTTAACTGAAAAGTGTTGAATTTTTTACGTTAAAACACATGAATCCATAACAAGAGGCCCCATTTTTAACATTCATGGAAAAAAAATCTGGTTTGGCCAAAAGTTTTTAGAGGGGCGACAAAACAGTTGAAGACAAGTTGTGGAAGGACTTAGGAAGTACATTAAACAGCTTAGGACCTCCAGAAAACGATGCAACTGGTTGGAAAAAGGCTTGGGCTGATTGGAAGGCTACCATTCGCAAAAAATTGGCCGAAAATAGAGCAGAGGTAACGGCAACAGGTGGAGGACCCAATAATATCCAACACATATCATCCAAAGAAGATTCAGTTGCCAAACTTTCTGGCCTTTATACAGCAGTCGAATGTGTTCCAGCAGCTAAATCATTCGGGACGACTAGCAAAGGGTAAACAACCACAAATTCATCTACTGAATTGTCAAACTTAGATGGCACCAGTTCCGACAATGTAGTAAACGTGATTTTACAAAAATTAAATAAAAATGACAAAGGTACTGAAAATATAAAAAATGAGGAACCGCAACCGATGATTTCCCTTTTTGATTTCTCTTTTTGATTTCTCAATTTCTTCGCGACTTCTTTCAAATGTAATCCATTTTGGGCATATGACAGTTTTCAAAACATTACACATATTTGTTAAAATTTTTGACGCTGTACTTCTTTCCACTGCTAGATCGAAGTCTTTTGCGATCATTTGTTGGTAAATTCCTTGTCCGAAATAGCGTTGTGATGTGTCCAATTGCAAAATAATTGGAATGCTTGTCATTTTAGCCATTGGTGATAATTCTTCTAAAACCATCATAAATGCATACTTATTTAATCTAAAATACGCAATAAAACAATTTTTTTTATTAATTTTAAACACTTGCGACTCAGTTTTAATTATTGTCTTACGATTTTTCTGGTAGTTCCAAAGGATTTGAACAGTCACGAAGCCTTTTTCTATTTAGATTTTCCGTTCTTTGTTTTTCCTTTTTAATTAAATACCATTAAATCACAATTGCGAAACTCATTTTATATTATTTTAAAAATAAGTATTTTTTTGTTTAATTTTTATTTTTCTTAAAAAATGCACTCTTCTTTATTGCAATTTCATTCACTTTAAGTGATAATTTTTTTTTTCCCGCATTTTTTTATGTTGTTGCTAAGAACAAAATGAAAATGAAATCGTCGTGAAAAAAACGATTCACTCGTTTTTCAGAACACAGCGGAATTGAAAATGTGGAATTAAAAACGATTACACTTTCACTTCGTAGTGGAATATAGAACCCAGGCCATTATTCTTCTTAAGGAAAATGTTTTTAAAATATGAAATTGTATAACACAAATCACTCAAGCAAGTTTATCAAAAGAATACTGTAATTAACGGTTAAAACAATGGCGACAAAATAGTTTACCTTTAAAGTAACTAAAAATGTAGTTAGTTTTAACGGTTTAAAGTATTTGACTAACAAAACTTTTGAAACAACGGACAAACTGATAATAAAAAAAACTACTGTATTTCACAATTAATTTGTTGGTACTTAAAAAAAAATATATTCTAATAATAATAAAAAAAAAATTCTTTCGATTACAATAAAAATTTGTAAGTAAGTAAGTCATCCAATTTCAAATTTTAAATCAAAATTTCGAACAACATTCCAATATTACGCACTAGAGACACAATTAAATTTTACGATTTTTATTTGAAAACTTAAATATATCGATAACACTGCATTTTTTAATAACTAACTAAAATTAACTGGTTACTGCGAAACTACTACTAGAAGATCGACCTAATTCATTCAGATCAATCGAACTAGAAAGTGCGCTCACTCAAACGAAATAGATTGCTATTAAGTCTATTAAAATGCAAAGTCAAAATTCTAAACGGAATTCCAGTTAATTATTTTTTGCAAACTCTGAACATATCAATAAAAATAAATATAAACTAAATGAAATTCGATATAATCTTCTATTTTTTGGTAGTTGTTTACAAAAAATACTAAAATAATTGAATTAAACAACTGTTAAAAAATACAATAGTTTTCTTCAGTTGTTTAAATAACTGTCAAAATAGTTGTTTTGTATTATTGCATAGAAAAACAACTGTAATTACAGTTAAAAACAACTACTACAGATTACTAACCCAAACAGCTGCCAAAATGCAGATACATACATTTTGTAAAAATCTGGGAGTTTGCCTTAAAGTAGATTAATTCCCAGCAAAAATAATGCGAAGTAGTTCAAAAGAAACAACATTTTCATTACACACAAAGTAGCGACTACTACTGATTTTTCTGATCTAACGCTGGTATTTCAGATCAGTTTCTAAACTTAGCATATAATGTCATCATATAGAATTCTAACTTGTAGAAATGTCACGAATATTGGGTTTCTATTCGGTATTTGGCATATTCGAATCGAACGGGGAGTTTGTGTCTTTTAACAACTATTTTCTTTAATCTATATGTTGCTTTGAATTAGTGTTTTCTTACCTTTAAATTTGAAAAACAATGATTACAAAATATCAGACTTAAAAATATTTTTTTTTCTTTACAGTTGAACGAAAAACTTTTATTTCGCTTTGTTTTTAAAGCTAGAAAGCTGTTTAAAATTTTTTTTTTAATTATGACATTTTAAGCACTCCTACAGATCCATATTATCACTCAGTAAAAAAGATGTGACTTGGCATCACACCTTAACCACTTATTTAAAAAATAACAAATCAAGTTTTATGAAAAAGAACACCCAAAAATACAATCTTTCATAACCTTACACATAGTACTTTTAATAAAGTGAAGTTTGAGGAATGTGCATTACCTTCGTCCTATGACAACCCCATGTTGAAATCATGCGTGTTTCACCTCAATTTTCCCCACATCTCTGAATCAGTATATGTGATGATTTTACTGGCTCTATGCAATAAGTCCCAGTGCAAAAGCTCCCAATGAAATAAATTCTAAAAAAATGAAATAAGTCCCGTCTCGAAAAAGTGAAATAAATTCTAAAAAAATTAAATAATTTCCAAAACAAAAATGAAACAAATCCTAGGTTTTGGTTGTTATTTCATCATGAAATAATTTCCCAAGAATAAAAATTAATTTACTCCCAAAAATAGTCCATGCAACACAAATGAAGTAAGGGCGTACCGTTATATTCCCCAAAGTCGTATTGCCCAAAAACCAAAATGACATATTGCCCAAATGTCCGCATTTCCCCCAAATTGTGGATGTTAATATATTAAAGGGTCCGCCAAATAACATTTTTTTTGAACTCCTGAACCAATTGGACTTTGCAAGGCGTCATACCAAGGTCTTTATGCAAAATTCGTCTCAATGATGTATCCGAAATGTTCAATTGTTGAGAACGACGGTGAATTGATGTTGATGGCGCTTCACGCACACTTTCTGACACAGAAGCAATATTCTCGGGTGTACGCACTGTTTTTGGCTTTTCATGCTTTGGTTTATCGATGAGGATGCCAGTTTCTTTCACTTTTTTCACAAGATAACGAACATACGGACCATATTCTTTCAGCGGAAGGATAAAACTAATTATCTGTCAAATCAGACATGAGCTAAGTGTTACCATTCACGAAATAAGCACTAGTTGAAAAAAATACGTTAGATTAAATGCCATAGCATCCAAAACTTTTTTTTGGGTGCTATGGCATTTTAATTTGAAAAAACTTTTTTTTTTTGGCGCTATGACGGTAAAAAAAAAAAAGTTATTGCCCAAAATCATAATTTATTTTTTTTTTAAATGTCATAAGACATGTCTTTTGTGTCGCACGCAGAAAAAACTTTATTTCGCGAAGCCGCCTGCCGCGTTCTACGGAGGAAAAAACCCCCAAGAGCGGCCGAAGGCCGCCACCCAGAAGAACTTGTTTTTTAAATCAGATGTCGAATCCGTTGAAATCTTATATTTTTAAGACATTAAGTAACATTTATTGACAGGTCATAACTTTTTATGTCCCAAAATACCAACCCACACCAAGATTAATATTTTTTAATGATTATTTTTTAAAAGTCTATTTTATTAAAAATTTTACGTATATATTAGTGTCTAAACGTTAAATAAACAGAAGGCCAATGCTCTACTCTTTTATTTAAGATAATCAATCAATTAGCTGTTTAAATGACAAAGCTATGACTGGTCAAATTATATTACTTATTGTCTTAAAAATAAGATTTCAACGGATTCGACATTAGATTTGTAAAAACAAGTTTTTCTGTGTGGCTCTTAGGGTTTTTTTCCTCCGTAGAACGCGACAGGCGGCTCCGTAGAACGCGGCAGGCGGCAAAAAAAAATAAAATTGAAGCAATTTTTTTAAGTTTCCTTAAAACTCTTTTGTTTGATTTCATGAATCAGCCTTGACATTTAAGGTCTTATGACATTTAAAAAAAAAAACATAAATTATGATTTTGGGCAATAACTTCTTTTTTTACCGTCATAGCGCCCAAATTTATTTTGGCCAAACAAAAAACCGTCATAGCGCCCAACAAAAAATGTTATTTTGTCCAAATCAATGTCGTATTGCCCAAAAACAAGAAAAATTTTACAACAACAATTTACATATAATTTCTTTGAGCGCTATGTCCCACGCTAAGTTCTGTTAGGACTTATATCATTTCGGAATTACTGCATTATGAAATAACACCTAATAACAAAAATGAAATAACTTCTAAAAAAATTAAATAACTGCAAAAGAACTGGGTATTATTTCATTTGAAATTACTCCCAAATTTGTATGAAAAATTTTTGGGACTTATTTAATTTTTTTGAGACTTTTTTCACCTGGGAGTTATTGCACAGAGCCGATTTTACTACATCTTTTTCCACTCTTTTTTCGCTGGGTTGTTAAAGCCCGATTACTGAATGTCCAGTTAAAATTTAACAAACAATTAAATTGAAAATGTATATGGGAAACAACAAACAAATGTCTCAGTTAAATTCACAGTTTGTAGCTAACGGGACATTGTGAACATGGGCCTACTAAAGCGGTCAATTTTCATTATTTTGCAAATTATGTTAAGAAGTGTTTTTTTTGCTATGAATACTATTTAATAACAATTTATTTTTATTGTACCTTCCAGAAGCGTACCATTTGTATAGCACCCTGGCTTATAAATACAATTATTTCCGTATTGGTAGAAATAACGACTTATATATTTATGGAAATGAAATATAATGAAATAGATGCAGCCACAGATAAACGTATAGTGCGCAGTATAATGTTTGGTATATTTATAAGTAAGTATATGGAACTTGAAAAATAATTTATATTTAATTAATTAATCATTTTTTTTATCATTGCAGTGTTCAATGTAATGTTTTCATTTTCCATTTATTGGTTATGTAAATTTTTAAAATTACAACGACAAGAAAATCAAGTTTTACAAGATAGTATTGTAGAGACGTCGGGAATGTTTCAACATGTTAAGGTTTAAAAGGAAAATTTAATCAACAACAATTCAATTGAGAATTGTTTGGTATAAAATTTAAAATAGTTACAATCAATTTTTTATTGAATAACTTACCTCAAATACCACAACAAAACCTAAACGACAAGCCAAGATTATATAAAACATATTACTTAAATTATATTTATGCTCTGAGGTAGGTGGTTCACGAAAATCTGTATAACTAAAAAATAATAAGAAAAATAATAATTTATTAATAAAGTTTTAAAAAAAAAGTTACAAGGAAATAGTTTTAAAATATTTACTGGCATAAAGTAAGATTTGTATATTTAACGGCCAAACTTTGTAGTGTCGGTGAATCACTAACTTTAAATTCAGACAAAGTAAATTCCAAATAACCATTTAAAGTGCCATCTCCTAAGCCACGATAAACCCATCTTGGTATCATATCAGAAGTAAAAGCTATAATAAAACCCTGAAAGGATATTAAATTATGTTAATTTTTGTTTGGAATTTTATAGGGTTTTTTAAAAGGTTTAACTTACATTTGTTATAACACTCAGTTTGCCTATACAATCCAATATACGATACCATACTCCTATATCTCTAACTCTTTGCGAGACTGGCCTTCTGTGATGAGTCAATAGTTTTTTAGCATCTAAGCGCATTTCCAAGATATTATTTAACAAAGCAAAGAATGGAGCTAAAGGAAAAGCGGCCACAAATATTGTTACAAATCCATATTGTAAAACTGAAAAAAAGTTTAATAATATTAAGATGATTTTCAAAGAAGTTTTTACTTTGGAAAAATTTAATCTAAATTTTTTTAGTATTCATATATTTTTTTTTAATATGTCGAGATCTTATATTCAATACGCTCTATGAACCACTTTCTGGAAAATCACTTTTTGATGGAAAATTGTTTTCTGATGAGAGCTACATCTGACAAAAATCTATTTTAGCACTTGTTTATATTCGTTAATTCTCTAACAACCATAAGATATATTTTTGAATGCAATACCCTCTATCAACCACATTAAGGTTGTCGACCTATTAAAAATTACTGCACATATTAAACGAAATTATTTCCTACAACTGTTCAACAACTGTAAATAATTTATCAGTGCAATTTAAATGTTTGTTTATTGCACTCACAAAAATTAGTTCAAAAGTTTGTTTAACAAATATTTTATGTTGTTATAACTTAAATCAGTTATGTAGCTTAAATCTCACTTTACCACAGGAACAAAGTTCTTCTGTTAAAGTTTCCAATCTAATAGTTGCACCGAAAATAATCCATGCAACTTTTTAGGACGTTGCATGGATTGGAAAAGCACTGGCAATGAGCGCTTTGCCAGTACCCAAACCATAATTTTAAAACGTTGGCAAAGCATTGGTATAACAACCAATAAAGTGCTTTTTTAATTATAAAATAATAAATAATGATAATAAATTTGAAAACAAAAAACTGTATAGAATATTTGTTAGGACAATATCCTAATAAAGAAATATAGAGTATGGCCCCGAACTTGAATAATTTTCATTTTCATTGCACAATTAAAGGTCGGAAAAAACATTATTTTTATTTTTTAATAAAAATTATATCAAACTAATTATGAAATATTCTTTGGGAAATATTCAAGAAACCTTGGAATCGAGAGTAGTTTTTTCGTATGTTAACATTTCTGGTTTCCAGATTACATCCATTCATCCTGACAATGTTTGTTTACTCGACAATTGCAAAGTTTTATTAATTTAAAAGGCAATATTTTTAATGAAGTTAACGATTCGTTTAATTATCCAGTATCATCAAAAGATGATTGAAAATAATATTGAAATAAATATAAATATGGTGGAATTTAAGTGTATTCTTACTACTATAAATAATGAAACATTTGCCATAACTCTTTTACATAAATAATAGCAATAAAGTATGTAAAATAAATTTCAAAAATACTATTTAATTGTTATTTTTATTAAATTTCGTTTTTATAAACGATTGTAAATTTAGTAAATCGAGCTTTTATTATGCTAACGTTTGTTTATTTTGTAAATAAGTACTGGCAATGCACTTTTTGCCAATGTTGGGAAAGCGTTCTAAGCCAGTGCTGTGCCAGTGCTTTTTTATTTTTACGGTTGTAAATTTTGTAAATTAAGTACTGGCAAAGCACTTTTTACTAACGTTGGCAGAGCGTTCTCAGCCAGGGCTGTGCCAGTGCTTTTAATTTAATTTAATTTATTTCAAAAAAACCAACCGAGCCCTTCGGGCCATATATAGTTGGTAGACCAACATTAACAATCAACTTCATTATGTCACTTAAAACTATAAAACCTTAAATATCCTATTTTCTAACAATATAAAACAGTTTGTATATAGCAAGTTTAACTTACAAAAATTTAAGAAAAAAGTTCAAAAGAATTATTAAAGAATAAAGAATATGGCATAAACTCACATGACAAAAAGTATTGCAGTTTAGAGAATTTTGAAAATTTTTGGGAATTTTTGTTAATTAAGTACTGGCAAAGCACTTTTTACTAACATTGGCAGAGCGTTGTAAATCAGTGCTCTGCCAGTGCTTGATTTTTCAGACCATTGGCAATTTCTGGCTGGGTAGTCTTTATATGAAAATGTGTAAAATTTTTGAAAATTTCACTGATCGAAACATGAATTTTTCAAATACACAAATTTTCTGTTAACATAAATAATGCCTAGTATTTATTTAAAGGTGGAGAACAATTTTGAAAATGCATCTAAAAATTGCATTTGCAAAAAATGAATGTTTTTAATGCATCCTTTTATTGCATTAGTGTGAAAGAGGACAATCGTAAAAATCTAGCGCTTTTTGAATCAACGAATTTCGATAACAACTTTCGAGTATACGGCTCTTAAAAGGAATTTTGAATTTTTTTAAAAACTAAAACCGTGAAAAAAATCACGAGTTTTTGAAAAATTTAAAAACTAAATATGGAGATGTTTTTAATAAAAAGAAAATCGAAAAACACGAGGTCAAAAAATTGGAAATTTTTTCATTATCCATGTATTCATGATATGTATTACAAATTGATTGATCTCTTACCCATTTCTAAATACTCTGGAAACAACGATCTAGCACCCCAATCTAATAATTTTAAATCTCTCCACCACCTCTCGGTATCCTTGTGTAGTACATGTTCTTTGGAAGAAAATAATTTCGATATGCCCACCTTAATAGCCATAATTTTACGCCATAATTTTGGCATTATCACTTCTAATATGGAATTAAAAGCTTGTTTGCCAATCATAATAATGGCCAATTGTATGCACAATTCCGTTAAACAGCCACCAGAAGAACACTAAAACAAAAGTTTATTCTATTTTAAAAAGTAAAATTCTGCTGTTAAATAATTTCAAATTTACCTCTTCTTGTCGATAATCGAAAATTTTATTATATTGTCCTGGATGTCCTACAAATTTACCTTTAAAAAATGCTATATAAAATATGGAAGCATAGTAGTTGACAAATTGTAAAAGATAGATTTTTAAAGTTAACGAGTCATCGAATTGTGTCTGAGTACGCCACATTTCTAATTCGGTAAGATATTCGGCTAAATGATTGTATAACTGTTAAGAGAAAAACAAATTCAAATAACTTCTGATATATATATTTATATTAATAACACTGCGCGACTCTAAAAATAAAACAAGAGTAGCTACCATGACACGAAATATTTCAGCCACGTTGATTTTAATGGCGTACCTAATTTGTTCGCTTGTGCGACAGATTTTTCGCAATATTGCATTTAAGGTTTGTATGTTTTAACGAAGTTTTTTATGCATAAAATTTTAAAACTAAGATATTTAATCTTAGTGTTTTATTAAAAATACTGATAGGAACTTCATTCTGGTACCAAATTTGGTTAACAAATCCGCGGGTTTTCTGAGTTTTTACTATATTTTACGATTTTTGCACAATTTATCATCCTATTTCGCATTCGAACAAAGCATGAAAGTGTGGTTTACATGAAAACCGCGAAATGTGCCTAAAATTTATATCACAGTATAGCGGACCTATGAGTTCACGTTTTTAGTATAATATGTAAATAGCTAAAAAAAAAAACTTATATGTATCATTTGTATGATTTTTAAAATAAAAATTTTAAATATTTGTAGTGAAAGTTTTTGTTAAACAAACTTTCGGAAATATTAACTTTTTTGGTTGATTATACTAAAAGCTGAACTCATAGGTAATCCTTTTTCGCTATGTTGTCATATAAATACATTTTAGACGCGTTTCGTGATTTTTCCATGAAAGGCAATTTTTTTAACGATAAAACTGTTCTTCTTGCACAAAAATGCTTGGATTACTTGCGAAATGGGATGATAAATTGTAAAATATAATAAAAACTGACAAAAAACCGCAGATTTACTTATGAATGCTGCATATTTATTAAACAAATTTATTACCCAAATGTAGCCGAAGGTCTTATCAGAATTTACCATCAAAAATTAAGATAAAATATCTTATTTGCAAAATTTTATATATAAAAAAACTGTGTTAAAACAAGCAAGACTTTAATGCAATTTTGCGAAAAAAATCTGGCTACGCCATTGAAATCAGCGTGGCCGAAATATTTAGGATCAATAGTTGGGACTCTTGTTTTCGATTTTAGGGGCAATTTGGTCTCACTATGTAACCATACTTACATAATTAAGTACATATAGTAAACATAAATTAACAAAGGCTGATGATGCTGTTGCCAACATTATAGCACTAGAGGTAGTCATGGGTGTAGAACCCAATTTTAAAGTAGCCAACATTGACATACGATAGATAACAACTGCCAGCAGTGCCACAAAAGCCAATGCTATCAGTAGTAAAACTACCGAGAAACTAAATACAGCTGCCGGCAGCTTCATACGCCAAAATGGTACAGTCGGTTCTTTCATATTTGTAACATAATCAGTACGTGTATTAGGCAAATGTTGTAATCTGGCTAAATATTGTGGTCTAGGATGTTCTTCGTGAACATCAAATCCTGTTAAATCCCAACGATGTGTTATTTCAGCTGAATAACGTTTCCATAACTCAAGAAATAGAGTAGCCCAAAAAGACATAAATACTGCAAAAAATACAGTACTAGGATTATCTATTAAATAAGTTATTTTTGCATAAAAACAGGTCTCTTTTAAGTCCCAAAAATTACACCAATCACATAATGGACACATTGTAATGTTGTTATTATTATTTTGATTACAAATATCTTTGCTAAAATAATAAAGAAAAGAAACTCAATATTAAAAATATTTGAATTGAAAAAACATTTTTTCATATTATCCTGTTCTTTTCAAAATGTTTAAAATGTAACATACTTTTAGGGATTAATTCAAAAAATGTTGGAAAATACTTTAATAGAATAAAATCAAAAATTCTTTATTAATGGCTTCCCCCAGCCAGCAAAATTTGGATACTTTTTTTGAGGGTTGCTATTCTATGAGTCAAAAATTAATCCAATAAAACACATATTTTTGAAATTTCAGAATTTCATTGCAAAAATTGACTTATTTTTTGAACAAAAATGTGAGCTTTCCAAAAAAAAAAATTTTAAGAAAATTATCTAATCCAAAATATGGTTCAGAACTGACTCAGAAATGTAATTGAATTTAAATATATTGTGAACAATTCAAAAAAGTCTCCAAAAAAGATCGATTTTTAAGCCTATATAATTTTTTAATTTATAGTTTCTGAGTCAAATTTGAATCAAAAAGGAAGGTTTTTTCTTGGATAAACCACTTTCATACAAAAATTTTAAATTTGAATATTTTTTTAGCTTATTTTTGACTCATTTTGCAGCTTGTTTGCTGACAGAGTTATAAATATAAATTATTGCAGTGTTTCCACATTTCGAAGTCAAAAATTATTTAATTGAATTAAAAATGGCACAAAATTTTGTGTTTGTAAATAAACCCCTAAAAGTATGTTAAGTTTTTAAAATATTTACTTAACAGTTGTAACTAGAATCAATGATCGAATCAATTAAATACTATACTCACACAGGAACATAATTTTTTAACGTAAACCAAGAATATAAAAAACATATAACACCAACCACAGAAGCCAATAATAGCATGTAAGTATAAAATCCTAGCCAGGCAAAATATAAACCTATTTTTACACCAAAATATTCTTTAACATAATCCAATGGTTGATAACGATACCACTGTTGTATGCTTGCCCAATGTGTATGTAAAGTGTTACGCATAGTATGCTTATCAGTTATTTCACCCTAAAAGGACAAAAGAAAAGGATTTTGTAAAGTATTTAATTTAAACATCTAAAAAACGTTAGTGAATTAGGCTTACATCGTGTAGAGGATATGCAGCACAATATATATTATCGGCTACCAGACGTTCTATACCAAAAGCCATTTCATCTTTATTTTTGGGTGTAAAACGTTGACGGTCCAATATGAATTGTACGATACGGGAACGGACAGCAGGTGTAAAAAAATTGTCATTTCGTATATTGAATCTGAAATAATATGTTTTTGAAGTGTGTTTAAAATGAAATTTTGTGTGGTTTAGACGAATTTAGACGACAATTTTAGATTTTATTCGAGTATAAGGCTGTTCTTTTAATAGTTTAATTTTTTATAAAAAAATATATTTTTTTTTTTACATTATTGGTCTTCAAAAGTTTAATAACGTCATGATGATTGTTAGGAAAATACGTGTTTGATTGCTAAGAAGACATTGATTGCTGAATAAAAAGTAGACAATAATGCTGTTGTTTTGTCTCTATCTAACTCATTAAACGAAGAAAATCAATTTTCTTCAAAATTTACTTTCCGAAATAACGTCACCATTTGTTTAGTATGTAAAACAGTATGTACTTTTCGCATTTACTTGATCATTGTCTACACATTTTCCATATTGTTACACATTAAAAAGTACTTTTTATTACTTTATTTTGAATGTGAAAATAATGTTCGAATCGAATTACATAACATCCAATTTGATATATTTAGTATTGACCTTGTTCTATCTGCTGGGGGTCAATGGAAATTGAAACGAATAAAAAATTCGATTGAAAAAGCTAATTAAATAAATCGAAAACGTTAAAAATAAGGAAAAATCCGAGCTGAAGAAAAACTTACCAAAAAACGAAGGAAATTTTGTTATTTTAAATTGTAAAATTTTCAAACATTATAAAAAATTAAGAAAAATCCGTTAAATTGTATGAAAGCAAATTGACGACCACATTACTCAACAATTTTCCACTTTTTGCAGAACCATATATATATATAAATATTTTTTAATAGACTTGGGTACGCTGAATCCAAATCTCTTAAAATTTGTTTTCTTATGTATTACAAAACTGGTTTTGCAATCAGTTGTCTTTACTTTTCTCACTACCAATAATGACACCAGCATTAGCACAAATAATAAGGACATACTAATAACTACCCAGGTAGAAATTTGGGATGGTACAAAAAACGAAGAGTTTTCAAAACGTTTGTTTTTGATGGTACTAAAATAAAAGCGTTTCCAAAGCGATAATTGCAAATAATACGAAAAAAAAGCATTTAAAAAACATTATTTTGGATTGCTATTCGAACGTTCGGACAAAGTATTTTAGGAATACTTTTTATACAAAACTTACAAATATTTGTGAAATAAAAACACTGTAAAAACATTGGTTCAAAGCGTTTTTCCAACGTTTGTAAAAAGTACTTAAGAAGTTCTTATCGTACAAAATTTACAACGGTTTATAAAATAAAACCAATGTAAAACCATTGAGTTAAAGCGTTTTTCTAACATTTGCCAATAGTACTTTAGAAATACTTTTTTTTTTGCGATTGCAGCTGTTCTCTCTGTTATAATGTCAAACGAGTTGCAACAACAGTTTAGTGGATGCGGAAAGCCAAATAAGGGTGTAGGCAAAGAAAATTTCAGTTCAACCCAAGTATATGAAGAATTAAAGGGTAATAAGTACATAACTTGTGAAAAAAGTATTTTTTTACAACATTTATTTTCTACAGATTTTTTATTACATCAGTTTGAAACTGAAACACCATCCAAAATTTTGACACAGACAAGCCGCTGGTTGGCGACTGCTAAGTACAGAAACTGCTCAAAACAATCTATTTTCAATCAAATTTTTCTTTCGAGCGTGTTGACAATGTTCAAAATTACAACCCTCAAAGCGGTTATCATTTGGGTCGTTTTCATAACGCTTAATAACTGTAAGCCAAAATGTTCTGCAAATACTTATTTAACGATTGAAAAAGCATTTCAAAAATTTTGTTTTGCAATGTTTTGAGAACGTTATAAAATACCATCCTCAGACCGTAAATTTGGGTTATCATTTTGCACATTCTCAAAACGCTTTAAATTTGTAATTTGGTATGTTCTGAAAACGCTTGTACCATCATGAAAAATGCTTTTAAAACGTTTTAAAGATTGTATTTTTCTACCTGGGTAGTTAATGTTTCTATTATTACAATACAAAAAATAAGGCGTTAGGTAACGTTAGGTAAGTTCTTGTTTTTATCATTATTTTAAATATAAAGCAATCATCTATAAATTTTTTAAAAATCTATTTTTACAATCATTAGTATTTTTACTACTAGTAAGTACATTTAAAACTACTGTAAGCTGGAAAGTAATGACATTTTGAGAAAGCAAGTCATTTATGTTTTTATACATCAACATGTCGAGATAGCTCAGATGGAAGAGCGGTTGACTGTCAACCTGGAGGCCCAGGTTTGAATACCGTGTGGAAACATTTTATTTAAAAAAAAATTAATAAAAAACGTATTTTTATTAAATTTTGCCTTTTCAATTTATTTTTAGACTCATTAATTTTATATTTTTGTAAGGTGCATAGTAATGATATGTCATTATTTTGCTCGACATCCCCATATAAACGTATTGAGATTTGTAATGACAATTGTAAGTAATTGCATTTTTACGAATTGTATAAGTTGCAAATGCCGATGTTCTTGGTATGTATTTGAATTTTTTAGATCTACTAGGAATAGACAATTAGTTATTCCTAAACTGACTCCGCTATTGTTTTCTTGTTAGGGTAGCTAGGATATACAACATATTACTGAATGCATTAAAGACATTTGATTTGTCTATCGACAAACACTTGTTCAAAAAATTTCCCTAAATACTTGATTTTTTCGTTATTATTTCTTTTTAATTGATGCTTGTGCATTTCAGTTTACTTTTTTTTTGCTTTAAGCATGGGAAATAAAAACTAGTATCACTAATCTTTAATTTTTTAATTTTTCTTTTTACGTTTAAAAATATATTTTATCTTAACTCTTATACATAATTTTATTATTATTATTTTACTGTCTTATTTATAAGCAAAATGTAGGCACTGAACATCCACTGAATAAGGATTTATTATTCATTACTTCATTTATTAAACGAAGTACAAACCCTGCTCATCCCATGAATAACTGCTGCCATTTCGACAACAGCTGATAAAATTAAGGAATTTTTTTTATTTAATGTAAAATCATTTTTTTATGCTTACTTCAGTTATATTATTATTTTTTATTTATTTGTTGTTAAAATTTCTGTTAGACAGTGTATGTTCAAAAAAAATATGAATAGACTCACGAACAACCAGAGAATAAGCCTAAAAACATTCTAGTTGTGAACTCGTTGTGTGTGGCGCACATCGAATGGGTAACTTATGAATACAGCTGTTATTTTTTTGTATCATATTTCTTATGTTTATTTTGTAAACTAGTAGTAGACATTTGTAACCGATTTTGGCCACTAGGCTAGGTTATTATTATAAATAAAGAAATTAAATTGTATGGTAATGCTTTTCTACACTGGGTTGATAATATATTTTTATAGGAAGAGATCTAGTTTTTGCTTTGGTATTTGGAGCATGTGGAAAAATAGTTAAAATTTTAACATCTTCTCTAAATATTTCAGAATATTTTGAATGGATTTGCAATTATAATACAAACATTCTCTGATAGAAAAATACGATCGTTAAAGCGTTTTAAAAGCGCTTCAAAAGGTGGTAGAAGTGTTTTTAGAACATTCCGATTAACAAGTTAAAAGCGTTTTGAAAACGACCTAATTGATAACCATGTTTTATGATGTGAGGTAGGTATTTTATACCATTCTAAAAGCGTTGCCGAAACACACTTTGAAGTGATTTTTTAACCGTCGAAAAACCGTTCTTAAAGCATTGTTGTTTACAAATTAATAGCGCTGGGAAAACGACCCAAATGATAGCCATGATTTGCCGTTTTAAGGTGGTATTTTATAACGTTGTCTAAACGTTGGAAAAACAGTGGTTAAAGTCCTTAAACCATGGTCTGTAAACGATGTAAGACCATGCCAATTTACAATTTTAAAGTTGGCAAAGCATTAGAAAAACAACAAAAAGAGTACTTTGCAATCGTTTTTTAAAATAATATTACAGATATACATTTTTTCATAAATAATATTTTATTGAATTTGAATTAAATTTTTTTTTAAAATTATGAAAAAAAAATTTTAATTTAAAAACTAAAACACAAAAATTATTTTATTTATTATATTACACAGGAAAAATTTGTCTAATGTTTCTTATATTCAATTACAATGACTTTACGGAAACTTTGTAATATTTGGGGCTGCGATTACTACCGTATTTCTATAGAAATAATGTTTTCCAGCCGTTTTATTAATGACACAATTTTGTACAAAAAAAAGGGTTGGGAAAGCACTTTTTTCGAAGATTTTGAAAACGCTTTAATCGATGTTTTGACAGTGTTTTTTCAAATAATCAGATATAAATTTTGTGAAAGAAGTACTGTTTTTTGCAAACGTTAGAAAAACGATTCAAAACAACAATGTTTACAGTGTTCTTATTTCATAACCGTGTGTAAATTGTGTATCAAAAGTACTTCCAAAGTACTTTGTTCCCCCTTTCAGAAATCAATCCAAAGTAATGCCTTTGTAATGCTTTTTTTTTTTGCATACCATTGGCAACTAGCACTTTAAAAATCCTTCCTCCATCAAAAACAAACGATTCGAAAGCGCTTTGTTTTTTTGTACCGAATCTAATTTCTATATGGGTTTGTTCATTGGAATGTCAAGTGTATTTATAGCACAAAAGTTTAAAATTGTTTAGCATACATAAAATTTAAACGTACAATTTTTAACTTCCTTGCAGTACCACCGACATGGTTATACTCAAATTACTGATAATTGTGTGTACTTCTTCAAAATATTCCAAGATCTATTTAAAGACAGGTATTATTAGCCATTTTGTAGTTTTATTAATGATAATTAATTATCAAAAACTAAGCGAGGTATGGCTAAATGTATATTTTGCAATCGCATTATGCATAATTTATAAGGAAGCTTATATTATAAACGATTGTGACCTTATAAAAAAATCTCATGCAAAATTTTTTGATTCTAGCCAAAAATGTTTTTTGGCAAAACAATTTAAGACGATTTAAGTTGTTTTGTCAAAAGTAAGATATTATTATTCCACATTTTAACGTTTTTTCTTCCATTTTAGCATTTTTCCCCAATTTTCTTAAAGTATTATCAATTTTTACAATTGTTGCTTTGTGTTAACAATTTGTTCCATATAACACAAATTTTTATTTTAATTTTTTTTTAATTTTTTTAAATTTCTAAAATTTAAACTTACAATTAAATACTTACAAATATTCTTTATCACGACTATAGATGGCAGTAAAACGCTGTGAGCGCGTAGGAAAATATTGTTCATCAACATGGATATGTTTCATGAAAAATTTGAAAATACCTTTAAGACTAGAAAATACACTTCGGGTAGAACGGTTCACTACTGACATGCCAGGTATCTAAAGGAAAAATGGAAGAAAAACTGGTGTTTAAACAAACAAACAATCAATCAAAAGAAAACGTAAAACAAACGAAACTAAAAAAGCATAAAAAATAAACATGCCCAAAAATCTCAAAAATTTGTGCTTTTAAAAATAAATTTCGGGGGACAACAGAACAAAAAGCTTAAAAAGTTTTAGCATCATTTTCAAAATGTAACAAAAGTTAAGCTAGAAAAAGTCGATAACTAGAGATTTTACTCGCTTGAGCT
The DNA here is from genome assembly GCA_021234595.1 of Delia radicum. NCBI lineage: Eukaryota > Metazoa > Arthropoda > Insecta > Diptera > Anthomyiidae > Delia > Delia radicum. Next base: position 15,871,136 of record CM037851.1, read on the forward strand.
TTAAAAATCACGCATTCGACATTTTCTTTTGCCACAAACAAAATTTGTAATAGACAAATCTTAGGCCTTTAAGGAAAATATAAAACGTTTTTTCAGACCTTTCGTGATATGTTAGAAACTGCGTTACGCAGACGACTAGATTTGGATATATTTACGTTGCACACTAACTATAAAACAAAATCAATAAAAAAATAAAGAAAATAGGGTACAAAAATTAACAAAACATAAAAATAATGTCAAAAACTTATTATATTAAACCACGGTACAACTAAAAATTTCTCTAATTTTCCTGGCATTTTTTGAACAAAATAATAGTTTTGTGATTTCTTTTGAGCAGTTATATTCTGCACCTTTTGCAATAGTAATTCAGAAAATATCAATTGAAATTTACAGAACTTCCGTTTGTAATTCAGAATTTCCATTTGAAATTTAGAGTTTTCATTTGAAATTCAGAAAATATCAATTGAAAATCAGCGTTTCTATTTGAAATTCAAAAAAATTTCAATTGAATTTCAGAAAATCCATTAGAAATTCAGAGAACATCATTTGAAATTCAAATTAAAATTCAGAAAATATCATTAAAAATTCAGAAAGTATTAATTAAAATTCAGAAACACATCAATTGTAAAACCAAAACAAAATTGATATTCTGAAAATATCAATTGAAATTCAGAAAATATCACTTAAAATTCAGAATACATCAATTGCAATTCAGAAAACATTTCAATTTCAATTAATAATTCCTGAATTTTAAATGATATTTTCTAAATTTCAATCGATATTTTCTAAATTTCAATCGAAATTTTCTAAATTTGAAATGGAAAATTATAATTTTATTTGATGTTTTTTTTTTAATTTTAAATGTAAATCCCGAAATTCAATTGATGTTTTCTGAATTTTAAATGGAATTTTGAATTTCAATCAATATTTTCTGAACTTTTAAATGCATAAAAATTAAAACGGTACGAATTAATACCCATTACAATTAATTACTTTAAGCCTCATTTTCACCATCCCAGTGTGGAAAAGCATTACCATATCAGTACATATTTGGAAATGTCAAGTACTTACAATTGTCATTACAAATATCATTACTTTTATATGGGGATGTCGTGCAAAATAATAACATATCTTTTAGATATGGGCACGTGAGTGAATTTTGAATCACACTCACTCAAGCTCACGAGAGTAAAATTCCACTCACGCACAAGTATTTTTCTCTCCTCACACTCAATCACGCTCACGTGAGTAAATTCAGATTTTACTCACTCTTTTTTCTTTTACCGGAAAAAAATAAAATGCGAAAATTAAGATAAGCTGTGAATGTTTAACTAAAAATGGCTCTGAATATGTAATTTTGCACTTTATTTAGTATTTGAAAAACCCCAAATTATTAAATCGGCGAAAAAATTAAAGAAAATATTTGTTAAAAGCAAAATCTTTATTTTTTGTAAAGTTCTACTCACGCACACTCACTCACGAAAACGGGCCCATATCTAATATCATTACTAAACACCTTACAAAAAATAGAAAAATATGTGGTTACCTATATGCCTACCAGTATGAACAAAAATAATGATTCTAAAAATAAATCACAAAAAAAATAAATTTAATAAAAAAAAAAATTTGTATTGAAAAATTTTTTTTTTAATAAAATGTGCCCACACGGGATTTTAACCTGGGCCTCAGGCTGTCAGTAAACTGTTCTACCATCTGAGTTATCTCGTCATGTTATACTTGATAGATAAAAACATAAATCACTTGCTTGCACAAAATGTCATTACTTCCCAGCTTACAAAACATCAAAAAAAATCACCTAAAAACACCGTAATTAACAAAAAATTCAAATTTGATTCTTTTATTATGATGTAGTTAACCAAAATACACCTTCCCAAAAAATTTTACACTTTTACGTCGAAAAACACCAATTTTATTAACGAAAATCAAAATTCCGTAACTGCAATTTCAATATATTCATTAAACAAAAAGTCGTATAGTGCAGTTTTTTTTGTCTTTTATGTAATGATTTACACTGTTTTTTTTTTTTTTTTTTTTTTGTTTAACAATTATATTTTATTTCATTTTCTCGGTATAAATTAATAATTTTGTAAATTTTTCTCGAAAATTATTAAATAGTTAAAATGTGTTTTGTTTTAAATATACTCATCATAAATATATGATAATACAGAAGTTGACTAAAAACTTTTTTAATTACTGTCGAAAAGCAGTATTTTTTATTTTTTCCATACATTTTTGTATAGGCGTTACGGCTTTTTGGTTTCAGAAACATCGATTACAAAAGGCCGTAACTACATTACTTAAAAACTAATATTTTTTAATGAATTTTTTTTAGAAACAAATCCGTCTTTCTTTCTTAAGCGTAATTCTAAATTTTTAATACTAAACTTCAAGTAGTTTTTCATTTATAATCGTCTTTGTTCTGGAATCCCATTTAGCAAAAAATAAAATTAATTCAAATGTCTTGTTGTTCTTAAATACGCTTTCACTATTTATTACCGGAATTGAATTCGCCAAAGTGTTAGGGGACGAACGTAATTGATATGTACTTTTTTGTTATTAAATATAAGTTGTTTGAAGAAAAAAAAAACATTTTCTTCTTACAATTTAGAATTATTTTTATTGATTTTAAGAAAAAACTTAAAGTTTTAAAATTTTTCAACAATAAAAAAGATGTTCAAGAAAACATCTAAAATACAAAATTGTTTTTGGAAATTACACAAAATGTTCTAAGTTATTTAAAATGCCCATTTTTCAAATAAAAACCTTACTTTTATTTGATTATGGTTAATTTTTCTTTATAGTAGTTGCAATTATTTTGCTTTAATTCTATCCTAAAAAAAATATTTCTACCAAATCACAAATTTTCCTTAAATTCACATCTATTTTTGCAAATTTGACGACTTAAATTTGTTATGTGCAAAAAATCTACACGTTTTGAAAGCTAAAATATTTTTTTAACAAAAACTTTGAAAACACTTTGTTCAAATTCAAGAACACCGATTTTTCAATTTTACGAATTAAAAAAATTTTACGTTTTCAATTCCCCACTAATTCCAGAACAGAGGCGAATGTTTTTTCTCTCTCTTGTAAAAAAAAAATAAAAAGTGTAGTAACGGCCTTTTGGATTTCAGGTGATGATATGAACTTACTAGAAGTGAAAAAATAATGATTCTAATAATATGTTTTCAAAACTTTTTTAGATCATTACTTTATATTTAAAATAATTATAAATATAAGTACTTATGGGTAACGCATTATTTTTTGTATTGAAATAATGGGACTTTACCTGACACATTTGTTGTTGTTTACAATATAAACGTTCAATTTATCTGTTTGTTAAATTTTAACTGGGCATTTAGTAATCGGGCATAAAATAGTTATACCGTGGTTAAAATAAAAATAAATTTGAAAACTCAAATGAAACCACTAATTATTTTTATAAAACAATGACAGATCTTTCAACAATCATTACCTCTTTCATTGGCATACGTAATTTTAAAATTTCAGCATAACGCCTTAACACCTCCAAAGGGGAGTGAATCTGGAATAAGAATTTAAACAGATTTTAATAAAATATTTCTTTATCATCCATCCATCCATTCATCTATCGACCTACCTTTACAAAATATATTTGTTCTTTTTCCTTGCATACTCTTTCAATTTCCAAACCTTCTGCCTCGAGATTCGCCTCAAATACTCTTCTTTTTTCGGCATTTTGTTCTTCCAAAGCATGTTGTTGTATATTAATTTTATATACCAACACAAAATCTATCGATCTGATACCATCATCAAAAAACAATGTTGGATTTCTTTCATGTTTCCCATAATAATCACTGGGTGCATTTAGTTCATCTTCGGGTATATCTTCAAATGGTGCTAAATTATTCATTTGCAGCGTGGGTGTGACTGGATAACTGCGGCTGTTACTATTATTATTGTAGTGATTGTGATTTGTGTGATTGTTGTTAATAATTTGAGCTGATTGTGGCGGATCGTCTTGTAATAGTAAAGTGGAAGTTGTGCTGTCTACGTAAAAACTACAATATAAAAAGTATATTTTTAAAAAGTTTGTATTCATGTTATAGTTATAATGTGTGAAAAATGAAAAAATATAGAAAAATATTTAACAAGTATGTGTAATATTTAAGTAGCACTTCATATAGCAGTTGATTTTTTTTTTAGGAAATGAAAAAATTGTAAAGCAATGAAGACGGTAAAATTCAGCTGTGCCAAATGCTTTATATAATGTATGCTCAAAACAAAATCCTTAAAGTTAGCAAAAAAAGTTTGATGGGAGAATCCTTGAAGAAAAATTGCTAACATCTGCATCACTGAAAATCAGTGATGTTAAGCAACAAATTAGTAAATTCAGCAAAATGTTTTGTTGGCACTTAGTTCGATTCTAGTGAAAAACCACATGTTGAAAAAAGTAAAAAACTTAGTATAAAATGTTTACTTCAGTTAATTTATTTTGCTGAAATTGAAATCTATTTTTTTTTGTGATTATTTTAAATATATATAAAAATGTCAGGACTTCCACATCATAACAAAACATAATAATTCCCAATTACTTACATGCATGTACTCGTATGTATATTAGAGCGACTCACTTTGTATGGTGTGAAAAAAGTGCCCCCCTGCAACAATTCCTCAGTTTGTTTTATGACGATTCCCAAAAATGTTGGGTCTAGCGGCGCCCGTTCAAGAGCTGGACCATTTTTAAAAAGGTTTTTTTTTTAGTTGTTTGCCTATTTTTCCACTTTTTCCCACTACAATATGCAACTAATGCATATCATATGAAAGGTTCTTTAAAGACTCGTCCAACGGTATATATTACGTGTACGGGCATGCTCTATTACACATGTGATATTTAGTGAAATCTGTATTTCTTAGGGATTTTGCGTAAAAATTTAATCATTGTAATCACATCAACATATTTTAATCACTATTTGGCTTAAAAGAGGTTATATAATAAAGGGTCCGCCAAATAACCTTTTTTTTTTGAAAATGCTATAAAAAAAACTACTGAATATTTTCTCAAATTTCTTTTTTTATTTGAAAGTATAATCCTTCCGGTTAATAATGGAAAATAATTTCATTCAAATGGCTGCCTCGGCTGGCCATGCAGTAGCCTACACGATCGGTCCAATTTTTAAGCACATTATCGATTGTGTGCAGCTGTATTTCCTCCTCTTCAATTTTTGTGAACAAAAATTCGTTCAACATGGCCCGATAACGATCGCCATTGACTGTAACGGCCACTCCTTGCTTATTTTCGAAGAAAAATGTCCCAATTATGAATCTGGGACACATTCTGCAACATTACCATGATTTTGAAAGTAATGTCGCAATATTTCCCAGCGTTGTTCAAGCGTATACACAACCATATTCGTTCAGCGGAAGGATAAAACTAATTATCTGTCAAATCAGACATGAGCTAAGTGTTACCATTCACGAAATAAGCACTAGTTGAAAAAAAAGTTAGATGGCGAACCCTTTACTATTTTTCTTATTCGCACTAGTTCTTGATTGACGAAAAATTTGGCGGATTGGAAACAAAGTGGTTTTAATATAATATTTAATTTAATATAATAAAATAATAATGTGTTTATCAGTACAATTTTGGTAGCAACATAAACAATTTAAGCAATAGTTTAAATTAAGTTTTTTTGGTAAAAGCGTTTATATAAAATTTTAGCTGGAAATATTTTGAATAGACGTTTAACAAAATTTTCACCTAAATTTGTTTTGCTATAGCTTGCAAAAAAAATTTCCATAAATAAAGGGTTATCTGTAAACTACAAGCTGTTTAAATTGTCAATAGCATATCATGTTATCCAAATATTAATGAGTCCAACAACGAAAGGTATTTAAATTTGATGCGTGCTGAGAAAGCATTTTAATAAATAAAAGGAAAAGCATTTTCAACAAAATAACGTCACCCACCCAAAGAATTGGTATAGATAAAAAGAAAAATATACGTAATAAAGTCACAAAACTACGGGATATGATGTTGACCTATTTATTTTATATACAGTCATATAAAAATAAATGTCAACACACAAAAATTTACGGATAATTTTTAGCATAACTTATATCAAACTGTTTTAGGGAATAATATATATGTGGACTTTTTACAAAACAACTTAAGTCTGTTTGAGAAAAGTTTTCGAAATGTTTGTAGTCAATTCTACTATTGAATGCGCAAAATCCTGTCAGGTCCTCACATTTCTATAACTTATACACTAAAAGATGAGAGCCCTCTTAAATCAAATTATTTCAAAATTTTATTAACCCACTTAAAGATATGTGTATTTTTAAGAGCCTATAACTCTTTGGTAAAAAAAGGCGATATATCAACGCCGTAAAAAACAAAAACTAAAATGAACGAAATCAAGCGTGGTTGCATTTTGTGTTAGTCTTATAATGGATATGTTTGTTTGTATCTTTTCTTTTGTTCTCTACTTCGTCCATAGAAGCTGCGACATCCGCATCTCGCATTATTTCTTGTTCTAAATGCAATAAATGTGTTTATCAGTACAACTTGGTAGCAACGTAAAAAAGTTAAGCTATAGTTCAAATTTAGTTTTTTGGTAAAAGCGGTTAACTAAAATTTTAGCTAAAAACGCAATGTCAAAAAAAAATTTTGAAAGTTAGTAAAATATTTTGAATCGACGTTTAACAAAATTTTCACCTAAATTTGTTGTGATATAGCTTAAAAAAAAAATCCATAAATGAAGGGTTATCTGTAGTGTCCGACCGAACAGTTCGGCCAGAAAATGCATTTGGTCTGTATTCGGTATTTTAAAGCATTATGGACAAATTTGGCGGATGGAAAAATGTTGATTGGGCTGATTAGATGCTATTTTGAAGAAAAGTCTGTAGTTAAGCAATGAATTCACTGTTCGGCCACAGAAAGTTCTGCCAAATTGAAAATAGTTCGGCGGCCGAACTTTTAACTTTTTAGCTAAACTTCGGCTTTTCTCTTAAATTTTATACACAAAATCGAATTAAATTGGCTCAACAAACATGTTTCCAATATCAAAATTTGTCATCATTGCCTCTGGATATCAAAAAACCGACAAAATATAGTTTTTTGGCCGAACTGTTCGGTCGGACACTAGTTATCTGTAAACTACAAGCTCTTTAAATTGTCAATAGCATATCATGTTATCCAAATATTAATGAGTCCATAAAAAACAATTTCAAGTTTAAAGTCTTGGGTACAAACGAAGTTTAAAAAAAACTTCATTTCAATTTCAGGGTTTCCATATAATGATTTTAAAAAAACAATTTTTGATTTTTTTTAAAGCACTTTTCCAAAAACTATTTAAAAATACAAGAAAGACTGACGTACTAAAGGCGTTTTGCTGAATTCGATGAAGACATATAAGAAAATATTTTGAAAAAGAACATTTTTCTTTAAACATGAACTTTTTCAAAAAATTTACTAATTAATTGAATGAAGATCTTTCGGCAAGTGTAAAAATGTAATTATGCGGAAAACTTATACGTTTTGGTTTTTAATATCAAAAATGAGATATTTAAGCGAACTGACAAAGAAACATAAAAATTGAACAATTAGAGTTGCCAAATAACGATTTTATAAAAATGCCTAAATATACCAACATTTTTAATTAATTCTTAAAAACAGGCGGAAAAATATAATTAAATTTGTTTTGCGAGTTTTCAGGCATTTTCCTTATATAATTAAAAAAAAAACTGTTTTAAAAAATAATTACCGTAGGGGATGCGATTAATTAAGCTTTTTTCAAAAATGTTTGCACGGAATCCAACCCAGCAAAATTTTTTAGAACAGATTACCTTTGAACCTGTTCTAGAACAACTTCTTTTACCACCGGTTACATGGAACCGGTTCTAGAACAGGTTCCTGGGAGTCAAATCTAAGGTGTCACTGTCCTGGAACCAGTTCTATAACTGGTTCTAGAACCGGTTCTAAAGCAACCTGTTCTTAATTGGAGGTAAAGAACCTATTGCAAATAGGACAAACTCCATATAAAAAGAACCAGTTGCAGAACAGAAATTAGAACCTGTTATAAAACAGTATAAGTTGTTCTGCAACCAGTTATTTGGATTTAACTATTTTACTGGGAAGCTGAGTAAAAAAGGGGGGTTATTATTGTTGTTCAACAAGAATTACCAACAGTTTGTAATTGAATTATAAAGAAACCCCGTCTTAAAAAAATAATTAACAATGAAAGGGAAATAGATTTTTTTTCGTAGTCTGACTTGCTGCTGGAGAAGTTTAACAATGAATATGCTTACACAGAGTACAGTAATTACATTAGTCATTCAAAATCACTAGGAAAAGATAAATAAAGCCACGATAGACTATTAAAGATGGTAAAAGTCGACCTTAAGTTACAGTGCAATTGTTTGTGTACAATTGTTTGTGTAATAATGCGGTTGTAGTTATTTTAACTGCAATTGCGGTTATTTTACTTATAAAAATAATTTTCAATGTTTTTGACAGTTGCTTTTTTAAAAAACTTACCAAAACTACTGCTTTTTATAACATTTATTTTACGCAGTTGTCTCGAAATTTTAACAAATGTAATTAGATTAGATCAGAAGGCACTATGCACCGCGACCAATGTAGGTCTTTTGTGCTGCCTAAAGTTACCTACAGATTCAAGCTACCTATTAAGCCAATTATCATATTAGGCAAAATGTTCGCGATGTCGGAAGGCGAAATGAAGCGATCACCTAGAAACCTAAGTCTCCTATCACAAAGCCTGGGACATTAGGAGAGAACATGCTCCGAGGTCTCAGACACCATCTCACAAAACCTACACATATCCGTGTCCGATTGACCCTTCCTGTGCAGATGGTATCTGAGATTACAGTGTCCAGTTAAGTACGACGCCAGGGTCCCCAAACCCCCCTTTCAAGCGACAAGAGTCACCTCGACCCCCTACTGGAAAAAGAGATCAATCTCTTAGCCAGGCGCTGACCAGGAGAGTTTTCCCAGTAACCAGAGAATTCAGACTCTCCATGTCCTGAGCCTTTCCCTAACATACCCCGCAGATATTCCACAGAATGGTTCAGGACCAATAAAGGGCCTTCGGGCCCACCGGTTGGCAAGACAATCTGCCCTCTCGTTGCCCTCATGCCCCTAATCACCAGGAATCCACAACAAATGTAATACAAAATAACCTTTTTTTATTTTGTATTGTCCTACCACTACTCCAGACCGCGATATTGCGATATTAGGTTTTTCTTAACACACAAAAAAGTTTCACAGTTACTACATGACAGTTGTTTTTGTAGTAATCAGTAATTGTTGTTTTTAATTGCAATTACGATTGTTTTCTATGAAATAGTGCATAACAGTAATTTAAAACGCAACTGAAGAATAATACTGCATTTTTGTAACAGTTGTTTGAAGCAGTTATTCTACATAGTATTTTAATAAACAACTAAAAAAACAGTAATTTTGCAGTAAACACTTAGTTTTTTGTTAGTTATTTAAAGAGTGGGTAAATTATATAACGCTCTGCCTAGAGCGCTTAAATCATTTTCTAATTCATATGCTTTACAGAGGCGTCGTCTTATTGCTTATGAACAAGCACAAATCACAGATTCATAATTTCTCAATACTTTTTTTTAATTAAAAACATCGACTTGTAAATATTGTCTATTTAAATAGAGCATGAGGATCCTATAATTCAGATATTAACAGAGTTTATAATATGAAGTAAATACTTTTATTCATTGATAAAATAACTATCGCTGAGTGGGTTTCTTATATTCTTTTGTATTTTTAATATATTATTATTATTATGCACATTAGCTAGTAAGTTGTCTTTGTAATTTTGCTTAATTGGCCCCATGGGCTTTAAAATTACAATAAAATGAATTAAATAAAATAAAAAATAAAAATGTAAGATTTTGTCGAGTTTTACAAATTCTCGTTTAGTTTATATTTGTTATTATTGATTTATTCATATTTTGCAAATAATAAGTAGAAGATTTCATTGTATTTAAAATGTATAAAAACGTCATAACTAAAGTACTTTGCATTTTAAGTAGGATTCGGAAATACAAATTTTTATGGCAATTGAAAGAAAAAAATGTGTAATTTTAAAATACCGAAAAAATAACTGTTAAAAAACAGTAGTTTTTACTTATTTTTACTCCAGTTTAAAAATATTTGTAGTATAAAATTGTAAATAATTTTTAAGACATTGTAAGTTACTTTTACTGCATTTGTTAGTTGTTTTTCAACAATTAAAAATAACTAATTTTTTAGTTGTTTTAACGGTGATTACCTTTGTCGCATTTTTAACTGTACTTACAGTTATTTTAACTGCCACTTTCAGTAGATTCTACTGTCAAACTGTCATCATATACGACTGAAGTTTGGTGAATCATTCGAGAATGTTAAAATCTTTAAGAAACACCATAAAAATTAGATTTTACTCTTAAATAAAAAATATCGCTAAAAATTTCTTTATTCAAAGAGAAATTATAAAACTGTTCCGATGTTTTTGCAAAGTAAAATACTGTGGATTAATTTTAAGTCATTTCTTTGTTGTGGTTACAGCAAAACCATTTCTTAAACTGGAACTGAAAATCAGTATTCTTATTTAAACTTAGTTAAACTTGGTTAACTTAAGCGCCAATTAACCTAAAATTTGCCCATAGATATGGTTTTTTAAAAATTTTACTGAAAATGTGAATAAAATTCACCAGAACTTTGATGCCCATCAAAATTGAAAATATGCGTTTAAAATAAACGGAAAAATTAAATTAAAATCAAAAAAATAGCACTAAAATAATTATTAAAAATAAAAACTATGTTTTTTTCTTTTTCTTTGCACAATTAAAGGTCAAAAAAACATAATTTTTATTTTTAATAAAAATTATATCAACATCTTTACATCTTGTTTTTAAACAAAACAAAACAAAACAAGTGTGAAATAAAAAGGGGAAAAAACAAAAAGTGTGTATTATATATCTACCAAAGGTAGAGGGTGCACATAACAAATCAGTTTCAATTTATTTTTGATCAATGGTGATAATCTTTAACTTCGAGCTCATATATTAGTTCTCATTTAGTGGGATAACTAGTTTATATGAATGTTTGATGTTTGCGTGGGATTGTCACTTCTTTCAAAACGTGTTCTAATGATGGGAACCTAGAAAATTCCCGAAATAGATCTATCAACACATTTCTGAAAGTGGTCAATTAATAAATTTGAAAACAAAAACTCTATAGATTATTTGTTAGGACAATATCCTAATAAAGAAATATAGAGTATGGCCTCGAACTTTAATAATTTTCATTTTCATTAAAAAAAAAATATTCATACACACAAAAAACTTGTTGCATTTCAACTAAAAAAGTTTTTTCACATAAATTATTCAAACATTAAGCAGAAACAAGAAAAAACTTGGTAAAACGCTACTAGTTTTCACATATATTTTGTGAATAAACTTTATTAGTTGAAATGCTCCTAACTTCTTAGCAACGATTTTTTTGTGAGTAGTATGCTTTAACTGTCTGAAAATTCTACTAAAGACTTGCTTTTTAACAAATTTAATCAGGTTGGTGACACTTATAGAACTTTTAGTGTACGTCAAAACTATTAATTATATTAAAAAAGCCTGTCAAACATTGTATGACGAATGTATTAGGGACAACGCAGAGATTCTAATTTCCAAATCTTTCCGTATGGTATATTAAATAGTTTTTAGATTGTCGAAATTGACTTAAACACGTCTAGTAAAGGGTGTTTTTTTATAGAGGTATATAACTTTGAACTGGAATAAAACAAAGATGAATTTTTTAAATTGCCATGAAATTTACTGTATTCGAAAGATAATCTTCTGGCATTATAATTTAAATATGACTTCTGGCATATGCCCAGACGTAGTCTAATCTGAAGGTCCAATTTTCGATGACTTTTTCCAACATTTGTGGCCGTATATTGGCAATAACGCGGCGTAGACTAGCGACTTCACATATCCCTACAGAAAATATTCCAGCGGCGGTTAATCGCACGATCTTTGAGACCAATTCACGGGTCAAAAACGTGAAACTATGCGGTTACCAAACGTTTAATTCAATAAATCAATTGTGGCACGAGCTGTGTGACATGTTGCGCCGTCTTGTTGAAACCACAGCTCCTGCACATCATGGTTGTTCAATTGATGAACGAAAAAGTCTGTAATCATGGCTCTATAGCGGTCACCATTGACTGTAACTTTCTGGCCAGCATCGTTTTTAAAGAAGTACGGACCAATGATTAAACCAGTCCATAAAGCACCCCAAACAATCAGTTTTTCTGAATGTTGAAATGCCAAACCAAACTAAATATAAATCACTTGACAGCTGACAAAATAATATAAAACAATAAATCAATACCATTTTGTTGCACATTCGTGAAATTCAAACAAGTATTTGTTCTTAATCTTTTTGTGGATTACTGGCAACAAACATGCGTTTGAGTGAAAGTTGCAGCCCTTTTAATTACACACTTGATAACAAGTTTATAATTGTCTTGAAGTATAGGGTACTCAAAAATATAGTAGTGATAAATAGGGCTCGGATCTTAATGTCGTTTGCTGGAGAATAATATTAACCAAATATCTTTGCAAATCAACAAATTTTCAACAAAATTTCATCGATTTGTTAATGCATATTTTTGTATATTTTGTTATAAATGCATATTTTAATACATATTTTGTCATTTCAGATAATGTTTATTAGTAATTTTAAATTTTTAACCACTTTAAAAAAAAAAAATTGCGGGAATAATATTGAAAACGTTGAAAAAACTCAATAATAAATGCATATTTTTAAATTTTAAGTACATATTTTACGATTTTAAATACACATTTTATGTTAATAAAACACGAATATAAATGCATTAACTTCCGAACCCTAGTTAGTGATAAGGTTATTATTGCCACATTATAATTGTAAATCTTAAAAATGTTTAAGCACTATAGTCATTTAGAAAATGCTTTAGCATCATAAGTTTTTTTTTTTGAAAAACAAATTTTTATAAGGCAATTATTTGTTTATGAACCAAAAATTATTTTTTTAAACAAATAAATTATTAACATTAACACATTTCTGTTATAGATAATAAAGATTATAAACACAAGCAAGAAAGAAAATATTTTGAATTTCAAAACTGCATAAATATTTATAACCCGTCGCACTGTGGGTTTAAATGATGTCAAAGTTGCGATTAACTAAAATTTAGAAATCAAGTTTTAATAATTAAATTTGGTATCGGTTAAAAAAAGATAAAATTCTAGATTACTAGTTATCAAAATTAATCAACTAAGTTATTTCCTTTTTTGCTGTAAGCTGTTAAAGTTAGAAAATTTTTTGCTGTTTTTGCAAAAAGTGGAAAAAAAAACTAAAATCCTTTGCGATTTAATGCTTATTTTTTATTAAATCTTTCAAAAGTAAAACTTTTGTGATGAAACCTTCAACTTCGGGTATTTTTGTATATATTAAATACTTTTTTGTTTAAAAAAATATGTGTAAATATTTTTAATAATTTTTTTTTTAAAAGTCCAAAATTGGGACATTTTCCACATTTAATAGGCTGCTAACTTATTAAGTTAGTTATAGTTGGGTTTAGTTTTTTAGACTTTAAAAAAGTATATGATGTCAGTTTGTATTTACAAAATAAAATCGAGACAATGCGTACGGATCCCTTTTTTGTTATTTTCGTTTTTGTGTAAAAAATTTGGTTGTCATTTATTGATCAAAACCGGTAAGGATTACTAACGCTCACGAATTTATGCTCACACAATAAATTTTCGTTATCAAAAACTATGGAAACTATAAAAACTGATCCATGTATTTGATGTGGTTTTGAATGCCTCCCACTTTGCAAACATTGTTTGCAGATTATACATCACGCACTTTTACCACTTGGATAATTGTCTGAAGAAGCTCAAGAAGCAAGAAACAAAGATTTTAAAAATTATAGATAGCACTTTGCTCGTTAATGCAGCTGTGAAAAGACGAATGCAGATAGTTTAAATAGGTTTCTTCTAAGTTCTGAACATGAACACTGAACACTTCTGAGTTCTCTAGCATGAGCAAGAAATATGAGCAGAAAAAAACATATAATTTACCAACTTCGGAATTAAAGTGATTAGTTTTGCAAGTTTGATACAATTTTTATTAAAAATAAAAATTATGTTTTTTGACCTTTAATTGTGCAATGAAAATGAAAATTATTCAAGTTCGAGGCCATACTCTATATTTCTTTATTAGGATATTGCCCTAACAAATAATCTATAGAGTTTTTGTTTTCAAATTTATTAATTGACCACTTTCAGGAATGTGTTGAAAGATCTATTTCAGGAATTTTCTAGGTTCAAATCATCAGAATACGTTTTGAAAGAAGTGACAATCCCGTGCAAAACATCAAACATTCATATGAACTAGTTTACTCACTACATGAGAACTAATATACATATGAGTTTAAAGTTAAAGATTATAACCATTGATCAAAAAATAAATTGAAAACTTGTTTGATGTGCAAGATCCACCTCTGGTGGATATTCAATACACGTTTTTTGTTTTTCTTTCCTTTTTATATTTTGTTTAGTTTGTAAACAAAACAGGGAAAGTAAACTAGGCGGTACTTTGCCTTTTTTACAAGTTTGTTATAATTTTTATTAAAAATAAAAATTATGTTTTTTTGACCTTTAATTGTGCAATGAAAATGAAAATTATTCAAGTTCGAGGCCATACTCTATATTTCTTCATAAGGATATTGTCCTAACAAATAATCTATAGAGTTTTTGTTTTCAAATTTATTAATTGACCACTTTCAGGAATGTGTTGATAGATCTATTTCGGGAATTTTCTAGGTTCCCATCATTAGAACACGTTTTGAAAGAAGTGACAATTTCATGCAAAACATCAAACATTCATATTACCCAAATGAGAACTAATATACTAATATATATACTAATATATGAGCTCGAAGTTGAAGATTAGCACCATTGATCAAAAATATATTGGAAACTTGTTTGTTATGTGCATGTCTACCAAAGGTAGACAATATCCTAATAAAGAAATATACATAGAGTATGGGCTCGAACTTGAATAGTTTTCATTTTCATTCGTTATTAGTTTTGACAAATATTGGTAATGAAAATTATGATGAGGATTATGATAATGAAGATAGTGATAAAGAAGATGCTGATAAAGAAGATGATGATAATAGTGATAAAGATAGTGATGATATGAAGATTATGATAATTGGGATATTTATCATGAATTTGATAAGGCAGAATAACACAATTATTATAATATTTTTTATTATTTTTTCTTTTAATTTGTTTTCTGAAATGCTGTGCTTTTATGTATATATGATTATTCATCAATAAAAAATTATACAATAATATTCTCTTACGTGACTTCTTTCAGATAAGTTTGTACATTTATAGGATTTAGTGAAAAACAAGAATGGGTTTTTAAATGAAATTTATACTAATATAAATAAATATAACATATTAATTCTTTGAATTTTTTAAAAAATAAATCGCCATTCTGGGTATCATCGAACCCACTGTGCGTCGTTGCTATAGAAACGAGATGAAAGCAAATGTTGATTTGATAAATAATGAAAAAATAAATAACATTCTAACTATATTTTTATACAAATAATTGAATAACTATAAAAACATTTATAGGCAAATTAAATGCAAAGAAAATCGTGGAATTTCAAAATATATTTTATAAAAATTATTCATTTTTATAAAGAAATTCTTCCTAAAAACATTTTCTTATTAATGAGAAATTAAATATGTATTAAAATTATTAAAAAATTAAAATTTGTTAAAAAAAATTAAAGACTTTCAAATAAAAATTTCAACCACACACATTTTGTTTTAATTTTTTTGTATAATTTTAATAAAACCAAAAAATGGCCTTGAAATTAACGCACTTCTTTTACTAACATATAATTACTATGATTTTCTTCTTTTTTTTTGTTATTATTAAATTAATACTGTTTTAACTAGATTTCTTTAAAAAAAAAAAAAATATTTTATTCCATTATATATCCGCACACAATACACAACGATGTCTTAATACTCTCGCACTCTTTGGTAATACTAAATTACAATTCTTCAAGTGGATTCGCGCCAGGTCATCAACGAATTTGCTTAAATTGTTTAAGTGAGGAGAGTAAGGTAACATATGTTTTGGAAAGAGAGACTACAAACAATTATTTTGTTATATTTTGCCATTTGTTGAATATATATATATATTTTTTTTTGTATTTAAAAGATACATATATAACAATATTTCAATTCAATAGCACTAGATCGCTAATTATGTCTAAACACACAAAATTAAGTAGAAATGTAGTGCAAAACAAGTAAACATACGTTCAAAATCTTTTAAAATACAGGGTACTTAGTGTTTATTTGCACTCAAACAAACTAGAAGATTATTAAAAACACCCCTAATATATGCAATCATTTTTATGTTACATTACTCCTTAATATAGGCAATACATTTTTACATTCCTATTAAATATTAATACTAGTTATATTGTTCTAATGTTTTTTATTGAAATTGTTATAGATTTTCTAGAAGATGACATTCGACGAATGTCGAAATATTGAAAAATAAATTGATTATTATAAAAAACTAGACCTTGAGCTCGAAGATTTTTATTTATTAAATATTGAAAGGTCGAATAAATCAACTTTAAAATTATTAAAATTCTTTAAAAATTTATTACAAAAAACGACTTAAGGCAATAATCTTTATAGTTTAAGGTAAAAGCTTTGCCACTTAAACTTTTTTGAATTCTATCACATCCGGTTTGTAAAATATTTAATTTTAAAAATGTCATTAAATGACAATTTTTTACTTCGTTAAAAATTCGAATGAATGAAATTTTGTAAAGCAGGTATCGGCAAAGCACTTTTTGCAAACGTTGGCAAAGTGTTCCAAATAAGTGCTTTCCCAATGATTTTTATGTTGTACTACTGTTAACGAACTACTACTGTTAACGAACTTTGTTTTTTGAATCATCGATAATTTTTACCTGGGTAGCTTTATGATCATTTGTTAAACAAATTATGCATAAATCTTTATCTAATTAAATGGAGAAGGTTGTTGAGAGTCTTGCTTTTTAGAAGTATAAATTTTAAAGCGGGATATTATCATTACAAGCAATGTAATACACCGTCTTTTTTTATTTTGACACCTTTTATTGCTTCTACAAAGTCTCTTTTGCTATAGCTGACTTTGTTGTTAGTTTGATGTCTCTTAAATCAATTAAAAAATTACATTTAAAAAATATTCTACTAACGCAATATCAATACACTTAAACTTTGCTCAAATTGCAATGAATACTTCTCCTCAAAATAGTATTAAAACTTTACCCTGAATTGAACATATTTACAAAAATTCGCATAATTTAAAGGTAAAAAAAGCATAAAGAGGTAAATGTCGGAGAACTGTTTGAAGTATACCATATTGATCCTTATGGAAAAGTCTTCAAATACACAAAGTCTAAAATATTCCAAAAATGTATTCCGTTTTTACTCAAAACATAAATAATGGATGTTTTTTATTAAAATATTACTAACCTTATAAAAATTATAAATTAGGGTTGACATATGTATGCCAATTTTAAAAAATGGTCAATAACAATGATGTTTTCGAAAAAAAAATGTTAAAGTCGGTTAACTTAAAAAAAAACTATTTTTCATATATATTTGAATAAAGATTTGTTTTTTGAACACTGTACAGTAGGGCGGGTCGATTTAAAAATCGCTCAACGTTCAAGGAAAATCGTATTCTAGGGATCAAAATAAGAAACTTTGCCGAAGGAACCATACCTCTAAAACGAATTCTGATGTCCCGACTTTTGACCCGTAGGATCAAATTTTAAAAAAGCCCACTTTGATATTTCAGAAAGTAGGAGGAATCTCTCCAAGATTATGGGAGCTACTTCTTCTCCGGGAGACGCGCTAGCAGATTAATGCATAAATCATCATTCTAGGTGACCGTTAAGGGGTTAAAATTCGAGTTGAAAGAGAGCCTTTTTAACCGTGTTTTTATAGCAAAATGTAGGGTCTCTATTTCTTCTCCGGAAGACGCTCTAGCAGATGCATAAGTTGAGCGATTTTTTTGCCTCCAAACAAATCGACCCGGCCTACTGTATAGTGTTCAAAAAAAGTGCTCGTACTTTTGGAATTACTGTGAACAGTCTAGGATTTATATGTTGTCAAAGTTTCAACTGTGGTTGCCAATATTTTTAGTAGAGGGCACTTCATGGCAAAAAATATTGCAAACATTTCTTAATGAAGCATGGTTCTATATATCTGTAAAATTTGGTAGAAAATGTCCAGAGGATCTATGACGTGCCATTAATGAGTCAATTAAAAAGGGACTTCATTTTTTAGTACTCTACAAAACAAAAAGAAAAACCGGTTGAAAATTCGTTCCAGCCGATTTTCAATATATTGTTTTGAGAAAAATGCATTCAAATTAAAATTTGCGCATGTTAAATTTAGGGGAAGAATTTTGTTTAATAAGCTGCAACTTGTTTATTTCTGCGAATTTTTGGCAAAAATTTTCACAGTATATAGAAGAAGTTTAAACTTTAGAATTGTAAAAAAAATCTCAAATTAAAAAAAAATTCAAAGAGAGTAAACCCCTTAAGTGACTTAAGCATGTTGTTGTTATGAAATGAAAATTCTAATTTTTAAAATTTAAATAATTTAAGAGCTTATTGTAAAAACTTGATAAGCCACATTTATTGTTTTATGGATTTTCGCTGTTTTATACAGAACTATTGATTAGTTTTTAATAGAAGTCTTGCTTAAACACTTATTACAAGTACCTAGAATATAAACGTCCTGTAAAAATTATATTTTTTGCAGTTTTTCAACCTTTAAAAGGTGAAAACAAACTAGAAATAAAATGTGGCTTATCAAGTTTTTACAATAAGCCCTTCAATTGTATTTTCAAATTTTCAGTTCATACAAATACCTGTAGTGCGATTCAGTAACTTGTTTTAACGAATTGTTTAAAAAAGTTAACGAAAAAATTAACTGTTTTACTTTTCAATTTTAAAAAATTAAAACCAAAAGTTTATTTTTCAGTAGATAAAGTCTGCTATAAGTTAGCGGGCAAAAACTTTTTTGAGTAATAAATAAACATTGCACGGTTTTTTGTTTAACAAAAAACAAATGATCTTGAACTTGAATAATCTTGCTCACATCATAAAACAATTAACGATTTTTTTCATTAACGATTTTTAAACGATATTCGCTATTGTTTGAGTCAGCTGTTGTTATTATCTAAACAACAACATTTTTTGTGTTGTTTATTCAATCGATTAAGTTAAATTTTTAAATGAAAAACTATAGTTTTCCACTAACGTTAAGGTGTAGTTAGGACGAGTTTTTGGGATGTCAGTTAAACATGGTTTAGTTAAAACGGCAACGAATTTGGTCTGCCATTTCCAAGTTCATTAGCAAAAATTTGTCGTCAGCACTTCAAGTTGTTTAGAATTTTGGTCTACAGCAAAATAAACCACATTTTACAATTAGTAGTACATTAACAAACGTCGTTAATCGAAGTTTAAAGATAATCAACATCGGAAAAATTCGGCCTTAGTGAATCACTTAGACATGATTTCTGAATGCCGCGTTAGCTAATAACTGGGAGTTTAACTGACACATTTGTTGTTCCCATATAAATTTTAAAATTTTATTGTTTGTTAAGTTTACCTGTTTGTTAAACTGTATATTCAGTATTCGGGCCTTAATCGTTAGTGCAAACAACAAAAGTTTTCAATATATTTTGCGATTGTTGGATCGTTAAAAATTACTGAATCGCACTAATGCTGACTTAAGTCACTCAAGCCAATTATATATCAGCCTTAACATTAAAGATAATAAACATTATTTAAAAAAAAAAAACAACCTTTAAATTCTTTTCAAATTTCCAATAAAATCCCACCTAAACACCCATTTTCTCGGTACATTTGTATGAATGTAAAAAACCAATTTAGGCTGTTTTTTTTTTTTTTTCTTAATTCCAAAATAGCCTTCTCTTTGTCCGTATTCAATTTTTCTAACAAAGACAATACTAAAATAAAACACTCACCTCTCATCTGTAGCATTCGTCATTGTATTTATTGGTTTTTCTGAATCACCAGCCACATTGTTTAAACGATCAGCTGGAACACGAACACCTGCTTGTTGTTGTTCACTACGACGACCGGCATCTGAGTTTAAACGTTCACGTTCCATAAACATAGTGGCTGCTATTACGGAACTATTGTCTGTACTCTTGCGAGCCCAAGAACGAGGTCTCTCTCGTCTTTTCGAAGCAGAACTTGAACGTCTTTTGGACTCACGTTCTCTATTGAGTCTCTCCATTAATTCCATATCAAAGGGAGCTAACGGGGCAGTGTAGGGAAGTTCAAAACTTGTTATTAATGAAGACTCTTCATCTTGCTCGTCTTCATTTGATATTTGAATATTGTAGTCTCTGCTACTACCGGCAACCGGTGTTGGTAGAGAAGAAACTAAAATTTCTGTTTTTTCTTCATTATCAGCTGTTTTTTTGTTTACACCAGTTTCTGTTGATGTTTTTGTCAGGTCATCATCACCAGGTTCATCTTTTATGTTGTCGTTTATTGGGTTTTCTTTGTCATCTTCCTTATCATTATCTTGACTTTTTGGCAACGTTCTTATTGGGGATTCACTATTGTACTCATCGGCATCTTTATTATCTTCCCCATCATCGTCTTCTGCTATTGTGGAGGTGTTTGTGTAAATATTAACATTTTCAGTTGCTAAAATTAGAATAATTTGTTTCTCTTTCAATATTAAAACGGATTTTTCGCACTAAATTTTTCTTACGCACCCATGTTCTCCACTATTTTAACAAATTACTTAAATTTCTTTTTATTAAATTAAAAAATATATAAATTTTTTTTTCTAAAGGCCATGTATTTTAATTATTGCAATATACTAGAGATAATTTATTGAATTTATTTTAATCATTTCATTTCGTTTGTTATGAAATCAAACACATTTTATTTAGTTTCACTACTTCCACTTTATACTATAATTAATTATATTTGTTATTATAAAAAAAACGTTTTTGTTTTTTTGTTATATTAGATTATTATGTTAGATATTAAACATTTTTTTTTTATTAATTTGTATACGTATTGTTAAAAAAAAAACGTAAAAAAATGTACACTACTTTACTAGTCAAGTTTTCTGCAATTACTGATGGATTTTCTTGAATTTGGATTTTCATTCATTCACAATAGTATTGAGATAAGGAAATTATAGATATGCAGTGATGCCAGATAAATAATATAGCAAAAGAAATTGCAAACGCAAAAAGCGATATTTTAAAATGTT
Source organism: Delia radicum (assembly GCA_021234595.1). Classification (NCBI taxonomy): domain Eukaryota; kingdom Metazoa; phylum Arthropoda; class Insecta; order Diptera; family Anthomyiidae; genus Delia; species Delia radicum. Next base: position 15,892,574 of record CM037851.1, read on the forward strand.
GTTATCGATAACGGTAATTTAAAAATTATTAAAGCCTCTGATACCTGGCTTGAAATTCTGTAGCACGATCGACGATTATAAAGGGTGGTTAAATTTCAAGGGCCGATGTTGATTTTGAATAAAACACAAACTATTTAGGAAATTATTGTAATTTTATTTTATTATGATATATTGGTATTACTCAATTATGTATGGAACAAAATATCGGCCAAATGGGCGCCGCGACCACGGCGGCACACCTCCATCCGATGGTCCAAATTTTCGATGACGCTGAGGCATAATGGAGGTTCTATGCCGTTAATGTGCCGAATTATCTCATCCTTTAGCTCTTGAATTGTTGCTGGCTTATCGACGTACACCTTTTCTTTCAAATAACCCCAAAGAAAAAAGTCCAACGGTGTCAAATCACATGATCTTGGCGGCCAATTGACATCGCCATTACGTGAGATAACACGGCCATTGAATTTGTTGCACAAAAGAGCCATTGTTTCGTTAGCTGTGTGGCAAGTGGCACCGTCCTGCTGAAACCACATATCGTCCACATCCATATCTTCCAATTCGGGCCATAAAAGGTTCGTTATCATCTCACGATAGCGAACACCATTCACAGTAACTGCCTGACCGGCCTCATTTTGGAAAAAATACGGCCCGATGATGCCGCCAGCCCATAAACCGCACCAAACAGTCACTCTTTGTGGGTGCATTGGTTTTTCGACAATCACTCTTGGATTCTCATTCACCCAAATGCGGCAATTCTGTTTATTGACGAATCCACTGAGGTGAAAATGTGCCTCATCACTGAAGATGATTTTCTTCGAAAATTGATCATCCACTGTTGCCATTTCTTGCCACCATTCTGCCCATTCACGACGTTTGGAATGGTCAAGAGGCTTTAGTTCTTGAGCCAATTGCACCTTGTAAGCGTGTAAATGCAAGTCTTTATGCATAATGTTCATCAACGATGAGCGTTAGAGGTGCAATTGTTGGGCACGACGACGAGTTGAGGTGGACGGCTCTTCAGCCACACTATCGCGAACAGCAGCAATATTTTCTGCAGTACGAGCTGTACGAGCATGCACTGGTGTTCTCACATCTTCTACAGACCCGGTTTGCTCGAATTTTTCCACGATTTTTGCGATTGTACGCACATTTGGACGATCAAATTGACCAAAAAAAAAACACGAAGTGCACGATATGCATTTTGATTTGAACGCCCATTTTCATAATAAGTCTGGATAACTTTAACACGTTGTTGGATTGTGTATCTCTCCATGGTTCAAATTGAGTAAGTCTGAAATAGAGAAATGTCAAATAAAATTCGGAAAAAAACTTGGCGTTTAGGTGTGGTTCACATTCAACATCGGCCCTTACAATTTAACCACCCTTTAGTTCACTTTTCGAAGTTTAAATTACGACCGTTCCAATTTTAAATAATGTTAACAATTTTGATGAAAAACAACAATTTTCCATCGTTTAGCTTAACGTTGTCGTTAGTAAAAGCGTCAAAACGATAGCAATTTAGGTCTCGTTTTGTGCAAAAGCGATATCATTTTTCTTAAAGATTCAGTCCCCTGCTTTTTTGTAATAAATTTAGCAGGGTTTTTCTATCAGAAACTTTTTTAACACTTAAAGCTTTTGGAAAAGTTGCTACAAAAAAGCAGGTGTCATACAGGCTTAATGAATTTACAACATAATGAAATCTGGTTTAAAATCGAGTTAAATCCAGTTGCAAATCACACAAAAAAATTGTTGCCAAGTAACTAGAATCATTTCAGCTAATAACGTTGTTTCGCATAAATTATTCAATAATTAAGTAACAACAAGTACAAACTTGGTAAATGTAACTAAACTTTATTTTAGTTACATTTTGTAATAAACTTTATTAGTTGAAATGCTCTTAATTACTTGGCAAAGATTTTTTGTGTGTACTTATGAATTTGTATGGAAAATCTGATTTGAAATTACGTTTCATAACCAGATTGTCACTAAAATCCGGTTTAAACCAGATTTCAGGTATAACGTAAATTCGCTATAATACTAAAATCGAAACGGTATCAATATATTTTAAGAACTCTAAATTTTACTGAGCAAACAAAATTTTCATAACCTCAAAAAGAATACTTATATAAAATTTTTAATTTTGCGAATTTAAAACTCCTAGAGTATACTTAATTTTTTATTTGTGTATCATTTACAAAAATCAGAGTAATAGTTTACAAAGTTTCGTGGTAATTATACAACTACATAAAATTAATGACAATTTTGTCAAAACGCTTAGGTAAATGTTCAAAGTGATATATTTGTAAATAAGCCAAAGTTTTTTTTGTAAAATATTGCAAGGTTTTCTAGGCTCAATAAACTATTAATTTTTGTACATAGAAAATACTCCATTATATTGCAAATAAAATTTTTATTAAAATTAATAACGTACAAATAACCCCAAGAAACATTTTTACGGACTCTCCGGCATGTACGGATTCTTGAATCCGGGGTTTACGGTACGTTTTCGGACCGTTTAATCGGATTTTCGAAAACACGTTTTTAGTCCGTTTGGGGATATCAGTTTTCGTGCCGTTTAATACGGACTTCACCGATTTTCATCCGTTTCAAGTCAGTCACAATCGGTAACAATTTTTTTCAATTTGTTTTATTAAAATAATATTAAGTAAATAATATAAAAGATCGGGGCGCCAAATAAATTCAGATAGCATGCATAATATGCATTGCATACGTTAGATGGTAAGTATTTATATAATTTAAAACGCTCAAATAAGATTGCAAACAAAAATATATTTGTTCATAGAATCCATCGTTTTTAAACCCCACTTAATATTTTTTACATGTAGATATCTGATTCAATAATGGGATACAAACTAACAATGATGCTCTTGGTGGAAACAAAAAACTGCATCGAAAAAGTAAGTATCAATTTTTTTTTTTAAATAAAAAAAATATATTCCAAGAAAACTCTTACTATCTCTTGAAACTAAAATAATAAATTCTTTTTTCCTTTTAGATTTTGAATATTATCGACCACAAATGTTCCGTGATGCTGCTAAGCTGGATACAAAAAGTAGCTGTGGCGAATTTCGTATTTAATTAAAGTTAAATGAAGTATATTTTAATATTTTTTCAAATAAATTAATAAATGTATAAAAAAAAATAAAATCCATTGAGTTTTTTGTAAAAAAATGGTTAGAATACGGACCAAATAAGTATTTTCAACGATCCGTTTATTGTCCGTTTTATGTCCGTAAAAAACGGAATCATCCGTTTTCAGCACGACAAAACGGTCCGGAAAAGGTCCGTATTTGACGGACTTTAAACGGATTTGAGTCAGTTTTTAACACGACCCAACGGTCCGTAAACGGTCCGTCGTTGACGGACTTGCAACGGATTCGAATCCGTATTCGATGTTCCTTTTAACCCGTTTTCTGGTCCGTATACTGATCCGGAAAACGGTACGGAAACGGACTCCGGATCCGACTATGCTGTACCGAAAACGGCACATAAACGGACCGGATTGTTTGCTGGGACACTTTTTAAAATAAATATACTTAAAAACGAATATAAATACCTAGATCCAGTTAACCATGATGGGTTTACGTTGTCAAACGTCTTGAGAAGTTTCCAAATTCTGTATCGTAATAAATCCAACAAAAAACAATATAATTAATATTTAGATTTTGTTTTTATATATAAGATATTACTTACAATCTTTATAAAATTCTATTTATTTAATTGAATTACCTCATAAATAAAATGCTTAAGAAACTCTACCTCCATTATGCTTTTATGTTCGGTATTGCCATATCTAATAAATATTGCCACATTGATTTGTGCATGTCAAACTAAATTCTAAGTGTTTTTTGTAATTTATCTTTTTTATTAGAAAAATATACTTGTAGTTTATTTCATTTTCCAAATTTCATCAATTTAAATTTTACATATCACGTTTTGTATTTAAAGATTATCAATGTAAATATTACATTAGCATAAAATTTAATAAATTACCAAAAAAAACATGTGAAATTTAACAAAAACGAAGTTTAGCATATTACCCAAGCATTTTTGCCGTTATTTTAACACTAAGTAAATTTTGCAAGGAAAGGTTTTTATAAAAACACACCAGTTTTTTTTGCGTGTATGATTACGGTCAAGTAATTTTAATATTTTTTATTTGATTTGTTTACATTTTTGCACAAGGTGATGCCACATTTTGCTATTTTCTATCCTATATTAGGTGTAGGTCGTTTTCGGAAAATCTAGTTATGAAATTTTATGGTAAATCTGTTTTCAAATAATGTTTCATTAAAATCCAGGGGCCGAATTACGGCATTCGTGATCGAGTGAAATCGTTCAAAAAGCGTTCTTTTAATCAGTAACTACAAAAATACTAATAATGCAAACTCCAACTTTTATATTTATTTCCAATCAAGGACCGAACTAGAACATCAATGATCGAAAAAATTTTGTATAAATGTTTTATTTTCAGAAATAAAAAAATTATTTCGGTTACAAAATTACGATCACGAATGCTGCAATACGACCCCAGTTTAAACTAGAATTTGAGTATAATGTAAATTCAATATTAAGTATAGTCTAGATTTCGAGTGTAATTCATATGCTGCCTAAATCTTTGAAAATTCCTATAAACTTAAGAAATATAATTTATTATTTTTTTATAGTAATTAAATGTGCTAAAGTCCCAAAACTTATTTAACAAATTGTGAAAAGCAATCTGATGTAGGCGTGTCCCTATCCGGATTTCATTCCTGCCTAAGGAAATCTTCAGGGGACTTTGTTATTAGAATTTCTAGAGATATTTGTTATGTTAATTCACAAACTCAATGAGAATTTCTTGTCCTCGTCTAGGAGCGAGATTCAAAATTTAAAATATCAAAGAAAAAACAAAAACAACAACAAAAAATTGTCACAATTGGCTTTGTCATCTTCCAAATACTACTGTTTTTTTGACAGACCTAGCAATGTAGTGACATTTATTCAAGTAAATCAACAATAGAAAATCATATGTTTTCTATTAATGTCAGTTACATTTAAATTTGCACTAGCACCTGCATATTTGTTATTTAAATTTATTTTCATCGGGATAAACATTAATTGCATTTATAGTAATTAAATGTGCTAAAGTCCCAAAACTTATTTAACAAATTGTGAAAAGCAATCTGATGTAGGCGTGTCCCTATCCGGATTTCATTCCTGCCTAAGGAAATCTTCAGGGGACTTTGTTATTAGAATTTCTAGAGATATTTGTTATGTTAAATCACAAACTCAATGAGAATTTCTTGTCCTCGTCTAGTAGCGAGATTCAAAATTTAAAATATCAAAGAAAAAAACAAAAACAACAACAAAAAATTGTAACAATTGGCTTTGTCATCTTTATTTATTATTGTTGACGGACCGGACCTCTTTTTTTTATATTTAAAATTAATTTGTGGAAGATTTTGTGAGGATTTTTTTAATGCAGAATGTGATTTATTTTGTAAAACTTATTGAGAACAAAAACTAATACGATTATTTTTGTTAAACGTTATTACATGTGCCCTCATTGTATAATTATATAGATATGAAATCAATTCATAAATACTTAACTAAAAATAAAGTTAACAAATTCACGAATAAGTTCATTACGAAAATGAAACTTCAAAATAAGGCCTTTATCCCATAAAAAACTACCATAAAAACATATTTAATTTTTAAAGAAATTCATTTCAAATCAAGAATGACAAACATAAAATAAAAGTAAAAATATTTTTTTAATTGCAATTAAATCATTTAGTAATTTAATACTTAAATTCATATCAGATATTAAAGCGATTAAGTTTTTTTTTTCTTAATTTCTAAAACAACTTAAAATTTGGCTTTTAGTTTGGTTTACTTTTAAACCAATAGAAAACTTTTTTTAAATAAAGAAACAAATTCCTTTGTGCATGTGGTAAAAAAAAAACTATAACTTCTTAAAAAACAACATATCGCTCATTTACTGCAAGAACGCCACAACTCAAAAAACATGATTTTTGAGTTAATGGCGCCAAATTATTAGTTATATCACGTATCATATTGTGTAAAAAAAAGTCATATTGATATCTTGTATACTAACCTCTTGAAAGAAATTATGTCGTTATTTTTTTCTTCGAGGTGGGAGTAAATTAAAAACTTTAAACTCGTTTTCTACAAAATCAAAATTTTTGAGTTATGACGTTATTGCAGTAAATGAGCGATATGTGTAAATATTTTATGAAATATATGGGTGTAAAAATAAAATTAGAGAGATTAAAACTTCAGTACCTTCAAGGCTTATTCTTTAATCAAAACACACAATCTCATTTTGTTCTATTGGCTTTTTAATCCAACATCCCAAATCGGCTTGTTGAAATGCAGCAAATAGTGTATTTTTAGCTAATTGAAAATCTATAGCATAACTTTTAGCTTCGGCGTAGTTATTGCTTTTATAACGTGGATCTATTGGTAAATTTTGTAATAAAATTTTATATTTCTCAAAGAAAACTATTTTAGATAAAAATGAAGTGTCGTTATAAATTTGACGACCTGTAGGTTGAAAAATCAATTCGATATCATTATCAAATAAAGTCCAGTTAATACCTATACTTGGTGCTGTTAAAAGTTTACGCGGCAAAGGCGTAGAGGTCTGACCCAACAGCGGACGATTAAGATGATAAAGTGGGGGTAAATGATTTAAAGACTGTTCAATGCGTCCACATATGGCACGATACATATGTTGAGGATTAAGCATACTACCCAAAACAATGGAATGCAAATAAATTGGTCCCACTAAGGTGGATAAAAGAGATCCTTGAATACCCAATACATTCCAACGAGCAATTTTATCCGAACAGGACATTGTAAGTAAAGGCTCACCCGCCATAACACCATCCCATGTTTGAGGATAATAACGATTTCCTACCGGTGTAGTACCTAAATCACCCTCAACTTTAGTTCTTAACTGACCGTATTGGGCACTACTAAAAGATGGTGCTGTTGACTGACTAGATTTATATCTATCATTAACACTGAAAATTCGCGCATCACCACAAGGTGCTGTATTAATGTATAAATGAAAATGTATATTCGACTTTAAAGTAAACGTATAACCATTAGGATTTCTAATAAAAATTGATTTTGCCTCTAATAACGGATCTGTACTGCACAGCCATTTCACTTGTGTGTAAAGAAATTTCATTAGACATCGTCTGGCTATAACTTCGGCATGAGAATCGTTTATGGCCGAACCATTAAGACACATATTACCACCATTAATACATTTAGTACCCGTCGAAATAGCAACAACTATAGCATCTTCAAAATTTAAATTGCATGTCATTACTATGCCAGCCAACACTTTATAGTCACGATTTTCTTGACGATCTACAGTTAATTGATTAAATGTCTTCATTATTATCTGTTCTATTTGATCAGCATGGTGTTGGGGTAATTGTAAGGAAGAAAAACCGTTTGGAAAATAAGGATTTAAAATATCCAGTTTGCCTTTTGGTTGACAATTGCTGTTAAGTGGAATTTCTGGTATTGAAACTTGTTTTTTTAAATCATTTAAAATTTGTGTTGCTACAGCTCTTTCAGCTAATATTTTTGTTTTACCATGTCCGTAATATTTACGACCATCTATTATTACTGACATTAAAAAGAAGGGTGCATGTGATGAGCCCATTTCCGATTCAAGATTATATAACAAATCCGGATATAGTGTGTACAACGCTTTAATAGGATTTCGATTTTCTTTTGCCCAGTTTTGAAGAAGTCCAAGTTTCTTTTTGTATAATGTCCTAACAGTGTTACCTTCGCATGTTCTCTTTTTGGCAGGAGGTTGTAAATTGTTGGACACCAGGCTTGTTTCATGTTGCCTTTTTAAATTGGGTTTATTAGCAGGTTTACATATTGCTATAAATATATTAAAGATTATAAAAAGTTTTGTTAATCAAAATTTGTTATCGGTAAACATAAAAACAAAATTAAATTCAAATTACTTGTGTGCAGAGCTTCGAAGTTGAATTCTATTCCGATTTGATTTCTTAAAAACCGAATACGTATTTTATTTAAATGGAATGAATTCCTTTTTAATCAATCAATCACAGGGAATAGGAAAACCAATCAACCAATTATTACATTCGATTATCTCAATCATTGAATTCAATCATTGGGAATTCAATCCATGGCAATTCAATCGATTATTTGGCCTTATTACGGTTGTCGTAGTCGAATTCGAGAGTATGTCGAATTGGCTGATAATTCATTAAAAACAAAACTTTTGAACAATCATGCAACTGAATTTATCATAAATAACACTCCCATTGCAGAAAATATTTAATCTGGGTTTAATTTCTTTATAATTTTCAATTTAAGCAACCCCATTTTGTATGGAGTCGAAAAATTCGACTACAAATTCGACAACCGTAATCAGGCTGATTTACTCATTTGATTTCATGTTTGGCAAACACTAACCCTAAAATACCGATAACAATTCAATACCGTTTCAAGGAACTATTTTTAACCTTAACACTAACGAAATAACTTAAAATACCGATAATCCTAAAATACTCTTAAAAAATATTCACAAAATACCGTTATCCAATTCCTATAACCGAATGAAACGGTTAACAAACCTGTTTAATTTAAGGATTTACTCATGCGATTAAACAATTTGGGATCGCGGTTTGATTTTCCTAATTCGATTTAAAAAAAATTAACAATTTTGCAGGGTTCCTATTTACGCAATTTTACGTAATTAAGGTGTAAAAAAATGTAATTCACGAGCTACTTTCATAATATAATCGATAAAATAAGAAATATGAATTACAAAAAAAAAAAACTGAAATAGGAAAAAAATCGCTTAAATTAAAAAAAAAATATATATTAAAAAAAGTCGCCAAAATGGAAAAAAATCTATAAAATTTCAAAAATGGAAAAAGTTTAAAAAAAGTTTACCGCAATTGAAAAAAATTGGTAAAATTGGAAATATTCACAAAAATCACACCAAATTAAAAAAAAAATCATTCCAATATTAAAAAAAATTTGTTTAAATTATAGATTTGTTAAAAATTACCAAAAAATTTAAAAATGCACAAACCGCAAAAAAATCTCTAAAATTAAAACAAAAAAAGGACAAAGCCATATATCAAAAAATTAGAAATAGAGAAACAAATATTGCACCATTGGTCAAAACTCTATCCCATTACCCCAATACCGGTCCTTAATTTCGACTTAAAACTACTCATCACAGAGAAAAAGTCAATTATTTGAAACTCCGTTATCTCAAAAACTAACTGAAACTTCGCCTGAAATGTTGCCAAGTTAGGAGATTTCACTCTAGATTTTTTAGGGATTTTTAGTCAAAGACATTTTTTAATTTACCCTCAACGAAATAATTTTTTTTATTACTGCATTGTTAAAATAAAAACCAGAAAAACGGGGAAAACAAATGTTATATTTTCACATATTAAGAAAAAAAAATCAAATAAAAACTTAGAAAATGAGCAAGTTTCAAGAAAAATTATTTTTGGGGAATTTTTTTTGGTAGTAGAGTAAATCTAGGAGGGTTTTTGTACAATTTAGAGGGATTTGTAAAAAAAATTCTTGGCAATAACTAGCAACACCCCTGAATTAAAATTTCGAAAGGTGAATAAAAAACATTTTAAGGGGCTTTTTAATTTTTTTGTTTTTGCTGTTTAACATTTTTAACATGTTTTATATACACAATAAGTAATAAAATAAGCAAATTAAAAAATTTTAAATTCCAGGGATTTTTGGGGAAATCTGGGGATTTCGGGATTTATAAATCCCGAAAATGCCTGGATTTTCATGATCGGACCCCTAGTATTTACAGCCTATACGAGTTATGAATAAATGACCTCAATATTTTTAAAATTTGTGAATGGTTATCGATGTTAATTTAAAATTTGTCCTAAATTGTTATCGTTATCGAAAATTGTATGGTTTAAAAATTGTCATAAACATAATTATAAAAATTAAATTAAAAGAATCTTTCTTACCTTTAGATACCATTACTCTCTTATTACTACAAGTTGGTACAGGTTCTTCAAAATTTACGGTATTTCTAGCATAACTTCTAACACAAATTTTCATATTTGTAGTCTCTACAATTTTATCGATAGTTTTAGTGGTTTTTGTTGTTGTGGTAGATTTTAATACTTTACGGCTACAATTATTTACTGTCATTTTTGTTGGCACTTTATATGTTGGTTCCTTCTCATTTGCAATTTTTATTACTCCATCAGGATGTAACATTTTGAGGTTAGATTTTACCGTTGGCATTTCTAGGTTAGAATTTGTTGAATTCATATTAAGGTTAGAATTGATTTTAGTCCCACTATGAGATTTTTCACCAAACTTTGATTTTACTCTTGGTAAATTGGATATAGCAATTAAATGCTTTGAGTTTTCAACTTTTATAGTTGGAGAATCTTCTAAAATTTCTTCTATAGTCAATGGTAAAAGCTCTTCCTTATCATTCTCATTTTCCTCTTCGGGTTCATATTCGATTGCCTTAATATTATTGTCACTGGCTAATAGATTGTTTAATAATTTTTCTGGTTCAGTTTCCCGAGTTGTGATTACTTTTAACACATTTTCTTTAAATAATTTATCAATGCTGGGAACGGAAACCTGTACATACGGTCGCATTTTTTTAGGATCATTATATACATTACACAATTCGTTCAATGCCATTAAAGCCGCTGATTTTTTGGCTAATTCAGAAGTGGGTCCAGTGGCGGCATAGCGTTTGCCATTTATTTGCATAGCCATTTCAAAGCAACATTTATTGTGGGCCCCTATAACCATGGTAGAAGTACATTGAAGTTTACCGAAGATCTCATGTAACAAGCATACAGGATCTTTATCGATATTAATAATGGCAGAATTTCGCTTAATCTGCGTATTTCCTTGAAATTTTTGTAACATTTTATTTTTAACCATATTGAAAAAATATTTTTTAGAACTGATTTGCTTACAAATATATTATTTATGCAAGTATTCTGGGAAAGCCCGAATTTAATAGGTCCATTCGTTTACACCAAAATTTGCACAAATTTGTACAAATTTGTACTGGATCAAGATATATTTATAAGGTAGTTTTAGTAGCCTAACTGCTTATCTTCCTCTTACCTGGTTTTGACATTTCTTACATGGTTTTGACAGAACAAAGACTGTATCTTGAGTATTTTAAAATGTCAAAACCCTGTTGTTTTTGTATTGTTTGTAGTTGTTTGTTGTAGTTGTTGTTCTAGTGAAACTACCTATATCAATATATCTTGTACTGGATTTTACTGAAATGCGTTCGCGTACACATAAATTTGCAAAAGAGAGCATCTACTAAGAGAGTAAAGTGACAGTTGTCAGCAAAAAACCTTCAAATTTTTAGGTCCATTCGTTTACTTTTCCAGTAAAATCCAGTAGATGAGTAAATTTTGATCAAAATGAAAATTTTACTCTCTTGCCCAAAAAAGTAAACGAACGGAAAAATTGCAAAAACTTGCAGATTAATTCAAACATATGAGCGCTAAAAAGCTTAGTGTTGTAAAATAAGTGTTATTTAGACTACCCAGTATATATTGTTTTTGGTACTTGATGCATTGCATTTTAATAATTATAAATTCGTAGCAATTGTATTTATTAAATAAACTTTTGGGGAAGCTTTTAGACCTGTTTAGTTTGTACATGACTTTTAATTTTGTTTCTAGTTAAATAACATACGAAAATACATGAATACTTTATTTTTGATATTCGGTACCCTGAATAATATGCAGTAAGAAGTATTCATATATTCATTAGCTTTACATCTCTAATATATTAATATAAATAAAAACAATTAACAGAGATATTAGAAAACTGATAAATTGTTACTATAATAATTGTAACTGACTACTTTAATTTGTTTCAGGTTGAAAATAATTATTTTTAGTTTTTGCCGCCCTTTTAATTCAGCTTTTAATCTTTTAAATGTTTTTATTACTAAATGTATGCTTATTTTTGTTTGTTTACTTAATCTAATCATATGTTTTTGTTTTCTACTGGATTTTACTGGCAAAAATTTCTCCAGTAAAAATTTGCAGGTTTTTTGCTGACAACTGTCACTTTACTCTCTTTTGGAAATTTATGTGTACGCGAACGCATTTCAGTAAAATCCAATACAAATTTGTACAAATTTGTGCAAATTTTGGTGTAAACGAATGGACCTTTTACTGGACAAATTTTTGTCAGTAAAAACCAGTAGAAAACAAAAACATATGATTCAATTAAGTAAACAAACAAAAATAAGCATACATTTAGTAATTAAAACATTTAAAAGATTAAAAGCTGAATTAAAAGGGCGGCAAAAACTGTATTTTCGTATGTTATTTAACTAGAAACAAAATTAAAAGTCATGCACAAACTAAACAAGTCTAACAGCTTCCACAAAAGTTTATTTAATAAATACAATTGGTACGAATTTATAATTATTAGAATGCAATGCATAAAGTACCAAAAACAATATATACTGGGTAGTCTAAATAACACTTATTTTACAACACTAAGCTTTTTTTTTTTTTTTTTTTTTTTTTTTTACTTTTTTGTGCAAGAGAGTAAAATTTTCATTTTGCCCAAAATTTACTCATCTACTGGATTTTACTGGAAAAGTAAACGAATGGACCTAATGTTGAATTTGCAATTTGATGGTTTTTTTTAATCTCCAAAATTATTCTGTTTCAAATTTTGCAATAATTCACAATAGTTAAATTTGTGCTGCCAGATTAAGCAAACAGAACTGAAAATTAAAGATTGCCACTTGAAGATTTTCTATACACACAAATAAATAGTTGTTTAGGAAATAAGGAGCATTTTAACTAATAAGGTTTATTTGCATATATTATTCGAAAACTAATGACATATTATTAAGTTTCTACTTACATATGGAATGATTTATGCAAAAAAACTTTATTACTTGAAATGCTCTTAATTACTTTTCAACGATTTTTTTGTGTTGCAATGATCGACGATTATATGTATTTAATTCGCATTGTATAAGATTTAAGTTAAAATATAATTTTAAACGTAGAAAGAAAAATTTAAAAATTAAAGATTAGCGATAACAGTTTTTATTTCCCATGTATATAAAAAAAAAAATTTGGCGTTAACACTGTTGGTTTTTATACCCGTTTTGAAACGAAACATTATTTATACATGTTTTCCCCTAATTTTTTTTTCACCAAAACATATGTATGTTTCGGCATATTAAACCAGATTTATTAGTATCGATAAAGACATATAAGAAATATGTAGCTAGTTGTATATAAGCTATATTTGGCCCCAAGGGCTTGGTTTGAAATTGTATAATAAAATAATTGAAACTTTTAAAAAAAGAAAAAGTTTTCGTTTAACATGTACGTTTTGAAAAAAATTTACTGGTCAAATCAATGTGGAAAATTAATCCGTTTTTGATTTAAAATCAAAAATGTGATGTTTTTCTTTAACCAGCAAGGGAACATATATATACATTTGAGCAATTAGAGTTGCCAAGTAAAAATTTAAATAAACTGTCAAAATACGCTGACATGTTTAAAAAAATTCTTAAAAATATTGCGAAAACAATAATCAAACTTTTTTACAATTTTTGTATATATATTTGATATACACCCAAGTAACAACTTTACGGACTGTCCGTTACAAACGGATTCATGAATCCGGCATTGACGGTACGAAAACGGACCGGAATTGACGTATCCGTCGAAGCTTGTACGAAAACGGACCATTAACGTACAGTAAAATTGGATTACTCAAATTTTCGAAAATTATCCGTTTTAACTCCGTTTTGCTGTATCCGTTTCGGTGCCGTTTAACCGGACTACACCGATTTTCATCAGTTAAAACTCCGTTACAACCGTTATCGTTTTTCTTCCGGTATTACCGGAGTGTGTTTTGTTTAAAAAAAATCAAACAGTTTTATTTATTAATAAAATAAAATATTAATAAAATCTTCTATAAATATAAAAAGAAGTGTACATTTTGATTGTCACTCCATAACTCGAGAACGGCTGCAGAAAATAAAAAAATGGCTGAATACGTTTTGTAGAACATGCAATGAGGATGGTTTAAAAAAAAAAATTCTTTAAAAATATTTTCGTTTGGGGCAGATGTGGTGATTTTTCTGAACATTAGTCATTTTCATCTATATATATAAGAAGAAGTGTACATTTTGATTGTCACTCCATAACTCGAGAACGGCTGCATAAAATAAAAAATTGCTGAATACGTATGTAAGATTTTTAGTGGTAATTTTTTTGGTTATTTTTAAATGTACCACTTTTTTAACATATACTTGTATTTCAGATGTTTTTGCAATTAAATATAGAGACGCAGATCTCATGAAAATTTTAATGATGAAGATGTTAAACAACACCAGAGTTAAAATGAAAAAAATTAAAATGTTAAAACCACATCCTTTTATTGATTTTTATTGAATTTTTATGTGGTTTCATATTGTTTTTTAATAAAGTAATTGTTAATCCATTTTTGTTAATATTTTTTTAAATGAAAAAAATTAAAAATAAAACCAAACTTTTGTTTAAAATTAAAAAAAGGAGAAATCATTTAGATAAAATAAATACAAAAAAATAAAAATGGACCATTTAAAAAAAAAAAAAAAAAAACGGTACGAATACGGACTATATTCGGACCGTATACGGTATTTTAAAAACGGAGTCCACTCCGTTTTTAAAATAAATTACAGACAGTTTACGGTACGTTTTGAACGTACACTCAATCCATTGGGGGTAAAGTATACTGCAGCGTATGCGTTGTTAATGTCTCATGTCAATTATTGCATTGAGATTGATTCTGGCACATGGGGTTATAATTTGACTAGGATTGAACTTATTGTTAAAAGAATTGTGAGATTTGTGTATGGTATTGGTCGTCGTGATCATGTTTCTGCGGCTGTGAAAAGATTTCTGGGTTGTTCATTTAATGACTACTTACGGTTAAGAAATTTGTTATTCTTTTACAAGATAATGTACTATGGAGTTCCGTATTATCTATATTCAAGATTCACATTCACGAGATATACTACAACGCCACGTATTGTTGAACCCCTTATTTCATGTAGGATCTTTGCTCAATCTTTCATTATAAGAACTTGTAGGGATTGGAACTACTTACCATACCATTTGCAAAATTTCACGTTAACACCTGGCACTTTTAGGCACAAGCTTTTAGCTTACTTTCGAAGTAATTCATAGTTGTATCATTTTATTTTTAATTCTTATTATTAAAAGTTGTGATCGATAGGGACTTGATGTATAATGACGTTGTTTGTGCCTCTGCCATATCCAAAAAATTAAATTTAAAGCATACGATTTGAAACATTAAACACTTTTTCTTTTTTTATATAATCCTGTTTTAGGGATATATTTTTTTTTATGTATATACGGCTATTTACATATAACATAAGAAATTTTGTAAATATTTATATGAATTTGTACAATGTATTAACAATGCACTTTGGCCTAAGTGGCTTATTGCGTTGCAAATAAAAAAAAAAAAAAAAAAAAAAAAAAAAAAAAAAATTCGTACACTCCGTTTTCTATACAGCTTGACGGTACGAAAACGGTCCGTTTTAGCGTGCTTTATACTGTTTCGAATCCGTATTCGATGTTCCTTTTATTCCGTTTTCTGGTCCGTATACTGATCCGGAAAACGGTACGGAAACGGACTTCGGATCCGTATATGCTGTACCGAAAACGGCACATAAACGGACCGGATTGTTTGCTGGGCATATACTTGATTTATACATACTAATTTTATTTAGTAATCTGGCAGCCTTTTTATTCCACCAATGTTCAAAAATACAACTCAGACATTTCTGACAGCTGTCTTTTCAAAGCAGTGCTACCAACTGTAGTGCACAAATAGGCCGACCACCAAGAACATCAATTTTCCCAAAATATTTTTTTCTAATTAAAAAAAATTACAGTTCATTTAGAAAAATAATTAATTAACGCCATGGCTATACGTTTAACGCAAAGATTGTTTAAGACCCAAACTCCTTTCTTATGCAGAGTAAGTTATATCAGTATATTTTTTGCTTAAGGGAAAATTCCTATAAAAAATTACATAATTTGATAACAAGAAAATTAATCCTGTTGATATTTTTTGAAAATTTACAATACTGATGTTTTTATTTGTTTTTTTTTTTTTTGTGTTGCAGAGCTATCCTTTATTGGTAACCAAAGAAAAAACTGAAGATGTTGCTCATACTAAATCAGCTTTGCAAAGGAAATTGACTGTAAGTTGTTAAAATTGTCCCGAAGGAAAGAGTGAGGTTATACATTAAGGTTTTTTTTTGTATCCCCTGTCTTGTAGAGAACCGATATTCCTTCTGCTCAGTATGGTGGTCGTCATGCTGTAACCATGTTACCTGGTGGTGGTATTGGCCCCGAGTTAATGAAGTACTTGCGTGATATCTTTGGTTATTGTGGTGCTCCCATTGATTTTGAAGTTATCGATATTGATCCTAGCACTGAGGGCAATGATGATTTGGATTATGCTATTACCTCTATCAAACGTAACGGTGTTGCTATTAAGGGTAACATTGAGACCAAATCGCATGCTTTAAGCGAAGTCTCCCGTAATGTGGCCATTCGTAATGAATTGGATTTGTACGTTAATGTTGTGCACTGCAAATCTTTTCCTGGTATCCCTGCTCGTCATCATGATGTTGATATTGTTTTGATACGTCAAAATACCGATGGTGAATATGCTATGTTGGAGCACGAATCGGTACCTGGTATTGTCGAGAGCATGAAAGTTGTAACCATTGAAAATGCTGAACGTGTTGCTCGTTATGCTTTTGAATATGCTCGTCAAAATGGCCGTAAGAAGGTTACCACAATTCATAAGGCTAACATTATGAAATTGTCTGATGGTTTATTTTTGGAGACAGCTAAACGTGTGCACAAGGATTATCCAGAATTAGAACATAATAATATGATTATTGACAATACTTGTATGCAATTGGTATCAAATCCTCATCAGGTAAGTAGGCATAAGAAACTGTGTTCCAATTAAGAAGATACATATATGAGCTATTTCAAAAATGTTGGACACCGGTTGAAACTGACCTGTTGATGGCTCTAATTTCTCAAGGTTTTATAAATTAAGACAAACGATGAACAGGGTTTTGTAGACTATACTTAAAAACTAGGACTTTCAAAGTTTTGCATTTAAAAGTCTTTACCTTAAGAATTGATGGCCATTTAAAAGAAAAAAATAATGACATGAAACATACAAGAGGATTTTCGTTAATTTAATTTTTTTGCTCATAGTTTTTAACTTTGAGATCCAAACCAATACAATATGGATTCAGTAGACTTCAGAGATATATTAGTTAAAAAATTAATTTCCATAACGCTGCTTGGTGAATAGTTGTATGATGGTTTAAAAGTGAAACCAAAATTTCCCGATTTTTAAACTTTCGCAGTTTTTTCCATAGGGGTTTGGCGACGGTTAATGGAATTGAGTTTGTAGGCGTTGTGTTTAAACATAGCGCTTTGGACTGTTACGCAGATGGTCCTGTGTTAGGTCCCCGGCGACGACAACATCAATTAAAGTTCACCAACTCCTCATTAGGTGGCGAGCAACAACTGTTCTAACACAATTCGTCTCGCTCAATTACAGTGTTGCCATACTTGAAGTCCTTCATATTTCCGCACCTTTCATCTCTCCTCTATCCCCTTTCCAAAGAAAGCAACACATTAACAAATTGGAAAAATTTTCTGAATGTTGCTTCTTTTTAAAGTTTATGTAAGCGCCTCCAGGACGTTTATAATTTCCTGACGTCCTGTGGGCAGTTGTTAATTTCACTCTAGATCGGCTAAAAAATTTGATGATAGATAACAAATTTTCCATAAATCCTTCGAAGACCAAGGCTATTAAGTTTAGAACTGATAATCGTAGAATTGTTTATAGGGAAATTCAAATTTGCGGTACGAATGCGGATTATGTTTATTCGATTAAATGTTTAGGAGCTTTTGTAGACGATTGTCTTAATTTTGATGAACAAATTGATTTTGTATTGATGTGGATTACAGCTTGCGGATAAGGGGGTTTGTGTTTTATTGTCGTTGGTTCAAAAACTGAAAAGGCTCTTTGGTTTTTCTGGATCTACATTAAAATTAATTAATTCTTATCTATCAGATAGAATGCAATATGTGTTCAGTAATGGCACTTGTTCTGGAATGCTTCCTGTTTTTAGTGGTGTTCCTCAATGATTTGTACTTGGGCCTCTACTTTTTATTATGTTTATTAATGATCTTTTTGATATTTTGTCTAACAATATGTGCCTTCCATTTGCGTTTGCAGATAATGTTCAAAGAAGATAGGCAAGTCCCTGATGTAATACAGAATATGATAGATTATACTGTTAATTTACTTGGTAATTGGATGTCTTCCAATTATCTTTATGTTAATTCTAGTATTGGGTATACAAGTTAATAATGTCGATTTGGACAACATATGGCATAACTATCACATATGGTTTGTGTAAATAATAACAAATATGGTATTTTGGAGGGTAAACATCTGTCATTATAATTCAGTATTCGATAGACGCCAAAGTGTACACACACATTTTTTTCAATCGCTATAATAATGTCAAATTTTGTGCCTAAAAAAGATGTTTTGCGGGGAAGTCTGATAACCTTTCATTTGAAGAAAACGGATGTTAAAAGTTATCGATTACGGTCAACATGCACCAACTCAAAAAACTTGTGAACTATGTTTTGCACGATTATTAAGAGAATAGTTCGTTTTGTGTAAGGCATTAATTATCGTGACCATATTTCAACAGCTGTAAAAACAATTATTGGTTGTTCATTTCAATTCACTATTCTTTTACAAAATAATTTACAATCGAGTACCATGTTATTTATATACCCGATTTTCTGTCACCAAATACACGTCAATCCCTCTAAATTGTAAAAACTTATTTTTCTTATTCAATATTTGATCGATCGTTTCTTATACGTACGGAAAGAAACTGTAGTTCTTTACCGAACTACAAAGGTCTTATATGTTCTTGAGGTACATTCCTGTACAATTTCAACTGATCTTAAAACTCTTGAGCGTGATGTTAATTCTATAGCTAGATACATATATGAAACAAGGAGGCGTGAACACATGTCTGTCTTATGTTAAAGGATTTTTGGGGTGTTTCTTTAAGGATTTCTTTAATTTTTGCAATGTTTTTCTGTTTTATAAGACTCTTACACATGTTACGCACGACTAAACCACTCTTAGTCGTGCCGTTGTGTAACGAGTTTAAATTAATTCACTCTGAGAGAGTTGTTCATATTAATATTTCATTGAGCAGATGTTGTACTTTTGATAGAATTTTTCTGATTAGAGTTGCTCGTTGTTGGAACTAAGTATTTACCTTTAGAATTACAAACCTTTTCACATTCGAACAATGCATTTCTGTTAAAACTGTTAATTTATTTTTCGAGGGTGAATTTGTGATTTTTTTTGATGAACGGACATTAATGTAATTAATATTTTTTTTGGTGTTTTTAACAGTGCCTTTTCTTTTCGGCTTAGGAGCCAGGAATAAATGATGCTTGAATGTATTTTGTTTTTTTTTTTACATATATAGTGTAGTATGTGTAGTTTTTTTTATTTGATTTTAAGATCTTGTTTAGGAATATATTGCTATGTAATACTTTTTTTTTGGCCTAGATGGCTTTTTGTATTACAATATGGAGAAATAAATAAATAAAATGCTATATTACTTTCAAAATATTAACAAATAGATTATTATATAAAGTTCGTCATTTTAGTTCATAGTTCATTTCGTTCATATGCATTTATTGAACTAGTTCGTGATAATAAACATGCGTTTGCATTAAAATCGCTGACCTGCTCATCATATATGATTTAGGGTATAAACATATCGACCATCACATATGCTCCCTTATTATATAAAGCAAAAAAAAGTGTGTAACAAAAACTCATATAGAAATACAATGTACTTTATGTATTAATTATGAAAATATTAAATTATATTGACTATTATGTATTGCTATTTTTTAAATTTTCAGTTTGATGTTATGAATATGACCAATTTGTATGGTACCATTGTGTCCAATGTTATTTGCGGTTTAATTGGTGGTGCTGGTCTTTTATCTGGCCGTAACTACGGTGATCATGTCTGTATTTAGAAATAAGCTAAAGTTTAATATGAATTATTTTAGAAATAATTAATAAATATTTATTTTTAGTATGCTATCTTTGAACCTGGTACTCGTAATACTGGTACAGCCATTGCTGGTAAAAATATTGCCAATCCAGTGGCCATGATTAATGCCGGTGTTGATATGTTAAATCATTTGGGTCACAAAGAACATGCACGTGTTATTCAAGAAGCCACATATGAAACTGTTGTTGATAAGGGCATAAGAACTCCTGGTAAATTTTTTCTTAACGAACATTTTAACAAAATTACAAAATTTCAATTGGTATTTATTTTCTTTTTAGATTTGGGTGGAACTAACTCTAGTACTGATGTTGTTAAAAGTATTTTGGATATTCTCTCAACCAAGCGTGTTAACTGGTAATGTTTTATTTTTATTTTTCTTTTTATGTATTTTATCTCTTTGAAAAAGTTTATATCAATTTATGTTTTTAAGTTTTAGTACATTTTCGTTTAGTATATTTGTATAAATATTTTAATTAATTTGCTTGTCTTTTGTTAATTATACCTTTTTTATATATACACAACTATGTCCTAGTTAATTTTTATGCGAAATCAGTAATTTTAGTTAATTATCCATTTGTATTATCAATCAGCGAATATGTTAGTTAGTATTCTTTTATTATTTTTTTTTTTAATTATTATTTAGTTATACTTGTTTTTAAACAATTTACTTGTTAATAATCTTTATATCATTATAAAAACAATCATTTTTAACATTTGTTTTATTTTTAATTGTTTTTTTAGTTTAAGTACAATTGGCAATCTTTAAAAAAAAAGTAATGCTTCTTTTAACACTTAATCGCAGTAACACATAACTTTTAGTAATGAATAGTCGTGTAATGTTGCAAACTAAGCTAGAAATATGCTATACATATTTTCTTCAATTAGTAATTTTTTTTTATAAGTTTGCAAGATTATTAACTACAAAAAGTGAAAACTGCTAAAAAAAACTTTTTAGATAAATTTACTAATATCATTAATGTTTTAACCAATTTTTAACACAATTAACTCTTTAATAATTTCAGCATATCTTTAGGGTATCTACGTTAAAATTGTTTAAGATTTATGAAATTTTTTCTGCAAAAAAGTGTTTCAGCATTTGTTTTTAAATAGTAATTACACTGTTAAACACTAAAAATGCATCGGGCATGCGACTTATCAAGTCATAGATTTTTAGGACGCAGATCAATGTGAACATTAAATTCTTATAATAGCTGCGGTGTTTTTGAAATATTCGAGAATTTAACTTTTACCAAAAATCAAATTTTTTCTTAAAAATTTCTTATTAACACTGAATAAATTGCGAATAACTTTTAATATGGTTTAAAAGTATGGACTTTGAGCATTTAAAACCATACCCATTAATTGCGATTTGGTGAAGGATAAAAGGATATCCTTGCAATTAAAGTGAAAACTTAACTTATTTTCTTTTTTTTTTGTGAATATTATAAAATCCCTTAATCGAAGTTGTAAAATTCTAGCACATGATGTTAATTTATAGTTCACTTAATTAATTTCTTCGAATTTCTTCGCTTTCGTATCAACAATTTTCCGGAAATTGATATTTTTTTTAAAAATTAATTTTGTATGTATTTACTATGGAAAAACTGAACGTGCATCATTTAAAATTGTTATTTTTAAGAAAACGCACTTCAATTAACTGGAACTTGTTTGATATTGATTACAAAACATGTGTTAAACATATTTGAATGTTTGATATTTATAATTTTTTATTAAAAATAAAAATTATGTTGTTTCGACCTTTAATTGTGCAATGAAAATGAAAACTACTAAGTTCGTGGCCAAACTCTATATTTCTTTATTAGGATATTGTCCTAACACATAATCTATAGAGTTTTTGTTTTCAAATTTATTAATTGACCACTTTCAGGAATGTGTTTATAGATATATTTCGGGAATTTTCTAGTTTCCCATCATCAGAACACGTTTTGAAGAAAGTGACAATCCCATGCAAATATCAAACATTTATATAAACTATTTATCCCACTAAATCAGAGCTAATATATTAGCTCGAAGTTAACGATTATCAGCATTGATCAAAAATAAATTTAAAACTTGTTCATTATGTGCAAGTTCTACGTTTGGGAGATATACAATACAATCCTTTTTATTTCACACTTGTTTTGTTTAAATACAAGATGTAAAGGGGGAGTAAACAAGACCGTACTTTGTCTTTTTTTTTATTTTTAATAAAAATTATATCAAACTTGTAAAAAAGACAAAGTACGTTCTTAGTTTACTTCCCCCCTTTATATTTTGTATTTAAATAAAACAAAACAAGTGTAAAAATAAAAAGGAGAATAAAAACAAAAAGCGTGTATTGTATAAATATATGAAATTTTTGTAGTTTAAGCATTTTTTTCTTCTCTTAAACTTGAAAAGAAAGTATACGAGTTTTTTTTTTCATAAATTAAGTAACCTGTGATGTTCACTTAAGTTACGCATTAAAGTTTTGAAGCTTCTGTTCGTTTTAGATATTTTATTAATGAAATCGTAAAATTGTGTAATTTCAACTTTAAATAGATGCATAGAGTATTATCGCACCACCTAAATTAAAGAACAAAGTTGATACTATTTAAATGTTGCTAAAAAGTTGCATTATTATTTAAAATTTTGTATTATTTTATAAAAAGTTTATCAAAAAATGTAATTTTCTAAAAAAAAAATGTTTTGCAAATATTACGTTTTACGTGATCTGCGTCCAAAAGTCTTTAAGAAATGATGCATTAACTTTTCTGATTTTGTTGAACTCTGTTATTAGGGCTCGCTTGAACAAGGGTATAAAATCCAAAAACCAAAGTGTTGAGTAGAGGTACAAAAACGCGGGAAAAGCTCAACAAATTTAATTTTGATAAAAATTTGTTTGCTATTCTAAAAATATGGAAAAGAATTTTGCGGAAGATACTGGCGAAAAACATGTTTTGCAAAAACAATAGCGTTTTCTTAGTACAATATTAGTTGAACCTTTGGTAATTTTTAACACGGAGGGATTTACAAAAATAGCAGTGGTTTGCCAGTACTATTTTCTTGGTACTGTTGGCAATTTCTACCTGATTAGGTTTATACAGGCATGTCACAGAAAAGTATTTCGAACATTTTCATTCGTTTTTCCAACCAACATTTTCATTCGTTTTTCCAACCAACATTTTCATTCGTTTTTCCAACCACACAATTTTAATTGCTTCAGTTAAATTAGAAATATCGGTAAAAATCTTTTAATATTTTTTTTTAAATTTAAATTCTATAAAAACTTAATTTTTTATTTAGAAAGGTTGAGGTTAAGAAGAAGAATAAACGTTTTTCTCTAAAAAATTATAAACACTATTAATTTTTAAATCCGAGTAGCCTAGTTTCTGCCTTTTTTTTATGGACAGTCGTCATTAGTGATTTTTCAGATTGCCTCTATATGATACATTTTTTTCAACAACCTGCCGGCTGTAAGAATACAACCTGCGCTTCGTCTTACATTACAAACGTAACAATACCAAGTCATGACCGTTTAGCGATTACACCCAAGTATGGCCTCCAATGTAATGCAGCTAAATTGCAATTTTCTTTGCTATTAGCTTTTCTGTTATTTTATATTCTACTCAGAAGTGACAACACTAACACTAACAAATACAAATATTCTATTTTTAGATTTTTGTTTATTTTTCTCAGTTCCTCCGTCTCTAATTTTTTATAGTAAAAACTTTACTAAAACAATTTATTTAGACTAACACACACACAATAACAAATTAAAATATATTTTACATTATCCTTTGCGCTATCCTTACACATATGTTGTAGAATTTAAAAAAAAAATACACATATCTACAAAAACACCTACACAGACACACACATCTATTTTGTTGGTATTTCATCCATTGGCACAAAAGTAGTTTGGTTTTTCCTTTTTCACGTATGTAACTAAAAATGTATTTTTTTTTTTTATAATTTTGCCTTTTTAAATTAAAAGTGGTTTTTTTTTCAAATTTTTTTTGAAAGAATTTCAAAAAAAACAATTTTACTCAAACTAATTTGTATGTGTAAATTTCTCTCTTCCCTCCCCCCCACCACACTCCAAACACCGACTTATTGTGTCCCCCCTTCAAATTTATGTGGTGTTTTGACAAATATTTGAAAACTGTGGATTGAATTTATATGATTTTGTATATGTGTTTAATGGTTTGAAAAAAAAAAATGGTAAAAAAACAGGCCTCATGGAAATTATTACAGTAAACATTAAACAGGATATGATTTTATGTTTTTATTTTAATCGTCAAGTATTAAAAAAACAAAATTTATTAAAAAAAAAAAAATAACTTTAGCTTTTAAGTTTAAGAAAAAAAAAAAACTAATCCAATACCATCAAGAAGTTAAAATCCCTCTTCCTCAATATGTGAGTCCTAAAAGCTTAAATGTGAAGTGATTTTTGTTGTTGTTGTTATGTTCCTGCCTAAATGTTATAATACAAAAATTCCTTTTGATTGGAAAATAATCAAATCCCTGCAAAAATTCAAAATCCAAGCAGCTATAACTAATCAAAGTCTTGCTAATGTCGTCTTAAAGAAGGAAACAGGTAATTTTCTATTGAAAATTTAAAATCTATAAACAAATATAAAGTTTTTTTTTACACAACTTTTATCAATCTTATCTTATATTTTCTAATCTTGTTCATCTCTGTTTTTTTTTTTTTATATTCTTTACAGATTTCTTAATACTTTTTCTATTATCCCTAGAAACAATGCTGTCCTGTCCGACCTGTTTCTTTATTCTATATAGAATTTCTTTCATAAGTTCTACATTTCTATTTTAATATAAATGAGTTTCCAATCATAAAATTATACATTATTTTTTATCTTATAATTAAATTGTATTTAGTTTTAAACTACTCCATATAGCGTCATGAGTTTGATGAGTTTTTAATTGCAAAATTTTGTAATTAATTAAAATTTTACTTGACTTTTTTTTTGATTTTATTATATTTTATATAATTTGTGATTCTCCTTAATTTGTAACTATAACTCAAAATTGTTATATTTCATTTAAAATTGTAATTATATCATCCTCTAATAACTTGACCATTTTTAAAGTAATTTTTATTTATATAAATTTATTTATTGAAAATTTTATTGATATTACCGAATATGTGTTTAGATAGTCAAGTAAATAATTAAATTATTTGCAACAATGAAAAACTTTTGGTGTTTTATTTTTTTATATAAAAGTTTATAAGTAGATGATTTCAAATTTGATTTTAATTTAATTTATTTCAAAAAACCAACTGAGCCCTTCGGGCCATATATAAAGGGTCCGCCATTTAACTTTTTTTTTTCCAACTACACCTTTTACAACTGTAATTCAAAAAATATCAATTGAAATTCAAAATTTCCATTTGAAACTCAAAGTTTCCATTTGAAATTCAAAAAATATCAATTGAAATTCAAAATTTCCATTTGAAATTCAAAAAATATCAATTGAAATTCAAAAAATATCAATTGAAATTCAAAATACATCAATTGAAATTCAAAATACATCAATTGAAATTCAAAAATTTCTATTTGAAATTCAAAAGTTTCTATTTGAAATTCAAAAATTATTCCATTTGGAATTCAAAACATATCAATTGAAATTCAAAAATTTCCATTTGAAATTCAAAAGTTTCCATTTGAAATTCAAAAATTTCCATTTGAAATTCAAAAATTTCTATTTGAAATTCAAAAATTTCCATTTGAAATTCAAAAAATTCCAATTGAAATTCAAAAAATATTCCATTTGAAATTCAAAAAATTCCAATTGAAATTCAAAATACATCAATTGAAATTCAAAAAATATCAATTGAAATTCAAAAAATATCAATTGAAATTCAAAACACATCAATTGAAATTCAAAATATGTCAATTGAAATTAAAAAATTTCCATTTGAAATTCAAAAAATTCTAATTGAAATTCAAAAAGAATTCGATTTGAAATTCAAAGAATTCCAATTGAAATTCAAAAAATGTAAACAAATCAAAATGTAAACATTAGGCCAACACTTTTTTAAGTATTTTGGTTTATCATGGGTGATAAAAACATTAAGACATTTTAAGCCATTTATTTATTTATTTAAAATATATATTTAGTGTTAATAACAATTAGAACTAAATATAAAATTATATGTTTTAAAAGTAATCGATTAAAAAAATAGCAACAAAAAAAGCTATAACATATAATAATATAAAAACAACTAAGCAAATTAAATGAAAATTATGATTAACAATTATGTTTTAAAAATTTAATAAGGCTAAAAGTTAAAAAAAATAATTAAAAAGCGATTCAAATTGGAATGAAATAATTAAAACAACGACAATTAATAATAAAAATATTAATTGTCGTTAATTCGAACAAATTTAAATATTTGAACAAAAAATATAAAAATTCTTATAAATTTTTGACACGTTTAATTGAACAAATTAAAATATGCCTTTAAACAGCCAACGAAAAACGAAAAACATATTTGAAATTATGTTTAAATGAAGTTTTTTGATTCAAAAAAATATAGTTCTGAGGGGTTCCACTTTCACTCGGTATTTTCTTGCATTTACTACCATTTTAAAATGACATTCCACAGTATCTTTATGATAGAGTTAAACTAATTTTTCAAATTAATGGTTTCCCACTTCAGCGGTTTCTCTTTATTAATGACAAGCGAGTACGTGAGTGAGTAATCCATCCAAACACTTACTCTGAACGTCACTAGTTTATACATCAATAGTTGCATGCATAAATATTTTATGGCTTTATGACAGGTTATTACAAATATTTTCCAACAAAATCTTGTATACACTCCTGCAATAAATGCATTAAAAGTTTAAATAATGTTTTTATCACCCATGACAAACCAAAATACTCAAAAAAAGTGTTGGCCTAATGTATTAATTTCTTAAATTGATTTGTTTACATTTTTTGAATTTCAATTGGAATTTTTTGAATTTCAAATGGAATATTTTTTGAATTTCAATTAGAATTTCAAATGGAATATTTTTTGAATTTCAATTAGAATTTTTTGAATTTCAAATGGAAATTTTTGAATTTCAATTGACATATTTTGAATTTCAATTGATGTGTTTTGAATTTCAATTGATATTTTTTGAATTTCAATTGATATTTTTTTAATTTCAATTGATGTATTTTGAATTTCAATTGGAATTTTTTGAATTTCAAATGGAAATTTTTGAATTTCAAATAGAAACTTTTGAATTTCAAATGGAAATTTTTGAATTTCAAATGGAAACTTTTGAATTTCAAATAGAAACTTTTGAATTCCAATTGATATGTTTTGAATTTCAAATGGAATAATTTTTGAATTTCAAATAGAAACTTTTGAATTTCAAATAGAAATTTTTGAATTTCAATTGATGTATTTTGAATTTCAATTGATGTATTTTGAATTTCAATTGATATTTTTTGAATTTCAAATGGAAATTTTGAATTTCAATTGATATTTTTTGAATTTCAAATAGAAATTTTGAATTTCAATTGATGTTTTTTGAATTTCAAATGGAATTTTTGAATTTTAAATGGAGTTTTTGAATTTCAAATGGAAATTTTGAATTTCAATTGGTATGTTTTGAATTACAATTGTAAAAGGTGTAGTGTTGATTTCGTGAATGGTAACACTTAGCTCATGTCTGATTTGACAGATAATTAGTTTTATTCTTCCGCTGAACGAATATTGTTGTGTATACGCTTGAACAAAGCTGGGAAATATTGCGACATTACTTTGAAAATCATGGTAATGAGCAAGGAGTAGCCGTTATAGTCAATGGCGATCGTTATCGGGCCATGTTGAACGAATTTTGTTCACAAAAATTGAAGAGAAGGATATTGGCAACATTTGGTTTCAACAGGACGGGCGCTACGTGCTACACAGCTGAAGCTGCACTCGATGTTTTGCGTCCTGTTTTTGAAGATCGCATTATCAGCCGTAGAGCTGATGTCGTTTGGCCACCTCGGAGCTGCGATTTGACACCGTTGGACTATTATTTGTGGAGTGCCGTCAAAGATAAGTGTTACGCCAACTAGCCAGAGACAATTGATGATTTAAAGGACAATATTCGTGAAAGCCATTGGTGAAATACAGCTGCACACAATCGATAATTCAATAATGTGCTTAAAAATTGGACCGATCGTGTAGGCTACTGCATGGCCAGCCGAGGCAGCCATTTGAATGAAATTATTTTCCATTATTAACCGCAAGGATTGTACTTTCAAATAAAAAAGAAATTTGAGAAAATATTCAGTAGTTTTTTTTTATAACATTTTCAAAAAAAAAAAAAGTTATTTGGCGGACCCTTTAGTTGGTAGACCAACATTAACAATCAACTTCATTATGTCACTTAAAACTATAAAACCTTAAATATCCTATTTTCTAACAATATAAAACAGTTTGTAAGTTTAACTTACAAAAATTTAAGAAAAAAGTTTAAAAGAATTAAAGATCCAAAATTGCAGTGTGTGAACCAGGACTTAGTATTTTTCTCAGGAAAGGTGAAAAACTTTTTTGGGCTTACAAATAAACATTTTCGAGGTGAAAAAAAAATTTTTGTAAAAAAATACATGTTTTGTGGTGAAATAAAAATTTGAGGTGAATTTTAAATATTTACTTTTTAGCGCCTTGTGAAAAAATTAAATCGAATGCTGCTGGTCATGATTCTTTATGTTTAAAATTTGTCAAAATAATTTATCCATTAATATCTTCTCATTTTCTTCACCTGGTAAATACAATCATTACAATATCGGTATTTCCTGATGATTGGAAAACAGGTAGAGTTGTTCCCATAAGGAAAGAAGGCAACTCTAATGCATTGGATAATTTACGACCGATATCGGTTCTTCCTGTTCTTTCAAAAGTTGTAAAACATATAATTAAGGATCAAATGGCTTTTTATATCGATGAAAATTCTTTGATTCACTCATCTCAGTCCGGTTTTCGTCGTGGCTATAACACAAATTCTGTCCTAATTGGTCTGACTGATTCTGTGCGAAAACTTGTTGATAACGGTAAAAATGTAGTTTTGCTCTCATTAGATTTATCTAAAGCTTTTGATAGAGTAATTCATTCTAAGCTTATAGAAAAATTATTTCACCACTTCGATTTTTCAGCCCAAGCTGGTAGGCTTATATATTCTTACCTTAGTGGAAGAAAATAGTTTTTTTCTATTGGAAACTCTTCTTCTTCTTCAACATTGCCAATTACTAGCGGAGTTCCTCAAGGGTCCGTAATTGGACCTTTGTTATTTATGATTTATTTAAATGATCTCTTAAGAATCGTACATGGTTTATCCGTTCAGCCATATGTTTATGCTGATGATGTACAGTTTCTATGCTATGCTGATGCACAGTTCTTAGATGTCTTGGAAGGTTGTGTTAATTTTGTTATTCAAGAAGTTTTGTCATGGACATCTAACAATGGTTTTTGTGTTAATGCTAGAAAAACGAAGTTGATGGGATTTGGATCTTGGACTAATAATTTATCTGTAACGCTTAATGGTATACCTTTAGATTTTGTAGATAGGATGAAATGTCTTGGAGTTGTTATAGACAATGATCTGAGTTTTTCTTCACATATGAATTACATTTCATCTAAGATTTCGTTTTTATTAAGAAGGTTGTACACGCTTGATCTATATCTGCCACTTCGTATTAAAATTAAAGTTGCAAATGCTTTGTTAATGCCACATATACTGTACTGTGCTGAGGTGATTTCTGGAACCACAGCTGGTGAAATTAGTAGATTTACTAAAATTTTTAATAGAATAATACGTTATATTTTCGGATTGAAACTTCGTAATCATGTTACACCATTCAGTTTACCGACACCTCTCAGAATTTTTTGACCTTGAACATTTGACCCCACAGAGTCCAAAAAAAAATTTTTTTTTGCGTCGCTCACGCCCCCTTTTCAGTGGGCGGGGCTCCAAAGTTTGAAATGAAATCCGAAATAACTTCAAAACTACTTATCTGATCTTAACAAAACTGGCGTCGTTGGAAAGGTCTTGAAAATATCTTTCCAATGGAGTATAAAATGTCCTAAAATATTAACCCTTTGCTGCCCAAATAAAACAATTTTTGTTTTTTTTTATATTTTTTTTTTTTAAAACGTCCTTTTTTCAAAATTTGAGCCATATATCGACGTGACCATATTTCTCAGGCGGAAAGATCTCAAAAATATCTTTCCAATGGTGTATATAATGTCCTAAAATATTAACACTTTACTGCCCAAAAAAAGCATAATGATTTTTTTTACACACCCTTTTTCAAATTTTGAACCACCCTGCAGGAAATGTCAATAGTGAAAAAGTATTGATTCACTATTGACTGTGCCACCAGTACTACTAACCAAATATTCCCCAGGCAATGTTATTTGCTATAGACATTTAACATGTACGTGTCATTGAAAATCAGTAGTGACATTAGAACTATTGACTAGGTAGTGAATAGGTAGTTCTAATGGGACCATATGTAGACATTGGAACCAAAAATTCACTAGTGACTAGGTAGTTCTTATGGCACCATATGTAGACATTAGAAACATAGATTCACTAGTGACTAGGTAGTTCTTATGGGACCATATGCAGACATTGGACCAAAGATTCACTAGTGACTCGTTAGTTCTTATGGGACCACATGTAGACATAGGAACTATTGATTCACTAGTGACTAATTAGTTCTAATGGGACCATATGTAGACATTGGAACCAAAAATTTACTAGTGAGTTAATAAAGTAACAAGTGTAGACGCTTAGTTGACAATGTCAACAAAATAGTAGACAAAAGTGGAGACTTGGAGACACTTGACCCCAAGCTTCCTGCAGGGCATATATCGACGTGACCATATATGGGTCTTTGCAAAATAGTTTTTCTGCGTAACCGGCCTTCGGCCGGGCTTAGGGGTTTTCTCCTCCCACCGGCTTCGCCCCGGGCCGCAGAAATTTTGGCATATTTACAAGTTTCCTTTTGTATACAAAATCTTAAACCATACCATACAACAAAATCTAATTTTTTAATTTCTAATTTCCGGTTTATACAAGTTTTGTATAAATAACACAAGCTTTTTTTTGTAATTTATTCAAGTGTGGGCTATGTTTGTAGAATAAAGTTTTTCTGCATAGCCGGCCTTCGGCCGGGCTTAGGGGTTTTCTCCTCCCACCGGCTTCGCTGAGGCTTCGCCCCAGGCCGCAGAAATTTTGGCATATTTACAAGTTTTCTTTTGCATACAAAATCTTACAACAAAATCTAATTTTCAAAATCTTGCAAAAATCATAGTTTTGCCTATTAATGGTCAACTTTAACCCTTAATAACTACTTCATTTCAAGACCTATGGGGTCATGTTGCACCTTTTATGAAAGCTTATAAAACAGACTTTCCCTTTTTATACACTTTTTATGTACTTATATAGGCGTTATTTAACAAAAAGAGCGTTAAAAAAAAAAATCATAAAAAAAAACAAAAATGCTTTATTTGGGCAGCAAGGGGTTAATATTTTGGGACATTATATACCTCATTGGAAAGATATTTTCGAGACCTTTCCAACGACGCCAATTTTGTTAAGATCGGACAAGTAGTTTTGAAGTTATTTGCAATTTCATTTCAAGCTTTGGCGCCCCGCCCACTGAAAAGGGGGCGTGAGCGACGCAAAATTTTTTTTTATTTCGACTCAGCGTGGTCTCTTCTATTAAAGGACAAAATTTCATTTATTTTGGTGAGGTGTCGGTAAACCGAATTTATGCCGAAAATTCCATTTAAAACAGGGTACTGAATTTTACCATAAAGCGTTTCTATAGTCAAATTTGTGTGTTAATTGGTTGCCCGCTGTAACAACGTCAAACAGACCTAATGTAGCCTTGATATTAATTTAGAGTTAACCGGTTAATGTTTGCACAGTAATGTAGTTTATAACTCCTGTAAACACTGTAGATGAAATTTACACAAAACAATACTACACCACCCACCACCAATTAATTCAAACACTTTATAATCGTTATTTTTTTAAAATTTTTTTTATTGTAACTTTTTTTTAGCAAAAAAAAAAATACGTCACAAAATTCCTCCATACAGAGCTCCACACAGCAAAAGAGAAAAACATATAAAATTATGTTTTTAACTTAAAAAGATGTTGTTTTTTATATATCAGAGTTAATTAAAAACTAAAGAAACACACTCGTTCTGAAAAGAGTCCATCAGAATGCCATATCAGGAAAAAAAAACTGCTTAGAAACGCAACTTTTGGAAGAACCACTTGTTCTTGCCATCCTTGTAGGATGACTCGAATTTGACACGAGTTTGGAAACGGTGTGTTTTCCTCTTGACGGGATCCTTAAGATCCTTGGCCGACAACTTATCGAAAGAGATTTCGCTGGCGGTATAACGGGTGGGCATTAAATGATTGTAGTTCAATACCTTCAAGAAAGGCTTGATCTTGGACTTCTTCTTCAACTTAGTCTTGCCCATAGACTTGGTTACCTTGCGGGGGTATCTGTCGATACCAGCAACCAAAGCATGACCGAATGGCTTGTCGGGAGTACCATCATCAACGGTCTTGACAACGATAGCCTTACGGCCGGCGTAACGTCCACTTAGGACAATTACGATTTTATTCTGTTTCATAATCTTCCTCATCTTGATGGCTATTGTTGTGTTGTTGTAGTGGCATTGTAAATAAACAACGATAATGTTGATGTTGCATTAAACCAAGTAGGAGGGGAGACATCACATAAAAATAAACAAATAAAAAAACATTAGTTTACATTTTTTTTTATAAAAATAACCACAAAATTTACAAATACCAAATGAACCAAGTGAATTTTTAATATCTTTTCAACTGTGAATGCATTATATATTTTTTTAATTTAATGTCAACAAAATTTTTTAATAGCATATATCTCACATAATTGAACAAAATTGGAAAAGTTTTGATTTTACAATCATAGTTTTGATATAAAACTTTCTGACCCACTTATGTGGTTTGTTAACGTTTTCTTTTCAATTTTGACGATTTGATTTTGAGCTACTACAAAGAGCTAACCAAAACTATCGACCGTGGAAGTTTGCACAATTGAGGATATGTCCTCAATATGTTATTTCTCATCTTTTTCACAAGATAACTGTCCATACGCATATTGAAGTACATATCAATATGTGTAGTTTTTTATTTCGTTGCATTTTATTATGGATTTATTATTAATTCACTGGATTTATTTGATTAAATTTTAAAAAAATTCAGCAACAAACTTACAGGTCTTATGGCTGACCGGATATAGAGAAAGAGAAAAGGGATGACATTTCGCACGTCAATTTGACATTAGCTGTCAAATTAAAATAATAATAGATATGGCAGCGCTTGGTAAAAAAGCTGGCATCACTAAAGTTTTGTCAATCTTGTGGTCAGTGCTGCCAGTTGAATTTTGCGAAAAATCGTCAATTTATAGGAATTTGTAAATCTGTCAGCAAACTTCAAATTCAATCGCAGAGAGAATTATATTACGTGTGGACCACACATTACTGTTAATATTAGTATTATATCTGATATCTAAATAGAATTGTTATCATAAATCTCTACACAACAATATTAGGATATGAGCTGTCAAAATACACACACACATACATAAAAGATTGTAAAAAAAAATAAATAAAAGTTATATGTCTAAAACTAAAAAAATACAAGAAAAAGTGTATTAAAAATTGTTTAACTGTTACAAATCAATTTAAAGTTATTTTTTAATCGCATATTTGAAAATTGAATGAATAAACGGACGTCTTTACTCAACGGGAGACAGAAAATTATGAGAAGACATTATATAAATATGAATGCGTGTTCTCCACCCTGAACATTAATATGAACATAGATAATTTAATTCCGTTATTCTGTTGGCGTTCACGCACATATTATATTAGAGTTAATATCTAATGTGGGCACTATGTCATATAAAAGCATCAAAAATATCTAATTTTCAACACTTCAATTTCTACACGCAGAAAAAAGGTGTATCATTTACAAATGTTCGAAGCGATACCCAGCAAACAATCCGGTCCGTTTATGTGCCGTTTTCGGTACAGCATATACGGATCCGAAGTCCGTTTCCGTACCGTTTTCCGGATCAGTATACGGACCGGAAAACGGAATAAAAGGAACATCGAATACGGATTCGAAACAGTATAAAGCACGCTAAAACGGACCGTTTTCGTACCGTCGTGCTGTATATAAAACGGAGTGTACAAATTGAGTGTACGTTCAAAACGTACCGTAAACTGTCCGTCATTTATTTTAAAAACGGAGTCCACTCCGTTTTTAATATACCGTATACGGTCCGAATATGGTCCGTATTCGTACCGTTTTTTTTTTTAAATGGACCATTTTTTTATTTATTTTATCTAAATGATTTCTCCTTTTTTTAATTTTAAACAAAAGTTTGGTTTTATTTTTAAATTTTTACATTTATAAAGATATTAACAAAAATGGATTAACAATTACATTATTAAAAAATAATATGAAACCACATAAAAATTCAATAACCACATAAAAATTCAAATAAAAATCAATAAAAGGATGTGGTTTTAACATTTTGATTTTTTTTTTCATTTTATCTCTGGTGTTGTTTAACATCTTCATCATTAAAATTTTCATGAGATCGGCGTCTCTATATTTAATTGCAAAAACATCTGAAATAC
Source organism: Delia radicum (assembly GCA_021234595.1). Classification (NCBI taxonomy): domain Eukaryota; kingdom Metazoa; phylum Arthropoda; class Insecta; order Diptera; family Anthomyiidae; genus Delia; species Delia radicum. The sequence goes on from CM037851.1 coordinate 15,927,589, forward strand.
AAGTATATGTTAAAAAAGTGATACATTTAAAAATAACCAAAAAAAATTACCACTAAAAATCTTAAATACGTATTCAGCCATTTTTTTATTTTATGCAGCCGTTCTCGAGTTATGAAGTGACAATCAAAATGTACACTTCTTTTTATATATATAGATTTTATTAATATTTAATTTTATTAATAAATAAAACTGTTTGAAAGAGGGAGTAGTGTTTGTGGACATTTGACTTGAGTTTTAATTGCAGGGAAGACCTCCTTTTTTGTTTTTTCTCCTTTTTATTTTCACATTTGTTTTGTTTAAAAACAAAATGTAAAGGTTTATTTTATTTATATTCAAATAAAGTTTTATTTCACAGTGTCGTATTTTTTTTCATTCACTCAAAACGTATTATTATCTTTTAACACTTATGTTCAAGAAATTATCTATTATCTGTAATGTTCGTTCATATTTATTTTGTTACATTTTACCAAGTAATTGAAATATGTACACAAAATGCTAGAAGTATGTAATATAAGTTTGACATTTTGTAAAGATTTAGCATAATAGAAACAGTTGTATAAATAGATACAAATGTTAAGTAATATTTTATAAAATATGAAATGTCTTATTACGTGGAAAGTAGTTTAGGAAAATTGTGCAAATGTAAATACAAAATTAATACAATGGGATACGTAATTTATACAAAAACTTGATAATATTCACAGAATTTTAAACAAAAATTTTTTACTAAGTTTGCTTTCATCGTATCGAAATTTTTTGTGTGTACAATAACATTTAAAACAACTACTACTGTTTACTACCCGAATGACCTATATGTAGTTACTGTAAGACTATTCTGAGTTTACCTTTTTCTGCTACTTTTATAGGTTCATTTCTATGATTTTAACTTTCGGATTTTATTTCAAAATTTCGCATTGTCCTAAAAAGTTTGGTATGAAAAATGAGCAATATTGGTACAGTATTCAACATTTGTTTATTATTTATCAATTACATTTGTTTATTTTTTTTTATCAATTTCTTGGTTTTTGGCTTCCTCCATTTTCAAACAAATATCCTTAATTTTATTTCTTAATAACTTTCCATTAAGATTTCTAGTTAATTCATTTACAAAAAACACACCATATTGTATCCTTTTATGAAGCGCTTCGGTTTTACTCTCCACATATTTAATCACATCTCTTTCGGAAAGAGTACTACCTTCTCTTTTTACCACAGCAGCTGCGGGTACATCAAGACGTATTTCATCAAATACTCCGAATACACATACATCTATAACATCTGGCATTTCAGCAATAATGCCCTCAATTTCATGTGGTGAATAATGCCAACCTCTAAATTTTAAAATATCTTTACAACGTCCAAGTAAATGTAAATAATTTTCATCATCCATGTAACCTAAATCACCGGTGTGTATGAAACCTTCCACATCCAGCATATTTTTAGTTGATTCAGGATTTTTATAATATCCAGACCATTTGTAACCTTGAGATATACAAATTTCACCAGATTGATGTGGGCTTAAACGTTTACCCGTAGTTGAATCTATAATTTTCACTTGCACATTGGGCAATAATTTTCCAACAGATTTGGGTTTATGTTTACTTAAATTGCCAGAAACTCCTCCCGCTTCAGTTCCGCCATAGCAATTTAACAAATTACCCATTGTTAATACCGAGCGAATGCGTTTTAAAGTAGATTCAGAGCAATATGCTCCAGTTAATAAAATTAAACGAATACTTTGCATGGTCTCTGTTGAAAAGTTGGGCAATAATGATGTTTCCAACATAATTTCTGGATTAGTGGATAAAAAGCTGATTTTATACTTGGTAATAATTTGTATTAAATATTCGGGTGTAAAAGGTTTCGTAGTAATGATGCGAGTACCACCAATTATAACATTTCCTAAAATGCAAACATGCCGGTGGACCAATCTATGGTACTTGTCGAAAATAATACACTTGATCCATTTGTAAATCTAAATGTAAGTAAAATAACACATGCGATTATTATAAGATATGATTAGTAGTGTCCGACCGAACAGTTCGGCCAAAAAACTATATTTTGTCGGTTTTTTGATATCTAGAGGCAATGATGACAAATTTTGGTATTGGAAACATGTTTGTTGAGCCGACTTAATTCGATTTTATTTATAAAATTTAAGAGAAAAGCCAAAGTTTAGCTATAAAGTTAAAAGTTTGGCCGCCGAACTATTTTCGTTTTGGCCGAACTTTCTGAGGCCGAACAGTGAATTCATTGCTTAACTACAGACTTTTCTTCAAATTTGACACTCAAAACAGCATCTAATCAGTCCAATAAACATTTTTCCATCCGCCAAATTTGTCCATAATGCTTTAAAATACCGAATACAGACCAAATGCATTTTCTGGCCGAACTGTTCGGTCGGACACTAATGATTAGTATCAAATATCTGTATTTACCCATAATCGATGGTGCATTTTCTATTTGAGAAACAAACTCCTTTCGGCATGCCAGATGTACCAGATGATAGCAATATGACCATAGTTTGATCAGGACCGTTTGTTAATGGTTGTGCCCTAGAAATTTGAGTAAATTTTTATTATTGTAAACTGTACATTTTTCATTTGCTGTCCGTACGTCGTTATAAATCCAGTTTTTTGTTAAAAAATTTTAATGAATGGGGCAAAGCTATATTAACGATATGATAGTGTGCAGAATTTCAGAGTGAAATTTGTACCTTCAAGATATTTTTCAATACATTTCACTCTGTAGTACTGCTCACTTTTAAAACGGAACAATATTTAACACTCAACTGGGAATAATATGAATTGAAACGGGAACCAAGTGAAATTGGAGCACTAAATGCAAGGAACGAAATGGAATAAAACGAGACGGAATTTTAGTATTATTTGAACATATTTTTTTGATCGATTTTATCGTTTTTGTTTACATTTCCGCGAATTTTCTCCATTGTAACGTTTTTCAAAAAGTTTATCTGTCAATTGTCATTATTATTGATTTAATTGATAAGTTAATAATTGCAATAAAATTTGCCATCATTTGATATAATTCTCATTACTACTTTAAAAATCGTCAATGAAAATAATTTCATTACAATTGGTACACACAGAGAAAAATTTAGTCATTTGCCAACTTAGATTCTGTTAATACGACTGAAATCATTTGTTATAATAGAATATTGATTTTCACAACAAAATTTTGTTAGTACAACGGAATTTTAGTTACAATACCGAAAATATTCAGAATTTGTTGGTTGTAGCCATAAAAATACAATTTTCAATTCGGTTGGCACTTTATTTTTCTGTGTGTATCAATGCAATGCTAAGTCCTGGTTCACACACGGCAATTTTACTTGCGCAATTTTTCTTCAATTTGTTTGTTTCAGCAATTTTCTTATATCAACCTGCAGTGTTGAAAATTGCGGATGACAAAACAAAACGGAGTTGGAGTACGGGCAAGTCTGTACCCCCTTTCCCTCCCTCTTCTATAAACTCAAGAATTGCGAAATTATAATTGCCGTGTGTGAACCTGGTCTAGTGAAATTATCCAATCATTAGTCCACTCAAAAAATTTTTTTTTTGCTGAGTCAGCAAAATTTAATCAGGAGGGTGCTTGCAAAAAAATTGCTAATGTCAGCAAAATCTTTTGCTGAAAATCAGCGAGCTTATTTTTTAGCTACAAAATTAGTAGATTAAGCAAAACTTTTGTAACCACTTAGTCAATTAGAAATTAAAAAAAACATTGCTAAAAATTAATAAAATTTTTGCTGAATATTAGGAGACTGAAAAAAACTCAACAAATTTGAAGAAAATTTATACTTTAGTTAATTGATGTCCTGAAAATCATAAAACATATTTTTGTGATTTTTTTAAAAATAATTTACAATACGTTACAAAATATAACAAATTTAAAATACTACCACATTGACGACATTAATTAATGTAATATCTAAAACAAAATAGAAATAATTATATATAACATAAACAAAATTTTCTTTCAACTACTTACATCAATGGTTGTCTAAATGATGCTATCTTTTAAAGGAACGCAAATGCGGAAGATAATTATACAAAAGAAACGAAAAAAAAAACAAAATATAACAATAAGAAAAAGGTAACATAAAATCTATCTAATATGTGTGAGTTTGTCTTTCGCTTTAGTCTTTCTACTTGAACGTATAAGTGTTTGTAATTTGACCACACTGCATTATTAATCTCTATAAACATTTAGTTTATAAATACACATTTAATATTTATTAAATTTAAACATTTTATTTTGCCTTTATTTAATTAATATGCAATTACTTTCACAAGCCGGTGGCAACGCAAAATTTAAGTTGTTTCAATAGACAATTTTGTTTCCTATATGAAAAACAGATACAAAAATCTTCCATGGTTGAATCTTTATGTCTTGCTAAAGTTGTACTTTGTAGTATCATTTCCCTCGTTACTACTACATCTTGACATGCCGCGACATCTAATTTATTATGCGTATATCTATCTGGTTGCCGTCTACACTATTAATGTGCTAATCAGCGCAATTTTTTTTAGCAAAATAAATTAGTAAAACATATTAGTAAAATATTAGTTCAAAACAGTTAAGTGCTGAATAAGTATAACTAAAATTTAGCTGAAAGCATAATTTAAGCAAACAGTTTGCTAAAAAATAGTATACGTGATTTACAAGACTTTTTACTAACTTTTTTACTAACTTCTTTTTTGAGTGTACGATGTATGATTGTAATTACCAAATTTTCATGAGCCCCTTAAAGTATGTTACAATTTTCTTCGTGTTAAGACAATCAAGAACAAATTTTCGTGTGTTTAGAAGCAGGATTAAACAAATGTGCTTGATTTAAGCGCCTAATATATATCTTAATACTGAATAGCCATGAAATCACAGCTTTTTATAAGCGCTAAAAACCGCGCTTATTTTGCCCAAAAGTAATTCTTTTAAGTGCGAATTCGCCATATATGTAAGAAGGTTTCGCCTGGCATATGTAAGAAGGTTTGTAAGGGATTCTTTTTAGCTTACTCCCTTACAAACCTGCTGCAGGCAAGCAGCGTCTTTTACTGGGTACGATCAATTTAATTACACTGTACGTAAAATATCAACTTTGGAAAAGACACGCCAAAAACCAGGGACACGTAAACTTAATTTTGGGTAGTAGAATCCAGTGGTATACTCCGTTTTAATAGGTTAGGTCAAAATAAAAATTTATTTCAATTTTAAGTTTGCATTGACCCAAGCTATTTTTTTTAGTGTATTTGAAGAAAAATATATCGAAATCTCTTTTGAAATCAGTTCATTAATGTTTGATTTGGTTTATTTTTTGTAAATATACGGAGGAGCTTGAAAGCTCGTAATACATTAAAAATACTTTATTTATTGTTTATATTTCGAAACTAGACATGGTCACGTGAGTAAATTTTGACTTACACTCACTCACGCTCACGAGAGAAAAATTTCACTCACGCACAATACTCACTAGAATTATTTATTGACACACACTCACGTGAGTAAAGGGTCTGGGCAATAGTATAGCAATAGTAAGCCCACTCATTAAAAAATTGAGAACGTGCCCCTATAACCATACGTTGACGTAAAATTACAAATTCTAATTAATTTTTTCAAATTATAGAAAAAGAGTAATGCTGCTATGAGTCTGGGCTCTGAAATTTATGTTTCGCCAAACTCTTGTCAAGTAAAACAGTTATAGTGAATTTCATGGAAATCGGAGATGGTAAATCCGAAAATGATATTTTTTTTATTGTGTTGACACGTCTTCACTCACGAATAAAATATTTTTGCAATAAGAAAACTACTTCCAAATTTCGAAGCAAACTAAAATCGTTTGGATATGGAATAACCCGTATACCTATGTTTTAGCTGGAATTTTCAGTAGATTCTAACGACAAACTTTTTGGAGTACAAGCTTAAGCTATAAATATAAACTTACTGGTATAAATGCTCGGTTTTGGTTGGTTCCAACAAATCTTCTATTTTTGGAACATTCTCCAAATGATTACAGAGGGTATATATCAAAGGCTTAAACGAACTGGAAGCCTCTTTAACTTTTTCGTATTGTAGACCATCACAAAAAATTATCTTAGGTTTTATAAAATTGTAAATATTTTTAACAACACCTGAAATCATAGAAACGGCTTAAAATGTCGTTAAATTCATCTCACAGAATCTTACTTGATTCCTGCTTGTAATTCATGGCCTGAAAGGGTGTACCATTAAACCAAGCTGCCACGGCCACAGGCATAACATAGGTGACATCCGGTGCAAAAATACCCACAACATCATCGTTTGTCAATTGTAATTGCCTAAAATGTTGGGCAATACGTATGGCTGAGGTTAAAGCAGTGCCATAGGTTAGGCTAGTTCCCTCAGTATCCGAAATTTGCATTACATCTTGTGGATTTTTACTACGCATCATAAAAAGAGCAACTTCACCAGCGGAAATATTTTCATTGAAAAGACTTATTTGTTTAGGTCCTTTCCAGATTTTTTCATCATCATCATATGTGGTCACAGAGTCTAACATTTTTGGTCTTGACAAAGAATTCAACTATACTAATTAGAAAAACACATATTTACCTAATTTTATATTTGTTTTTAAAGAGTTCTTCATAATAATATTTTCATAATCTAATCTTTGTAAAATCTTTATTGAAACAATTAATGTTGTTAGCGGTAATAAATCTTGTAGGGGTCCATAATCTGGGACAGGGATGGCAACACTTTTTTATGCAAAATTATACTGTTTGCCAACAGTCATACACTCAGGAAATTAAGAAGGTGGAATTACTAAAAAATACTGTTGAAATAACTACAAATGTAATAAAAAAGGCGATGACTGTATTTGTCATAAAAATTACTAACCATGTAATCGTTTTTAACTATTAATAAAACAACTACAATATTAGTAAAAAACGACTATCGAAGCGGTCAAAAGTAACCAACCAAGATAAATTTATATACACTCAAAAAAAAAAGTTTGTAAAGTCAGCAAAAAATTTTGCTGAGTCAGCAAAATTTTAGTCAGGAGGGTGCTAGCAAAAAAATTGCTAATGTCAGCAAAAACTTTTGCTGAAAATCAGCGAGCTGATTTTTAGCAACAAAATTAGTAGATTCAGCATAAGTTTTGCTAACACTTAGTAGATTAGAAATAAAAAAGTGTTGGTAAAAATTAATAAATTTTTTGCTGAATTTTAGTAGACTGAAAAAAAACGCAAAAAAATTGTAAAAAAATTGTAATTTAATTAATATATTTGCTGAAAATCATAAAACATATTTTTGTGATTCTTTTAAAAATAATTTACAATAATTACGAAATATAAAAATTTTCATTTTCCCACATTGACGACATGAATTAATTTAATATCTGAAAATATATAGAAATAAATATATATAATATAACAAAAATTTTCTTTCAACTACTTACATCAATGGTAGTCTAAATGATGCTTTCTTTTAAAAGACGCAACTGCCGAAGATAATTATAGAAACGAAACGAAAAAATAAACAAAAACAAACGAAACGAAATAAACAACCTTTTTTTTTGCAATAAGAAAAAGGAACCATACTAAGATGTGTGTCTTTGTCTTTCGCTTTACTCTGTCTACATGTCTGTATATGTTTGTTTGCAATTTGACCACACTAGATTATTAATCTATTAACATTTATTATAGAAATACATATTAAATTTAAATATTTTCTTTTGTCTTTTATTTTATTAATAGACAATAATTTTCACAAGCCGGTGACAACGTAAAATTTAAGTTGTTTTAATCCTCAATTTTGTTTTATGTATGAAAAACAGATACAAAAGTCTTCCATGGTTGATTTTTTTATATGTCTTATTGGAGTTGTACTTTTTAGTATCATTTTCCTCTTCTCTACTACATCTTGACATGCCGCGACAGCACAATTTTTTTTAGCAAAATTAATTAGTAAAACATTAGTATATTAGTAAAGCATTAGTATAAAACATTTAAGTGCTGAATAAGTATAACAAAAATTTTAGCTGAAAACACGATTTTAGCAAAAAAATTTGCTAAAAAATAGTATACCTGATTTACAAGACGTTTTACTAACTTTTGTACTAACTTATTTTTTTGAGTTTAGGTAGTGTTACTAGAACAACAGCTACAACAAACAACTACAAACAATACAAAAACAACAGGCATTTTGTTATTGCGTACAGTACAAAGAAATGTCAAAACCAGCTAAGAAATGTCAAAACCAGTAAGAGGAAGATAAACAGCTGGGCTACTAGCACTACCTTATATAAATTTATCTTGTAACTAACATTAAATTAATGCATAAATCATAAAAAACGAGTAACAAAACAATAAAAACAATGAACATAAAACGACTACACAGAGAGAATTTCTTGGACGAGTTTTAATAAAACTTTTTCACTATCTGATGAAGTTTTCTTCACAATGTGAATGCAAAATTTCTTAATCATTATGAAAAGCTTCATAGTTTTAACGAAACTGCTTTTAATGAAACTTTTTCATTAGTCGTATAAAATTTTTAATAAATAGAATGACATTTTTCATTAAATTTTATGATAAACTAAATTTTATTTTTTCAGCGGATGTGACCAGAGGCAGTTCCATATTTATTACCGGAAGTATATGTGGTTAATAAAAACATACGAGGTACAGAGTAAAGATTTTTGATCGATTTTACTGTCTATTACAAAATAAAAAGATATGAGAAAATAACGCCATCTACAAGTGAGACTGATCTCGGATACACAAACAAGTTATAGTTTTAAATCAATTGTGGTTTTTAAGTTATCTCCCAAATTTTTAAATTTTAGAATCACGAATTACTAAATTTTGGGTTGAAAAATTAGTTCAAATACTTGTGGTAAAATGAGATAACTAATTACTATCCACTCTAAAAATGATTATAAATTTACTGCTATAAAGTGTGTAAAATTTTGTGTCAAATTACACAAAATGAGTAAATATACACTCAAAATGCTTAAATAACTAATTTACACATTTTTGTCTGCAAAAATACACGCAAATATTAGTGATATAAATGTTGGGAAACATGTTTTTAAATTTATAAACATTTTTAACTACAAACGGTAGTAATTTTGATTGTCAAAATAGAAAATATCAAAAGAAAAAGAATTAAACAATTTTTTTTTTTTTGAAAATTATAATTGAAAAATGCATAAACAAATTTTGCTGAACCACAAAAAAACTTGCAGTGGACTAAAACATTTTATTTAAAAGAATAGTTAATACTGAAGTTCTGCGAAAAATTCAGAAAAATAAATCTTGAGCCGCTGAAGCACACGTTACATAAAGGGTGTCCCAAGAAGAGCGCAATTTTTAAATTTTAAATAAAACACAGATATTTAAAAAAAAATCGTGAAACTTTATTATATCGTAAAGTAGACAGAATGAGGTTATGTATGGAACAATATATCGTGCAGATGGCCGCCGCGGCTTTGCTGGCATGCACGCGATCTTTTAATGAAATTTTCAATGACCGTTTTGCATGAATGCTGCGGTATTTCATTAATGCAGCGTCCAATTTCCTCTTTTAAGGCTTGAGTCGTCGTCGGCTTATTCGCGTAAACCATCGACTTCAAAAAACCCCAAAGAAAAAAATCTAATGGTGTTAAATCGCACGATCTAGGCGGCCAATTCTGATCTCCATTTCACGATACCGAACACCATTGACTGTTTGCGTTTGACCTGCCTCATTTTCATAAAAAAAAGGTCCATGATTCCTCCAGCCCAAAAACCACACCACACAGTGACACGTTGAGGATGCATTTGCTTCTCGTGAATCACTCGAGGATTTTCCTCACCCCAAATGCGACAATTCTGCCTATTGACGAAGCCATCAAGATGAAAATGGGCCTCGCCAAATTGATCGCAATTTGCGAACTGTAGCCGCTGTAGCCATTTTGGTAAAACAATTTCACAATGAGAATGCGTTGTTCATTCGTGTAGCGCTCCATTTTTACTAACCTCGTACCTTCTACTAGCAAACAATAACAATTGTTCAAATGTCAAACAATGACACTTCGAATGTTGCCAGATTTAAAAATTGCGTTCTTCTTGGGACACCCTTTATATATGTGTGTACTTTTCCTTCTATTTTAGGGCAATACTTTCCTAATAATTATAAAGATATTTATCTTTAAAGTTAAAAATAATAGTTGTTTTTTATAAATTGCAGATACAGAAAATTTAGCGTTTTTTTCATATGAAAACATGTATGTTAATATGTAAATACAAACAAAATTATTACGCACATTATAAGGAAATTTTGTACACATTATGTGTAATGAACCATGTTGCTAAACATTTTTGTACACATTTTGTGTGTACCAATTTACATATAGTAAATCTACCCAACTTATAATAGGAGTACAGTTTTTTCATTATTTTTTTTTATTTATTCTTCATTAATTCTTCATTCAACTAATTATTTAAAAATTAAATATTTTATAAAAAGAATGTTTACAAAAATTAAGATGTTCAGTTAACAAATTTCGAAACCATTCCGAAATGTTTATATGGTGTAGATAACATGTTATGCTAACTCAGAACAAAAAATAAAAAAAAAATCAGGATACGCATTTTGAGATATTTGCGAATCAAGGTCATTTTTAATTTCTTTTTATCCTTTTTTAAAAATGATTTACTTTTCCTCAACACCGTTTCGAGAAGTTTATATAAGCTTTATTATGAGATTAAGTTCATAAAAAGAGATATGATGTTTTTAAACATCATGCGTTTCATAAAAATGTCACATATATAAAATCAGATAAAACGCAAAGTACAACGAATTTGGGAAAAACTAGAAATTGACAACTTTGTAAGGCCCAAGATAATAAATACACTAAATTTTCAGAAAATCGGGAGAGATGAATCCGAAAAATTCATTTCTTGTGCCTACGATTTTCATTTTTACCCATAATATAAAAAAGTGCTTAAGATATGGGTCACAATGGGTCAATTAGAATTATTTAATCTAACAAGGAAGTTATCACGACCCGGACCCGCAGATCTTAATGAGCCTTAGGTTTGTTGTAGAGAATAAACATTTAAGTGACACAAATTTTTTTTTAGCTGCCCTATTTCATTTTTAGGAGTTAATAAGTGGGGTCATAAATTAATATTTTATGGGTTATTTGATTTATTTCGTTCTATTTAAAATAACTATACACAAATTTGGTATCAAATGAAAGCTTTTTTGAAGACACATTCAAATTATGTCTAAAGACTGTGATATATTTTTGTTATTCAAAAAAATGTGTTATGAGTAAACATTAAATATAAACATTAAATAATAGAGAGTTTTTCCCTATATACGAAATCATTTGAATTTTATCCGAATTTTCCCCACTATTTCAAATAATCCAAAAATGTGGCAACTCTGGGTCTACTATATATTCAATATGGGTATCAAAATTTTGTTGTACACGGGGTACAAATAAATCCAGTTTTCCTTTCATATCAAAATCGATATGAGTTGAACCCGACCCTTTCAGAATTTGATGAAATTTTGCATACAGCTACATTTTACCTATACAAACACAACCTTTTTGAAAAATGACGATAATATGTACTTTCAAGCTGTGCTTACTACGGAATGGCTGAACCGATTTCAAAGATCTTGGTACCATTAGAAAGGTATTTAAATCAGCAAACAGAAATCAGAAAACATACACTGGAAAAATTTTATATTGCACTGAAAAATTTTTTTTGGCAAAAATAAAACTTAAAACTAGGAAAACACTTCAAAGGCCAAGGGTTTTTTTCCAAAAAATTTTTTTTTAGAAAGGTCTATTTAATATATATAACGTATCTAAAAACTAAAATAACGTTTTTTTTAATTTGTTTTTAAATTTTTTAAGTAAATGCATCTCTTGTTAACTTCCTTATATTTTGATATCATTGTGTGACAAAAAAGAGTAAAGTAGCTATACTTTGAAAGTTATACAGTTTTTTTTGTAATTCTAATAGATTAGAACAAGAATCGTATTATCAAATTTTTCAGACACCCCCAAAATATGGACTTACCCTTGATACAGTTTTTTTTTTTTTTTATTTTTAGACCAAATAAGACATACACTTGTGCTTATATAATTAAGTCACTCTAATACTAAATATGAAACAGAAAAATTTAATTATCTGTTTTACTTTACACTTGGTTCTTTCTATGAAAAATTTGTCCCGTTATATCATAAAAAATTTCAGTGTAAAGCAAAGAGATAATTAAATTTTGCTATTTCAGATTAAATACAAGAGTGACTTAATTGTATGAGCACAAGTGTATTTTTTCCAAGCAAATTGAACAAGCATAAAAATGATAAAACTATTACAGGAACTCAAAGCTTCCATTCTTTTATACCTGTAGATGAAACTTCACTAAAAGTTAGCAAATATTCCGAAAGTCAACAGTATGAGCTGCGCAAATTTGTATATTAAATCTAAAAAAATAAAAATAAAAAAAAAAATTTCTAAGGGTAAGTCCATATTTTGGGGGTGTCTGAAAAATTTGATAATACGATTCTTGTTCTAATCTATTAGAATTACAAAAAAATCTGTATAACTTTCAAAGTATAGCTATTTTACTCTTTTTTGTCACACAATGATATCAAAATATAAGGAAGTTAACAAGAGATGCATTTACTTAAAAAAATTAAAAAAAAAAATTAAAAAAAACGCCATTTTAGTTTTTAGATATGTTATAAGAGACCTTGTAAAAAAATTTTTTTTTGGAAAAAAAACCCTTGGCCTTTGAAGTGTTTTCCTAGTTTAAAGTTTTATTTTTCAGTGGAATATAAAATTGCAGTGTATGTTTTCGAAAGCTGATTTAAATACCTTTCTAATGGTACCAAGATCTTTGAAATCGGTTCAGCCATTCCGTAGTAATCACATCTTGAAAGTACATATTATCGTCATTTTTCAAAAACTTTGATACCTTGCCACGCCCACATATTTTCAAAAATGCAATTTCTAAATATGAGGTTGTGTTTGTATAGGTAAAATGTAGCTGTACGTAAAATTTCATCAAATTCTGAGAGGGGTCGGGTTCAAAATGTGCCTTTTTTATAGGTTTTGATATTTTTTTTTTTATTTATTCATCCTTTATTTACAAGTTTATTTTCATGATATGTACATTTTGAGATCTTATCAACTAAATATATATAACAGCAAATAATATAACAGGATCAGAAGAAATTAATAATAGTATTTGATTAAATTGTTTTAAGGTAAAACAGGGGGAAAAACCTTAATATGATTGTACAAAAATTCAAATATTATTAGAAAATTTGTATGTTTATAGAAATGCTATTATCAATAATATAATTTTCAATTTGGTAATTTTCAAATATCTACACGTAACATCCATGCATTCTCTTATCATTGGATAAGAAGAATTTTCAATTTTATTAAAAAACTTATTATTTAGTCTTGTTATAAATTCAAATATTTTTTCATATTTAGTATCATTATGCAGGAGGTATGTAGGATATCTCCAATGTTTGTTGTTAATTATTTTTAAGCATTTATTTTGTATAATTTGCAAACGCTTTAAGTGACAATTTGCAGCAGTATACCAGATAGGACACGCATATGTTAGAATTGGTCTAATTATACTTTTGTAGAGGAGATTTTTGTTTTTAAAACTTAAGTAAGAGCGTCTATTTAAAAGCAGCCATAGAGCCTTCAGCGTTTTTAAAGCTTTTTGACACGTTTGGTCGATGTGATTTTTGAAGAGTAGCTTTTTGTCTAAAACAACACCGAGATATTTAACACTATCCTTGATATCAATGTTATCATTCCCAAAGAAAATTTGGCGTCTTTGTATTCTTTTAGGAGATTTATTAAACGGGAAGATTATAGCCTGGGTCTTACTGGGATTTATCTTTATTTTCCATTTGTAGAAGTATTTGTTGCAGACTAAAAGTCCTTTTTACATTTTTTTAAGGAGTGTACTAGTTAGTTTGCCTGACGTGATTAAAGCCGTGTCATCTGCATAGTACGCTGTTTCCATGTAATTTGGGACTGAGAAATCAGAAGTGTAAATAGAGTAAAGTAATGGAGATAGCACTGAACCTTGAGGTAACCCAGTTGAGATGCTTTTTGGATCTGAGTTGACGTTATTAACGGATACCATAAACTTTCTGTTAGATAGAAAATCGGAAATAAGTTTGCAAATATATTTAGGAATGTTAGCTTCTAATAGTTTATATAAAAGGCCGTTATGCCAAACGGTGTCGAAAGCTTTCTCAATATCTAACAGTATTATTCTGTAAACCGTTTGTTGCGTTTGTTTTTAATTATTTTATTTTTTATTCTATTTATTTGGTGAGTAGTACTATGTTCTTTTTTGAAGCCAAATTGTACAAATAAACAACAGAATTTTAATCAACAAATTCAAAGAGGCGAGTGTGGATGATGTTTTCAAGGAGTTTCCCTAAGTTACTTAATAAACTTATTGGCCGGTAGCTACCAGGATTATTTTTTGGTTTATTTGGTTTGTGAATGGCAATGACTTTGGCGTGTTTAAATGCGCTTGGAATATAGGTTTTGATATTAAATTCATCAAGTAGAGGCAAGATTTCATCGAAAACAAATACATTTTTAGCTCCACTTTTTAGCCCTTAAACGTGAGATTGGGCAGCTAGAAAAAATACGTGACTCTTTTTTTTGCTCCTCTACAACATAACCAAAGCTCAATAAGATCCCTTGTAAGTGTCCGGTCATTGCATAGCTCCGGAACCAGTTTTTTTTTTAATTTCCTGTAGGGTTATTAATTTTTTAATAACATTAAAAGTCATTTTATCTTTAAAAATGTAATCAACAACTTATATTTTAAAGTTTTAAAACAACCACCTTTGATATTAAAAATTTAATTATCAAACATTTATGCTGCCAAATATCTGTGCTTTGTAATTTGTTCATTCTATTTCTTCTTCCACAAATTGTATTGTAGTAACCCACACAATAATCCACTAAATTTAACATTTATTTGCTAAATCTAAAAACACTTCCGGTTTATTTGAATGATATGAATAATTTAAAAAAAAAAAAAAATGGCTACCACTACTTAAATACAGGGTAGTAGTACTTTTAAAGGGATTTTAACAAAAACTATATTTATTTGTTAACCCATATAGACGACTACGTCTTTAAATATTGTTGCTTACTGATTTTAAATGCCAAAAAAAAAATGTGAACAAAAAATAAAAGACATTGTTAAACTAAACATGGCGATGGTACATATTTAAGCCGATTGAGAGTTGTATGTAGCAAAGAATAAGACCAAAGGAGGCTAAAGCAAAAAAAAAAACAATAAAAAACAATAAAGTATACAAAATTTGCCTTTTAAATAAAATGAGCTGCTAACAGTTTTTTTATTTAAGCTCCATAAAAAATTTACATATGGAAAGGATTGCCAGAGTTTGAAAAATGTTTCACATTAAATAAAGGAAAAACATCCCATACTAATAGCAGCAAAAATTTGAGAATTTTTCTTATATCAGTTCGTTATTAAATTAACTATTAACTAACTGTTAAAGATATTTCTTATTTTGTTTCAGTATTTCTTATATATATTTACTTTGCCCATGTCGTATACTTCATATTTATTTCAAGACCATAAATAAATCATACGCCTACGTTTAATACTTAAGTTCGAAATTATTAATCATAACATATAAATATGCAATGATTAATGTGACCAACTATTTTTGATAAAAAATCGGGACTCGGCAGACTAAAAAGCGGGATTTTGAATATAAAAAGCTTTTTATCCGAAAATCCGGATTTATCAATTTGTTATTTATTAGTTAAATTCGCTTTAAAAAAACACTTTTAAGCAATCTAAAACTGACAAATTAATAACAATTTTTGTTATGTAAAATTTAATTTCCGAGCAATGAAACTTAAATATTACTTCAAAAAATGTGTGTAGTTATTATTATTTATCAAAATTTAGCATCTTAAGAAAAACCTAATCTTTATTTCAAAGAAAATTTTTTTTATATAAATAGAACATTTTTGGTCTTCAAAGTTTAGTAACGTCATGATGCTTGTTAGGAAAAGACCCTAGCCACGTGTTTGTTTACTAAGACGACAAGAATGGAGCAAAATTGATTATTAATAGGTTTTTTGTTAAAGTTCTGCCTATTATGGAGGCTCTAGCTTTTCTAAAACTTCGGGTTCTGATGAGATATTTAGCCAGATCGAAATACTAGTATCAACCTAGCTTATATGTTTGATTTGCTTTATTTTTGTAAATATACGGAGGTTGAAAGATCGTTATAAATTGAAAATAACATAAAAATAATCTCGATGTATATAAAAACAAAAAACTAATATAACTGTATGAAATTATTTGTCGATTTTACAAAATTTTCTAAAATTTTTATATGCTCTTAAAGAGTTTTTTAATATAGATCCACTTTAGAGTACATGTTCCCTAATGTGGGTCTTTTGAAAATTGTTGTGTAACTTTTTTACATTAGTAGACATAAGAAAATGATCTAAAGCCGAAAAATGCACAAGGCATTGACCTATAAGCTGATGTTTTTGGATTTGGAATATTAAACTTAGTTTAAATATATATATATTTAACTTAGCCCAAATACCAGGTGTCGGGCCCGATTAGGAAACATTCCCTTACATATTTCGGAATTAAAAAAAAAATTTCAGCATTTTTTACACGTGCTCCCTACCAAACTAACAAAAATACAAAAATTCTACAAAAAAAGACTTGTGCGTAAAAATCTGGAAAATACCAACATTTTGTACTATTTTTTTTTTTTATTTTTATACACTCAAAAAAAGAAGTTAGTAGAAAAGTTAGTAAAACATCTTGTAAATCAGGTATACTATTTTTCAGCAAATTTTTTGCTAAAATTATGTTTTAAACTAAAATTTTAGTTATACTTAGTCAGCACTTAACTGTTTTGAACTAATGTTTTACTAATATTTTACTAATGTTTTACTAATTTGTTTTGCTAAAAAAAATTGTGCTGATTAGCACATCAATAGTGTGAACGACAACCAGATTAAAAGTTATACGCAGAATGAATTAGATGTCAAGATGTAGTAGTGACAAGGAAAATTATACTAAAAAGTACAACTCTAGTAAGACACATAAAAAAAATTAACCATATAAGATTTTTGTATCTGTTTTTCATACATAAAACAAAATTGTGGATTGAAACAACTTAAATTTTGCGTTTTCACCGGCTTGTGAAAGTAATGGTCTATTGATTAAATAAAAGACAAAATAAAATATTTAAATTTTAAAAAAGATTAAATGTGTATTTGTAGTCAAATTGAGTGGCCAAGTTGATAACAAATATACAGCAGGTAGACATACTAAAGCGAAAGACAAAGATATACATACATCTTAGGTAAATTTTTATGTTTCCTTTTTCTTATTGCAAAAAAACGGATTGTATATGTTACATTTTGTTATTTTTTCGTTTCGTTTCTATAATTCTCAGCGGCATTAGCGTTCCTTTACAAGATAGCATCATTGAGACAACCATTGATGTAAGTAGTTGAAAGATAATTTTGTTTATGTTATATATGATTATTTCTATATATTTGCAGATATTACATTAATTCATGTCGTCAATTTGGGAGAATGAACATTTTTTATATTTTGTAACGTATTGTAAATTATTTTAAAAAGAATCACAAAAACATATTTTATGATTTTCAGCAAAATAAATTAACTAAAGTAAAAATTTTCTACAAATTTTTTGAGTTTTTTTCAGTCTACTAATATTCAGCAAAAATTTTATTAATGTCTAGCAAGGGTTTTTTAATTTCTAATCCACTAAGTTTCAGCAAAACTTTTGCTGAATCTACTAATTTTGTTGACATTAGCAATTTTTTTGCAAGCACCCTCCTGACTAAAATTTTGCTGACTCAGCAAATTTTTTTGCTGACTTTACTAACTTTTTTATTTGAGTGTACGTTTGTTATAAAAAGTTCTCAATAAACTTGACTAGAAATAACACTTTAAATTTAATCATCTATTTTATTAAAAATAAAGAATTAAACTGATATTTATTAATCGGCTTTGGCACAAAGAATGCATTAATGACACATTTTAGGCTTCGACACGGCACTAATCAAGAATTTTGTAATCCCTTCACTGATTCTGATAAATTTATTGCAATTAAAAACTTTTAAATTTTTTAAATATTGAACGTTTTTAAAACATTTTATCACTGTTTCTGAAAAATCTGTTAAGAAGTTCTAAAATATAAAAAGCGGGTTTTTGGTTTAAAAAGCAGGATAAATTTCAAGTCGGGATCAGAATTTAAAAAGTAGTACAATCCCGCCAAAAGCGGTGTGTTTGGTCAGGTTAGTACTGGTTCTAAAAATGATCAATAATGGAGAGAATTATAAATATGGAAAATAAATATGGCAAATCGAAATTTATCTTACTTGTCCCTAATATGTCTGCATTTTAAAATTCCCAAAAAAAAATATTCCCAACAAATGTTATTAACATTAAAAAAATCTGTCAACATTTCACCGTTAACAATTTTTTTTTTATTTAACAGATTTTATTGGCCAATTGCCATTTTTTATGAGTACTTTTTAGACAACAAAAGGCTAAAAAGTTATCTCTTTTAAATAAGGAAGGGGAATAAGGAAGAGAATGTTGAATTTTCTGGCATTCTTTGGTTGGTTAAATGCAATCAAAATACAAGTGTCATTTCCGGTTTATATTCATTTGCATTTTAGTTTTTCATACCAAATTTACATTTTTACTTTCATGCTTTTTAAGATAAAAGCGAAATAATTTTAAACTTGATATATTATGTAGGTACCACTGGCTTTATTGTTTACCCGACGAAAAAAGTTTATATAAAGCCGTATATAGCTTAATATAATTTTATCTTATTATATATGTGGCCATAAGTAACGATATATACTTACATCTAATACTTATTTTTACGAACATGTGTAATAAGGCGCTAATTTTAACATATATCATTATATCTTATGTTATATATATGTAAGTTGATCTTTTTTGTCTCGTCATATATAATTGATATAGCTTATATCAGATCACATAGACTTCCATTTATAATTATATATAAAATAGTAAAACCAAATAAATTCGATAATTTTTATATTAGAATTATATATGGCATCACATATAACTCCATATCAATATGTGTTAAAATTGAAAAAAAAACATTCGATCACTTTTGCATATGAAAGGAATTTAAAAAAAAAATTCTATCACTTTTAAATATAATTATCAGAGAAGACAAAAAAAAATTTAATGTATTTAAAGAAAGAAAAGAAAATTGTAAAGTAAAAACTTAGAAAAGCTACCATTTAAAAAAAAAAGTTCAAAGTTAGTAGAATAAATAATATTTTCTAATATGCTATATTTATCTAGTGGAATTAACTTTGTTTTCTATCAAAATAATATGTCCTCAATAAGATTGTTAAGAATAAATCGAACCTTGACTTTTATTTGGTTGAATTTATGAAAAATTTTATATTAATTAAGACTAAAATTGCCAAAAAATACACGTTTCTGATAAAAACTGAACCGAAACTGCAGTCAAAGGAAAGAAACAAAAATGTTCTTTAATACAGATTTATTTTTAAACAAAGTGTTTAAAATTACCCGCTTATTTTTAAAATTTTCTTAAAATTACGTTATAATTACAAACACTTGATGACCAAATAATTAAAACAAATACCAGAATATAAAGAAATTATGTTGAATCAATCGAAAGCTGAGACATGGATGAGTTAATCTTCTGAAGACACTTATGCGATCGGTTCAGTTGTTTAAGAAATAATTAGAAAACAAAATGACTTTATATGAAACACAGTGTAAAAGTCAAATTGCTTTATATTTAAATTGTTTTTATTATTTGGAATGTGAAACAAAATAGTATCGCGGATTTTGAATGAATTATATGAGCTTATATCAAATTGTATCAAATTATATATACATAACTTAATCAAATTAGATAGACACATTTTTCGGATCAAATTATATCAAATGATATCATATGGGATCTTATAAGATAAGGTTATGTATATAATTTTTTAGATCAGCTGATATATGATGTGATATGGAATTATGTGACTATATATACCTATATCGAATATTTTTTCATCGGGTAACAAAAAAAGAAACCTCATTTATTATTCATGAATATTTAAAATGTTTATATTTTAGGCTAACGTTAAAACGCTTTTTCCAATGAAAAGTTCAAACTTAAATGACGATACAAGGAAACACATTTAAATTCTTAGAAGTATTTAAGTGTTAAATATTAACATGCTAAGAGTTAAAACAAATAAAGAAAATCTTTTTTATGAATTTAAAATTTATCAAAAATGTTTTTGTTTTAAACGAGCTTAAGATCATTTATTTATTAATTATAATTATTTATTTCTAATATTTCGTCTCCACATTGGGTGACTTCTTCAGGGAACAATTATTACAATTTGAAAGCCAAAAAAGAGTTTTTCAATCAAACTGTAATAATTGTTCCCTGAAGAAGTCACAGAATGTGGAGACGAAATATTGGAAATAAATAATTATAATTAATAAATAAATGTTCTTAAGTTCGTTTAAATAAAAAGAATTAAATAAAAGTAGATCAAAGAAAACATAACATTTTATTAAAAATGTTTTACATTTTGTATTAAAAATACAAAAATTGTTTTTTCGGAATTTCCTAATTTTCATACATATATTTCTTTTTATTTTATTTATATTGTCATAATTGATTTTTATTTGTTGCTTTTTAAAAAGTTTGATTCTTTTTGATGATAGCCAATACAATTGTTTCATAGGCATCGCCCTAATCTTCAGTTGTCAGCAATAAGAAAACGATGATTGGCTTAACTCAAACCGAGACATTACATATAGCCAACAAAATCTACTCTATTAGAATTTTTATCAAAATACTCTATGATAATTTTATCAAATAACAAATAATAAGTCACAATTTAATCTATATTTTTGCATGTTCTAATGCGAAATTCCAATTATGTTTCAATATATTATTACGTTGTCTGCTGAAATTTTAAATAGAAAAATTACACATGAAAATATCATTTTAAAATTTTGTTAAACTCCATTACGTTAGAGATTTTAAAAATTTGTAATTGCAAACAACAAATTAAATTTTTATTACACTGTGCAACAAATTTTGGGTCATCGCAGTCAGCCTCAAAGTTCCCAATAGAAAATGAAAGTTTACTATTAGATAAACAAAACTGCAAAGTTAAATAAAATTTAATTTTTATTTCCTTTCGAAGTTGTGGTATTTTTAAACATATTTTAAAATATGAGCGAAAATAAAAACAAAATAATAATATATTTTTTGAAATGTAACTGCCCAGTCAGAAACTGAAAAAAACAAAAATTAACTGTTTACTGTAAAATTAAAGTTTTGACAGTTGTTTTTTAAAATAAGTCTCTATCTGGTCCCATTTGTCCCTCAGGAGTCCTCAAAGTTGAAAAAAACGGAAAATCCGATGCTAGGAGGGGATCTATAAAAACAATTTTTGAGTCGCAGATCACGAAAAGTACAATTGCTTCGGCAAGGAGCACGGTATAGTTAGAGCACTAATTTTACGGGGCATAACTTTTATTTGTTCACAGATTACGAAAGTAAAATTAAAATTGCTTCGGAGGAAAATGTATTATCGTATTAGCGTCTTATGCCTTTTCGCTCTACAGTCTTAATATTATGTCTGTAGTTTACGGGCAATCCTTTGATTTTTTGCCTAGAATAAAATCTGGTAACATTTTTTAGTAAAATATTAGTAAATTTACAAAAATCTTAACATATCATTAATATAAACATGGTAGAAAGGGAATCATTAAAAACATTTTTTAAAGCTGTCGTTACTAAACGAATTTTTTTTTTAAATTATTTTTTATGTTCAATCCTACAGATATTACCTTCAATTTGTATACATATCTTTTCAATTCAAAACTTTCTGCCTTTGTCGTTTACTTTATTAGCAGTCAGACTTGGGCGACGTCAATTACATTTCAAAATCGTTCACTTATGAAATTTTTCTATATCATTAATAATATCAGACCTACAATCACACTTGTGACCTTAATCGTTTCCTTAGAAAATTTGTAAAATCTTTAATACCAAACATGGGGATTAGTAACAACATCTGGGTATTTAATTACAGGGCAATTACTCAAGTACATGTAATTGAACATAAAAAAGTAATTGGCCTGTAATTAAATACACATATATTGGAATTATGTCCCATGTCTGGTATTGACAAAATGGAAAATTTCCCAAGGAAGCGTTTAAGCCCACAAGTGTGAGCGTAGGTCTGAAATTGTTAATAATATAGAAAAATTTCACAAGTAAACGATTTTGACATGTAATTGACGTCGCCCAAGTCTGTTAGCAGTCGTTTTTGCATTAGTCTATATATGCTGCTAAAAATTTAATTTAACTTAAAAAACTACATTCCTAAGCTTTTAATTCTAAGCAATTAAATGAAACTTGAGAATATAATTTTCTGCTTGACAGAAACATAATAGTATTTTAAGACTACAGGTACTTTTTCAATTTCATTCTTATTGCAGTAGGAATATAAGAAGCAATAGAACAAATATATATGAGCTACTTAAACGCAATATTGTTACACTCATAGAAAAAACCTGTAAAAATAGCAAAAAAGCTACTAAAAATTAGTTAAAAATGTTCTTGCAAAAAAAAAACTGCTAAAATTAGCAAATTTTTTTTATTATTTGTGATATAAGAATAGCAAAAATAAATCTGTTGAATTTAGAAATGCTGAGGTTAAGAAGAAGAATAAACGTGTTTCTCTAAAAATTATAAACCCTATTAATTTTTAATCAGACTAGACTGGTTTCCGCCTTTTTTATGGACAGGCGTCATCAGTAATTTTTCATTTAAATTGTATTATTATTTGTGTCTTATAATTGTCAGATTGTCTCTATATGTAAGAATCAAACCTGAGCTCTTCTTACATTACAAACGTAACAATACCAAGTCATGACCGTTTTGCGATCACACCCAAGTATGGCCTCGAATGTAATGCAGCTAAATTGCAGTTTTCTTTCCTATTAGCTTTTCTGTTATTGTATATTATACTCAGAAGTGACAACACTAACACTAACAAACACAAATATTCTATTTTTTGCATTTTTGTTTATTTTTCTAATCTCCTCCGTCTCTATTTCACAACGGCAACAGATTGACGTATGGTTTTTACGTTCAGTGTTGACAGCTTGGCGTTTTAAGTTGAGACATCGCCACAGGGCAATATTTAGTTATATTTGGCCTAAAGTTTAGTTAATGGAAAGTAACAAAATAATCTGCTAAAATCAACAAAAACATTTACTAAATATTAGTAGACAAAAAAATCATTAAAAAATGTTAAATTTTTTTTCATGCAAATAAAAGTCTGCCCTTATGAAATCTGTTGATTTATGTTGATTTTAGCAAAATAAACATTCTACTATATTTGTGGTAAATATAGCAAAAATGTTGTTAATATTGCAGTTTTTGTTTGCTATTGTGAGTCTCCAAATATTTCGTAAAAGTTTTTCCCAATTTTACAGGGTGAAATGCTATTTTCAAGTACCTAAAATTCACATCGAGTATACTTAAAATTTTGTAAAGTTAACAGATTTGTTTTTGCTATTCTTATTTTATTAATATTTAGCAAAAAAATATATGCTAAATTTAGCAGGTTTTTTTTCTGCAAGAGCATTTATGACAAATTTTTAGTAGCTTTTTCTGCTTTTTCTTATTACAGGTTTATTTCTTTGAGTGTAGGCAATAAAACATTAAAATATATATTTTTTTTATTTTATGTTTCTTCATTCACAATTTTTCTTTAAACTTTCAAGATTTCAATGTATATTGTTACTTTAAACTCTGTGAATAGTTTTTAGATTAGAATTTAGTGTATGTTTTGTGTAATACAAGATTAGTAAATTACTGTAGTTTTTATTCAGCCTGAAAGTAGGCTTTAACTTGTGAATTCAAGTTGTACAGTGAACATCAATAAAAAGTTTATAGTAAAGTGTTTCCATGCAGAAATGCAAACCCCAAAAAAATACAAAAATTATTTTTAATAAAAATGTTTCCTATAATCTGTTTGCAAATTGCAACGTTTTTACTAATTTTCGTTGCTGATTTTATCAACATATTTTACTAATATTTTAAGCCCTAGTTGCTAAAATTAGCCAACATTTTTACTTATTTTTTTCTTCATAGTTAAGAGCAAAGATTTTTTCATGTTCAACATTTTAATAATCAAAAACATAAAGAAAATGCAAAAATATTATTTTTAGTAAAAAATTAGCTGAATTAAGCAATTCGATTTAAATTAAGGGGCTACTAATATTTTTCAAAATTTTGGTATAGTGTTAACAAATAAATTAGCAACATATTTTTAAATACATTTTAGAGGGCGTGTCACCTCTCATAAAACTCAAAATATATACCCCAAAACTTGACTCGGTAGTTGCAACCGTATTTGTTGACAATCGAGTATTTCGGTTGTGGAGACCGAATTTTTTGATTGTGAAAACAGTCATTAAATTGAAACAACATAAATTCTGTTACGATAATAGAATTTCGATGGAGTTAATAGAAATTCGTCGATAACTACCAAAAAATTCGATAGCTACAAATACGGTTTTTACTACCGGTTCCGTTTTCTGGGTGTTCAAATACTCTAACTTGTTTCTGGTTAACCGCATACGCACAAAATTTAGCACCACGTTTTACAGTAATATCTTTAAGAAATGTATTATAGATGGGCGGGATAGGACGAAGGGCTGGTATGCTTCCCAACCAACCCAAAATTTAAAAATGCTTAAACCCGCCACTATTAGCCGTCTTAAATAAAAAATCTGGCACTAACAAGGGAATACCCCCAACACTTACATTTTTTTTGACAAACCCTTATTTTTTTATACTTTTTATATGGAAGCATGTCTCAAATTTACGAAATAAATACTGAAATGTATACAGGTTTGACCTAATAAGGATTATCATTAGTGAATTTTGTCGTGATACCAGTATACATCTGCATGTAAAGTACCCTAAAATTAGTACATTTTTTACAACAACAACATTGACGCGAAATTTTACAAAAACAACCTATCGACGGATGCGTCTCTAAAATCTCTTTCCATACAAAATAATTTTTGTATTTTTTTTGTGGTTTGCATTTCTGCATGGAAACACTTTACTATAAACTTTTTATTGATGTTCACTGTACAACTTGAATTCACAAGTTAAAGCCTACTTTCAGGCTGAATAAAAACTACAGTAATTTACTAATCTTGTATTACACAAAACATACACTAAATTCTAATCTAAAAACTATTCACAGAGTTTAAAGTAACAATATACATTGAAATCTTGAAAGTTTAAAGAAAAATTGTGAATGAAGAAACATAAAATAAAAAAAATATATATTTTAATGTTTTATTGCCTACACTCAAAGAAATAAACCTGTAATAAGAAAAAGCTACTAAAAATTTGTCATAAATGCTCTTGCAGAAAAAAAACCTGCTAAATTTAGCATATATTTTTTTGCTAAATATTAATAAAATAAGAATAGCAAAAACAAATCTGTTAACTTTACAAAATTTTAAGTATACTCGATGTGAATTTTAGTTACTTATGGTTCCTTAAGAAAAATTACCAAAAAAAAAAATGCAAAAAAAGAAAAAAATTGGTAGTTTTTGATCGACAAAACCTTCGAGATGGCACATAAAAAATCCTTATATCCGCGTTTCATTCAAATCGGTAATAGAATAAGGGAGCTTGGTATTTCCCGTACAACCTTAAACATAAAAATTCTTTAACTTGACTCCTGTTAACCACAGTTTAAGTACAGTATTTTTGGTTACTAATTTTTTGAAATGACTGTCTATTTTTCTCATAGAAAAATTACTACAATAGCAGTTAAAATAACTACTACTGTTTACTACCCGAATGACCTGCTTGTAGACACTGTAACAATATTCTGAGTGTACTAACACTTTGCTATTAATTAATGTCAATTTCACCTATAACTAAGCAATTTTGCAACATTCTCTTGGTCAAACTATCAATGTTCGTGCATACTTGTGGGTAAATAAGTAGGTGTACTTGTTACTGTTTTAATATATAACAGTGGTGGGCACGTAAGTGGCTTGAAGGGCCAAATTTGGGATTTTACAATCTTACGGAGCGCCGAACTATGTTAAACTAACTAAAGAGTTTATATATTTGTTAATTTAATTTGTTACTGATTTAATGTATTTTTAATTAAAAATTTTTTTGATTTACTTTTTTATTTATTGAGTGTATAAATTAAAAATGGGGGATTAGGAACAGATGGCGTATCCTTTACACATGGTTTGTATCTGTAATAACTTATATGGCATTTTGAATTTTTAACAGCTGTCATTTATTATCACTTAATCATTGAACGAAATAGTGTTAACAACAAAGTTTTTTTTTTTTTTGCTTCGAAAGTGTCGATTTTTGTGCTAACAAAGCATCATTTTCGGGAAGTTTTGCAATTTGAACAAAAGTGCAGCTGAAGCACATCGATTGCTCACCGAAACTTATCCCGAATATGTTCCATCGATTGCAACGTACGATTTTGACACGAAATTCATTCGGGTGCCGCATTTGAACATGTCTGTAATATACATTCGAACTAGGGTTAAAAACTGTCAATTAGTACGATTAGTTTTTGGGTAAAATTTAATTGGCATATTCACATGACGCATTCACGCATGTATTCACTTAAAATAAACATACCATATTCGCTTTATGCTGCACATAACATGCAAAAGCCTCAACTATTCCAATCAAAAACTATGAGAGCATATTTGTAGATACAATGTTAGCAATAATTATACTGCAGGATATGTTCATAAGGAACATTTTCAAAAAGTTCATAAAAAACAGAAGGTCAAGAACGGTTAAAGCTACTAAAAATTAGTTAAAAATGACGTTGTAGAAAAAACTGCTAAAATTAATAACTAATATTAGTAAGATAATAACAAAATTTGTTAAATCAACAAATATTTAGTTATAGTTGAGCTAAATTTTAGTTAATTGAAATTAACAATCGTATAAAAAAAATATACCTTTTCAGATCTAGCTACATATGATTTAATCTAATTAGATATGATTAAATATAATTGGATTTTGCGCCAGATCTGATCAAATATGCCCAGATTTGATCATCTCTGATTAGATCTTGTCATATATGCTATGATATCTATTTAGATCTGGTAAATGAGATTTAACTAGATCTGGCCAAAATCAGCAAAAAATTTTCTAAATATTTTAAAAATGCAAAGAGTATATACTTCATAGAGAAACTGTGCTACTCACATTAAACCCACTATTTATAAAAAAAAACGTGACCAAAGAAATAAAGAAAGGGTCGAGCGAATCAGATATGGATTAAAAACTTTAAACTCGTTTTCTGTAAATTCGTATTTTTTGAGTTATGTCAGTCTTGCTGAGATATGAGCGATATGATATCATGTTAAACATTTTCGACAAAAATAGTTTTATATATGAATTTACATAGTTATGTAAGGTTAAATACACTGACAGCCAAAATCATATACACTGACAGCCAAAATCATAAATAATTTTATATATGAATTTACATAGTTATGTAAGGTTAAATACACTGACAGCCAAAATCATATAAGTGTGTGTAAAATAATGTATTATTATACAAACGTTTTTACTGATTTGTTAAATTTTTTATAAATCCTGATTAATCCGCAGAACAAAATAACAAACAAAAAAATTTAATTTGTGTACATTTTTACTTTGGTGCCTTTGAAAGGGCTCAGTTTTGGACAAAGGGATTGTGAAATCTTTTCAGATATGAGCAGATCTGGCATCAGATATGATCTAGTATGACCAGATCTGTTCATATCTGGCCACGAAAATTATACAATTTCCCAGATCCCACCTGATCAGATCTGAGCAAAAAGTGTATCTCAAATGCCATATCTGGCACCAGATCTAATTATATTCAATCATATCTAATTATATTTAATCATATCTAGTTAGATCTGATCTGATCAGATCTAATCTTTTTTACTAGGGATTCTGAAATCACCAATCCTTCAATTTTTTAAATAAAAGTTTCTATTGATTTTAGCGAAATATACTGTTATTTGCATTCTACTAAATTTTATGTAAATATAGCAAAAACTTTGTTGATTTTACAGTTTTTGTTTGATATTTTTAGTCTACAAATATTTAGTAACACATTTTGTTAATTTTCTAATTTTTTTTCGTTTTTTTTTCTTTTATTAATATTTAGCAAAAAAAAATTTGCTAATCTTAGCAACGTAATTTTTCACTAATTGTTTGTAGCCTTTTCTGCTATTTTTTCTCGTTTAATTCTTTTTTTCAGGTTTATTTCTATTGAACTAAAATATATTCCCCAATATCTACAAGACATTTCTTACAACTGTTCCTTTTTCAAATTAATCGTAGTATACTCTAGAACATCACACATGCATTTGAGCAACAATTATTGTACTAAATATTCAAATAGTTTCTCATATTGTTAAACACAATAATAATTTCAAAAATCATGTTTTCGTATGCTCTCTAATGTTTACACGCAAATTCTTACGTACATAAAAACATTAGACAAACTCTTATTTGTAGACTCTAAAGTCCGATATTACCAGTCAAATCTACACAGAAAAAACTAAAATCGAGTTTTAACTAAAATATTTGTAAATACAATTAAAAGTTTAATTGATTGCGGCAATATTAATAAATTGTAGTATAAATTAAAATTTTAATCATATCTATTAAAAATTTAATTAAATGTTGTTTTTATTTTCTAACAAAATCAGTTGCTTAAAATTGGGGCAAATTTGTCAAAATTTTAAAAAAATTGCTAAAATTTAAAAAAGCGTTAAAATTTGAAAAAATCGCTTAAATTCAAAAAATAATTTCAAAATTCTAGACAATCGCAAAAATTGAAAAAATAACAAAAATTTAAAAAAATTAAAAAAAAATATTTATAAGAGTTGAAAAATCGCCAAATAAAAAAAAAAAAACAGAAAATAAAATTTTACCCGTTTTGTGACGTGTAGGTAGTGTGTCTAAAAATAGATTTTAAAACAAGTTAAAACATTCAGAATTTAAAATAATACTCTAGGCGTTAGTAGGGCTCGATCTTCTTACAAGGCAGTGACTTGTCTTTCGTAGGACATTTTATATAAAAGGGCCTGGTCAATTTAACAATTTAATTAAAAACAATCTTCTAGCCGTCAGTAAGACTCGATCGCAGAAATTTTTGCGTACGAGACAAACGCTCTCTTCTCTAAGCTAATATGGCTTCTCAATACTGGCTGGCAAAGAAAGCAGTTATATTTTTTGCGTGTGTGTTAGAAAACAAACTAAAAACGAAAGAAACACTACAAGAACATAAAGATACAAATGTAAATCAAAAAGCTCCTCAAACACAAAATATAGTGATGTGCAATGGAATGCAATCGGTTGACCTGTCACGGGATAGGTCTTTTGATATCCATTAACTAATTTGTTTGCTGATATGTAAAACTACTACACAAAAAGTAAATCGAAATATTAAATTATTTTTAAGTTAAGAACACACAATTAAAATGCTTTTTTTAATTATGTGTGACAAGTTCTAGTTTTAATGAGTGACGAGATAGGTCATTTGTGGGAAATTTACTCCTAATTGCCCACAGTAAATGACGCATTATTGATCTTGTGTCTTCCGATTTCAATTAAATTTTCGATTCAGAAACTCTATGGAGCCACGTAAAGACTAGCGTTTTTAGCTTTTTAAATTTCGATAAATCCACGGTGTTATGAGCGATTTAGTTTTATTTAAAAATGAGAAATATGAAAAAATGTGTAAGAGAGTTGTCAAATATTCGACCTATTTGAAAAACAGGGTTTTATATACTTAAAAAAACCGAATTTTTTGAAAACTTGTTTTCGGGTTTTAAAGTAAAACCCGGTTCGAATAACCAGGTATTTCTTATTTTAACACTTCGTATAGCTGATATCTAAAATTGTATGGACAAATTTTCAAAAATAACTAAGAATTTAAATGTTGACATACGACCATAAAACTGAACGGATATCCTTTCTAAGATCATTTTTAGTTATTTTTTAAATAATAATTTTTAAATAGAATTCTTAGGAAAATCTAAAAGTTATTTAGCTGAAATGGTGCACCAAGAGGGTTTGGGGCTGAATGTTTATAAAAATTAGCACAAAAACTAAAACTTAAAAATGGCGGATCCACTATGGCAGCAAAATTTTTCAAAATGGCATCGATTTGGCAAAAAATTGGTTTTCAGGTATTTATAAGAATATTTAATTTGATTCTATATTTAGAATTTTAGTATTCAAAATGGCGGACCAAACACCTCACCCAAAGTAACTATTTAGCCAAAAGTACACAACACGATCAGTTTAAGAATTTTATCACATATTTGGATTCAAAGTTTCTTAAAACAATTAAGTAGAATTTCAATATTAACATTTCGCGACCATTTAATTCCGCCATCTTATGTATTAAGTAAGCTCATGAATATTTTGAGAAACTTCGTAATATAGTCGAAAAAATTGTATTTAAGAATTACAAGGACTGCAGAATCTGAATCAGATAAAAATTTTATTCGCCATATTTAAGCCGCCATTTAGTTTTTTAATTTGCATCACGATCTTAAATGTATAATTTTATACAATTTTAAACTGTTAAGATAGTTAACAAAACTTTTACAAAATGTATATTTTTACAAATTACTAAAAAATAAAAAATTATAATAATCATCTTCGCTATTAATGCCCATAAAATCGCCATTTCAAAATTCCGCACAATTTGGGCCGGTTTTTTCAAAATATGAAATTCTAATCTTTATATTTGCAATTGCATATTGTTTATATCGTGCGGTTCAACGTGGTGCAACTCTTCGAAAATACGTAAATAGCAAATTTAGATTTTTTCTACTACAATGTCCCAAATTTTTACTTAAATATTTTTATTTATCCAGTTTTTTTGGTAATTATCATAGCTCCAGCATAAGATTCAATTTGACGTAAAGAAAATTTGAATTATTGCAAAATTAGTTCAGAATTTGAGACGCCGTCAATTGAACAGTAGTCAGTTGTGACCAAGAAAATATTACTGAAACTGCTTCAATAAATACCAAACACACTGGCATTATTGATTTTAGCCAATTCCAAAAAACAACTTTTGGAAAAAAACGGCTCTGGCCCTCTGTGCAGTGGGATGAAGGGTATACAAATACACTCAGGGAATTTGTGCTTTAAAAATATGTAGTTGTTTAGGTTGTCATACAATTTTTTATTTTTAATGTAAATGTCAGTCATTTGTAGAACAAACTAAATTTTTTACTAACCTTGTAGTTCATTTAAAAAAACAAACCACATCAAATGACTGTTTTATGATTTTACATACTTTTTTTACAGTTGTTTTTTGTTATTTAAAAAAATAAAAAAAATAAATGTTTGTTTATTTTTTACTACCATGTGGTTCATTTTTATTACAATTGTTTGTCATTTTTTGAACATTACGAAACAAATGACAATGTTAGTTGAATTTACTGTAATGTAAGTCGTCCTTTCTATAAATGAAATCTCATTTGTTTTCAACTACATTTGCATAGTACATAGTATTCTAAGTGTAACAATATTCAATTACAAACATAAATAAAAACGAATAATAAATGTCATTCTACTAAATTTATACAAACCAGCACAACCGACAGTCATATCTCAATAAAATGTTTGGTTTTGCTAGTATCTCTGCACTTTTATATATATATGTATACACTGAGAGAATTATCGTCATGGTCTATATGAATTTTTACATTAAATCAATGACGATGCACATTATTAACTCATGCATTGAGACTTTTCATAACGTTATTTCATAAAATTTAAGGAAAATATAATTTTATATATCAAAAGTTTTGTACACTCAATAACGAAGTTTCTTTAAAAAACTTATTTTTCATTGATTTAATAAATCTATGGTTTACTTTATAAAAAAAAAAAAACGTTGTACTAGTTTAATAACAAATTTCATTGTTTTTCATCCAATAAAATTCTCTCTGTGTAATAGTGTAATTTGTATTCAAAATTGTTACAAAGTTTTGACATTTCATAGACAGTTTTGTGAATGGCTAAACGTGAATTGTAATATAATTACGCGTAGTGCAATTGTATAAGTATGCGGTTAAAAATGCTGGAGAGGTGCAGTGATATTCAAGGAGTCAAGTGTTAATGGAGGATGATTTCGAATTGATATAAATGTAAACAATGTTATATGAATTAACCCGTATTAGCCCTGGGGGATTTTTCAAATAGTAACATGCCAAATAGGATTTAAAGACTGTTTTCTTAAATAGCAAAAATTAAAAAATAATTTAATGCTTTAAAAATGTAGTTGTTTGGGTTGTAATACAGTTTCTTTATTTTTAATGTAAATGTCAGTCATTTGTAGAACAAATTTAATTTTTTACTAACCTTGTAGTTCAGTTAAAAAACAAACCACATCAAATTACTGTTTTATGATTTTACATTAACTTTTTGCAGTCGTTTTCTGCTATTTAAAAAAATAAATGTTTCTGTATATTTTACTAACATGTAGTTCATTTTCACTATAATTGTTAGTAATTTTTTGAACATTAAAAAACAAATGACAATGTTAGTTGAATTTACTGAAATGTAAGTGGTTTTTTCTTTAAGTGAAATTTCATTTGTTTTTAACTACATTTGCAGTGGTCTTTACATACATAGTATTCTAAGTCTAATTTTGTTTCTTGGGAACATTTTTTGATAGATTTTTTTTTTGCACATGTTAACTATGGACGTGTCTGAGTTAATCAGAGTTTTTGGGGACGTCTTTTTGTACTAGTTTTAACTCATTATTAAAACAGTGTTCCTTTTTCGGCCCAAACCTTTTAAACTACCATATTTTTTTTACTGGATACAGATCATTAAGTGATTTAAGAACTTTTAAATTACTCAACACCTAGAATACAATTAGGAATACATTTTTTTGAAGATTGTTAGCCAGAGTTGCCACATAATTATTTGGAAAAATCAAGTTTTGACCTTTTTTGATGGAACCTTTTTTAAAAATAATTTAAAAATTTAATCTTTTATATTTTTGATTGTAATGTTGATGAGAAAATTAGAAAATATATTTATTTGTTAAAAGTTAGTTTAATTAAACAAAGTCTAAAATATTCCAAAATTTATTTTGTTTTCACTCAAAACAAAAATAATAATGTCAGTGCTGCAATATGAAAATTTAAAAAAATTATAAAAAAACATTATATTTAAAAAATCAAGAATTAGCATAAAACGAGGTTTGAGTGTATATAGAATTAAATATGTACTTAGACACAAATAATTGTTTTAAAAATTATGTAAACTTTTTTAACAGCAACAATTTATTTTTCTGTCCATTGTGCAATGGGTTGACCACTGAAAAGTAAGTGCATTTTTTATTTAATATTTCAAAGTTAAATTCACAAAAACTAAAAATTCTCTACTGTTGATATTTTTGGCTATTTTTTTTCATATAAATTCACAAAAAATTACAAACAAAACTAGAACTATGTTTGTTAATTTTGTTATAACGCTAAAATTAACAAAAAACTAGTTGTGAACATGGTTTAGTTTTTTTTTTCCGGCAAGTGTTGAAAAGTTTGTAAACATAATATTTTACAACAATATTTTGTACTTTTTTATGCCATTATTTTTATGCCATATCGTCAGCT
This sequence comes from Delia radicum, assembly GCA_021234595.1. Classification (NCBI taxonomy): domain Eukaryota; kingdom Metazoa; phylum Arthropoda; class Insecta; order Diptera; family Anthomyiidae; genus Delia; species Delia radicum. The sequence goes on from CM037851.1 coordinate 15,961,468, forward strand.
AAAATGCAGAACAGAGTTTCTACATATTTCTAAACATGGTTTTTATTGATGATTATTCTTAATTTAGCTAAACTTCATGCCTACACTCAAAAAAAAAAAAAAGGTAGTAAAGTCAGCAAAACATTTTGCTGAGTCAGCAAAATTTTAGTCCGGACGGTGCTTGCAAAAAAATGCTAATGTCAGCATAATCTTTTGCTAAAAATCAGCGAGCTGATCTTTAGCAACAAAATTAGTAGATTCAGCAAAAGTTTCACTAACACTTAGTTGATCAATAATTAAAAAGTCATTATCTTTCAACTACTTACTTTAATGGTTGTCCAAATGATGGCATCTCTTAAAATAAGACAAATGCCGTAGATAACTCTAGAAACGAAAAGAAAATAACAAATTATGACATATAAAAACATTTGTTTTTTGCAATAAGCAAAATGAAACATAAATAATTACCTAAGATGTGTGTCCTTGTCTTTCGCTTGAGTCTGTTTACCTGAAAGTATATTTATTTGCAATTTTAACACACTGCATTATTAATCACTATAAACTTTTAGTTAACAAATACACATGTAATCTTTATTAAATTTAAATATTTTTTAGTAACATAAATTAGCAAAACATTAGTAAAAGATTAGTAAAAGACTAGTTCAATTTTACAAAAAAATATCTGAAAAATATTATACTTGATTTACAAGACGTTTTACTGGCTTTTGCCACTAACTTTTTTTTTTAATTGTGTACACCAAATTTTAATCTTCCACTATAAAATTAATGGTTTTAAAATTTAAATTTGAAATGTTTTTTGTGTTTCACATTTTTTGGTTATCCTGAAAAAAGTTTAACAGTGCTTAAGTTTGAACATTTAAAATTGTTAAGAAATATCGTCCAAATGTTTACGTCTCTTTGTAATTAGCTGATAATTTGTTTATACAATTTTGATTAGTTTTTCCTTATTTTCGCAATTTTCTCCTACTGTAAATAGAAACATATGAGGCTTTTCAAGACATCTTTCCAATTAAACAAGAGTTATATTGTTTCAATGTCAATTTATATTTCTATATGATAAGGAATGTGCGCTAATGACATCCAACATGAGATTTTTGGGCTTTATAAAAAGCTAAGTGGAACATTCCAAATCCAAATTTATCAGCTTTACTGAGTGTATTAATAATACTTCACGAAAAAAATAGCAAACCTTTTTAAATTAGCTTCAATTGTTTAGTCGTGAAAAATCTTTAAAGTTTGAAATTTAAAAAAATTATAAAAAACGAGCTTAAGTCCTTTATTTATTTATAAATTATAATTATTTACAATATTTCGTCTCCACTTTGGGTAACTTATTCAGGGAACAATTATTATAATTTGATTGATAAAATGTTGTTCTAACAATAAATAAACTAATAAAAACAACAATATAGCGCATCATAATGTGAAAATTACATGTGAAAAAGAGATAACAATGGGATTAAAAAGAGGAAGTATTCTCGTTGGAAAATAAATTGTTCATAGGTTGAGTTAACTCTGTCTCTTCTGATTAAAACATGGATGGTAATAGATTCGATGCGGGTATCGGTAACGCTATTTTCGTTTATTTCTGTAACGGTATTTTAAAGGTTTTGAATCGGAAACTGTGTTTTAACTGCAATACCTGCCATCTCTGGATATAAACAATACATTGGGAATTGGATTGACAAAACTCCACTTAGTCACACTCATCGCTATATCGACCGTGGCTCAACTAGCTAAGAGGTGATGATACGAGTCCATAGGTTGATGTATGGCTGTGGGGTTTGACACTTCGACACAAAGAAATAAGTTTTATATGACGGTTACAAACACTTTACCCCAAATTAAAAAAGATTTTTTTTGTTTGAGTTCAGCTTTTAATATCTTAACGCCTGTAAATGATATTTAAACGATTTTTGCAAACATTAAAGTTCTAAATATACGTAATTCAAAAAAAATAACATCAATTAAAAAAAGTAATTAGAATATGGCTATTTTTGGGATCAAAAACTTTTATTTTCAAAATTTGTAATATTTCACAAAATCATCTGTTCTGACTTTAATTATTAGCCGTAAGTCAAGATATTCCTATTACATATTATAAGGACTTTGATTAATAATTTGAAATCTAAAAAAGTTCTGAAATCAGGCTAAAATTTTGTTTAATACACTATCAAAATCATTTTTTTGTCAAAAGTTTGTGATTTTCGATCAATGCCTGGCGTAGCGTGCATGTCCAAAAACTTGTTAAACTACATTTACAGCTTTTATCAGAGCCCTATTATTCAAAAAATATTAAAGTTTAACGAAAATTAGAAAGTAAAGTTTCAAGAAAATTGTAAAGAAAAATAAATAACTGAAATTATCGGGAGTTCCCAGGCTAAATATTTTAAAAGAGGTTGCGAAAAAGGAAGATGTCCTATCAATAAAAACAGAAATTGATGAATTGAAGGAGGAGAATAGACAACTTAGAAAGGAAGTAAATATACTGTCTTCTCGTATTGAGCAAATTGATCGTAGGTCTCGTTCGGCAAATATTGTTGTCCGAGGACTGGTAAGTCCCAATCCTGCTGCCGCTAAATTGGATTTTAATGATTTATGCACTAATAAACTTGGGGTTAATGCAAATGTAGTAACTGTTCGTGCTCTACCAACTCAAAACACATTTTTATTCACACTAGAAACATATTTACAAGCCGTTAATGTCGTAGCTGCCAAAGAAAAGTTGAAAGGAGATCCGATTTTTATTCAAAAAGATTATACAAAGGATGAGCTAAATATTCGATACAATTTAAGACAATTGAATAAAACTATAAATAAATCCAACACGAATATAAAGGTGAGACTTGGAGAATTTTGTACTTATATTAATAATAAAAAATACACCTGGATGTTGGGAAAAGTTGTAGCCTATTCAAATGATGATGCTGAATTTTTGAAAAGCTTACTTATGAAAGCCAATTACCCCGTTGATGTCACAGTAAAGGATAGTAAAGCTGAAAAGTCAAATAACATACATTCAAATACACAATAGCAAAACAATTTATGCCATGTCCTAGCTTACAATGTTGCTAATCTCGCTAGTAGTCTTAATTTTGGAAATTTTATATCGTATATTAATAAATTTGATATCTTTTTCTTATTTGAAACTCATGTTTTGGCTAATAAACAAAAATACTTTTCTAACTTTTTACAAAATTACAATTTACACTGGATTGATGCTAATAAAAATAATAATGCTGGTCGTGCTAGCGGTGGGGGTTTGTATGGTTACAAAAAAGAGCTGAAAAAAACATTATAATCTGAATTTTATGAATCTTGCTGGGGGTAATGTTGTACTAACTACGAAAATAGATAATAATCTCTTTTACTTTATACCTCGATATATAAATTGCACTAACTGGAATGCTGATTTTAAATCCTTTGAAACTTTTTTGAACGAACTTTGTCCTACTAATTTCTGCATTCTTGGTGATTTAAATGCTCGCATCGGCAATGAACAACAAATATTAGATCCAAATCTATTAACTGACTTACCACACATTAACAAAGTCAGATGTTCTAAAGATAAGGTGATCAATGCTAATGGTAAAAGATTAATGGAGTTAGTTGAAAACTTAGGAGGCATAGTGCTGAATGGCAGAATTGATGGTGATGATCAAGGCGATTTAAGTTTTTATGGAGGTAGAGGTAGTTCATTAATTGATTACTGTATCTGCTCTCACAGTTTCCTGGTGTTCGTTGAGTCATTTAAAATAGCTTGTAAAATAGTAACAAGGGCATATGGCCCTTGTTTTAAAAGTTAGCGCTCCTGCATACGACAATAGTGACTTAAAATCTGATTTACGTCCACAAAATTTACGCTGGAATACAAAGTTTGCTGCCAAATATGTTGATAATCTAAAACAACTTTCTTGCTCTCTCCCTTTGAATCTAAATAATTCAGTGGATGCCTTGGTCCTAGATATAAAAAACAAAATTTTGAATGCTAACGTAAAAAACAAACCTAAATTCTATTTTGAGCCCAAACAAAAGTGGTTCAATTGGAAATGTGCCCGTCATCGCAAATCAATGCTGAAGAAACTTAAAAAGTACCGAAAAAACCATACAAACTCAAACAAACTAAAGTATAAGTCAGCCAAAATCAAGTATTTGAATGTGTGTCAAAGAAGTAAACTTCAATACTACAATTCTAATTTAGAACAATTGAACAAAATAAGGTGCAGCAAAGATTGGTGGAAGTTGTCCAATGATTTAAAATCCCGTTCTCATTCTACCCGTGGTAATTTAAGTGCCGATGATTTTTTACAACATTTTAGTGGTATTCTGCAAAATCCAAATCCCATATGTACGTTTGACTGGTGCTTGCCTTACAACATAGATGCCTTTCTTGATTCTCCAGTTGAATTATGTGAGCTTGTTTCTGTTTTAAAGTGCCTAAAGGACAACAAATCGCCTGGACAGGATGGTATCAGCTACGAGTTTTTTAAACATGCTCCAGTTGACTTTGTCAGGGAGATGTTATCTGTCTTGAACATAATATTTCTTAAGGAGAATATACCAGCTAGTTTCAAAACTGCAATTCTTATTCCTCTACTAAAAAAGGAGATCCAAACTGCTCTTCCAATTATCGCGGCCTGTCTTTAATTGATACATTTTGTAAAATTTTTAATAATATCCTTCTGAATCGTATAACTGACTGGATCAACAAGAATAACATTTTAAATGAATATCAAGCAGGATTCAGAAAACACTATTCAACTGTAGATAATGTTTTTAATCTCATTAATATAATTCATTTAAACATGCTGAATGGCAAAAACACATATGCTTTCTTCGTCGATTTTTCTTGTGCTTTTGATATGATTCCCAGGAATTCCTTGTTCTATAAACTTTCATCAATGGGATTGTCATCTAAAAGAATACGTATACTCCAAAACTCATATGAAAACACTTCCAGCCAAATATTTTACGGAAACTCCTACTCCGATCCATTTAATGTAAATCTTGGTGTCAAACAAGGATGTATTTTAAGCCCAGTTTTATTTGCCTTATACCTGAACGACTTAGCCGATACTTTGCCTGGTGGAGTAACTGTAGATAATATCACAGTCAAAATTCTACTTTATGCTGACGACATTGTCTTGCTGTCCGACTCGCCCAGTGGCCTTCAAACCATGATAGATTCTCTCCTTACGTACAGTAACCTGTGGCATTTAAAAGTCAACCTTACTAAATCTAAAGTTTTAGTTTTTCGGAGCGGAACAAGAATATCAAAAAACTTAAAGTGGAATTATGGAGAAGATGAAATTGAAATTGTAAACTCATACAAATATCTTGGTATGGATTTGTGCTATAATTTGTCTTTTAACAAACATTTAGAAAACAAACTAACAACATCAAAAATGGCGATTTCTTCTACTTGGTCTAAATATATAAACCATCCTAAAATTTATAATAAAAATAAATTAAAAATCTTCATTGCTGCTTCTCGCTCAATAATGTTCTACGGTGCCCAAATATGGGGTTATAAAAAATATGATGTAGTTGAAAAATTATTACGATTTTTTATTAAAAAGATGTTATTTTTGCCTAGCAACACTCCAAACTACATGCTTCTTCTAGAAACTGGCTTAAACTCTCTATATCTTGAAACGTTAAAATTGCATTTTGATTACATCAACAAGGTCCTTAACATGCCTTATAATAGATTGCCTCGCAAGCTTGCGGAAATAATAATTGCTAAACACACTTTTTGGGCTGAGGATTGGATTAACCTCTGTGAAAAAATTAATTTTGTTCCAGTAAATAGTTCCGTGCCACTTTGCAAACACCACAAAACAATTTTGTCTATGGTTAAAGTTTACGAAAAGGAAAATCTAATAGCCGATGCAAGAAGTTCTCAATTTCATGATCTATATCCACAGTTAAACCACTCTTTGCTACAAATTACTACCTCGAATCTTTCTTCTCGTGCTATAAGTCAATTGATTAGAGCCAGAGGAGGCCTTCTTGATATAAACGCTAGATCTTTTAGAGCTTCATCAGTCGGGTTATGCACACTTTGTAACCTTGACGCAACAGAAAACACTTTTCATCTTATTGGTATCTGCCCTATTTATAACAGTATCAGAATTCAATATTTCAACAAAAGTAATCTTAATTTAACTGAAGTCCTAAATATACTCAATGGACAAACTTATAACTTTAATACTCTTGTAAATTATTTAGATATTTGCTTAAAATACAGAAAACTAATATTGAATGAATTTGCATAGTTTCTGTTTTAAAACCGAATTAAAAAATTTAAATTACATGTATATATATAATTTTTTTTTTTTTTTTTTATAAATTTTTTTTGTAAATATGTATGAAAAAATAATTATAATGTTTTTTAAACAGCTTTTATTTTGCCAATCTGGCTAACAACTATTAAGTTATGCCACTTATAGATAACTAATTATATTTATTCTTGAATCTAATGAATTTTATTGTAAATATATTTTTATATCTATTAAATAAATAAAAAAAAATAAAATAATATTTTAAAAATCGGTTCATATTTACAAAAGTTACACGACCCAAAATGTTTTTATATACTAGGTAGTCAACTTTGACAACATCTTACACCATGTACTAAAACAGGGTGATCAATAGCAATATTACAAAAGATTAGCACCACTTTTACCATTTTCAATTTGATTCATACCGATCGGATCAGCAGTTTATAAGGCCTATATTTATTACCATTATTTTTTCTAAAAACCCCACTGTGCGACTGCTTAGTTTTTCTAGCCAAATCAACGTTATATCCTTGAACTTTTTTACTTGCTTTTTTATTATTTGCCGTCTTTTCCTAATTGTATTATCTTTCGTGGTGACCGGTATATTAAAGTCCTTTAGAATTAATATAGCTACTCCTAGGTTTCCACTAACTTAAAATTTTTCTTTTAAGGAAATTTTCTTATTTAACTTAACTAATGTAAGTGTTTAGTTTATCTTTACATCTATCAAATTATAACTAAAGGAAATACTAAACATGATTACTTTTTTTCTTTTTTTATATAAATCATCTTTATTTAACTTAACATAACATTCACTTAATGCTTGAAGTCTTTAAGGATACTCTACAAATAATTTGAATAAAGCATAAAGAAATTAGTTTAAAATTCCAGTGGGTTTTTATCTGAAAAGAAATATCCATTGCGGACAATTTTCCACTGCGAGAATTATCTGCATGATATAAAAGAAGTTTTTTTTCATTAGATCTATTAATTGTCACTGAAATTCGTCCAATACATCTTTTCATTAAACTAATGCAGTTTTTCAAAAAATTTAATGAAAAACTTCGTATTATTTATTTAAAAATTTCAAACGACTTATGAAAAAGTTTCATTAAAAATTGTTTCATTAAAACTATAAATCTTTTCAATAAGTTTAATACATTTTTAATTCACACTGTGAAGAAACCCCCATTAGTTTAGTAAAAACATTTCATTAAAACTCGTCCAAGAAATTCTCTCTGTGGAGACAAAATACACGCTTTAGTCAAAATTACTTTTGTAAAGAAGCCATGTTTGCCTTAAAACCATTTGTATTTCTAAAATTCTACTAAAGTTTTTCTTTATTTAAATTTGTCTTAGTATTAAATCTTTTACATCAAAGTTTCTATTTATTCACATGGCTAAACACGTATACATCTTAAGAAGGAAAAAAAAACTATAAAAACTAAACATAACTACCCAGGTAGAAATTGTTAACCGTATCAAACAAATAGTACTGGCAAACCACTGCAATTTTTGTAAAAGAAATATACAACTAATATTGTACTAGGAAAACACTATTTTGTTTGCAAATCATGTGCTTTGTACCCGCAAAATTTTTTAACAATATTGTTTTTAAAAATATTACAAACAGTTCTAACCATTTTTATTTTAATTTATTTAATATAAACTATTTTAAAAGCCCCAAATTTTTTGAATTACCAACGTTATGGCAACGGTGACAAGTTTGCTTAAACCAACGGTTGGCCATTTTTATCAAACGGGTAACCGGACAATGATGTCAAGATTGTTAATCCCATGTTTTGACAACGCATAACTCTGTGCCGATTGTATTTTTTTGCCTGGGTATATTTGCAAAATTTCAATTCCAGGATATTGTAGATGTAACAACTATAAACAGGATATAGATTGCATTTACAAAAATACTAAAGACTGAGATCGAAATAAGTGTAATACGAAAAAGTCGTTTTAACTTTTTAACGCATGCATCAATTTTAATAAAAGTGGTCATTTATTGAACTAAATTCGAAAGAATCCCATTTTAGGGATTTTATTATATATTTCATAGAGGTTTGGTTTGATGCACTCGACTTTTGTCAAAACTTTTACACGCACAGAAATAACATGGTTGGGGCAACCATATTCGAAGAGCATTCTTTTAAATATTTCTTAATCATAATATGATAATTAGATTACCATATTATGGTTTCCAACGGATCTCAATATTAACATATTATGGTTATGTAAATGTTTATAAATTATCATAGTATTATTCCTAAATTATTCTCCCAGGATTCTGTTGAAGGTGGAGTAGCAAGTTATGTACGTTTTTTTAAATAGTACAAACGTATATTTATATATTTAATTAAATTGCACATTTAAATAAACTTATTTTAAAATAATTTAAGTAAGGAGTTATAAAAATCATTATTTTAATTACAATTTTTACATACATTTTTTATTTTAGTATTTAAAAAAGCAAAACTAATTTTTCTCTTTTTCAGCACAAATCTTATTTTGTCAGGAACAATAAAATAATGAAAACATGTGATTACGGCATAAATACGCATTAAAATATTGTTAAGAATACAATTTCACAATACATTTATAATGTTCATAATATGTTTGTAGCAACCATAATATTTTCACTATGAACATATTATTGTCATAGAAAATAATTTCATCATTTATTACCATACTATGTTTATTGCAAACATATTATGATTATATCGTACTACAGACTTAAAAGCACGTGAATTTTGTTTACATATTTCTATCATATTTCTTTTAATTTTTTCGTTTACCATGGATTTTGCGTGAGTACAGCAAATTTTAAAATAAATCACTTTTTATAACTTTTTTTTCTTAATTTATAACACTTTTATGTATAATAAACAATAACTTCAATTTAGCCTTTGTCTAGGCTCCCAATGGTAGACCGGGTTCTTTCAGGCAATCTTCAAAATGCATCCTTTAAGCAAATATTTATTATATTTATTATTATGAGTGTTTGCAAGATTTGAAAACCAAGACTTATAATAAGAAATATTTGCATCAGAAGTAACTTTTGAAAATTTTATGTTAGAGAGTTATAAACATATCATATAAGTGTTTGGTATTGTTTGAAAGGAAATTACCTGAAAATGACGACATTTTTAAAAAGAGATCCCTTTAGTACTCTTGGTAGAACATAATCTTGAGTAATAGGAAAGTACAAATTTTAGTTTTTGTTAAAATGTAAATTTTCACTATTCAATAAAATAATTATTTTATTTTTTGGACTTAAATAGACTTTTAAGTCAACAATGTGAAATTTATGTTCGAATTTATGATTTGCTGTAAGCAATCCCACAATTCACAATAAAAGAAAAATTCCAAAGATGAGTTTTTTTAAATTTTTTGCTGCCTTGTCTACATTTAAAGAGGGTTTTGGAAGGACTTACATAATAAATTACCAACATTAATACAGTCGAGAAAAAAATTTATTATGTCCATATTGCCGCTGCTTTGAAGACAGCGTTCCCACCAATTAGGTAAAAAAAATGCTTCCTTAAAAGGCAAAAAAAGAATGCAAATTCCAACGCAATCGGGATTCTCACCTAGGACAGTTCCCTTGGGAATATCGAAAGAATTGGACTTTAATTAAACCATAAGCATTGCTTAAGATGCAATAAATAAGGGTCATAAGAGAGAACTTTCACCCTGGGACAAGCCCATATAAAATTCATTGGTTCCGATCCAAATTTTCAAAACATCGAAATCCAACTCTTTTTTTTTTCTATACACACAACCGAATTGAAAAGTGTATATTAATGGTAGGAACTTAAAAATTTATTTATTTTTTGCAATATATTTAAATAGTGATATCGATTTGTTTTTTAAATAGTGATAGCGGAAATTAAACTCGATGACATTTTGACATATTTATGCAACAAAATGAACAAAGTGAAAGGTAACAGTCCACAATAGCGAACATTCCCTTAGAGTATCTTGAAATGTTCTAGATTTTATATAAAAGTGATATGTTTCAAATAAAACGACAAACTGATAGTATCTCCTATCCTTTAGGATATAAAGAGAGTTCCCACAATAACTACAACAACAATAATAAAGAAATTCTTAACAACTTTATTAAATTTGACATGACTTTCGATATAGACAATCATCATACATGCAATTCCCAAACACATACATCGATAATATAAATATATATAAATTTTTGCATTGTAATATTGTGATTAAACGAAGAAAAAAGATTTTTCTAATATAAAACATTTTCTTTGTTGCTTAAAAAACTTCTGTATCAAAATACATAGAAAAATAGAACCCTACTTAGAAAATATTGTAAAAAAAGGAAATCCAGAATACAAAATAAAATTGCATGATTTGCTATGAATGTTCCTGGAATTGATAAAAAAAGAAGAAAAAAAAAACCAAATATAAAACCGGACATTGTGTCTTTGTGTTGACCCTTTTTACAACATGTCACTTATTCAATAGATATTGATAGAAAGGATATACAGATACTCCTCGATTTACATGACAGAATGAAAGCAATAAAAAATCTTATAAAAATTAAAATACATTTTCATTAAATTAATTAAAAAAATTAATTGAGATTAATAGTGTTTTCTAAATAAGATTTTTCTGAATTAATTAAAATTATCTTACCACGCAGACATCAGCCAAAGTAGAAACGTTATCTAGCTGATATTATTAAATAAATCTAGATTTTTTTTTCTAATGTTTGTTCTTAATTTTGATCTACTTGAATAATCTAGATTCTGTCACAAAATTTTAGTACGGAATTTGAAGGATTTTTTCTTATTAAATATTATTTTTTTTAAAGATTTTTCGATACATTTCAATTGAGATTTTTGAATTAGAATTGATCTGAAGATATCGGTTCTTGAATCAGTGTCATATCGGTTATTGTCATATAAAGAATGGCCCACTTAAAATCTAGACAAAAGTAAGCAGACATAATGTAAGTACGAAATAGATTTTTATATATGTTTTTAGAAATATCTTTGACATTACCTGCTCCAATTCTGAAGACAGACCAACTGCAGAACAACTGTAAGGAATAAATAAAATCTGAAAACGAAAAAATTTGCGCAAAATTGGTCTTTTTGCATGAAATTTTGGTTTTCAAAAAAGCGGTTACGCAAAATTCTAGTTTTTTGGGATTTCGGATTTGTTGCAGTTTACACAAATGGAAAGCTAGTAAGCTGAAATAAAATTTTTATGAACTATAGATAGATGTTTAACAAAAATCCATAACTTTTTAGACCAATATAAGAATATTATAAAAAAAAACTATTCACCAAGATATAGTAGTTTTACGATACGTTCCGCGAAATATGCTAATAATTTTCATATTTATTAAGATATTAAAGTTTTTTATATTTTTCCTTAAAGCTGAGTAAATGACATTGAATTTGATATCGGAAAATATGCAAATTTTAATAAATTTGCAATAAAATACCGCATGGTTCATATCTAAGTGATTTTGAAAAAAGGGAAAATGTCAGCCTATTTAAAAAGTGGCTTAAGTTTTCGGGAAATTGCTAGAAAATTAAACCATTCACATACGGTTGTCACACATGTTGCAAATAATCCGAGTGCTTATGGTAAAAATAAAACAGGCGGCCCGAAAAAAGCTTTCTGATCTGGGTCGGCATAAAATAATCAACTGTGTCAGCAATTCAATGAAGAGTTTTAATCAGATAATCGATGAATGTAAGGTAAATGTGTTAAAAGCCACCATAAGTAGGCTCGTAAAAGATTCACAGAGAATTACTCGCAAAAAGCTGATGTCTGTACCAAGGATATTATCCCGCCACAAAACTGCTCGACTTGAATTCGCTAAAAGGAATTTAGAAACCAGTTGGAAAAAGGTAAGTCAACCATCGCTGTTGTTGGTAGGACTGTTTAAACCCAAATTTTTTTTAAGGTGATTTTTATCTGATGTGAAAACATTAAATCTTGATGGTCCTGATGGTTTTAATAGCTACTGGAGAGACCTACGTAAGCGCCCCCAAACCTAGGTTGCGGGGCGCTTTTTGTTTTGACTTTATGGTTGATTTGGCAATTCCAAGTACCAGAATAAATTCTTCTGAGTACATTACAGTATTAGAAGAGAAATTGTTGCCATTTATTGAAAACAGGAATGAAGAAGAATTAATTTTCCAAAAGGACAATGCTTCAGTACATGTAAGTCGTCAGACGATGGAATGGCTATAATGAAGAAATATCAGAGTACTAGCTGACCCGGCGAACGTTGTTTTGCCTTCAAATTTTAATTGTAGTTAATTCTTTAAATCAAGAAATTTTTTTTACTCAAATAAATAATTAAAAAAATAAATTCACATTAGTAAATCATTTTAAAATTTGTAATTTCATTGGAAGCCCAACGCCACTTTGTCCTTCTATCGCCTTTATTTGCTGAAGTATATAAAATGAATAGTTGAAAACAACTGCCATAACAACTGTGACGTCACCTATCACCGGTGCATTGAAGCGCCGCCAACCGGTGTCTTGTCAGCTCTTATCACAACCGTATAATCATCTGTCGGCATCTGGTCTAGGGCTGTTTTGAATAGACGGATGAGGCTGTCGTGTTCGTGTAACATAGCTTGAAGATTAACATAGGTTTTTTGTAAATATCTTCGGAACTACATAACCGATTTAAGAGTTTGATATCTCGTTTTGAAAAACATGACAACGGCTTTCAAAAAAAAAAAAAATAAAATAAAATAAAAAAAAAGCTAAAAAAATAAATATATATAAATCAGTAAAAATCAGATTTCACAGTGTCACCCGCCTAAATATTCTGAAGATTCCCTGAAAATTTCATCAAAATCGGCCCAGCCGTTTTGGAGTCCATACGTTACATACATACACACATCCTGTTTTATATATATAGATTATAATGGATCAAAATCTAATTTGGAATATTTTGCGAGTTAACGCAGAAAAAAGTCAATTTGAAAAGCGTTTTTCATCTAAAAAAGCAGTTATTGATGCGTAGAGATCTATAACGGAAGAACTTTGAATAACATTTTTAAGACTTTGAAAATTGTCATATAATTTTTAAATTCTCGATCATAGTCAAATTTAGCTAAAATAAAAATTGGTTAAAATAAAAATTTCGGGCCTCACATAAAAATAAATTCCTATCTACGGCCCTGTAAGCGCCTATTTTAATTTTTTAGTTGCAAGAAATTGCTTGCTCTAATAATAAGGGTTAATGGTACAAAAAACTTTCCTCATTTTTAAAAATCAATTTCATATTTCAGTAATCTGATACTAATATTTTGGGCAAATTTCACAAGTGCCAGTCAGATGCAAATGTTTCTTTTATAAAATTTAGGTTTATTGCTCTTAAGCTTATACAAAATATCGCAAAAAGAAATTTGTGAACATTTTCATTACGAAATTTACTACTCATATGGAAAGTATCATTTACTCCTTTTTTTAACAATTTATTTTGTCAACTCTTTTCGTTATATTTTTATTTTAACCACCAAATGTGTAGTTGGGATTTAGAGGAAAGAATTTTAAAACAAAATCTTATAGCTTGAGGTACCCCAAGGGCAAAGGGAACGGATGATCGGATGACACCAAGTATATTTCCGAAGGTGTAAGTGACACTTTGTGATGTATTAGGTGGTTTATCTAAAAATAGATTTTCAAATAAATTTCGTTTAAAAACCAAACAATCTTAAAAATAATTATATGTCCTAAGGTGTCAGTGACACTTTGTGATGTGTTAGGTGGTAGATCTAAAAATAGATTTTCAAATAAATTTTATATAAAAACCGAACAATATTTGCGAATTCAATCTTAAAAATAAATTTTAAAATTAATAAAAGTAAGACATTTTCTGAAAAATTAAAAAAGTGAAACGATTTTGAACAATATAATAGTTTTAAAGAACAATTTTTATTAAATATATGTAAAAATAAAAATTTAAAATCTAATGATTTTCTTTATGAACGTTTTTGAATTAAAAGTTATGAAATAGTTTTCCGAATTTTCCGAAGAGCTTTTATTACCCATATTTTAAATATTTCAAGTAAGTGGCAACCCTGGGCTCACAGGATATGCAATATGGGTATCAACATTTTTGTTTTCTCGATTACTTTAATACTGCGTGCACAACAAATTTTAATTTCTTATATTTTAGACATGGTTACATAAAATTTTTTTGTTATTTTTAACCGCCCTTAATCCCTAAACGTGCGATTGCGAACCTAAAAATATACGTGTGTAATATTTGTTTGTCCTCAACAACATATCCAAGTTTCATTCATATATGCGGATTCACCACTGTGTAGTTTCCTTGTTAGTTGAAATATTAAAAAAATATTTCAAATTTACAATAAAAATTTCACCAAATACCGATCATTTTCGTCGTTATGTACATTTAAAGATTAATTAGTTTGATTACTTTAACAACATCTTTCTCAATCAAAATATTATGTATTTGTGGGCTTTTCATAATTTCCATTATTTTAAGAAGAAGAAAAATACTTTGGGGCGTATGATTAATATATTTGTTAAAATTTGTTATTACTAATACGCAACAAATTTAATTTTATTTTTTATTGAAAAACTATCGTTCAAAAATTTGTGCGCGAATACCGATTAGTAAAAGGAAATCTATTCTTGATTACACCCCAATAAAGGTATTACGATAAGTTTAAGGTTAAACTAACACTTATATCTCAAATATTTTATTTTTGTACATCTAGTACTTCATCTAAATAATGAAAGAAAAAAAATCGGGTTACTACAAAACAATGTGATAAAGGTACTTCTATTATAAAAGCAGACAAGTTATTTATAAAATTTTGTTGTTGCTGGCTGTTTGTTGTCTCTTACTAACATATACAGTGGCACTTTGTATATGTATGGAACTAAAAAGTAAAATAAGCAATAAATTCTGATTTTGACACTTCTTACTACTGCTGCTGCTATTCTCTAAGAAAATAAGTAGCAGAAGAAGAATGACAATGAAATAACACCATCAAAATACAAGAAGAAAATAGAGAAAGAAAACAACAAAACTTGACAAGAAAATAAAATATCAACAATAAATAGAAGACAAACCCTAAAGAAGGATATTTTTAATAGAGGAGTACTAAAACTAAAAAAAAAAACGCAACCACCCAAATAGAAAAAGACAAACGTACCACCGCTGGCAAGGCACTTTAGTAAGTAGTACAAGTGCTGGCAACCAGTGCTTTCCCAACCCCAAAACGATAACATCATTAGACAAAAGGTCCGTCTGTTCAAAAAGTGTCGAACCAGCACTGGGGAAACAAAATTTCCAACGTTGACAAAATGTTGCATAAACCATGAGATAGGTGGTATAAACATTTGTTTTCCAAAATAAAAAAAGTTCATGCATAATTTTTTTGGGTCCCGCTGGAGTTTAAGCACTGGCCGCCAGATTGACAGCCGACAGCACTAGTCACTAAGCTAACGAGTCATATAATACTTGAGAGCTTTAAACATAAGTAAGTGATAATTGCTGGGTAACAGTTGGCGGCTCAAATATATCATTAGGTTTGATGGAAATAACTAGCCAACGTTAGGAAAAAAAAAATAAAAAAAAAAATTGGACTTAAAATAGCTTTTCCAGAAACAAAGCAATCAGTTTTATATGAAAAAAAAAAATTAAAAAAGTATAAAAAAATCACAAAAAAAAAATTTGTGCTGAAACCGTGTTTGAACTCGAAAACTTCCGACTACAAACTTTTTTAAACAAAACATCATAATTTTTATAAAAAAAATGCTTTACCAGTGGTTAGACTATTAAACCGTTGGCAATTTCTGACTGGATAGCACTGGGAAAACATTTTTTTCCAACGTTGACATAGTGGTCTCAGCCACTGAAATTATTGTAAAAAACGCTTTCTGGAAACACTGGTAAATGTTCTGTCAGTAGTTTATTTACAAGTGCTCGGTTAGCGTAATTTTTTTGTATCACTGGCAGTTTCCGACTGGGCAACAACCTAACCACCAACCAATCCAGCAACAACAAAGCTTTACAGGGAAATTTCACCACCGTGAGTGGTGGAATTACCCTGTAGAGATGTCTCTTATATTCGAGACATCCCTAGCAATAAAGTATTTAGTTCTTAAACTTAGTTTGTGTTTAATACATTGTTAACAAATATTATTTTTAGTCTTTTTACGACAATGAACCTATGACGTCAAAAAAAATCAATGTTCTATTTCAACAATTTAACACCGCAGAGTTTAATAACATAACATTTTTCTGCTTTGTAGAAGAATTTACGTTTATCCGATTTTTTCTACTTTAAATTTTTTCTTAAAATTTTAAGAGAGAGAAAGGTTAATTTTTTTTTTAATTTTTACAAGATACAAAGTACATACCTAATAATTTTGCGCAAATGTGCTCCCGAGGGAACCAAAATTAATTATTTTTTTTCAAATCACTTAGAAAATAATGTTTATATGGCACAACATATAATTGAATGTGGCTTAATAATAAACTATATATAATCACAAAAATATTCAAACCGTGGGGCCTTATAAGTTTCTATATAATTTTAGATGGTTTTATCAAAAATTACAAAAAAAAATATTTGTATTATTGGTTCATATGTAGTTATATATATAACTGTATATTGTATATATAGTAATACATAAATAGGTATATTAAGTAAAATTATATACAGTGCCATATAAAATAATATATTGCTAGCTATACAAATTTTCAAACAACACCAAACTATATGCAATTATATGCAAATATTTATGGTTTAACATATATGTTTATATGACGATATAAATATTTATATTGAAACATTTTATTGTATAAAATTATATCTAAATATATATAAACTTTTTTACTTGGGATATTAAATATTTTGATATTAAATTTTATTACAACCAATCAATATATTTGGAAAGACCAGGTAATTTTCTTTTAAATACCGTTTAAAAATTCAAGGGTGTATTGCAACTTCTCAAACCGGTTTTGTCATACACTCAGCTAGACTTACAGTAGGTAACTTGCAAACTGATTTTGCATTGCAGCACAGTGTAATTTATACATAACCCTATAAGACTACAATCCGGTTTTTTATTTGATTGTGTTTTTTCACTAACTTCGGTCGAACTACCCTGTAAATTGCTTTGTTGGTTTGATTGCTGGTTTGGTTGTTGTTTTCTTAAGTTTGACTGCTCCTCAATTAAATACATCCTTCTTGTTACCATACATACTTGAAGATAAATAAGAATAATACCTTTTGAATACAATAATAATATATGAAGATCGAGATTATGCTGATGATAAGAGATATGAATCATATCATAATAAATATTACGACAACTACAATAAATGATTATTTATGACAAGCAAAAGTAATATAGTAAATTCGATATGATGAAAAATTTGCTATATTGACAGTTTCTATAAAGCCAGAAAAAAATAAACTTAATTGGCTTCAAATATCCTTGAAACATAATTCTTGTTATTGTTATACATTGATACAAGAAATATTTTTAAAGAAGTTTTATAACTTCATTATTTATATTAGATATGGGAATTTCCATAATCACATATGTACATATATACTTTACAGTCGTAGGCACTAGGGTGCCGATCCCGAAAATCCCGGTATTTTTGGGATTTATAAATGCCGGAATCCCGGGATTTTTCCCAGAAATCTGAATTAAGATTTTTTAAAAATACGGATGTAAATGTGTATTTGTTACCTAAATCTTTATAGTGATTATTAATGTAGTTTGGCCAAATTTCAAACAAATATAAGTTCAGATAGACAGACCCAATTTAGTGACTTTATTTTTTAGTCCTCTACAAAACAAAAAAAAAAAACGATTGAAAATCGGTCCTCCCTTTAAGGCTGCACAGTGGCACCCGATTTCCAATATCTTGTTTTGAGAAAAAAGCAAAATATAATTTTTCTACAAATTTTTTGAATTTTTTTCGGTCTACAAATATTCAGAAAAAATTTTATTAACTTTTAGCAAGAATTTTGTTGGTAAAAATCAGCTATCTGATTTTCAGCAAAAGATTTTGCTGACATTAGCAATTTTTTTGTAAGTACCTTCCTGACTAAAATTTTGCTGACTCAGGAAAATTTTTTGCTGATTTTACTACCATTTTTTTGAGTGTAGAAACAAACAAAATTCTAATGCTATTACGAGGGCGGCTCAATTTGCTGACTCAGGAAAATTTTTTGCTGATTTTACTACCTTTTTTTGAGTGTAGAAACAAACAAAATTCTAATTCGTGACTTCTTGAATGAAAAACAGTTTTTTTTTGCAAAAACAAAATTATTTTTCAACATAATCTATTTTTAGCTCAATACACTTAGTCCAACGTTTCTCCAACTCTTGTATCCCTTTCAAAAAATTGGATTTTCGAGGTCCATAATATAGGCATTTGTTTGATCAATAACTTCATCGTTGGAGCTAAATCACTTTCCACCGAGCCATTTTTTTAGGTTTGGAAATATGAAATAGTCACTGGGAATATGGCTGATGAGGTACCAATTTGTAGCCCAATTCATGGAATTTGGCCATTGAGACTGCACACGTGTGCACCCGTGCATTATCTTGATGAAAAAGAACTTTTTTCTTGGCCATATGTGGTCGTTTTTTTAAATCCTCGTTAAATCGGTCCAATTAGTTGGCATAATATTCGCCGTTTATTGTTTTTCATTTTTGAAGGTAATCGATGTGGATTATCCCGCGTGCATTCCAAAAAACTGTCGCTTATTGGTCGACAAACTTACCTTGATGTGTAATACCTTGATGTGTAATACCTTGATGTGATGTTGTGTTTTTTACAATTTTTTTTTGAAATTACTTCTTAGATAATATTTTAACAATTTAACTCCGCAGAGTTTTTTTTTTTTTTTATTAATTAATAATCATATAAGTACAAATTATATACTATAACCCTAACCGAGCACTAGCTACTATGGCCTTCGGCGCGTTGTAGCGAAAACAGACCAGTGCCTCTGGTGGGAATCGAACCCACAACCCCCCACACTAATAAGCCAGCACTCTACCAACTAGCCTACCGGGGCGCACAAACTGCAGAGTTTAATAACATAATATTTTTCTGTTTTGTAGAAGAATTTACGTTTCTCCGATTTTTTTACTTTCTTACAATTTTTTAAAGTGCGCTTTTTACACAAACTGTTGGATTTATTGAAGCCACGTGGATCAACGTGGATCAAAAAAGAGTTATATTGTGGAAGGTTTTTTTTTTTTTATTTTTACAAAGTACAAAGTACATAAATTGCTTCATAAATCGTTTGTCATTAATTATTCATCATATTTATGAAGTTTTCATAAATATGATGAAGAGTTTCATAAAAATTTATGAAAAATGTTTGATAGACCTTCATCATTTCATAACAAAGTTTCATTAACTTTGTGAAAATAAATTTTTAATTTTTAGGAAAAAATAGTGAAATTTAGAAACACAAAATTAGTAAAATATTTGCTAAAATTATTGAAAATTAGTTAAAAATGACGTTGCAAAAAAAAAACTGCTAAAATTAGCAGAGTTTTTTCTAAAAGTTATTATAATTTTTCTAAGTTATAAAAAATTGTGTCAAATTATAAATAACCTTATTACATAATATGAACCAATTTTTCGGATCGAATTATATCAGATGATTCCTTAGGAATTCATACCATAGGGAATGAATTCCCCGGCCAAAAGTCGAACTAACTGAATTTAAATGAGTTCTTTTTTAATGAATTCCTTAAATTTAATGCTTAATGTTTTAGTCATGGAACTCATTTTCTAATTTTGAATTCATTGAATTCGTTCACAAGAATTCATTCTTATTATTTTCTTGTTAATTAATTCATTCCTTTAATTAAACAATTTAATTTAATTTTAGTGAATTCATTCGCAAATTGAATGAATTCTTCAAAGCTCTGGTAACAAATGCTGTACCGATAAAATTCATAATTAATATTAATCATACGTCACGTCATACGTCACTTGAACAATTATTTAAAATTACCTACTTTTTCTATTGCTTGATGTTGTGTAAAGGATTTTTTACATTTTTCTTTTGAAATTACTTTTTAGATTATATTTAAAAGACTTAACATGTATTCAGTATATTTTTGAGTTTAATATTCTACATTTTATAACTTGTTTTTCATGCCAACAATTGATTTAAAATCACAGGCTAACTTTCGGTTTTTATTAACCAATTTTCCGTTTAATTCATAACACAAACCCTCAGAATAAACTAAGTTCTGTGTTAAAGTTAAGTTTCCACTTTAAAGTAAATAGGAAAAATTTAACCTCTATTTTTAATTAACATTTGAGTCAGGTTTTTTTATTTAATGTGTCCGCTTTCTGTTGCTGGTCTTTCCGTTTCCTTGTACTTAATTTATAATTATGACTTTAACTGAACAACATAGACTGGGCAAAAGTCCAGATGACAAAAAAAAAAAAAAATAAATAACCGAGAAAAAACTGTTAAATTACAATGACTCAAATATAAATATTATGCTAAGAAGAAAAAAAAAAATTTTAAATGAAAGGAAAGAAAGTGATTTAATAGTAAACACCAACATAATACTGAAAAAGTTGAATGAAGTTTGTTATATTAGTAGACTAAAAGGAGGACTATAAAAAAAAACTAATTATTTAACTTGGTTTTTTTTTCATCTAAAGCTTCATCTTTAAAATTATATACAGAGTTTGTCAGGTGTGGCTCCAGGGGGGGGGGGAGGGTTGTTGTGGCCATCCCCCTTATCTTATCACTTATCAATTTTATTTCACTGTATTTGCAGTGTTCAGTTTTTTTTTTAAACCGAAATATTTTGTTTTGTGTAGATTACTCTATTGACTGTGAGCGGTCAAAGTCAAATAATTTTTCAAAATTTTGCGTGCCGTGCCTAAAAGTGAAAATTGAGATATTTCGAGTGCTGATAATTCTTATTAAGCGTTTTAAAAGTAAATATATTAAAATGGAACCATCAACTTCAGGTATTTGGCTACATAATTACGTAAATTTTTTTTAGATAAATGTTTTGCAAATATTTTTAATATTTTTTTAAAAAGTGCTCCATATTTGGGGTATTTTCGATATATACGCAGAGTTTCAACAAATTTCTTATCGCGATCCAGTAAATTTTATTAAATAATATTTTAATATAGTATTTTAGCTTATATGTTCCACACGAAACTTTTGCAGAGAACCCGCGTTTTTTTACTTATTTAAATTTTTGTGAAAGAACTCAAGTTGCTAAATACTTAAACTGAAAAAACAAACAACAAATCAACTTGTTTGTTTTTAACTCTATTTTCGGTGTTAAAGTTATTGTTATAAATGAGTTTATTTTCTATCAGAGATGGTTGCGTGAGTTAATTTTGACTCATGTTCACTTACAAAAAATGATTTCTGTTTTATTTACACCGAATTCTAATTTTAATTAAAACTGTATTGACGAAATGATTGCCAGAAGTGTGAACAATGATACATTTCAGTTCGGTTTATCTATTCTAGATGGTTGGATTAGGTTTTGGGAGTGTCTTCTTCATGTGGCATATAAATTACCACTTAAAAAGTGGGAAGCTAGGTCAGATCATGACAAACAAGTTGTTAAAGACACAAAAACAAGATTTCAAAAAGAGTTCAAAGAAAGAACTGGATTGATCATTGACCAACCAAAACCAGGCTTTGGCAACACAAATGATGGCAATACCGCGAGAAGGTTTTTTAAGAATGTAGAAGTTTCCTCAGAAATAACATAAACTGATCTAGAGTTAATAAACAGAATGCATATAATACTTATTGTTGTGTCATGTGGGCACGAGGTCAATAGTGAAAAGTTTAGTAACTTTGCACACAATACTGCAAAACATTTTATTAAAATATATCCATGGTACAAAATGTCACCTACCCTTCATTAATTTTTTATATACGGACCGGATATAATATCCAATGCCCTTTTGCCAATTGGTGACCTATCAGAGGAAGCACAAGAGACTAGAAACAAAGACTTTAAAAAAAACTAATGAAGACATATTTAATAGATTTCTGCTTAATTCAGATCCATTTATTTCCAGCATGAGTAAAACTAATATGAAAAAAAGACACACAAAATACCTATATTGGCTTTGGAATTATTAATTCTACCCGAAGAAGGCGACAATGGTGATGAGGATTCTGATCATGATAATCATGACAATGATAATCATGACAATGATGATTATGATCATGATGATAGTGATCATAATAATGATAATGATGATTATGGTGATGATGCTGAAGATATCTAAAGCTATTATCACAACAATAACCAAAATGGATTCAAATGCATATATATGTACATATAATTTTTCTCTTCTTTTTTAAAAAAAAAATATTTTCTATAAATTTTTTATCAAAAACCATATTTTTTCACTAAATAATGTATAGTTATTCCAAAAAAAATTTTATATCAACAGTAATTGGCTTCCCTGAATTAATCCTCAGTTTACCTATGTTTCAACCCACTGTGCATCATACAAAATTTTCCCAAAATTCTTCAATTTTACACAAATTTTGTGTGAAATAAAAACTGTTACTCTAACAAAAAATATGCCAAAAAATTAAATAGAAAATCTACAGTTTAAATTAAGAGCCATTTTCAGCTGAAAGGAGAATACATAATCGCAGTTAATAAGGTTGTCGTTTGAAAAGTCGTCAATTAGTCGAATTTTTTAACACTTCGTTAAAATCACAACTTTTAAAAAATCGTATGAAGAAATTTACAAATTTTAGTAAAACCGAATGAAGTTTTAACGTCGCTAATAAAATTTTTTTTCTAATTTTTTGTATGGAAATTTACATACAAATTGAAAAAAAAAGTTTACATAAACTTTTTAATGACTTAAACCTACACCCTTCAGGACTTCTTCATGAATTCTGAATCAAAATTTTATTACGATTATGATAGTAGTTAACTCCATTCATGCAGGTGTCAAATAACTTTTTTCTAATTGCTTTTTCTGTTAATTAAAGTAAATTATCACAAATAAAATTATAATTTTTCTGTTAATATGGAAAAATATTCATGATCTTTAACCGAACTAACCAACAACTCACAGTAGAACAAAATTTTAAGAAATTTTTAACGGATTTCTAGTTTTTATAGAATTGATGTATCTTGATCTATGGTATGAAATTTAATATTAAATTTTTTAAAAATTTAAAATTTTTATTATCGTATAGTCGAAACTTTATTGCTATTTAGAGACCTTAAGATGGACATTTTTGTTCAGCAGTTTTTGGTTATATAAACTTTAATATGTAGTCACAGAAATAATAAAATGTAATTTTTTTTTAATTAATAAAAAGTGTTTTATTAAAAAGTGTAAAATATTATGGTTACAAATTGAGCAAATGAAACACTAAAATTTTACAAAAATTACATTTTAATTGAATATGTTTGGATTATAAACTTTTAGTTTTAAATGTAAACTCCGTAGAAAGATTTTTTAATCAAAAAAAAAAATAACTCTCCTGATACACAGTCAAAAACATAGGAAGTCAATTCATAAAAGAATATTTAAAAATAATAATACAGACACTCGAAATATGAAATTGAAAACTGAAACATAAAAATGTAAACCTTAAAATATATTAAAAACCTAAATTAAATTTTTTCGGCTTAGGAAATAATTCGTTAATACACTCAAAGCATTTACTGACTTGTTAGAAGGGTAATCTTTAACTCCAAGCTCATATATTAGTTTTCATTTAGTGGGAAAACTAGGTTATATGAATGTTTGATGTTTGCATGAGATTGTCACTTCCTTCAAAACGTGTTCTGTAGATAGGAAGCTGTAAAATTTCCGAAATACATCCATCAACACATTCCTGAAAGTGGTCAATTAATAAATTTGAAAACAAAAACTATAGATTATTTGTTGGGAAAATATCGTAATAAAGAAATATAGAGTATGTATGGTCTCGAATTCGAATAATTTTCATTTTATTTCAATTAAAAAACACTTTTTGTGTTTGTCTTTTCCGAGATTTGAACTCGGAAGCTCGGAGTAAAAGGCCAGCTCTCTACCCATTACACCACAAACACTTAGAAATGTTGAGTGTTAAATTTGCATTTAAATATTTTGTTAGAAAAACAAACATTGTCTCAAATTCGTTTACCAATGCCAATCATTAGTTGCTTCTATAAACAATTCGGTTGGTACTACTGAACCCCTAATTTAGTGGCATATTTAATTGCGAATAACGTTTTTGCAGTAAACACTTTTGATTATCGACAATTAAAAAAAAAACTCTGTTGTATTATCACACAATAAATGGGTGCTCTACCGTACACAATTACTAACCGAATTTTATTTAAAAAGTTGATTGGAAATACCAATAATTGGATAACCGATTATTTTTTAGTTCCTTTGCACTCTTTTTAATTTTAAGTAAATTATTTTTTCTTTCTTAATCGATTATTGGTAGTTCCAAATAAAATAACGTCCTATCAAATGAATTTTAAGGGTTTCGACCGAATTCCAGCAAATCCTTTTTCTGGGTGTAAGTAAAAATTTTTGATCAAAAAAGTTCGCTCCCAAATAGAAATGCTGGGTACGCGCCTGGTCTGTGAGACTCAGTGAACTACTTAAATGCAATTGCCAGCCATGATATTAAAACAAATGTCTTATAATAAGGCACTAAAATACCATACTCACACACATACACACAGTACACTGTAAGAAAAATATTAATTGTGCCAGAAATAGAGATAAAACAAAAATAATGGATTATACCAGAAAATTCGAAATTTTAAACTCATAATAATATGTCAGTAAAAAAAAAATCAGATAATATATAAAAACATTTGACATTATTTGCTTTTTTGACTAGAATGACCGTATCAGTCATTTTGACAACATTTATTAAAAAATAAAAATGTTTGTTGTAACTTATTCCAGATATTATAATATGCCTTTTGTAGGATTTAATAGCGAAACAATTCTATATGTAATATTTTTCTGAATGCCACTAAGTATTCGAGAAATTTTCTTTTAATCCTACTCTGGCCAAAACCACCCAGTGTATAAAAGCATTACCTTATTAGCTGACAGTACTTACAATTGTCATTACACTTATATGGGACTGTTGCGCAAAATAATGACCTATCATTACTAAACCCCTTTCGTAAAATCAAAAAAAAAAAATGTGGTACGAACAAAAATAATGAATCTAAAAACAAATTAAAAAAAAACTAAATTTATAATAATTTTTTTTTTTTTAAAAATGTGCTACAAGGGATTCGAACCCGGAGCTCCAGGTTGTCAGTCAACCGCTCTACCATCTGAGCTATCTCAACTTGTTATACTTGATAAATAGATAGAAACGTAAATGAGTTGCTTGTACAGAATGTCATTACTTTCCAGCTTACAAAAAATCAGAAATAAGTAGTTATATATGTACTTACTAGAAGGGAAAAAGTAATAAGTCTAAACCTAGATTTTCAAAAATATTTTAAATTATTACTTTATATTTAAAATAATGATAACAAATAAGTACTTGTGGGGAACGCCTTATTTTTTCTATTGAAATGATGAGAAAATTAACTAGTTTTTAGAAAGTCCTTATTAGTTGTGTTAAAGTAATGCAGAGGTGTGTTATGTGTGTTAAAGTAATGACATGTCGCTACCGTTTCTACACTGGGCACACTGATAGAATTTTCCTTCATAGTATTAATGAAACGATTTCATTAAAATCGATTCATTGGTTTAATGAAAAATTTCATTAACTGAATGAAAATTCACTAATATTGTTATTTTTTTCATTAACATTTTTTATGATTTTTTCATAACTTCAAAAAAAAATTCATTAAATCAATGAAAAATTTTAAAATTTTTTTCAATAAAAATTTTGACTTGTAATAAGAAAAAAATATTTTTTTTTAAACTAAAAAAAACTGAAAAATTTCTTCTAAGCAGAATTAACCAAAACTTTGATATAAATAATTTTTTTTTTATTAAATTTGCCTAGAGCTAACAGTTTTTGACGAAATTCCAGGGAACAGATTATCAAAGAAAAACGTTATAGTTTTGTTCAAAACGAGACCTAAATTGTTATCGTTTTGACGATGTTACCCAAACCTTTATGCTAAACGATAAAAAATTTTTGTTTTTTAACAACATTGTTAACAATATTTAACATTTTGTTCTAATATGGTCGTAATTTAACTAAAAAAGTGGTAAAGAAAGATTGAACAATTTTGTAAAAATAAAGCAATAACAGCTGAAATAAATTAAAATTGGTCCAGACCAGACCTTAGAAATAATATCCACGAATGATAATTTCTCAATAACCACCAAATTAATTCTATGCTAAAATAGTCGTAAAAAGTGCAAATTATTAAATATCAACGAAAAGATTTCAACAAACTATGAATTTTATTCATTAAACACATGAACCTTATTAATTAATGAAAACAATGTCATATACTTTAAGAAATTTTCATTGGGTCAATGAAACCATTCATTAAAATTGATTTAATGAAACACCTTTCATTGACTCAATGAAACGTTTCTTTGGGGACTTTTTTATGAAAAAATTCATTGGATTAATGATGGAATTCATTAATACTACGCACAAATTTCTATTAGTGCAGTCTAATTTCGTCAAAATTATATTTTTCACTTTCATAATGTAATTTAGACGTCCAGGATTTCCAAACAGTATTTAAAGCTTTTCGAAATGTTGTTTAAGCGATATTAGGAATGGAATATACACTTCTAAAATAATTTCGATATCGCAGCATGGTGAAAAGTTGTATGATAGTTTACAAGTGAAACCAAAATTTTCTGATTTTTAAATTTTCGCAGTTTTTTAAATTGGGTTTTTCCGCCGTTTAATGAAACTGAGTTTTGAGGACATTATTTAAAAAATGGTGTCATTTTATAGGGTTTGAGGTATATCAAATTAAGGTCGTCGCAAAAACTTCACAAACGTATAAGGAATTTAAGTAAATTTTTTGAATATGTATGTTTTTTGGGTCTGACATTTACAATTATATTTGAAATTGATGAATTAAGTTTCCCAATAGCACTTACGAGTCAAAAAGGCATTTTAACATTTTTAAACGCAAATATTTTATGAACTTTTTTAAAATTTTGCTAAATTGAAGTTTTTTTAAATAGTAAATGTGATTTTCTATAAATAAGTAACCCTAAACTTAATTAAATATAATAAAATGACAAAAATGCATGTTGTCTAATATAATTGCGGTTTTCTTTTTAAGTTCTAATATATGACAACAAATTATTTTGAGTGTATTTTTAAATTTTTTGGTGGTGAAATATATTTTGAAATGTAATTTGCTTTAAACGTAAACTTAACGGAAATGGTTTTAGCATACTTAAACATCGGCTAACATATACATAACATAGACATTTTTTGAAATTCCTCACACAGAGAACTATTTTGGTTATTTGCAAACTGAAATTTGGTTACTAAGACTCAAATTCGGTTATTACGAATTTCAGTTGGTTGATACAACTGAACATTAGTTTTCACAACAAAGTTCGATTAATTCAACTAAATTTTAGTTGCAACACCAAAAATATTCGGAAATATAATGTGCACTGAGAGAATTATCTTCACTTCAGTAAAGAATTTCATCACACCTTTGAAAATTTTCATAGAATCTATGAAGTCAATGTTTATGAAATGTTTGTAGAATTAATGAAAAACTTCATAAAACTAATAAATCATCCCGACAATGAAACGTTTATAGAATTTATGAAACAATTTCATAACATTTTTTAATATTAATAAGCTCTTTGAATTAATAATATGTATTATTCATGAATGTCCTGAAAAATGCATTGGCTTTATATGATTTTTTTAATAATTTCATAGAAGTCCAAAATTAATACAATGCTAAGTTGAAATAATAAAGCACTTAATAAAATATGTTCAACTTTTGAGAATTAGATTTGAAATGTATGAAAATTAATGAAATTATGAAGGTTCATAAAAATATAAAAAAATATGTCTTTGAAATAATTTTATAGCTCTAAAGAATATTTTCATTAAATTTATGAAGAGTAAATTTATAAAATCGATTGAATTTTTTTTATGAAACTATAAAAATTTATGAAAAAAAATTTAATGAAAAATTTCTTAATATTAATAAAATTTATTGGATATAATGAAATATTTCATTGAATCGTCGAAGAAAATTCTATTAAATTGTTTCATTAATATCATGAAGGATAATTCTTTCAGAGTAACTGTCATTTTACTAACTAACTTTGTAAGTTGTTACTATTAAAATACACTTTTCAATTCGGTTGGCATTTTATTTCTCTGTGTGCTTATAAATGCTATTTTTGATGAGTTTAGTTGGGGTTTTTAATGTAACAACTTTTTATAAAATTGTACGATTTTTAATTAATTTATATATTTTATCTAAAATTCCGAAACTATAAAATTATATCAATAAGCGCTATAATTCCAAATAGTCTAGTGGTAATTCGTACAATATTTTCGTTCTTTTTTATATCATGAATCGAAGTGATATTTCAATTCTAAATGTCTCATAGCTTTAAATTTTCACAAAAAAGTTTTAAAATGTACAATTTTTCTATAAGAAACAGATAATCTTGGACTTCGAAAAGGTAGTAAAAGATGTAATTTTTCATTAAATTTAAATATGTGTTTAATGACAAAAAGTGTAAAAAATCACACTATTTACTACATTTTTTTCTGAGTGCATAGTAGTAAATAAGAAAAATTAAGAAAAAAAAACCTAAGATAATTAAAAAAATGAATTAAAAACTATGACCTAAAAATAAATAAACATATACAGTGTGAAACGATGTGGTATAAGGATGGTCATAAGTTGACACATCTTAACTACCAATTTTTGACAACTTGAGATAAGGTTGCCAAATGACTTCTGTATAGCTGAAATATGGTTTAATATACTTTTCTCAAATATAAAAAATAATGGCCTCAAAGAGTTTGTTAACTTATGACCATCGATGTGTTATTTGTAGCATACACTGCGTTGCATAACTACAATTTCAAATGATTTTTGCTATTTTTTCTAATATTACAAACATTTTTTTAAGTTTTTACCAGTTTTAAAGTATGATAACTGATCTCTTATTATGTAAAATTTAAGAGATTACTTAATTGATTTAAGAGAAAAATTCTGTAATTATATTTTGTTAGTGTTTCATAACTATAATTATACACAGAAAAATAAAGTTCCAACCGAATTAAGAAGTGTATTTTGTTTGCTACAACTAATAAATTCAGTTAATTCAACCATATTTTAATATGATTTCTGAACATTTTGGGTGTTGCAAATAAAATTTAGTTGTGTCAAACGAATTTTGTTGACAAACCCAATTGTACCGATTTCTGTCGCAGTAATCGATTTTCAGTTGGCAAATGGGAAAATTGTTCTCTGTGTGTACATATAACGGCAAACAAAGAATAATGACAAATAAAGAAAAATTAAAGAATTATTTTCTTTTTGCAATTTTAAGTATTTTTTAGTAATTTTGAAAACAGGGAAATTTCAGCCTATTTAAAAAGTTGTTTAAGTTTTCGGGAAATTGCTAGAAAAGTAAATCGTTCATATGGATTTGTCACAAATTTTGCATGTAATCCGAGTGCTTATGGTAAAACTAAAAGAGGCGGTAGGCACTCAAAGGATTCCTAGAGAATTACTCGTTAGAAGCTGTTGTCTGAGCTAATTTTATTATCCCGCCACAAAACTGCTCGACTTGAATTCGCTAAAAGGAATTTACAAACCAACTTGAGATAGGTAAGTCAATAATCGCTGTTGTCGGTCGGACTGTTTCAACATAAGTTTCTTTTAAAGGTGATTTCTTCTGATGAGAACACGTTCAATATTGATGGTCCAGGTGTTTTTAACAGCTATTAGAGCGACCTACGTAAGGAACCACGAAATTTCTCAAAAAGAAATTTCGGAGGTTTGTGGCGCTTTTTTAATACGTTAAGGCGCTTTCTAATTCGACGGTGAGGTTGATTTGGCATTTGCAAGCACCAAAATGAATTCTCCTGAAGACATTACTGTATTAGAAGAGAAATTGGTGCCATTTATTGAAAATAGCAACGAAGAAGCATTAATTTTTCAACAAGACAATGCCTCAGTAAATGTAAGTCGTCAGACGATGGAATGGCTATCAGCACTCTATATAAGTACTCTCTATAATAGTATTGGAATGGCCCGCATGTTCTCCGGATCAAAACCCATTGATATCGTATTTAGGCAGACGGGTAATCGTGTTTAGGCCGAAATCGTCAATGTGAAAGCGTTTTCCATCTAAAAGAAGCAGTTATTGATGCGTCGAGATCTATAACGGAAGAACTTTGAAAAATCTGGTAGACAGTATGTAACATCGAATTTTCGAGTGGATTCAAAAAAGGAGGCTTCACGCATTATTAAAACTGCTGCTTTAAAATATTTTTCATAAAGTTTTGTAAATTTTCATATATTTAGTCAAGTGTATTTATAGTGATGAAACACTAATTGATTTTATTATACCTTTATAAATAGTAAAATAAAATATAAATGAATTGTTTTTTTGGTAAAATATTATGAATTTTCCATTGGTTTTACACTTGTGCCGTTTAAAGTCTCTTACTTTTTTTTTTAGTTTACGAAAGTTTGTGAAATTAATGTGTAATTATAGTTTTGCAAAGCAGTGTAGTTATACAAGGGTATATAATATATCGTAAAACCGCTCATTAGATGAACAAAAAGTGTTGGGTAAATGCAATCAAGAAAATGAAAAGTGCTTCTTTCATTTTGTTATATTTTTTTGTTCTTCTATGTGTATAAGCTTTTATTAATTTACATAATTATACAAGAAGAAAGAAACAGGAAATATTTTAAACACTGAAATACTGAAATGTTGAAATAAGGAATTTAATTTCGAAACTGCTAAGCTTTGTCTCTCTGCACGGAAAAAATTATTGTCCAAACATTTTCAATTAAAGATTTGTTTAAATATAAATTGATTTCAAACAAATGTTTAATTGATTTGATTAATTTTTCCAATTAAAAAATAAAAACCATTATCCAAATATTTTTATTAAAGATCTCACAGAAAAAACTAAAATCGAGTTTCAATTAAAATATTTGTTAAATCAATTAAAAGTTTAAGGGAATTCGATTAAGGAAATTGTAGTATGAATTAAAATAATTTGTAACTATTTAATAGATTTAGTTTTTATTAAAATTCTTATCATATCTATTAATTTTTAATTTCAAACAAATTTAGAGAAAAGTGTCAATAACAGGGAAAAATCGTAAATTATAACAAAATTTAAAAAAATCGTAGAAATGGAAAAAAGTTCGGATAAAATTGTATCTAATATACATCAAATTGTACAAAATTGTATTTAATTGCATCGAAATAAATCTAATTGTATGCAATTAGGTACAAATTCTATCTAATTCGATACAGTTTGATGTATATTATATACAACTATATTTTCTCATTTTTCGGATCAAATATGATTTCGTCGCATATCTAATTTATATATAATTTAATATAATTTGATAATGCCCCTTATCAGTTTTTGTTTTACTTGGATAGAGAATAATTTTTTAAATAATTAATATTTATTTAAATTTAACAGTTTTTTTCTGCAATGTCATTTTTATTTTTACAGGTTTATTTTTTTGAGTGTAATGATAAAATAAGGAATTATTTTTTACTTTAATTCGTTATTAATTATTATATGATTTAAAGTAATGCATAGAGTAAACTGGAATCATTACTGGTAACCGTTTCTACAATGGGTATCATCGGAAACAAACAATTGAGCATTAAAAGGTTACATTTTTAAATATATATCTTTACGTATAAATATTGTGATTAGTTAGATTATACAAGAATGAACAAACTGTGGTACAAAACCAAAAAGCTATGGATTTTTTCTGTAAATTTCATAAAAATTTCAAAATTTCATATGCTACATTATACGAATCTTAAGTTATTGAAGCATACTATAAGGTTCAATTGCCATTAAAAACTGCTGCATGTTTCTAGGCTGTTAGCTGTTTAAATATGTTTTCAAATCAATATTCTACAAAAAATTTAAAAATTTTTTGTTTGCCTTTAATAAAATATTGCACTACTCTGCCTAGGCAAATAAGCTTCAAACTAATGTTTATTTTTTTTTTAGCAGAAGTTTAAACTTCTAAACAAATTTGTTGAATATGCGTTTATACGCCTAGTATTTTAATTAAGTTGAATTAGCCATGAAATTAAAATAAAGCTAAAATATACAACAGGTCTCTAATTTGTACTCATCAGCCACTTTTGGGCAATAACACTAATTTAAAATGTGTTAATTAAAATAATACTAAGAAGGAGGCATACTAATTTAGCAAGAGTGGCAGTTTAGATTGCTAAAATGGCAGAAATACAAGATAAATGAGGAAAATTTGTTTGTTTTTTTAATTAAACAATTTTTTGTAATAAAAAAAATAACAAACAGTTTTATTTTCCTTCTTATATATTCTAATATTGTATCGTATGTTAAACCTACATACCATATATGTGCTTAACACAGACAATACAATTTTACATACGCCATGCAGTTTGAACATACAAATATTAAAATATTTAAAAGGACAATATTCAACGAATTTGGACTCACACTCTCTCATTCACGCACACAAGAAAAAAATTCCACTCAAGCACAATCACTCACGAAGTTTCTTTTCTACTCACAGTACATGCAGAATTTTTAGGGTGCATGAAATAACCCCCACTGAAATAACCCCACCGTCGAAATTAAATAAGCCCCACTGAATTTGTGCCCACCGAAAATGAAATAAGCCCCACCGAATTTGTGCCCACCAAAATGAATTAATCCCCACCAAAATGAATTATTCCCCACCAATGAAAATAAATTAGCCCCCACCAAATTTGGTGGGCATTAAAATGAAATAATACCCACGTATTAAAATGAAACTTTGCCCACCGAAAATGAGATAAGCCCCACTTCACATTATTTATATTTATTCAAAGTTGGCACATTTTGTCAATACGAGGCAAATAATGAAATATGGCTTCGCAAGCTTAAGTTTTTCTGTGTGGCGGCCTGCGGCCGTTCTTAGGGGTTTTTTTTCCTCCAGTAGGACGCGGCAGGTGGCTTCGCTTAATAAAATTTTCCTGCCCGCGACACAAAACAATAAACATTTTTTTTCACGTTGAGATTAAATAAATGGAATATTGATTTAAATTGGATAACACGATATTCTTTAAAAGGAAATATAGCCAACTGGTTTTATTTCCATTTTTGTTGGAAATAAAGTCAACCTGCGAATTTGATTTCATTTCCATTTTTGTTTTATTTCAGTTGGTGTTATTGACCCCAACGTGTCCTTCTAAAATATGGATACACCTTTATGTCAACATTCTGTAAAAGGGCAAATTATTAGTTTTTTACCAACTAAGGAACCTGGTGATATGGGCATGAATGGATTTTTAATAAGAAGAAATGTGTTTTTTTAATTGAAATAACGTATTCTTTTTTCGTACTTTCTAATATCACCTTTACAAAATAAAACTAGTACTGTAAAAGTAGGAATTAATTCCAAGAATTGATATTAGAATTAAAATGAATTAAACCCCACCAAAATGAATTAATCCCCACCAATGAAAATGAATTAACCCCCACCAAATGTGGTGGGTAATAAAATGAAATAATACCCACGTATTAAAATGAAACTTTGCCCACCAAAAATGAGATAAGCTACACTTTAAATTTTTTATAAATTTGGTGGGGCTTATTTCATTTCGGCGGTGGGGGTTATTTCAGTGGTGGTTATTGCATTCACCCAATTTTTATTCGCTCAAAATTAAAAAAAAACGTTTATCAAAAGCAAAACAAGAAATGTTGGCGAAAATTATACTCACGCGCTCTCTCTCACGCAAAAATTTAACTCACGCACACTCACGCACGAGGATTTTTTTGTTTACTCACAACCACTCTCGTTAACGTGAGTAAATTATGGTTTCACTCACACTCACGCATGATTAACTTGAATCACGCACAATTGTGCTCACGTGACATCTCTATGACAAAGAAATACTGAAATACTGCATTTTTCCCCGGCTTCTAAATCATAATTACTTCAGATACTTTTCAGTATATTGGTATATATTTTAATTTTATGCACGTCTATATTATATTTTTCAGTTTTACGATTGCTTCATGAGGAAGTTGTTTAAGAATTTTGGAAGTAGTTATGTCGAATTCAGGACTTCCATGACTTTAGGCCAGTTTTTATTTCGTGCTCTATATCCGATGTGTAAAATAATTGTATTTCGCAAGTTAATGAAAGCTTCAGCTTTTTAGGGTTCTGTGCTTGCCCAAGCTCCTGATTGTTGTTTCATAGGAGCGTTATGAGTCATAAGTCTGTTTTGAAATATTTAGCTTCTCTTCAAGTTGCAGCATAAAAAATACAAATTCAAATTACCTTTTTTTTCGAAGTACAAAATCAAATTATTTGCCAAATTCTGCCAACGAAATTAACCGAAACAAAAAAAAACGGTTTCTTGAATATTCGAAACCGGTTGTGCTTTGAAAATAAAAATCCGGGTTTCGGTTACGGTTTTGGATAGTCTAAATACAGTCAAATATAATTGATAAGTTTTTTATTGAAAAAAACAACTATTATTTACCTCAAACTAACAAGGAATCACCGCTGACTGATGTGATCCGATTACCATAAAACTTAAATAACTTAATAAGAATGTGCACCTTTTTACCCCCTAAATGTTAACAATTTCATGTTGAAGGGTTTAAATTTGGGATCAAAAATAACCCAATTTTCACTCGTTTTTTTAAGAAACAATATACAATTTTGGTATCAAATGAAATCCAAATTGCTATTAGCCTTTCCATTTTAGTACTAAAAATATTAAAATTTTTTATTACTTTTGTCTCCTTGATCTTATATCCGAATTGCAACGAAATTTGTAGGAATCGCCCAAGAAACAATATTCAAATATTCTACGTTACGTTTCGATATTTTAGACTATCTGAAATTTTGCATTCAAAATATATATTAGCCCACCCCCAAAGCAAATCATGGGTACGCCACGATTCCAAAACTTATACGAGTAACACTGTGCAACTTTCAAGATCGATAAAAAAATATCTGGCTATTTTTATTAAATAAAAAAAAAAATAAAATTAATTTTGGCCAATTTTTAGATAAATTGATTTTTGCATAACTCTATAAATTCGGAACTAGTTCTAAATTTTTTTTCAAAAATTTAACAATATTAAATTTACAACATTTACCAAATTCAGTAAATAATAATAACGGGTGTGGTTTAAGGGGGGGGGGGGGGGGGGGGTAAATAAACATGAAAAATGATATATTTCAATTCAAAAATGTAAAAAAGATTAAACCTTTTCCTGGATCCATGCCTGATAATAATAAATAATATACTAAAAATGATTGCAAAATTTGTCAATATTAAAACACGCCTTTTTCGCACATTCTTTGGAAAAATTTAAAAATGTGTTCCATTTCTTCTTAGTCTCTTATAGGAGAGCAAATACTGTTAGTTTGGCATTGCTGTGATATACTTTTTTTTTTGCCGGACAGTTGGCTTGGAAAGCAACATATATGTAAAAACATGTATTGTAATATGTTTACACAAAATAAATTTCAATGAAATTGTATCATTGAAAATTTATGGTACGTATGAAGGCAACAATTATGTTAAAATTTCCAGATATGTATGTACTTAACGTTAAAATACATCAATATGTGTCTATATAGCAATTTAAAATTTTAAAATTTTTTTGAACAAATTATAGAATAAAATATTCTTTCGAAGAATATACTAACAAGTATCCGGAATCGGACCGGCAGATCTTAATGAACTTCGGATAAGTTGTAAAGTATAAAAATAAAGTGACACGTATTTTTTTTTAGTTGTCCAATTTCATGTTTAGGCGTTACTAAGTGGGGTCAAAAATTACCCCATTTTTCGTTTTTCCCGGTTTATTTCGTTCTACCAAAAGAAACGGGGTATGAAGACACATTCACTGGTGTACTAATTATGCCTGAAGACTTTCAAGTATTTTTGTAATTAAAAAAAAAATGTGTTTTGAGTAACACTAAATCTGGCGTTTTATTAAGAAATTGTAGTTGTATTAAACAAGAAATAATGCATAGCAATGCCTATTTAATTTAACCGAGGCGGTGTCTGAGCTTTTTCTAAACCATTCTATTTTTTTATATCATCAAATAATTCAAAAATGTGGCAACTCTGTGTACACTATATAGGCGAAATGGGTATCAAAATTTTCGTTTTCTTGAGTACTTTAACCGTGTGAACATGCAAATCTTGTTTTCGTAAATTAAAGACAGGATTTTATACAAAAGCAAATGAATTTTTAATCCCACTTCTTTCTTAACCCTTAAACGTGAGATTGGGTAGATAAAAAAAATTGTGTCTTTACTTTTGTTTCTTTACAACATAATCAAAGTATGGAACACTGTATACGGTCAATTCGTTTTGAACATAATAGGCAGTTTATCAAAGGAGTGGTGTATATAAAAAAAAAATATTACAAATCAAGGCCAGACTCTTAACACATAAAAAATGAGTATAATATAAAAATCAAGTGGAAAATTTTAAAGATTTTTTATAAGACAAATAAATTTTTTTTTAATTCGAAACATTTCAATATCCTAAAAGTATGCAACATATTTATATAGTTGCCAGTTAAAGATATGGTGTAAAAATAACTAACATTTTTAAAGCCTTCTTTAAGCTTTTATAAAAATACAAAAATTAGGTGGTAGCATATGTTTTTATTTCTTAATAAACATACTTTCTGTGCGACATAAATTTTCTTTTGGGTCTTTGTGATTTATTCACATGTATGTGTGTTTTTGTTTATATTTGTGTAAATTTCTTTAAGTCTACATATCGCATACAACTATGAGTATATTACATGATATTATGTAAATATTTATTTACGCGATTGTGTGTACACATGTAAATTGTTAACATTAACATATAAATTAATTGTTATCAGCATAAAAACATATGTTGAACTTCAAAAATTTTCGACACCTTGAGCTAAAATATTTTCTAAATTTTATTTTATATGTTTTTGTGCGCCCAGGTAGGCTAGTTGGTAGCGTGCTGGTTTACCAGTGCGGGGGTCGTGGGTTCGATTCCCATCAGAGGCACTGGTCCGAAGGCCATAGTAGCTAGTGCTCGTTTAGGTTAAACTAAAAAATACAATTGTTTTTAACGAAAAGTAAGTAGTCCTGTTTTTAACTGATTTTCAGTTAATTTAATGTGTATATTCAGTAGTCTTTACGGAAAAAATATTGTGAGTGTATGATTATTAATTAATAAAAAAAAAAAAAAATATTTTATATGACATTTGTGTTCGAAGCTTTTTGATTCGAAGCTGCTGTTTGCAAAGTTAATCAATGCACGCGATATGCTAGCCAATTTCAAATATATAGCAAAAAAACATAAATGTTCAAAAAATTTACGCCAATTAATTATAAGTTTGTGATTGTCGTATACCGTTATTGGTGGGCTGACATCAACTTGGTATACCTACCTCAAACTATATAAAATTACGCCATTTTTCAAATACTGTTCTCAAAACTCAATTACATTGAACGGCACAAAACCCCTATAGAAAAACTGCGAAAGTTTAAAAATCGGAAAAATTTGGTTTCACTTGTAAACCACCATACAATTTTTCACCAAGCAGCGATATGGAAATTACTTTTTTTAAGTGAATGTATCTCCCAAGTCTAGTGACTCCATTTTGTATTGGTTTGGATCTGAAAATTAGAAACTATGAACAAAAAAATAAAATTAATAAAAAAAACTCATGTAAGTTTTAAGTAATTTTTATAATTTTTCTACGTTTGAACGGCCATCAATTATTTTGGTGAAGACGTTTCAACGTAAAACTTTGTACATCATAACTTTCTTGTACAATCAACCTAACACTGTCCATTGCTCTCAATTCATAAAACCATGAGAACTAAGAGGCATCGAAAATCGGTTTCAATACATAGGTGTCGAAAATTTTTGAAGTATGACATATGCAGTATATGTATTTATATGTATTCATATGTACGTATACAAGAATTGCACACATATGCATGTAAATAAGTTTGTATTTGTGCTTAAATCAAATTAATCATCAACAATGCAATGTTGCAAAAATTGTAAAAAATATACTACAAATGAAAATAAATGTTTTTCAGGATTTTTATTGCTGTATAAATTAAAATTATTCATAAAAAAATTATTGTTTTTTTACTTTACAAATACAAAATAAACTATAACTTCAACATCGAGCACCTATATTCAATACTCGCCAACTCAAAAAAAAACCAACTTCTCAGTAGAGCTAAAAAGCCACTTATTTTGCTTATTAATGTAAAAATAAATAATGTATCTTCCATAAGATGGTTTAAATATTGTTACTAATTAATATCTGGGCAAACAATTTCATATTTTGCACTTGTTTGCGTATTTTTTTGAAATATCATATTTTAGCATATCAAAAAACCATTATTTTTTCAGAGTTAGCATATTTCGGCGAATATTTCTTTAACTTTAGCTCACTTTAAAAATCCAAGGACATATTCGTCAACTGCGTCCAAAAGTGTTTTATAGAAATGATAGGTCGCAAACCCGAAGCATCAATTTTTTTTGATTTTGTTGAACTGTGTTATAAATCAACTTCTTAATTAATTCTTAAATATGATAAAAGTTATTTTGGGTCCTTGCTTTTAGTACATTTTCTTCTTCTTCATTTCCGCTTAACTCCCTGTGGAGCATAGGGCCTCTACAAAATTTCTCCAAGATATTCTGTCATTCGCTAGTAGTTCTAACTCGTTCCAGCTTGTTTAATATCTTTGAGCAAGCTTCTTTTCCTGGTGGTCTTTGGCCGAACTCTTCTTCAGTTGCCTTGTGGGTTCCAATCTAGTGCTTGGCGGCTTATTTCATCAGGGTTCTTCCTAAGCGTGTGACCGATCCATTTCCATTTTCTTTTCTTTATAATAATGGGAATGGGATCACTTTGGCATTTTCTATACAATTCTTCATTGCTTATGACGTTTGGCCACCAAATTTTCAGTTCAGTGCTACTGTTGTCAGCCAGGTTTCGCATCTGTAAAGCAAAACTGATAGAACGTTTGACTTGAAAATATTTATCTTAGTTTTGACCGATATAATATTGGATATCCAAATGTTCCGCAGCTGAAAGAATGCACTATTTGCCTTTCCAAATTCTGTGTTCGATGTCTGATTTAGCACTTTCTTCTGATGAAACAATGCTTCCCAGATAGCAGAATTTATCAATAAATTCAACCGGTTCGTTGCCGATGAAAAAAGGGTTGTTGTTTGTGGCTCTTATTTTCATTGCCTTCGTTTTCCCAGTATTAATTTTCAGACCAACATTTGCAGAGTGGAAAACAAGATCATTAAGTTTTGATTGCCTAATATATATTACATTTGACATTAATTGCACTGTTGTGCGTATTCTTCAAATATTTATATATATATTTTTTTTGATTCCACTCCATTGTAATCAACAAAATTTAATCATTATTCAATAATTTTAATAGTAAGTACTTAAAATTCATCATCAGAATAATTAAGCTATATTGTAAACAGAAAATATATAAAATTAACCAAAACACAGTCACATCATTCAAAATATTGGTTTTCCTAATCAATATTGAAAAAATATTATCTTCTGCATTACCTTTAAAACCAACAAACAACCACTTTTCGCAGATTTTATCCCTTGAATAAAATATTTACAGACAAAATCGAATAATAGTTTCGCCTGCAAAAAAAATAATCATTTTACCTAAAATATAAGTTTTTGTTACCAATTTTGAAATAATATAAAGTTTTTTTAATAGTTTTGGTAACTCTAATAAAATATTAATATTACCAACCCAATTTCTGTTGTACATACAAATCTATTTTTAGACATTCATATTTCAACTTGAAAGAAAACAAATATTCAAGATAGAAATTTGAAAATACAAATTCAAATTGGATTTGGGCTAGAGGTAAGGCAATTGCCTGACAAGAAGAAGGTCACTGGTTCGACTCCAGTTCGCGACATAAGATTTTTTTTTAATAAAATAATTTTAAAATAATATATTAATTTTTTTATAGTTTTGGTAACTTTAATAAAATATTGAGATCTGCAACCGAATTTCGATTTTTAGACATACATATTTACATTTGAAACAAAAAAACATTTAAGGTTGAAATTGGAAAATATAAATTTCCAATATATAAATGACAAGCAGGCGGTCGTCGGTCCGAACCCAGTTCGCCGCATAAGAATTTTTTATTAATAAAATAATTTTAAAATAATATAAATTTTTTTACGGAAGATCGCCGGTTCGAGCCATAACATTTTTTTATTTTAAATTTTGTTGAATGCATGTGAATCTATTTACAGAATATTATACTTAGTCCATAAACATAAAATATTCAATTGTTATTCAAAATATTCAAAATTCGAAATTTGTAAATAAATGTCGGTTGTTACTATAGTATTAAAATTTAATAATAGTGGTAGTACGTGGAACCAAAACAGTTTGGTTCTCAAAAAATTCAGTTGCAACTACAAAACTGTTTTCTGTGTGCATATATATTACCAATTTTGTTTTTGTTTGGAACCACTATGTACTAAAAAATTACCATACCTTTACCAGATTCGGGCTCAGCATGCCAAATGCTATAAGATATGAGATAGATTTATACTAAATTAATTATTTTTTTTTTAATGTTGGGAACTTACAATATGAGTTAGCATTTATTTTTCACAAAAAAAAATTTACTTTGAATAGCAAAAATTTAAATAAAACGAGAACAAATATTTGTTTTGCTTTGAAACTTATATCACAGATTGAAATTGCATAGAGGAGCTATTTGCTATCGGAAACCCATTTTGACCAAATTTAAGTTGGCATATATTGTATATAGGCTCTCGATATGTAGCTTCAAATGGGGTAAAGTGGTATAAGTTTAAATCTGACTTTAAAAAGTTAGATTCTACTAATTATCACAATTCTTTTTAGAAATATATTCCACAAGTATTAAATATTCGAAATATTTAGTCTTAGCATAATATTTCAGCGATTCCCCGAAACAGGTGGAAAATGTCAAAAAGCGATTAATAAATTGTTTGGTAACATTTGAAAAACATTTTTACAGGATTTGTTTTAACTTCCCAGGAAAAAATTACACATTCCAAAAAGAAGGTGATACCCACACTTGCTTACATATCTCATTGCCAAATTTAGTAACTGCAATACCAAACTCATTCCAACGATAGAGTCAAAAAAGCAAGTAGTATTGTAATCAATTCTTTAAATTTAAACCAGAAAGCATGAACTCAATAACAAAGTAATTATTTACTTAAAAGAAAATAACAATGTTATTAACTTATATGTATAACTTTTTGTACTCAAGAAGTAATCATATACTGTTTCTTAATAAAAGGACTTTATTGGAAGTAGTTCCTAATTTTGAAAAAGGAATTTATCTCATATATATTTTCAAACAAATTTTTATTTGCAGGAAAATAATACTAAAAACAGAAATTGCATGTTGCCTAAATTTTGTTAAACTGTGGTTAGGTATAAATTAGGGAAGCACACGTGAGCAGAAAATTGTGAGTGGACGTTGAAATTACTGACGTTATCGTGAGTGAGTGTAAAAAAAAAGTCATATTTTTGTTTTTCAATTTTGAATTGTTCTTTTTTTTGAAAAATTTATATTTTTGTGGTTTATAGCTCCAAAATTATGACAATCCCATGTTATCATAACAATTCGATGTTTCACTTTTTAGGATTTTATTACCGTATGAGTTTTGATCGTTATATTTGAGTGACCTAGGAGAATCACGTGTGAGTAAAAGTTGAATTTACTTATGAAACTACTTCTTTTTTTAAAATTTAAGTACTTCTAATTTTTTCTAGGGAACTATTTATTTATTTATTTTGTGTAAGTACTTCGTAGTTTTACAATGGAACTATTTCTTTATTAAAAAATGTATGTAGTTATTAAAAATATAAAGTAAATGGTTCTTCGGTAAAAAAATAATCAATTCTAAAGAATCAATTATTTTAGTCTCACGCCCTTTTAAAAGAATCGAGTAGGTAATCTAGTAAGGAATGCCTTCTGCCCAAAATGCTTGATTACAAACCCGCTTACCTTTTTGGAAATTTTTTGCTGGGTTGTTCTTAAAAAACTATTTAAACTTCGATAAAAAACTCTATTGTCATAATAAAGCCCACATGACATTTTTTTTTTTAACCAAGAAACTTTGCCATTGTTTTTCTATCCAAAACTTTTAATTTCTTGACTATCCATTTTATTTCTTAATACATTTTGCAGAAACCCCTTATATAGTTGCATGCACTCATGCTAAAAATACGAAAAAAATGTCAAAACAACGAAATTTTTTGTAAAATAAACAAATTTTCGTGCATTTTACGAAAGTTTTTGTTATTTTGACATTTTTTTCGTATTTTTACACATGGATTATTATCAGTGTGAAAAATGTCGATATCATACAACAGACATGGACAAATGCGACCCCAGAACTTTACATTTTCGGTTCGTTATAGTTCTGGGAGTTTTTAGGTTTACGACTGTGTTTGAACTAGGGTTTTTGTCCCGGGAATTCCCGGGACGAGATTCACGGCAATCCTACTCTTTTTTCAATCCCGCAATCACAGGAATATTGTGCGGGATTTCCCGGGATTTTTTTTTTTATTATTTCAGAGAATTGGTAATAAATATTAAAAATTTTTTATGTTTTTAAATATGGCTAGACCAACTCTTTTATTTTCAAGCTTTTTTCCCGAGATTTATTAATTGATGTGTCTTGTACAGAATTTATGTGTCCACATTTTAAGGAAATTTAAGTTTTAAGGGGATAAATCAAAAAAAAAAAAATTTTTAATGTCCTAACTGGGCATTTTAAGCATGCTTGAACATTTTCCGACTTGGGAATTGTATGTGGAATTTATATACATAAAAATATAAAAGATTTTGATGTCCTTCTCCAAAAAACTGGCCACTAAAATATTTTCCACTAGATGAGGGACTAAAAATGAAAGACCCACAATTTAAAACGTCACTACCTTAAAACTTTTTCGACTTAAAATTTGGGTTTAAAAGAGAAAAATCTTTAAAAAAAAAATTTCACAGCTTTTTACTGCAGATTTTTGTTGATTAGTTTAATATAGTGCGGCCCTACGTAAGATTGTGAAATCCCAAATTTCTCCCTTCGAGCCACTTACCTGCCTACGCCTGACATATCGGCTTAAGCAACACTTTGTGTTTATAACTTGAAATTTCCCACAATACCCCATTTGCCACCTGAACACTTACCCCTATTATTTATGGACATGACAAATAAAACACGAAATTGAACCAATGCAATTAGAGCCATATTTTGATTAAATATTCAAGCAGTTTTGAATGATGACTGGTAAATAAATTCAATTTTTATATCATGTCAATGTAAATGACAGAAAAAAAATAGTTTGTTAACAGATTTTTTTGTTAGAATTATATTGTTTTTAAAAGCTAAAATATTATAAATATTAAATGATTAAATAAAGATTTTTTTTGTCTTTGTAATTGAAGTCCCAGTGTAGAAATGGTACTGGCATATCATTACTTTTCGGACTACCAGTAATGGCATAAGCTTACTCTCTGCATTAGTTGAACATAAATAATAAGGGCATACTCAAAAGTACTTATTTTTTATCATTATTTTCAATATAAAGTAGTGATCTCAAAATTTTTCTAAAATAAAAATCTTTATTTTTTTAACTCTATTAAGTACATGTACGAGTTCGGATCAATAAGTCCGTGACTTTTTGAATGAAATACAGTTTTTTAAGCAAATAAAAATTTTTTTTTCGTGATAATCTCCTTTTAGCTCAATACACTTAGTCCAACGTTTCTCCAATTTTTTTATCCCTTCCAAAAAATACGAATTTTCTAGGTCCATAAAATAGG
Organism: Delia radicum; assembly: GCA_021234595.1. Classification (NCBI taxonomy): domain Eukaryota; kingdom Metazoa; phylum Arthropoda; class Insecta; order Diptera; family Anthomyiidae; genus Delia; species Delia radicum. The sequence goes on from CM037851.1 coordinate 16,005,892, forward strand.
CATTTGTTCGATCAATAATTTCATCGTTGGAGCTAAATCTGTTTCCACCAGGCCATTTCTTTAGGTTTGGAAATAGGAAATAGTCACTGGCGGCTAAATCCGTAGAATATGGTGGATGAGGTGTCAATTCGTAGCCCAATTCATGAAATTTTGCCATTGAGACTGCACACGTGTGCACCCGTTGCAATATCTTGATGAAAAAGAACTTTTTTCTTGGCCACATGGGGTCGTTTTTTTTTTTAAATCCCCGTTAAATCGGTCCAATAAGTTGGCATAATATTTGCAGTTTATTGTTTTTCCCTTTTAAAGGTAATAGATGTGGATTATCGCGAGTGCATCCCAAAAAACTGTTGCCATCACCTTATTGACCGATAAACTAACCTTGGCCTTTGGAGCCGGTTCACCCGAAGAAACCCGTTGTTTAGACTGCTGCTTGGTCTCTGGAATGTTGTAATGGATCCATTTTTCATCCTCAGATACAAAACGCCGCAAAAACTCATTCGAATTGCGGTTAAACAACTCCAAACAATCCTTTGAAGTTGTCACACGATTACGTTTATGGTCAATTGCAAAAAGCTTTCTTAAACCCAACTGATTTAAAATCGAAACCACACTGCCATATGAAATGCCTATGGCATCAACAATCTCACGCACTTTTACTCTTCGATCGCCCAACACCATATCGTGGATTTTTTCGAGTGTATTGACCTCAATTGGCCGTCCAGAAAGTTCAGCGTCATTTGTACTTGTGCGAACACAACGAAAGTCAGTAAACCACTTTTTTATCATTGAAATGGATGGTGCAGAGTCCCCATAGTATTTATCAAGCTTTGTCTTGGTTTGATTGACGGTTTTTTTCCCAAAAGAGGAATGTTATATGAGCACTCGAAATTCACTTTTTTTAATTTTTAAAAAAACAAACGAGGTTGTATGTTTTGAACAGCTTTTAAACGCAAAAGAAATGACGGAACTTGCTCAAAATTTGACAGTAGTCTATTAACAGGTGGTACTTGATGGGAGCAGTGTTGCATTTTCACGGACTTATTGATCCGCCCTCGTATAACTACTTATTGTTGATTTTTTGTAAGCTGGAAAGTAATGACATTTTATGCAAGAAAATCATTTATGTTTTCATTTATCAAGTATAGAATGCCGAGATAGCTCAAATGGTAGAGCAGTTGACTGACAACCTGGAGTTTCAGGTTCGAGTTCCGTGTGGTCTGATTTTATGGAAAATGAATGTTTCAATAAAAAAATATTTTTTTATAAAATTTATTTTTTTTTGAAACTTTGTTTTTAGACTAATTTTTTGTGTTTATATTGGCAAGCATATAGGTAACCACATATTTTTGGATATGTCGTAAGGTTGTTAGTAAATATATGTCTTTATTTTGCGTGACATTCCCATATTAAAGTATTAAGATTTGTAATGACAATTGTGAGTACTTTACTGTTTAAATATAGCCTTGTTTTTTGGCTCCGGAGTTTCACCATCGCAAAAAACCTGTACAAATAATATTAGTCAATTTAAATTATTCAAAAAAAAAAATGCGCTAAATATCTGTCAAATCATAGGTCATTACCCAAACAAGTTATAATGAAATATAGTAGTTTGAAAAATACGTATAATCCTTTTTAAAATTTTATGAAATCTTATATAATTTGATATAAATGTTGAGAAAAAGTAGAAACTTTTTGTATCAACTTTTATTTAATAATATCGAATTACATTTAATGCGATACAATTATATATAAAACACAAAACATTTTATGGGGACAAAATTCATATGAAATTGTATCTAATATACATCAGATTGTACAAAATTGTAATTAATTGCATCGAATTAGATCTAATTCAATAGAATTATATCGAGTTCAATACAATTTGATGTATTTTAGATACAATTATTCTCATTTTTCGGATTAAATTTGATGACGTCGCATATCTAATTTAATATACTTTGATAGTGCCACATATAAATTTTTTTTACTTGGGAAGTGTTTTTTTTTTAAATATATATTTAAGTGGTTTTTTCTTAATTAACGATTTTTTGATTTAAAATTATATGAAAGAAATTACTTCAAAATGATTTTGTTATCAAATTAATATGGTTATATGTGAAGCCATATATATATAATAAAGTCTTTACTTGCACATAATGAACTTTATCAAAATAGGTATGGGATTATATATAAAGCTGTATAAAATGATAAGGAAAATATTTTCAGTATGACGTCACATATAGTTTAATAAAACTTAGCATGGGACCATATATAATCATATCGATCACTACACTTATAGAAATAAACCTGTGTAAAAATAGCAGAAAGAAATTAGCTACAAATTACCTTGCAGAAAAAACTGCTAGACTTAGCAGAATTTTTTGCTAAACATTAGTAAAAAAAGAACAGCAAAAATAAATCTGTTAGCTTTACAAAGTTATATTCGACGTGAATTTTAGTTAATTAAAAATAGCATATTACGCTGTTAAACTAGCAATCACTATTACTTTGTAGACTCAAAATAGAAAACAAAAATTGTAATATTAACAAAAATTTTGCTATATTTACCTCAAATCTACTAGAATACAAATAACAGTTTATTTTGAAAAAATCAACAGAAATGTTTACTGAAAAATGGGTGATTGCTGATTTCATAAGGCCAGACTTTTATTCGCAATAAAAAAAGAAAAACTAAAAAAAAAACCTTTAAAAATATCACAGTTTTTAATGTTTTGTTTTAATACGAATATTTAGTAAATGGTTTTGCTGATTTTAGCAGATTATTTTATTACTTTCAATTAACTAAAATTTAGCTCAAATATAACTAAATATTTGTAAATTCAAGCTCGTTATAAATTAAAAATAACATAAAAATAATCTCGATGTATATAAAAATAAAAAATGACAAAACTGTCAACAGATTTATTTTTGCTATTCTTATATTACTAATATTTAGTAAAAAGAATTTGCTAATTTTAGAAGTTTTTTGCAAGGTAATTTTTAACTAATTTTTAGTAGCTCTATTTGCTATTTTACAGGTTTATTTCTATGAGTATACATATATTTGGATTATTATTATACGATATGACTTATGTAGTTATATATGGAGTAAGATTTGAAAACATATAATAATATCAGGTACCATATAAAAAATTCTCTCAATAAAAGTTATCAGATGTATTTGTATATAATTTTATAAGCCGTAATATGACACCATTCAAAATCAGATATGACGTAATCATATTATTTATGACAAGATATAAGTATTTCTACCCGCGTATAAATAAAAAATTGCCGATTTTTAAATGCATATAATATTTGTTCTTTTAATATTTTTTTTTAATTCTTCATAAAAAACTACATATATTTTAAAATTGCTACACTCAAAAAAATAAGTTAGTAGAAAAGTTAGTAAAACATCTTGTAAATCAGGTATACTATTTTCAGCAAATTTTTTGCTAAAATTATGTTTTAAACTAAAGTTTTAGTTATACTTATTCAGCACTTAACTGTTTTGAACTAATCTTTTACTAATATTTTACTAATGTTTTACTAATTTATTTGGTACAAAAATTGTGCACATCAATAGTGTGAAGGACAACCAGACAGAAAGATATACACAACATTAATTAGATGTCGCGGCATGTCACGATGTAGTAGAGAAGAGGAAAATTATACAAAAAGTACAACTCTAGTAAGACATAATATAAAAAATCAACCATGGAAGATTTTTGTATTTGTTTTTCATACATAAAACAAAATTGTGGATTAAAACAACTTAAATTTTGCGCCGTCACCGGCTTGTGAAAGTAATTGTCTATTAATTAATTAAAAGACAAAATAAAATATTTAAATTTAATAAAAATTAAATGTGTATTCGTAAACTAAACGTTTATATATATTAATAATCTTATGTGGTCAAATTGCAAACAAATATGCAATAGGTAGACTGGCTAAAGCGAACGACAAAGACATACATACATCTTAGGTAGATTTTTCTGTTTCCTTTTTCTTATTGCAAATGTAAGTAGTTCAAAGATAATTTTGTTTATGTTATATATAATTATTTATATTGTTTTTAGATATTACATTAATTCATATCGGCAATTTGGGAGTATAAACATTTTTTTTATTTTTAAAAGAATCACAAAAATATGTTTTATGATTTTCAGCAAATAAATTAACTAAAATCTACAAATTTTTGGAGTTTTTTTTCAGTCTACCAATATTCAGCAAAAATTTTATTAATTTTTAGCAACGGTTTTTTAATTTCTAATCTACTAAGTGTTAGCAAAACTTTTGCTGAATCTACTAATTTTGTTGCTAATAATCAGCTCGCCGATTTTGCTGACATTAGCAATTTTTTTGCAAGCACCCTCCTGACTAAAATTTTGCTGACTCAGCAACATTTTTTGCTGACTTTACTAACTTTTTTATTTGAGTGTAGCATTTTCCAAACTCATATAAATTAGAAATAATATACTAAAAGTGGGCACAACATTTGTTTATATTTAACCCCGCCTACTTCGCCGACTTTTTGGATAAATTTAAAAAGTTGTTCCATTTTGTATTCATGTCATATACGAGAATAAATACATAATGTTTAACAATGGCTACGATATATTTTTTTTTAGCTGGACAGTTGGCTTGAAAAGCCACACAATTATAAAGCTCAACTATTTCTTTTTTCTAAATCCGTTTAAAAATTAAAAATCGCTACACTTTAAAAATGTTTACTCTGTAGCCTCGTTTTCACAATGTCTCGTTTGCTACTAAGTGGGACTTTGACTGACACATTTTTTTGTTTACCATATAAATTTTCAATTTAAATGTTTGTTAAATTTTTATTGGACAGTCAATAATCGGGCCGTAAAGTCTTAACAAATTTTTAAAAGCAACTTCAGATTTTGGGTTATTGAATCCACTCAACCATATCTACTTCAGACAGATTACTAATCTCTCATAAAAACCCTGACCTAGGACATATCACAAGGTGTTAATTTTATCCTATAACAACGTCATGGAAAAGTATTACAAAAATGTCAATCCTTAAATTAGAAATTATTTTATGATTTTGCATAAATTCTTAAATTCTATAAATTCTTATTTCATTAGTTTTTCAACCAATTTTGTCACTCCATAAATCCAACTCCGGATGTTGATCTTATTTGTTTTTACAAAAAAAAAAAATGTTTTTTTTTCTTAAGACATTATGAATAAATGAAATGTTTATACTGTCCATTGGATAAACATGTATTTCATTCTATTAATGGTTAATATATTAATGAAATAAAGTTGTCACAAACAAACAACAATAATTTTGATCTCCTACTTTTCTCGACAATCACCAACAAACCGTAGGATATATCACAAAATTTTTGGAAACAATTCGGCCATTTCTTGCTTAGTGGTCCGATTGCAATGAAATTTGGAAAAGGCTTATGTGACGTAATATTGAGCCTTGATGTTGAACCTCCCAGACCCCTAGGGGCGGCAAGATTACCCCCCAAAGTTGGGCACTTTCTGCATAACAAATTTTGAGTGCTAGCCATTTTTTGTTTCTAATCCGATTTTCGAAAAATTAACCTATTTGTAATCTTTGAGTAGAAAGATTACAAATCTGTCAAACAGCTTATAAAATTCTTAGTTTTATACAAGCTTTTAATGCGTATAACTCTGGAGCAGTAAGAGCAAATTTAAATATTTTGTTTTCAAAATTATCTAGAATTTATCTATTTTTTAAACTGCATCATTATTTTTTTTTTAATATTAGTAGACATTTTTTTATAGTGTTATTTACAAAATTTATTCAAATATTACTATAAAATTAAATATATGGTGCGAACATAAAAAGCATTTGCCGAAACTTGTGGTTTACGCACATAAAAATAAAATTTGAAAATATTGACTTAGAAGCTAAAAAAATTTGGTTTACTGACCAACTTATAAATAAAATTCAGAAAACGGCCAAAAACCCCAAATTTTGAAAAAAAAAAATCGATATTCGCCACCTTTATATCTCTTCCGAAATATCCAAATTAACATAGTGTCCACATTAGATATTAACCTTAATATAATATGTACGAGAACTCCACCAGAATAACGAATTAAATTATGAGGCCATTTAAACGGAGCAATTTGTTGCCTGCAATTATTGTTTGTAGGCAAACGGGGGTAGAGAAGCAAGCGGGGTAGCAAAAAATGCACGATTTTCGTTTTCAAGATATTTTTGACATTTCTTTTTGCTATCGTTCGTATTCTTGTTAATTTGCTTTATTCGTATTCGGCTTCTCAAGTGTTGTGTATCGAAAATATTTCGTAAAATAATAAATAAATAATGTGAAATAAAGAACTATGTATTTATATATTATTTTAAATTATATTATTTTTAATTATTACGAATAAATTAAATTTCAACGAATGAACAAGTAAAGAAGATTGGAAAAATAAACGTCAAAAAAATTGCATGTAAAAACTCCTCGTTTAAATGTAAATGATTTTTAGAATCAACTTTAAAAGAGAATTCAAAAATTGCCTGCAATTAATTTCTTCGTTTAAAAGGCCTCTATCTATGTTCATATTAATGTTTAGGGTGGAGAACACACATTCATATTTATATCATGTCTTCTCATAATTTTCTGTCTGCCGTTGAGTAAAGATGGCAGTTTATTCATTAAATTTTCAACTATGCGATTAAAAATAAATTTAAATTGATTTATAACAGTTAAACAATTTTTAAAACCCTTTTTCTTCTTGTATTTTTTTAGTTTTATTTGTTTAACTTTTATTTATATTTTTGTTTACAATGTTTTCCGTATGTGTGTGTGTATTTTGACAGCTCATATCATAATATTGTTGTTTAGAGATTTATCATAACAACACTATTTTGATATCAGATATGATACTAACAGTAACAGTAATGTGTGGTCCACACGTAATATAATTCTCTCTGAGATTGAATTTGAAGTTTGCTGACAGAAAAATATTAAAGTTAATATCTAATGCGGATACTATGTAAGCTTGAGCACCCATGAAAATCAAAACACTCGACACACTAATGTACAAACTCTTCCGCTACCTAATTGGAGGCGTGCAAATTTTGTAACATTTGAGTCTTTGCCTTAAAAAGTTTGCAACTTTAATAGCGGCTGGGGGGAAAAGCGTATACAAACCAGAGATTTGTTTAACAAAAACATTAGAAGACATTTTAAAATAGGATGCACACTTTATATGTTTGGAAAAAAAAATTTATTTGAAGCTGGTGCTTGTTGGGGAAAAAATCGCAAAAATTAGATTTGTTTTTAATTTATACTTTAAAAGAATGTAGTTTTTGAGTGGAGCAAGATATCAGGCGCGTTTCCAGGAGGAGGAAACATGGTAAATTTCCTCCCACAAAATAAAAATTTTCAATACAAAAAAGTCAAAAGATTTGAAAATTTGTCAAAAATACTCTAACTTCCCTCCACAAAATCTTTTCCTGGATTCGCGCCTGCAAGATATTGAATATTTTTTTTATTTATTTAATCAATAATTTATTTGGTTAAGTAACTAATATCCCGATGGAAAAAGTTCCGATATAGGTATACATAATCATATATATAATTAATTATCAAATCATATCATAGCTGATCCGAAAAATGGCATACAAAACCTTATCGCATGAGATCCCATGGGATCTCATCTAATATAATTTGATCCGAAAAATGGGTGTATCTAATTTGATCAAGTTATATATAATTTGATAAAATTTGATATAACTTCTTAAAATTCTTTGGAAATCCGTACTACTATTTTCATTCATATTCCAAGTAAGAATGAAAATTTAATTATAAATCAAGGGATTGGAAAATTAGACGGATTATTAATAGGTTTTTGTTAAAGTTCTGCCTATTATGGAGGCTCAGCTTTTCTAAAACTTCGGGTTCTGATGAGATCTTTAGCCAGATCGAAATACTAGTATCAACCTAGCTAATATGTTTAATTTGCTTTATTTTTGTAAATATAAGGAGGTTGAAAGCTCGTTATAAATTGAAAATAACATAAAAATAATCACGATGTATATAAAAACAAAAAACTAATATAACTGTAAAAGACGTAATTTCAATTCGACTAATACAATGTGATGTCATATATAATTATATGTAAAAGTATTAGAGTTCTCCCCTTTTTCTACCTTGTATGTTAATAGCTTTTTCTTAAGGTTTTTTGGCTTTTCATTGTTTTTTTTTTATAAGATTCACTGACTTAAAGTTCTTGTTGTACTCATGGAATAGTATTTTTTTTGCTTTAAATACATCGAATTTAGATTTTTTTGCCTTTACTGAGTGTGATAGATTTTTTGGTAATTTGTACCATATATGTTTATATATAAATATATATAAAAGTGATACAATTTTTCTTTTTAAATTTAACACATATGTATATAGAAACACATATAATGCTATGTGATGCCATATATTATTATATATAAAAGTGATAGAATTTGTTTGGTTTTATTTTTATTATATATATTTATACATGGAAGTATATACGATCTCATATTAAGCTATATCAAGTATATGTGATAAGATAAAAAGATCAACTTATATATAACATGAGATATAAGGATATATGATGATATATAGCGCTGTATTAAACATTTTTGCAAAAATAAATAAAAGATGTAAATATATATCTTTACAGATCGCCACATATGTAATTATATCAAGACATAGCAAGACATATATGACTATATATTAATAGTTTTCGTCGCGATTTTAAACAAAAATTGGCCTCGATTTCCTCCCGGTAGTCGCAAAAAAAAACTGAACCTGATTCGGACCAAATTTGAAATTTCACAATTTCCAATGGAAATATCTCGGGAACTATATATATGATTATTCTCATAAGGAAGCATGTTTTTTGTTGGTCTCTAAAAATATGTAAATTGTTCGAAAATCTGATCAGACACAAAAAAATGGCAAGCATTTACATTTTTTTATTCAAAAAGTGTCCTACTTTGGGTTGTTATACTGTTCTGGAAGGTTCCCCATCGAAACCTAAGATCGATATTACGTCACTTAATGCTGCTCAAAATTACATTGCAATGGGACCACTAAGTAAGAAATGACCGCATTATTTCCAAAAATTTTGTGATATATCCCACTGTGCCACATAAGAACATATGTCAATCTACATGGAAGGTCAATGTAATGTGCTACATACGTGTAGACTAATTTATGAAAATGCTTTTTGTGTACAAACATTCATAAATACATCCATTTAAACAAAAATCTTTAGATTTCTTTATATAAATGAACTCTACAACTTTATGACTATTTTTTTTTGTTAAAGGAAATACAGCAACAAAGCTAGAGTGATCAAAAAACCGACTGCCAAAAAGTAGATTTTGAAGAACAAGGTTCCGAATATGCCTATCCCTAAAAAGGGTGCGGCTAACAACCCTGAAAATTACCGCCCAATCGCAATTTGCTCTGCGCTCTCCAAAGTGATGGAGACCATGGTTAACCACCATCTTGTGAAATATTTAGAGACCAATTCACTTTTAAATGATCGACAGTATGGCTTCCGTAGTGGTCGATCTACGGGAGACCTGTTGGCGTTTCTATCGGAACGTTGGAGCCGGTCAATCCACCGCTTTGGTGAGAGTAAAGTGGTTGCTCTAGATATTTCTAAGGCGTTCGATCGTGTGTGGCACGGGGCACTCGTGACTAAGCTAGTTGCTTTTGGTGTCGGTAATGTCTTCTCTCGATTTATAACGAGTTTTCTCAGAGACCGCACTATACGTGTTGTTTTAGATGGGGTCTCATCAAACGAGTTTCAGCTAAATTCAGGGGTACCGCAAGGTTCTGTTCTTTCTCCTACCCTTTTTCTTATTTTTATTAATGACCTTCTTGGTCAGACCATCAACCCTATCTACTCTTTTGCAGATGACAGCAACATTTGTCATTCATTTTCATTCGATCACAGGCCAAGCTCTTTGGAGATAGAGGGCATGCGGCAGAACATGAATGACACACTCAATCAAGACCTTTCTACAATCTCCGAGTGGGGGTCGCGCGAATAAGGTCGATTTTAATGCACGCAAGACCCAATGTTGTATGTTAACCCACAGACGGGCTGTGGAATTGACATTGTCATCTGTAACTATGGATGGTATAGGTATTGAGGAATCGGATACTCTTGATGTTCTGGGCATGAGAATACAATGTGATGTCCGTTGGAATAAGCACGTATTTCAAGTGTCGAAAGAGGCATTCAAGTGTCTCGGTTTTCTAAAACGGTGCAAGACTTACTTCACTCCATCCGATCTCCTTACTATTTATACCAGCTATATCCGGCCAAAAATGGAATACAACTCTCATATATGGGCAGGGGCTCCACTGTCTATTCTGAAGCTTCTGGACCGTGTTCAGGGGAGGGCGGTGAAGCTTATCAATGACAGTAGTGTATCCAACTCTATTGATTCATTGGAGCATCGTCGGAATGTGGGTTGTGTGACACTTTTCTATCGATATTACCATGGGAGATGCTCATCTGAGATAAGTGAACTTATTCCACGAGCCCGGGTTTTTATTCGTAATACTCGCTTATCTAGTAGAGCACATCCGTTTGTAGTTGATTGTCCTGTGTTTCGCACAACGCATTACAGAGAAAATTCGTTTTTTAGTCGAACGATTCGTATGTGGAACAAACTTCCCGCAGAAGTCTTCCCTGTTACTTACAATTTAGAAAAATTTAAATCAAATATCCACAAACACTACTCCCTCTTTCCTCCTTCCCATACCTTATTTTCCTGATCAATACAATGCACTGCATGAGTAGGGGGCATCCCCTGAGTATTGGTTAAATTATAAAAAAAAAAAAAAAAAAAAATTTACTCCCTATAAAATAAATAATTTTTCATGTTCATAAAATTTGCGCAAATTTTCATATTAAATTTTCAAATATTTTTCAATTTTAATTGAATATTCGGCTTGATTAAGGTAAATACAATTTTCGACTTTTTACTAAATATATTTGTGTACATGGGAAATTATAAAGAAATTTTATTCTGGAAATATATTTTTTTATAATTTAATTACACTACTCGACAAATTTCACTTTTTTGCAGAATCTCTCTTTGAAGTACATATTTTTTTAATAAGCTTATGTAGGCTAAATTCAAACTTGACACATTTTTTTTCTCATTTGCAGTTTTTGAAATATCGCGGTTTTCATATTAACATCATTTACTTTATTTTTCGTATATTTTTCGAAATTTAACCACAAATTCATGATTTTTTTTTTTATATGAAAAAAATGGAGTAAATAACGTAAATATAAAAACCGCGATATTTCAAAACTACAATTTTTTATTACCAGATTTATGCTCAGCGTACCTAAGTGGGCCACGGTTATAACGAGCACCAATTGTAACAAAGTTTTTTTTATAACGAACGATTTTTGTGGTCCCAACGCATTTACTAACATATTTCATACAAAATAATACGGTTATAACGAACATCGTTTGTGACTAACTTTTTATATATATATATATATATGTCCTTTATTTATCTAAATATAAATAGAATTACATTTCTGAACACCATAAATACTTAAATAAAGTTCAGTGTGAACATAGGGCGTCAACAAATTTTCTCCATCTGATTCTATCTCTGGCAATTGTTTTTGTTTGATTCCAGGATACTCGAGCAAGTAAACATTCTTGTTTAAGGCAACGAACCCAGGCGTTACGGGGCCTACCTTGGCGGCGTTGTCCTTGGGGGTTCCAGTCGAGGGCTGTTCTTGCAATTTCTGTTTGTGGTCTTCGCAATATGTGGCCTATCCACGTCCACTTCCGTTTACGAATATCAATGTGTGCTGGCAAGGAGTTTGCTCTTTGCAGCAGAGCTTCATTTGAAATACGATCTGGCCAGTGGATGTTAAAGATCTGTCTTAGACATTTGTTGATGAAAGTTTGAATTTTTCTAGTGGTAGCTTGCGTTAAGCTCCATGTGGTGCAGCCGTAAAGTAATACTGACTTCACACTGCAGTTAAAAATGCTAACTTTTTATATAACGAATTAATGTTTTGGACCCTTTAACGAATTTTCATAAAAAGTTTTATGCTTCTATGTTTTATGCTTTAAATGAAAAATGCCTTGCAAATTTGGAAAACTTCAGCTTTTTACTTGAAACTTCACTGAAAAGAATTAAAATTTATATGAAACGTAATTTAATGGAAGAATTGTTTCAAAATTACAAAAAAAAAAATTAAAAATTTAGCGGATTTAAAAAAAATTCTATAATTTTTGGAAAATCTTTACCGCGCTTATAGCGAGCTTAGCTAATTACAAACTAAATTGTCAAGTCCCTACGAGTTCGTTATAACCGTACTCCACTGTAATATATTTTTATTTAAAAGAATTTTTTCTTATTTTGGTATTTGAAGCATGTAGAAAATTGGTCGAATATTTAAGTTCTTTACTAAATTTTTCAGGATATTTTCAATGCATTCGCAGTTTTAATAAAAAAAGTTGCTCATTATATAAAATGTATAAAATAAAACTTTCACTCCTGTGTCAAATCTGTGCTGCTTTATGCATGCGAGACGTGGAACACAACAGAACACGAGATAAACTCCCTACAAGTGTTTGTTAATCGATGTCTCCGAAGAATCCTAAAAGTTTTTTGGAACTTTGGAGACAAACAAACCAGCGGGCAATCCATATTCAAATAATGAATCGCAAATGGCGTTGGATTGGTCACACGCTGCGCAGACCTCCAGGTGACGTTGCTAAAATCGCCATTGCATTGAGTGGAACCCACAGGGTAGGACGAGAAGAGTAGGCAGACCGTCTCACACATGGCGCCGTCAACTGAATATAGAAGTCATATCTACTGATCAAAGCTGGAGAGAAGTGAAGAGAATATCATCCATCGTTGTGGCCCTTTGTTCCCAATAGGAACCACAGGACTTAATATATAAAATAAAACTAAGAAAATAAAAAAATAAAAAAAGGACAATTTTCAACTTCGTTGCAATACCAGTGCGATATTCTGATACAAACGCCTACATGATTATACTCAAATTAAAGATAATTTTGTGAAGACTTATACTCTTCAAACTAATTTCATGATTTTGCGATAAAGTTGCAAAAAATTAAGCTAAATATATAAAAAATTGGGGTGAATGATGTAAATATAAAAATCGCGATATTTCAAAAAACTGCAATAAGAAAATAATTTGTTTGCTAGATTTGAATTTAGCGTACTAGGTTTTTTTTTTTTTTTTAGTTTAAGCTTAATTTTGTGTGAAATTAAAGAATTGAGCGGATTTTTTTTTTTCAAAATTTTTATACCTTTTCATTTTTATGGGTTTTTAAATTTTTCCAAAAAATATGCTGGTAAAAAAATAACCGGTTAACCGAATAAAAAAAAAACAGGTTTCTTCGAAAATGGAATATATTCGAAACCAGTTCGGTTTTTGAAAATAATAAAACCGGTTAACCGGTCTTTTAACATGTTTACAGTATTGGACACTCTAAACAAAACCTTGTTCTGCATTTCGTGTCAATCAAATGTAAATATATTTTTTTGTTTACAATTGTAACAGCTGTTCCTCTCTGTAGTTCTCATTTACTGGGAGGCTGTAAATAACTTTAATAAAACAAGTAGATTTTTTGATTAACAAAATGTTGGCAATGTCACCGTAAACGTCATATGGAAAAACAAATATGTGACATGCTGAATAAAATAAACAAAAAAGAATAAATTTGTTATAAATTAAAGTAACATAAAAACAAATAAAGGAAACACAACTTTTTGCGCATTTTAAAAAGAAAATAAAAAAGTCACCGGAAAAATACCTAGCCGTAGTTTGTATTTTAACATAAAGTACAAAACGAAATTATTTATTCATAAAAACTGAAGTTACTCGGTGCTAAATGGAAATAAACTACTACAATCAGTATAACTATGTTAAATAACATGACCAGAGAAGACAAAAATGCCCTTTTTACTTTGTTTTGCGTTCTTATGCTTTTTTTTTTACCCAATTGTGATTTTTTTGCTTCTTTAGATTTCCCGATTTTGATCTTTAAACAAGCTTTTTCTTAAAATTTTTGGGAATTTAATTCCCTTTTTTAAGATTTTCCGAATTTAAATGCTAATTTTGAACTTTCTTGTTTCAAAAAGTGTTTTTTTTACAAAAATCACAAAGGTCCCCGCTGAACTGTTTGCATATAAAATTTTGAGTGCTCACCATTTTTTTTTGTTTCTAATCCGATTTTCAAAAGATTAACATATTTATTATCTGCTAGTAGAGACTAACGTGTTGACATAAGTGGGCTATCTCTCATAGTTCCTGAAATATTTCCAGTTGAAAATGTGAAATTTCAAATTTGGCCCGACTCAGGTCCAGCTTTTTGCGAATATCGGGACAGAATCGGGGATAATTTCTTTTTAAAAATATTGGCTATTTAACTAAATAAATTCTTGATTAAATAAAAAAAAAAAAAATGAATGCGGTATCTTGTTCCACTCAAAAACTACATTCGTTAAAAGTAGAAATAAAAAAAATTAAATTATTGCTATTTTTCCCCAAATACCACCAACAGTCTTTTAACTCCTTCTGGACATATAAAGTGTGCATGAAATGGGAAATTCACCAACCCCATTTTTGCAGGTTTTTGTCTTCTCTGATATTAACTTTTAAGGCTATAAAAGATTTTGCTTACAATGACGGTTTTTATTCTAGGCACCCACTAATTACGGTGAGTATCCCGGTAGGAGACCCTCCATGTTAGCCACAAAAACCGAAAACCGGTTTTTTAAAAAAGCGTGGTTTTTAAGTATTCCTAGACCGGATTTTCAAATTGGTCGAATATATGACAACTCTATTTAAAATGAAATAAAATTTTATTTCAAACAAATCTTTCATAGTAAATTTTTGGGTAACATTTATTGTTTTGTTTAGTTGGTCACCAAATTTACAAGAACTCACTTTACACAAACATGACACCCTCCTCTACATATGTATGTAAATATATACACACGATTGAGAAAAACTGTTTGCAGACTTTTTTTTCTCATATATTCCATATTTGTGCGCACACATACACTCACACACATAAAAAAGCTATGTTTGGATGACATTGTAGACATTTCCGTTTGACTGTTGTACATGCGACAGCATAAACATTTGACAGTTAAATTTTTTGAAATATTGCCCTCCAACTCATTGTAAATGTAACTTATTTCTTTTGATTTTACGTGAATGTATAGAAGAAAAAAAGAAATAAAATAACGGAAATTGTGTTTTGTGGCTATATGTTAAACAGGAAGTTAACACACACAAAGTGTAAAAGCTATCAAATTTGTTATACTACTTATTTTTTTTCCAATAAATAATGAATAGAACAATTATTCAAATTGTCAAAAGTAAAAAACCCGAATAAAAAAAAAATGTGTATGGTCTTATGTTTTTTATGTGATTATATATGGTGTCATGCATGACCATATCTTATTGTATGTGTCTTATGTGCTAAAATATATAACGATATACTATTATATATTGACCTATATAAAATTAGCTATTAATCATATACGCTATGCATAATAAAATATGATAGATATATTGTCATGTATAATAATACATTATTATAAATATCACAATATGAAATAATATGATTTCATATTGTGATATTTATAATAATGTATTATTATACATGACAATATATCTATCATATTTTATTACACCTAATATGAGGTGTCATATAAGCTATATAATTTAAGATAGAATAATATATACTGTCTTATAAAAAATACTTTTGTGTGTGATATAAGATATACTTATATATGGTGGCATATGAATAATGCAATTCAAGATGTAATTATATATGACATTAAGATTAACAATTTAGATATAATTATATATGATCCAACATCATTAACATTAACTGACATATAAGCTATATAATTTAAGATAGAATAATATATACTGTCATATAAAAAATACTTTTGTGTGTGATATAAGATATACTTATATATGGTGGCGTATGAATAATGCAATTCTAGATATAATTATATATGACACTAAGAATAACAATTTAGATATAATTATATATGGTCCAATATCGTTAATATTATCTGTGCGTATAAGTCATAATTATATATTGTTATATATAACCCCATACACAATTCTATATGCGCAGATGTCTAAACTTAAAAATTCTTAAAAAAATTTTATATTTTTATTAAATATATATAAGTAACTCCAATTTAATCTCAAAACATCTTATTCTATCCATCAAAAATTACTTACCTTTTAGGATATAATTAGATCCAAGTAGATCTAAATTATTCCCACGGGATATTTTTGGATCTATCAGGATCTTATATTAAAAATTTTTGAATAATCCAATTTTGAGATCAATTTTGTTCTAACTTAAACAGGTATTATATTTGGGGGACCTAATTGGATATTACTCGATACCCCAATTTGGAGATAAACTTGGATAAGAACAAATATCGATCTGATTTTGTATTTGAGATGTAACTTTTTTTGATCGGGAAGCTATCAAGGCAATCAGAATTTTAATATAAAACTAAGTTTTATGACACTTACAATCTAATTTGTTATATTAATTAAAAATTTATAAATAATAATTTATAGTCATGTTTATTAAACCTAAAACTTACTAAATATTTAAAAATGCTGTCATATTTATAAATCTAAATTCTCTATTAATTGAATATCATTAGTTTAAAAAAAACTATTTGATTACATTAGGGCTAGTAGCATTTCTAAAAATAAACAGAGTTAAACTTTAACCACAGATTTTTACATACAAATTTGACATTCATAACTATGGTAAAGCCTTAAACTTTGGTTATGTTTAGATAAGTCAACAGGTCTTAATGTTTTAGCTGAAAAAATATTACTTTTTGTAACATACTTTTTAGGCGTTTATTGATATCATGTTGGTATTGCCTACTTTTATATTGTTTATTATCTTGCAAAAGTAGTAGTGTCTATCATTTAAGCCTCTTTTGGTATTATATACTTTTAGTCATTTATTAAACTTTGCTAATAGTATTGCATATTATTAAGCTATTTTCGAAAAACCATTTACCAAGTGTATAAATGTAATTAAAATAGCTTATTGCGATATTACCATATACTTTTAGGCTTTTATTAAACTTTGAATATATTGCATATTTTTAAGCTGTTGGCAAAATTTTTGTTTTCATTTGAAAGTGTGAGTGCTGTAAACATATTTGCAAAAATTTCCAAACAGTTAATAAAGTTTTTCACATCACATACGAAAATGAAAATTGCACATGATAATAATATATAATACACTCAAAATATTTTTAAGGTAAAAAAAACGACTTAAAATAATTTTAACAATTTTCTTTAATTACTATGGACTAGTGGAGATGTTAAGTTAAAGTTTTTGAAAAATAGTTTCAAATTTATGTAGCAATAATATGTAGCCTTTTAGTACTGGACTATGGACGGAACAGGGTATCCAAAATGTTTTAATGTTATGCAGATGTAATTTCATATTTTATCAAAAACCGGGAACATTTCCAAAACTAATCCGACCCTCCCACGTGAAAATAAAAACTCTTCAAACAATTTAAAATTATGTCCTACCTGATAAAAATTGTCCGTACTACAAAATTTTTAAATTTATCAAAAGTTGGAGTAGGGGGTGGACTAATTTTATCATGATACCTAATTATTAGAGGTTTCAGTCGGTTAACCGTTTCTCGACTAATCGATGAGTATTAATCAAGTAATTATTAGATTAACATTACCAATTCCGATAAACAAATAATTTGAATCATTTTGTTATAATAATCGAGTAAATTGAGTAATTCGAATAAATGTTATTTTGTTTGTTTTTTGGTATCGTTTTAATTTAAATAGAATATTTCACAATTTTCCCCTCACAGTTTTAACTTAACATAAGATATATTTAGTGAACTGCTGTATATCGTCAGCCTATAATTAGTTTGACTCATATCCAAAAATTCGGCCTTAAAAAGAAACAGTAATAAAAATGTTCCGATAATTTTTCTTAAAATCCACAAAATATTATGTTTACTATCAATCGCTGCATATATTTTTAACAAAAATACAAATTTTCATAAACTTAACTTGACTAAGTGAAAAGTTATTAAGCTCGAGAAATACCAAATACCGAGAATAACCAAATAGTGGCGTATGCGGGAAAACGATGTTCATTAAACGTTAAAATAGAGATTATAAATCAAAGTTGAGGCTGCAATTCTCAGATATGATACATGATATAAAAAAACGAATTTCGGAATCAGAAAGAGGATATTTGCATTTATTTCTTTTTCAGTGGGTCAAACTAATTGTGAGCTGGCTTTATGTGTTTTTTTTTTACTTTTACTAATGAATTAGTATTATTTATTAAATGTTTGTCTGTTACGTGTTAATCAAGGAAATAAAAATCTTGAATTATTCTAGTAACTAGAATAATTTTAAAATATTACATTTGCATAAATGTTTATAAATATTTTTCTAAAAAGCCATGTTCACACTTTTTAGACTTAAGTAAATTCAGCAAAAAAAAAATTATCTAAAAATTTTGTATTTCATCAAGTCAAAATAGCAAAATTTTTAACTAAAATTTCAATTTGAACTAAAAATTAGTTTAAGACTTGGATTACTAACGGCTTTAATAATTATTTTACTAAATTTTTTCTATGAGTGTACTGACAGTCTATTTTAATTTACCGTTAGTTTCATTCCGAATACAATAGGTGACCCCAAATTTCTGGCACAGAACATTTGCCGAAAACAGTGTTTCGAACAAAAAATTTATTAAATCGAGTTTTGCAGAGTTTTTTACTGAGAGTATTATTTTGAGTGTATGTGCTCTTCAATATTTGACTCTGTTGTTCAATCGATTTGCATTTTCAGTTTAATTTACACTTATACTAAGTGTGAAATTCATTTTCATTATACACTTATGTAGGATGAAGTCATATAAACCAGACAACATTTACATATTTGTTAAGGTTAAAAAAAAACTTCAAAAAGTTCTCATATGAAGGGCTTATGGTAAAAACTTGATAAGCTACCTTCATTGTTTTAGGCATTTTCGCAGTTTTCTGGACATCCATTGATTAATAGTTGATAGAAGAGTTGCTTAAACATTTAATGCAAGTATTTAGAGTATAAACGTCATGTTAAAATCATTTTTTAACCTTTAAAATGCAAAACCAAACCAATTATAAAATGTGGCTTATCAAGTTTTTACAATAAGCCCTTTGTATTAAAAAAGTTTTGTTAGCAAAACTAAAGTGAAAAATAAAAGTATCATTTCGTATATACTGGATACCAAGTTGCATTTATTTAAAATATATAAGCAACTACGCTATGGGTAACGAGGAGTCAATTTCCCCCAAAGGGCTTATCCTGTGGCCGGTTAAACAGCGACAAAACTAGGAAAACTTGACATTGCTGTTTGCTAAGCAGTGTCATAATGTCAATTATATTGAAAGAACTGGTCCCTGACTAGTGAAAAAAGGATTGGGTAACCACACTGAGAGAACTATCTGCATGATATCAATGAATTTTTGCATTATATCTATGAAATGTCACTGGAACTCGTCCATTGAAACTTTTCATTAAGTTAATGCAGTTTCTCATAGAATTTAATGAAAAATTTCATGTTATTAATTAAAAATTTCATACGACTAATGAAAAAGCTTCATTAAAAATAGTTTCATTAAAGCTATGAAGCTATTTCATAAAATTTAAGAAATTTTTCATTCACATTAAAGTCGCCTAAGAAAGTCTCTCTGTGCAGTAGATTTGTGTATTAAATTTCGTCAAAAAATTCCTAAGGGTATAAATTGGGTTAATTTAGATGGAATTTTGTATTTTTGATTTAAATCTGGACTTTCATTGCTATCTTCTTAATTATTATTAATTTTTTCGTTTTATTATCGTATCTTCATTTCATGCGCGTGTTTTTAAACAAATGATTCGATTGACCTCAAAGGATGCATACCGCGACTGTTCAAGAGAGGGATTATCTTTGCACTTTAACTATATTTATAGTTTCTGTGTTAGCTATTTTTGTTTGGTTTGTCTTATTTATTTATTTTCTTTTGCATTTAATCACACATGCAAGTAATATAAGTTTAATGTTAGCCAGCCAGTATGCAGCGGGAACCGTTAGTTAAGACGATAGAGAGTTTTCTTTGTAAGTACAACGAAATGTGCTCGAGCCAAACAGAACCCGCATATTTTAATAAACTTTGGATATGTTATACATGAACAAAAAGGAAACATGTATTTTTGTATTAATTTGTTTTTGTATGGAAACATGTCTTAAATTTACAAACATTTAATATATTTGTATACAGGTTAAAGTACTCAAGAACCCAGAGTGGCCACATTTTACGAATATTGCATTTACGAATATCGAAAAAATCTCAAACACCCCCAAGATGGAAAAAAATTTGCATTTTCAGCTTAATCATACTACAATTCCTTACACTGATAGAATTTTGTGCGTTGTATTAATGAAATTCATCATTAATACAATGATTATTTTCATAAAAAGGTCCTCAATAAAGTTGAATTGAACTAATGAAATATTTTCACTAAATGAATTATAACGGAAACAATTATTTTGGTCCTTTTTCTTATTTATGTAGATTTTTATATTTTGCTCGTGTTATTTACATTTATTATTTATTTTACTGTTTTTGTTTGCATCTCCCTGAACTCGACTTGAACCCGCAATCATCAGCAATAAACAGTAAATAGTATTCCAGTATAGCAGTAAACAGTATAAACAGTAGCCACGGTGTTGGTCCTTTCAGACTGGTACTATTTCCACTAGTGACGGGACTGTTTCGAGATTTGTCATTTCGAACCAGTCACGGGTTCTCGCATTCAACTAGCCACTTTTTGCCAAAGGGTAGTTACTACACCTTCTGATCGCTTTCTTATCTTGATTTTGGACAGGTCATAGGGCATGTTCCCGCATTCAACTGACCATTTTTTTCCCAATGGATAGTTAATACACCTTCTGATCGCTTTTGTATGTGCTCATTGGGATATTTTTGAAATTTAATTAAGGCTACTTCAACAAAATTTCCAAGATAAATTTTTGTGGCATACTTTTAGGCTTTGTTAATTACATTCATATAAGGTACTCATATGGGGTTATCATTAAATGCCACTACTATTAATGAATTCGTAGTAGGGGCTGAATGTGTAACTTGGTACTTTTGAAAATACGATGGAATTCAAATTAAAAACAAAAACCTTCTCTATTATCTAAAAAACATGTGAAAAGTTTGAAGCTAATCTGCTAAAAATTAATGGACCCAAGGATATTAAAACTGTGTTTATATTGGGAAAAAATTACTTTTTTCAGTTTGTGTAAAGTTTTTTAATGTTGTTATAGTCTATACTACAGTTGAGAAATTAATTGACATAAAGATAAAATTATGTTTCCAAAATCGATTAAGAACTAGCCCAGTAATAAAAAATGTCCAAGGCCACTAATGCACCAAATACAACTTGACCACGGAATTCGAGCACACATCGTAAACATTTTTGAAATTAATTGCTGCAATATAATTTTTTTATTTATTAGAATCATATGTTGTGAGATCTGAAACATTTTTTTTTATGATGTCGTTAACCTGTAATAAGATGCAGTTAAAAACAGACAACATTTTTCAAATCTCCAATTTCAAATTTTAAGAAATTTTAAGAGATTTCGAGGAAATTTTGTGTTTTAGGGATAACTAAATTTAATTAAATAATGGTTTTTCGTTATAAGTGTAATTATGCAAAGTAAAACAACAATTATTTTTTAGAAATGTTGAGGTTAAAAAGAAGAACAAACATTTTTCTCTAAAAATTATAATAATATTTTTCTCATAGATACTTTTGATATACATATAAAAAAAAGTGACATTTTTCGAAATCAAAATCAAAATTTTGAAAAAAAATTCTTCAACGGCTCTTGTTAATTTAGGTGAGTCGATAAATTTGTTTGCTATACATCAGCTAATAGAGTATTAACTGCAGTTTTAGCAAAGACTTGGATTTTTAAAAACATATCGTCTATTTCATGAAACGACAAAAATTATTTCGTATATTTCATGGATACTCTTCTGCGTAGTTTCCTTGCAAGTGCTACAATAATCTGAACAATAAATTTAAATTTTTCGATAGAAGTTTTTCTTCATACAAAAAAATACCGCTCTAATGTACATACTTTTTTAAATGCCTTTCAAAATCTTCGATACACAATTGTTTTCAGCCTTCAAACTTAAGCAACATTTAAGAAATTCATTTGATTTTAAATTATTTTTCAATATAACTTAAATTGTTTTCTTTTCGATTTTCAATTTTTTTCTTCGTTCAAACCTCATTTTAATTGCCTTTAATTAAGTTGCTGTAGAAGAATTCTAATAAAGATTTAAGTCTGTTTATATTCTAAAACTACTATAAATTTCTAATAATTATTATTACTTTTTCCACATATTTTTGCTAATAGTCGTAATAATAATAATTCTCACGTTTATTTAATAATATACTATTTAATTGCTTTAAATGATCTAAATAATTAAAATTTTAATGGTTCACAATAAAAATATAAACCGAAATTCCTACTAAAAACATGTGCACATATGTTTCTTCATAAACTTTCACACACACTCCTACACATAATTAAATCTAAATCGACTTACATACTTTAAACGTGTGTATGTGTTGTAAACACACGCACACAATTAAAATGCCAAAAATGTTAATATAATTTGAAATACAATTTAATTTCTCTCTCTCTCTTTATTTTTTGTGTGTTGTTTTGTGTAAAATGAGAATGAAAATGTTAAACCACATTAACACATGCATATATGATACCTTTACGCACACACGCGTAAGTATGCATGCAAGGGTGGCATCCTTTTTAATGGAATCGTCTGTTTTCAATATTTAAAGCAAAATATTAAAAATATCTTTTATAAAATATAACAATAGTCAACAAATTTTAACTTTTTGCAGAACCTGTCTTTGTAATACATATGTTTAATAGACTTACGCTGAATGCATATCTGTCATATTATTTTTTCTCATTTGGAATGTTTGAAATATCGCGATTTTTATATTTACATAATTCACCCCATTTTTCGTATATTTTGATTAATTTTTCGAAATATGCCTAACCGCAAAATCATTAAATTTTATTTTAGAATATACATCTACACAAAACTATCATTCATTTAAGCATGTCGGTGTTTGTTTCAGGATATTTTACCGGTATTGCATTATACATTTTACGTATGCTAAATTTTTGACACTATGCGTAAACAATACATTCCACTGAACAGATTTTTGTATTAAAATTGCAAATAAATTGAAAATATCCTGAAATATTTAGAAAAGAAGAACATTTTTTATAAAAAAATAGAGTATTTCAAAAACTACAAATGATAAAAGTTTTTTTTTTTGCCAGATTTAGAATCAGCGTAACCTCACATAACATATTCGGTTGTCTCAGCAGAATTTCATTCAACCGAATTGATTCGGTTGCTGCAACCTCGTAAATTCGGTTGTCACAACTGAATTCGGTTGTTGTAATTGAATTGGGGGTTGTGACAACCGAATTCGGTTGTGACAACCGAATTTACGAGGTTACAGCAACTGAATCTATTCGGTTGGATGAAATTTTATGAGAAATTTTATGAGAAGACAGCTTCTGTAATGTTAATAATATATTTTTATATGAACAAATTTTTTTTTACTTTGTTTTGGTGTGGAAAATTTGTTTAAGTTTGAAGCTCTTTTGTAAATAATTCGGAACATTTTCAATGGATTTACAATTTCGATAAAAAAGTGGTTTCGTTGGAATATCTATTTTAAGCAAAAGTAAAGTATACTCGAATTAAATACAATTCTGTTTGGATTTATGTTCTTAAATAAATCACGATTTTGAAATAAAATATTGAAAAATTAAGCGAAATATACGAAAAAATGGGGCGAATAATGTAAATAGAACTGCAAACTGCAAATGAGAACATTTTTTTTGCCTGGTTTGGATTCATCGTACATATGTTTATTAACATAGATGTGACCGTCGTTTTTTTTGACCATAGAGTAGTGGACTTAAACAGTTTTTTCCAAATAACCAAATATAAACCCAAAGGGACCGGTTCAGTAGCAGGTTTTTAAAAATTTCCATAGGTTAGCGTCTTAGTTTTGAAATATAAAGTTCACCCTATTTTATATGTATATCGTACTTTATATGATTGTATTTAATAAATACTAAATAGTGTCGCAGTGTTGTATATTAGACTCCATCCATGTTTACATGTATATGGTTGTTTTCTTTGGTGTTTGAATTCCTAAATGAATTGGATGCAGAGTTGCCATAATTTTAATGTTGAAAAGTGCTAGATCGTTGAAAATATATTGCTAGAAAGTGCTACGAATAAAAGTGCTAGATTTTTTTCCATGTATCACTATAGAGCTATTTATACTTTCGTTTTGTAAATGGATCATCAAGATTTCGTTTCCTTGTATTAACAATATAAGATGTTTCTGTAGCAATGAGAAACCCAGAAATTCAATGTATCCTATATATAAAAGCCGATTTATGTTATTATGGATTTATCAGTTTTAAGTATAATTATATATCAAATATAAAAGGATATTTTTATGACCTAGTAAGGATCCTATTTTTTTTATGCAAAACTTTAATCCTTGAGATTTGGTAATAAATTTATTTACTTTTGAACACAAATTAATTTTTTGACCAGGGCAACCAGAAATATGCTGTACCATATTGTTTTGCTGTGCGTTGTATTAAAAAATGTATAAGATATTTATGCATTTCCGAAGAATTTACGAATTTTGGCATTGATTTTGATCTTAAGATCATATCGTTGGTAAAAAACCTTATTTTTTAAAATTCTACAACAAAAGCATGTTTTTAGAGATATTGTTCCGTTTTTATTTTAATTTTTAGTTACCCAGATGAAAATGATAATATATGGTAATATATGTTCAAGCATGGCTCCATGTATGAGCATACTATATTGTTTCATATATCAGCATGCATGTAGATTAGGCCGGGTCGATTTGTATGGAGGCAAAAAAATCGCTCAACGTTCAAGGAAAATCGTATTCTTGGGATCAAAATAAGAAACTTTGCCGAAGGAACCATACCTCTAAAACGAATTCTGATGTCCCGACTTTTGACCCGTAGGGTCAAATTTTGAAAAATTCCACTTTGACCCATTTAGAGTGCCCCAATCGAATCCAACCCCAATCGAATATAATTTATATATGCATCTGCTAGAGCGTCTTCTGGAGAAGAAGTAGAGACCGTAATATTGGAAAGACTCCTCCTACTTTCTGAAATATCTCTATCCCGAGATTTGTACATTTTGCTATAAAAACACGGCTAAAAAGGCCCTCTTCAACATAAATTTTAACCCCTTAACGGTCACCTAGAATGATGATTTATGCATTAATCTGCTAGCGCGTCTCCCGGAGAAGAAGTAGCTCCCATAATCTTGGAGGGATTCCTCCTACTTTCTGAAATATCAAAGTGGGCTTTTTCCAAATTTGACCCTACGGGTCAGAAGTCGGGACATCAGAATTCGTTTTAGACGTATTGTTCCTTCAGCAAAGTTTCTTATGTTGATCCCTAGAATACGACTTTCCTTGAACGTTGAGCGATTTTTAAATCGACCCGCCCTAATGTAGATGTATGCCATGTGTGGAAACATATACATTGGGGAGAATTCGTGAGTACGTGTAAGTACTTTTTACAATTAAAGATTTAGGTCCAAAAATATTTGACACTAGAACTAAAGTATACTTTTATAAAGGTAAAAGGTACGCTGAATGCAAATCTAGTCTCAGAAACTTTCTCCCACATCAGTGTCCTTTTTTTTTATCAAAATGATCCAAATTTTCACCTTTCTGGAATATATATTTTTTATAATACTTTTACCGGTACCTGAACAAACTACTCTTACCCTTTTTTCAGTTTTTGAATTTTTAAGATATCTTATATTTTCTTGAAATTATTGTCGGTTGAACTTAATAATAAATTTATTTTAATTGTCATTGCACAATTAAAGGTCTAAAAACACATAATTTTTATTTTTAATAAAAATTATCAAACTTGAATAAACTCGAATTTTTAAAAATTTACATTTTAAAAATTGTACCACAATTTCAATTTCAATTTACAATATTTTCGTTAAAAATTAAAAAACTGAAAAAATGTATAGGAGTAGTTTGTTCAGGTGCCCTTACAAGTATTATGAAAAATTTATTTCCAGGAAGGTGATCAGAAAACGACACTTTTTATTTCTGGAGCCTCGCATGTTTTTAAGTATAATTAATTTTTTATATTAATTTTTTGTAAGCAATTGAATAAATTTCGCAAAACTTACTTCAACTGTACAAAGAAATAAGTTTTAAAATGCGATTTTTAACTCTTACTATCGACTTTTTGTTTGTGGACATATTTATATTTTGACTTCAGATTTTTGTTAGGTGTCCTTATACCTCATACCTACCAAAACATTTCTCCGAATCGATTTTTTTAAATTTCTTAGCCCTTTTCTAAAACTAAAACATTATTTTTTTTTGTACTGGTCATTAAATGAGCTACGTGCTGAGTTTCCGGCCTTGTTAGTTTAAGAGATACACTAAACGCATTTTTTCTGAGATAAAGGCTGTTATTTTACCAGATCTAAATGGATCTCATAGAATATATGACCAGATCTAATTAGATCTCAAAAATGTGGACACATTTAAGATCTAATTAGATCTGATCGAATCGGTGCAGATCTGGGCAAATCCAATATTTTTAGATTTAGATCTGATCGAATCGGTGCAGATCTTTGCAGATCCAATATTTTTTGATTTGGAGAGGGCCAATACTTTTTAAAATTGTCTAGTTAAATGATAAAAAACGCTTACTTAATACGTTTATTCAAAAGCTTGGTGGCAAATAAATAGATAACGAAAACAATGTGAAACAAAACAACAATTTTAAATGTTTCTCTTATAACATATGTTCCGCTTTCAGAGCATATTTCTGGTTGCCCTTACTATGAAACAATCTAAAAAAATTGTGTCTATAAGAAATCAATAAATCATTAAAGGTGTAACCAGGCCAGCGGCTTTCATGCAAATGCATGTTTGTAGTCAATAGCTCAAAATTTATTTTGACCAAACACATTTCCGAATCAAAAAAGTTTTTAACAAAATGGCATCGATTTGTTTGTGCATATTTTGTTATAATTGCATATTTAGTTATAAATGCTTATTTTTGTATATTTTGCTATAAATGCATATTTTAATGCATATATTAGCATTTTTTGTTA
Source organism: Delia radicum (assembly GCA_021234595.1). Taxonomy (NCBI): domain Eukaryota; kingdom Metazoa; phylum Arthropoda; class Insecta; order Diptera; family Anthomyiidae; genus Delia; species Delia radicum. The sequence continues at coordinate 16,033,299 of CM037851.1, forward strand.
CATATTTTCAATTAAACATAACTGTTAGTCTCTAATTTTTTTTTTTTTTTGGTTTGGTAAATAAATTTATAATTTAAATCTGTGAAAAAATAGTAAAATATATATTTGTGGCAAAAAGGTGCTAAAAAATCAAATAATATTAAACAATTGCTATCTAGCATCCAGCATTTTTTTTAATATTAATTTTGAGTGATAAATCACAAAAAATTGCTATATCTAGCATCCATTAAGCCAAAATGGCAACCCCGATTGGAAAACTAAATGAATGAAAAACTGATAGTTTTGACTTGTATGGTGGGTTGATTTAATGATTCTTGTCATATGTGAATCGTCGTTATACTACATTCAAAAACATACATATGGAAAATAATAAACAAAATTTGTTGTTATATTCACTTTATTTTAATGACATTACATTTATCTTGATAGTCGCAGTCATGGACGAAAATAATTATTTTTAATTTATAACGAGCTTTTAACCTCCGTATATCTACAAAAATAAAGCAAATCAAATATATTAGCTAGGTTGATAATAGTATTTCTAGTAATAGTAGTCTTTAAAAAAAAACCTATTAATCATCAATTTTGCTCCATTCTTGTCTTCTTAGTAATCAAACACATGGCTAGGGGGCCTTTTCGTAACAAGCATCATGGCGTTACTAAACTTTGAAGACCAACAATTTTCTATTTATATAAAAAAAAATTAGTTTTTACTCTAGCTCAATTAATATTTTTTACAGTTTTATTAGTTTTTTGTTTTTATATGTTTTATATACATATAAAGGGCCCGCCATCAATCTTAGCTCATGTCTGATTTGACAGATAATTAGTTGTATCCTTCCGCTGAACGAATATGGTTGTATATACGCTTGAACAACGCTGGGAAATATTGCGACATTACTTTTAAAATCATGGTAATGTTGCAGAATGTGTGCCGATACATCCAAAACGAGTCACTGTTTGGTGCGGATTGCGGACTTGGGCCATTTTTCTTCGAAAATGAGCAAGGAGTGGCCGTTACAGTCAATGGCGTTCGTTATCGGGCCATGTTGAACGAATTTTTGTTCACAAAAATTGAAGAGGAGGAAATACAGCTGCACACAATCGATAATGTGCTTAAAAATTAGACCGATCGTGTAGGATACTGCATGGCCAGCCGAGGCAGCCATTTGAATGAAATTATTTTCCATTATTAACCGGAAGGATTGTACTTTATAGCTTTTTCAAAAAAAAAAAGTTATTTGGCGTAAGCTTTATAATTATTTCAGTAAAAATTATTGACAGGAGTTGAATTCAATTATTCAAATGCAAATACTGAGATCAAAATAACTGTAACACGAAAAAGACGCAATAACTTTAAAAACGCACTCATCAAATTTAGCATTTATTGAAAAAAATTGTATGTAAATTTATATTTAAATGCAAAAATTTATGAAATTTTAGTTTAAGATACAATTTATGGGCATTATCTCAAAAAGGCCCCTTTAAGGATTTTACTATAAATTTCATAGAGGATTGGTTTGATGCAGGCGACTTTTGTCAAAACTTTTAGGCATTATTGGCAATACGTAATCATAGCCTGGGACAGGAACTTCATGCACTAAAAAAATTGTGTCCTAGGCGCCTATAATACGCATGAAAAATCTTTAAATATGCACTAAAAACTAACCAAATATGCGCTTGCATTGTTTTTGTTTTAATTATCTTCATGTTTTTAAAGCAATTTTAATAACATTTTAAAGTTAATTTGTATTCAAGTTTGATATCATTTTTATCCCATTCCAAACATCAAACATTTATATAAACTAGTTTACTCACTACATGAGAACTAATATATGAGCTCGAAGTTAAAGATTATCACCATTGATCAAAAACTAAATTGAAAACTCGTTTGTTATGTACAAAAAAAGTGCATTGAATACCCGCCAAAGGTGGACCTTGCACATTACAAACAAGTTTTCAATTTATTTTTTGATCAATGGTGATAATCTTTAACTTCATATATTAGTTCTTATGTAGTGAGTAATCTAGTTTACATAAATGTTTGATGTTTGTCATGGGATTGTTACCTCTTTCAAAATGTGTTCTGATGATGAGAACCTAGAAAATTCCCGAAATAGATCTATCAACACATTCCTGAAAGGGTCAAATAATAAATTTGAAAACAAAAAAACTCTATAGATTATTTGTTTGGACAATACCCTAATAAAGAAATATAGAGTATGGCCGAACTTGAATAATTTTCATTTTTATTGGTAGTTTGTATTGTTTTCTCTGCACACACTTTTAACAAAAAATTTAAATTATTAGTATTGAATTTGTATCTCTTAATCACAGTTTGCATATAAAATTTTAAGAGACCACTTAAAAGCGCTTGAGAAGCTTGGGCCCTCTTTACTCTATATGCTTGGTGGTCGAATATAAAATAATATTAAAAGTGATTTTTTAAGAAAAACTTAAAATATGCAAAATAAGTAAAAATATGCAATGAAAATTTGAATTTAAAGCCCTCGTCATAACTATTTAACAAAGAGCCAAATATCACTCTACTGGTCGAAGTACTATGAACAGAATAGATTATTTTTACTAAAAATTGATGTTTTTGTTTTGTGCCCAGGAATTGTGCGGATTGTTGTAATGGCACTATCCTAGATCATATAATTAATTATGAACACATCCTGATATATTTTGTAGTTATAGCAGTTTCCTCCTCTAACTGTCTTTGTGTAAAATGATAATATTAATTGTACACTCATAAAAATAAACCTGAAAAAATATCAAAAAACTAATTAAAATTAGTTAAAAATTATCTTGCAGAAGAAACTGCCAAAATTAGCATATTTTTTTTAATAAATATTAGTAATATAAGTATAGCAAAAATAAATTTGTTGAATTTACAAATATTAAGTTAAATATGAGCTAAATTTTAGTTAATTGGAAGTAACAAAACAGTCTGTTAAAATCAATAAAAACATTTACTATATATTGGTAGACAAACAAATCATAAAATACGCTTTACTAACAATACTAAATACATTATTTCAGCCAAATTTCGTAATAATCCGTATATTCGTTTTTAAATTATGTATCCTGACCGAATAACGTGTGTTCTTGGACATAACTAATGATCTATAATTAATCTTACTTTGTGTTTATTATCAACGGTTTCTATTAATTTGAATTACATTTTTAAGGTTATTAAAATTGTGTTCCTTTCAAACACTTTCGCGCTTCAAAACCGTGCACTGCACATATAAAATTTCTTCTTTAAAACATTTAGTAACATTTGTTTTATTTCGGAATAAATCAATTTTTAATAATAAATTACTCATTCAACGCATTTTTGGACTATTTCATGATGAGTGCCTTGAGGCATTCTTACCGGTTAGAGAGCTAAAAACTACTAACTTTTTTAAAATTAAATTTTATTTATTTTTACTGACAAATTATTTCAAGTGTGTTACCCAATTCACCCAATCTTTCGATATATATTTCAACAACGTATATGTTTTGAAATGATAATCATGTATGTGATGTTAAAAGGGAGCATTTTTACGTGCTAATGGGTGTCAGTTAAAATAAATGTTGGTGGTTTAACCGCATCAACCGTTACCAAATGAATGCCACCAAATTTTGTAATTTATCCATACATACACGATATTATGCACAGAAACACACTGAGTTTAACTAAACAGTTTCCAATTCAAAAATTTAAGAACAAGAAATATTAAGTCATGATAACCTATGTGGAACCTACCAAGGATCTTACCCCAATTCCGTAATATCTTTACCTAATTTGTCGGTCAATTTGAAAAAGTTTTTTTTAAATTGTAACGGAATTTATTTTTTAAAAAATCGATTTTTGTGAGAGTATAGCAAAATTTTGAGTATAGCAAAATTTTTAAAGGTTACGAAAATGGAAATATCGTTAGTCTTAATAATAAAAGAAGAATTTATAAAAATTACTTACATAAACGATATATGGAAGATAGGCGTGTTAGCAATACAATTTATATATCGAGGGCCTATATTCAAAACCCTCTATCTTTGATTTTCACGAAAAAGACTTTTGATGGTAAAATATTCAGTAAAACCGCCTTCATGTATGGTGTGAATTTCATAACAAAATTGTTTTTTTTTTGCTGTTTTATTTGCATTTTTGTTATTTCTTTATCTTACGCAATTAATTTTTCTGAATGCAAAACCCTCTTTCTTTTCAAATAATAAATTTTCAAATATTTAAAGATAACATATAAAAAATATTTTGATACAGATTACATGGATCTACCTGTTCGTATTCAACCGTACACAGGACATATTGAACCAAAACCTCTATATTCTGGTCAACTATCAATTAAGCCAAATAAGTTTAGAAATTTGCAAGATTTGAAGAGCGTAGTGCCACCGGAGTACCATTATTTTTACGATAATCAAACTCCAAAAAAAACTTAAAAAAATCAAAAAAAACACATAACTTTTTGTTTCATATTGTTTATTATTAATTTTTTTATCTGATGTTGTATAACTAGCCGTTATCTTAAATAAATCACCTTAAAAACTGACAAATGGCATAAATAAAATCAAAATAATTTATTTTTATTAAAATGCAAAACCCTCTAACTGAACATTTTCATAAATAAACATTTACTATTTTTGAGAAGCAAAACCCTCTATCTATCATAAAGTCCCCATTAACAAAACAATTAAATGTGTGACTCAGTAGTTGCTTCAAAAAATATTGTAGAATACCGAATTTTATTAACTTAAGTAATACGCGAAAAATACAGTTTTTTGCCACTCCTGAAAAGTTGTGTTTTTAAGATAGAGGGTTTTGAATATAGGCCCTCGATATGGTAGATAAGCTTTATTTATTTATATTATACATTTTTAGTTGTAGGCGAAAATAACACCTTTAATTAGGATACTATCGCCGCCATATTAAATCTTATATTTTAAAAATTCCAAATCTGACTTCATATACGATTTTAGTGATCATGTGATATACTAAAGTCGAATTATATGATTTTCCAAAAAATCGTGTCCTTCATTTCGAACTATCATCTTATGGAATTCTTAAAATCAATCCGCTATTTGGAATTTTCCAAGTCTGACTGCATATTCTTTAGTGACATTGAAATCTATCTTATCGTTAACTCAAAGTCAAATCAGGTAATTAAAAAAAATACCAGATTATAGTTTTGACCATGGCAAAATTATAACGGTAACCTTACCAGGGAGAGTTGGTATAATTTTCAATATTATCAAAGAAAAACAAAACTTCAAAGTATTTAAAAAAATTGTTTACATTCAAATAAAAAAAAAAATTTAAATTGAAATTCAAAAAATTCAATATTTTAGCAACAAAATTAAGCCAACATCAGAATTTAATAAATATTAAACAAATTGATTTGGGTTTAAATTAAATTTAGTTTAGTTTAGGAATTAGGGAGAAATAGGGGTTATTCATTTGACTTTCTATGGTTTTCTGTTTAATTGTCATTTTTGTTTTTGAAAACGAGAGAATTTTTTCTAATAAGTTCACCTGGTATTGTTATGCCATACATAGTTCTTTCTTTTGAGCTGTTTGTCATTTTGAAAAAGGTTTTTGTTTAAATTTTTTTTCAACGAAGAGAACCTGTTTTCTTATAAGTCCACCTTTAAATTATTTTGCCCTGACCACAATAGTTTTATCACAATTAGTGATAGTATTTGATTTTATTTCATTTAGTTCTGAATTTAATTTGTTCTCATTTAAAATTTTTTTTTTTTGGAAATGCTGTAAAATGTTGTTAAAACTAAATAAAAATACCCATATGGTTTTGTTTGGTATTCAAGGTGAATAACATTTATTACCAGAATTAATGGCTAAAACAACATTTCCATGTTTATTTTTGTTAAACAAAACTAATCAAAACAAAACAATAAAAAAACAAACAAAATTCTCTACTAAACTTCCATCGAGAAAAAGTAATAATCGTAAATCGTCTTAAATTTCTTAATCGAAAATAGAGAGAGAAAATTTAGTAAATTGTTTGTTAATAAAGAATGTTAATGAAAAGGTGTTTACAATTGTGCTTGGGGAATTTTGTAAAAACCACTGCATTAGTAGTTAAATCAACTGAAAATTGTAGTTATTTTTAACTGTTTAAAAATTTATACTGACGAATGTAGTAAAAACAACTGTAAAAACTACAGTTTTTTTTAAGTTAAACTTGCTGCTAAAAGTAGTAAACATTTTCATTTAACAAAGTAATATGAATAAGTGTTTATCTTTTTTTTTGACGAAATTCGGTGAAATGAACAAAAACATGTAAAGACCTGTCACACAGGGGGACATAGCACATAATTTTTTTTGAGTGCCCGCTTGTTTTTTTTTTGTTTCTGATCCGATTTTCAAAAATTTAACACATTTGTAATCTGCTAGTACAGATCAACAAAAAACATGCGTACTTGTTTGGTTTACCTGTTATAGTTCTCGAGATATTCCCATTTGAAAATGTGAAATTCCAAAGTTGGTCCGACTCAGTTCCAGTTTTTTTTGTGTTAATATCGGGACGAAATTGATGCCAATTTTTTGTTTAAAATATTATTTGTGTAACCAAATAAAATCTGTATTAAATAAAGAAAAAATTAATGCAATGTCTTGTTCCACTCAAAAACTACAATAGCTTAAAGTAATAATTAAAAAAAAAAAAATAATAAAAAGCACTAATAGTTGTTTAGTTACCAAATTTTTTTCTGGAAGGATCCTTGCAGAAAAATTACTATATTTGCAAAATCTGTTTTTCTGAAAATCAGGCAGTTGATTTTTAGCAAAAAAATTAGTAAATTCAGTATTTTTTTTTTGCTGGAGCTTAGTAGATTGAAAAATCTAAAAAACTTAGTATAAAATGTTTACTTTAGTTAATTTATTTTGCTGATGTCCCAATAAGCTTTTTCTGAAGTTTTTGTATACTTATTGCCCCTCTAGCGGTGCTATTCACAATTTCAATTCAAACTTTGTCGATTTGTATGTACTTAACGGGTTAAGATTTTCTTTAAACTATAAGTTTTATTTATTACTAATTAAGTATCTATCTGTTTGTTAAAACATAATATGTAATATGGCAACACTGTTAGATCGCTTTTTAATTTTTTTTTATTTGTTGAAAGAAAATAGCAAATTTTTCACAATACAAATGAAAAGAAAATAATTTTCTGCATGCTAAAGTGTTAACAAGTTCACAAATTTCTCAATCCGATTAATTAAGCATGAAATGTATTTACTGCACAATAAAGTTTTCTCATTCAAAAAATTTTCCCAATTTTCCTAACCAAATTGGCTTTTAACTTCTTTCAATAAATTAATAATTTTTAAAAATGTGTTTTAAAAAAAAATTTAAAAAATTGTATTTTTTAATTAATGATATGGCAACCCTGGACCAAAAATTGTTAAATTATTTTATTTGTATTTGTATTTGCATAGCTAAAACCTAAAATTATCAAATGCCTTTTACTGCGTTATTATATCTTCCTCCTATCTAACACTATCGGGCCTTAAAAGTAGGTGTTGCTTTAAAACCACGGCAGTGTAAAATGGGTTAAAACAAGTCTACTAATATTTAGTAAAAAATTGGCTGATTTTATCAAATCGATATCCATTAAGAGTTTACTAAATTTTAGAAATGTTTACTAATTTAACCTACTACTTTCATTTGACTAATAACTACAGATATGTTTGCCAAAAATTAGCTAAACGGTCTACTGACCTAAACATTTTAATTTTTCTGTAAAATTACAGGTTTTTTGTAATATTTACAGATATTTTCAGTTGAGTTTACTTTTTATTCGATTTTTTTCTTAAATAAATTACGAAATTAACAGAGATATTTGGCGAAATTATTCGTCTAAGCGAAAATTGCTTAAAACCATGGATTTTTATCTAAAAATAATTTTCTTAAAAATGACAAACACTGCAATTTGTATTGGTTTGAGATGATTTTTCGACCTAAAAAAGTTTTATTATTCAACTTAATTTTATATGAAATTTGTTAGAAAAAGTATGAAATAACTATTTTCAATATTTTTGGAAATTGTGTTCATTTCAAAATATATATTTTTTGAAGTTTTATGAAATTTGAATTTTAACGCTTTCTCGCTTTTAAACCACAAAAATTACTTCAACACACAAAAAATTACTTCAAAAAATATTTTGTTAATTTGGTTTTCCGTCAAAATAGCTTATATTCTTATTATAAATCATTCATTTGAGGCACTAATTTCCGATTTAAAATACCCCGCCTGAAGGCTTAGAAAAATATTCATTTTACTTTCACCAAACTTTTCTATTCGAACACGGAACAGCAAAAAAAGTTCGAAATGTTTAACTTTAAATTTTTTTTTGTGTGGACTCGGAACTCAGAAACAATTTCTAAACATGCACCACATTGGTTTTATATTTGAAATATTTTCTTGAAAAACACACACTTAGAAATCATTGGTTTTTGTAGTTGTGTGTTAAAAATTAGATATAACTACATTAACTCATTATGGTCCAATAGTTTCATTTTCAATCTAATAATTTTGAACGTATTTTTTTAATGGATAAAGATAATTTATTTATTGAAAAATATAGTTTTTGTCCTTTTTCGGTAAAATTTTTTAAAAAATATAAAAAAGCCTAAATTCTTGTATTTTTTTTTTTTTTTTTTTTTTTTTTAAAGAGAGGCAACACTCAGGAAATACTTCCTATATTTTTAGTGTGTTGCTTTCTTTGGAAAGGGATAGTATAGAGATGAAAGGTGGGGAAAGATGAAAGGCTTCAGACATGGCAATACTGTAATTGCGCGAGATGATAAATCTTAGAACAGTTGTTGCTCGCCACCTGATGGAGAGTTGGCGAACTTATTGAAGCTTTTTGGTTCATAGCCCTGATTCATTATTTTACTTCGGTGGGGTTAATTGCTATGGGAACACCGAAGGTGGTCATTGCGATACGTATGAGGGATAGAAAAAACTCATACATATTAATTTGATGTTGCCGGCACCGGGAATCGAACCCGGGACCTTCAGTGTAAAAGTCCAACGCGCTAACCATTACACCACAACTCCCACAAGAATCTAACCGATTGGTCCATGAATTTGTCGATAATAGGACAAAATATTTGACGTTTTCACTAAATACATGAAGAATACATGGCGAAGCTAAAAAAAATCGTTTTAGCTTCGCCATTTTTACTCATTTTTGCTTATTTCACCATTTTTTGTTTTCCATTTATGAGCTTTAAAATGTCCTTTTTCATATGTTTTTTTAGCTTAAAGTGTTTTAAAACAAAAACGATTTTGTTTTAAACATTTTTACTTTTTCTTTGGAAAAGTATTAAATGAAAAAATCGCCATAAAACTGTTCTTCTTGATTTCGAAATTTAAATCAAACATCCACTATCAGCAAAATCGTATATTTAACTTTGTAAAAATTTTTTCGTACCTCGCCTTTTATATTATTATGTTGTTATTGTAGGGAGGTCTGAATTAAATTTTATCATGCATATAAAAACAAATTTTGCAGACTTTAATATTGTTGTTGTTACTGTTGTTGTCGTACGAATTAAGTATACAATTTATATACATTAACTTTTTCACACACATACACACGCAAACACACACATTTACATACACATACATGTATGTATTTAGGTATTTATAGGAAAACATTTAGTTAATCCTCTTTACCAAATGAGATTTGATTGAATTTCTTGACTTGACTTTGATTTTGCCTTTAATCTGAGATTCTTTGGAAAACGAGTCAGTCACTGATTCTGTTTCTGTTTTTTTTGGTACTGCTTGAATGATTTTATTTTTTTGTATGTCATATTTCCAAATGACTATTTGACTTACTGACTGACTGGCTTTTCCCCCTAAATCCCATCCCTCCTTTAGTAACTCAAGTTCTATATATTTTTGTTTTCTTCTTTTTTGAAGGGGACTTTATATGACACTTCAATTGTCAATTTCAATGATTGCATAGAGTTTTGTTGCTTCTGTCTGTCAAAAAGATTTGACAAAGTTTTTATGTTGGCTTTATTTGTTTCGTTCTGTATGTTTACAATTTCATTTGGTTAGACGTTTATGTGAAGACGATCGTATTAGTGACATGATTTGAAATCCCAGTCAAACGATTTGTGCTTTAAGTGAACAAATTGTTAATTTTATTAAAATATTAGAAGTTTTGATGTTTCTATGGACTTTTTATATATTTTGTTACACTCATAGAAATAAACATAAAAATGGCGAAATAAAGCTACTAAAAATGAGTTAAAAATTACGTTGCTGACAAAACTGTTAAATTAGCAGATATGTTTTGCTAAATATTAGTAAGATAAGAATAGGAAAAATAAATAAATATTTAGTTATATTTGAGTTAAATTTAAGTTAAGGGAAAGTAACAAATTTATCTGCTAAAATCAGTAACAGATTTACTTAATATTAGTAGACAAAAAAATCATTAAAAAATGTTAAATTTTTTAAGTTTATTTAATGCGAATAAAATCTGCCCTTCTGAAATCAGCAATCTACAATTTTTTAACCAAATTTGAGTTAAATACAGCAAAAATTCTGTTGATATTACAGTTTTTGTTTATTTTTTTTAGTCTCCAAATATTTCGTAAAAGTTTTTGTTAATTTTAGCAGAGTAAAAAATTTAACTACAAACAGAGAAAAATTCGGTTACTACACCTCAAATAAGGTTAGTACGAATTTCAGACGTTTGGTACAATTTAACATTAGTTTTCGCAACAAAGTTCAGTTAATTTATCTGAGTTTTAGTTGACACACACAAAATATTCAGAAATCTAATGTAAATATCGTTACACTTATTGAATATATAAGTTCTTACAATTAAAATTCACATTCCAATTTCGTTGGCAGTTTATTTCTCTGTGTATAAACTTTACGTCGATTATAACTAAAATTTTTTTCTGGTAGTTTTTACAGGATTATTTCTAGGAGTGTAGTATTTAAGGGTATTTAGTTGTTAAAGTGTTAATTTGCCCTTTTTATAGCAAGAGTATGCTCCCTATTGTGACTTCTTCCGTAAAGTGGACCGTTCCTTTTTTCCTTTCAACAGTCATCGAGATTAATTTTCGCTGTTACTATTTTTGAAAAACTTCGACAAGAGAACCCAATGTAAAGTGTAATTTTTCGTAAATATAAAAACAAATAAAAAAAACATGTTTTAAATAATTGTCCAAGTCAGATTTTTGTAAACAGTAAGAATTTTATTCACAATTTTAATTAATTGATTGATTGATTGATAAAACTTGGCAGTTGTTAACGTTAAAAAAAAGAACCATTTCCCAGTGTACTTACTATTGTCATTACAAATTTCATTACTCTTACTTCTGCCATATCATTACTATAATATATGACACACGAAAATCAGAAAATATTTAGTTACCTTCATACTTCTTAGTATGAACAAAAATAATGAATGTAAAAATAAATTAAAAAAAAAACTAAATTTAATAAAAAAATATTTTTATGATTGCATTTTTTTTATTAAAATGTGCACGCACCGGATTCAAACCTTTGACTGTTAGAAAACCGCTATTCTATCATAGCTATCTCGACATGTTATATTTGATACACAAAAACATAAATGACTTGCTTGAACTAAATGTCATTACTTTCCAGCTTACAAAAATTTAAAATTATGTATGTACTTACATGTGCACTTACTTGATTTTAAAAAATAATGAGTGCAAAAATAGATTTTCAAAGACCATTACTTTATATTTAAAATAACTATAAAAATGTGAAACGCGTTAATTATTGTATTGCAATAATGGTCAAATTAACTTAGTATTGGTAAGTCACTAGTATTTGTATTAAAGAAATGCAGAGAGTCAGCAGGTGTCATTACTTGTAGTCCGAAAAATAATGACATGCCATTACCGTTTCTACACTGGGATGTTATACTTGATAGATAGAAACATAAATAACTTAAATAACTTGCTTGCACAACATATCATTACTTTCCAGCTTACAAAAAATCTAAAATAAATAGTTATATATGCAGTTACTAGAGTTTAAAAAAAATGACTCTAAAAATATATTTTCAAAATTTTTTTTACTCTGTATTTAAAATAATGATAAAAATTAGTAGTTATGGGCTACGCATAATTTTTTGTATTGAAGTAAAGGGGAAATTAACTTTGTATTAGTAAGTCATTATTATTTGTTCTCAAGTAGGGCAGAGAATGGTGTCATTACTGGTAGTCCGAAAAGTAATGCTATGTCATTACCGTTTCTAAACTGTGTAATTAAAGAAATTAAATTATAGTGTGTCATTTCAAATTAACATCCAAAATTTTCAATAATTGCTAAAAATCATGTGAATTAATGCAAGTAATTCCCTGGAAATCCCTAAAAAAAATTCCAGGGATTGCGGGATAGGGAAATGAGCAGGATTCCCGGTAAAACTATCCAGGGAATTGCTCGGGCAAAACCCCTATTTACAGTATTCTTATAACTTATTGATCTATGTTTCAAAGATTAATTTCAAGTTTCAGTTAAAATATTTTCACTATTATTAAATGTTTCTACCTGCAATATTGGTTTTGAAATTTATTTGTAGTACCCGCGTGAAATAGAGTCAAAGTTAAACGTTTATATCATTTAAAATATACAACTTTTATTAAGTATACATTTTTCAGTCAGGTATATAAATGCTCTCTCCATGTAATGATAGTATGTGTGTATAAACACATGCAAACATATATGCAAAATGTAAACTTATATATACCCGAGTAAAAAAGTTTTATAAAATAATACACTATTTTATTTACACTTATATGTTTTTGTCTGCCAGTATATTTAACCGGAGATAATTATATAAATTCCTATATTAAATTAACTTTGTCGAACAATTTTAATATGATGTCATATATCTTATCGTCATATATTGTATCGTATATCGATCAATATGCATTTGTATATTGTGTTTAGAATTAAATAAAATTAATCCAATTAAATATAAAGTTATATATACCTAGACATTGTAAAATAAAAAATAATATATATTTAGATATTATATCTTATTTAAAAAAGTACAGTTTAATTTTGGATACAATTGTAGATTACCCAGCACAGGGTCACGCTAAAATATTCGTCAATCGTATTTTGAATATAATTATGTATTCCACCAAAACACTAAAACAATTGCCTATCTCATTTTGTGTTTAATCAAATTATTTTAAATTATATATAAATTAGATATGCGACGAGATAAAATTTGATCCGAAAAACGATAGCATATAGTTGTATCTAATTATAATTATATATAATTCGATGCAATTAAATACAATTTTGTAGAATTTGATTTGATATATTAGGTACAATTCCATCCGAATTTTGTCCTCATACAAATTTTTGTGTATTATATATAATTGCATCGAATTAGATATAATTCGATATTATTAGATAAAAGTTGATACAAACATTTATTAGTTTTTCTCAACAATTATATCAAATTATATCTAACTTCATACACTCACATAAAAGTTCAACTGTTATTTAAAAAGTTAATCGATAAAGTTTAATTACCACGAAAATATAGTTTTTAACTTTCTGTATGTCATTCAATAAACAAAGAAACAGACTTTCGGTAATAGTTAAAATATTCAGTTAAAATTTTATATTTAAATCAAAAAGTTGTTATATTATATTGAGTTGTGAAATAACAGAACACAATCTATTGTTTTTACCGATTATGTCAATTAATTTTTCAACAGTTGAATATATACTAAAAAATACAGTTGTTTTAAACGAAAATTAAGTAGACTTTTTTTAAACTGATTTTCAATTGTAGTCTTTACGAAAAAAATATTGTGAGTGCACTAATATATGTGACTAATATTATTTATACAGTTTTTTTTATGAAGGTGAAACTGTGCAACCAAAAAATCATGGCTCTGTTTTAAAAATTTAACTCCAAACTGGGTTGTTGTGTAGAAAAATTTAGCTTTCTAATATTTTTTACTATGAAAATGAGGTATGTTGCGAGAGAGGCTTAACTTTTTTGTTAATTTCTAGGAGCTAGAAGTTGTTCTTGTGAACAAAAATCAAAATTTTGCAAGTTAACTAGCTCAGAAATCTTAACTCCTGAATAATATCACTTAGAAAATATTGTTCATATGGCACCACATATTTTTTTTTTTTATAATTTAACCAATACTCAGGGGATGCCCCCTACTCATGCAGTGCATTGTATTGATCAGGAAAATAAGGTATGGGAAGGAGGAAAGAGGGAGTAGTGTTTGTGGATATTTGATTTAAATTTTTCTAAATTGTAAGTAACAGGGAAGACTTCTGCGGGAAGTTTGTTCCACATACGAATCGTTCGACTAAAAAACGAATTTTCTCTGTAATGCGTTGTGCGAAACACAGGACAATCAACTACAAACGGATGTGCTCTACTAGATAAGCGAGTATTACGAATAAAAACTCGGGCTCGTGGAATAAGTTCACTTATCTCAGATGAGCATCTCCCATGGTAATATCGATAGAAAAGTGACACACAACCCACATTCCGACGATGCTCCAATGAATCAATAGAGTTGGATACTCTACTGTCATTGATAAGCTTCACCGCCCTCCCCTGAACACGGTCCAGAAGCTTCAGAATAGACAGTGGAGCCCCTGCCCATATATGAGAGTTGTATTCCATTTTTGGCCGGATATAGCTGGTATAAATAGTAAGGAGATCGGATGGAGTGAAGTAAGTCTTGCACCGTTTTAGAAAACCGAGACACTTGAATGCCTCTTTCGACACTTGAAATACGTGCTTATTCCAACGGACATCACACTGTATTCTCATGCCCAGAACATCAAGAGTATCCGATTCCTCAATACCTATACCATCCATAGTTACAGATGACAATGTCAATTCCACAGCCCGTCTGTGGGTTAACATACAACATTGGGTCTTGCGTGCATTAAAATCGACCTTATTCGCGCGACCCCACTTGGAGATTGTAGAAAGGTCTTGATTGAGTGTGTCATTCATGTTCTGCCGCATGCCCTCTATCTCCAAAGAGCTTGGCCTATGATCGAATGAAAATGAATGACAAATGTTGCTGTCATCTGCAAAAGAGTAGATAGGGTTGATGGTCTGACCAAGAAGGTCATTAATAAAAATAAGAAAAAGGGTAGGAGAAAGAACAGAACCTTGCGGTACCCCTGAATTTAGCTGAAACTCGTTTGATGAGACCATATCTAAAACAACACGTATAGTGCGGTCTCTGAGAAAACTCGTTATAAATCGAGAGAAGACATTACCGACACCAAAAGTAACTAGCTTAGTCACGAGTGCCCCGTGCCACACACGATCGAACGCCTTAGAAATATTTAGAGCAACCACTTTACTCTCACCAAAGCGGTGGATTGACCGGCTCCAACGTTCCGATAGAAACGCCAACAGGTCTCCCGTAGATCGACCACTACGGAAGCCATACTGTCGATCATTTAAAAGTGAATTGGTCTCTAAATATTTCACAAGATGGTGGTTAACCATGGTCTCCATCACTTTGGAGAGAGCAGAGCAAATTGCGATTGGGCGGTAATTTTCAGGGTTGTTAGCCGCACCCTTTTTAGGGATAGGCTGGACATTAAAAAATAAAACAGATTTCAAGTACGTTCGGTACCCTGATAAAAAATTGATACTTACTTTTTTAATGCTACGTGTAGTTTTCGAGATTTCGCAAGGATGTATGTATGTCTTCTTCACTGCATCTGTTATAGGTTTTCTAAACTTTTTTACTACATATTCACCACAAATATAACAAAATGTATTTGGTTTATTTACACAACACCTTCTCGACGACGGCATATCGATATTATCATTTAATCAAAGAAATTAATTGACTATAATGACATTAAGTATAATAAAATACATTTTTTAGGTTATGACCGATCGATACAAACCTGAACGTAGCTTCGCGATTTTGACAGCTAACCATGACGTCTTGCGGACTAATTAACCAAATTATAACATAGAATTAGCGGCACCAAACAAAAAAATTTTTTTTGTAGGCCTTTGTAATCAAAGCTTTTCCCCTCATATATTTCTATATAATTTAAAAACTTATAAAAAAATATTTTTAATAATGGTTCACATAAAGTTTTATATAATTTAATGTACATTTATGTTGAATTATATACGAACAAATATATAAGTTTATATTGTATATATAGTAATATATAATTAGGTATATTAAGTATAATTGCATATAAGACAATGTAGTATAATATATTTTGCTATATATACCGTCATATAAACATTTTTGAAACAACACAAAGCTACAATTAGATACAAATATTTATGTTTTATCATATATATTTATATGACTATATAAATTTATGCATTGAAACAGTTAATTGTATAAAATTACATCTGAATATATATAAAAAATTTTACTTGGGTTTAGATATTTTTTAATGTGAAAATAAAGCTGTTACCTTTTTTTCCATGTTTCCAAATATCAAATTCCATAAAATCTTCGTTAGTTTTATCAAAGTTTTTTTCTCAATTTCAAAAGAATTTTGTGAATAAAAAAAAATTTCCAAATGAAAAGGAATTTTCTACAAAATATAAAGTCGTAAACTTTTTGCAAGTGACTAAGATCTGAATGAGTTATTAACATTGAAGCAAATTCCTTATTTGCATGTAATTATTTCTGCAAATTTTTCGGATTTCAATGAAGTTTTTAGTGCTAAAAACCAGATATAAGGTAACTG
Source organism: Delia radicum (assembly GCA_021234595.1). Taxonomy (NCBI): domain Eukaryota; kingdom Metazoa; phylum Arthropoda; class Insecta; order Diptera; family Anthomyiidae; genus Delia; species Delia radicum. Next base: position 16,050,072 of record CM037851.1, read on the forward strand.
ATTTTGTATATGTTTGTATTAGTTCAGATATAATTTTATAAAATTATATAAAATTGTATTGAATTCTATCACGTCATTATTCGAATGTAATTTAATCTGATAGTATCAAATTAGAACTAAACTAACGCCCATTTCTCGGATATAAGTATATTATTAAATTACTTTTGATTACATAAAGCATTATATCAATTTTTTTTAATCGGGTAATTGTAATCATATTGACTATATAGGCTTGTGAAGTACACTCAAAATTTAACAAAATAAAAAAATTCTTATAAATTTAATTTTCAATATAAAAAACATTCAGTTAAAAATAATTTAAGATTTACTGAAAATCTTGTAATTTTAACTAAAAGTAATATAGGCCAAAAATGTTATTTAATTTCTGTTCTTTCCAGTTTAGGATATGTGAAAAATGGTGTTTGTGCAAAAATGTTGCATTAATATTTAGAAAATACGTGCTTCAATATTAGGTTGTTTATCTATCATAGGTTAGCGCTTAATTATACTTTGTCAGAAATAAGCCGGAGAATTCATTATTAAATAATAATTAAAATTGTTTAGAAATTTATGCACATTCGTTCCAAAACTACTGAATAGTGGCAACGATAGTGTTGAATTTGCAGTGGTAATGACACGTTTATGCAAAATACATTAATTTTCTTTTCAGTTTGCTTAAAAATCGATTTTCGCTTTTAAAATAGACAATCAGTCAATCTTTTAAATCTTGCCAGCTGCTAGTTAGTTTAAATATTTTAGCTTATTTTAAAAACTTTATTTAAAATAAAATTTCACCTTAATAAAAATTTGTGCACGTGTTGGTGTTTTTTTCCCCAGAAAGTATACATTTCACATACATGTATGAAAATTTATATATAAAGGTATTAGGTTTTTATAAATCACGCCAAAAGCGATTAATATATGGCATGAATTATAAAAACAAAATAAATTGCCTACTTTAAGGCATAAAATATACGAACACAATAATAAATATTACATAAATATATTACAAACACGCCTTTGAAAGCATTTAAATTTAATTAAATATAATGGAGAAATCATGTAAGGTCTTGTATACCTAAACTACCATATAAATGTTAAAGAGTTTTATGTGAGAATTTATTTATGAAAGAATGGACTTTAACTCATTATGAACCAACTGTTCCATTTCCAACATGTTGACTTCAATTCACAGTAGGGTGTATCACAAAATATATAGAGACGGAGGAGATTAGAAAAATGAACAAAAATCTAAAAATAGAATAATTGGTTTGTTAGTGTTGTCACTTCTGAGTATAATATACAATAACAGAAAAAGCTAATAGGATAGAAAACTGCAATTTAACTGCATTAGATTCGAGGCCATACTTGGGTGTGATCGCTAAACGGTCATGACTTGGTATTGTTACGTTTGTAATGTAAGATGAGCGCAGGTTTGATTCTTACAGCCACAGGTTGTTGAAAATTGTATCATATAGATACAATCTGACAATTATAAGACACAAATAATAATACAATTTAAATGGAAAATCACTGATGAGCCTGTCCATAAAAAGGCAGAAACTAGTCTGATTTAAAAATTAATAGTGTTTATAATTTCAACATTTCTAAATATATTGGAAATAATTGAGCCATTTCTGAGCTAGCTGGTCGGATTGCCAGGAAACTACATACAACCACAGTCATCGTAATTTCAAGCATACATTTCAAAGCAGAATATTGTTCTACCTCAAGTCCAAAATCTAATATGATATTGTCATATTCAGTGGCGGATCCAGTCCCCCATTGAAGGGGGGATAATTTTTGAAATTTTTTGTAAATTTTAAAGAATTTTTCGGATTTTTTTTAAGTGGTATGGGAACTTTAAGATGGATTTTTATCCGAAAAATTAGGATATGAAACATAAAAGTTTTTATTTTTTCTTGAGTCATATTTTCGCAATTTGTATAATTCACTACTCAATAGTTCCAGGCTACTAAAAACATGACTCTGGGATTATATTGCTGCAAATTATTTACTTTAAGATCATCTTAAATGTAAAAATTCAGAATTTTCCAAATTAAAATTGTTTTAACTTCAGTAAAAGCATGGCGGTGTAATTCAGAATTTTTCATATTTATCACATAGTTTAATAAGACTTGGCATGGGCAAATATATAATCATATCGATTACTACATATATTTGCATTTTTATTATATGGCTTAGGTAGTTATATATGGAGTAATATTTGAAGACATATAATAATATCGGGTAACGCACAAAAAATTCTCTCAATACAAATTATCAGATGTATTTGCATTTAATTCTATTAGACGTAATGTGGCTCTATCCTTAGTCAGATATGGCTTAATCATATAATACGATACATATATGAATACATTTAGAATACTATGTAGGTAAAGACATGCAGTGTAGTTAAAAACAAATGAAATTTCACTTAAGGAAAGGACGACTTACATTTCATTAAATTCATTCAATGGGCGTTGTGGTGTAATGGTTAGCGCGTTGGGCTGTTACACAGATGGTCCCGGGTTCGATTCCCGGTGACGACAACATCAATTTAGAAAAATAATATGTATGAGTTTTCTATCACTTATATGTATCGCTGCGCCCGGTGTTCCCATAGCACTTAACCCCACCGAAGTAAAATAATGAATCAGGGCTATGAAACAAAAAGCTTCAATAAATTCGCCAACTCTACATCAGGTGGCGACCAGCAACTGTTCTAAGACTTATCATCTCGCGCAATTACAGTGTTGCCATATTTGAATCCCTTCATCTTTCACCACCTTTCATCTCTCCACTATCCCCTTTTCAAAGAAAGCTACACATAATAGGAAGAATTTCGTGAGTGTTGCTTCTCTAACATTCTCATTTGTTTTTTAATGTTCAAAAAATTACTAACAATTGTAGTAAAACTGAACCACATGGTAGTAAAAAATAAACAAACATTTATTTTTTCAAATAACAAAAAATTACTGTCAAAATGAATGTAAAATCATAAAACAGTCATTTGATGTGGTTTGTTTTTTTAAATGAACTACAAGGTTAGTAAAAAATTTAATTTGTTCTACAAATGACTGACATTTACATTAAAAATAAAGAAACTGTATTACAACATAAACAGCTACATATTTTTAAAGCGGAAGTTCCCTGAGTGTATAAATAACTATTTTGTAAACACATTTGTTGAGCCCTTTTATTTTGATTTTGAGTAAAAAATTTAAGTAAAAAGCCTAATTTTAGCTGTAAAGTTAAATAATCGGCCGCCGAAGTTTTTCCAATTTGGCCGATTGTTCGGCGGCCGATTATTGAATTCACTGCTTAACAAGGAACTTTTCTTTAAATTTGACACTCAAGATTGCATCTAATAAGCCCAATAAACACTTTGGCATTTGTCAAATTTGTCCATAATGCTTTAAAATACCGAAAGTATTTCAGGCCGAAGTCTTCGTTCTGACACTAGTTTTGTCCATTACGTGGGTATAGGTAAAAATTTTATAATACAGAAGTTATAACCCGTCACCGTTGTTTTTTAAATTAAAGTTCTTTTTGTCTTGTAAATATTTGAATCTATTTTTCAATAATATTCTCAAACCTATATAATAAATTGTTATTATATTACTAACTAAATACTTCATTAAAATTAATCTCGTAATTTCTTATAAAAACTATATTTTTTTTATTTTACCAAATAATTCATCACCAGTTCGTTAAATACCAAACTGCTCTTTTAAGATGGTATATGGCCAAAATCTTTACTATCAAAGTAAACAAGGCACAGTAGTTCAAATTGCATTAAATTAAGTTAAACTTTTTATGCATTCGGTCATGTGGGGTGAATTGGGAAAGTTTTAATATGCCCCCCCCAAAAAAAAACAAACTCTTTTATGGCAAATATTCTCTAGCATAGAATTGAAGTTTTCTTTCTTACCTTTTGAAACTGGTCGGTTTTGGGGTAAATTGGGGCATGTTAAGTGGTAAATGCTTCAAATTAAAAAAAAAATAATAAAATTTTTCAAAATATTCCATGACAACTTGTATACATTAAGCCGGATTAATGTAATGCCTGTATATATATTGTATTTTTATAACATCAGTGTCATAAATGATTTACCAACCCTGAACAGTTTATTATACATTTTGTTTTGTATTTAAACTGCAAAGCTTTGAGCATTTATAAAAATGAAAATAATTTAATTGTTTTGATTGTTTATAATAAAATATTCTATTTCATAAATATAAAAATATTTTTCCACAGAAATAATCGAGGAATTTGGAAAGAAACGAAGGAATTATATTTGAAATGCGGCATCAATTATTTATGTCCGTATCTGTAAATACGCTCTTTGTACTTATACACTAAATACAAAGCGTATTATGAATACCGCATAATTTTTATTTTACCATTACACTGGAAAAAATTGGATTTTCAGCTTTGGAAAATATTATTTTAAACAGAAAACTGTAGTAAACATTAACATTCTACATTATTTGTTTGAATTAATTTATACACTGCGTTGCATAATTTTTTCTAATTTTCTAATTTTTTTCTGGCAAAAATTCTAGATCTGCCCAACCCAGTAACCACAATTGCCTCTTTAAACTGAGACGAGTAGCAACATTCTCTGCTAAAAATTGTCGAGTTGCAACATTTTGTTGAAAGCTTTTTCTTGGGAGGTTGCTATATTTTTGAAAAATAACCAAGTTGCGCTTGCCAGTTTGGTAAAAATTATAACCTGTTTTATTTATAACATAAATCCAATAACATAGCTAAATACAATTAAATAAATCAGGGACCGTAATAATTATTCCCTTTTTCATAAAAGTCAGATGTTAAAAGTTATTTTTTAATTTTTATTTTTTCGAGCAAAAATAAAAATTATTTTTTGATTTTTATTTTTTTCTGGCAAAAATAAAAGTTATTTTCTGATTTTTATTTTTTCGAGCAAAAGTAAAAGTTATATTTTGATTTTTATATTTACGAGCAAAAATAAAAGTTATTTTTTGATTTTTATTTTTTCGAGCAAAAATAAAAGTTATTTTTTGATTTTTAATTTTTCGAGCAAAAATAAAAGTTATTTTTGATTTTTAATTTTTCGAGCAAGTATAAAAGTCATTTTTTGATTTTTATTTTTTTTTTTTTTTATCAAAAATAAAAGTTATTAGCTTTGTTATTATGATTTTTCGGTGATGATAGATATACAGCAATTATTTTGCAATGTTATTTTTTGTGATAACTGTATTAATATATATTATTATACATTTTTTAAGTATCTAACTACAAGACTAACATCTATATTTGTACGAGCAGTGCGCCAATTTTTGAAAACTAAAACCGTCATTTTTAAAACAAGAATTCTTAAAAAAATCGTCATATTAGAAATAAGTTTTACTGTTTATAAAACTCGAAAATATTACAAAAGGCAACCATAAAATTTATATATTTCGTTCTTACAAATATAACTACGTTATTTGTTATTTATTCGTTATAAATATAAAAATTTATAACTTATGGAATTTCAACTCAAGAATTGTAAATAAATATCAAAAAATAACTTTTATTTTTGCTCGAAAACATAAAAATCAAAAAATAACTTTTATTGTTGCTCAAATAAATCAAAATCAAAAAATAACTTTTATTTTTGCTCGAAAAAATACAAATCAAAAAATAACTTTTATTTTTTCCCGAAAAAATAGAAATCAAAAAATAACTTTTATTTTTGCCAGAAAAAATAAAAATCAAAAAATAACTTTTATTTTTGCTCGAAAAAATAAAAATCAAAAAATATGTTTTATTTTTGCTAAAAAAAATAAAAATCAAAATTTTAAAAAGCAATGTATTTTATTACAGACTAGTTCATAAGGATCAAAATGGCATACTTAAAACAGTTTTCCGATATTTACTTCTAGTTGCTATTTTTGTTTAAAAATTTGAAAATAACTGTTATTTTCGGTCCCTGAAATAAATATCCCAAATGCTTTAAGTATTTTGACTCAGAAGTTTTTTAGCACATTAAATGTGATTATTACAAGACTTTTTGATGTTTTAATTAAGCATAAATTTTTTTTCTTACGACATAGCAGATTTTAGCAATTTTGCTGGGTGATTTAGGATATTTCGAAACCATCTTTGGATGGTTATTGAGTTGGGCAGAGCTGCTGAAGAAAAATAAAGAGGACTTGTTGAGTACCTAAGAGTAGTAAAGAGGGACTCTGATATTACAAACCTTTTTTTAAAACTTTTAACTATTGAAAATGAAAATGAAAATTATTCAAGTTCGAGGCCATATACTCTATATTTCAATTATTTTTTGATCAATGGTTATAATCTTTAATTTCAAACTCATATGTATATTAGTTCTCATGTAGTGAGTAAACTAGTTCATATGAATGCTTGAGGTTTGGCATGGGATTGTTACCGCTTTCAAACGTGTTCTGATGATGGGAACCTAGAAAATTCCCGAAATAGATCTATCAACACATTCCTGAAAGGGTCAAATAATAAATTTGAAAACAAAAACTCTATAGATTATTTGTTAGGACAATATCCTAATGAAGAAATATAGAGTATATGGCCTCGAACTTGAATAATTTTCATTTTCATTGCACAATTAAAGGTCGAAAAAACATAATTTTTATTTTTAATAAAAATTATAACAAACTTTTAACTATTTTATAATTTATTGTGTAAAATTTAAGAGATTACTTAATGGATTTAAGAGAAAAAATGTGTAATAATATTTTGTTGGTGTTTCATAACTAGAATAACATATAACGGTAAACTAAGAATTTAGTGGAATAAATGTGTAATTATAGTTTTGTAAATCAGCGTATGTCTTAAAAAGTTCTTGATTTATACACTGTACCAGCCCACTGTACCAGTCACCAGTCACTAAACTTCTCAATATTTAATTATCTCTCAACCTTACACAATTTGTTTAATGTTAGCACTGTTTGTTTTGTGTTAATAGAAAAATTACCAAGTTATTTTAATAATAAATTGTTTGTATTTTATCAAAGAAAATTTCATTAATAATTAATGGGTTTTATTAATTTTGCCCACAAAAGTATCGTTTATTTATGTACATAAATTAAACAATAAATACAACTTTTTGACATTATTTGTATATTTACAAAAGAGTTACGAAAATTAAATACTTATACATAGGGCAACCAAAAATATGCTAAAGCATGTTTTTTATTTGAAAGGATAGAACTAATTGGACTAAAAACTAGTTCTGATCATGAAATTAGTGTTAAACTATATTTGTTAGACATTTTTTTGTAGCTTTTTTTTTGATTTTTACTTATTTAAGCTTCTTTTTTACCTTTTTCATTAAAAATTAAGTTTTATTTAGATATATATTATTTTGAAATCGAGAATTTTTGCTATTTTTTAGCAATCGGTATTTTAAAGAATTTTTTTTTAATTAAAAGTTGAAATTTTAATATTACAAGTTGTTGGTTTATCAAAAAATATTTTGATAAACCAATTTGAACTTTAAAGCGTAAGAAAACAATTTATCTGTGGCACCATTGTTTAACTGACGGAGTTCCAAAGAACAAATTTTACATAAATTTTATTTGCAATTTTAAAAAAGAAATGAAATTTAAAGGTTTATTTGTTTATATTAAACAGCGTTTTTATATTGACGCGGCTTATTTTACTGTTTTTCGAGCTTGTTTTAAACGCTTGTTTTTAAAGCTGATTTTTTGGTTGCCCTACTTAAACATAATAAATAAATTTAGAAATAGAAAATAGTAGCCAGCATTTTTGTTGAGGATTGGCCATTTTCACAATGAATATGTTTGGTCTAATTAAACGAAGTAAACTTTTCATTAATGCGATGAATGTTGTTATTTCCTTTTTTTTTTGTATTATTCGTTTTATTTCGGAAAATGTACTGTATAAAAAATATTTTTATTATGTGCGCCCCGGTAGGCTAGTGGGTAGCGTGCTGGCTTATCAGTGCGGGGGTCGCGGGTTCGATTCCCACCAGATACACTATTCTGTTTTCGCTACAACGTGCCGAAGGGCATAGTAGCTAGTGCTCGGTTAGGGTAATAGTATATAATTTGTAATTATATGATTATTAATTAATAAAATAAAAAATATTTTTATTATAGAATCAGATTTTTAAGTCAGTATTTTTTTTTGTTTGGATTTATCAAACAAGGAAAACTAATGACTTTTCGTGCCTATCAAAGCATGGATTCTTAAATTTCATTATTTTTATTTTACAAAAAAATAAAATTTAGTATAAAATGAAAGAACGATTTTAAGTGCAACTTCAAGATATGAAGTTGCATTAAAAATCGTCATTTCATGCAAAAATGCAAAAATATCATGCTGGTAATTCTGTGAGTGTATAGAAATTATGCACTATGTATTACTCTTTTCGTTTTAACAAACCCATACCCTTTTTTTATATTTTTTTTTTTTTTCGAAATACGGTATAAAAATATTTTTTTTTTCTTTTAAACGAGTTTAAGATCATTTGTTTAAAAATTATAATTATTTATTTTCAATATTTCATCTCCACCTTGGGTGACTTCTTCAGGTGAGAATTATTATAATTTGATCGATAAAATTTTGTTTTCACAATTAAAAACTTATATATAACAAATTTTAAAAAATAGGTCGGAAAAGCAAAAATATTTGCTGTCAACATGAAAAAAATAAAATATCCTAGAAAACAAAAATAAATAAAAATATCACAGAAAACATATATAACTACAAACACATTAAAAATCTTAACTATAATATTTAAATACAAATATAACTCAACATCATAATAATTATCCTAGGTCTTTTAAACTAAATGCCTGTAATTTTAAGCAATATTTGTTATGTCCGTCTTATAGTTAATGCGTTGTGTAAATGGTACTTTCATAATTTGTAGCAATTCTAACATACACAGAAAAAAAAAATTGCGCCAAGTACACATTTTGTTGAATAAAAAAAATAATCAATTACTTTTTTAATTGATTCAATTAAAAAGTAATCAATATTTTTGTTTATTTAAAGTAATCAATATTATTTAAAATATTGATTACTTTTTAATTGAGTCAATTAAAAAAGTAACTGAGTCAATTAAAAAAGTAATTGATTATGTTTTTTTTATTCAACAAAATGTTTACTTGGCGCAATTTAAGAAATATTTTTTTGTGTGTATATGTGAGTTTGTAACAATTTTCTCTGTTCCAAATGGACTGTTTTCTAAAAAATAATTGTAATTTTACTACAATAAAATGAGTAAAGTTTTATGTATTACTACGCAAATTCGGTAAATTTAAACACAAAATGCGTAATACTATTTTGCGCACAATATACAATAAAACACACTTACTGAATTTTTCAGGGACCGTAAATAATGATTTTGTGAAAGTAACAATGTGTGGGATGGACATATCTCAGGAAGGAGGAGGAGCTTATCCAAGATTATGGTATCAATCTCTTCTTTGGAAGATTCTCTAGCAGATTAATGCATCAATCATATTTGTGGGTGGGGTTTAAGGGGTTAATTATTAATTTCAAAATATTGCTTTTTTGCCGTAAAGTCAAAATCTGGAAGCTCGATTTTCACCGTAGACGTATGGTCTAGTGGACTTTTTTGCTCAGTACAATCCCAAGAATCAGAAACGCGAAGCGCCCATTAAGATTTTTTTCCTTCCATACTAATCGCCCCACCCTAATATGTATATATATTTACAACTACATGAAAGTTTGAGTTTAATTTTTTTTGCTCAAAAATAATGATTATTGCGGATTTTTTTATTATTACTCAAAAATAATCATTACCATTGCAGAAAATCCTTAAAACTCATAACATAATCATTATTGTGTAATTTTTATTATAAAACTCATAATGATTACGGTCCCTGGAATTTTTACCCATTATGTGCTTACAATTAGAAACATCAATTCTAAAATTAGTTAAATAAAAAGTTTGGTTAATAAAAATTTTTCGCACAAAGTTTGCAAATATACTGCATTATAATATTTAGTAATAAATAATTTGACATTTTAAAATGGAAAGAAAAAAAAAATAAAACAAATTGAAAAAAGCTAAAAAATCTAAAAATTTAAATTTATTGAGAATGTTTGTGAATAAATAAACAAATTAAAATGTATAAATGTAAAGGGGATTCTTAACCCGTAAACCGTGTTCATTATTGCAATGAAATGTATACCACTTGTTCGGCACGAAAATAAACAATATGTTCTTCTACCAAAATTATTTTCTGTTAGAAAGTGTTTTGCAACCGTCAGACAATGACAATCGTAATTAATTTTTATATTAATTACTGTAGAATATTTCTTTAGTTAGTCTCTTTACAGGAAGAAGAAGAAGAAAACATTTTATTGAAAAATTTTACGGACACAAGGGATACACCAGACTGCCGCAGTTTCGTCCCCCTCCTGGGACTCGTCAGTGGTTAATTTATGTGTCAATTGAACAAAGTATTTTATATTGTTAATTTTGCTCTATATGAAAAACTTTTTATTTTTTTTTTGGTGTCGTACTGTGATTTTAACTCACAGTCTTAGCATCAAAGCTATGCATCGTAATCTCACCTCTTAACCAGTTGAGCCACGGTCGACACAGCGTTGACTGCGACTAAATTGGAGTTTGGTCACACTACGTACACACAAGTATTGTTTTGATCAGAAGAGACAGAATTAGCTAATACCAATGCACAATTCATTTCTCAACTAGAATGCTTTTTCTTCTTAATCCTATCTCTTTTTCACAAGTAATTATCACGTTTTATGATGCGCTTTATTCACATACAATAGTTGGATACCAAGTGTAGGTTAGAGATTGAGTCGCCGTTAAGCAAGTTTATTCAAATTTTATGTTAGAAAGTGTTTTGCAACCGTCAGACAACCGTCGTTGACTATTTTAGGCGATATGGGCCAAAATAGAGCAAATCTCAAAAACTAATCCATAAAAATAAACAACTTAAATTATTTATCTTACCAATATATACAGTTCAAAAATTACGCTTTTTGTGCTTTTAGTAAAAAAGATATGTCGATTTTCGTTTTCGAAAAACGCGAAATTGAGCGAAAACGCACGTTAGCTTCAACATATATTTATAAAAGCTTTGCTAATAATACGTAATATATAATCTTTGTGCCAAATTTCATAAAATCCGTTTATTCGTTTTAATTTAAGACGCTATCCTATACAGGTATCCATTTGGAATGCTGTATTTCCTTATACCAAATTAGAGCTTTTTTAAAAAGTTTAATTTTCAATCTTCGTTAGTGGTTAGTACCAACGATTTCCCGTCCATATAAGTATGTTTTCAAGATTTTAGCAAACTGTGTTTATTTCAAAATATTTATTTTTTTAAGTTTTACGAAATATTAACTTTAACGGTTTGGTTTTCTATAGAAATAGCATGAGTTCTTATTATAAAGGGTGTTTTTTAAGCCCCATAGAACTTTAAATTATAAAAAATAATACAAAAAATTTAATTTTAATCAAAAAAAAAAAAAAAATTTTTTTTCTTTCGGAAGATGGCATTAACATTTGAAAATGATTTCGGGCCATTTGAAAATGATTTCGGGCCTTGACGAAGCGCATTCTGGACGTCCAATTTTAAATACTTTTTCGAGCATTGCCGGCCGTACGTCACGACCAACACGAACAATATTGGCCTCCAAGACGTCAATTGCTACTGGTTTGTCAGCATAAACCAACTACTTCACGTATCCCCACAGGTGTCAAAGGTGTAAGGAGGTGTCAAATCGCACGACCTTGTAAGCCAATTGACAGGTACTTTCAATAATTCGGTGGTTGCGGTCGCCGTATGGCACGTAGCGCCATCCTGTTGAAACCGCATCTCGCCCTGATGAATATCAACCATATTTTCAAACAAAAATCATTGATCATGGTGTGGTAACGATCTCCATTGACCGTAACGCGAGCTCTGGTTGCATTTTTGAAGACACAAGGTTCGATTATGCCGCCAGCGCATAAACCTCACGAAACGGTTATTTTTTTTTGATGTAATGGAGTATGTAGAGTAGGCCGGGTCGATTTGTATGGAGGCAAAAAAGTCGCTCAACGTTCAAGGAAAATCGTATTCTAGGGATCAAAATAAGAAACTTTGCCGAAGGAACCATACCTCTTAAACGAATTCTGATGTCCCGACTTTTGACCCGTGGGGTCAAATTTTGAAAACGCCCAAAACGCTCTTCAAGATTATGAGAGATACTTCTTCTCCGGGAGACGCGCTAGCAGATTAATGCATAAATCATAATTCTAGGGGTTAAAATTTAAGTTAAAAGAGGGCCTTTTTAGTCGTGTTTTTTTTTCAGCAAAATGTACAAATCTCGGGATAGAGATATTTCAGAAAGTAGGAGGAGTCTTTCCAAGATTAGGGTCTCTATTTCTTTTCCGGAAAAAATAGAGTATAAATATATTCGATTGGGTTGGATTCGATTGGGGCACTCTAAATGGGTCAAAGTGGGATTTTTCAAAATTTCACCCTACGGGTCAAAAGTCGGGACATCAGAATTCGTTTTAGAGGTATGGTTCCTTCGGCAAAGTTTCTTAATTTGAAGCCTAGAATACGATTTTCCTTGAACGTTGAGCGATTTTTTAATCGACCCACCCTAATGTAGAGGCTCTTGTGAATTGGTCTCACTCCATATTCGGCAATTTTGTTTATTTACTGTTAAGCCAAAAATGAGCCCCATCACTGAACACAGTTTTGCGATAAAACATCGGGCGAATCGATGACTGATTATCAAAGTAAAATTGGATAATTTAGTAGCGTTGTTCGAGTGTGAATCTATTCATAATAATTTTCCAGATCATACTGATCATAAATGTTAAAAAGTGAGCATTTATTCGAAAATTCTATCTTACTTAAAAAAACTTCCTTTAAATCACTCATTTGACGCAGTTATGACCAATTTAAAATACCCCGCCTGGAGGTGGGCTTGCCGTTTAGAGGATGAAATTGTATATAATTTTATTTTACAAAAGAAAATATTGGGTATCAAATGTAAGGAAGAGTTTAAGTGCAATTTCATTAATTTTATGCCAAAAATTTATTAATATCATGTAGATAATTCTCTTAGTGTATAGAAATTATGCATTATGTATTACTCTTTACGTTATTGTTTAACAAATTCATACCAGAATTAAAAAAAAGTTATTTTAGTTTATAAAGGGTGTCCCAAGAAGAACGCAATTTTTAAATCTGGCAACATTCGAAGTGTCATTGTTTGACATTTGAACAATTGTTATTGTTTGCTAGTAGAAGGTACGAGGTTAGTAAAAATGGAGCGCTACACGAATGAACAACGCATTCTCATTGTGAAATTGTTTTACCAACATGACAACATGAAAATGCTGATTTTGCCGATAAAATCATCTTCAGTGACGAGGCCCATTTTCATCTTGATGGCTTCGTCAATAGGCAGAATTGTCGCATTTGGGGTGAGGAAAATCCTCGAGTGATTCACGAGAAGCAAATGCATCCTCAACGTGTCACTGTGTGGTGTGGTTTTTGGGCTGGAGGATTCATTGGACCTTTTTTTATGAAAATGAGGCAGGTCAAGCGCAAACAGTCAATGGTGTTCGGTATCGTAAAATGATAACCAGTTTTTTCTTGCCTAGAATTGAAGAAATGAATGTGGAGGGCATGTGGTTCCAACAAGACGGCGCCACATGTCATACAGCCAGAGAAACAATTCAATTGCTGCATCAGTCATTTCCCGGTCGTGTTATTTCGCGTTTTGGAGATCAGAATTGGCCGCCTAGATCGTGCGATTTAACACCATTAGATTTTTTTCTTTGGGGTTTTTTGAAGTCGATGGTTTACGCGAATAAGCCGACGACGACTAAAGCCTTAAAATAGGAAATTGGACGCTGCATTAAAGAAATACCGCAGCATTCATGCAAAACGGTCATTGAAAATTTCATTAAAAGATCGCGTGCATGCCAGCAAAGCCGCGGCGGCCATCTGCACGATATATTGTTCCATACATAACCTCATTCTGTCTACTTTACGATATAATAAAGTTTCACGATTTTTTTTTAAATATCTGTTTTATTTAAAATTTAAAAATTGCGGTCTTCTTGGGACACCCTTTACAATTGAAATTATTTATTTAGAAAATATAAAAACTCATAAATTTTTTCCTAAATACTATATACCACCGATAAGCAAAAGTGGATTATATTCTTACTCTTTGTCTTTTTTGTCTTTAAAGGTTTCTTTCATGCATACTACTTAATTCAAAGAAAACTTTTCAAATTGCTGCAACATTTTGCAGCAGATATTGAAAACCAACAAATGGCCAACATGTGTTTCAATTTTCATGCAACAATAACCCAGTTATAGGCTCTTCACAAAATAGTATGTTTAAAATGCCTTAAAGCGTAGACACATATTGATTGGATTTTGAAACATTTTGTCAGGAGTGTTATAAGATTGTGCAAACGAAAATTGAAACGAAATAAAAGAAGGAAAAAAGAGAACTTGACACATGTTTGGTTTTAAATTGAAAAGTGTACGAAAATATTTCAAAATGGTAAGAATTAAAATAAATTTTTTTTTTTTTATTTATTTTTTATTTAACTTAATAGATAAACCTAGCACAACAAGATTGACATCTCATAAATTGCAGTGCTAGTGACATAAAACTTGAATCAAAATATTAAATAACACTGTGTGTAATTTTTTAAGTCATGCCAAAATAACCATATACGGACACCACTACTTGATAAAAGACTAAAAAAAAAAGACCCGTGTCTCCCAATTTTTCCCAAAGTCATCTCCTTTTTTGTTTATGGGCCGCCAAAGATTTGGGGCCTCGGTATCATTTTCGCAAAAAAGTGATAATTTTCTCAGGCTCATATCTTGCAAACCGTTCAGAATTTCGATTAACTCTCTATGGCAAAGTTGTAGCTCTTGTCATAAAGAACAAAAATTGCGAAAATATTAAATCAAAAAAACTTCACCTTCCAGATCAAAATCGCAAAAAACTTAAAAAAATTCGATTTTTTTTTACCTTTTTTCCTTTTCAGGTCCATAGGTAGCAAACCGTTCAAAATTCAAGAAAACAATGAACTACAAAAATTTACCTAAGATCTCAATAAACAAATTTCTGAAACATATGAACTTCCTAGAGATGATTCTTAACACTGTTTAGGTAGCGCGCAAAAGTGAAAAATTTTTTAATTTCATTTTTTTTCCTTTTTCTCCTGTTCAGGTGCATAGGTAGCAAACCCAATTCTCAGGAAGTTTATATGTTCTAGAAATTTATTTATTGAGATCTTAGGTAAATTTTTGTAGTTGATTGTTTCCTTGAATTTTGAACGGTTTGCTACCTATGGACCTGAACACGGGAAAAAAAGGTAAAAAAATCGATTTTTTTTAAGTTTTTTGCGATTTTGACCTGGAAGTTGAAGTTTTTTTGATTTTATATGTTCGCAATTTTTATTCTTTATGACAAGAGCTACAACTTTGCCATAGAAATGGCAAATCGAAATTCTGAACGGTTTGCAAGATATGAGCCTGAGAAAATTATCACTTTTTTGCGAAAATGATACCGAGGCCCCAAATCTTTGGCGGCCCATAAACAAAAAAGGAGATGGCTTTGGGAAAAATTGGGAGACACGGGTCTTTTTTTTTTTAGTCTTTTATCACGTAGTGGTGTCCGTATATGGTTATTTTTTTTCGTGTTGCACTGTGTAATACTTCAATGTTATTTAATATAACTACACGGTGCCACAAAGTTCATCAAATTTAATATACTTAATATACCTGGGGTCGAATTACGGCATTAGTGATCGTAATTTTGCCATCGAAATTAATTTTTTTATTTCTAAATATAAAACATTACACGAAATTTTTTAAGTCAGGGATGGTGTAGTTCGGTATATGATTAAAAATAAATATAAAACTTAATGTCTTAAATATTAGTATTTTTGTAGTTACTGATTAAAAATACCGTTTTCGAACGTTTCACTTGATCACGAATGACCCTGGTTCTTTCTGTAGATCTGGTTGAGTAGATCACATTACAATTTTCAGAAATTTTACTAGTATACTCAGGGATATACAACAAATAAAAAATAACATCAGCATCATTTGTTTAAAAAAACTTTTTTTTATCTGAATTTCTTTCACATTTCGCCAAGAGCGAAGCTTTCGTATTTTAATCAAATTCGCACTACATAATTTTAAGAGTACACTCAGAATATTCTTACAGTTACTAAAGGGTGATTTTTTAAAAGCTTTCGGATTTGATAAAAAAAACACATAAAATTTAGAGAAATGTATGAAATCTTTATTTGAGTCGATAGAACGATCTATATTATTCAATATTTAAAGATGATTTCATGTACGCCTCAAATGGTTCATACGCTGGGTCAAATTATCTCACGAATAAATTCTTCAATATTGCGTTAACCATTGGCTTGTCCCTATAGACATGAGACTTAACATAGTCCCACAAAAAATAGTCTAAAGGTGTTAAATCGCACGATCTAGGCGGCTAATTGACCGGCTCCAAACGTGAAATAAACTGTTCACCGAACTCGCCTCTCAATGGGGCCATTGTTTCGCATGCTGTGTGGCATGTGTCACCGTATTCTTGAAACCACATGTCACCCAAGTCCAGCTCTTCCATTTTGGGCAAAAAAAAAAAATTGTAATCATCGCACGGTAGCGCTCGCCATTTACAGTAACGTTCCTGCCTTCTTCGTCTTTGGAAACGTACGGTCCAATGATGCCACAGGCTCATAATCCATACCAAATAGTGCATTTTTCTGGATGAATTTCAATGCTTCTGGCTGCTCTCCACAATAAATATGCCAATTTTGCTTGTTCAGGTATCCATTCAACCAGAAATGAGATTCATCGCTGAACACAATTTGCTTTTTCTTTACTGAGCATGAATTTTGATAATAAAAGTCAATAGTCTGTAAGCGTTGTTCGTTTGTAAGTCATTTCATGATTAAATTATAGACCAAACTGAACATGTTAAACAGTAACATGTTACACGAAAACAGCTGAGCTGCCAAAAACAGTGTTGACAAAAAGAAAGTTCATAAAAAATCACCCTTTACATGTAATACATTCGTGTAGTAAATAATATTAGTTGCTTTAACTACTATTGTAGTCATTTTTCTTAGAGAAAATCATATCAGTCGTAACAGTAATTTTGAGTACCCAGCAAAAACAGACAGTACCAATAATTTAATAGTTACCAGGCTATTTACTCCTTTGATTACTTTTGTTCACGATGACCCAAAAATCATGGGTGTGCATTACCCGATCGCTTACAAAAAAAATTAAAATAATGAGTTACCTGGTTGGTAACTCATAGTGAAAGAATAAGTAATTACTTTTATATTTGGAATCAGTGGTTACTCACAATGATAGAATAAGTGGTTACCAAGGAGTTACAAAATAAGTAGTTATTTTTAAGTTATTTCTTTTTTTTATAAATTTTGAAAAAATAACTTTAGCTTGTAAAATTGACTTGTAACAATTTTTAAAGCAAATTAATGCAATATTATAATACATATAATTTGCAAACAAAATACATAGTGCTTTAAAATACAATATTAGTTGTACCTTTGGTAATTTCTAACACTGCACTATGGTTTTTTTTCCTTTTTTTTGGCATAAAGTCAATTTTTTTTTGTTAAGTATTTTATAATTTTGTTGATTTTTAATTTTTAAACACCCTAGTTACATAAAAAAATATTTAACTTTAACATATGGAGCAACACTGTTCTGTTTGCGCGCTTTTAACGTCAGCTGATTATGTACCATACGTTTTGTGTGAAATTGGTGGGAAAAACGTTAAATTTTGATTGTTTGTTCCGGCGAAAGTTTACACAAAAGTGAAAAGGATTAATATGGAAAACGATTGTCCAGGTATGTAAAACTATAGCTTACCAGTGTTTGTGTCGTTGTTATGTGTTTTTGTCCAATTGTACCGTGTTTTGTTTATGTGTATATTTAGAATGAGCTTAACAAGTGTAGTTGTGTTTCGTGGATCAGTACTTTTGCATGGCAAAGCGTTGCAAAAAGTTGTAATTGAGAAGTTATTAACCAAAGTGTGCAGATTAATAAGAAGCTAATCCTTTTTGTCCGAATCCACACGTTTTCGAAAAAATCAAATGTTTCTAGTACAATATGTGTTTAGTCGTGCTGAGCAGGTTGACATTTGGAGCAACAACAATCGCTCAGTAGACGCCATACAACAGCACATATTGGAAAGCATTGCACAAAAACATTTAAATAACGAGAATATTAAGTCAATAAATGAATAAGTGAAAGCCTTCGTCAATTATATAAATAAACACTTGCCGAAGTGTAATTCAACTCTTGAAAGATTTAAGGGAAATCACTTAAAATGGCTTGCCAAAAGCATATTTATAGAAATCACTGGTCATTATGCGTTAACAAATAAAGTGAGTCGCCCAAAATGTGATTACGAAAGCGCTGGTCCTCGTCTGAAAAGAAAATTAGCCGCGGAACTTTCAGAGGAGAATAACAACTTATCTCCCTTACTCATACATGCTGCCACAGTTTCAGCTTAAAAATCAAATGAAAAAGATTTGGCTGTTGTTTTGAAAGCAGCTGGGAGTTGTGAGAATATTAATGCAATAAAAAAGAAGCTTTTTGCGGATGAGCCCAAAAAAATGTCAGCTGACAGTGCGCTTGCATTTTTAATGGAAAATGGATCCACAAAAAGTCAGTATATAAATATACAACGAAATGCAAAAATTTACTTAAATCTAAATTAAAACTCAGGCCAAAAGGAATTGAATATTTCGAAAATAAGGCACATGTATCATACCAAAATCTTTTGGATCATACATCTTCCCACATGATGATCCGGATTCCACACAGAATTCGTCCGACAAGGAGTATGAAGAACAGGATGGACTTGAGGTTATTGCTTCAGAAGATGAATATTTTGAACTAGAAGAAAATTTAGTATTTCCTATAGTAAGTAACATAACCATACTTATTTAAGATTTTGTAAAATGTATATTTACTCTCAGAATGAAGGCCTAATCAGCAGACAATAATAGGAGATGAATACTGAAATTTGAATTTGTATAATCATTATTTTTTTTTCATCAAATATAATAGAAAATTTAAAAATATTATTTTTAATGGAAACGTCAAAAACCTAGTTGCATGTCGGCCAGATCGGCTATATGAAAGCTATATGAAATAGTGCCCCAAACTATATACAACTTGGTAAGTTATCTTGGGAGCATAAAAAAGGAATACGAACCAAATTTCAATTGAATAGCTTCATAAAGAAAAAAGTTGGAGCAAATCGGCCAGATCGGCTATATGGCAGCTATATGAAATAGTGCCCCAAATCATACGAAACTTGGTAGGTCATCTTGGAAGCATAAAAAATGAACACGAACCAAATTTTAATTCAATAGCTTCATAAAGAAAAAAGTTGGGGCAAATCGGCCAGATCGGCTATATGGCAGCTATATGAAATAGTGCCCCAAATCATATGAAACTTGGTAGGTCATCTTGGGAGCATAAAAAATATATACAAACCAAATTTCAATTCAATAGCTTTAAAATTAGAGTTTATACGGAAAAAAACCATAGTGCACTGTGGGTCTTACACAAATAACACTGGTTTGCCAGTACCATTCTTTTGTTTTATTGTATTTTGATAGCTGTAGGAAAAATTTATTTAAAATATTTTTTTTTGTGATCTTGTTTTGTTTTAAAACATTTTCTAGTTAACATTTAAAAAAAAAATACTAATTGTTATAATTATTAAAATTTTTGTGAATATGAGCAATTTGAGCTGAAGTTTTAATAGTATTTTGGGGAATGTAATAATAGCAATTTAAGCAGTGTTAAAGCGTATTTATGTTGTGTTAATAGAATATTTTGCAAATGAGAATTATTTAATAAATTTAAGAGACATTCCTCGAAAATACATAAAAAAAACAACAAAGCCAGCCCTAGACAATAGTGATTTGGTAATTGCAATAAAGGATGTCAAAATAAGGAAAGAGCGTCAGGGTAGAAGGGGGAGCGTTTGATACTTTTTTTTAGAGCAATGTCGTTACTCAACCAACAATTTTTGTTGGAAACATTTTTTCTATCTACAACTTTACACTTCTTAACCTTAATTTGTGCACTCAAAAAAAAAAAGTTTCATCATATCTATGAAATTGTATCATAAATCGTTTATTCATCACATTTATGAAGTTTTCTTAAATATCATGAAGATTTTCATAAAAATTTATGGCAAATGTTTCATAAATCTTCATGATTTCATTAAAAAAGTTTCATAAACTGGTTTTCTATCAATTGAAATTCAAAATTTCCATTAGAAATTAAAAATGTAATTTGTAATTCAGGTTTTCTGTTTACAATTCAGAAACTATGATTACATTAATTGAATGTCAGAAATGCCAACCATTTGATGTGTTCTAAATTTTGTGCATATAAATTTAAATTTTGTAAATTTCAGTGGAAATTGTTATTCATAACATTCAATTCAATTCAAAGAAAATTTCTTAACTTAAATTTATTTTTTATGAATTTTACATACATTTGTTAATGAACTTTACATAAATAATTCCTGAATTTCAATTTGAAATTCTGCGTTTTAATTGATATATTCTGAATTACAGTTGCTAAAATATTGGGTTTTAAAAATAATGTATTCAAACAAAAATAATGTATTCATTGGCTATAACCTTTATTGTGTTGATACGCCACCAAAGAAAAGTTTTTATTTCATAAAAATTAAATGAATTTGCTTCATCATATTTATAAAACGTCTTATAACAATTATAAAAGATTTCATGAAAACATATTTTTTTTTTAAAGAGAAGCAACGCTCAGGAAATTCTTCCTATTTATTAATGTTTTGCTTTCTTTTTAAAGTGGATAGTGGAGACATGAAAGGTGGGGATAGCGTGAGATGATAAGTCTTAGAGCAGTTGTTGCTAGCCACCTGATGGAAAGTTGGCGAACTTATTGAAGCTTTTTGATTCATAGCCCTGATTTATTATTTTACTTCGGTGGGGTTAAGTGCTAGGGAGCACCGAAGGTGGAAGCTGCTATACATATGAGGGATAGAAAACTCATACATATTATTTTTTAAAATTGATGTTGCTGTCACCGGGAATCGAACCCGGGACCATCTGTGTAACAGTCCAACGCGCTAACCATTACACCACAGCGCACAGTGGTTTCCCTTATATGGACAAGCGGTCAAAAATCAATATCTCCAAAACTAACTAGGGTCTTCAAAATTTGTCAGCTCATAGCATGCCCAAAGAACTTTAAGTGCAAATTTTTAGGAAAAAATATTAACAACTGTAGCCACAGTAGCCATTTGATCTTTGAAGGGTTAATTGGCTTATAGATTTGTTTTAAGAATTTTTTAAATAAAGTATTTCAATATGAAAATTCTATTGTTTTAAACAATTTTTGTAAATTTTTATTCTATTTTAATTCATTCGAAATATACACTGAAAAAAAAACTAAATTAAAAAGTTATACAAAGTTATTTAATGCAATATGAGGTATTATTAAGTAATATAAGGTAATAATAATTACCAGCTGTGGAACTCCAAATATCAATCACATACATTCTAGAAAATTGGCACTGACAGAATAAACCTTCTAATTTAATTTCCATATTGATATTTTCGAAACTTTTAACACTATCGCGAAAACAATTTATTATAAGAATAAATATTTTACCTTTGTTTTGACACTTTTCAAATGCAATGAGTAAGCTTCACTTAACCCGAAAGTCAAATACCTTAAAATTGCAATATAAAGTTTAAAACAACAATTTCTTAAAAAAAATATTTTCTCTTTACTCATAACTTTACGTCAAATACCATAAAATTGCAATATAAAGTTTAAAATAACAACAATTTAAAAAAAAAAAATATTTCTCTTTACTTATATTCTTAAAAAGAAATAGTACAAAACAATATTCGATTTTCATTATTTTTCGTCGGATGACTATGTAAATCACATCTAACAGGTGGCGCAAAAATAACCTTCCGATGTTTTTGGCTGGAATTAAAAATAAAAATGAAAAACTTTGATTCTTCTTGTGGATTATTTTTATTTGGTATTTTAATTTTTTTTACATCAAGTCGAGAATATGATGTCATGTAAATGGCCGCCGCCACAGTTGATTATCATTTGAGCCCTTTTTATAGCATTTTCCATCACTTTGGCCAAAACTTCCGGCGATAGGTCCTCACATTCTTGACGGATATTGTCTTTAAGAACTGCAAGAGTCTGAGGCTTGTTGACATAAACCCGCGACTTCAAAAAGCCTCACAAAAAGAAGTCTGGAGCGGTCAAATCAGGGGATCTTGCTGGCCAGTGCAAATCGCCAAAACGGAAGATTAGGCGCCCGGGAAATGCATCCTTCAGCATATCGGTTGTGGCACGTGCAGTGTGTGAACCAAATGTTTTCCAATCCCAATTCATCAAGTTGCGACAGAAAGAACTCGTTGATCATTGCTCTGTAGCGCTCACCATTCACAGTCACCGTTTGGCCTGCGACGTCTTCGAAGAAAAAAGGTCCGATGACTCCTCCAGCGAAAACAGCACACCATACAGTGACTTTGAGCGGGTGTAATGGCTCTTCGTGGGTTACACGTGGATTTTCAGTGCCCCAGAAGCGTAAATTTTGCTTATTTACGTACCCGCTAAGATGGAAATGGGCATCATCACTCATGATTATTTTTGATGAAAAATCATCTTCCTCTTGGTGGTGATTAAGGATGACTTGTGCGTATGTTACACGCGATTGGCGGTCAGCAGCTAACGGCTGATGCACCGTCTGGACTTTGTACGGAAACATCTTCAAAGCTTGTACCAAAATTCGCTGTAAAGACCGTCGACTGATACCCATTTGCGTGGCACGTCGTCTGGTCGATGTCGACGGCGCTTCCATTATATCCTCGGCTACAGCAGCAATATTCTCTGCAGAACGGCTACTCCGGGGTCTGCCACGCCTGGCAGCATCTCGTGTTGTGCCAGTCTCTTCGAGGCGAGCGCCTTAACGTAGCAGTGTTTCACCAGTGGGCGTTGGACGGCCAGGAAATCTGCGACGAAATTCACGTTGTGCCAAAGTCACCCACCGATTATTGGTCAAATAAATAGTCACCAATATTCCGCGTTCTGGAGCAGTGTAGCGTAACATTGTTTATTAACGTGTATTTCGCATCTGTTTACTACACAAATGTCAAAACAGAACTGACATTAGGGGCCAATCGCAAAATTTATAGCATTTTCTGATAGGAGGATTACTTTTGCGCCACCTTGTATATGCAAAAATATGCAAAAATATGCAAAAACCCGCGGCCAGAATATTTTTTAGTTTAAAGAGGGATACAAAATCTACAATTTGATGTATAAGAAGTTGTGGGTGGATGAGGGCTAAATAACTAAAAGTCTACGTGAAAAAGTAGTTTTTAAAAAACGTGTGTTTTGATAAGGTCAAAAAAGTATTCTTTAGGGATTTTTTAATGGGCTTATATTTTTACAGCTTTTATTATTTAATTTGGTAGAAAATAAGTTAAAAATTAATGCTTGTAGGGTTTTTGAAGACTTCTGGCATAATATCGCAAATAACTTTTTAGATAAACTTAAGTTTTCTTTTATGACTATGTAACCACAATATATACAATACTAGCTGACCCGGCAAACGTTGCTTTGCTTCAAATTTTAATTGTAATTAATTCTTTAAACCAAGAAAAATTTTTTACGCAAATATATAATTAAAAAAATAAATTGACATTAGTAAATCATTTTAAAATTTGTAATTTCATGTGAAGCCCAACGCTTCTTTGTCCTTCTATCGCCTTTATTCTAGGACTTTGAGGAACGCTAAAACAATTTTTGAACAACATTATTAAATAACCTTGCAAAAAGTCTTGAATGTGATGATTTATTTTAATGCTTATTTGTTTTTTGCTTTTGGTACCACGCCCATTTATCCCATTCCGCCCATTTTCAGTTCGACTACTAATATTTGTAATTGATGGACTCGTACAAAATTTTAAGGCTATATAGCTAATATAGAACCATAGATATTTAATATTAATATTAATTTTGTATATGAGCTAAATAATCACTTTGTATGGGAGCTGCCACACCCACTGGTATGATCCCGCCCAATTTTCCCATGACTATTCATAATATAATCAATGTGCACAAATTTCTAAGACTCTGGCTATTATAGAACTGTAGATATATGATATTAAATATTTACTTTATATGGGAGCTGACACGCCCACTGGTCCAATCACGTCCATTTTTACCATGACTATTCACATTAATAAATAATCAATGTGCACGAATTTCTAAGACTCTGGCTATTATAGAACTGTAGATATATGATATTAAATATTTACTTTGTATGGGAGCTGACTCGCCCACTGGTCCGATCACGCCCATTTTTAGACGCTGGCCAATTCTCAGACCTACTACAATGTGCTCACAAAATTTCATGAGAATCGGTCAAGCCGTTTCGGAGGAATAAGGGAACGAACATTGTGACACGTGAATTTTATATATAAGAATAAACATACCTTCACTTTCAACGGACACAATCATTAAATATCACAAAAAAAAAAAAACAACAAAATTTGTTAGATTCATAAAATTTAGAGTACTATAAATAAATTAAGTGCAATAAAGCTTAGAAAAAAACATAGAATTTTTTATTCTTAATACCAAAGTAAGTTAGTAAGTAAGTTTATTTGAGACTTTAAAGCAATCATACAATAAATAGAGAACACAAGCTCTGTTAAAAAAGGAATCTTAAAACTATAATGTTTTGTTTTAATAAAAATTTATGTTTTACAGCAACAAACTTATCTGTTTTGGTGAATGTTTTCTTAATACCAAAATTGAAACATTTTTTATTTTCCTGAAAAGCTATGAAACTTCTTCATATTTATAAAACATTTTATAAATATAAATATGCTTGTCATCAAATTGGACTTTTATGAAAAAACTTCATCATATTTATGAAGTGGTACATTGGACGAAAAACTAATGAAGTTTTTCTTCATATATATGAAGTTTTTCATAAATATAATGAGTAGTAAACACAAATCGTTTACACTGCCCCATCTATAGAGTTTATTCGCCAAGATTATGTTTCACATTTGACAGCTGTTAATATAATGGTACTGGTGGAAAACTTATATTTCATATTAAATAATCTTAAAAAATTATATTAATAGCTGCAATTTCAGCAAAAAAAAATTTAGAAAATGTAATTTTTTTTCGATTGTTTTTAACGAAAACTACGTCTGACCCCTGCAACATACATATATAACTATGTGACAAGTTGTGTAAACATAACAGCCAGCTTTTTTAGCTGTGTGACTTAGAATATTCGGACTAGGATTAACTTTTTATTATGTACTTGTGTTCATTTTTCCTCTGTTATTTTCTAAGTTTTACATTTTCTCTTATTTATTTATTTTTTATTATGGATTTTCTAATTTTAAACCAGTATTAAAAAATTTGACTGGTATTAGAAAACACTTTCTTAAACGTTTACTTTTTAACTAATAATTATTAACGTATTTTTTATTACAAATAATTAGCAGTCAGAGACATTTTAAGTCATTAACTGATTAAAAAAATAAAAAAACTTTTCTCAAGTTTATAGTTACAACTCTTTTCTAATACATAAAGAGCTAAGCAAAAACTTGTTAGTTGTAAAATTTCTTTAAGTCTAACGACTTAACTATTTATTTTCTCATTTTATTTCTTTATTTACTTTCTTTTTAAAAATATTTTACATCAAAGTAACTTTTTTAAAACTTTTGTTGGGTTTTTCTTTTTCATCTCTCTTTTTTCATATTTATGTCTATAGAAGGATGAAGAAAACTTTCGTGGGCACAAGTTTAAAAGAAGATTAAACCTCTGTTGCTAATTGCATGTGGCGCTAAAATGCCATGGTAACAGCTTGTGCACTTATAGAACAAACAAAACAAGAACGGGATAAAAATAAATAAAACTTTTAGAGCTGGACAAAACAAATTTACACCCGCACATGGTTCTTCGAAGCAGGGACGTAGTTAAAAATAAAATTTTGTAAAGGGGAGTAAAAGAAGCGCCTTAATAGATATTGTTTGCCAAATTTAAATTAAACGTAGTTTGTCATTATATCAATAAACACACTTTTCCTAGTTCTAGGACTAACTTATTTGCCAACTAAATTGTCAACTGGCTCATTTGTTAGGTATATTTTAAAAATAAAGAAATTTTGGGTTGAAGTGGAAAATTTGGGGGTGAAGTGGTAATACAAAAAACCAATCAAACATAATGAATTTAACCGCAATTTAACCATTTTTACACCAAAGTTGCTTACAAACAACTTCACTGTTTGCTATAATTGCTATATTTCTTTTCTTTTTGTAGTTGCTAACAAGTTGATGTTTTTAAAAGTGAAATCAAAACAAACCACGAAAATTGTGCAGTTACATTTTATTTATTTTCAATAATGTGCAGTTGCATCGCCAATAACTAGTGTACTATTTATCATTTGAAATATAAAATTTTTTTTAAAAAAATTTAAAAAATCAGATAATGAACAAAATAAAAAAAACTCTTTAAGTTTTATGTAGAGTTTAGTGAAAAAAAAGAAAAAAATTTCAACTTAATTAGTTGAACTGGCAACTGTGGTAATAATTAACAACTAAACATAGCTTTATAGAAAATAAGTTCGCAGTAAATTTCGTCATACTCAAACTAAGTTACGGCCTATTTTTAACCTAACTAGTTGAGTTAAATAGATGATGTTTACAATTTAACACTTTAAGGCACGAAGAATGTTGATGAAGGCCGTTGCGGGCTAGAAAGTTAACTCCATTCATGCAGGTGTCAAATAACTTTTTTCTAATTGTTTTTTCTGTTAATTAAAGTAAATTATCACAAATAAAATTATAATTTTTCTGTTAATATGGAAAAATATTCATGATCTTTAACCGAACTAACCAACAACTCACAAAAATTTAAATTTTTAAAAATCTTAACGCGTTTAAGACCGGCCTATTTTAAGAGTTTAAACTTTAAACTGCAAAGCCTTAAAATTTCCACAAAATATTTCTTTACCATAAATCAATGTATCCACAAAGATTGATCAAAAAATTCTCAGCCATTAAAAGTTGGGACCGAAAGTGTTGAGTTTATAAATACATCAAAACAAAAGATAGAGATGAGTAAAATAAATATAAAGGTAAGAAAATAACAAAGGAAAAATCAATACAAGTAAATAGAAAAAATTAATCTTCCTCCAAATAGTGTGAATCACAATGGACACAGGTGAAAAGCTGGCTGTTATGTTTGCATAATTCAAGTGAACAGAACTCTTGCATATGTTGCTTGTTGCACTATCCATAGAATTTATTTTTTAAACATTTGAGTTGAACAAATTGTGCAGAAATTGAGGACGATGAATTTTAGCTACAAATTTTTAAATGGGATATTATAATGACGTGCTAAGGACAATGCCTTTTTTTACATACTTTATAGCTTCTATCAAACCACTTTTGTCTATGGCTGGATGGACACAGGTGAAAAATCTGTCTGTTATGTATGTACATTAAGTGAACAGCCCTTTTGTATGTTGCAGTTTACGGAATTCATAGTATTAAAGTGGGATATTAACATAACGAGCGACGGAATGTATCGGTTTTTTTCTTATTGCTTCTATCAAATCACTTTGCTGTTTTTTGTATATTTTTACGTCATATCTCTCAAATTAATTAAAAATTCACATTTACAAAATATTCTACTAACACAACATAAATACGCTTTCACATAGCTAACATGTCTATTAATACTTCCCCGCAAAATACTATTAAAATTTGGGTTCCAACATTTTCACAAAACTTCGCAAAATTTTAACAATTTGCAATTTTTTTTTTGCTGATAGTTCGTCATTCAAAAATATTTAAATAAAGTTTATTTATACAAAACGCAAACAAAACAAATTAATGAAATTCTTTGTTTAGGAGTACGTTATTAAAACAGAAAATGAATAAAGAAACAAAAATAATTAAATTGATGGTTGGCAAAACTAACCTTAAAATAACGTTAATGATTCTATACCGCTTCAACGAACTATTTTTAATCTTAAAATAACACTAACGAAATAACTAAAAATACCGATAACCATAAAATATCCTAACGAAATAACTTAAAATACCGTTATTAACAAAATACCCCAACAAAATAATTCTAAAATACCGAAAACCTTAAAATATCCCAACGAAACTTAAACTTTAAAATTATAGAAAAAAGGTCATAACGATCAATTTTGTTAATCATAAATATATACAACGATACACGCTAAAAAAAAGTGTTTATATAATTGTATCTAATTTAATATAACCACATAATTAATTATATAAAACTTCATCCGAAAAATGGCCCGATTAAATTGTATCATATTATATCTACTAGTATCATATCAGATTCATATCAGATTCATTTAGATACTATTAGAAGTGATTTGATGTAGTTTTGTCCGAATTTTATTAAAATTGATCCATTTGGTAGCACATTGTCATTATTTCATACCAATCCATTTCCCCCTGACTACGACTCTGCTGTCATACCACACCACAAAAATGAACACTACTTGAAACGGAGTGTGGAAAGAGCAAAATAAATATCAAAAGTTATATCAAAGAGTTTAGAAATTAAAGAGATTACAATACTCTCAGTTACAGAGAAAAAATATAAAACATGTGGCTGCAAATAGGAAATTGAATATTTTTTCGAGCCTTTAAATTGACAAATTTACATTTTTTTATGTTGCTGCTGATAGATTTCAACATATTTGTTATGGTTTAATCATCAATTGCTTCAATTTATCTTTAGTTCCAATTAAAAATGGCCCGTTTCCTGTTTGCAGGCACAAGGTGTTTATAGAGAAAGAGAGCATGGCATAGCCATTGGGATATACGAGTATGTATGTTAGTTGTTGTTGTATACGACGACGACCACGAAGACGAAGTTTGCACACAAACACTAACGATAGCATAATTTTTATGTTGACAACTGTTGTTGCATTATTATGCGATGCATTTATGTTTTTTCATCTCTCCAATGATAAAAACATTTTAAAGGAGGGGGGAATATATCTACAAGTGTTTATAAATAATATAGTTACAGCAAGCATTGCGGGAACAAATTTGATTTTTATAAAATCTATAAAATTTTTTTTTATGGTAATTATTTTCAATTGGAATTAAAATATTCAAGTAAATATAGTAAGTGGAAAATTGGATTAATTTCATAAATAGGGATTGATATAAGTAGCATTTTGCTAGGAATAATTAAATTTGGATATAAAGTGAACAATTTACTAATAATAGCTTTTCCTGGAATTTTGTAGCATACTTTTTAGCGCATAAAACTTCAATTTAATGATGTCCTATTTGAGATTTTTTTCTAGTTTTCATTTTTAAATTCCTCATACTCTATTGATTGGCTTGTCTAATTTAATACTATTTTAATTAACTTTGTAAGGTTATACAAAAAACACACAAAAATTTGGTTTCCTTAATATATCCCAATGGAAATGTATAATGTGGAAAAAGTCCTTAAAGAAACCATCTTGTAAACCACATGAGTTTTTCTTGTTGTAACAACGTCTACAACCTAAGAAACTGCTACAACCATAGAAACAAGGTCATAAAAAGTCCATTTGTACAATTAAAAATCAAGTTTGTTAAATCCCTGGTGCATTTCACAAACAAACACAAGCATACATGCTAACATATATTCACACACATTGCATAAAACGTTTACACTTGCACGTTTACAATACGTTATTAAAATGTTTCTGTTGAGTGTAACAAAGTCAGATTCATAAAAACGTAGAAACAATGGAATTTTAGTCGGCAATGTCGGTATGTTGTAGACCCAAGATATTAGATATTTAAACAGAAACATTTATTTCTTCTGCTCTTCTGTAAAACCTTGTGATAAGTGGTTGTTGTATACGCTGAAGAAGAATTTTTACAAAGCGTTGTGATGGGAAAGGGAAATTGATCGCTTGTGAAGGTGATTCTTGTCATCCAGCTCTTACATGTATTCATCGAGTTGCAGTGGCTACGACAACGCACTTGAGGGTGCAGTACAAGACTGCGCGAAGTTGGATGTCTTAAATATTTATAAACAAAATGAAGACATTTGAGTTTGCAAAATGAATTTCCTATTTGGAAGTCTTTTCTCACAGTGTGATTTTGAATTCTTCGAAATCTATCGTTCTTTCTATATACTTTATAATTTTTATAATGAACAAAAGACCAGTTTCATTATCCTTGCGTATTTATTTGACTGCCAGACTGCATTTACTGTATGCTAAAATATTTATTTTAGCCTCAGGACTCAAAAAGTTAGCAGAGTGCATTTTTGAATTTATATTCAACTTTTTACAAACGCTTTTTAACAATTTATACAAATCAGTTTTTATTAAGGAGTATGATCTCTATTTGGTTCCTTTTTTTGTTTTTTTTTTGACAAATAAAGCAAAGTTCTTTGACCTGTATGCTTTGGTTTTTTCGTTTTACAGAGAAAGTTTAATAATAATACTATTCATCATATAAAATTTATTTATATTGCCATTGAATTTTACATCATTATAGTAAAGTCATAAAATAGTAGAAACAATCTAACAATAACGAGAAGGGAGAAAAATAAATTGTCATTTTGTATGCTTTGGTTCTTTCGCAGACTGTATTACCCTAATGGTTCAAATGAACACGCAACAGAGCGAATTAAAAGTTTCTAGTATACAAATAGTCTCATTTTGTGCATTATTTTATAAGTTACAGGGCCAGAGTAGATATCACAGGATTGAAGAAAAATATTTGGTAAAACACTAGTAGTTACGTATTAATTGTAATGTGATACGAGTATGTTACAGAGCTAGAACAAAATGAATAATGTCGTGGCATATCTCTGGAATGCTCTTAGTGAACAAATCGCTGGACAAACTAAAAAGTAATTGGCATGTTACCAGTGACTTTTAATTCCGCGTATGTTATATTATGTACGGGTTACTAAAAGAATTCTGACGGATCTAGTCACTGAACTTACCAAAATTTTTTTTGTCACATTACCTGTGAAAGTCACGAACAATTTTTTTTATATTTTAATTTTTTGTAACAAATAAAAGACACATGAATCGTTCAAAAGTCCTTTTTGTGCCGATCGCTTCGGTCGGACTTTATTAGTTTTATAATTTTGCAGACTCTACGCTATGGGAAATTGACCTCAAGTGACATGTCAGGGGGGACATTACATTTGCGGCAGATAAAACAGACCTTTTTTAAAAAGTTCATAACTCAGTCAAAAACAAACATTTTGTCCGATGTGGAAAAAATTACTTTTTTAAATCTTAACAAAATTGGTTATCGTAGCTTTTTTTTTTAAATTTTCTTTAATTTTTGGTGATGTTCCAAATTTAAAAGTGTTTTTTCGAAAAAAATATTGACTTTAAAAATTTATAAAAAAAACGAAAAAAATTTAAAAAAGCTCGTGTCATACGAAAGCGAATCAAGTTTAAAAAAATACAAAAAAAAACAAAAATTTTATCTAAAAATTGAACCCGCTAATGCCACAACCAGTACGAAAAACATGGTTTCGAGATAAACGCGTTCAAAGTTTGTGAACAAAGAAAAAAAAGGTTAAAAATTAAAAATGCGCTCTCACTAATCCGGCCCTAACTTTTGAACCCAT
The DNA here is from genome assembly GCA_021234595.1 of Delia radicum. Lineage (NCBI taxonomy): Eukaryota > Metazoa > Arthropoda > Insecta > Diptera > Anthomyiidae > Delia > Delia radicum. The sequence continues at coordinate 16,081,872 of CM037851.1, forward strand.
AGGAATTTTTCCATGAAATTTTTTTTCTTAGAATCTTAACAATGTTTACTAAAATACAAAATTTAAAAAAAAGTCGATTTCAAAAAAACGGCCAATGTCATGTCCCCCCTTAAGCTATTTAAGCATTTTTCTCTCGCATTTAACCTGCGTATCATAACTATAGGCATATTATTATTTAAAATTTTTGTATGAAAGTTGTTCATCCAAAAGATCCTTTTTTTTATTTGAAAAGTTCTCAAAAAATACATTTAAAAAAATTCTATATTCTCAAAAATTTATCATGTTTTGGAGCATATTTTGAATTGTTCACAAAATAATCAAATTCAATTACATTTCTGAGTCTATTTTAGAACATTTTTAGAATTTAATAGTTATATTAAAATGGTTGTTTCTTTTATGATTCTTAGTAGAGCAATAGTATTTTCGTTCAAAAAACTAGTAATTTTTGACAATAAAATTTTCAAATTTCAAAAATATCTGTTTTATTTGATTCATTTCCGACTCATATAATGAGAATCCTTAAAAATGCATTAAAATTTTACTGGTTGGTAATATTTAAAGTTTAAATTAATACTTTTATGAAACTTATTTGGGTTTCTTAAAGTGTTATACAAGTAGATCTGTGTAAAAATTTAATTAAATAAGCCCCTAAATGTGGTATCACCTTTCCGTCAGTCGCACAACGTATTATGATATGTAATCATTTTCACAGTCACTGAATAATTTCAGTATAAAGTCTGCTGTGTAACATTCAAGGGATTGGTTGCTTAGCCACCGATTTACATTTTTTTTATACATAGCTAATATTTTGCACTAGATCAGTGTCACTATATCTACTACATGGCCCTAGTTATATTTGTGCGCTTAACCCTCTAACGGGTAAGGTTGCCTCAAGGCAGTCTTCATAAAATTTACGACACATGCGTCAAGTCAGCGTTTTATACCTATTATTTAATATATTCCGATAGAAAACTAAATTTGCTAAATATTTTGTAAAGTAATTTTTTGTGTGCCGTCCACCGTTTGGAAGCGAGAAAGCTTCAAAATTTCGTGAAATTTCAAAAAATAATTATTTTTGAAAAAACATTGTTTTTAAAAATCTAAAAAACCAATTTAAGTTGACTAAAAACTCTTTATAATAAAATATAAGTAAGATTGAAGCTTTATCTTTAATAATAAGTCCTTACTTTGGTCCAAGGACTCACAGGATTTTATCAGGATTCCTCTAAAGGATACCATCTAAACTTATAAACTAATAGACGGATGTTATGGCAGAAGGAAGACATTAAATATTAATAGCAAAGCGTTGAAGTTTGAACAATATAAATTGAAGTCTCGTATCGATTTTCGCCTAATTTAGATTTTTTCAAAAAGCGAAAATCGTGATATCTTCTTAAATAGGAGCAGAAAAAAAATGTTTTTTCTAGTGTGGTTATATCTTGGTAAGAGAAATAAATTTTGTTCAAAACTTCTCTTTTATATGCTTTACACACAGAGAATAAATTTGCTATTTGCCAACTGAAATTCGGTTATGACTTAAATTTATTTATTACGAATTTCAGAAGGTTGGTGCAACTAAACATTAGTTTTCACAACAAAGTTCGGTTAATTCAACTGAATTTTAGTTGCAGCACCCCAAATATGCAATGATCTAATATAAATATCGTTGTTATAACAGAATTTATAGGTTGTTATTATTAAAATACGCTTTTCAATTCGGTTGGCACTTTATTTCTCTGTGTGTAGTTTTCAAAAATAAAATATTTTGGCTCATATCGCCTACACTAGGCAACGATAAACAATTTTAGTTAGTCTCTTTACAGGAAGAAGAAGAAGAAAACATTTTTATTGAAAAATTTTACGGACACAAGGGATACACCATACTGGCGCAGTTTCGTCCTCCTCCTGGGACTCGTCAGTGGTTAATTTATGTGTCAATTGAACAAAGTATTTTATATTGTTAATTTGCTCTATATGAAAAATTTTTTATTTTTTGGTGTCGTACTGTGACTTGAACTCACTGCCTTAGCATCAAGCTATGCATCGTAATCTCACCTCTTAACGAGTTGAGCCACGGTCGACACAGCGATGACTGCGGCTAAAGTGGAGTTTGGTCACACTACGTACACACAAGTATTGTTTCGATCAGAAGAGACAGAATTAACTAATACCAATGCACAATTCATTTCTCAACTAGAATGCTTTTTCTTCTTATTCCTATCTCTTTTTCACAAGTAATTATAACGTTTTATGATGCGCTTTATTCACATACAATAGTTGGATACCAAGTGTAGGTTAGAGATTGAGTCGCCGTTAGGCAAATTTCTTCTTCTTTTGTTGAAGAACTTATTTATTTGTTTTTCGAGTGGAGCACATAGTATGAATTTAGTTAGAGGGTTAAGTGTTACGTTAATTTTTTTGCAGTCAAAAGATATATCTAACATAAACCAGATAAAGTTTTGCCACCGTTTAAAAAGTCACGAAATTGGTTATTTTGATGAAGAGAGTTGAGAGTTGTCCCTTATTAACCTATCATGTATTTGTCACTTTCGATCAATCGACCCTTCATAACCAGTAGGAATATTAATTTTATAGCCTTTTGGTGAAAATAATATATTAGTCTTAACACACCTTTCCTCTTCCGATATAGGGTATATCAAAACTTGTAAGATATATGGTGTAGTTCTCTATTTTTTATTCTTATTTAACAAACAAAATAAGGTCAAACGATGCCAGCACAAGTAGTAGTCGCAATTATGCTGAAAGTATGATGTTGTGTGTGTATGTGTAAATGACTATAGTATATGGTGGTGGAGCTGATGATGATGATGTTGTTGATGGTGGTTAACTTGGTTTAATTTAGCTTATACATACCATGTGTATAATGTCAGCATCAATAACTATGGAAGTGGAAAAATATCCAACACTTGGTTTCGTTGCTACTTCTAACGTTCGGAACGTTCTTTCATTATTTGATTGTTGGCCGTTGTTGGGTGCTAAAGTTATTGGGCTATATTAAAAAAAAAAAACTAAAACATACACTCCGGCATGCTTAGAAATAAAATACATACAACACTCTAGTTTGTGGTAGTGTAAGTGAAGTCAAAAGGAAAAAAAAGTATGATGATCGTTTTTATTACTGCCCCCTATGCCAATATGTTGTTGCTGTATAAGTATTAAATATTTGTGAATGCCGTCTAATTTTCCACTTCAATACACTTCATTAATCAAAAAAATAAAAACCTGGTGTAGCTCGACGCTACACTGTCATTAACAAAAATGAAATGAAGTACGAACTGGCTTAAAAGCCAATAATTTAACTCCTGCTGTGTGTGCATGTGTTTTTATAGTGAAATTGTAGTTCATGAGGTCCTGTTGCATTTATAGTTTCCTTTACTAAAAGCTCGCAGTTTTTGAAGTTTTGGGTTTGTTTGATCACATTACCACCATGCCACTCAATGTTTAAATAACTCTTTTTGTCCTTATAATTTTCAACATTTTCCTACAACGGTGTCAGCCAATTAACAGTTTCATATATTTTAAGTGCTAAAGTTTTGTTATGTATTGAGTTTATTTAGCGACTGTAGTTGTGTGAGTTTAAGTCAGTATGTACATATTAGTATGTCCCCTAAAATAACAGTTTGTCGATTTTCGTTCATTACACCCGCCATGTTTATTGCAAATGATTCCAAATGAATGAAATCGGGGTTTTTTTTTGGTAAAAGTTAACCCGAAACGTAATTTTGAAAAACTAATTGTATTATTTCATTTATTCCTTTAATATACTCAAAACTATTTAGACATGGACTTAATCCCATATAATTAACCCGCTTGAGCGTAGAATTAAAAATGACATCGAAATTTGATAAAAATGCAAAAACCGGCTTTTCTAAAATTAAGATTTTTTAGAATACCCAATTGCAAAATGTCGATTGATAATTTTATAATATAATTGTTGGAAGTATAGAAGCAAAGAAAAAAAAAATTAAAATAAAGTTATAATTCGTGTTTGTAGGCGGAGCTACGCCTTTCCAGAACATTTTACGAAAATTGATTGTTTTGTTACAAATTGAACAAAATTCTAATGTTTTCACTAAAGTTCGCATGATTTCCGATAAAATATCACTTAGATTTAATAAGACTATAGTTGTTTTTACTTTTATTTTAAAAATCTTTAACCGTTAATAGCTTGGGGACAAAAAATACCCATAAAACGTAATTTATATCATGTCTACACTATACAAATAAGTCTGTAAAAAAAGCAGAAAAAGTTACTAAAAATTTGTTAAAATAACTTTGCAGAAAATGTAGTAAAATTTGCGAAATATTTTTGCTAAATATTAGTAAAATAAAAATAGCAAAAAAAAACTGTAAACTGTAAACTGTAAACTATACTAAATATTAGTTAAATTTTTTATTGTTTGCATGAAATCTAAGCGCTATCTATTAGTGAAATTTTTTATTATAAATAATAAGACAACTCAAATACAGCTCTGTGTTTATAAGATAAATAAAATACAAACTTTTATCTGTCTTTTAGTCACGTTGTTTCTTTTGTATGTACATTGGAATGCTATATGTGAAAGACCGAAGCGTTATCCAAAAGAAATGAAAATAATAGAAAAATAAGTAAAAATTTAAGTAAAAAGTTAATCACTGATTTCTCCAAAGCTTTCAATATGAATGCATTGTTAAAAGAAAAATATTTTTTAAATTATTTTGTTATTTTTTTTAAACATTATAAATTATTTTATAGACACAAAAAACAAATTATTATAGTCCTTCGATTCAGAAAAAATCTTTCCCCTTTTTAAAATACTCTCGAATATTTCTTATAGTTTTATTTTTTATTAGTTTATAATAAAGCCATTTGCATGTTTTTAAATATTTTTCTAATATTTCGCGTTCACACCACTTGTCTATTTTATACTGACACAATATAAAAAAAAAAACACAAATACTACAACGCCCTCTGCTTGTTTTGATTATCAAAATAATATTTTTAGACTTTAGCAAGTTAAGAAAAAAAAAGTTGCTCAAAATTTAGTATTTCATCAAGTGTAAATAGAAAAATTTTCAACTAAAATCTCAATTTGAACGTAAAATTTGTTTAAATCTTGCAAAGTTGGATTACTAACGACTTTACTTATTTTTTTACTAACTTTTTTCTATGAGTGTACAAGATTGCAAAGCTTTTAAATTGATAATAAAAAACTTTCCCTTGATACAACTAATTATTTGTGTAATTTGATCCGCATAGGGTTCATATTTACAATTTTGACCATAAAAGACTAACTAGGAAATTTACAGAATAATTTCTTTCAGATTTTAATTAAAATTGGATATGTGCTAAATGGTATTAAACTAATGAGCAAGTGCAATACTTTATTGTACCAATCTTACTTTTAAGGGTTAAAAAGGTGTCAAAAATGACTCCAGTTTCCTGTGTTTTTAGATGTTTTTCACATTTTGAGGAAATTATACAAAAATGAGTATAAATGGTATAATTGCTATAAACTGATGAAAAATGGTGCTGATATGAATGTACTAAAAAGCATATCGTTTAAAGTTGGAATATCTGTAGAGTTCTACAATAAACTTTTAAAGCCTTGAGGCCTGCCATCGTAAGGGTGAGAAACTTTCAGGTTTCTTAAAACTTTTAATCTTTAAATAAATATACATAATATTATACAAATTTTGTATTCATTCTTAATCTAAAACGAAATTTTGTTCCATTGACTAAATAAACGAAATGAAGTTAAATTAAAGGCATTTTAAAGAACTGTCTAACGATTTACTAAAAAAAGTTAAAGGGATATATGTTTATTGGGCCATTTTGGACCCCACCTTTTTAACCCTTAAAAGTAAGATTGGAACTATAAAGAATTGCGTTTGTTCGTTAGTATCCAAATTTAATATAAATCTGACGGAAATTCATTCTGTAAATTTTATAGTGGGTGTTTTTTGGTCGAAAACATTAACCCAATATGGATCAAATTGAATAAAATAATTATTTCTATGAAGTGGAATTGTTTTTATCAATTTAAAAGCTTTACACTATTGTAATCATAGTATACATTAATTTAATGGGCCTTTTTGTCCCCATGCAACTAACGGTTAAATATCTTTTACATAAAAGAAAAAAATAGTTATAGTCAAATCATTTTTACTAAAACTATGCAAACTTTGATGAAAACATAAATATTTTGTAAAATTTTTGGCAAAATAATAAATTTTTTTAAAATGTCCTGGAAAGGAGTCGCTCTACACACAAACACGAATTATCATGTTCTGAATAAAAAAAAATTCTCAATAAAAAAAAATTACATTTCAAAAACAAAATCCAATCGCATTTGATATAAATCGATATTTATTCTTATCAAAGTTTATCTCAAAATTGGAATATCCAGTAATATCAGATTAGATCCCTCAAATATATTACTGAATTAAGTTAGACTAAAATTGATGTCAAAATTAGGGTACCAAAAAATCCCAAAATATTCCGTGCTGTGATTTTAGATCTACTTGGATCTAATTAGATCTAAAAACATAAGTAGTTTTTGGTGGATAGAATCAGATATTTTGAGATTAAATGAGGTGTACTTATATTACATGACATATATTATTTTTAAGTGCGCCCCGGTAGGCTAGTTGGTAGCGTGCTGGCTTATCAGTGCAGGGGTAGTGTGTTCGATTCACACCACAGGTCTGTTTTCGCTACAGTATATAATTTGTAATTCTACGATTATTAATTAATAAAATAAAAAAAAAAAATATTATTTTTAATAAAAAATATAAAAAAATTTAAAGAAAAATAATTTGGACATACACACAGAAAAAAATTTAGCTGAAATTTGGTTACTACCACTCGAATTCGGTTAATACGTGTTTCAGACGGTTGGCACAACTTAACACTAGTTTTCACAACAAAGTTCGGTTACTTCAACTGAATTTTAGTTGCAACACCCAAAATATTCAGATATCGAATGTAAATATCGTTGTACTAACTGAATTTATAAGTTGTTACCATTAATATACACTTTTAAATTTGGTTGGCACTGCATTTCTCTGTGTGTATATAATTATGTCTTATTCGCATACAAAATATTAATTATATTGGACCATATAAAATCATATCTCAAACTTAATTGTTAATCTTAATATCATATATAATTATATGTTGAATTGTATTATTCATATGTCACCATATGTAAGCAAAATTAGCTGACATAACAAAGAAAATACAACAAATTTGGGAGAATTTTAAGTTATTTCTCAAAATAATCTTCTTTCAGCTCGATACACTTGTTTATATTAAGAACTGTCTAGCTCCTTAAAATAACCGTCAACCGCAGATTCCTCCTCTTCTTTGTTGGCATATCTTTTAGTTTGGAAGTAGAAAATAAGTTTGGAAATAGAAAATAATCCGATGGAGCTAAATCTGTCGAATAAAGTGCGTAATGAAGCAATTCGAAATTTAATTCACTGATTTTGGGCAAAGCAATAGTGGATATGTGAACTGTTTATTTTTATTCTATTAAAAACGGACTTTTCTATATAAATGTTTTAAGAATCAAGCCGTTCTTTAAAGATTTTTAACAAAAAGTTTCTAGGGTCCTCTAAAATATTTTTAAACTTTAATAGAATCCCAGCAAAAAATTTCCAAAAAGGTAAGCGGGTTTGTAATCAAGCATTTTGGGCAGAACGCATTCCTTACTAGATTACCTACTCGATTCTTTTAACAGGGCGTGAGACTAAAATAATTGATTCTTTAGAATTGATTATTTTTTTTACCGAAGAACCATTTACTTTATATTTTTAAGAACTACATACATTTTTTGATAAAGAAATAGTTCCATTGTAAAACTACGAAGTACTTACACAAAAAAATAAATAAATAGTTCCCTAGAAAAAATAAGAAGTACTTACATTTAAAAAAAAAAGAAGTAGTTCCATAAGTTTATTCAACTTTTACTCACACGTGATTCTCCTAGGTCACTCAAATATAACGAACTAAACTCATACGGAAATAAAATCCTAAAAAGTGAAACATCGAATTGTTATGATAACATGGGTTTGTCATAATTTTGGAGATATAAACCACGAAAATACAAATTTTTCAAAACAAAAAGAACAATTCAAAATTGAAAAACAAAAATATGACTCACGAACAATCACCCTCAAAATTTTTTTTTAAACTCACTCACGATAACGTCAGTAATTTCAACTTTCACTCTCAATTTTCTGCTCACGTGCGCTTCCCTAATTTATACCTAACCACAGTTTAACAAAATTTAGGCAACTTGCAATTCCTGTTTTTAGTATTATTTTAATGCAAATAAAAAATTGTTTGAAAAAATATATGAAATAAATTCTTTAAAATTGTATAACTTCTTTTTTCAAAATTAGGAACTACTTCCAATAACGTCCTTTTATTAAGAAAAAGTATATGATTACTTCTTGAGTACAAAAAGTTATACATATAAGTTAATACCATTGTTATTTTCTTTTAAGTAAATAATTACTTTGTTATTGAGTTCATGCTTTCTGGTTTAAATTTAAAGAATTGATTACAATACTACTTGCTTTTTTGACTCTATCGTTGGAGTGAGTTTGGTATTGCAGTTACTAAATTTGGCAATGAGATATGTAAGCAAGTGTGGGCATCACCTTCTTTTTGGAATGTGTACTTTTTTCCTGGGATCTTAAAGATTTGAATAAAAAATCCTCAAAGTCTAAAATTTTTCAAAATAAACAATAATGAATATAAATTAATACAATAATGAATATAAATTTGAAATTACACATAAATTACTAGTGTCCGACCGAGCAGTTCGGCCAGACTAATTTGGCAAACGGAAAAAATGTTTATTAGGCTGATTAGATGTGATTTTGAGTGTCAAATTTAAAGAAAAGCCCGTAGTTAGGCAATGAATTTACTGTTTGGCCTCCGAACTTTTAACATTACAGCTAAACTTTGGCTTTTTTTTTTAAATTTTATACACAAAATCGAAATAAATCGGCATAACAAACATGTTTCCAATACCAATATTTATCCTCATTGCCTCTAGATACCAAAAATATTAACCAACTATAGTTTTTTGGCCGAACTGTTCGGTCGGACACGATAAATTACACATTGATGCAATTACACACGGACTGCACAAGAAAGTTAAAATTACACGTAATTTGTGTAATTACATATAAAGTGGCAACACTGATGTGGAAAAATTTCCCATAACACTAGGGGGTGTAATGACAAATTTATTTTTAAATGACACCCTGATGTATGTGTGTGTGTAAGAAAATGAATGTGGTTTTACCTGGTATAAACTTCTAGTTTTAATTACCAGTAAATCATTGTCAATGACTTTTTAATGCCTTATGGCATGTGGTGTATGCCATTTGTGGTATAAAATGAAAGAACTCAAACCAACACAAAAGACCCAACTAACGAGAAATACAGCCAACCAACCAACCAATTTAATGGAGTAGTGTTAACACTTAAATTAATAAGCTTTAAAATGATTTTTCCTTTTATTACGTAAAAAAAGATTGTAAGGACACTTATAGTTAAAGTAAAGAAACTGAAAAGATTGGGCGCAAAAGGGCAGGTTTCATAAGAACAAGTTTAAAAAAATAATGTTTACAAGTTTTTTGTGGTAAAATTATTGAAATGGCAAAAAGTTATTAGTTGAAGTATGTCTAAAAGTATACTTTAGTTAATTAACTAAATAAAATCCCAAAAGTAGGCCATAAAACGTATAGCAGAATTACAAGAAATATATAAAATAAGAGGCTAGGGTGGCCGTAGTATAGTTAAAATATTTAAAAAAATTATTTTTTTTTGTTGATAAACTCTATTTTTTTAATGATATAGAAAATAGATTCTTAAAATAATACTACGTTTTTGGATGCTATATAAATTTTACACTATAAACTATTTTTTTTCTCATAAAAAATCTTGCTTTTGCAGCCTTTTCGAACACTATGCCAAAAATAATAACTTTGCAATAGATAAATTTAAAATTACATAAACAAAAAATGCATAAATGCTGTGACAATTTGTTTTCCAAACTTCGTATGTGCTTCCAAAAAAATCCTCATTTTGAACTATAAGGTTTGAGTGTTTTATTTAACACTTTACTGCATGGCGTTACATAACTGTAACGACCCGGTTAAAAATCAACATATATTCATTCATTTATGAAAATTTATTCATACATGTCCATATACCACCATATATGATTCATATATAATCATATGTGATCATATATGTAAATATTATCTCAATTTTCGTTAATGTACACATATGAACATGTATGGAAATGAATGCACATGTATGGTTATATATGTAAATATTACCTCAATTTTTATTAATGCACACAAATGAATGTATATGCTTATGTATGAATCATTTATGAACACATATGAATTATGTATGAATACATGTGGACATATATTAAGCATATATGGATCCATATATGTCGATTTTTAGCAGCCCAGGTGAAAATGATAATATATGGTAATATATGAACATGTATGATTCCATGTATGAGTATATATTGTTTCATATATCAGTATGTCTGAATAAGTATGTCATGTATGGAAGCATATATGGGTTCAAACATGCAAACAAAAAGTTCCTATATGGTAATGTAAGATATCATGTATTAAAATATATGCAAAATATTGTTCCGTATATGATATTAATTTCATTATATGATTTCATATGTGATTATACATTAATTTATATATCGTTGACTTGCAAAAATGTCATTATTATTCATTTATTATTGACTGAGAAATAAACAATTATTGTTTCTTAAGGCTGTTGAAAGCTAGACTTTTAAGTCGCAGAATCTAAAACTGATTTTATTTTTAAAAAGTATTATGAGCGTTATAATTCGAAATGGACTCGGTAATAAAAACAGTGATGTTTAGTTTAAATTTAAAATAGAGATAATAAAATATTCAGTTTGTGTTTTGCAAAAAAATTGTTACAAATTTGTTTCATGATTACATCTGATATATGCGGTTTTTTATGGTATACAGGGAATAGTGCATTTAAAAATCTCAATTAAAAAACTTATAATTTTTTAAAGCTTAATAAAAAAAAACTTATAATTTTTAGTTTTTAAGTTTTCTTTCAAAACAAAATAAAAATGTTAGAAATTTCTGTCAAACAAAAATAAAAAAATTAAAGAAATTATTTTTTTCTACTTTAATAAGAATTGAATTGTTTCATTTTATATTTATTGAAAATTAAATTGATACACCAAGTTTCGGAATGTTACAATCTACGAAAATAATCCACTAAATCCCGGAGTAAAAGCCATCGGTTTTTGTAAGGAATGGTTTTTGATTTTTGTTGTTGGGTCCAATTAAATAAAAAAAAAACTATTATTTGATATTTATTAAGCAATCAAATAAAAATCATTTGATGGTTTTTAATTTAAACGGATCTCAGAGACAAACAAAAAAATAAAAAAATAAATAAATATATGAACTAAAATATATTTTCAGTATGAGCCATATATGGTCATGTATACCCTCAATATTCTAATCCTAACATATATGACACTTCATATATGATCATTTTCACATGGGAGGCGAATAACTTTCCTGAATGAATCCAAGAAAAGAAACCAAGTTACATCTTTTTTATTAAATCGATAAAACCACATCTGTATTGTTATATTCCGCAGTAACTACCCTATGGGGAATGAGGAGTCAATTGCCCTAAAAGTGACTGGTTAAAGAAGGACTTATCACAGAACTGGTATAATTTAATAATTTAATTTAAAGTGGGTTAAGCAATGTCAAAATTACCAATCCTGTGACTGGTAAAGGGAGGACATACCACTAACCAGAACGCTTATTAACACGAAAAAGCCAGTTGGCCAGAATTTTACCCTTTGGAAGCTGTATAGTTTTCGTTTATTTTATACGACATGGCCATTTTGCGACAGTCTTGTGGTATGCTCATGTAGTTTAATGCTATAAACACATAGAACACAGCAGACTGCAGAGCTACACGACTGCAAATGCCGTTGACTGCAATCGTCGCCGTGTGGTCAGCTACTTATTATTTTGGAAACGACAGCAGCATAGTAAACAGCTGATCACGATTCAATTTAAAAATATCAACAGCTTTTTTTTATACAAATCAGGGATGTTAAAGTTGGTACAATTGTACTTTTTTTTGGTACATTTTGACCTTCTAGAGTACCGTGGTACTACCGCGACTCATTTGGTACAATTTAAAAATTTTTAATTTTTCCCCTTTTTGAATTTTTAGTATAGCAAACAAATTGTTATTGTGTCCTTTTTCATTGCATTTATTCGTTTTATGTAATGAGCTCTTAAAATATATGCGACTATATCCGCCAGATTTTACGATTTATCATCATTTTAAGGATTTTGAAGAATAAAGTTGGCAATTTTTTTTTTTTAATATCGATTAAAAATTTACGATTTTTTACAAAATTTATCTGGCAGCTCTTACATATATTGACACTTGTTGCAGCCAACTTCACTTTTATTTTGAATTTATTAAAATTCTGAAGAAGTGAAAATTGATATATAGATATGGCATCACTTATAACATATGGGAAAACAGTGGACATTAGAGTGAGGTGAGTTTCTAAAAATAGAACTGTTGTGTTGTTGGAGTTGTACTTCTGAGATTATGTATGCAAGAACAAAAACACCGTGTATTGAATAAAACTAGTTTTAATCACAACAAAACTCGACCTAACTATAGCTCCGAGGGCTAAAGCGCTCTGTCTAACGTGTAGTGCGAGTGCATGTGGCATTAGAAATCAGTTTATCTATACCACGGTCAGTGATTGCACAGAAAAATTTCATATAGACGCAATCGAACAAATAAAAACATAACAAATATTACATTATTCAAAAATTCAAAAAAACAGTGTCACTGACGAACGTTCAATACCAGAAACTGCGCAGTCTGATTCAGAAAAAATTGAATATTTGCAATGTAGTTATGATTTTTAGAAAATACACTCATTCTTCTCTACCACGCCTTTCACAATTAAATTAAATAAAATTGCATATTAATTATAGTATTAACTGCAATTGTCTGAAAAAGACGTTAAAATTCAAACTCAAACGAAAATTAAATTATTGTTAAAGAAATGAAAGAAAATTCCAAACAATCTTATATATGTTTAATTTAGAACGAGCTCTCAACCTCCGTATATTTACAAAAATAAAGCAAATCAAACATATTAGCTAGGTTAATACTAGTATTTCGATCTGGTTAAAGATCTCATCAGAACCCAATGTTTTAGAATAGTTATAGCCTCCATAATAGGCAGAACTTTAACAAAAAACCGATTAATCATTAATTTTGCTCCATTCTTGTCTTCTTAGTAAAAATATTACTTGAGCCAGAGTCAAAACTAAAATTTTTTTAACTGAAGTCGTTAAAAAATTAAAACGTTTGTAGTTTTTGGTCGGTAGTAGCTAATTTTCAAAATGAACTGAATGTTAATATGTTTCCAGACATTTCTAGTCGTTGCTGGAATTTTATCTATTCCACACTGGTCTGCAAATGTGGAAAGAGTTTTTTTCTTTTCAAAATATAATAAAAACTAAGGAAAGAAACAGACTACATTAGCCAACATTATCCAGTCTCATACAGACTAAGGATTGGTTAAGAGCGACAAATTTATGCTGCTATGATGTAGAAATTCCAAATAGTATATTAACTAAACAAATAATTCCATGATTTGGTCTCATATATTCATAAGACTTTTTTATGCCTTATTTTATTCATACATATAATGTATGTTATTGTTTTTTTTTTCTGTACAAGAGAAATTTTATGTATTTTTTTTTTTGTTGTTTTAATAAATTTAAAAAAAATGGTACCGTCAACGTCCAAAAAGTACAAATTTTTTTGGATGTTGGTACAAAATTGAAAACTCCATTTAACATCCCTGATACAAATGTATTTTTGTTTCAGTAGTGCCAATTACATCTTTTTTTTCTTTATTAAAATAGAACAACATGCTTGGTTGTAGACACGTATATAAAGTTCACTTAAAAATACAATTACTTATTTATAATACATTATTATAACGTGAAAATAAATTTATATAACCCCTCTTGAATATTAATGCAATTATACCATTTGATGTTACGACGTTTTTTGTGTTTAACAAAATAAAATATTTTTAAGCACTAATTTGTTACATATTTTGTTTTATTGTCAACACTATTTTTGTTTTGCAGCCAACAAAAATAGAAATTAACCTAAGTTGACTACAGCGGCAAAAGTAGTCGGGTAGCCGTGTAGTTGTGTTGGTGCCAAAATAATCGTTTTCATATAAACGTGTGTATTTTATTTTTGACAGGCTGTAGTCGTGTAGCTGCAGTCGTCTATGTGTTTATAGCATAAAGCAGGACAAATAACCCCCTCCTATGACATGCCAATATTAAAGTTGCCAGTTGTTTACATAGGGTAGGGTTTAGCAGAGGACCGGTCTCTAGCACGAAGGGACCGATCCTGTGGCACACGCAAAACCGGTCCCATTCCCCATAGGGTATTTATAGCCTTTTTGGCTATATAAAAACGGTGGCTCCAAAAAAATGAATAATTTTATTATTTTTTAATAATTATATTTTAAAGGCAGCAATAATTTAAAAGTTATTAAACAAAATGATTGGGTATTAAGAAAAAACTATTAGCTTTCCGACGCATATAATTTAGGGTTCAAAACAAAACCTTCATTAAGATCTATAATTGCATGCTGTAAAGTGTTAAAATATCATTTTTAAACAAATATTAAAGTTTCATCAAACGCAATTTATAAGGTTTAAAATATTTCTCCTGTTCGAAAAATTAATTTTCTAAAATATGAAACAACGCAAAACAGAACGATTACTTTTTATTTATTTTTTAATATCCCGTATTTTACAAAAGATTTCTTTAAATGATGTTGTCTATTTGTTATTGTAATAATTTTATTTTAATGTTACTAAATAATTCATACGCCATGTTGCTCTTATTATGCACAAAAACTCCTAATACGTTTCATTACACTCTGTACTTATGAGATTTAATGCACAGTGTTACGAAATATCTAATGATAAGACAGAGGAGGCTTCAATTTGGAATCACCAATTACACAGGAGGACAAAATCATAACTTTTAAAAATTAATAGGACTATGACCACCTATTCTTTATATTTCAGGCATACTGATTTCAAAGGTGTACTTTATTTTTTGATCTATGCTACAGGTTTTCTCCAAAATTACTTTAAAATTTGGCGCATGTAAATGCAGTTTTTTGCCTATAACGTTTTTGAAATGCAATCAATCTGACTCCATTCTGTACAAATGTCATCACAAACCCTGTATTCTTATTTGAGGTACATATTTGATTCAGCATATATACATATCAAAGGAAAAGAAACAAAAACGTGTATTGAATATTTACCAAAGGTAGACATACACACAAAAAACAAGTTTTCAATTTATTTTTTGATCAATGGTGATAATCTGTTTTACTTCGAGGTCATATAATATATATTAGTTCTCATGTAGTGAGTAAACAAGTTTATATGAATGTTTGATGTTTAGCATAGGATTGTTACCTCTTTCAAAACGTGTTCTGATGATGGGAACCTAGAAAATTCCCGAAATAGATCTATCAACACATTCCTGAAAGGGTCAAAGAATAAATTTTGAAAACAAAAACTTTATGGATTATTTGTTAGGACAATATCCTAATAAGGAAACATAGAGTATGGCCTCGAACATGAATAATTTTCATTTTCTTTTCACAAAATTGTAGATTAAACCCGCTATTAAGCGGTTATTCTGATTTTCCCCAAAATTTTCGTTTAAAGCTAATTTTATAGCTAATCAAGAAATTGACCATTGCACATGATCATGCAGTAGAAAGAGCCTGTTAGTAAGAGGTGTTTCAGCAAAAAAACAACAATTTTATTCATATGCCAAATGCATATGCAAAACATGCCAAAGCATATCCAGATATGTCTTGCTAAAAAGAGACATACCAAATGGGACATCGTGAACAAAAATCATGCCTTCTGGAATTGTTTCGGAAGTGGTCGGTAATAAAATAATGCCTTCCAGAATTGCTTCTGGTAAGCACTATTTTTTGCTGGGTGCATATGTTTGAAAATCTAGATTCTTGTTAGGGGTCCTCAAATTAGAAAGTGTGGGTGTTGTGGTGTAATGGTAAGAGCGTTGGACTGTTACTCAGATGGTCCCGGGTTCGATTCCCGGTGACGACAACATCAATTTAGAAAAATAATATGTATGAGTTTTCTACCACTTATATGTATCGCAGCGCCCACCTTCGCTGTTTCCATAAATCCACCGAAGTAAAATAATGAAGCTGTGCTATGAACCAAAAAGCTTGAATAAGTTCTCCAACAACTGTCCTAATAAACACGTTCTCATCTCTAATCTCTACAAATTTTCTTATTTACATAAAAATGCAAAAAATAGGAAACATATAAGTCAATTGATCTCAAAGACCCCATCGCGTCACAGGTTTCTTTATTTATGAAACATTTAATAAATATGAAGAAGTCTGTCATCAATTTTTTTTTTTTTTTAAAGAGAAGCAACACTCAGGAAATTCTTCATATTTATTAATGTGTTGCTTTCTTTGGAAAGGGGATAGTGGTGAGATGAAAGAGGGTGAAAGATAAAGGGCTTCAAACATGGCAACACTGTAATTGTGCGAGATGATAAGTCTTAGAACAGTTGTTGCTCGCCGCCTGATGAAGAGTTGTTCATAGCATTGTTTCATTATTTTACTTCGGTGGGGTTAAGTGCTATGGGAGCACCGAAACTCATACATATTATTTTTATAAATTGATGTTGTCGTCACCGGGAATCATACCGGGGACCATCTGTGTAACAGTCCAAAGCACTAACCATTACACCACAACGCCCACAATTTTACTCTTTTATGACACAACTTCATCATACTTATGCAGTGTTACATTGGACGAAAATCAATGAAGATATTTAAATATGATGAAGTTTTTCTTTGAGTGGTAAGTAAAACTGAAAAATACATAATAATTATATTAATAGATAGACACCCTTGTTCTGAGTTCCGAAATATTTAAATTAAAGTAAATTGCTCTAATCACAAGAAATTTGAAATGTTACAAATTTGGTGTTTTGTAAAATTTTTTAAATTTTTAGATAATTTTTAAAATCCTTTTTTGTATATAAATCGTTGCATAAAAAAATACGTTTTAAATATAAAAAAAATATTCGGATGTGAATCATAGAATATCAAAAAAAAAAATCCTCACGGGATAGGCCATTTGTTGGCGATTGATTTCTCATTCACCGTAGGGTAATAAAGGGCCTATATTAAAGTGAATACTAAAATATATACTCAAGTTAAATCTTTCTAAAAATTTAAATAATTTTTGGTGTAACTTACGATTAAGATACTCATTCTAAAGGCTTAAGTGGCATATGAAACATGCTTAATTTTAAAACATAAAAAAAATATTTTCCATCAAAACCCGCTTTCCATACCACTGTGCAGCATGAAAATATACAATCATATTTTTATTTTATGTATATGAAAATGTAGCAGTGTAATTTATGGTTTCATTGCTATTCTTTCTATTTTATACGCTATTATTTTATAAGAGTATCAAACCCATTTTCTGCAACAATATTAAACCAAACAGCCATTATTAAAGCCATAATTAGTTATCAAACTCATTAGGAAAATAACCATAATAATGGTTGTAACATCAGCAACTTCTAAGAGCACGTAATAAGAACTCTTAATAACGTACATCATTCTTATACAAAAATATTTTTTAAAATGTAAAAGTTTAAAACGTTTAACATTCAATTACGTTCTTAACAATCTTTTAAGAAAAATCTTACAAAACTAATTTGAAGAAAAAGTGTTATCGACACTGATTAGAAAAATTTATATCATTTAGAAAAAGCTTTGTAAATTTTCAATTAATTAATTTTATTATCAATTTACAAAAAGTTTCATTAAATAGAAGTTTTCAAATATTGTTAAAGATTTTTTTGACAGTGTAATTTGGTATTGTTGTTCTACATAAAACATTTTTAACAATTAATTCAATAACTTATTTAGTACTTAGAAAAAATTTGACTTACGATTTTGCCTTATAAATATTTTAAATTTTATTTATTAAGACGTTTTATAAATAATAAAAAGAAATAATATATTATTTAATTTCAAATTTAGCAAAAAAGAAAATTTAAGAAAATATTTTGTTGTTTCATTTAAGATTACAAATGTCATTGACAAGTGTTGCAAAAACCAATTTAGTTTCAATTTGTAAGTTAACAATGAAAAGCTTTTTATATAATTTAAGCTTTGGCAATACAATAGTGTTGGATATGACAACAATAATAACACAAAAAACTAATTTAAGTAGCTTTATTTAATGCTGAAACACCAAAGACGAAGGTTAAAATATGATACTATAATTTGACATTTGAACATTTGAACATTGATAAGAAAATATATTTAATTCAGACAATGGGAGGCCAACACTTCATTAAAATTTTAAAATTGTGTTTGTTTTGTGAACAATAAACTCTGTTCTGAGTTCAGAATTATTTTTAATTATAATAATAAATATAATAAAAATCAAAAAAATAACTTTTATCATCTGACGTTTATGAAATAAGGAATAATTATTTGGTCCCTGTTATTTATAAAATGCTTTGTAAAGTTTCTATTAATTAATTTTATTATCAATTTACAAAAAATTTCATTAAATAGAAGTTTTCAAATATTGTTAAAGATTTTTTTGACAGTGTAATAACTAATTTAAATAACTAATTTAGTACTTATATAGTGAATTTATAAAATCACACGTAATTAAAAATATAGAAAATTTAACGTTTCGAAATTTTTTTGGAATTTACACAGACACTTTTTAGTTAGAGCGGTGTTCTGAATTTGTGTGCCATAGGAAACTCTATTTATCTAAATATCAGCCAACATTTTTCCTTTTATGTTTTAACCACCAGAAAATTTAGATATTTTACTTTGGTTCCAAGAGATCCAGAAACTATTCATTAAATATTGTTAGGTTAGGTTAGGAAGGGTTATGTGCCCAAAGGCACATCTCCACGCGGAGACCAATACGGTCCATTGTGAATCCCTTCAGTGAAAAAGTAAGAAAGAATAGGATTAGACAGATAGATAGATTGAAAGATAGATATAAAGAAAGATAGAAAGGATATATATATTAAATATTGTTAAACTTAAATATTCTAAAATGCGCTAGCTAGAAGCACACTGCGTATGATGAATCATATAATAAGATTCATTATACGCACTGTAGTTGTAACCATCAAATTTTTGAATATTTAAGATAGACAATATTTAACGAATAATTTCTCTAAACCGCAGCAAAGTTACATTGTGAAATTTTCTGGATTGATAGCAAAAACCTCTTAACTATTTTTATAAAAAAAAAATTGTTGGACGATTCTATTACAACTTAAATTCAGAACTAGTTCTGATTTTTTTTTTTAATTTTTTTTTCTATTTTCCATAAAAAAATATATAGGTATTATCCAATTTCTATTGTTTTCCAAATTCAGTTGAATTTTTATAAAGAAAAGGTTATGTAACTTTTTGGGCTAAGTTCGGTAAAATGAAAGTAAACAAAAAATATTCTCAAAAACGAGAAAAACGCACAAAAGCACACGAACGCTAATAACCATATTTCTAGGCCACAAAATTTATAATTGCGCCATTTTCTCAATGCTATCTCTTTGGTGATTTTCATGACAAATTATGAGGGATCCCAATGTGGAGTACGCAAACAAGGCTAATATACTAAAACGAACGCGCATTTTTTAATATTTAACCATGCCTACTTAGTCCACTTTTAGGAACAATTAAGAAAGTTGTTCAATTTCCAATTGATTTTTTTTTTGAAAAATTGTCTAAATTTGTCAAGAATAATTAAAGCAATATGGACAACAAAATAATTTAAGAACAATAAATTATATCAGCGGCTCACTTTAACTAATAAATCTGGTATCCCATTGGCGCACACTATGAACATTAAATTTTAAATGTTTTTCTTATTTGTTATATTGTCTGATGGAATAAATAAATTTGATGAAAATTATGCATAGAATTCTTACCGTTTGCAAAAATCCTATTTTAAAAATTCCTTAAATTTATTTTATGATGAACATCCGAGTAATTTTTTAATTATTGTGTTTTATAAAAAAAAATTGTTAAAACTTAGACAAAGTCTTTTTCAAAAATATTAATATATAAAACAAATATTTTAAAAACTGTTTATAAATTAAAAACATTTTTCATAACAGAAGATTTCCGTAATTTTTAATTCCGTGTGATTTAACAAATCCACTCTAATTGAAAAATTTTTGAACTCAGAACACAGGTGTATGCTGACTTGATAATACCTGGAAAACATGTACAATCTAGTAGACATTTTTTTTTTTTAATTTAAGAAGGGGAAATTAATATTAATGGCAACATCAACATGAAAATGAAACATATGAGTCACTTAAGCGAATGGCTCAGATTAGCGAACCCTGCTTTACTAAGTTTGGAGAACTAAAAGCAGAGCCTAATATTTAAACTGCTTCCTTTTGACTGCCGAATTTACATGAAAAAAATCTAACATAAAACATTACGAATTTTTTCCTGTTCTGTGATCCACATCCGAAATTTTATTTCGTGTAGAAATGGTTTAAATAAAGACAAACAAATCCTTCTATTGTAACAACAATTATCGGCGCTGTTTTGAGTTTTGAATCCACATGAAAAAAGGCTAAAATAAAACATTCCTAAATTTTGCCTGTGCTGTGATCCACATACGTTTACGTTTGTTAGTTTTTTTTTTGTGTGTAAAAAGTTTGATGAATGTATCCTTTTGTTGCGAAAACTATATAAAATTAGATTAAAAAAATTGTCAACAATTTCCAAAATTTTTTTGGAACAGTAAATTTACAAAATTTTACTTTCCGTGTGATTTACGAATTAACTTTAAGTAAGAAGTTTCTGAACTCAGAACAGGGGTGTATATAAAAAATTATGTAAAAAAATTCTAAAAACTAAAAATAAAATTCGGAACAAAAAATTTTCGAAATGTTAAAGCTCATGTGATTTATCGCAACAATGTTCGGATATGAATGATAAAACTGCTTAAAAAATCGAAATGTTTCACTTTCAGAAACACAATTCAGAAAAGCTGCGAATATGAGCAAATATTTAAGGTGTTCCGAATCCACATAAAAAAATTCTAAAGTCAAATATTCTAAAGTTTTTAGTGCCCTGTGATCCACATCTAAATTACAATTGATATTTTCTAAATTTCAACTGATGATTTCGGAGCTACAATTGATGTTTTACTAAATTTCAATAAAAAATTCAAATTTTGAATTGAAATTTTTAGAATTTCAAATGAAAATTCAGAATTTCAATTGGTGTATTCTGCAAAATGTGTAATTCATAAATGTTTTTTTATGATTTTATATATTAGAATTCTTATGAATGCACGTGGAACACTTTTGAAGTTTTGTCCCTCAATCATAAAACCTTTTCTATTTTAGATGATCAAATTGTGTTATAAAATTTTAAGACAAATATTACTGGTTACAAATAGATAGATTCGTTCATTTTACCAAAGTTTACGTTATTTTAAAATGTTTTTTTTAGGAGCTCATGTAAGGATGTCCCTAATTTATCGATATTTGTTCATTACACCCCCCCAGTTTTATTGTAAATGGAAGAAACCAATTTTTTTCTTGGAAAGCGTGTGTCAAATTTCGGTCAAAAATTTTCATAAAGTATCCAAGAAAAGAGTCACTCCACACGCAAATTCTTTATTATAATTCTTTAATATTTTATTATTCTTTTTTCTTTAATTACAATTGTTATATTATAATTATATAAATGTGGTAATTGACATATCCAGATAAGGCATTTGTAAAAATCGTTGAAATTAATAATAAATAAAAACAAGTTTTTGTATTTTTATCAAATTTGTGGGTCATTTTTGATTCCAGGCTAAAGTGGGTTAGTGATATCCAATGAAGTCAGAATTACATACCCGAACAATTTGGAGTATATTAACTAAACAAATGAAACGAAAAATTAAATTTTTGATAACGTCGAATTTTGAAAAATTTTTAATTCTAACGTTTCCAAAAAAAAAACTCGATTTCTTTAATTTGTAAACATTTGCAATAAAACTATGAGTGTAAAGACACATTTATTTTTAAGGCACACCCTAGTGTAAGTGTTACGAATATGCTCTCATGAAGGGATATCAGATCTTAATCAACGACAAAACTTTAAGATTCTCCCATGTTTGGATAAAATGTCTTTCTTTTTGGTTTTTCCTACCAATCACTGTCTTTTGTTTCTTAGGAAGGTTTATGTGCGTGAATGTCACTTTATATAACTTTAATATTTCATTCTATATCTTTATATTCTTGAGTTATAAACATTTATCATTATTTTGTATTGTATTGTTAAGCGTTTTCTTATTTATTCATACGATGTTTGGAATTTTTCTTTTATGCGATAATGTTTCTTCCATGTCATTTTGTAAAAATAGAAGTTAAGCAAAAAAAAAAAAAAAAACTAAATAAAATGAAAATGAAAATTAAGTCACGTTCGTATAAGGAAAACGTGAATTTTATTTGTTTGTTAATCTTTAGCTTTAACCAGACACTCGAAGAAAAAACGCGATTGAAAAGATTCTAAATATGTATATAAATTTTAAAAATTTATCTTAATTATGCAGACTAAAGTAAAAAGTTTTTATCAAAAAATTGTTGATTTAATTGGAAATATTTATTTGATTTTAGTGCTAGTAATTCAATAAAATTTTTAATTGATGTAAGTAAAAAGTTAATTAACGATTTTTAATTTTTCAAAACTATGTAAAAGTTGAGAAAAAAATCTTCAGGTGAAGTCTTAAGAGTTTTTTTTTTAACCGTCTTTTTAGTTAAAACGTATGTACAGTAGTCGTCAAAACATTTGGAACTGAGATCGCATTTGTTGGTTTCATTGATTTATTTTCTTCAAATCACACTAATGGCGTTTTCTTTTCTGACAAAAATGTCACATTTTTTTGCACTTTGCCTTAAATTTCCTTATTCGTGTTCTTTTCTAAAATGAGGTGAACACTCTAAGAGGGTACCGTGTTTGTTTCTAAAAGTGTTGCCTTATAAAAGGCAAAAAATGCAACATTTTCTGCCCTCAAAAAATTTATAGGGTTGGATGTTGCCTTGTTTTTTTTGGCTTATCAATCTTATGTGTATATACTGCAAAGTTTTTGGCGAGAAAACTCCCACCTTGGTAGCAGAGTGGTAGTGTGCTGGCTTCTGATACAGAAGATCCCGAGTTCGAACCCATATTGGTATCACATTTTTTTTATATTTTTGTTTTTTTGTTAAATTTAATTTACGATTTTTTTTTAATTTGTTTTTGCTATTTTTTTTAATTTTTTCTTTTTGCAAGTATTTAATAATTTTTTTAATCTGAAATTCGCTTACAAACAAAATTATAAAAAAAAAATTAATTGAAAAAAATGTATGGAGCTAAATCCAAATTTTTTAAATAATTAAAAAACAAAAATTAATTATTAAAAAAAACATTAAATTTTTTTTAAAGTTTGCACGGATTCGAACCCGAACTTTAACAACACTAAAAAACAGATTTGTTTAAATAAATGTAATATGTGATGAAATTGTGTTCTATTCTGATTGTAAAAATGCTTCATTTTAATGGGGCGAGGGCAAAATTTGAAAAACGTTGCACATTAAGAAGGCAAAACTTTTTTCCAGAAAAGAAAACACCATAAGTTACTAAAATTTATTTTTTACATATTCCTCATACATTTTTTTATGTTAAACAAATAAAAAAATTAATTCCGTTAAATTAAAACAACAAAAAAATTAATAATAATAGATGTATTCAAAATGCAGGTGTTCAAAACATTTGCAACTCTCATTATTCTTACTCTTAAGGAAACAATTTATACTAACAAATGCTAGGATATAACGGTAATAGCATTCCTTTTTAATATGAGATTCTATAAAGTACTCCGTTCCAAAATCAACGATTTGCCGCATTGTTAATAGTGGTAACATCCACACAACTCATAAAGGTGGAAGACCCCGTATTACAACTGTAAGAGAAGATCGGAAAATCAAGAATTTTTTTACGAAATATCTCAAAGCAGTTCCCAGAGAAGCTAAAACTAGTCTTCCCACCATTAAAAGAAGAGCCCGAGAATATGGTCTCTGAAGTTATAGGTGTACAAACAAAGCATTGCTTGAATTTGAACTGGACTCAACAACAATGGAAAAATGTATTGTGGTCAGGTGAGTCTAAACTCAACCTCCGTGGATCAGATGGAAGAGCCAATGTTCGAAGATCACGAGGCGAAAAGTTGAATCCCAGATACACAACCGCCACAGTGAATCATGGAGGTGGAAACAATATGGTGTGGGTGCGTTTTTCAGGAAATGAGATTGGCCCAATTCACCGCATTACTAGCACAATGACGGCCACAATCTATAGAGATCTTTTGAGTTCAGTTATGCCTCCGTATGCGGAATGGGAAATGGCACTCTCATGGACCTTCCAGCACGACAACGACTCAAAACACACGGTGGGGGTTGTAAAAGTTTGGCTGCAGGAAATTGAAATTAATATCATGTCGTGGCCGGCTCATACTCCCGATCTCAACCCGATTGCGAATATGTGGATGATCGTAAAACGTAATATTGGCAATAAAGTAAAGTTGGAGAAGCAGTGGAATGAAATTTCTGACGATTGTATTAAAAAGCTCATTGCCTTAATGCCTACACTCATAATAATCCATGCTAAAAATACGAAAAAAATGTCAAAACAACAAAATCTTTTGTAAAATAAACCAATATTCGTATATTTTACAAAATTATTTGTTATTTTGACATTTATTTGTATTTTTACGCATGGATTATTATCAGTGTAAGAGGTGTTCAGAAGTTATAAAAAATAATGGCTACGCTACAAAATACTGACCGTTAAAGCCATTGTTTGTATTTACTGTTAATTACTTTAAAAGTTGCAAATGTTTTGGACACTGCACTATCGACTTATTTTGTTAAAATTACTTTTTTTTTATTTTTGAGAAGTTATGAATAATTTTTTTGTAGTTGTAAAATAATATGCTATAACTTTAATAAAAAAAAAAAAAACAAAAACATATACCACAAATCGGTTTGAACAAAAAAATTATAATTACCTTAAGCATGATTTCAGTTGCAAATTTTTGAATATCACTGTATGTATTAGAGTTCGTCAGAAAAGTATAAAATTTTCTTTTATTTTGGGATATCATCACTTTTTTAAATGTTTTTGCATCAATAAAAAATTGGCGTTATTATTATTTTTAATTCCAACTAATTCCAACTGCGCACGGCGTTCAAAAACGCTGATTTAGGGTGCCTTTTCCTACAGAGCAAAAAGAGCTGTATTTACACTTAGGACATTATGTAGGTAAAGACGACAGCCATTGTAGTGAAAAACAAATGAAATTTCACTTGAAGAAAGGACGACTAACATTTCATTAAATTCCACTAACAAATGTCATTTGTTTTTAATGTTCAAAAAACTACTAACAATTTAAATAAAAATGACAAACAAAAAACAACTGTAAAAAATGAATGTAAAATCATAAAACAGTCATTTGATGTGGTTTGTTTTTTTTTTAATGAACTACAAGTTTAGTAAAAGATTTCATTTGTTCTACAAATGACTTACATTTACATTAAAAATAAAGAAACTGTTAACAACCCAAACAACTACTTATTTTTAAAGCAGAAGTTCCCTAAGTGTATATCAAATTTGAATTCACCTTTCGATTCTACACCGAAAATTATTTAAAAAAACCTTTTTTCCGTTTTTAAAGTGCACCATTTGGAAATAGAGTGGTCGGAAAAATTCAAATTTTTTCAAAAAACTTTTATGACACACAATTCAAAAACATTTTTAGCAGAGAAAAATGTCTTAAAAATGTTTGCTTTATAGTAACCCAGTAAAATTTTATTAAGATTTCAAAATGTTGTCTTTACCAAGATACAATATTTTATTGATTAAAACTTTTTAACGGAATGCGATACATCGGAAATTTTGTAGCATTTTTTGTAGTTCAAAATACTTTTTATTGTGTGAATTAAAAAAAAATATTTTTTAATTTTTTTACAAAATTTATATCTTAATAACTTTTTAGCGGTTCGCGATATATCAAACAATTTTGTATCATTATTCTCAGTTGGTAATACTTTTATTGTGTGTAATTAAAAACACTATTATTAAAAAATTTTGGAAAAAGAGAGTTTTCCGTCCACTCTTTAGCCTAAACGGTGCACTTTAAGAACTGGGAAAAAAGTTTTTATTTTATAATTTTTGGCGTAGAATCGAATGTCGAGGTCAAATTTCATATAAATACATCCTTTTTTGCAAAAGGGACCCTAAATCAGCGATTTTTGCCACCGTGCGCATGTGGAAGGAGTTTAAATTTAATCAAAAAGTTGCGCAGTTTTTTTTAAATGCAAAAACAGTAAAAATCAAATTTTCGTCACGAACTCTAGTACATACATATATTTGTATCTTTGGTTTTTTCTTAAACATTTACATAAGTAAATTTTATTTTTTTCATTTCTTATTTTTGCAAACGAATTTAAACATGTAGGGCCGTATGCAAAAAAAAAACTACTTTTGCTTTAACGTTTACATTAGTTAACGAAAACATTAAGGCTAACAAACGTTTGTTAAAAAATCGTATGCAAAAACAGTACTTTAACAAATAAAAGTATTAATGAATTTAAGTTGTCACTTTATGGTTAGCGATGCATTAAAATGAATACTAATTTATCCGGGTAATCAATACTATAAAAATGTTCTTATTTTTTTTTTTAATAAAATAACATATTTTTTACGCAATTTTCTTTGATTTACTTATTCAATAAAAAAACACAAAATAAACTAAATCAAGGAAATTGAGCCGAACTAACAAGCTTTTTTATGTTACAAATGTTTTAAGTATTCGAATAACGAGCTGCTTTTGATTTGTTTTGATTGTAAGTACATCGCTAAAAACATTTCTTATATTTACATTGATTTGTGCTGTGTTTTTTTTAATTATGGAAAAAATAAAGAAAGAAACTACAATGATGTATTTATTTATATGTAAATATTGTAAATAAATAAAAAAATTTAATGAATTAATTATAAAGAAAAAGTTTTTTTTATTATGTTGGTTCAAGTATTATTAAAAATATTTTTCAAGTTTGTTATAATTTTTATTAAAAATAAAAATTATGTTTTTTCGACCTTTAATTGTGCAATGAAAATGAAAATATTTTTCTATAAAACTTTTAGGGATAAATTGTTCTCTTCCCCTTGCTGAGGTTCTTAACATGTTATTTTCAGCAATTCTGTTTGCATTTCTGCATACGGTTCATGGTCATCTTGTTCAATGTCACCCGTATCAAAGTAATCTGGAATTGAAATGTGGTTGTTTAGTGATAATCATGAATGATGTCCATAATTACTAAAGAATAAAGTGAAGCTTACCGTTTTCTTGTATAGCGATGTTGTGAAGAGCAGCTAAAGCTACAATTAATATTTTAGCGATTGGAAAGCTTACGGTTATACCATCCAGCAAACATCGAAATCTTTGTTTCCAGACACCAAAACATCGCTCCACAGGATTTCGAGTAGCAATATGAGCAACATTATATTTTAGGTCCTTGTCGTTTAGAGGGCGAAGTAATGGTGTAAATAAATATGGGGTTAATTTATAACCAGAATCGCCAAGCAAACGACCTCTAAATTCCCCACTTTCAAAGCGCTCCTTTACTCTTGATTCGTTAAAAATCCGACAGTCGTGAGTACTTCCTCTCCATCTTACCACAATATCTAATATTTTAAGTTCAGAATCACAAACGACCTAAGCAAAATGTTAAATAAAATATAAAAAAAAACTTCAAGCTGTATGTACCTGAACATTGAGCGAATAGAATCCTTTTCTATTTATGTAGTATTGGGCTAAATCACCACCAGTTTTTTTAATTTTAATATGGGTGCAGTCAATTGCACCAATTATACCCGGAAAATTCCGTAATATTTTGAACTTTTTTGCTAATTTAGCTTCTTTTTCAGCACATGACGGCATTTTGATTACATTTTTTGCGTGTTTTGCCAAAGCACGAGCAACTTTAGCACAAATTCTACTTACCGTAGATTGGGCCAAACCATGAAGGTCACCAGCGTCGTCTTGAAACTAAAAATATTAATGTAAGAGCATACTAAATTTACGGCTACGGAATACTTGACTTTACTATACTTTTCTTCTCCCCCAACAACGCAAAGCTACTAGCACTTGCATTTCTGGTGATGTTCCACATCCTCTGCGGTCTACTGCAATGTCTTCTTTAACCAGTTCTATTATTTTTTTTGCTGTTTCTTTATTAAAACGATATTTTTTTTTGAATTGGTCATCAGGAAGGGAGAATCCATCAGTCCTCGTCTTGTAAATTCTTGGCCGATAATAATTTCCGATTTGGATAATAGAATCTACTTATAAAAACAATACACAATTAACACTAATTTTTCCACAATCACAATTTATTTTACCAATTCTTCTTATAAAATTTACAGTATCCATTTCTCTCACAATTTATTATTTTTATTAAAAATGTTCACAAAATTTTAATTTTCAAACGCAAATAACGAAAAGAAAACAAACAATGACACTAACGTACGCTTAATGTACGTTCCTTTCTACTTTAAAATGTTTCAAGTTACCAAACGGTTACCAAACAGTTACCATAGGTATGTTAAGCTAATAAACGTTTTTGGATACAACTTTAAGCAATTTTGCTTAACAATGGTTTACCAACCTTTGTTAATTTTTTTTGCATACGGGCCTTAGTGTATATTTTATTGTCTGGATTCCTTCAAAAGCTAAGGAATCTATTACACTGCAAATGTAATTAAAAATCAGCAAATAAAGAAATAACGGCTTTCTTAAAGTTACAACTTCAAAAAATCTTAAGTTTTCTTTTTTTACACTGACATTAAACAGACTTTTGTTTGAAAGATATGAGCTTTATTTTTTAAATCGATTTTTTTGAAATTCGGCTGGAAAATTGTTTAGTTACGGCTGTTTAAGTTTAACAAAACGCAATTTTTTCCACAAATTTCCATTTCTTGACGCTCTTAGTTGAATATATTTTTTAAAGGGTATGAAAATATTTTTCCAAAACACTTAAGTCCATTAAAATCGATTAAAATCTGAATGAGTTATGCTAAATTGTATACATCGCTCATTTACTTAAAGTCTGTCATAAGTCAAAAAACCTGATAAAGATAATTTCATATTAATGTCATATATACTATTCGAGTTAGAAAATAATAAATTTATTTTTTTCTGAAAAGTGTGTGCACGGGTCTCTCGATATTTATCGAATCTGCACCCGACCCTCACTAAGAGAAAACTGTATTAAAAGAAATATTTATAAAAAAAGGTGACAAAATAAATAGAGAAGGGCTCAAGCGAGGCAGATATGTATTGAAACCTTTAAACGCGTTTTCAGTCAAATAGTGTTTTTTGAGCTATATCAGTCTTTTAGTAATGGCGAGACATATTTTTCTGCTCTTTTTATCCCTTTCCTTCAGACAAAAAGATAAGTTAGTAGAAAAGTTAGTAAAACGTCTTGTATATCAAGTATACTGTTTCTCAGCAAATTTTTTGCTGAAATTGTGCTTTCAGCTAAAATTTTAGTTATACTTATTCAGCACATAACTGTTTTGAGCTAAAGTTTTACTAATGTTTTACTAATGCTAAAAAAATTGGGCTGATAAGCAAATTATTGCTGTGGACGACAACCAGATATGCAGAATCAAGTAAATGTCGCAACATATCCATATGGAATATAGACGCACCCGACTCTCACTAAGAGAAAAATGTATTAAGAAACCTTTAACCCTTTGTGGCCTGGTGACAAGAAAGACCAGCGAAGATTATTGAAATTGTGACTACAGGATTGTAAAATTTGTAAATTAATCGAAACAAGTTATCCACTTAATTAAATTCATTATTTGATATAACCTGCCCCATTTTGCGGTAATGTTTTGACTTGTACTCAAAAAAGACCCAAACAGCTACTAGGAAACTTACAGAATCACTTCTTTTAGGTAAACATTCAGATATTTATTAAATTTGTGTAAGTGATGGAGGGAACTAATTTAATGAACATGCGAAATTGTTTATTGTCCCAATCTTACTTTTAGGGGATAAAAAGTCGGTTTCAAAAATGACTTTTTTGAAACCGACTTTTATTAACTTTTTTATTTAAGTGTACTACAGCTCTATTTTTTTTTTTATAAAACATTATCAAATTTAAGCATTTTAAAAGCTATTGGTACATATAAAAAAATTAAATAAAACGAACATTTATTGTATGTCAATAATTTGTCTAAATCATTGTTGACCACAATTGATGGCCATGCTTTCTTATATCGTTGTTGCATGTTTTTAAATTGTATGAAACAATGGCCAAAGTAGTAAATTTAGGTACAGGACATGTAACATCAATACTCGTTGTAGCAGTAGAGTAGTAGTACAATATCTCGTATCATATCCATAGATACCATAGGGGAATGTGTTGTACCTTAAAGCGATTGAAATTAAAACATCTGTATCTCTAAAACAGATTTCCTTAAATTGAAATAAGATTTCTTTTTGGCACAGATAGAGCTTTTTATCAAAAATGTAATGTGTTTTACACCCATAGAAATAAACCTGTAGGAATAGCAGAAAATGCTATTAAAAGTTAGCTAAAAATGAGGTTCGCAGAAAACACTACTAAAATTAGCAGATTCTTTTTTTTTTTTTGCTAAATATTGATAAATAATTATAGCAAAAATAACCCTGTAAACTTAACAAAACTTTAATTATATTTGAGCTGAATTTCAGTTAATTACAGCACTTTACATGCTAAAATTAGCAACAACTTTTACTGTTTGCTATTTTACTTTGTAGACTAAAAAAAGCAAACAGAAACTTTAATATAACAAAATTGTTGCTATATTTACCATTAATTTTGTAGAACACAAATAACTGTATATTTTGCTAAAATCAGAATTTTTTGTTCAAAAATTTTAAATTGCTGATTTCTGAAGATCAGATTTTTAATCGCATTAAAAAAATATAAAAAAAGAAAATTTCAACTTTTTTTTATAATTTTTTTTGTCTACTAATATTTAGAAATTTGTTTGCTAATTTTAGCAGATTAATTTACTACTTCCAGTTCACTGATTTATTTTATTATTATCTTACTAATATTTTGCAAAAAATCAGCTAATTTAACAGTTTTTTTCTGCAACATAATTTTTAACTAATTTTTAGTAGCTTTTTCTGCTATTTTTACAGGTTTTTTTTCTATGACTGTCTTCTTCTTCATTTCCGCTTAACTAACTGTGGAGATTAGATTATATTATAGTGGCACTATGCACCGCGACCAGAAATTGGTATTTTGTGCTGCCAGCGAATACACCCTATAGGTTCAGGCTCCCTATGAAGCCAATTATTCTACCAGGTGAACAGTTCCAAACGTCCGATGGTGTCACTATTCGACCACCAAAATAACGCACCCTCCTGTCGGAGAGCCTCGGACATTTGCAGAGAAGATGCTCAGAGGTCTCGGGTTCCAATTCACAAAACCTGCACGTATCCGTAGATTATCGTCCCATCTTGTACAATTGTTACCTAAGGCCACAGTATCCTGCGAGGTAACCCGTTACGGTCCTTAGTTCGCCCCTCGTCATAGACAAGAGTTTCCGCGATCTCTCCCCAGAGGGAGCTATAAACAGCCTCGCCTGCCTAGGCGATCTGGCCCAATAGGCCCCAAACTCCGACTCCCTCCATCTTCTGAGCCTCTCTCTGACATACCCATTGGGTACGCCACAGAAGGGTTATGGGCCAATGAATTGTCGACGAGCTCCGCAGTTGGCTAAACAGTCAGCACGTTCGTTGCCCTCATGCCCCTCATGGTCTGGAACCCAGCCCAGTGTAAAGGAGTTGTTAAGTCCTAGACGATTTAGAGAGTCGATACATTCCTTAACCAGACCAGACGACACATCTTGAGCCCTAAATTCACCAAGTGCCGCCTGGCTGTCAGATAGAATGTAGATCGTGGCCCCCCGTGTCCTCCTCCGCAGACACTCTTCCACACAGATACAGATAGCGAAGACCTCAGCCTGAAAAACGGAGGGATATTTGACCATGGGCAGAGCACGCTGAAATACGGGTCCGACTACACCCGCCCCCGTATCCATTTTCGACTGTTTCGAGCCATCCGTGAACCAGACCTGGGCACCAACCTCCGGTAGCCAAGATCCAGTAACTCCCTGTGGAGCATAGGGCCTCTACAAAATTTCTCAAAGATATTTTGTCATTCGCTAGTAGTTTTAACTCGTTCAAACTTCTTTCGCTGTGTTCAATATCTTTGAGCAAGCATCTTTTCCAGGTGGTCTTTGGCAATAGCTGAATAGTCAGGAAATTGAAACGGTACATAAAGTAGTGGTTTTCAATCAAGAATATATTTTTGTAGTTCAATTTAAGCATTTTTAATATAAAATTAATACGAATATGATCCATTTTTTGACTGGAAAAATAATATTAGAAATTGTTTGAAAGCACAACCAAAAACTGTTTCAAGAAGCAGAAGCAGTTCTGGAAGGCATTATTTAATTACCGGGCGCTACCACAACAATTCCAGAAGACATGATTTTTGTACTCGCTGTCCCACTTGGTATGTCTCTTTTTAGCAGGTGGAAAGCGCTTCATTGATGTGCGCTACGAAGCAAATCAAAAGCATGCAAAATGCCTTCCCAATTGCTTTAATGATTAATCACTTTTTTGGAAGCATACAAATGTAGTTAATGCTTACCAAATTACGGTTATACGGCCATAAAATGTTTTAGGAATTTTTGAATTAAAAAAAAAACTCTTTTTAAAGCACTACTTTCATACAAAATTTTTTATATTTAGAAATACGATTATAGACTGTGCCTGACTGTGAATGTCCTAAGAATATTTTAAAGACTAAAATAATATTCAAACTTTATTTCTCATATCAATTTTAAATAAATAAAATGTTCTGTGACTCTTGCAACAATAGACAAAAAGGGAATTCAGTCATAAATAGAGTCACAGACTGTTTCGCATGAATGGCTTTAAAAATTGTTAAGAGAATCAATTTATAAAAAAAATCAGTGAGAGGTACTTTAAAATTTGGTGCTCAATCATTAAAAGGACCTGTTGTAAATAATAGGCAATGGAGTCTAAAAATGTATAGTTACATTTTTCTTTAAATTTGAAAAATGGCTAAAATTGTTAAAAATATTGTAAAATTTTTTGAAATTAGTTTTAAACATTTATTTTGTCAGAACTCTTCGCTGGCCCTATGTAATACTCCTACGAAACCCTAGGTGCCGTGGACCCCTATTTGGGTACCGTTGTTGTAGAGAAATACTTTTTTGTAAAACATTAAATAGGTAGTGAAAAATTAAACGTTTCAAGGTACAACACTCTTCCATACAAAAATGAAAATTGTAAACATTTATATTTTTCGACAACAACAACAATGTTTATGTTTACTATAGTTTATAATACCATTTTAGAGGGAAATGGTATGTAACTATGATATTAGCCAACTTAAGTTTGATATGGTTCACACATACTCTTATACAGATGTATGTATGTATATAGTACAAGTGAATGTATTTGTATGCAATACAATGATCGTTGTAAATGCAGTGGGTTTAAAAATCATCATTTGTACATGTTCAAATTGTTCCGGGTTTTGTTTTTGTATTATTGTTTTTTGCAGTTTTTTAGAAAATTTATAAATTGTCTGAGTTGTTCGAATGAGAAAACAATCATTTATAACGGTAAATGTTAATGCACTTCATAAATTGTAAAATTGTAACAATAACAAAGTGGAATAAAACTAAAAGAAAAAAAAACGGATAAAAAATTAAACCACAAACTATATTCACTCATATACACATATACATATTCGCATTCATGCACAGATGCATACACACGTAAATAAGTACACTCTTCGATACTGTTAAGCATTTACCGAACAAACTGCTACACTATCATCAATATTACGTTATATGAACCAAAACAATACATTATAAATCTATGTGTATGTGTGTGTGTGTGTGTACAGGAGCAACATTTATCACATATGCACCCAAGTAGCAGTAGTGCTAGTAAGTAGCATAGAAAACAATGACAATTTAAACTGTTTATTTTTATGTGGCTCTTTGGGCAATACATTTCATGCTTTTATCTTTTTTTACAGATTTTTAACGGAAGATAAACTAACGACACAATAACACACAATTACATACATAGACGAAACCTTAGCACATACACTCAAATATTTTGGCTTATTCTACACTTAAATAAAAAGTAAGTGGCAAAATTAGTAAACTGTTTTTTTGTTATCCACTTAACTGTTTTTGTACTAATTGTTAGTAAAAAATGTTCCTGCAAATTACAAAATTTATTACTTATTTTCGGTGCAGATTGTATTCAAATATTTAAGAATACTTTTATAGGAATAGGAAATTTTGAATGAAATGTTCTCTATTTTGGCCCGTTCCCTAAAGTGGACGTTTAGTTTTTTTCGTATTGTGGCATGAATATGTCAAAACTGTCATCTAGTTTAATTTCCGCTGTCACTATTTTAAAAAAGTTTCGACTTGAATGCACACGTTTTTCTTGGTTTTATTGTGTCTTTGCAAAAAAAAAACCCAATATAAAAAGTAATTTTTCGTATATATAAAAAGTGAATAACAAACAAGTTTTAACGAATTTTCGGATTTCGGATTTTTGCAAACGGTAAGAATTTTGTTTTTTTTTTTGTATTGCTTCCATAAACAAATATAATAACTAATAACTAAATTATAAGATGACATTTTTGCCGCATATGGAAAAATGATTCCCAAAGTTTACTCTACTTTTGCTTTTATTAGAAGAAATTGTAATGATTTTTCAGATCCCTATACCTTGAAATTGTTGTATACTTCTTATGTCAGGTCTAAATTAGAATATGGTGCAATAATTTGGAGCCCTCATGCAGATATTCATATTAAACGTATTGAAAAAATACAGAAAAAATTTATTAAATTTGCATTACCGCATTTGAATTTTGTTTATCCAATTCCTACATATGAAGTCCGTTGCATGCATCTTGGTTTAGAAACGTTAGAAACTCGGCGTAGGATTCAATCAATGCTATTCTTATTTGATTTAATAAATGGTAGTATTGATTGCTCCAGTCTCTTGGAGAAAATTCCGTTCAATGTACCCAGTAGACATCTTCGTCACAATGATTTGTTTTTTGAAATTTGTCATCGTTCTAATTATATCTTGAATAGTCCTCTAATTATGACAATTAGAGAATTCAATTTATTAAATGTAAATCAAATTGTAGAATTTAATACATCAAAATCCAATTTTAAAAATTTTTTGCTATTTAATTCTGTAAAATTATAGTAGTTATTTTAATAATTAAATAATTATTTAATTTTTTTAAATTAATTTAATTAAAATTAAGATATTCTTAGTCTGTAAGGAACTATGTTCTATAGACATTAAATAAATAAATAAATTGTGGTTCGTTTTGTGAACATTTAAAAAAAATAAAAATAAAAGAAAAATGTTAAAAATTTAATTTTTTATTTTAATTTCTTATTTTTTATTTATATTTTTCCAGGTTTCAGTCTTTTCTAAATGCTTTGGCATCATTTTAACCTGTTAAATTTAACTTTAACTTATTAAAAATAAAAATTATGTAAATTTTTGCACAATGAAAGGTCGAAAAAACATAATTTCTATTTTTTATAAAAAATATATCAAACTTGTAATAAAAGACAAAGTACGGTTTTGTTTACTCCTCCTTTACATATTGTTTTTAAACAAAACAAGTGTGAAAATAAAAAGGATAATAAAAAGAAAAATCTTGTATCTACTAAAGGTAGAGCTTGCACATAATGAACAAGTTTTCAATTTATTTTTGATCAGTGGTGATAATCCTTAACTTCGAGCTTATATATTAGTTCTCATTTAGTGGTAAAACTAGTTTATATGAATGTTTGATGTTTTGCATGGGATTGTCACTTCTTTCAAAACGTGATCTGATGATGGGAAACTCGAAAATTCCAGAAATAGATCTATCAATACATTCCTAAAAGTGGTCAATTAATAAATTTGAAAACAAAAACTCTATGGATTATTTGTTAGGACAATATCCGAATAAAAAAATATAGAGTATGGCCTCGAACTTGAATAATTTTCATTTTCATTAAAATAATTTATTTTCTCCCAGTTTACATTAGATATGGCCAACAAATATATAAATTCAACTTAAACAAATTTTAACAAAATAACAAAATAGAAGGTTTCTTAAAGATATATCCAAAGAATTTAATTTACGCCAAAATTATGCTTATTTCTGAAGTTATTGGGGCTTGAATTTTTAAAATTTTAATTTATTTCTTTTAAGGTCTTAAGAGTGACCTTTGAACTTATAATATGTACAGCGAATATATTTTTTTTAGTAGGCTAGAACTCTTAAGTAGTGATTTTTCTGATGCCCCTTAAAAAAATTTTTAAAAAATTCTTAAAAATCTTTTGGGAATTAAGCATTGATATTCCGCTTCAAAATTTGCAAAAATCGAAAAAATGTCGAAATGCTGAAACGCTCTATCGACCAACGCTATATTGACATGTATGATCATATCTGTAATTATTACCATAAATTTCGTTAATTCACACTATTAAACATATATGGTCCCTAGTGTTGCCCATTTTGACCACTTTGTGGAATTAACTGGGTGCACTTATGATAAAGGGCGTCATTTTCCATACATTGGCCAAATTTCAACACCCTACGACGATGGGAAGAAATAGCGACGCTATCTAATAAGTTGACGAAATGTGCCAAAATTTCGTATATTTAAAATTTTTAGTTAACAAAAAACTATATATAATGCAAGAGTTGCAACAGATGTTAAGCTTCATAAGGTCAAAATGTGCATTAGTTTGCTAAAAATTACCTCCAAAATTCAGAAAAGCTAGTTACAAAAATAAGAATTATTTTTAATATATTCAACCATTATTAATGATTTATACATCAAATGAAATGAATTTTAAATATCTTTTAAAAGATATACAACGTGATATAATTGTTTTTTAAATCCATTAAGTTATAGCGTTTTTTAAAAATTTATGTAAATCTACTTTTTAATTTTTGCCATTTATGCCATAATGCGTAGTTTTTATAGTAGAGTAAGTGCGGATAGTGTGGAGTAGGGGGGGTAATGTGTAATTTCTTCAATTTTTGCAAAAGTATGACTCTGTCAACTTGGATAGCTATGCTGCTATATATCATTTTTGAAAAGTCGCGAATTTATAGTATAAGCAGCTATATGCAAATACATTTTGTTTTTGTCAAAATATTTCCCATAAGTTGCCTCTTTTTGAAGAACTAACACTTATTTAGGTCAATTGTTCATTAAGTGTTCATATTCGCTAAAACTGTAAAAAAAGGTAGAAACCTTCATATAACGTGAAGCAGCGGTTTAAATATATAGTTTTGTGCATTAAATATGAGCCATAAATATGAATACATTTCTTGTTATTTAATTTCAGATTCATTGCTTTCGAAAAGTTTTAAATGCAAAAAAACTAAATTCAAAACCGATAAAAATTTAAAGACATTTTTCTCAAAAAATTTAATCAAAAAATTAAGTACGCCATCGAAAACAGCATGTCCGAAATATATATAATTGATGATCTTTAATATTTTTTAAAAAGTAACATTTTATTGTATAATAATAGAATTATAAGACACAAAATTAAATAATATAAACTGCAATGATTTATGATTAGGCATTCTTCGCCTGTTTTAAGTTATCATAGAAATAATGATATTCTAGCGGAATAACAGACTTCAATGCTTGCAAATGTTTCCATTTGCTTGGCTGGATAGGACGGGGACCAGATTGTAAGGCCTTATTTTCTTTATAACCCCCGTATGTTTTGATTTTGGTAGGAAGGTTAATATATTCTTAATCGAAATTCACTTTATATTTAATATCGCCAATTGGTAGATAGATAAGGGACGGCAAGCGACCACATTGTGGTTGATTTGTTCATTTTCGGAATCTGGATACAAATTTATGTTACAATTACATATAATTGTCTCGAATTTTAAGCAACAAACCTGTTATGAGATCGTCTCCCACATCCCCTTTGACCACATTGTTGTCGATTTGTTCATTCACGGAGTCTGGATAAAACGTTTGATTAAAATTATAATTGTCACGAATTGTAGACAACAAACCTTCATTGGATGACATATAATCAGTTGTAATACGTTGTAGGGAATTATAATTCCTGGATTTATGTTGACCATTTTTTGAATAGTTCATGCTGTTTATATCTTTATTATTTTTAATGATTCAATAACAACACTTTTAGGTTTTATATGATAATACCCAGGAAAAAATTACACATTCCAAAAAGAAGGTGATGCCCACACTTGCTTACATATCTCATTGCCAAATTTAGTAACTGCAATACCAAACTCATTCCAACGATAGAGTCAAAAAAGCAAGTAGTATTGTAATCAATTCTTTAAATTTAAACTAGAAAGCATGAAATCAATAACAAAGTAATTATTTACTTAAAAGAAAATAACAATGTTATTAACTTATATGTTTAACTTTTTGTAATCAAGATTAATCATATACTTTTTCTGAATGAAAGGACGTCATTGAAAGTAGTTCCTCATTTTGAAAAAAGAAGTTATACAATTTTAAAGAATTTATCTTATATATTTTTTCAAACAAATTTTTATTTGCAGGAAAATAATACTAAAAACAGAAATTGCATGTTGCCTCAATTTTGTTAAACTGTGGTTAGGTATAAATTAGGGAAGCGCACGTGAGCAGAAAATTGTGAGTGGAAGTTGAAATTACTGACGTTACCGTGAGTGAGTGTAAAACAAATTTTCGAGGGTGATTGTGCGTGAGTCATATTTTTGTTTTTCAATTTTGAATCGTTCTTTTTTTTGAAAAATTTATATTTTCGTGGTTTATAGCTCCAAAATTATGACAAACCCATGTTATAATAACACTTCGATGTTTCACTTTTTAGGATTTTATTTCCGTATGAGTTTTGATCGTTATATTTGAGTGACTTAGGAGAATAACGTGTGAGTAAAAGTTTACTTATGGAACTATTTCTTTTTTTTAAATGTAAGTACTTCTTATTTTTTCTTGGGAACTATTTATTTTTTTTTTGTGT
Source organism: Delia radicum (assembly GCA_021234595.1). NCBI lineage: Eukaryota > Metazoa > Arthropoda > Insecta > Diptera > Anthomyiidae > Delia > Delia radicum. Next base: position 16,121,349 of record CM037851.1, read on the forward strand.
AAGTGCTTCGTAGTTTTACAATGGAACTATTTCTTTATTAAAAAATGTATGTAGTTCTTAAAAATATAAAGTAAATGGTTCTTCGGTAAAAAAATAATCAATTCTAAGGAATCAATTATTTTAGTCTCACGCCCTGTTAAAAGAATCGAGTAGGTAATCTAGTAAGGAATGCGTTCTGCCCAAAATGCTTGATTACAAACCCGCTTACCTTTTTGGAAATTTTTTGCTGGGTAAAAACCTAAAATTCGCAAAACTACGTATAGTAGATAGTAAAATCACAAATTTAAGAAAAAAAATGTTATAGAAAAAAAATTTCAGTTCAAATTTAATATGATATATGACAACTTAATCAGTGAACAAGTTGCCATTAAAAACTCATTTTCGAGAAAACTGCAGATAGCAAGTTTTGAATATAAGCCCTCGATATATAAAATTATGATTGAATTGGGGACAAGTAGGAAAGAGACCGGATAATAGATTTTTATTTACTTTATTTAGTTTGTATTTGTTATCACAAAAGAGGTTTTAAAGAGGTGACACTATAGTGTCACATCTCTGTTTAAAAATATCTCTGTATTTCTATATTATACTTAAATTGAAAATCGTTTGTGGCTTTTCTTTACTCAAGTTTAAAATAAACATTTATATGTACACAGAGAGAAAAATTGAGTTATTATAACTCAAATTCGGTTATTACGAATTTCAGTCGGTTGGTACGACTCAACATTATTTTTCACAACAAAGTTCGGTTAATTAAACTGTATTCAAGTTGCAACACCCAAAATATTGAGAAATTTAATGTATATATCACTGTACATTGAACTGAATTTATTAGTTGTTACTATTAAAATTCACTTTTCAATTCGGTTGTCACTTTATTTCTCTGTGTGCACTCGTAACACTATATATTGTCTATTTGTAACCATTCAACGTTGTCTGTTATGTTGTTTTTATTCTATTTTTACTACATTTGATAATACAAAGTGTGTAGGGTGCTATATTTTTAAAGGCCTTGTAGTCCTTCTTTAAAAAGACTGCAGTTCTTTGCTACCTTGTTGTATATTTTTTTATACGGAATATATAACAATAGTTTTAACTTGGCTTACTTATTTGTGAGAATATATTTTTAAAAAACAACATTACTTACATATGTATATTTACAACAACACTTGCAAACACTTAGATATGGGGCTTTTCGTGTCAACTGTCCATGTTAAGCAGCAGTTCCCTCCAACTTTTTTTTCACGGTCCTCTTGAGACACCTCTGTTAGTTCACAGACCGCATATTTATATATATAGTTTTCTATATATTTGAGAAAGAATTTCTGTGTTCGCTTTAAAATTTGATAAAATTCAACGAAATTTTAGTAATTTAAAAAATAGTTCATCTTAACAGAGTGTTCATTTTACTCAAGTTTTTATTAGCTGATATTATAATTGATACCAAAACGCCGAGACTTTCAAATTAGTTCGTAAAAAGCGAGGATTCATCTCAACCAAATGTAGTTTAAACGAGTTCTACTGTCCGAGACTTCTTAAAAGAATCATCAAAAAACACAAAAAAGTGTGAAAAATTAAAGTTTTATTAGTTTTTTGTTTTTATATACACCGAGATTATTTTTAATTTATAACGAGCTTTCAACCTCCTAATATTTACAAAAATAAAGCAAATCAAACATATTAGCTAGGTTGATACTAGCATTTCGATCTGGCTAAGAATCTCACATTTCTCACATTCTCTAGACATTTTTGTTCAATGATTAACCAGGATTCAAAACTAATTTTCAGTTATTCAATTTAATTTGTTTATAATTTGAATTATTAATTAAAATATAAAAAACATTGTAAATTTTTTTTAAAATTTGTTTCAAACAATCATTTTGTCGAAACTCCTCGCGGATCCCCTGGAATAGTCCTAAGAACTCAAATTTAGGGACCGTTAATCTAAAGAAAACATATGATATCAGTGTGAAACTTTCAGTATATGTTGTCGTATACACTGAGATAATTATTTACAATCAATGAAATTGCACTGGAATTCGTCCATTGAAAATTGTCATTATATTTATGCAGTTTCTCATAAGATTGTATTAAAAATATCATTTTATTTATTACAAGTTTCATATACTCAGCAACGTTCTGCAGTTACTACATGATAGTTATTTGTGCAGTAAAGCGGTTTCAGTTATTTTGACTACAATTTCAGTTGTATTATTTGGAAAAATAATTTTCAATTATTCATTAATTTAGTGATTTTTTTCAGAAAGTGACAAGGTTGTGAGGTTAAATACTGAGAAGTTTAGAATTCTTTTTTAGTAATTTATTCATTTTAATTTAATAGAATTTTAGAGCTTTTTTTTTATGGACAATTTGAAAAACAATTTTTTTTTTAATTCTGAACTAATTCCGAAAATTTGAGTTCTTTTTTAATATATTATTCATTATCATGGTTGATAACGGATTCGATGCGGTTATCGGCAAGGGTAACGCTATTTTCTTTTATTTCGGTAACGGTATTTCAGTAATGGGTTTTTAGTGTTAACGTTATTTTACTTATTTCGGTAACGGTATTTTATTTATTCCGGTAACTTTAATTTTGGTAGTTCGGTTTTCAGTTATTTCGGTAACGGTATTTTAAAGGTAACGTTATTTTAGTTATACAGATAATTCCGATATTTTTAGCCCCATTATGCCCGAGTTCAAATGACTGGCTAGTTTATGATTCAACTATGGGAAAACATATCTATTTACAGCAATTATTTTTTCTGATCTTATCAGATTATTTCGGTAACGGTATTAGAAGGACATTGGTATTTTAGTTATATCGGTAACGGTATTTGACGGATAGTGGTATTTCAGTTATTACGGTAGCAGTATTTTAGGGACAACGATAGTAAGTTGAATGGGTTTTGAGTTGATAGCTTTATTTTAGCGGTATTGCATTTTATCAAATAATTGAAATTGAGAAATGTTAGAAATTTGACTTTGCCAATGAAGCAATCATAAAAAATAACCAGATAACTCAATTTATTAAAAAATCGGCCAATTTTGTTATTTGTAAATAAAGTTAAAATGTTTTTCTTTCCATTTAGAAAGTTTCAGCGTGTTACTCTGTTTCGTTTTTGTTAAAATATTTGTTTAGTGTTGCATACACTGATAATAATCCATGCGTAAAATTACGAAAAAATGTAATAATAATCAATTTGTTTTTGTAAACTAAACGAAAATTCGTACATTTTACAAAATTTTTTATTACCAATATTGTTCCCTGAAGAAGTCACCCAATATGGAGACGAAATATTGGAAATACATAATTATAATTAATAAATAAATTATCTTAAGCTCTATTAAAACAATAAGAGTTCTAACAGTAACTTCGTATTTTTATGCATGTATTATTATGAGTGCATCGGAAATATTCTTTGAAACCCAGTATTTTTATTTTATGTATTAGGGACTACTAAACGTGTGAGGAGTATGATGTTGTTCGTACGTACTGATTATAGAGCAAATAATTGAAGTTTTATTGAATAGATTTGAAATAGACAAAATTAGTTCTGAAAATGTTAATTTCTTTTAATTGCCCTAAAACAGGAGTGCCCAAGAGTTCCTTATGGAAGAGCAAACACCAATACATTTAAAGAAAAACTAATTTTTATTCAATATTTTTTGTTGTAAAAACCAATACATACAAAGAAAAAAGAAAAAAATATTTCAATGTTTACCAGCAAAGCATACGAAAGTGTTGTTGCTTTGCACTTGCGTGTATACAGTGAAGAACGACAAAAAAACTAATAAGACACAATTGTTTGTGTATTTCGTATTGCTAGTGCTAAGTGCTCTATGTGTGTATTAAAACACACAGCCTATAGCTAAGTGTTTTTACAAAAACAAATGAGCACGAAGCGCATAGGGCTTGGGCACCCTTGCCCTAAAACATCTATTGGCAAGGTAAAATTTAAAGCATATCCACAATTCTATTTCGTCCACTTTTTGGAAAAAATAAAAAAAGTTGTTTTATTATTTATTCATCTCATATATGCGAATAAATATACTGTTAGTTTAATTTTAATCCAAATTTGTTCTTGCAGTAAGGCAGTTTGTATTGAAAGCATCATATGCAAGCTAACATACACATTCTTATTATACTTTCATACATTTTTTATACATAACGTTCAGTCGTTGTAAAATAAAAGATTGTATAAAGTAATATTGTTGTTTGCACTTTTGTTCAATAATGGTTTATGTGTTGCAATATAATCATTATTATTATAATCATTATAATCATCATCATCGTCATTATCATTGATTACCAATATTATTATGAATGTATTTGTATGTGTTAACGTATTACTATGACCCAACAAACAATTTTACAAAATTTCTTCAAAATCTATAATTTTATGTTTAATATTATAAAACAAACTGCATTATTGGTGTAAGTACCCAGGAAAAAATTACACACTCCAAAAAGAAGGTGATGCCCACACTTGCTTACATATCTCATTGCCAAATTTAGTAACTGCAATACCAAACTCATTCCAACGATAGAGTCAGAAAAGCAAGTAGTATTGTAATCAATTCTTTAAATTTAAACCAGAAAGCATGAACTCAATAACAAAGTAATTATTTACTTAAAAGAAAATAACAATTTTATTAACTTATATGTATAACTTTTTGTACTCAAGAAGTAATCATATACTTTTTCTTAATAAAAGGACGTTATTGGAAGTAGTTCCTAATTTTGAAAAAAGAAGTTATACAATTTTAAAGAATTTATCTCATATATTTTTTCAAACAAATTTTTATTAGCAGGAAAATAATACCAAAAACTGAAATTGCATGTTGCCTAAATTTTGTTAAACTGTGGTAAGGTATAAATTAGGGAAGCTCACGTGAGCAGAAAATTGTAAGTTGAAATTACTGACGTTATCGTGAGTGAGTGTAAAAAAAATTTTCGAGGGTGATTGTGCGTGAGTCATATTTTTGTTTTTCAATTTTGAATTGTTCTTTTTTTTTTGAAAAATTTATATTTTCGTGGTTTATACCTCCAAAATCATGACAAACCCATGTTATCATAAAAATTCGATGCTTCACTTTTTAGGATTTTATTTCCGTATGAGTTTTGATCGTTATATTTGAGTGACTCGTGTGAGTAAAAGTTGAATTTACTTATGGAACTACTTTTTTTTTTAATGTAAGTACTTCTTATTTTTTCTAGGGAACTAATTATTTATTTTTCTTTTTTGCGTAAGTACTTCGTAGTTTTACAATGGTACTATTTCTTTATTAAAAAATGTATGTAGTTCTGAAAAATATAAAGTAAATGGTTTTTCGGGAAAAAAGAATAATCAATTCTAAAGAATCAATTATTTTAGTCTCACGCCCTGTTAAAATAATCGAGTAGGTAATCTAGTAAGGAATGCGTTCTGTCCAAAATACTTGATTACAAACCCGCTTACCTTTTTGGAAATTTTTTGCTGGGTATATATGATATCAATGAAATTCGTCCATTGAAACTTTTCGTTAAATTAATGCACTATTTCATAAAATGTTATGAACGATTTCATTCTATTTATTAAAAATTTTATACGATTAATGTAAAAGTTTCATTAAAAACAATTTCATATAAAATTATGAGGCTTTTTCATTGGGTTTAAGAAATTTTGCATTCACTTTGTGAAGAAAACATTAGTTTAGTGAAAAGTTTCATTAAAACTTCTCCCAATGAAATTCTCTTTGTGTAAGGATGTTAATTTAAGCATTACCTGTATCCTTAACAATTACTCAGATTTTCAAAATTATGTGTTAACAAAAGTGTAAAAATTGTTTACTGGATTAGTTTATATAATTCAATGCAGTTTTTATGTGTGGACTACCAGAGGAGTATTTGAGTCAAGTACTTATTGCTTATTGTTCAGTTATAAGTTGTGTACATATGAACATCGTTTATATACATTTTTTAATATCTAGTTGTTCACACACACATGAATACATGCATACAAGTGCACACTTTACAGTACTTTAATGATTTCATGAGTGCTTGCTCAAAGAACTTACGAGTAAAGACATTTAAGAATTATTATCAACTTTGATTGTTGTTGTTTCTTCCTTCTACGGGCTATTTTCAAAGTCCTTTAAAAGAGTATTAATTTTTCAAAATACAATTTTTTTTAATAACAAGAACATAAACATTTGGAAATTGTAATTTAGAATTTAATATGTACACTCAGAGGAAAAACTTAATTATATCATTGAATAGTTTCATGTATATGATGAAAAACATTATGGATATTTGTACAATGGAAATATGATGAAAGTATAATGAAATTGATTACATATTTATTCATATTTATTTTCAATATCATTAAAAGTCTCTAACGAATTGGTAAATATTTTTATACCCTCCATACCAATGTGCCAGACGATATATGTATGTGTATCAGTTTGTTATTCCGCTTGAAACCTAAACTGAAAAAAAGTTAGTAAAGTCAGCAACAAATTTTGCTCAGTCAGCAAAACTTTAGTCAGGACGGTGCTTCCAAAAAGTAATGTCAGCTAAATCGAGCTGATTTTTAGCAACAAAATTAGTAGATTCAGCAAAAGCTTTGCTAATACTTAGTAGATGAAAAATTAAAGATTTGTAAAAATTATACTTTAGTTAATTTATTTGCTAAAAATCTTAAATACTTTTTTGTGATTCTTTTAAAAATAATTTACAATACCCTACAGAATATGAAAATGTTCACGCTCCCACACTCAAAAAAATAAGTTAGTAGAAAAGTTAGTAAAACGTCTTTTAAATCAAGTATATTATTTTTCAGGAAATTTTGTGCTGAAATTGTGTTTTCAGCTAAAATTTTAGTTATACTTATTCAGCACTTAACTGATTTGAACTAAATTTTTACTAATATTTTACTAATTTATTATGCTAAAAAAATTGTGCTGATAAGCAAATTAAAAGTGTGGACGACAACCAGATTGAAAGATATATGCAGAATAAAGTCGCCACCATTTAAGATTTTTTGATCTGTTTTTCCAAGGACGCCATATAACCTGCAGATTAAAAAAACTTAAATGTTGTATTGTCACCTTCTCGTCAAAGTATATTGAATTAAAGACAAAATAAAATATTTAAATTTAATAAACATTAAATGTGTATTTGTAGCATGGTCAAATTGCAAGAAAATACATGTTCAGGTAGACAGTCTAAAGCGAAAGACATGGACACACATATTACGTAATTTTCAATGTTTCCTTTTTCTTATTGCAAAAAAAATGGTTATATATCATATTTTGTTATTTCGTTTTGTTTTGTTTCTAGAAAGATGCCATCATTTAGACAACAATTGATGTAAGTAGTCGAAAGACTATTTGTTTATGTTATATATAAGTATTTCTTTATATTTTCAGATATTAAATTAATTCGCATCGTCAATGTGGGGATATGAAATTTTTTTTATTTTGTGACATGTTTTAAATTATTTTTAAAAGACTAACAAAAATAAAAGTGTTAAGATTTTCAGCAAATAAATTAACAAAAGGGTAATTTTTATACAAATTTTTTGAGTTTTTTTCAGTCTACTGATATTCTGCAATAACTTTATTAACTTTAAGCAAGGTTTGTTTAATTTAATATTAACTAAGTGTTAGCAAAAAATCAGCTCGCTAATTTTCAGCAAAAGAGTTTGCTGATATTAGAAATCTTTTGCAAGCACCCGGTTGAGTAACATTTTTCTGATTCAGTAAAATTTTCTGCTGACTTGACAAACTTTTTGTTTTGAGTGTACTTTGACGACATGAATTAATGTAATATCTGAAATTATAAAGAAATAATTATATATGACAAAAACAAGATTATCTTTCAACTACTTTCATCAAATGTGCTCTGAATGATGGCACCTTTTAAAGTAATGCAAATGCCGTGTAAAAATAGAAGGGAAACGAAAAAATATGACATATATCGTACAACCCTTTTTTGCAATAAGAAAAAGGTAACATAAAAAACTACCTAAGATTTGTTTCCTCATCTTTCGCTTCTACCTGAACGTATATTTGTTTGCAATTTCACCAACACTGCATATATAAGCGCCATAAAAATTTAGTTTTCAAATACACATTTAACCTTTATTAAATATAAATATTTTATTTTGTCTTTAATTTAATTAATAGACAATTAGTTTGACAAGCCGATGACAACACAAAATTTAAGTTGTTTCAATCTACAATTTTGTTTTATGATGACAAACAGATGTAAAAATCTTCCATGGTTGATTTTATATATGTCTTACAAGAGTTGCACTTTTTAGTATTATTTTCCCTTTCTATACTTCATTCTGCGTATATCTTTCAATCTGGTTGTTATCCACCCTGTTAATGTGCTTATAAGCACAATTTTTTTTTTTTAGCAAAATAAATTAGTATAAAATTAGTGAAATATTAGTAAAACATGAATTCAAAATAGTTAAGTGCTGAATAAGTACAATTTTAGCTGAAAACATAATTTTAGCAAAAAATGTTGCTGAAAAATAGAATGTTTGATTTACAATACGTTTTACTAACTTTTCTCACCTATTTTTTGAGTGTAATCAAAAAAAAAAATCTGTAAATGTAAAGTTAAAATTCATTAATACAAATTAGTATTTTTATCAAATCAACAAATGCTTGCACTTTTTAAAGGATAGGGTTAGATTAGATTAAACTAGAGTGTCACTATGCACCGCGACCAGCGAATACACCCTATAGGGTGTATTCGCTGGCAGGCTCCCTACGAAGCCAACTATCCTACCAGGTAAACAGTTCCCAAAGTTCGACGGCGTCACTATTCGACCACCAAAATAACGCACCCTCCTGTCGGAAAGCCACGGACATTTGCAAAGAACATGCTCTGAGGTCTCGGGTTCCAATTCACAAGACAGAAGGCAAAAATCTAATACACGTGGTAAATTTTTGAAATGTTTTAAAAAGACAATACTGGTCATAACTTTATTTTGCTTTTATATCACATATTTCTGTGTTAGAAGTCTTTGCTGTCAAAAATGTTTGCAACTAAGAAAATCTTCTCCGAAGTTGTGGAGCAATATTTTTTAAAATCTAAATGTACTTAAAGTGAAGGTTTAGATAATTTTTTTTTTTGAAATTGTTATTTTTTTTCTTAATATATGCAAATGTATACAGTAGTGCGAGTACAGTAAGTGCGGCTAATGTGGAATACTCTCTTTTTTCGAAAAGTGGTTAATATTGTCAAATATATTTTTATAATATTTGAGGTGTTACAGAATCACTTTCTGAGTCAATATTGGGAAGTCTGTCCGTCTGTGTTAACATGTTTAGCATGTAAAGGTATTTTAGACAAGTTTTAAAATATTTTTTCTCCTAAAATCGATTAATTCAATAGATTAAATAAATATTTGTTACTTGGCAAAAAAAAATATTTCAAATTATGACCACCATATTACCCGCTAACGGCAATTTTACATTGCCCTGCCATTTAGTGAAATAAAGTTTTTCATTCAAGAGATTATTTAAGTTTTTAAAATACTGAGATAAGATTTGTTTATTAAAAAAAGATTATTTGTCAGAAAACTAAAAAAAAAAACACATTACCCTTACCTCCCCTATTTTAGATTAGTCAGACAACAAAAGACGACAATCTTTTGTTGTTGCTACAGCCAATATGAAATAACAAACAATTCACGCTACATACAGACAAGTGATAAGTGCACATATGAGGCTTTCCATAACAAAAGTATATCGTTTTAATGTCAAACTTACAGTATTTGCTGTCCTAAAGAATGGGACACTTATAATCTGGACTCACAAATGTTTTAGCAAATCTTTAAGAAAAAGTGGCACAATTTCTGGCAAATGCTGCACAATAAATATTGACTTATTTTTATTAAGTTTTGGGACTCATGTATCATGCATTCGTGAAAGTTACACATTTTTCAACGTCTTTAACGCTCAAATTAACAATAATTAGCCAGAAATTTGCAAAAATTACTACAATATCTCTATAAAGTGAAATTACAGAAGTTACACAAAAAAGATATTAGTCAAAAATTATCCAACAAATGTCTAAACAGTCCCGTTTTTGAATCATATTCAAAACGTGGCAACACTGGTTAATGGCCACCATACCTTAAAAATAAAAATTTAAAAATGCTATCTTTTTAAAAAAAGCAAACTAAAAATATTATAATGGGATTTTCTCTAATGTGGCCCTACACGTGGCTATATAAAAAAAAACTAACAAGAGGAGTCTCCCGATGGGTTCTGTCCGATCTTAATGAAATTTGGATATGTGATAAAGAAAAAACATTACGGGGCACTTACTTTTTTTTAGCGGAAACATGTCTGAAAATAACGAAATTCCGATTTTGTTGAACGCAGTTTAGATGCACTCAAAAAGAAAAAAACAAAAATTTCGATACCAATATTGTATATGTGAGTTTAAGGGTTGTGTACACCAGTTTATGTGTCTGCAAAAACTCTTTCATTTCATTTGGTACCACATTTTTCAAAAATTTCTCTAAAACAATGCGAAATTAGCCAAAAAAAACGAAAAATTTTGTAATTTTTGTTCCCATTTTTTAATTCCTAAACATGAGATTGGATCGCTAAAAAAAAAAAAATAACTTTTCTTGTATATATGTAACAGGAACAGAGGTACACCAGTCTAAACTTTAAGGTTGTTTTGAAGGTGCCACGACTATTTTTGTATATCAGCCAGTTTTGGTACAGTGCTTACTAAGAAGCTTTTGCTCAAATATATTCAACATGAAGCAATATTAAAAAATTTGGTTGTTTTGTTGTATGGAGGGTGCCCCGACCTTGAGTCTTATAACACCCATTTTAAAACAGCGAGAAAATAACGTGCAAAATTTGACACAAATTGTTTTTACAGGAGCCGAGAAAAATCAGTTTCAAATTAAACGTTGCAAGTGAAGTGTCATAGCGCTTTGCAATACATAACGCTTACAAATGCAATTCCAATACGCCAGCTTCTGCTCAAATATGTTTGATAGAAGCCAATATAGCAAAATTTTAGGTTGTATGGGGGTGCCACGCCCTATAATTCTGTTTCGCCGAATTTAGAATTGTCTGCGTTCCTATGTCGAATGTAATTTTTTGTAAATTTTTTGAAATATCCTTCATTTCCATATAAATGATAAACAGTCTAAATAATCGGTTCATAAATTTAACCATAGGTAACATTTTCGACTATATATCGGATTATAAATAACAATTTTGCAAATATATCCACTTCAGCGTCACCTAATGTTCCAATTTTATGTTAAATTTTTTATATCCACATAACTTATATTAATATTACATTAAGTATACGCCTGAGTGTATTCTATGTATACAATGTATTAAAATGTAGATAGTGATTTTTAATTCAACGCCAAGGACTTGCTTGCTAAGGTATCGAAATGATTTAAACGGGAGCTTTCATTTATTACCATTTTGATTACAATCGGTCGAAAAGCCTTCGTGCAAAAGCGGAAATAATTAACTAATAAATTGATATAACTAAATATATAATTGAATTTTTTTTTAAAGATCTCATTAAAAAATTAATGGTATCAATAAAAATTGAAATCAAATTTATCTGTATGTGAGAAAACATTTTTTTTTTCTATATAGTTGGTATGGAAGACTCATATGTGTGTGTGTGTGAATAGTATGGGTCATATGTCTGTATATGCATAAAGTGTTTGACTAATCTAGGTACGCCTTTATTTAGCAAAGTAGTAGTTGCTGTTGTTAAAGAAATTATTATGTTTTTGTTGCTGACGTTTTTGTCATTGTCATTGCTATTTGTATTCCAACATGTTGGTTTGTGTTGTCATCCTTTTTAGTCAATGTATTGTCTGGTTTACTATAAGACAATAACAGCAAAGAAAAAATACGACATTTACAAAAACAACATATAACTTTTTGTAAATTTTCCTTATGTCTTTCCACCTGTCACCTCCTGGTCTTCTAGTCGACTTTATCTTTGCAGATAATAAATTTTTGGTCCTGCAGGCATTAGCATCCATATAGTAGCAATTGTTGTTTTTTTTTTTTCGTACAAAAAAGGATATTGCAACATTGTCCTCTTTTGTAAACTTTTTTGCATGAAAATAGAACAAACAACTGGATTTGCAACATGATGCTGTTGTTGTTGGTGATATTCATGTTGTTATTACAACTATGACAATAACAAGGAGTGTTGCCAACTTTTTGAGGGTAAAACGCGCAACAATATTCTTAAAATGCGTAGAAGATCGCATTTTTCATTTAAAAAAGGAGTAAAATGGTAAACGTGGCAATCATTAGTAGAAAATTTTCTGAATTTTTTTTGAAAAGTTGTGGAACTAAATCAGTATATATGTACATGATTAATGTAATAAATATGAAAAAAAATTCTGAGCAAACTTGTAATAACCACTAAAAATAAGCAATTGATAAAGTTTTATATTAGAAAGTGTCACTCACACCAAATTATACGATTTTGGTTCATTTTTTTACGCTTTAAAATGTTTTGCTCTACAATTTGGGAGTAATAACAAACATGGCTAAAAAACACTAAATGTACTAACGAAATATTGCAAAAAGCACCAACTTAGTGCTTTTTTACAATTAGTCACCAAAAATAAAATAGCCGCTTTTTGGCTAATCGAAAAGCACCATAAATAGTGCTAACAGCAAAAAAGTTGGCATTATTGAAAACAAGTTATCCTACTATGTCTACTACACCCAGAGAAAAACAGAAATAAGTTCCATCTATTTTCGTCCAATGTAACAATTTCACAAATATTTATGAAACATTTCATAAACAATTTGGATTATATTGACCATATGAATTTTTCTACACAAAAATAATGAAATCTTTACTAATACAAAATATCTTTCATATATAAACTGAAACATTTCATGAATATGATGAAATGGATTTAGTTTTTTATGAAATATTTAATAAGTACTATAATTAGTTACACTGGACGAAAGTTTATGAAACATTTCATAGATATGATAAAACTTTTGCCTTGAGTGTACCACCACTACTAGGTTTCCTTCACATTTGTATGTGTGTGTGTTTTGCTGCAGCATTTGCTCGTACGTCTTATTATCATCCATGTTGCCATTTTGTACATTATCTGTAAATGTATGTGTGTGCATGTTGTTTCTGTTGTTGCCAGCTCATTCTGGTAATGGATTATGGTAATTCTCAGCTAATGTAAACTTTGCACATACACACTCTCTTTTAAAGACACACATATTCAGATCTCAATATTTACAATTTCATGTAATTGAAAATTTTACTTAAAAATGCATTGAATTCTATACCACCAATCACTCACACACACAACAACATTCAACATGTAGCATATTGAATGCTTCAAGGGGAGTTGAGTATGGGATGCCCGAAACTATTAAAACATTGTATACTCTTACACATGTAGTTGTATATATTACGACGTCCCTTAAAAAATGATTTTCGTTAATACCAGTAATGGAAACAGCTTACTATGTGCATCATTTTAATACAAATAATAATGACTTACTAATAACCAGTTAATTTTCTTATTATTTTAATACAAAAACCCCATGAGAACTTATTTTTTTATCATTATTTTAAGTATAAAGTAATGATTTAATATTCTGTCGAAAACAATTTTTTAGACACATTATTTTTAAACTCTTGTAAGGACATATATGTATAACTACTTATTTTTGATTTTTTGTAAGCTGGAAAGTAATAAAATTTTGTTCAGACAAGAAACGGTAATGACTTGTTATTGCTTTTCTTATTACCAGTAATAAAACCAGCTTACTCCCTGTATTACTTTAACACAAATAATAAGGACTTACTGAAACACAGTTCATTTTCACACTACTATTTTGATACAAAATAAAATAAATACTTATTTTTATTATTATTTTAAATATAAAGTAATCCCAGTGTAGAAACGGTAATGACACGTCATGAATTTTCTCACTACCAGTAATGACACCAGCTTACTATCTGCATTACTTTAACACAAATAATAAGGGCTAACCAATAACTAGTTAATTATCCCATTATTTTAATACACAAAATAATGCGTTACTCATATGAACTTATTTTTTATCATTATTTTAAATATAACGTTATAATATCAAAATTTTTTGAAAATCTATTTCTAGACTCATTATTATTTCAACTTCATCACATATATGAAAACCTTCATAAATATGAAGAAAATCTTCATTGACTTTTTTCCCTGATGTTTTTTAATTACTTGCAAACTGGAAAGTAATGACATTTTGTGCAAGCAATTCATTTATGTTTTGATCTATCAAGTATACCATGTCGATATAGCTCGGATGGTAGAGCGTCTGACTGACAATCCGAACCTCCTGATTGTCAGTCAAAAGAGCACATTTTGTCAACAAAATAATTTAAAATAAAAAAAAATATTTTTTTAATTAACTTAATTTTCTGGAAAAATTATTTTTAGACTCATTATTTTTGCCCATACTAGTAAGCATATAGGTAACCACATGAGATTTGTAATGACAATTGTAAGTACTTGAAAATGTTTCTGAATTTTTTTTCAAATGTGTGGATATTTTTTTATTCTAGGCTAAAGTGGGTTAACGATATCCGATAAAGTCGGAAATCAATATCTGAATAATTTTGAGTATATAAAATGAATAAAAGAAGAAAAAGAATAAATTTTTTAAATTTCGAATTTTCGTCTGAAAATCGGCTTGGTTAACGTTTTTAAAAAACAAAAATCGATTTCTTCCATTTGGAACCATTTGCTATAACACTACACTGAGATAAATATCTACATGATATGAAGACATTTTTGCATTCGATATAAAAAATGTCACTGAAATTCGTGCATTGATAATTTCCTTTAAATTAATGCACTCTTTCATAAAATTTTATTAAAAATTTAATTTTATTTATAAAAAAATTCATACGCCTAATGAAAAACTTTCATTAAAAATAGTTTTATAAAAATTATGAAGCTTTTTCATAAAGTGCAAGAAATTTCATTAGTTTAGTGAACAATTTCATTAGAACTCATCGAAGGAAATTCTCTCTGTGTAATGGCATATCCTATTTTAGGGGACATCCTAATGGACATGTTCCATTATGCGTTTTTCATTCATATGTATATATTTTGTATATATCGGAACACTTTAATAAAAAAGTCTGTAAAAGTTACAGAAAAAGCTATAATTGTTACAGAAATATTATAATATCAACAAAAAATTTTACTAAATATTACTAAACAGGAGCCTTATTAATATTACTACAAATGAAAATTTTGTTTATTCATTTCTACGAAATTATGATTATCTATGAAAAATTTGTCAAAAATATGATGAATAACACTAGTTTACAGTGATTTTGAACCACGACATATGGCATAGATTTTCTATGTAAAATAGTGCGCTGAATCCGAAAATGAAGTCGAAAATTTCAAAAGTAGAACAGTTTTTAAGATATCGCTAACTTTTCAAATTTTCGATTTTTAATAAAAGTGGTTTTACTTAAATAACAATATCTCCTGACCAAAACGGTGGATTTGAATGTTTTTATTTTGAAATTAAAGCTAATTAAAGCTAATTAAACGCTTTATCAATTCTTTATACAATATTTTTCAATCCGATTATCGCCATAGAATCTATTTATCGATATATCGACAATTTTGCTTCAATTTTAACGAAATTTAGAAAAAAAAGTAAATTCTATTGTAAATTTCGCTAAGTTAAAATTATTTTAAATTTTTTTCTCTCTTTGCAGTTCAAGTCTGCTCCATTGCAAAGAAAATAAGATGCTCCTTAATAAAATCGGTTAAAAATTGTAGACGCTACTTGCATTTGAGTAAAAATGCAGAAATTCTGTTTTTATACAAATACTGCTGTATTTGTTTATTTTGACAATACTTTGTTATATTTCTAATACATAGAAAGAAGATATAAAGATCACAAGGTTTAAGCGCCTTTTTACAATGCAAAAAAATTACATTACACTCGGGATTTTTATGCGGTTTCTTTTAGTACGGATTTGGTGTTATGCAGTTTTAAAATCGACTTTTTTTATACTATTTTATATACATTTGTAATTATTTTTAATAATTTTTACCGTTTTAAAAAGTTGGCATCACTTTTCTAGAAATTTTTAGTGTAAGATTACACTTAATAAAGTAAAAATGTAGAATGTAGAATGCAAGTAGCGTATACAGTTGTTAACCGATTATATTAGGGAGCATTTTATTTTCTTTTTGTTGGATCAGACTTGAACTGCAAAGAGAGAAATAAAATTTAAAACAATTTTAACTTAGCGAAATTTACAATAGAATTTACATTCTTTTCTAAATTTCGTTAAAATTTAAGCGAAGTTGTCGATATATCGATAAATAGCTTCTAAGGCGATAATCGGATTAAAAAATATTGTATGGAGAGTTGATAAAGCGTTTAGTTAGCTTTAATTTAATAAACATTCAAAGCCACCGTCTTGGTCTGGAGATATTTTTATGTAAGTAAAACCATTTTTTTTAAAAATCGAAAATTTCAGAAGTTAGCGATATCTTAAAAACTGTTCTACTTTTGGAGTTTTCGACTTAAATTTCGGATTCAGTGCTCTATTTTACATGGAAAATAAATGCCAAATGTCGTGGGTCGCAAAATTTTTTAAAATTTGTAAAGCAGTGTAATTGATGGCAAACGATTTAAAAAAACTTTTTTATCAATACGTGATGCAACTATTTTAACTGAGTGTAGTTAAAATAAAAGTGCAGTGCAAGTTTTTTCCCTATCAAATTATTTTTGGCTTTAAAAAAAATTACAATATTAGCAAATTTTTATTGCAAATTTTAGTAAATCGGGTTTCAAAAGTTAGTAAAAATTAATTAGTTAAATTAGCAAGCAAAATAAGTAAACAGTTTTGTAATTTGTAAAATAAGAATAGCAAAAAATATTACAAAAATAACTAAAAATGTTACAAATGAGTGAGATTGAAAGCTGATTTACTAATTATTTACAAACATATTTTTTTTTAATGTACACTCATAGAAATAAAACAGAAATAGCGAATAAATATTAATCAAAAATTAGCTGGTAGAAAAAACTGCTGAATTTAGCAGATTTTTTTTTTTTTGCTAATTATTAATTAAATAAGAACAACAAAAAAAAACTGCCAACTTTACAAAATTTTAGTTATATTTGATGTTAATTTCAGTTAATGATTATATTCTGTAAAATTAGCAAGAACTTTTAAATAAATATTTGTAGACTCAAAATAGCTAACAAAAACTGTACAACTAACAACATTTTTGCTACTCGTATATTTACCTCAAATTTAGTAGAATGCAAATATCAGTTTATTTTGCAAAAATCAACAGAAATTTTTGCTAAAAAATTGTATATTGCTTATTTCGCATTAAAAACAAACTAAAAAAAACTTTGAAAATTTCACATTTTTTAATGATTTTTTTTTTGTGTACAAGTATTTAGTAAATGTTTATGCTGATTTTAGTGTTACTTTCAATTAACTAAACTTTAGCTCAAATACAAGTAAATATTTGTTAATATTTTCTAATTTTTAGTGGCTTTTTTTTTTTGCTATTTTTACAGGTTTATTTCTATGAGTGTATATACATCACACTTGGGCTTTTTTCATTAGCATTACAATTTAATTGGCATTACTCGACAATGCCAATGATTTTTTGTTAATTGGCATTGATTAGGCCAATAGTAATGTAATGGAACCAATGACTTAAACAACCAATTGTAATTGACGAAAATATAATTGTTTTTAAAAAATGTTTTGTTTTGGAAAAAAACGATAAAAATTTAAAATTTAAGTCCTAACTTTAAAAGTACTCGCTATTTTATTCAAGTTTTATCACGCAGAAACACTTTATTCTTGTTCGGTAACGGATTAGTGATGTGGATCAGCTTTTAATAATTTATACTTGCTAAAATACCGAATATTTAGAAAATGAAGAACTTTTTCTAAATACCAATTAATTCGTCAATTATTTTGGTCCATACAATTAACTAGTCCCAAGTATGATATATGTGAATATGTATTAATATTTGTTCTATATGATGAATGGTTTATTTATGGTAATATATTGTTCGTTGGTTATTTGTTTGGTTGGTTGGTTAGTTTGCCTCTCATATGTACATTAAAGCTTAAAATATATATTATTTTATTTCAAAGATTAGTTTGTACACTGGTCATTGCCATAATACTAGGATAACATTGTTATAATTTTTAGATCATAATGTGCATAGAGGTCAATATATAGATTTAATAATGTTTAGAAAATTAGTAGGGACTTACGAATGTATCAACTAATATTAATAATAAAGGAGAATTAAACTAACATTGAGAAAATAATGCAAAGTGAAACATTGATGGTCAGAGGTTTACGACAATTTAAAAAGCATTAGAAAACCAATTTAGACATGGATGTCGAATGATTTTAGTATGATGCTGAAGTCATTCTGACCAGCTTAACTCATGCTGTAATTTATATTTTATTTGAATTCCCAACTTATGACCATCGCCATGTAATTTTTATACAATACCTTACAAAATTGAAGACTTGATGTAAACGTTTAACAATCTAGCAAGAAACACTATATTGCCTTGGGGTATGCTAATATTTTTATAAAAAAAGAATTGTTTATTAAAAATGTATTGGCAACGCAAATACTTTTGGTGCAATTTTCTCCAGAGAAATAATAAATATTCCCAATTCCCAATTCAAAAATCATAAATAAAAAAATAATAATTTAGTTAAATCAAAGATTATAAACTTTATAGAGAAACTGTACTACTCACGATCCATAATTACCGCACCAAAGAGATAAATGCATAACAGCGATCTGATTTTCAGCAACAAAATAAGAAGATTCAGCAAGAGTTTTGCTAACACTTAGTGGTTTAGAAATTAAAAAACCCTTGCTAAAAGTTAATAAAAATTTTGCTGAATATTAGTAGACTGAAAAAAACTCAAAAAACTTGTAGAAAAATTATACTTTAGTCAATTTATTTGCTGAAAATCATAAACATATTTTTGTGATTCTTTTAAAAATAATTTACAATACGTTACAAAATATAAAAATGTTTATACTCCCATATTGACGACATGAATTAATGTAATATCTATTATACATATATACCTAACATAAACAATATTATCTTTCAACTACTTACATCAATGGTAGTCTAAATGATGGCACTTTTTGAAGAAACCGAAATGCCGTAGATAATTATATAAACGAAAAAAAAAAATATGACATATACAAACCTTTTTTTGCAATAAGAAAAAGGAAACATAAACATCTACCTATGAGTCCTTGTCTTTCGCTTTAGTCTGGCTACCTGCCTGTATATTTTTTTGCAATTTGATTACACTACATTATTAATCTCTATAAACATTTAGTTTACAAATACACATTTACTCTTTATTAACTTTAAGTATTTTATTTTGTCCTTTATTTAATTAATAGACAATTGCTTTCTCAACCCAGTGACAACGTAGAATTTAAGTTGTTTTAATCCACAATTTTGCTTTATGTATGAAAAACAGATACAACATTTCCTTCCATGGTTGATTTTTTTATATGTCGTACAAGAGTTGTACTTTTTAGAATCATTTTCTCTGTCTCTAATACATCTTGGCATGCCGCGACATCTAATTCATTCTGCGTATATCTTTAAATCTGGTTGCCGTACACACTATTAATTTTTTTTTTTAGCAAAATAAATTAGTAAAACTTTAGAAAAGTATTAGTGAAACATTAGTTCAAAACATGTAAGTACTGAATAAGTATAACTAAAATTTAAACATAATTTTAGCAAAAAAATTGCTGAAAAATAATATACCTGATTTACAAGACGTTTTACTAACTTTTCTACTAAGTTATTTTTTGACTTTAGTAAAACTGAATGAAAAAACATTCTATCATTTTTATACCGTTTATAATTAGAATGTAAATTAGTTTCAAAATTTCCTGTAAAAAAAACGATTGTTAGTTTTGTAATGATTATTAATAATTTATTAAAGTGCTTAAAAACAGCGTTATAATTATTTGGTTTTAAGCTCACGAAAATATAGACTAAAGAAGAATCAATGTACATCTATTAAATTTTATATGCCAACTCGTTTTAAGAAAAACACTTTTTTTTGAGGTTTTTTTAATAGATATTTTTTTTGTATATGTAAACAAAATTTTATGTAGAGAAGACATAAAACATCCCAGCATACCATTATCGGAGCGCTCTTATATATGAGCTCATATATGAGCGATTTTATGAGCTTCTGTGAGTGTTTCCTGCGTGCATATTTCTGGGCTCATAAACGATCGATTTTATGACTTTCTATGAGTGTTTCTTGCGTGTAAATTTCTGAGCTCATAAACGGTAAATTTTATGAGTTTTTTATGCGTGGTTTCTGCGCGCATATTTCTGAGCTTCATAAACGATAGATTTTATGTGCTTTTTATGAGTAATTTCTGCACGCTGACAGATAACGGTAAATTCCAGCTAAGCAGAAGAAAGAAGTTACACAAATTGATTCATTAGTGAATATTTTTGGAAGCGTAAAGACAAAATTGTGATTCAGTTTATTTAATTCATTTTAATACCATTTTACTTTAACAATACAAATATGTTAACTTATTGAATAAAAAATGCTATTTTGAATTATCTGTTTTTCGTCATTTTCAGGATACTAATTAGAGTTTTTGATGCACGCAAAATGAGGCTCAAAAATGTTATTTTATGCACTGGAATATGAGCTCGAAATGCGTTTTAAAAAAAGAGTCATAAAATACTCTTTTATGCATAAAATTTAAAGCTCTTTCATGAGTGACCAGTTTAGTGGAAAAAGCCACTCAAAAATGAGCGTTTTATGAATGTTTATGATTATTTTATGAACTCATTATGAGCGTCAGCACTCCGACAAAAGAGTCTTTATGAGCCCATTTAGAGCGCATATGGTAAGCTGGGAAAATACTCTTTTATGCATAAAATTTAGAGCTCTTTCATGAGTGACCAGTTTAGTGGAAAAAGCCACTCAAATATGAGCGTTTTATGAGCGTTTTATGACTGTTTATGATTATTTTATGAACTCATTATGAGCGTCAGCGTTCCGACAAAAGAGTCTTTATGAGCTCATTTAGAGCGCATATGGTATGCTGGGATAGGTCGGCAGAGCGTAAAATGAGGTTGTGTGTGTGAGCGTACTACCCAGCAAACACTAAATCGAGCGTTTCAAATTACCATTATAGTTCCTTACACACAAAAATTAGTTGGCAATAACTTGGCTAAAATAGGCCTATCCAAGTTGTTTGGTAAAATTTAAATAAGTCTTTAAATTGTTAAGCCAAAAACTATATACCAAGATAGGGCTATTTTAGTCAAGTTATTGACAACAATTTTTTTGTGTGTAGGTAATGTGTTACGCTTTTCACTTAAATATACATATTTGAAATTGTCCAAACATTTTGTATGACTTAAAAAAAAGAATGCTGAAGTTTTTGGAATGGGAAAACGTAGAAAAGAAATTAACAACGATATTGATATAAATCGTATATAAATATAAATTTTTTTTTTGTAATTCATTATTAAATAGAAATGTTTGTTGGGTAAGTATTGCTGAAAAAAATATAAAAGCATCCGCCGCATGTACACTTGTCGGAGTCTCGTCGACAACTAAATGAAAGGCATAAGTATATGTGTGAAAAGGTCTCTGGACAATTGTGCTATGAAATGCCTATTTCTGACATAAAAAACAACACAATTAAGTACCACTCTTAACACATATTTTTCAAAACTTTCTTAAAACCTGTTTAGGTTTTTAGAAGAGAGCGTTGGAAACGGCTTGTTTAAACGAATGAAACACCCAACCCTTATAAGATGCGTAATGGATTCCAAATTTTTAATTTTAAAAATTAAATAATTGTTTAGTTCCACTAAAGGCACTGATCCTGTTTTGTGGTTAACAAAATAGTTATTCTGAACAATTGCTGAAGTAATAAATATGGAGATTTGTCTTTCATAAAAAAATATCATAATAATCCATAATACCGACAGTATAGTTATTATTTTTGCTGTTTATTTCTCCTCCTGAAAAAATCTGTAAGCCTTCCACCGGAAAATTTTTTCGAACAAAAAATTTGATTTTCTTTCTCTGTAAATTTTGCTTTTTAGGTGCATAAAAAGCATACAATTTTAGATTTAACATTTTTTTAAAATTAATATTAATATGTTTTATAAATAAATTACAGGTAGTATTTAATTGTATTATAATAAAAAGTACTAATTTCTAACACATTTTACATTTTTTTTAACTTATTAGATCTCATTAGATCTAATATGCCATTTATCTTATCAAATGAGATGTGATTTTAAGTTATATACATATATATTCATATATGATTATATAGGAACTTTTTTCGTCGGGTAATTATATATTTTCTTTTAACCTACAACATACACCAGGACAATCAATCTAAACCAAAGGTAATTATTCACTTTAACGACATCATAAAAGACAAAAATAGCTGACCATTTCAATCTCTGCGGTAATAAATACTTTGCAAGGAGGGCATAAGAGGCCAACAGCATTATTAAGAACATGTTATACACCTAACGAAGAAAAGGTACAAAAAAAAATGTTGTAAAAAATAAAACTGAAAAGAAAATTATTAGTTTGAGGAGTACTAAAGCTATTGAATGAGACAAGATTTAATCGATTGGAAACAAAAAATTACACTCATACATACTCAGATAATACAATACAAAAGTACAATTTATAGATTTCATAAAAACCAATCACTAACTACAATGAAAAAGGAAATTAAAAAAGTATACACTGAGACAATTATCTGAATGATATCAATGAATTTTTGTATTAGTTTTATAAAATATCACTGGAACTCGTCCATTAAAAATTTTCATTAAATTAATGAAGTTTTTCTTAAAATTTAATGAAAAATTTCATACTATTTATTAAAAATTTCATATGAATAATGAAAAAGTTTCATTAAAAATAGTGCCATTAAGACCATGAAGCTTTTTCATAAAGTAAAGGAACTTTTTCATTCACATTGTAAAGAAAACTCGCCCAAGGAATTCTCTCTGTGTATAGAGAATAAGCGTTGTAGAATTTTATGATACTCTATATATGTAATTTTAGGTGGGAATAAAATTTTTACTACAATTGATTTTGATTTAAGTAAAAAAAAAAATTAAAAACCTTTAACTTTTACTGTGAGCCACTTATAGCGTTCTACTTTGGGAGCTTAACTGCGTTAATTTTTAAAATTACCGAAATTTTTAAGAATCCTTTGAAATGTTACATTATATCAGTCTGCCTGAAATATTATATCTGTCTCCTATAGAGTACCTACAAAACACTAGAAAAAAGCAAAATATTAAATGACAAGATTTTAAAAATTCGATTACAATACAAATGGGTACATTGAAAAGCTCCAAAGCAATTTAATAAAATAAATAGAAACAAAATACTCCAGGGGTAAATATATTTAAACTTCACTTTTCGTTCAATAAAAACAGTTAAAGTTAAACATAAAATGTTTTATAGATAAAAAAAAAAAAATAATTTAAACATAAATATTCATACCCGCTCATACTCACCGTTAACTGCCAAAAGGAAGTGGGGGAAATACTACAACGAAATACATGGAAACAAATTTTTGTTATTGTCAGCGTAAAAAATCATTCATGTGTAACTGTTTCGCTACTAACGTGGGTTGATTTTTAAGAAATTAAGAATTTTAAAAAAATTTATTTTAGGATTTTTGTTCAAAATATTTTTTTTCTCTTTTTAATACCAAAATACTAAGATACTACAAAAACTTGTTAAACTGCCACACATTTAACTAAATATTTTTCAAATTGGAATTGTTATCGGTATTTTGTGTGTTTGCCAACCATGCTATATACCCATATAGTAGTATTGCCAAGTATTTTTTTATAATTCCCCCTAATTGTCTAAAAACCCCCTAATTTTTTTTTTTTTTTTTTAATTTGCTAAATTTTGTAGTTTGAATCAAAATGTAAAAATTCACTAATTCCTTTAGAGTTTTACTGTTTTCATAGTCAAAATCTGAAATTTTATTTTAAAAGCGCAGTAAAGTGGCTTAAATTTTGCCAACAATTTAAAGAAAGTTAAAATTATGACAAAAAAATTTCAAAAATAATAAGTTTTATTTTTATAACTGCAAAATTAAATTTTTTTAATCAGATTTTTAAGCTCTAAAATTCCACCTAAAACTCTACCCCTAAAAGCCCCTTAAACGACTAAAAAACCCTTAAATCTAATGGAAAACCCCTAACTTGACAACACATCCATATACACTATGTCAAATATAGGTGAACAAATATCTTCGCGAAAAAGTTTCCGTAAAGTTAAAGAAAGCCTTAGGCACCCCAAACATCTGTCTAAAACTGATTAAAATATATTCGAAGCTTTTTTGAATAACTGTACACTGATAATAATCCATGCGTAAAATTACGAAAAAAATGTCAAAATAACTAAACTTTTTGTAAAATAAACGAAAATTTTTATAGTTTACGAAATTTTTTGTAGTTTTGACAATAAATTCATATTTTTATGCATGGATTATTAAGAGTGTAGCTTTTATAAGAACATTTTATTTAAATTTTTAAAAAAGTTGCATAGTTTCTATGATAATATTTTTAATTGAACTTTTTCATTAGGCTTTTGAAATTTTTAATCAATTAAATTAAAATTTCAAAAAATTCTATGAAAAACTGCATTAAATTAATGAAAAGTTTAAATGGGACGAACTCCAGTGACAAATCATAGATATAAAGAAAAAATTCATTGATATCATGCATATAATTATCTCAGTGTATAAACGAAGTTCGGTTTGTATGAAATATGTTTTGTACATGCGTTAGGACCAGAACAATCGTTTCATATAGAAAAATTTATAGTTATAGTCGGTGTTCGTTATAAGAGAACTCCATTGTATTTTTGTCACTAAAATTTTTTTGTTTAATGTTTCAAAAAGATTTTAATTAAAAAAAAACATTTTAAAGCATAAACGCATCATGTTTTTTTGTGCTTAATTATGTAAAAATAATTTTAAAAATATTTTAAATGTAAATTTTTTCAGATTTGAGTTCAAATTTTAAAGTTAAAAAACACTTTTTTAGTGCTATTTTTAAGTTGGTCTAATTATAACATTTGAATCTGAAATTAACTCATAAATACTCATAACATGTCATAGATCCGCTGGGCATTTTTCAAACAAACTTTCTAGATATATAGAACCATGCTTCATTAAGAAAATTTTCCATTTTTTTTTCCCTTAAAGCGACATCTAGTGGAAATATTGTCAACCAAAGCTGAAAGCATATAAATAATAGACGGTTGAAGATATTTTAAAAATTTAACTTTTGTGTAATTTTGTGAATAAATCTTTATTCAAAAATATATGAAAAAAATTATTTTAAACAAGTTTGTTATAATTTTTATTAAAAATAAAAATTATGTTTTTTCGACCTTTAATTGTGCAATGAAAATGAAAATTATTCAAGTTCGAGGCCATATACTCTATATTTCTTCATTAGGATATTGTCCTAACAAATAATCTATAGAGTTTTTGTTTTCAAATTTATTATTTGACCCTTTCAGGAATGTGTTGATAGATCCATTTCGGGAATTTTCTAGGTTCCCATCATCAGAACACGTTTTGAAAGCGGTAACAATCCCATGTCAAACATCAAGCATTCATATGAACTAGTTTACTCACTACATGAGAACTAATATACATATGATTTTGAAGTTAAAGATTATAACCATTGATCAAAAAATAAATTGAAAACTTGTTTGTGTGTATGTCTACCTTTGGTAAATATTCAATACACGTTTTTGTTTTTTTCCTCCTTTTTATGTTTTGTTAAGTTTGTAAACAAAACAGGGGAAGTAAACTAGGCGGTACTTTGCCTTTTTTCACAAGTTTGTTATAATTTTTATTAAAAATAAAAATTATGTTTTTTCGACCTTTAATTGTGCAATGAAAATGAAAATTATTCAAGTTCGAGGCCATATACTCTATATTTCTTCATTAGGATATTGTCCTAACAAATAATCTATAGAGTTTTTGTTTTCAAATTTATTATTTGACCCTTTCAGGAATGTGTTGATAGATCCATTTCGGGAATTTTCTAGGTTCCCATCATCAGAACACGTTTTGAAAGCGGTAACAATCCCATGTCAAACATCAAGCATTCATATGAACTAGTTTACTCACTACATGAGAACTAATATACATATGATTTTGAAGTTAAAGATTATAACCATTGATCAAAAAATAAATTGAAAACTTGTTTGTGTGTATGTCTACCTTTGGTAAATATTCAATACACGTTTTTGTTTTTTTCCTCCTTTTTATGTTTTGTTAAGTTTGTAAACAAAACAGGGGAAGTAAACTAGGCGGTACTTTGCCTTTTTTCACAAGTTTGTTATAATTTTTATTAAAAATAAAAATTATGTTTTTTCGACCTTTAATTGTGCAATGAAAATGAAAATTATTCAAGTTCGAGGCCATATACTCTATATTTCTTCATTAGGATATTGTCCTAACAAATAATCTATAGAGTTTTTGTTTTCAAATTTATTATTTGACCCTTTCAGGAATGTGTTGATAGATCCATTTCGGGAATTTTCTAGGTTCCCATCATCAGAACACGTTTTGAAAGCGGTAACAATCCCATGTCAAACATCAAGCATTCATATGAACTAGTTTACTCACTACATAAGAACTAATATACATATGATTTTGAAGTTAAAGATTATAACCATTGATCAAAAAATAAATTGAAAACTTGTTTGTGTGTATGTCTACCTTTGGTAAATATTCAATACACAAAAACGTGTATTGAATATTTACCAAAGGTAGACATACACACAAACAAGTTTTCAATTTATTTTTTGATCAATGGTTATAATCTTTAACTTCAAAATCATATGTATATTAGTTCTCATGTAGTGAGTAAACTAGTTCATATGAATGCTTGATGTTTGACATGGGATTGTTACCGCTTTCAAAACGTGTTCTGATGATGGGAACCTAGAAAATTCCCGAAATGGATCTATCAACACATTCCTGAAAGGGTCAAATAATAAATTTGAAAACAAAAACTCTATAGATTATTTGTTAGGACAATATCCTAATGAAGAAATATAGAGTATATGGCCTCGAACTTGAATAATTTTCATTTTCATTGCACAATTAAAGGTCGAAAAAACATAATTTTTATTTTTAATAAAAATTATAACAAACTTGTGAAAAAAGGCAAAGTACCGCCTAGTTTACTTCCCCTGTTTTGTTTACAAACTTAACAAAACATAAAAAGGAGGAAAAAAACAAAAACGTGTATTGAATATTTACCAAAGGTAGACATACACACAAACAAGTTTTCAATTTATTTTTTGATCAATGGTTATAATCTTTAACTTCAAAATCATATGTATATTAGTTCTCATGTAGTGAGTAAACTAGTTCATATGAATGCTTGATGTTTGACATGGGATTGTTACCGCTTTCAAAACGTGTTCTGATGATGGGAACCTAGAAAATTCCCGAAATGGATCTATCAACACATTCCTGAAAGGGTCAAATAATAAATTTGAAAACAAAAACTCTATAGATTATTTGTTAGGACAATATCCTAATGAAGAAATATAGAGTATATGGCCTCGAACTTGAATAATTTTCATTTTCATTGCACAATTAAAGGTCGAAAAAACATAATTTTTATTTTTAATAAAAATTATAACAAACTTGTGAAAAAAGGCAAAGTACCGCCTAGTTTACTTCCCCTGTTTTGTTTACAAACTTAACAAAACATAAAAAGGAGGAAAAAAACAAAAACGTGTATTGAATATTTACCAAAGGTAGACATACACACAAACAAGTTTTCAATTTATTTTTTGATCAATGGTTATAATCTTTAACTTCAAAATCATATGTATATTAGTTCTCATGTAGTGAGTAAACTAGTTCATATGAATGCTTGATGTTTGACATGGGATTGTTACCGCTTTCAAAACGTGTTCTGATGATGGGAACCTAGAAAATTCCCGAAATGGATCTATCAACACATTCCTGAAAGGGTCAAATAATAAATTTGAAAACAAAAACTCTATAGATTATTTGTTAGGACAATATCCTAATGAAGAAATATAGAGTATATGGCCTCGAACTTGAATAATTTTCATTTTCATTGCACAATTAAAGGTCGAAAAAACATAATTTTTATTTTTAATAAAAATTATAACAAACTTGTGAAAAAAGGCAAAGTACCGCCTAGTTTACTTCCCCTGTTTTGTTTACAAACTTAACAAAACATAAAAAGGAGGAAAAAAACAAAAACGTGTATTGAATATTTACCAAAGGTAGACATACACACAAACAAGTTTTCAATTTATTTTTTGATCAATGGTTATAATCTTTAACTTCAAAATCATATGTATATTAGTTCTCATGTAGTGAGTAAACTAGTTCATATGAATGCTTGATGTTTGACATGGGATTGTTACCGCTTTCAAAACGTGTTCTGATGATGGGAACCTAGAAAATTCCCGAAATGGATCTATCAACACATTCCTGAAAGGGTCAAATAATAAATTTGAAAACA
Source organism: Delia radicum (assembly GCA_021234595.1). Classification (NCBI taxonomy): domain Eukaryota; kingdom Metazoa; phylum Arthropoda; class Insecta; order Diptera; family Anthomyiidae; genus Delia; species Delia radicum. The sequence continues at coordinate 16,150,054 of CM037851.1, forward strand.
AAAACTCTATAGATTATTTGTTAGGACAATATCCTAATGAAGAAATATAGAGTATATGGCCTCGAACTTGAATAATTTTCATTTTCAAATTATTTTAAGTTAACCGAATTTTATAAATTTTTGGAAAAATATGGTGGCTTCTGAGGATTTTCTAAAATTGGCCATGTGGCAACCCTGACAATATAATTTTTATAAGTTTAGCAGTATTTTAATAAAAACAATACGTTAATTATGTTTCGAATGAAAACGGAATACATTTAGTAATATTTTAAAGTAGCAAGGAAACTAAACACTTTTTGAATCCGCAGATTTGAATGAAACTTTTATATGTTGTAAAGGACAAAAAAATTTAAACACGTAAATTTTTTTAGGTGTCCAATCTCAAGTTTAGGGGTTAAAAAGTGGGGTCAAAAATTAGAAAATTTGATGTTTTTTTAATATATTTCTTATTATAGTTATTAAATTATATGTAAATTGGGCATTAAATGAAAGGTATTTTAAAGATGCATCCACTGGCAAATGAAACATTTCCGAGCATGTCCCAGTATTTTTAATATTCAAAAAATATTTTTTTCGAATACCACATTTGTACGGGAAGTTGTTGTTGGTTTTAGTTGAAATTAACATATAATAATGCTTATCTAATTTCATAACGGGGGTGCCTGGGGGTGTCTGAACCATTGGGCTTTAACACGACTTTTCCCGAAGAGCTTTTATAACCCATATTTTATATATTTAGCAGAGGCAATATCAAATATCAAATTTTGTATTTTCTCAATACTGCGTACAAAAAAAAAAAAAAAAAATGAATTTCTTAAATTTTAGACTTGTTTTAATACAAAACTATTCTGGTTCTGTACACCCTCTTTTAACCCCAAAACATGCGTACCTAAAAACAAAAACGTGTCTAGATTTTTTTGTCCTCAATAAAAAATATCTAAGTTTCATTAAAATCTGTGCATTCACCACTGTGTAGTTTCCTTGTAAGTGTATTTGAAAATTTCATCGTTTGAATGGTCAGATTTTCAAAAATTATATCTTTAAAGTTACTTAAAAAGATCTAAGAATAATAATCGTTAATACCAAACAAAATATGCATTTTAATGACTTATTTCCTAAAGAGTAAATGATGACGATGGGAAGCAGTTGTGCTGGACTTAAGTTATTGACACCAACCGAAGTAAAAAAAAAAAATTAGTTAAACCCAATCAAAAACTCAAAATGCAGTTTTTGACTTAATCCATTTTTGCCTAACGTCAAAGATATACAATCGATAACCTAATTCTTAGCAGAGAAATAAATTTTTATATTTTTTCATCAACAAAAGAATCAACAATATAAAAGATTATTATTTTTATTTCTTTCATAATTTTTGAAAAAAGTTCCATCAAAAAGGTCAAAACTTAATTTTTTTTTAATAATTATGTGCATAATAATTTTTTTCAATTTTTGTATTCACGATTGTAGTCAAGATGTTGAACACTAAATAAGATTTTTAAATAAAATAAAGCCGTTTAAATGTACTGAGTCGAAAAAGGAAAAACGGTGTAAAAAATGAGTTAAACTTCAATATCAAAATATAAATTCATTTTCCTTAAATATATTTCGTCTGTCAACACTGTAATTGGTTTTGCGTGTTCATTTTCTCAGTACATAAACTGAGAATTCCTTAGAGCTAAACTGACTAAACTGGCTGAGAGTGTTGACCGAAAACTGTATTTGACATTGAAATGGTTATTTAAATTTTGCGATAAGCTTTTATTGGGAATTGTGGGAAATTTTGTCAAGAAAAATTTACTTTAAACGAAAGTGATGATGTCATTAATATGTCGTCCAGGACACTTAACAATTAACCCACTTATTTTATGTCTATAGCATCATCCTTTCCTTACCAGCATCTTTCTACTATTTCTCTTACTCGTTTTTCTGTCGCCTTCAACCATATTGTCAATTGCTATTAATGTTGTACAGTTAGAGTTGATGTTTATTATTGGGTGTCCATTAAATATTGATTTCTTGTCATTGTTAATAGGATACGAATATTACTACTACAGATGAGTTAAAGTACGACTGAATATTTCGGTTGTTACTGTTACACTACTATTTGCTTATTATTACTATGACATTGTATATATACTCCGTAATTCGTTACTCCTTCTCCATCCTGCTAAATGCGGAATGTTTGTTGTTTGATTGCTTGCTTTCACTTGTTCGACTTTCATTGTCATTCATTGATTGCTTTAAATGGTCACGTAATATTTCTGAAATATTATTAATTCCATTGTACAGGCAACACGCAACAACACACACTTTTCCTTTTGATGGGGGACTTTTTTTTAATGGTAGTCTTCAGTAGTAGGCGTCATTTGGGGGAATGAAGAATAATGTTTTTAAATTATAACGGAAAAATAATGATTTTATTTACTTGACAAAATAACCGGAAATAACGTTTATTAGGATATAATATTTAGTAAAAAGATTAAGTTATGAAATTTGCTTTTACTAAATATGCTAGAAATGGCTGAACATATAAAAAAATACTGAAAATCTTTATTAACGACCATTTAAATCATGGAATTTCGTTTTGACAATGCCTTTTAAAATCAATTGTCGTAATTGATGCCATTATAGATGATTTAAAATGATTTATATAAAAAAAAAAAAAAAAAATAAAATCTGTTTATAGAATTGATGAAGTGTAAAAAAACAAAAAGTGGTTTGGGAGAAATATTAACTTCAAGAAAATAATGTCTTTTTACAAATTGGGACTTTAGGAAACAAATTCGTTGTTACTTTCTATAAAATATTGTAATCTAAATTATTTTTAAAAGTTGTTCAACAGCTTTGGAGATATTTTATAATCTGCACACTCAGAGAATTATTTTGTCATTTGCCAACTAAATTTCGGTTACTTTGACTAAAATTGATTGTTACAACTTAATATCGGTTATTCGAACAAAATTCAGTTAATACAATTGAATTTTAGTTGCACTATCCAAATTAATTATAAATCTCATTTTAATATTTTCAGATTAAGTGTCAGTTTGTATACTGTTTATTTAAAAAAAAAAAAATTGTATGTGCAATTTACATTTTCTTGACAACTATGTAAAAATTGAATATGAAATATGTATTTTTGGAAAGCCCACTAAATTTTCATTAAGTTGGCTGGAATTTCCTTTAATTTGAGTATAAAATGACTAGAAAACAAACATTTTTGATTTTTCCCGATTATTTAAAAAAATTTCCCGATTATTTAAATAAATTTATTGGTCGTATCTAGAAAAATATACTTTTAAATTTGGTTGGCACTTTATTTTTCTGTGTGCACAAATGCTGGAAATTCACAGAAATCCATCAGGGGAATTTTGTAAAATATTTCCCAGATTCTTTACTTCGTTTGTTTGGGATCGTTTTTTTTCTATTTGAAACTGTTATGACCTCTTAAAATTCTAATTATTTTATAGACCATGAGAAACCTTTTTGCATACAAAACTTTGTATGATTCGAATATTGCAATAAATAATTGATAACAAAGAAAAAAAAAAAAAATTTCTTAGGTATCCATTTAACTAGAAGCAGGCGCGAGATCAATGAATCTCGACTACATATTTATTAGACTCTGATTCACAACTTTTTGTTAATTTTTGCCAACCTTTTAATGATCGACCTACTAACACCAACAAGATTTAAAGAAAATTTTACTTTGAAATAATATTACAGAAGAACATGATTACACTATAGAACAAACTGAGGGTCATGTTATTGTGGGTGGATGATTCTTATACCAAACCAAGATATATTTATATAGGTAGTTTTAGTAGCTTAGTAGTTTATCTTCCTCTTACCTGATTTTGACATTTCTTACATGGTTTTGACATCTTACTGTACTGTACCCAACAACAAAATGCCTGTTGTTTTTGTATTGTTTGTAGTTGTTTGTTGTAGTTGTTGTTCTAGTGAGATTACCTATATAAATATATCTTGTACCAAACTATACCGATTCTACGGCCATAAAATTTGACTGTACCCACGCAGGACCAACCTCTTTGGGGGGTTTTGCTATACTAACCTAATACATTCATCTGACATAGGCATTACTCGCTCCCAAAAAATGTGTTGTACAGTGTTATCAGAGAAGACAAATTTGCAATTTTTTTTTTGGCATTTTTATTCATATCCGCTTTTTTTGAAATTTTTTGATTTTTATTAAATTAATTAATTTTTTCTTAAAATTTTTTTGGTTTTTCTTTTAAAAAGTTTAATTTTTTACATTTTTTGAAAATTTGCTAGTTTTGGCTTTTTTTCAATATATTTTTGCTTAAACATCACGATTTTGCCATTTTTTTTATGCTTTTATGACTATTTAAAAATTATTTGAAATGTTTTCTAATGTCATGTTTTTTAACTCATTTTTGACACTGTGTTCCTTTTTCGACCCAGTTCTTTTAAACGGCTTTATTTTTTTTACTGGATAAAGATTGTTAAGTGGTTTAAAAAATCTAAAACAAATCAACATCTTGAGTACAGTTGCGAACATAAAAAGTGCGGCATATTTGTATGCAGAGTTGCCAAATAACTATTTGAAAAAAATCTATTTTCGAGCTTTTTTTGATGGAACTCTTTTTAAAAATTATTTAAAAATATGAAAAAGGCTTGCATTGTTGTTTGTTATTTTGATGAAAAAAATATGAAAAAGTATTTCTCTGCTAGAAATTTGTTCATCGATTGTATATGATTTTGAAAATCGGACCGATCGAACGCTGAATTTTTCAAGCACCAAAGTCTAAAATATTCCAAAATTTATTTCGTTTTCACTCAAAACATAAATAGTGGCTGGTTTTTATAAAAATACTACTAAACTTATAAAAATTATATCGTCAGTGTTAATTAATTTAATTAATTAAAAAAAAAAAAAAAAAAAATGTAAAAACACGATGTTTTTCCAAAAAAAATTTAAAAATTGGTTAAATTAAATTAAAAAAAAAAAAAATAAAATAATTTTTCATATATTCTGCATTAAAATTTGCTCACAAAATTATACAAAATTAAATTTTCTAAAATATCTTAACTCATCTGGGATTTATATGATGTGAAATTTTCAACTTTGGTTGCTAATGTTTCCACTAGATGGAGCTTTGTTTAAGGCCAAACATTTTTACAAAATTCTTAATGAGGCATGGTTCTATATATCTGAAAAGATTTGCTTGAAAAATTACCAGCGGATCTATGACGTGTTATTAATGAGTTAATAATTATTCAAAATGTGACAACACTGAAAGTTCCCCACAATGCTAGATGTAGTATACACTGAGACATTTATCCGTCATGATTTTAATGAAACAATTTCATAGATTTTTTTTCGTAGATTCAATGAAGAAATGAAATTGTTCACAATTTGCATTAAAATGACTTTTATTTTAACACTATATTTTTTTTTTTAATGAGGAATTGAGTCAAATATAAATAGAAGTCGACGGTGAAATGTGGCATTGAATTTAATAAACATTTAAAAAAATGTTTTCATCAATTAACAATATTTCATTAAAATGCTAAATAAAATTTTGAATCGCTAACATGAATTACGAAAGACTTAAAATGCTGTAAGAATCCTATAAAAAAAGTAAAACTTTAAAATATTTTTTGACTTCGCCACTAGTAACTTAAATTCAGAATATACTTTCGAATTAGCCGATGGGTGTATAATACACTCAGCCTATGTTACAAAATCTAGCGGCTGGTGAATGTTCTCGGAACATTTTTAGAAAAGTGAATTCATGCTTAAATTATAATAAAAATTACGAAAACTGTAAGAAACAAAAGAAAATTATTCGAGTTAATAGAGAATTTTTATTGTTGATCTCAAAATTGTGTGTGAGATGTTGGTTAGTTCGGTTAAATTTTGATTTAGCAATTAAAAGACGTAAAAAAACTTATATTTCATATTTACAGCCGCATTTTATAATTTTCTCCGTTAGTGAGATCTTTGTATTCTCTCTATTTTCTAACCACTATAAGTCAGTCCATAAATAGGGTTTCATAAAAATAGACTTTCTATTTAAGAAATCTTCAGTACTTAAACATTTTGAAAATTTCTCAATATCTCTTGATAATGAGATTTTTATGTTTTTTTTTTTGTTTTTTTTGACACAATAATTTAATTTAAAAATTTTGTTCCTAAGAATCAACATTTTTAAAGAAAACCTTATCGCTTAATTTTGTTCTTTCATGATTTTATTTTTATATTTCCGGGAAATGAGAAAGTCCGGAAAAGAAAACGCCTTAACATAACTAAGCTCTATATAGGTTAAATTGCTATTAATACTATCCCCTAACACACTATTAAAACTTCACCCCAAATTACAAAAAAAAAAAAAAATTTAAACAATTTATAACATTTAGCTCGAAATTCAAGATATAGATATGTAAAAATTTATTAATATTCACGGTTGCTCTAGAATTGGGTCTTGACAAAAAAAAATTCCCCACAAAAAGTGAGTATGGGGCTTGAAAACACTATATTTATGATTAAAACAAAAAACGCATTTTTAAAAAATAGGTGCTTTTGGCAAACTCTTGGAAAAACAACTGCTCAAAATAGATATTTTTTAAAAAGAACATAGGAGGTTTTATAGTACGTTAAATTTCCTAACAAAAAAATTTATCCTCTAAAAAAATCAAAATCAAAAGTTATGGTGTTTTAAAATTTGATGATCACACATGATTATTTAAGTACACAAAAAATTAGCAAATACGAAAAAAGAATTGTTGAGTTTAATTTAGTTTACATTTAAAGCAATTACGCCTTGTTATACCAGTTTTCGCGTACTGCTAATTTTTTTTTTTATTTTGAATCAAGAGATTCAAATTTATAATTTTTTTACTACATTATAATCTAAGTTCAACTTTTTTTTACAATATATTGTAAAAAAATTGAATTTACTACTTCACCCCTATTACCACACTACCACAAACTTCCCTAGTATTAGTATTTTTTTATTTTTAAAAATTTGGAGTTCTTAAATTTGGCAAAAATGTGTAAAACCTCACAAAACTGATTTTAACCCTTTGACGATCGATCAATGCACCCAAAATGTCCCATATTTATTTTTAGTATTTATCATTTAAAAACTTTTGTTTTGAAGTTATATTAAACACAAGGAAATTTTTACAGTTATGAACGCGCAGGTTTAAATGAAACTTTGATATCGCACACCTAGTACAAAAGTGACTCAATTCAAAATTTTTAATTTTTCAGAAAACGAAAAAAAAAAACATTTGCAGCTTCATACCAATTTGAAACATAAAGAAAGACATAACTGTTTTTTAGCAACAGTTAACAACAACAAAATACACTGATATTTTTTTTATAGATAAACAATAGGGCGGGTCGATTTAAAAATCGCTCAACGTTCAAGGAAAATCGTATTCTAGGGATCAAAATAAGAAACTTTGCCGAAGGAACCATACCTGTAAAACGAATTCTGATGTCCCGACTTTTTACCCGTAGGGTGAAATTTTGAAAAAGGCCACTTTAATATTTCAGAAAGTAGGAGGAATCTCTCCAAGATTATGGGAGCTACTTCTTCTCCGGGAGACGCGCTAGCAGAGGGGTTAAATTTTAACCCCTTTAAGGGGTTAAAATTTAAGTTGAAAGAGGGCCTTTTTAGCCGTGTTTTTATAGCAAAATGTACAAATCTCGGGATAGAGATATTTCAGAAAGTAGGAGAAGTCTTTCCAAGATTAGGGTCTCTATTTCTTCTCCGGAAGACGCTCCAGCAGATGAATGTATAATTAAATTCGATTGGGGCACTCTAAAAGGGTCAAAGTGGGATTTTTCAAAATTTGACCATACGGGCCAAAAGTCGGGACATCAGAATTCGTTTTAGAGGTATGGTTCCTTCGGCAAAGTTTCTTATTTTTATCCCTAGAATACGATTTTCCTTGAACGTTGAGCGATTTTTTTGCCTCCATACAAATCGACCCGGCATAATAAACAAATATATTGTGCATAGTTTAAGCATATAAAACCAAAAAATTAAAATTTTGAGTTGAGTCACTTTTGAACTGGTTGAGCGATATGTTTTATGACGATAACGAAAATTTAAAAATACCCACAGACCCCAAATAAAAAATTAAATAAGCATTATTATATGTTAATTTGAACACAAAACAACAACAACTTTCCATACAAATTGGGTGTTTTTTTTTTAATTTTTCATTACGTTAATGCAAGGTTTCATAAAATTTTATGAAAATATAATATAATTTTTTTTTTATTTAAAGTTTAGTTTACTCAATGAAAAAGTTTCACTCATCAAAAAACTGGGTTCATTAAAGGTATGAAACTTTTCATTAATTTTTAAAAGTTTTTCGTTCACTTTGTGAAATTGTTCATTATTTTTCGTCCACTACAACTCTCTCGCTATGTAGGTAGCTTGAAAATTTGCTTTCAATATTTGCTTTCAATATTTGTCTTTAAAGAATTCGAAGGATATTTTAAATATTATTGAATATTTTTATAAATACTTACTGCAGTTTTTCTTACATTCCTTTCATTTCAATAAAATAACTCTTTGCTTTTTCATATTTAATTTTCTTTTTATTAATATTTCACAAAAAAATGTTTTTTTAATCAATTTTTATTTATTTTATTGAGCATTTTTTTAATTCATTATAGTTGGTTTTTTATTATTATTTATATCATCATAGTATTATTAATAATTTACAATTTCTCATTTTAAATTAGAATTTATTATAATTTTTTAATTAAAAATTTTACAATTTCACATTTAATACAATTCATTATAGATTTTTATGTTTTATTTAAAGTTTTTTAAGGTAATTTTTATTCATTTATAATTACAATATTAAAGCCACAAAAAACAAAATAGATTGCAGGCAAAAAAAGGAAAAAGGAAAAAGAAATTAAAATATAGACGAGAAAGAAAAATAAATTTTAAAAGAAATGTGTTGAACACAAAAAAGTAGATAATTACAACTTAAAGCTTTATTCTGTAACTCTATGCTTGAGACTATCTGTTAATAACCGTTAAGTTAATATTTGGCTATAAAGCTCATAAATGGCTGACGAAAATATATTGAAAAGTAATTTTGTAATTCTAATAAAACATTTTTATTACGTTTATTATACCCAGCGAAAACATGGTAATGACTACTACTTATAATTTTATACATTACTTTCTAATGAGTACTAGTTACCTTCTGTATTACTTTAAGTAATAAAATAATTGGTGAACAATACTATTTTATTCATCTTATTACTTCCAGGCAAAATATAATGATCCGCCTATTTTGGGAAATCTATTTTTAGACTCATTATAATTCGTCTTTGTGTAAGCTAAAGGGTATGGTATTAGTTTTGGTTGAATGAATTTATATAGAAGAAAAATTCTTTTATGTTTTAAACTATAAAATGTTATATGCCTCGGTGGCTTAGGGTATAGAGCAGTCCGCCTGTTAATCTGACGACCCGGAACCTATTTCCGACACGACCATGTTTTTAAAAAAATTATAATATTTTTTTTTTAATTCGTTATTGTTTTTTAAAAACAATTTTTAGACCCATTATTTTTTTCCTTCTGGTAATTGTTTATTCTTCATATCCTTGTATGCATATAGCTAACCCATAATAAGTCATATTTAAGTAAGGCATAACTTATTACTTTTGAGACATTTCACATAAAAAAGTTTGAATTATAATACACTAATACCCCGGTTTGCTTCGCATTGATTTGCGTCGTTTAAAAATTATCTGAGACTTCGAATTTGATTAGTTTCTGTGACTTCGAATTTGCTTTGTTTATGTTTGAGTTGGCGTCGCTTGGCTTTAAAGTTGCGCCGCAAATGCTTCAATTTACGTCGTTAATATGAAAACTTTTGTCGACACCTGATTACTTTAACACAGTGTGAATCAGAACACTGGCAATAGACATTTTTCAAAATAATGATTCGGACGAAGATCGCAGTTTAAAAGTGTCAAGTAATGTTGCCGAGAGTAAGAGCTTGTTCCAACAAACTTTAGATAATTTCATAAAAAAATCAGCAAAATTGCAATTAAAACGATGAATTCGTTATTTAAATTTTTTATAAAGGGTCCGCCATCTAACGTTTTTTTTTCAACTAGTGCTTATTTCGTGAATGGTAACACTTAGCTCATGTCTGATTTGACAGATAATTAGTTTTATCCTTTCGCTGAACGAATATGGTCCGTATGTTCTTTATCTTGTGAAAAAAGTAAAAGAAACTGGCATCCTCATCGATAAACCAAAGCGTGAAAAGCCAAAAACAGTGCGTACACCCGATAATATTGCTGCTGTGGCAGAAAGTGTGCGTGAAGCGCCATCAACATCAATCCACAGTCGTTCTCAACAATTGAACATTTCGGAGACATCATTGAGACGAATTTTGCATAAAGACCTTGGTATGACGCCATACAAAGTCCAATTGGTTCAGGAGTTCACAAAAAAAAAAGTTATTTGGCGGACCCTTTATTATTTTTTTTATGAATTTTTATTATAATTATAACTTGTTTTCCAAAAATAATAAAAAAGTTATATTTTTTTATTGAAAAGCAATTTTTTTTTATGAAAAAAGTTTTTATTTTTATTGAAAAATTAATTTATTATTAAAAAAATAATGTTTTTAAGCTAAAATACAGAACCAATTAAAAAAAAAAAACTAGTACAAATGTATGGGAAGTCGTGTTTCAGTGTGCGTCGTTACGGATTGCGTTGTATTTCTTCGGTCCCCATTACCGGCTCAAACCGCGGTATTAGTGTATAAAGATTAAAACGTCTAAACCTTTGAGTTTAGACTACTAGACTCATTATTTGGTAAGGTCTGTTTTTGCTGGGAGTTAAACAAATAACGCAACAGGAATTAACAGAAAAAGCTTTGAAGTTGTAGAATAATGGCATTAATACACTAAAAGAAATACATCAGTAATTTAATCAAAATTGTTTCGGATCTTTAGTCTAAGAAAAAATCTGCTAAAATTTACTATTTAAAAAAAAATTGTAGAACTTTTATAATTTTAACAGAATTTTATTGATTGTAATTAAGTCTGAAATCAAAGAATTTTTGCATTACATCTATGAAATGTCACTGGTTTCGTCCATTCAAACTTTTTATTAAAAAAATTTATTTGAAAAATTTAATTTAATCTATTACAAATTTTATACTTCTAATGAAAAAGTTTCATTAAAATAATGATGCATCATAAAAATAATGAAGCTTTTTTCATAAAGTTTAAAACATTTTTCATTTACTGTGTAAAGAAAACTATATTAGTAGAGTGAACAATTTCATTAAAACTCGTCCAAGAAATTTGTTTCTGCGTAGACAAGTTTTAGATTAAATTATGGAATAAATTTATTCATTATTATGTTTTAAAGAAAATATTTAAAAATTTCATTAAAGTTTTGTTGATTTTAACAGATTTTGTATAAGAACAAAAATCGAAATCAATTTTTATGCAATAACTGACCTTAAATTTTGAGTGTATGAAAAAGTATGATTAAAAATAATAACGGTGAATAAATTTAACTACAGCTTTGACTAAACATTTTTTCATTATTCTTTTTTTGTATAATTTTTGTTTTTAAACTTTTAGTTTGTTAATAAATTTAATTATTATGCAAATATTTTTTTATGAATTTTTCCGTTTCAATTATTTCAATTTTATCTCATTTTTTATATTATATGCGGTTTTTTGTTTAAAAAGTTTTTTTTTTTTTTTTTGTTTTTGTTCAAATATTTACAATGATTCTTATTTAATGTGGATTCTTTTTTTATTGTTATTTAATAAAAAAAATTATTCAAAATAATTAAATATTTTTTAACAAATTTGTATGTATAACGGAAATTTATAATCTCTTAAACAAAAAGAAAAATATACTTAAATTATATTTAATAATTTTTTTTTGACTACAATATTCTTGATTTTAATTTTCTTAAAGAAAAATTGGCAGGACTTCCTTTTGTTTTAATTGTGTTTAAATATTGTTAAATGACCACAAAATGTTGTAAAGTTGAGTTGATTGTTGTGTGCTTGTGGCTGTGTGTGAGTGTTTTACATGCGTTAGTGTATGTGTTGTTTTGTTTCCTGTTGGGAGTTTCCTTTTCTATTAGTTGTCGTTGTTTTTCTCTTAACATGAGCATGTAGTGGTTAAATGAGTATATATGTATTATCTTAGATGAAGCGCCTTGTTTTAGTGTTGGTATGGTTGTTGTTCTTGTTTAAGTGTGTTTTATGTTCTTTTTTTGTGTTTATTTAATTAATTTCCTAAAAATTAAAAAAAGTGATGTTTTTTGTTTTAAGTTTGCTGCAAATAATAGTTGTTTTGTTGTTAATTTCTCTTTTTATTTTTAATTGAAATATCAGTGTAAATTCTTTGTAAGTTTTTGGTTTGTTCTCTTTTAAAATTGTCTTTTGTATTTTTTTTTTATTTACATTAAATGTAAGTCTTTTTCTTTAAAAAAATGTTTTACAAATTTCTCCTTGAGATTTCCAATAAAAATTTTAAAATACTTAAACACACTCAGTGCCCATTTCCTTTAAAGGTTCTTTAGACTAAAAAGAAAAGAAGAAAAAATAAAAGAATTAGTTTTATATTTCAAACTGCAAAACATGAAAAATTACAAAAAAAAAATGGCAATTAAGTAAGTAGGGTAATGAGAGAAATTAATTTGTTTATAAAAATTTACCAAAAATATTCGTTTAGCTTAATATGAAAGATCCGTTAATGATTGTACTTTCTTCGTTAACAGATTACAATTAAAATAAATTGTTGATCGATTTAAAATTATCGATCCCACATTACCCCATGCTACCCTAATTTAAATAAATTAAAAATAAGTATACAAATTCTTAATACATGTAATTTCTAAAATAAACTTAAAATTTATAACGGAAGAGAATAATTTTGAATGACATTCTATTACACTAGTTTACAGCCATTCTGTGAAATAACTGCAAATATTTGTTAATACTTTTTGTTCTGTTTAGTGCGAAAATATTTTATGATCGATTATTTAATTGTTTATATAAATACTTAGCTGGCATGTATTCTTGCTGTGGTGGAGTTTGGCTAAAGGTCAAGTTTTTTTAGTGTATCAGAATACTCAATTTATCTCAAAATCTGCAAAAAAAATTTAATTTTTTTTTATAAAAAAGCTCAGATATTTTTCTATCTATCCAGAAAGTTTGATAGTGTACCTACACACAGAGAAAAATTTGGCTATTTGCCAACTGAAATTCGGTTACTACGTCTCAAATTCGGCTAGTACGAATTTTTAGTCGGTTGGTAAAACGGAACATTAGTTTTGACAACAAATTTCGGTTAATTCAACTGAATTTTAGTTGCAATACCCAAAATATTCTGAATCTAATGTAAATATCGTTGTAGTGGTTGTTACCATTAAAATACACTTTTCAATTCGGTTGGCATTTTATTTCTCTGTGTGTAGGCTTCGTTTTGGAGAAAATATTCGTTTAATATTGAACACATCAAATATTAAAATTTTTTTTTTGTAAGAACTACTAGGCGTGTGATGAATCATGGCATATATAAGTTCAACATACGCCCTTTAGTTTTAACATGCAAATTTTTCGGGATCGATAGAAAAACAACAAGCCTTTTATATAAATAAAAAAACAAGTAATTTTTTATTTTACCGATTTCAAAATAAATTGAGTTTTCTATTACACTAAAAATTCAGTATTAGTTTTGCATTTTTTAAACAAATTTTTATTTTCTTCAAAACCTCCATAAAAAATGGTGTCTTTGCCTATAATCAGGAAATTCAATGAATGTGTTTCTTGGAGAATGGACCGGATTTTGGTAAAAATAGGGTCTAAACTGACAAAATCCCCTCCTTGGCGGCTAGCCCAAACCGCAGAAGTTAGAAACTTTAAATTTGGTATGTTGAATTCTTCTACGGCGTAGGCAACCTATAAATTCCTAATTCAAAGTGAAAGAGAAAGTCTTCCCATTGACGGTCTGCTCAAAGCCCTTTGGCTAGAAAGCTGAAATTTAAAAAATTTGTTCCACGAAATAATACCTTACTCATTTTGAATAATTGATTACTGATCCATATGACATTTTTTGCAATTTTGTCCAAGAACATGTAAAAAATAGGTGTGAAAAGGGTTTAACACTCTCCCTTGATAGTCTGCCCAAACAACCCTTGGCTAAAAGCTGAAATTTATGTTTCTCACGGAGTAAGGCCAACTTAGCGATAAGGCATTTTTTTTTTTTTTTGAATTTAGCGATAAGGCATTTTTTTTTGAAATCTTAAGCTAGTAAACCGCTTAAATGGATGTTTCTTCAAATATCATCTAACGCACGGGATAGGTGCTTCTAGATTTTTCGTAAAAATAGGACTTAACTAAGAGGGGAAAATCCCCCCTAGTGACCTACTCAATCCGCTGAAGTTAAGAAATTAAGATTTCATATATATGCTCCCGTGAAAACATTCGAAAAGACGGGGCTTTTGGAAATTCTAACCGGTATTAGAAAACACTTCCTGCTTGTACACTCTTTGGATAGGAACTAGAAATTTAAACATATTTTCCCTGGATTATCAAAGAGGTCATTTGTGAAAACTCGAATCAAAACTTGGTTAAAATGGGTTTAAGAAGGGAAACAGACACCAACTTTCTTAAACACCGCTGGAGCTAGGAATATTTAGTTTGGAATATAGAAATCCACTAGACTGGGTTTTTGACAATTTTAACTAGAAGCGAAAAACTAAAACGCAAAGTTGTCTACACTGACCGTAAAAACAATACGTCAATCTGGTAACGTTGTGACCAAATTAAAAATAGAATATTTGTGTTTGTTAGTGTTGGTCACATTCATTCAAATCATTCATTACATATATGTAACACCATACAGAAAAGGGTTAAGGCAGAACTCTGCAATTTCAAATTCCACTACAATAGGTTAAACAAATTAAATTTCTTAGGAAAGTACTAACAAACGAAGTATAGGATGTTTAAGTTATTAAATACATATTAAGGTTTCAAATCCTTTAGCACTTTGTATAATCATCTATTCACAGTTTTTTTTTTTGCTTTTCCAATTTGCATATATTATTTATTAAAAATTTCATCACATACTGAAATGTCAGTATGATTGATAAGTTGTTAATATGTATAAAGTATTCGTCATCATATGGTGGTTTAATAAAACAAAATATCAATAAGTTCCAGCATTATAAATATATTGTCTTAAGCCCTAAATAAATCACTCAATATGTCAAATAATGGTATATGAAATATTTATAAACAACAAAATAAAATTCCACTAAAATTCCTGTATATATTTTTACTTAAATATTCAAAAATGGGGCAAAGTGGTAAATTACAAAAACATGCCACGGAAAAAGAATAAATGAAATTATACTTATTCTAAAAGTTCAATTACCAATTGAAATTAAAGGAGTTTTGTGAAACAAAATGTAAAATATGCCACAAAAAATTATACCTATTTCAGCAATTTCATATGTTTTAATTTTTATGGATTTTATTGAAGTATAAAGGAAAAAAATTGGTATTTTCAATATAAATTAAAAAACGTTTTGAAAAATGTAACAAAGTAAATTTGTAAGCATTTGATAGTCTGACTTTGCTGCATCAAAAAGACCTTTAACTTTTTCAGATATCTCATTTTCCAGATATTGTCACTAATAGCGAAAAAGACGATTTCTCCTAGAAGGAATATGGAAAGGTTAAACCTAAATTTTGAAGGCAACAGATAAGACTTTCAAATGATATAAACATTTTTTTTTAATAAATCTTAATTCGCGATTTTATAACGTCTAGAATGTATCGCAGAACAAGGTTTTAAAACCTTTAATGTATAATATCTCGAAAACGTGATATGAAGGAAAAATTCTGCCAGATTCGTCAGATTGGAATTTATCGCACTCAAACGTTTAGACAAGGATATTATACTTCTACACTCATACACTTAGGAAATTATGTTGGTAAAGACGACTGCAATTGTAGTCAAAAACAAATAAAATTTCATTTAACAAAAGGACGACTTACATTTCATTAAATTCAACTAACATTGTCATTTGTTTTTTAATGTTCAAAAAATGACTAACAATTGTAGTAAAAATGAACCACATGGTAGTAAAAAATAAACCAAAATTTTATTTTTTTTTTTAAATAACAAAAAACAACTGTAAAAAATGAATGTAAAATCATAAAACAGTCATTTGATGTTAGTTGTTTTTTTAAATGAACTACAAGGTTAGTTAAAAATGTTATTTGTTCTACAAATGACTTACATTTACATTAAAAATAATGAAACTGTATTACAACCCAAACAACTACATATTTTTAAAGCAGAAGTTCCCTGAGTGTAGAAATAAATTTGTGAAAATAGCAAAAAAATCTACTAAAAACTAGTTAAAAATGACTTTGCAGAAAAACATGCTAAATTTACCAGCTTTTTTTGATAAATATTATTAAACTAAGAAAATTAAAAATAAATCTGTTAACTTTACTAAGTTTTAGGTATATTTCATGTGAATTTTAGTTAATTGAAAATAGCATTTTACTCTGTAAAATAAGCAAAAACTTTTTACTATATACTTGTAGACTTAAAGTAGCAAACAAAAGCTGTAATATTAAAAAATGTTTGTTATTTTTACCTCACTCAGAAAAAAATGAACTAAAATTGACGAAAATGAACTAAAACTGAGGAAAACTGATAATGATTTAGTGCTAAAGCCATTTTAACTCAGAATAAGTTCATGATTTTACTTGCATAAATGATATTTATTTAAACTAAAGCTGATATTCGTTTTGTTATACTAACTAAAAGCTTATTATACAGGAATAAAATTGAACTAAAAAAATTAAAAAATTCGAAAAAATTAGTTTACTGCCTTGTCAAAATTGTTGTAACTCTAAAGAAATATTGCATTAAACCAAGTGTCTATAAACTAAAATGGAAGATAATTTTACTGAAAATTGGATTATATGTACTAATTTGTAGTTAACCATGTCTTACTTTTTTTAGATTTAAGGTAAAAGTAACAACATTTAGGTTAAAGAATTACTGAAAAATATCACTCATAACGAAAAATTACTAACTTTTAGTTAAAATATAACTTCGATGTAAGACAAAATTAAGGTATATATCCTTTTTTTATTTTATAATTTTACTATTTAAACTAAATTCAAGGAAAATGTACCGCTCGTAAATTCATATATCTAAAAATTTAATTAAACGGTATTACGCCAAAGTGCATTTTACCTAACTTTGCTATATGTTTACTCCTTTTAAGTAAACAATGAAACAGTTCAGGTAAATATACTACACTTTAACAAATAGGTACTAAGCCTATGAAAATAAGTTTTACTTCTTAGTTTAAAATATACTCCAAAGTAAGATACAATTTCTACTATTGAGTTTATTTATGACATACGCTAATAAATAATACTACTACTACTAGGTAAATAACATTATGTTTTACAATAAAAATTGTTTTTTCGAGTATGAGAAAACTTAAATGTAATAAAAATTGGTTAAATTAGGTTCATATTTATTTCAATCTTTTTTCTGAGTGCTCAAATTTAGTAGAATGCAAATAACAGTTTATTTTTCTAAAATCAATGGAAAATTTTGCTATTGCTGATTTCATAAGACCAGACTTTTACTCGCACTAAAAAAAACTAAAATAAAAAATTAAAAAAATTTCACATTTTTTAGTAATTTTTTTTGTCTATAGACAGTATACTAATATTTAACTAATGGCATTGCTGATTTGCTGCTCATTTTAGCAGTTTTTTCTGCAAGATCATTTTAAACTAATTTTTAGTAATTTTTTTTTTTTTGCTTTATTTACAGGCTTATTTCTATGAGTGTAGCTTTACAAATATTATTAATGCAATTATCCCCTAATTAAAAAAAATAATATATAAAGGGTCCGCCATCTAACGTTTTTTTTTCAACTAGTGCTTATTTCGTGAATGGTAGCACTTAGCTCATGTCTGATTTGACAGATAATTAGTTTTATCCTTCCGCTGAACGAATATGGTTGTGTATACGCTTGAACAACGCTGGGAAATATTGCGACATTACTTTGAAAATCATGGTAATGTTGCAGAATGTGTGCGAAAATTGCGTACGGTTTTTTAAGAAGAAAAGCAGAGAATTTTTGTTCACAAAAATTGAAGAAGAGGATATTGACAACATTTTGTTTCAACACTCAATGTTTTGCGCCCTGTTTTTGAAGATCGCATTATCAGCCGCAGAGCTGATGTCGTTTGGCCACCCCGGAGCTGCGATTTGACACCGTTGGACTATTATTTGTGGGGTGCCTTCAAAGATAAGTGTTATACCAACAAACCAGAGACAATTGACGCTTTAAAGGACAATATTCGTGAAGCCATTGGTGAAATAAAGCTGCACACAATCGATAATATGCTTAAAAATTGGACCGATCGTGTAGGCTACTGCATGGCCAGCCGAGGCAGCCATTTGAATGAAATGATTTTCCATTATTAACCTGAAGGATTGTACTTTCAAATAAAAAAAGAAATTTGAGAAAATATTCAGTAGTTTTTTTATAGCATTTTCAAAAAAAAAAAAGTTATTTGGCGGACCCTTTAGAATAATATTTTCCAATGTGCTAATTTTTTATAAATCAACATAAATCGAGCTAAGGTGCAAATCAACTGCTACAGTACTGGTACCAAATAGTCACCCCAGAACTAGTTTGTGTGTTTATCTTTAGAACCAGTTTCGTTTCCGATTTTACTTTCGAAAACAATAATTTTGCACCAGTTATGCACGAGTTCCATAGGAAATATATTGCGATTGTTTTAAAAACTCGATTTAAATACGAGTTTTTTATTCCGAATTGGCAAATAAACACATACATTTTGTATTCCAAATAGAAATCATAAACGCAAAATATTTTTAATACACTCAGCAAATTATGTAGTTCACTGTTTGTAGTTTAAGAAAAAAGTTTTCAGTTGTGTTAAAAATAAAGAAACATGCATTTATTTTTTAAATAAATAGTTTTTTTTTAAACTTTTTTATACATTTGTTCAAAATAATTTATTACCATTTACCGATTTTATTAGATTCATTTATTATTCTCATACAAATTTAACCACAAAAACGGAATAATGTCTTTTTTTTGTTTTCGTTACAATTATTTTCGTAAAGTTTTTTTTTCCAAAACATATTCAAAAAATTTGTGTCTGTTTTTTCAAATAAAATAGTTTGTTTATATACAAAATTATTTCAATTCAAATTACAAGAAACTGAAAAAATTTCCACAAATATTACAGCCATGCAAACAATATGTGAATGTAGTGTTGTGTGTCTACATTTTATACAAAAAAAAAAAAAACAAGCAAAAATAAACTGAAATAACTTCAAATAACTGACTCGACGAACAATATTTTTTCTGATCTGTAGTTAAAATTTGATTTTTTTTTAACTTACTACTCTATTCTTCGAACTAACTTGTGAATTATTTAAACGATATTTAAAAATAAATAACAAGAAACATTTGATTTAAATGAAAAGTAACTAGACCGGATTTTAAATGATTTATCATTTATGTTAAACTACATTTTCAGTTACTTTAAACTACAAACTATTTTGAGTGTACTATTTAGTCTATGAACCTATTTATCTCAATAACATGAAACTATTGGTCCAACCTTCCTTTCATGTTACCTTTTAAAACTTAATAAAGAACTGACCATCAATTATATGTATATACTTCGGACGTCTTGTTATTTAATTCCAGCAAAAAAAAAGCAGATTGATTGTCTTTCGAAAAGTTCTAATTGGAAATTATAAAATGCAAAACCGCCAAACTTTAAAGACAATTTTTTTTGAAATCTGTACAATTGATCACAAAATTAAGCCCACCACTGGAATAGGCATGTCCGAAATATATATAATTAAGATCTTTTTTTTTAAATTTTTCTATGTCATGCAGTGTAATAATTGCGAAGAAATTTTTGAATTATACTCATACACAAATTTTTCGTTACATATATGTAACACCATGCAGTTAAGGGTTAAAGTATATATATAAATAATATTATTATAAATATGTGTTGGCTAATTTTAATTTAAACTGCCCTTTTCATTATATATAGTGTATATATTCATTTCGCGTACTTTAATGTGTATTTTTGTGGTTAGACAAATATTTAATTTAAATTATTATATTATATTGAAATAATATAATTTATCTTTTATTTACACAACAACCACAATCAATTAAATAATTTCGTATTATTTTAAGTAATACACCATTATAAAAACTAAATAAATTAAATTTTTGGAATGTTTTAAATTTAATTAAAATTTTTAGATTAAATTGAAATATTTAAACGATGTGAGCGAAATACTAAAACTTAAAACGGAAGTGCCATAAAATTTATAACGCTTTCTTTTCTGGCTAAAATTTCACATTTTTTTTTAACATTTTGCCCTCAACTTTCCGTTTTTGTGTTCTTTTCTTAAATAAGGTGAAAGCTCTGAGATTCTTCTAAAAATATTGCAATAAAAAAAGGCAAAAAGTGCAATTTTAGGGCTCTCAAATTATTTATAGGGTTATTTTAGCCCAGTTTTTTTCATTTTATCAATCTCATGTGTATAAATCCAGTAAAAAACGCTGCTTACATGCAAGCAGGTTTGTAAGGGAGTAAGCCGAAAAGAATCCCTTACAAACCTGCTATGATTTTTATATGGCGAATTCCCACTTGAAAGCATTACCTTTGGGCAAAATAAGCGCGGATTTCAGAGCTTATAGAAAGCAGTGATTTCATGGTTTTCAGTAAAATCATATTTAATGTATACATTATTACGATTGAAGGTAATAATATGAATATACATAATTTACTTTACATAAATTCTACAGATATGAATTTTTTGTTGTTAAAATTTTTGACATATAATATTATTATTTTTTTTTTTTTACCGCTCCATGTGCTAGCTTTTAGAAACATTTAAATGACTTATTATTTTTATATTTCATACTCGAAAACACAATCGGAAATCACTCGGGAAATTTTTTACAGATCGTTTATAATCCAAGATATGAAACTTTCTGCATTACAACCTACATCCTTATAAGGGATTAGGGTAAGCTGCTTACAACCTGCATCCTTGTTGGAGAAAACAGTACGCAAAAAAATTTCGTTTATTTATTTTAATACGAAAATTATTCGTTTCTTTTGCTGCTTCTCAATATTATGTAATAGTAAGCACTTGCATCAGCGCATTTGTTTTATCCTGCTTCGAAAAACACGAAAATTTTTTACTGGGTATAGTAAAGTTGTTTGCGAAAATATTCTCACCATGGTAGCGGATGGGGTAGTGTGCTGGCTTCTGATGTAGAAGAACCCAGGTTCAAACCGTCTAATTTTTTAAAATTTATTTTTTATTATTGTTTTTTAGTTTTTTCTGTTTGCAAGTATTTCATAATTTTTCAACAATAAATTAGTTAAAAAAAATAACGAAATTATGATAAACATTATTTAATAAAAATAAAAAATATATCGCGTGTAAACATTTTAATATGGAGTCCAATATAATTTGATAAGTTTCCATATATAAACACATACAAATTGATTTGGAAAATGGGTCAGAGGTTGAATGGGTCATGTATCTATTATATCAAATTATATATAATTTTATATCATTTTAACCGAAATTTGTCCTTATCCGGGACATTAAATTATATCTGATTGGATCAAAATATATCTGATTTCATATAATTTTACCCGATATTAATTATGCTTTTGGTGACTTAAAGTTATGCTTAAAAGTATTTAAGTTGAAAATTAAAAAATCTAGAAATCAATAATTTTAAAAACCCAAACATTTTTAAATAAAACATAATGTTTCAAACCGATAAATTAAATATTGAGTGTTTCCGAAATATATATTTATGTGGGTTTGTCTTATCAAACGTGCGCATTTTCTATTTAAAAATATATGTGTGTATGATATATAAAGGTATATAAAATAATAAGGAAAATATTTTCAGTATGAAGTTTAAAAAAACTTAGCATGGGATCACATATAATCATATCAATCACTATATATATTTAGATTATTATTACATGGCTTACGTAGTTATATATGGAGTAAGATTTGAACCCATATAATAATATCAAGTATCATATAGAAAATTCTCTCAAACAAATATTATCAGCTGTATTTGTATATAATGATATAAGCCGTAATATAACTCCATTCAAAGACAGATATGACTTAATCATATTATATATGACTAAATATAACTATTTTTACCCTAAATATGAAACTAATTCCAAATTTTTTAAATAATTAAAAAAAAAATTAGTTATAAAAAACAAATTTAAATAAACTAGTTTGGCTGAGATTCAAACCCGGCCTCCAATTGTTATGTATAAACGCACATCTTAAAAAATTCAATATTCAAATGAAGCAATCTAATGCACCGAGTGTGAACCATTTGTACTTTACGATGCAACACTCGGTTTCAGAAAAGAAAACATCACACGCAGAGAAAAATTATGATTGACCATGATGGCGGACACGAAATTATTATATTATGATCATACATATGATTCTGGCTGAATATTTTATGATTACGGAAGACGATTTCATCGTCATTTAGAATCATAATATGATTGCTACCATCGTATTTTGATTGTTAGACATTGTAATCATAATATGATGCTCTTTTCTCTTAGTGCATTAGTTAATTTTTTAAAGCAAATTAATATGTTTTAACTAGTTTACAGTTGAATAGTCTTGCTCACATCACAATTAATGATAAAAGATCGAAAAATAAACTTTTGGTGTTAGTTTTTTAAAATTTAAAAGTAAAACGTTTACAGTTATTTAACGTAGTGAAGTCAACAGTTTTTTTCTGCCTTTTTTGAATTTCTGTTTCAATCAGAATTTTTAATAGAAGTTTAACTGTATTTTCTTTTCTGAAAAAAAGTATTGAATTGTTAAAGTACATATCTTTTAAAATTTCACGCTCGCCTTATTAAAATGCTTCAGTTTTACAATGAGAATAGAACATTATTTTATCGCATATTCCATTTTTTTATGTATGTGTGTCCAGGTAGAAATTGCCAACCGTACCAAAAAAATAGTACTGGCAAACCACTGCTAATATTACACTAGGAAATTACTGTTTTGTTTACAAATAATGTGTTTTGGCAATACTGTCCGACTGTCGCCGACGCTTTGCCAAGAGTTTGCTGATTGTATTTTTCTGCCTGGGTGTTTATATAATATTGTAACGCAGGCCATTAATACATATATGTGGAACATGCGGATTCGAAGATCAGCGAACGTGAAAAATTTTTTTTAATATTTTTAAATAACTTATGTTTTTTATTATTTAATAAATTCGGTGTTAGCTTTATAAAATTCTTTTTTATGTTAATAACACGGCATGAGATAGAAAAAATTAATAGAGATCTGACCATATTTTTACTATCGAATATGCTGATTTCAATGGCGTACTTAATTTTGTGGAAAAACTATGCCATAAAGTACATCATTTAAATCAGCGTGCCTGATTGATGGTCATAACTATATTAATTTTTAAAAGTTATAATTTTGTCCTCCTGTGTAATCAAATAGAAAATAACTTAGCTGTTATAATATTGTACAACATTAATGTTATAGAATATCAATACTAAATATTGTACAATATTAAATGTGTTAACAGTTAAGTCTTGTTATTTATTGTTTGATTATTGCTACCCATTCCTGAGGATGCCAGCCAAAGGTTAACGAAATATGGAAAGAAAATAAATACAATTTTTTTAAACAAAAGACCTCAAGCTTAATAATTCAGAAATTTTTTGAAACTAAAATAAATTCGAAGAAACATTTTAGAAACTTTGATGCAAGTTATCAATGTATGACCATTATATATTAATGAAGTGTTTAAAAATGCCAATAATAAACTTAATAATATACAAGAGATAATTAATTCAAAATAAATGTAAATAATGCATAATATTAACAATAAATTACAATTTAACAATATTAAATAAAAAATACCTTTAGTTTTAATATTAAAAATATAAATGAATTAAACTTACCACTGATATATTTCATATGAAATCCTTTGTTAATTATACAATTTTGTAATTATAACTCAACAAAATTGTATAACATTGCAAGCCATTATAAATTAGAGAAAAAAATGTATGCAATTATTAAAAATATAACAAGGACTAAGTTGAAATGCAAGAAAAATTTACACTCGAATTTCAATTTAAAAAAATATGTACTTTTATCCATAAAAAAAATTATGTTGAAAATAAAAGAACAGAAAAAATATGCTAGAAAATGTTGCAACTAAATAAATACCTGCCTGTTTATATAAAATTTCAAAATTCAATTTAACGGAAAATTATTTATAATACGAGTATTATTTTAATATTTTTAATTCTTATTGTTTAAATTAAAGGAACCTTATAATAGATAAACTTAATTTTTCTAATGATCTTATAGTTATTAAAAATTTACTACGTATTTGTTGTGAATGTGTATGACTTTTTTGTATTTTTAATAATTTTTTCTATGATTTTTTTTATATGAAAAGATAACTCTAAAAATATCTTTTAAACGGATTTATTTTAATTAATTTATATATAAAATATTTTCATGGATAAACATTTTTTTATGAAATTTCCAAATTGTAATATTTGGGATAAAAAAAATTTTGGAAATTTGAAAATTTGGTGCAAGAAATGTTTCAAAAGCTGTAAATTAAAAATAATCCAATTTTTAAGCATGAGTTTTTCCGTTGCATTAAATTTAAAAAAATTTTGAAATGAAATATTACAACAAAAACATATGGCAATTTTATACACACACCAGCTATTTCGCTCAAAACTTTTTAAACTTATAACGTTATTTTGTCCCGTCCCTTTGGGAGGGACAAAAAGGGCGTACTGTCCAAGTATATCGGTGAGTTTGGCATCGATGGCCTGATTCGATTTCACCGACATACTTTTTGGAATTTTGTTCAGGAACGAGGTAAAATATGGGAAAAAGTTATCCAATTGGCGGACTGGTCACAACGCTAAAGCGAGGAACTCGAAATTTGGTATGGGCGTTCGTACGGGATTTTTGAAAATTCTTACGGGGAGGGACATGAAGGGGAAAAGTTTCCACCTTGGAGGCGAAACCTCTAAAGTGATGAAATCGGATCCTAATCTCACATAGACATCCGCTTAAACGGAATTCTTGGAAGTTTGTCCTTGGCGACCTTACTATGCCATTAAAGAAAAGAATTTGAATTTTGGAAAATCATGCAGCGAGGGGCAAAAAGGGGAATGTTTCCTCCTTGGCGTCCTGGCGAAACCATTAAAGCGAGAAACTTATTATTTGGCTTTCTTATTCCGAGTTAACATCTACTTAGACAGAATTTTTGTAAGTTCCTACGGTGATTGGCATGTAGGGCTAAAGCCTCCCGCTTGGCCGCCTGGCCAAACCGCTAAAGTTATGAACTTGTAATTTGTTATGTGGGTTCCTCATCCCTCGTAGACAGAATTTCGGGTAATTTCTACGGGGAGGGGTACTAACGGTCTAACCAAACCACTAAAGCGAGGGAGTTGAAATTTAGATATTCCTACAGGGTCACCCATATCGGCGGCATGCCAAAGAACTAAATATAGCAAGGAACTTGAAATTCGGTAAGTGGGTCCCATGTAGGCATCCACTAAGATGGAATTTTTGGAACTTTCTTTGTAGAGCGCAACTAGCAAAAAAGTCTTCCTCCTGGCGGCCTACCCAAACATTTTGCTTAGAATTTAAACATTATTAATACAATACTTTTTAGACTTCTGGGCAGGAAGGTGGTTAAAAAGGTGGTCAGAAAGGGCTCTTGACGGTTTAGCAAACCTCTAATGATAGCAACTGGAAATTTAAATATCCGCGACAATTAGATGTGAAAATCGGAAAAGTGGCTAGATATTTTAAGTATATGTTCCATCGAGTATGGTCTTATTTACTGATATGATATTTTTGTAGTTTTGGAAATAAACAGGATAAAAAACGGAATTCAAAGGGAAAAAGTCTACTCCTTGACGGTCTGGCCATACCGCTTAAGCGAGGATCTTGAAATTTCGTATGTGGGTTTCAAATCCCGTGTAGACACATTCAATCATTGTTAGACGGAATTTTTAGAAGTTCGTTCGGGGAGGGAAATATGGGGAACAGTCTTTCCCTTAACGCCCTGACGAAAATATTGATGCTCAGAATTTTCAGTATGATGTGTAGATTCGTCTTTACGGGATTTTTGGAAATTCCTACGGAAGAAACAAAAAGGTCTCTGACAGCCTGCCTATACCGTTTTTAATTTTCGCCAGCATCATAGCAAAATAAAGGCTAAAAAGGTGAAAAGATTCCATCTTAATTGCCTCCCAATCGATAAAAGAACAATTTTATTTAAATGTTGCCGGGTTTATTTATAAGGTAATTTTTGAAAACTCCCATAAAAACGTGGTTTAAATATAATTACATCATCTGGAACAAAACAAAACTTTAAATTTGACTTAAAAAAACTGGGATTTGGAAACTTTTTATGGCGAGGGACATAAAAGGCGAGGTTTTTGCCTTGAAGTCCTGCCCAAACTCATTTAGCTAAAAGTCTATAACTGAGCTATGCCTGACAGACAGTAGATGTACTTTTCGGGTTTTTGATAACTTCTAGGTAATAACCTATAAAAAGGTTATTACCTAGAAATCTGAAACTTGAAATTTATCAATTTATTAAAAAATTTTATAATAAAGAAATACATTTTCTTTTAATATATTCCGATATATAAAACTACCACTAACAAAGTATTGAGCTTTTAAGCTCGTTTTTATATAAAGCACATGATAAAAATTTTGATACAAAAAATGTTTGTGGGAAAAAGAATAATTAAAGTGAATTATGTTGAAGGTGAAAATTGTGAATTCATACAACTTTTGAGAATATTCTTGAAAAATAACTTCTCGTAACTTTTTACTCAAATCGATTTCACTTATTTTTAATAGCAAACTGCTTTAGACAGTAATAGCCACTTTGAGAAAAAAAAACATGGGCTTATGACACGTTCGTGATTTCAAAAGACGGATATATGCCCTGATACGTTCCATAAGTTAGATATGTTATTACAAACTTATACGGACTTGCACAGTGGGTTTAGAGCATAAAAATGTGAAAAATCTCAACGGAAATTATGTTATTTTTAAAAACTCGATTTCCATAATGTTTATCCATTTAGTGTCAAGTTATCTTGTTATATTTACTAACAAACCTTAAACTTTTTATTTTTGTATCATGTAAAATAACCTTAATATATTAATAAATACTTTATACTTATGCTAGAAAAAATACTTAAATGTACAAAAAAAATATTGAAAATTTAAATTTTGGAAAATATATATTCTTTAAAATACATAATATTAGAAATTTGTTTTAAATTAAATTTTTTCAATATTTCTTTTTTTTACTTTATTCTCAATACTGCGCAAACAGTCTTCTTTGTGAGCAATGCAGCTAAAAATGAAAATATAGAAAAAAAACACAAATATTTTCGATAAAATTGTGACACAGAATTAACATTGAGGAAGAGATAGGGGGGGGGGGGGGGGATTATATTACTACTATAGGGAATTGTAAAGAGGACATATTTTAAAAGTAATTGGTTTTATATATACAAAATATATATAATTTATATTTTATTAACTACTTTATATATTAATAACTAATAACTATTTGTAAGATTTAAGTGATTCTAGAATTTCATATAATTAAAATCATTTATTAAATGCGGGCTTACCTCTTCATCAACCGTACTGGGATACATGCGAACTGGTAAATTTTTTTCCAAACTAAAATGATCTTCGGTTGTTTTACGATAAACAGGATTTTCAAAATTCATAGAATTAATAGAACGCCTGCTGCAATAACGATAGCCAGTATAAAGTAGCTAGAAAATGTAAAAAGAAAAAAAAAAAATCAAATAGTTTTTAATATTTCAAATATATATCGGCTAAGGTAGACTACAAAATAGAACAATAACTCAGAACTCAGAACAGCTGGCAACGGATATTGTTGTTCGGTGTAAAAACAAATTCTGTTGTCACATTCAAATTATCATATTGCAATTAGTTTTCTGTTGCTACAACTGAAAAATTTAATTATTACAACAGCACCGTTAGAATGACACCAAATTTGTCTGTTCCCATTATGAGTGAAAACATGTCAACTCAATCATTATTCGGATCTACTATCTCCGATTTTAATGAAATTCACTATAAATCAAGGAAACATAACTCAGAGACTAATCGATATACCACCCTGAATTTTTACACAAATGTAGAGAAGGCTTCAATAATAGGCATATATTTTTTTTAACCAATGAAAAAAATGCGCATTTCGAGATCTGGACATTTGAACTCAAGACCCGAACAAATTACCTTTGACCATTCGATGAAAAAAATTCATATGCATATGATTTTAAAGAGTACAGTTTAACCTAAAAAATATGACCAACACGAATTTTATATCTTGTATAGTTTAAAAGTTATAGTCTATTTTGTAATATTATGACGTCATATTTCGGACACCAAAAGAGTTCGAAATCTGAAATTTATGTTTCGTCTTGTCGTGTATGACAGTTATGGGGAATTTCATTGAAATTGGAGATGGTCGATCCGAAAATGCCATTTTTTTGATTGAGTTGACATATTTTACTCCTGTATGGGGCTAGTTTTTGTTCTGTGTAAATAGGGTATAAGAATAAAAACAACTCGGTTATATTAAAAAAAAAGTTAAGTTTTCTTCGATCTTCTTTTATTTTATTCTTTTTAGTGTAAACTAGCTTAAGATCATTTATTTATTAATTATTTATTTCCAATATTTCGTCTCCACATTGGGTGACTTCTTCAGGGATGATGTCATTCAATGTGGAGACGAAATATTGGAAATAAATAATTAATAAATGCATGATCTTAAGCTTGTTTAAACTAAAACGAATTTATTAAAAAAAACTTTAAATTTTTATAACAGAGTCGCATTTAAGCTGAATTTAATCTTGTTTACTTACCACACCCAATACTAGTGATGATCCTAATAAGCATCCTATCACTATTAATGCTATATAACCGGAATCTGGTTGTGTTGTTGTCGATATAATGCTGCCATCATTAGTATGGGTACCATTACCGGTGGGATGTTTGTTAACTGATTTGACAAAAAGATATAAATATTTAAACAATTAATATTAAATTTATGTATATATTGCTAAATATTTGTATTCAACACTAAACCACCACCAAGTTTGAAAAAATTAAAATTTTGGTAATTAAAATCATAATAAAAAATAATTTAATACAAATAACCAAAACCATTTAAAAAATAACTAAATATCAAACAAACCTTAAATGAATGAAAACATAAAAAGAAACTTTTCCAAATGAAAGTCATAAATTTTATCATAAATTTTTAGCAAAATTCAGTTTTTTTAAATATTACCTTCTTAAAATTTTTCAGAATTGCAAAAACGTGATTTTTAAATGCCTATAACTTCAGAACTAGTTTACTTAAACAATATGGAAAAGCACCACTTTAGCTTATATTTGCTCTACGGGGAATGATAAGTCTATTGACCATAAAGGACCTATCCCGTGAAATTTCAGATGTCAACAAAGGCCATACCACTCAATTGGTGCAATAAATTTCTTGTTTCTGCATATTCCATTATTTTTGTTCTGTTTTATTTTCTTGTTTGCGTTGTTTTTATTTCTTTTTGAACGTACTATGATAGAGCCCTACTGGGTTACTGGTGAGACATTTTAGGTCCATAGTGACGTATAAGATTGTGTGAGATTTTCAAATAAATTAATATAAAACTAAAAATTTATAAAAATCGACTTCGCTTCACAGAATGCTGTGCTTAAAAAGCAAACGCTCTACCGTCTGATCTAACGTTGCCTATGTATGTTGGCTGTCTAACAGCAAACTTTAGGGTTTTTGCTTGTATATGTTCAAATACAATATAAAACACTATGCAGAAATTTTATTAGCAATTTCCATTTTGTGGCCCTCTCCCCTATTGGAAAAAAACGCATTTGAAAAAAATTAACTAAAATCTTTTACAAAAAAAATGCATTTATAAAATTTAAGAGAACTCTTAAAAGGGCTCGTGCAGCTTGGGTCGTCTTTAATCTAAATGCTAGTTGGTCAAATACAAAATAATATTAAAAGTGATTTTTAAAGAAGAACTAAGAAAAATTCAATACAAATTAACAAAATAAGTAAAACTATACGAAAAATATGCATTTAAAGCAAAAAAGGTAAAAATATGCATTTAAAGGAACATATGGTTTATTAGTTATCACCAGGGACCGGAAGTTTATTCAAATGCATGTTTTTTTTCTTTGCGAATCAAAGAATTTGCGTGAAAATGGTATCGATTCGTAAGTGCATATTTTTGCATAGTTTGCTATAAATGCATATTTTTTTGCATATTTAGCTTTAAAATCATTTTTTATTTCACATATTTGTTTATTTTCATTTCAATGCATATTTTTATTGCATATTTTTACTAAAGTAGTATTTTGCTTAGTTTCTCGTAACAAACTTAATTTTATTTTATATTTGAGTTTTAAATGCAAATTCCGATTAAGTTTTAAGTGGAATTTTTGGATGCGTATTTTTCAATACAAAGAATTAAATTTTTTTGTTAGATGTGCAAGAAGTATTCGAAGAATATATTAAAGGATACAAATTATTTTTAAAATTTTATTAAAATTGCTTAAAAATATGAAAAATAATTAATTAATTATGCCACTTTTTCGTGTTTTCTTTTGTTATTTTTCTTCAAAACTCTTGAAATCACAGTTAAGTTTTTATAAGAGAGGTGTGATATAACCTCAAAACACGAATACCCATCAAAATACACCGATCACAAATTTCGAAGTTGAGCGGTCATTTTCTATATTTGAAAATCATTTAGGAAAAAATAGATGAAATTTGAAAATATATTAAAAAATATAAATTTATATAAATAAAGATTTTATTTACGTTTCTTTAATCTCTGTATACTTTGTATTTTAAGAAAACAATAAGACTAATTTGTTTATATTTTTTTAAATATAATTAAAAAAAAAAGGGAAGAGCATAACTTTTGTTAATTTTATATACATATTTTAAGATTTTTCATGCACATTATAGGCGCCTAAAACACATTATTTAACTGCATGAAGTTTCTGTCTCTGGTTACCACAATTTACCTCAAAAACAAATTTCAGCTGTACTTGAACTAATTTTCCAATCTAATATTTAGTAATTCGTAATTCTTAGAGATGGCTGTTAATACCGCTAAAATAACGTTATCGATTCAAACCCCTTTCAACTCACTATCTTTATCCCTTAAATACCATTACCGAAATAATTAAAATACCGTTATCTAATAGAGTTATCCTTAAAATACCTTTACCGAAATAGTTTAACAAGATGAGAAAAAAATAATTGAGAGTTATTTTAGTAAAATTTGGTCATAAACTAGCCAGTTATTGGAATTCGGTCATAATTTGGCTAAAAATATTGGTGTACATTGATATTAGCTGAGTAGCTTAGTTAACGTTAACCTTAAAATACCTTTACTGAAATACCTTTATCGAAATAACCGCATCGAATCGGTTACCATCCATGGAAATTCTTAAATTTACAAATTAACCAGTTAAATTAAACCACAATTGCATTAACAAAAAATTATTTTTGTGTCTCCGCTATCAGGCTCATTTCCATATGGCGTTCTCTTATTTTAATTTTTATTTTATATTCATAAAAAATAGGCTATATCTAAAAAACTAAGCGAGAAATAGCAAAATGGACAAAAAATAGTTACACCGTAACTAGTTATTAAGAATTCTTTATCAAAAAATGTTTGAAAGGTTTTTTTTTTTATGCAAATACACTTAGAATACTATGTAGGTAAAGACCACTGCAAATGTAGTTGAAAACAAATGAAATTTCACTTAAAGAAAGTGCGACTTATATTTCGGTATATTCAACTAACATTGTCATTTGTTTTTTAATGTTCAAAAAATGACTAATAATTGTAGTAAAAAAAAACAAACATTTATTTTTTTTAAAAAACAAAAAACAACTGTAAAAAATTAATGTAAAATCATAAAATAGTCATTTGATGTGGGTTGTTTTTTTTAAACGAACTACAAGGTTAGTAAAAAATTTAATTTGTTCTACAAATGACTGACATTTAGATTAAAAATAAAAAAACTGTATTACAACCCAAACAATTACATACTTTTAAAGCAGAAGTTCATTGAGTGTACTAATCTGCCCTTCTTAAATCAGCAATACGCAACTTTTGATCGAATATTTCTGTTCATTTTAGCAAAATATACTGTTATTTGAATACACCTACATTAAAGGAAACTGTCGCAAAAATTTGGTTTATACTACAATTTCTTTCTCTTAAACCCAACTCGAATATAACTAATATTTTTTTAAATTAATTCACTATCATTACTTTACTAATAATTAGAACAAAAAATCTGCTAATTCAATCAGTTTCTGCTACGCTGCTGCTACGTAATTTTTAGTAGACTTTTCTGCTATTTTTATAGATTTATTATATAAAAAAGATTTACCTTCAGCATTTAACAGATAAAATCATCCCAGTTCGCATTTTATAGATATTTTAAACCATTTAGGATATGCTAAATTACTTTAATTAAACTAAAAACTGTCTATAACATTTTATATACATCCTCTGGCACTTAAACTAAAACAAATTCTATTAAACAAAGTAATTTTTATATAATTTTTCCTGTTTTTTTTTTTTTTTTTGGTTGCTTTTCATCACCACAACCAATTACCGTGTAAAGCCTTTTTCTGTACTATTATTCTATTAAAATAAAAAAGAAAGAAAAAATCCGACCATCCGCTTATTTGCATTTATATAATAATATTAAATAAAATTGTGTGTACTTAATGTCAGTTTTGTGGCAACTTGTCTACCACGATGCTGCTGCTGCTGCTACTGCTGAGAACGTAACTGCCACTCTACTTTAATGCTACTTTTAATACAAAAAATTTTCACTCCTATAGCTCAACGGCTCACAGACGACTGCCACAAATAAATTAATATGGCTTTCTAAGGTGTGCGTTCGAAAAAATGTTAAAATGCGTTTACCCTTTAAAAATATTTCAGTAAATAAATTAATGCCAATCTAGAATTTGTCTTTTCCAGTTTTCACGAGTAAGGAAAAAAAAGTTCTATTGGGGATTTTTGAATTTTTATTCATCGTCTTCTTAGACAGTGTGCAATTAATACTATAATTAATATGCACATATTTGCAATTGTTTGAGATAGGCGTGGTAGAGAAGATTAAGCATACTTTTCTAAAAATCATAACTACATTGTAAATTTTTTATTGAATTAGACTGCGCAGTTTCTGGTAACACAACCTTCATCAGTAATCCTTTTGACAATACTGTAATTATTTGTTTTTTTTATTGTTTGATTGCATCTAAAGGGTGTCCCAAGAAGAACGCAATTTTTAAATCTGGTAACATTCGAAGTGTCATTGTTTGACATTTGAACAATTGTTATTGTTTGCTAGTAGAAGGTACGAGGTTAGTAAAAATGGAGCGCTACACGAATGAACAACGCATTCTTATTGTGAAATTGTTTTACCAAAATGGTGAAAGTTTTGCGGCTACAGTTCGCAAATTGCGATCAATTTGGGGCCACAATAATGCTCCAAAAGAGTCAACTGTAAAGAGATTAATGGATAAATTTGCCGAAACTGGGTCTGTTAGTGATGTAAAGACAACAACGCGCCATCGACCAGGTCGATCGACCGAAAATGTCGCAGCTGTACGTGATGATGTCGCTCAAAATCCATCCACCTCAATTCGACACCGAGCTTAGCAAATTGGTGTCTCCAAATCCACTTTGCAGCGAATTTTGACGAAAGATTTGCATCTTCATGCATACAAAGTTCAATTGATTCAGGAACTGAAGCCAGCTGACCATGGACAGCGAAGGGAGTTCGATAATTGGGTATTGGAGAGACAACATGAAAATGCTGATTTTGCCGATAAAATCATCCTCAGTGGCGAGGCCCATTTTCATCTTGATGGCTTCGTCAATAGGCAGAATTGTCGCATTTGGGGTGAGGAAAATCCTCGAGTGATTCACGAGAAGCAAATGCATCCTCAACGTGTCACTGTGTGGTGTGGTTTTTGGGCTGGAGGAATCATTGGACCTTTTTTTATGAAAATAAGGCAGGTCAAGCGCATACAGTCAATGGTGTTCGGTATCGTGAAATGATAACCAGTTTTTTCTTGCCTAGAATTGAAGAAATGAATGTGGAGGGCATGTGGTTCCAACAAGACGGCGCCACATGTCATACAGCCAGAGAAACAATTCAATTGCTGCATCAGTCATTTCCCGGTCGTGTTATTTCGCGTTTTGGAGATCAGAATTGGCCGCCTAAATCGTGCGATTTAACACCACTAGATTTTTTTCTTTGGAGTTTTTTGAAGTCGATGGTTTACGCGAATAAGCCGACGACGACTCAAGCCTTAAAAGAGGAAATTGGACGCTGCATTAATGAAATACCGCAGCATTCATGCAAAACGGTCATTGAAAATTTCATTAAAAGATCGCGTGCATGCCAGCAAAGCCGCGGCGGCCATCTGCACGATATATTGTTCCATACATAACCTCATTCTGTCTACTTTACGATATAATAAAGTTTCACGATTTTTTTTAATATCTGTGTTTTATTTAAAATTTAAAAATTGCGCTCTTCTTGGGACACCCTTTATATGAAATGTTTATTTATTAAATGCAATCCTGACCGTGGCTTGAACCTGCTTTCTTTGCCACATGCACTTCGCACTACACTTTAGACAGGCGTTTAACCACTTGATCTAAAGTCAGTTCGTTTGAAAATAATTAAATATTTTCAACAAAATCCTTCAAAATCCATATAAAAAATTAGCCAAGGAACAAAAAGTTAGTCGTCAGACTGTTTCAAAAGTAATTCAACGGTTTAAGGGAGACTTGACCATTTAAAGAAAATCTGGCTCAGGAAGAAAACGAGGTCGTCATGATAAAAATATTCCTTAAAAAGTTCATGGTATGGCAAGCAATTGGCTGTTTTGGAAAAAGGAGCAAGTAATTTGTAACAACAGGAACAATAAAAACTGAAATTTATATAAAGAATGTTTGTAAAAAAAAACTACTTAGATTTATACGCCAACACAGTGTGTCCACATACTTCTGGTCTGATTTGACATCTTGTCACTACAGCAAGAGAGAACCTGTGGTATTGGTATTAAGCAACTGACATTGCTCTTGTACCAAGTGAGGCAAATCCTCCAAACTGCAGGAAGCTAAGACCGCTTGGAAGATATTGAGCTTTTGATAAAATAGTATTAAAGGCCGCAAAATAGTCTACCATGGAAGATATTGGGCTCTTACTAAAATAGAATTAAAGACCGCAAAATAGTGTCCCATGGCATAGACGATTTTAAGCAGAGAAGGAAAACCTGATCCGAGAAGGCTTACAGCCAGTACTTAAAAGTCATTAATGGGAGGGTTTCCCGAAAAGGTGAATATATTTATAAAGGGAAAATAAAACAGATTTTTTGTTTGCTTATAAACTATAATCTATTTTTTATAAATAATAAAAGTTTTAAGGACCACACAATTTGTGTTTAACTTTTTATTAAATTATTTTCGTGTTAACATTTTTTCGAACACACACCTTATATACAGGTAGGGAAATAAATATATGGTACAAGTGCTTATTTCGAATATTTGTTATCCTATTATATGGAACTTGGACCTTTTCCATGGAAAAGTTTCTATAGTTTCTATTATTTAATTATTTTTAAGTATTATTTTTAACATTCTATAGTTTTTTCGTTTAATGTAGGAAAATAAAGAAATATTTTATATGAAATAATTATATGGTAGAAAATGGCATAAAGTTAAAAATAACTTAAAATGTGATGAATTTAGTTCGGCTTAAGGTCATGGGTTGCAATAATAAAAACCAAATTTTTAAATTTTGTTTTTAATTATTATTTTTATTTTCGATATTTCGGACAATTTTATTGTCCATTTCGAAAAACCTTACACAATCTATAGAAAAATAATTTGATTATTACTCCTTGTAGTCCCTAGGACTAAATACAACTAAATTTAATGACGTTGCGATATAGAAAATATTTATATTAGACAAATATTAGTGACTCTTTAAAAATCCTTAATTATATAAATTTTAACCAGTATTAACCAGTTCGATTTTACAAAACTAAAGAATTACTAATTATTAATTTCACATTTATTTACGATTTTCAGACGTAATTATAAATAAAAATCTATTCTAAAAGTCAGTACAAACTGAAGGGACATTTAGACAAAAAATTGTACCCACAAAATTTCAATCTAAAATTGTTTTAAATTTTAAATGCAAAAAAAAAACTAAAGTTTTACATAAAATTTATAAACCATTTTCTACTGAATGTAACAAATATTAACATACAAATTTATACCTAAAAGTACTCCATATAATAGGAAAATATGGTGATAACCTTATAAATGATCCGCCATCTAACGTTTTTTTTCAACTAGTGCTTATTTCGTGAATGGTAACACTTAGCTCATGTCTGATTTGACAGATTATTAGTTTTATCCTTCCGCTGAACGAATATGGTCCGTATGTTCGTTATCTTGTGAAAAAAGTGAAAGAAACTGGCATCCTTATCGATAAACCAAAGCGTGAAAAGCCAAAAACAGTGCGTACACCCGAGAATATTGCTGCTGTGGCAGAAAGTGTGCGTGAAGCGCCATCAACATCAATTCACCGTTGTTCTCAACAATTGAACATTTCGGTGACATCATTGAGGCGAATTTTGCATAAAGACCTTGGTATGACGCCATACAAAGTCCAATTGGTTCAGGAGTTCAAAAAAAAAATATTTGGCGGACCCTTTACTACTGGTCTCTGTTGCTATTTCGTACTAAATATTTCTGAAAATCATTTCAATCGTTCTTTCTTTCGTGTTTCTTTAATAAAATGCATTGCAATTTTCCCGATACTCGGTACTAAATATAAAAATCTTAAAATAGGCATATTTCATTCCTTATGTATGAATAGAAACACAACTTTGGCTAATAAAATTTATTTTTTAGTAGTAAAATCTGTCAATCCCTTGACTGTTACACAGCGGACCTAATACTGAAATGATTCAAACAGAAGCGTCTTTTTGACTGTAGAAATTATTACATATCATAATCGCATAAGCAACTGGCGGAAAGTTGATACAATATTTTTGGTTTATTAAATTACATTAATAATTTTTTTTTTTGAAAACTGAACACAAACGTATTATTAACGAATTAATAAGGTATTTTAATAAAATCGTATCGGCTTATGCTTTCAAATATTTTTCAGACTCTACTCATTGTAGACTTTAAAACTTATATTTCAGGTCTTCGGGTTTCTTCTACCCTTTATTTTTTTTTTTTCAAAATTGGGGATAACTTTCTGCGGTCGCATAATTTTTCTACAATTTCCCCTTAAAAGGGCTGAAGTTTACTTTTTTTTATACTTTAGTAAAATATTTTAATTAGAAATTTTTTGGTAATTATTTTAACAAAATGAGCTAAATTTGATTTAAAATCTTTGATTTAAACTCATAAACAAGACTACGTTCGGGGACATGTCCCAGGTTAGGTCTGTGACGTGTCACACGTGGTAAGTTTCTCCCTTCGACGACAGCGCCTTGTTAAAGTGACAGGTCCATTCGATATAAAGTTATCGGGTTCACCTCGTCTTAATTTCCCATAAGGTAGAGTCTTCAAAATTATAACCCGTACATAATATGACACATGCGGAATGAAAAGTAACAAAATTATTTTTAATTTGTACTGTAACTTGTTCGCTTATCGCAGTTAAATGATGTGTCACGATATTATTAATTTCGTACAAGTTCTACCAAATATTTTTCTTAAGTACTGTGATTTGTACGCTTAACACAGCCACGAATTATTTCATTTCGAACTGGTCCTGCTACATATCAAATAATGCCTAATATGAGACTAGTCGCATACTAGATACTTTCAACTCGTAGTATTCACTTAAACCACCTCGGTGATATTTTGTATTCTACAAGTTCTTCGACATATCTTAATTAGCTCAAATGGTGGAAGTTGCCACCAAAAATCAATCTTACAATAAAAATTTTGTACAAAATGTTCAAAAAAGTTAGAGAAATAAAGTGCCAACTGAATTGAAAAGTGTATTTTAATGGTAACAACCTATAAATTCAGTTAGTACAACGATATATACATTAGATTTCTAAATATTTTGGGAGTTGCAACTATAATTCTATTGAATTAATCGAACTTTGTTGTAAAAACTAATATTAAGTTGTGCCAACCGACTGAAATTCGTAATAACCGAATTTGAGTCGTAGTAACCGAATTTCAATTGGCAAATAGCTAAAGTTTTCTCTGTGTGCAAATTTATTATATTGAAACAAACATTTAGTTTACTCTAAAATATGGGTTTGCGTTAAAAAATTGCGTTAAAAATAACATATCCAAAGTTTTTTTTTTAGAAATTTTTAGTTTTGTACCATATACTTATTTCATATGAAGATATGTATAAGAATTTTACACATCATTTTCTCATATATCTGTGACTAAATTCTGTATTTTAATTAAGGGCTTAACCAATATTATTAAAACATAAATAATATTTAAGAAAGGCTGTTAAGTAAAAAATAACGTGTACCATATACAGTTTTTCTTACCTGTATGTATAAAAGAATATTATAAATAAAAGAAAAGTTTTAAGCCAAGTGTATAAAAAAAGACAACATGTTTGTTTCCGTTTAACAAAATATAAACAAAAAAATAAATGTATATTATATAAAATGTTTACCGGAAAAAAAAATATGCAAAACGGAAAGCGGCCTACAAATAAATGTTAAAACATTTCGAATGACTAGAACGATGATGATGATAATAATAATGCTGCTGATGGGCGAAGATAACACGCACATTAAAGAAATCATTTCATACATATGGGGCATTTTAGTTTCAGAAAAATATGCAAAAAAATATATATTTTTATTTCACACCTTTACGATGCCCTTTTCCTGAGTTATTGAGTTTTTTTACTTTTTTTTTATAACTTTTCCAAGACTAAGGGATTTGGATGAAATTTTCGTCAGCACAAAGAAAAGTAGCTATAAACTTATAAAGGGTCCGCCAAATAACTTTTTTTTTTTTTGAAAATGCTATAAAAAAAACTACTGAATATTTTCTCAAATTTTTTTTTATTTGAAAGTACAATCCTTCCGGTTAATAATGGAAAATAATTTCATTCAAATGGCTGCCTCGGCTGGCCATGCAGTATGAGCTTCATCTGAAAAGATGATTTTTTTGGCAAAATCGGCATCGAAAAAAAAAAAAGTTAGATGGCGGACCCTATATTCCAATTCTTGTCTCCCTCGTTATACCACAAGATTAAATATGATCACCACAAGTTTGTAATCTGCAGCATAATTAGCCGCCTAAGAAGTGAGGAAACATTTCATTAACCAATTTTAAAAATTTTTACCCGCGTCGATTATTCTTAGCAAACTTAACAAAAAAATATATAAACATTTTACTAAAACCTCTCTTAGTTTCAAACTTATTAGCTCTATATGGGAGTAAAAAGTTGTTTACTCAAAATATTATTTTTCTTCAGATAAAAATAGTGAAACGCTCTGAGGTACATTTTAGATAAAAGGGTTATGGGAATTACAAGTTTTTTAAAAATGTATCCAAACTCAAATTTCAAATTAAATTTAATATTAATAAAACTTAGTATTTATTAGACTATTATAAAATTTTTAATTAAATCAATTAAATTTTTAGATTAAAACAAACTTTATTCCAAACAAATCTTTAATTGAATATTTTTGGTCAATATTGTTTTCTGCGAAGTTAATGAAATTAAAATTTTAAATATAAAGTCAAATTTGATATAAAAATCAAATTTTATATAAAAAATCTATTATCGACCCAACATTTCCAAAGAAAAGTGTTGTCAAAAAAATTTTTTTTGCAACGCCTAACTATGAAAAAGTCCATATATGGGCTTATGTAAAAAAATGTTAAATCCTTTAAAACTGATGTTATTGTGCAATAAATTTTGCAACTTTTATAAAGGATCCGCCAAATAACTTTTTTTTTTGAACTCCTGCACCAATTGGACTTTGTATGGCGTCATACCAAGGTCTTTATGCAAAATTCGTCTCAATGGTGTCTCCGAAATGTTCAATTCTTGAGAACGACGGTGAATTGATGTTGATGGCGCTTCACGCACACTTTCTGCCACAGCAGCAATATTCTTGGGTGTACGCACTGTTTTTGGCTTTTCACGCTTTGGTTTATCGATGAGGATGCCAGTTTCTTTCCCTTTTTTCACAAGATAACGAACATACGGACCATATTCGTTCAGCGGAAGGATAAAACTAATTATCTGTCAAATCAGACATGAGCTAAGTGTTACCATTCACGAAATAAGCACTAGTTGAAAAAAAACGTTAGATGACGGACCCTTTAGTTTAGAAAAACGGGTTATACTTTTGGATTAAAAACACTCTAACTCATAGGATTGTAACATTTTAGGGCCAACAATTGTAATCGTTACGCAAAGTTGAAAAATAAAATAAAAAAATCGTCTGAAACAAGTTCACTTTTTTGCTTTTTTTTATTTTTTTGTTCGGGGCTTTCAACCGTTCTATTTGGTAATACAAAAATCTAAAAACACTTGAGAGACAAATTCAACACGTAATTCATTGACGTGCCATAATAAAAATTTGAAAACAATGGTTCGGTAATGTTGTAATTCTGCACAGTAGGAGGTATGCCCATTTGATCGGCACTTTTCTTTCCGAAATATTTAAATCTTTAGCAACTGAAAAGCAGCTTGGTTTTATATTAAGTCTAAAATTATTTTTCTAGTGCTTACAGAAGTAAAGTAATCGACGTCTAACTTCGTTAAAATTTTATGGTGTCCATGCTTTATGTACAAAAAATCATCGGTTAATGGCACGTCATAGATCCGCCTTACATTTTTCAACTAAACTTGGCAGATATAAGGAACCATGCTTCATTAAGAAATTTTTGTAATTTTGTTTGGCCTTAAAACGCTTTCTAGTGAACATTTTAAGAGACGGTTACTTTAAAATACTTAAAAAACTTTAATTGTGTCTTCTTCTGTGAGCATATACTTATTAAAAAATATATAAATAATTAAATTTTTAAGGTTAACCGATTTTTAATTTTTTTTTTTTAGAAAACTATCGTGGGTTTTGACAATTTTTTAAAATTATCATACGGCAACCCTGTTATTATTATTTTTATAAGTGTTGTAGTATTTAAAAAAAACACAGCTATTATTTATTAACGGCATAAATTTCGAATTATTTTAATTTCATGGTCCGATCGGGCAGATTTAAAAAATTACATGCACTCTATGAAATAATTTGTAGCACAGAATTACATTCACATATTTCCTCTTCAGCATTACAATTGAAAATATAAATATTGGGCTTTTATTTTAAAATAGTTTTTAAAAAAGTTCCCATCAAAAACTGATAAAAATTTAGTTTTTCAAAAAGTTGTTAGGAAATTCTGGATAACAATCTTCCAAAAAATGTGTTTTCCAGGTCGTAGTCAAGGTGTTCAATAATTTTTATTGAATCAAATTGAAACAATAAAGTCGATTAAAAGTACTCGGTCGAAAAGTTCTATCAATAATAAGTTTAAAGTTCTTATTTTATATAACGAGTTTTA
This sequence comes from Delia radicum, assembly GCA_021234595.1. Classification (NCBI taxonomy): domain Eukaryota; kingdom Metazoa; phylum Arthropoda; class Insecta; order Diptera; family Anthomyiidae; genus Delia; species Delia radicum. The sequence continues at coordinate 16,191,995 of CM037851.1, forward strand.
ATACATTTGTTTTAGATTTTTCTTAATACGAAATGCCCCATATACTTAATTTATGAAACAAAATTTTATGATTGTATTACGCGGACAATAGAGGAAATCCTTAAACAACAACATTGACAAAAAGAAAAAAAAAACAGTAAAATATAAACAAGTTAGTGGTAAAAATCATTCAGTTTAGTAAAGTTGCGTTGAGTTTTGTTTAACATTTCCGTTTTGTGTAAAAATTACTTAAAGTGATACATTTTTGCTACACTCTAAAAAAAAGTTAGTTGAAAAACGTCAGTTTAAAATATTTAACTAATAGTCAGCATTTTTTTTTTTGCTGCGATGTCAGATTAGATGTTTTCAGCTTCAATTTAAGATAAACGCTTTTACCAAAAAAAAAAAAGAATTTTGAACTAATGTTTAACTAATTTACGTTGCTGCCAAAATTGTGCTGATATCACACTAAGAGCATGGAGAATAAGAAAAAAGGCTAGATGCAGATGGCGCAGCTTGTTTTGGACGAAGTAGAGAAAAAAGGAAAGATACAAACAAACCCAACCATCATAAGACTTACACAAAATGCAAGCGAGATTGATTTCGTTCATTTAATTTTTTCTTTTGTATACTACACACCAAACAAAGGCACGCATGTGCACATACAAATTGTAAATATTAAAAAATATAAATAAAACAATAAATAAATTAAATAAACTAAATAAACTAATTTAAAAAATTACTAAATGAATGATATTTTTATAAATTTGAAAATTGAAGATGCAGGCAAAAATATAGTACGCTTTGGTGCAGCTGTACAAAGCATTATTTTGATAAATTGAGGATACAGGCAGAAATAATATATAAACTCAATCTAGCTCTAAGCTCCAGCAAAAAATTTTGTTGATTTCAACAAGCCGATTTTAATTTGCGTTGAACTAAGTGTCAGCAAAAACATTTTGCTGAATTTACAATTTGTTTTTTTGCTAAAAATCAGCTCACTGAGGTTCAGCAAAACGCCTTTGCCGATATTAGCAATTTTTCTGCTAGGACCCTACCACAAAAAATTTTGCTGACTCTGCTAACTTTTTTTTGCTAACTTTACGGACTTTCTTTGTTGAGTGTATAACTAAAATGATTTATAGAGAATGTATTATAATGAGATGAACAGGGCGATATAAGACAAGTAAGACTGATTTCTATGGTCGGAAATAAATGTGTTCGAAGAAAGAAAGAAATGAAGAAAATTACGCCTATAATGAACTAACAAACAATAGCTCTAATGATGTGAAGTGAAGTGACCAGCCTATTTAAAATGATTACAATTTTTTATTGTGTATATAAATTTAGCAATTAATAAAAATTTAAGGCGAATCTGAACTGCTTTACATTAAACTTTCAAACCATCTCAAAAACTCAATACGTTATGGAGTAGAATTTACCAAATTTTCCAAATTTAAAAAATTTTCGATTTTTAAATTGTACCGTTTTAAAAAAAGTTATGGACAAAAATATTTCAAATTGTTCAAAAATTAAATTTTTTAAATCAATACATATCTTGCGTTTCGTATTTGTGGCTTCCTTTTAAATTTGTCAATTTCAGCCTTATCTATACTGATATTAATCCATGAATAAAATTACCAAAAAAATGTCAAAATAACAAAAACTTTCGTGAAATTAACAAAAAAAATTTTATTATACAAAAGTTTTTATTACTACTAATTTTTGTATTCCACAAATGTTTTAATTTTTGTATTAAAAATACAAAAATTGTTTTATCGGAATTTTTATATGTTCATATATTTAGTTAGTTATTTCTATATAAAGTCTAAAATATAAAATAATATTGTCATATTATATTTTTATTAGTTGCTTTTTTAAAAGTTTGATCATTTTCATAATAGGCATCACCCTAATCTTCAGTTGTCTGCAATAAGAAAACGATGATTGGCTTAACTCAAAACGAGACATTATATACAGTCGACAAAATGTACTTTATGAGAATTTTTGTCTGCTTAGTGTATAAACTATATGAAAATATAGAAAGTCTTAAGAAATATTTTTGTATTTTTAATACAAAAAATAAAACATTTTTGAACAATCTACGGCTCTCCTTATACGAACATTGTTTGTTGGGATATATGTTGTTTTTACAAGTTGTACTACACAAACGCACTTACATATATTGATATACAAAGTATATTGATATGTAAAAATTGTTGCTTTTCAAAAAGTTTTGATTTTATGATTAGGTTTACCAAATCAGCCAGTTTATACACTAAAGCAGAAACAAATTCTCATAGAGCAGAGTTTGCCGGCGGTTTGGGTTAAGCCAATTATTATTTTCTTAATGCGAGCAACTTGAGATTAGGGTGATGCATATGAAACAATTGTATTACCCATGATGAAAATTATCAAACTTTTTAAAAAGCAACAAATATAAATCTAATATGACAGTAACATATTAGCTAAATATATGACTAAATGTATGAGTTTTTGTAATTTTTTCCATTTAGTGTACTATACGTGTACTGTCGAGGTTGCAAATGTTGCACAATTGATATAGATAGAGCATATTTTGAGTGAAAAATTTCGCATTCGTAGAAAAATAATCTAAATTAAAAATGTGAATTTTCCAATGAAATGTTACATTTTATAATTTCTGCGATTTGGATGACTGTTTATTTTGGCATCACTGCTGTTTCAAAAACTTTTCTACTAAAAAATAGATACTTTTATATCAAAGTTTTTCAATATTTAAATATTCCCTATACTTTTTTCCTCCTTAAACTTATACACAATTTCTATACTTCCTATACCTACTAAAAGTATACCCTTCTGTTTTCTTTTTTGCTTCATTTTAATATTTATATTTATTGTTTCAGTAAAAAAGGGTATTAGTTATACTCTTTCATTTCTACTCTTACATTTAGTTTAATTAAATTTCTGTTATTTATACAAATTACATTTTAAAGACCCTTAACAGTAATTTTCAGTTTTTTTACAAACTAATTTCTAAGGTTAAAATGTTGTGCTCCCATTCAATCCCCTAAAGTATGCTTTATATTTATGATTGGCCATTAGGATGTCCCGAATAAATAATTGACGATTTAATTGGCATTGTTTTATGTCAATAGTAATTAAATTTGCTGGCGTTACAATTGCTTAAAAATAATGCCAATGAAATTTTGTTTTAATTGGCATTGATCAATACCAATGCCTTTAACAGACAATTATAATTGATTGTTATAATTGTTTGCTACAATTGCCTACAAAAAAATTAATTTGAAAATAATGATAATAATCCTAAATTTGCGCACTTATTTCATAAATATGCGCAATTTTTTAAGTATATATTGACATGATGTATAGTGAATAAGTAATAATGAGTAGTGAATAAGTAATATAACTCGACTAAAATAGCGATCGAATACTTTGAAAGTTAGGATTAAATTTAAAGTTTTTGTTTCTTTTTTTTCGAAACAAAACATTTTTAAAAACAATTACTTTTTCGTCAATCGTAATTTTCTGAAATTAATGAAATTTTTTGGTGTTGACTAGGGTTGTCACTCGAATAAAAATTATTCGATTAATCGTCGAACAAAAAGAAAATTCGAACGAAGAATTTAAAAATCATGAATTTCGAATAACGAATAATTCGAATAAATTTTGGCGATTAATCTAATAAAACGAATAATTAAAAAAAATTCTTCTTTTAATAAAACTTTTTCGAAAATTTACCAATTTTGGGAAAATTTGTATAAAAACTGGTAATGGGCAAAACAAAATGAAGAAATACCTCAAATTTTAAAACTTTTCTGTTTTAACGCTTTCACTACAGTTGTACACTACAGTGTACACCATGAAACTTCATATGTTCGTTTAAATATGCTTAACAGGACTTTGGTCATTGAAATTAAGTAACCTGATGATCAGGGCAATACAAAGTCTGACTATTTTATTCACCCTTTATCTCCGAAAAAGGGTAGTTTGGTGTATGTCCTATGTTTTAGTGGTAAAAATGAGCTAAGAAGTTTCAGAAATTCTATTCTTTAAGCCATTTTTTGATGTTAGGAGGGGTGATGTATGGGAGGTGGGCATATATGCAAACCTTTTTCTTTTTAATTTAATGACCTCTAACAAGAATCTGAATTCAAAATAGAAATAAATCTGAAAATAAAAAGTCGGTAGTGAAAGGGTTAAAAGATATGGACTCTTTAATAATGCGTAAAGATATATAGTTTGACTGTCAAGCAAACAGTATGAATGAATTCGATATACTAAAACTATGGCCGATATAAATATTTCAAAGCTTATTTTGTTCATCGAATGATAACAATGCTAAATGGCATATGATTGGCGTTACTATACACATAGAAATAATATGCCAACCGAATTGAAAAGTGAAACTAAGTGAAAACTATTGTTTAGTTGTACCAACCGTCTGAAATTCGTAATAACCTAATTTGAGTCGTAGTAACCAAATTACAGTTGGTAATTAGCTAAATTTTTCTCTCTGTGTATAGTCTAAAACGATAACATTTTAGAATTGGTATTGTTTGATGTCGAAATTTATAAAATTTTTAGATTACTTGGGTAATTATTTATGTATTTTTAAAATAATTTTTGCTCGTAGTTTGTTCGATTAATCGAATAATTTTTAAAAGTTAATCAATTGAAAGATCGATCAAAAAATTTTTAAATCGATTGTTCGAACAAAATAAAAACCGGAATAAATGGACCAAAATTACAGAAAATTTAAAAATATTTTTTCAGTATTAAGTGAAAAATAACGAAACTTTTAAGCTATATTTCGAAAAATAAATTTGAAACTTTTTTTGGTAGAAAATGCACCACTACCGGTAACTAAAATCGATGGTAGGGAACTGAAGATCCACTTAAAAATTATTTTTACTTATTTTTCCCATATTTAACTCTTTAATAGCCATCTATTGAGTGGTATTCCCAATTATTATTATATTCGGGACACCCTATTGGGCATAGACATTAAAACAAACATACAGCAAAAGTTGTATAAAAATATATAAATATATATAAAGCAAACATTTTGTAAATATTTAAGACAAAAAAAAAATTAAGTTGTAATTTTATTTAATATACTAAAAAAGAAAGTTTTTTTTTTTTATAAAAAACAAACATGAAATACCATGTTCATAATGTCCAGTTTATAAAAATATAATTCCATTGCTAAAACCAAAAAAAAAAAAGGAAACAGTTTTTTAAAAACTCCCTTAATTAGTTTAGTTAAATATTTTATCTTAACCCAAAGTTTTGTTGTGTTCTCATTTTAACTCTCTCAACAATTTTTAATTCTTTTGTGTTTTGTTTTTATACATATGTATGTATGGCATGTATTTTCATTTCCGGTTAAATTTTATGCTAATTTCAGTTTTTTTGTATACTTTGAATTTTTGAGTTTAAGGTCTTTTGTTTGTTTTGCAGATTTTCTATACATTATTTCAGTTTTAAGTTAAATATTAAACAGATATACAACTTTGAAAAATTTTTTTTTTTGCTTGTTTACAGTCACGCTTTTTTTTAAACATAAATTAAAAATAATGAGTTGGTTCTTGGCGTTGACTAAAAATAATTCAATTAATGTAAGTTGAGGCGGTAACAAGAGAGGGGAAGAGAAATTATTTATGATATTAATAAAAGTTATATATTTAAACGATTAAAAATTATGCTGGGAAAGGGGGATGTAAGTGTTATTAAAAATTAAATATTTTGTTTAAAGCATTGTTCTGTAGTTCACGAGGAAACTACGTTAGGGTGAACTTACAGATTTTATTTGGGATTGAAATACAGGGGAAAAATGGAATGGAACCGATATCTGGTGAAATTGTTGCACTAAACCAAAATAAAGCGAAATAAAGTAGAATGGAACAACGGGGACCGCTACTTTTAGCTCTCTGTGTTTATTGTTCACAATCCAGTACATAGGATTAAAACCATACTACCAAAAATAATAATATTCATACCCATGTTGCCTATCCAGTAAAATCTAAAGAAGAAGCTGCAGAACAACTTATACTACATAGGTTCTAATTTATGTTCTGCGAATCAGTTGCAGTTGTATGGAAATTCTTTGTTTGCAGAGGTTAGTTATCAGTTCCCTCGAATATATATGAGACTGTACCGAAAAGAACTAAGAACAGTTAGCCGAAATTAGTACTTTCTGGGACATGTATAAAAGTATCAAGATTCAAAAAATATAACTCAGATACCAATCGAGATACCACCCTGAATTTTTCACACAAATGAAGAGAAGAATTCAATAATAAGCATATTTTTTTTTTAAGAATTAAAAAAAATGTGCATTTTGAGATAAGGGCATTTGAACCCAAGACCTCCAGAAATTACCTTTGACCCTTACATGAAAAAAAAATCAATAATCATATAATTTGAGAGAGTATATTTTAAACTAAAAAATAAGGCCAACACGAATTTTGTATCTTGTATAGTTTAAATTCATAGTTCCTTTTGTAACGAACCATTAGTAAATTTTTAACGTTTCTGGACTCCAAATATCGGAAACCAAAAGGGTTTGGAATTTTATTTGATTGAGTTGTCATGTTTTCACTCCCATGAAAAAGTCGCAAAAATAATTATTTTAAAAATTCTAGTTTTACCTTTTCGATGGTACCTTTTTAAATTTTTTTTTTAAAAATATAAAATAACCTTTTTGATTAATATGTGGATGAAAAAATAGAAGAAAATATTTATCTACTAAAAATTAGTTCATCAATTGAAGGGTTTATTGTAAAAACTTGATAAGTCACATTTATCGCTTTATTGTTTTTCGCTGTTTTCTAGACTTTCATTGATTAATATTTGATAGAAGTTTGCTAAAACATTTAGTTATTACAAGTATCTGTAGTAAAAACGTCCTGCTAAGATCATATTTTTTGCATTTTTTTACCTTTAAAAGGCGAAAACAAACTTAAAATAAAATGTGGTTTATCATGTTTTTACAACAAGCCCTTCAATTGTATATTATTTTTGAAAATCTGATAATACATTTTTAAATACACGAAGTCGAAAATATGACATATTTTATAACGCTTCTACTCAAAGCATAAACAATGGTTATTAAATATTACAATATAAAAAACAAATGGTCAAAATCCAGGATATTTTTTCCAAAAGCTTTTTATATTTTTTTAAATCAAGATTTGTCCATTAAATTACACAAAACTATCATTTCTAGAATATCTTTAGCCGTTATATTCTGTCAAAGCTTAAACTTCAGTTGCTAACATTTCCACAAGAGGGCGCTTTAAGGTAAAATTAACTAATTTTAGCAGTTTTTTTTTCAAACTAATTTTTAACTGATTTCTAGTCTCTTTTTTTTGCTATTTTTACAGGTTTATTTCTATGATTGTACTATTTGAATGTTGCAAAAAAGTTGCGTTACTATTTAAAATTTTGTATTATTTTATAAAAAGTTTATCAAAAAATTTAAATTTCCTAAAAATAGAGTGTTTTGTAAATATTTCTTTATTAACTACAGATAACTTTAAAAATCTACTGCCATATTTGCCATTTGTGTCCAAAAGTCCTTTAGAAATGATAGGTCACAACCCCGATTCATTAAACTTTTCTGATTTTGTTGAACTGTGTTATTAATTTATGGAAAGAAGACCGGTGTTCTGAAAGTTATATGCTGATTTGGGTAAGGACGTATGAGAGAATTGTTTGAAAGAGACAAATTTGTTCTGCAATTTTATGAACTTTTTATGTAAAACTAAAAGATCGGATCAAGAAATTTCCGATCCTGTTAAAACGTTAATATTGAGAAATTTACTTCATTTTCTTTTTAATGAAATAAAATGAAATATTTTTTCCAACAAACAATAAATTTTAAAAATTGATTAACGAATTTACAATTTTGAAATAATGTCTAGAAACGACAAATTTGTAAAAAATTCTCATAAATCGTTAAAATCCGATAGTTGAAATTATGTATAACGGTTTGGTGAATATTTGCTTTAACAAACAAATTAAAATTATAATTTGAAAAATATCTTAACCTGTTAAGTACATACAAAGCGTCGCAATTTGAATTTAAATTAAGAATATCACCGCTAGAGGGCGCAATTAGTGTACAAAATACACTATTACATCTTTCTACCAGCTTTTGTCAAAAAATTCCCATAGGATCGATGATTGGTATAAAATGGGTTAAAGCATGCTTCATAAAAAAGTATTTGTAAAAACACAAAAAACAAATAAAAAAACATCCTTCGGGACAAAAGTTTTGATTAGACTAGAGTGGCACTATACACCGCGACCAGAAGTTGGTATTTTGTGCTGCCAGCGAATACACCCTATAGGTTCAGGCTCCCTACGAAGCCAACTATCCTACCAGGTAAACAGTTCCAAATGTCCGATGGCGTCACTATTCGACCACCAAAATAACGCACCCTCCTGTCGGAGAGCCTCGGACATTTGCAGAGAACATGCTCTGAGGTCTCGGGTTCCAATTCACAAAACCTACACGTATCCGTAGTGGATCGTCCCATCTTGTACAATCGTATTCGACCACCAAAATAACGCACCCTCCTGTCGGAGAGCCTCGGACATTTGCAGAGAACATGCTCTGAGGTCTCGGGTTCCAATTCACAAAACCTGCACGTATCCGTAGTGGATCGTCCCATCTTGTACAATTGATACCTAAAAAAAATTATCAAAGTGTAATGCAAAACACGACCTGCCGTTTCTGTAAATATTTTGCTATTATAAATATGATTCTCAATTTCTTATACATTTTAACTTCTTCCACGTATATCTTGTAAAATAAAATCCTTAATCCTTCAATTAAATCCTTTATAAAATTAAATCGTTTAATCTTTTAATAGCTATAAAAAAAAAATCATATTAAATCAATGCTATTTTTTCATTTTATATCCTTCTACTTAACTTCCTGTTATTGATTGAAATGCTCGACTTGAACACAAAAATGAAAGTGGAGCATAACATTAAATAAGAACTCGTATATATCTTCTTCTATATGACGCTAAACGAACATATACTTTTAATTTATTAACATTTTACAGCCTTAAGGAGATCAAAATACACACACACACACACACATACGCATACATTTCCTTTCGAGTTAAGAAAACATACATATAAACATTATCTCTTTGCTAGCGGGGGTTATAAGGCAAATATAAAAAAGAAAAATGAAAACAGAAAAACAGATGATGAGTAAAAAGAAAAACAAAAAATCCATTTCCCTTCTACTTCAGAAAAATAAAATATAATCAGAAACGCATCTTTTAAGCAAAACATATGTAGGGCATGTGTGGTTGGATGAAAAAACTATGGGACCAAAAATCTTCTTTATCAAACTATAAAATTTCAATCGTTAGAGACCTATTTTACAGATTTAAAGCTTTAGCATTGTTATAAAACTTTAAAATTGTTAAACCAGATTTTTAAAATACTGACCCATAGTTAAGTTGTTTGTATATTTTGTGAATGACTTTCTGTACTCACCCTTCAAATCATGTTTATTTTGCAATAAAAAAAAATATAAACACTCATACTGATATGTTTGTATTAGTGAATACGCATACACACACACATGACTGTAAAAGTGTATTCATACTTTTACAAATTTCCTTGCTGTAACATTTTGTTTATGTATTTACGCATTAGTAACAGAGTGTGTTTGTGTGAATGTAGTTTTTGCACTTAACTAAAGATGTGTTAGTAATGTTTTTGTGAAAATATGCGTTAATAAATATTTTGGAAATTAGATTTTTTTCTTTAAAATTTTATACGGTTCTTTTATACGGTGCTCGTGTTAAATACTTGTCGATATTTTTTTTTTTTAAAAGGAATTTTGGTTTGTTTTTGTAACTGATAAAGCATGTTTTATGGTTGGCACTGGAAGAATTTTTGTAATATAAAATATTTTCTTTGCCTTAATTTAAAGATAACAAATACATAAACGTGAAGTGTAACAAAATAAAAGAATATAAAACTAAAAAATATTTGAATATTTTCTAAGTGTTTCTAAGCAAAACTTAGCCCCTAATTTTTTAGATCAGTTGGGTGAGGTAAACTTTCAATGAATATATTTTTTTATATTACAAACAACTCAACAACTCAGAAAGTTTCTAAAGGAAATCATCTTCAACTTTACACGATTTAAAAGTAAACTATATGTGCTTGTTTCTGATTAATTATGTTGCATACTTTAAGGCCATGGCCATATTTCGTTTAAATATTCTAAAAAGCAATTACATTTCCAATCACTTTTAATATTTAAACATCAAATATTAAAACCAATATGTAACTTTTCTTTAATCTCTGCTATAAAATATATAGTTTATGAACATTTGATTGTATACTTTTAGGGGATTTATTGCTTATATTGCTGTTTTATAAAAATATACCTGCATATATATACATATATATATATTTAAATACACATGTCATAATTCTTTTATTTTTTTTTAGTATTATCATTTTCATTATTATTGTTATAGTTATTTAAAAATACATTTTCTATAACAATAGGTATGAATAAAAATACATTATTTAAAATTTATATATGTTGCATACTTTCAGGAGATTTATTGCAATTATATTTTAAAGCTTTTATAAGTCTTTATCAATTGGAATAAATGATTATTTTGTAATACAAATATGAAACCCAATCAATGAGTTGTGATAAATCAAATAAAATAATTAATATTTCAAACCACACTTTAAAGGGCTAAAATAATATTTTAAATTTAGAGTATAGTTACAGGATTTCAAAGTTGTTGTAAAACAATTAATAAATTATTATTTATTTAAACATATTAAATAGAAATTGAGATAGAAAAAATTTTTTCATTAAAACTAGTTTTTCAAATTGTAATATTTGTTCCCTGAAATAGTCACCCAATGTGGAGACGAAATATTGGAAATAAATAATTAATAAATAAATGATCTTAAGCTCGTTAAAACTAAAAAGAAAAAAAATAGACCTTTAAAAACCCGTAATTATTTAAAAAATTCTACTGCTATAAATTGTGAAGCATAAAGTTCCACAGCAAGCTTTGAAACTTTTAAAAAAGTTTTATTTTTAAAACTTTTAACAATTTTTTGAACTATTATAAAAAAATTAGTGCATTATAAAATATTTTTATGCGTATGTTGGCATATAAAAAAAATCCACTTACGAACAAATAAACCAAAAATATACAAACCACAATATAATTGTGTTACTCCTAACAGTTAAAAAAAGAAAACTTAAAACATTAAAAAATACTAAAAGTATAACTAAATTAACCCTCTAAGGAGTCGGGCATATAGGACAAATTTTGAATGCTACTTCAAAAAAGCGTTCCTTGGGAAAATTAAATGATTAACCACAGATCCAGTCCGTTTGTGATACAACTTCCCATACACATTTTCTGTTTGAAGGAATTGTCTTTAGAACAACTTTTTATACTTCATACTGTCGTTCTACTGCGCGTTCAAGAACCGTAATTTGTTTTCAAAAATGACCGAAAAGCAACCGGCTCTGTTGTTCTTATAAAACAAATTCTCCGTTTTATACCTTAAATTTACGTGCCATTGAAAAGCTTTGCATAATTTAATTTTTTAATCAAGGCACCACTTTTTTTGGCGGAAGTTCTTACCTTTGTTATGATTTTATAATACGGTAATTTGTTTTTATAAAAAATTCTTGTTTTCCTTGGTAAAAAAAGCAAAATCCTCGGAAAATTTTTTTTCATAAAAAATTTATGTTTTCCTGGTAAAAACAAAAATACTTGGACAAATTTTCACAATTAATTCTGAAATTATAAAGTTTTAAAATGACAGATTTTATTTATCGGATTTATTTGTTAATTTGTTAATTCAAGAATATTCTAATCAAATACATACACACAGAGAAATAAAGTGCCAACCGAATTAAAAAGTGTATTTTAATGGTAACAACTTATAAATTCAGTTAGTAAAACGATCTTTACATTACATTTCTGAATATTTTTGGTGTTGCAACTAAAATTCAGTTGAATTAACCGAACTTCGTTGTGAGAACTAATGTTAAGTTCTGACAAGCGACTCAAATTCGTAATAATCGAATTTGAGCCTTAGTAACCGAATTTCGGTTGGCAATTAGCTTAAATTTTCTCTGTGTGTACATCTTTTGAAAAAGAAAAATTTTTCAAAAGCGATTTTTTTAAACATAAATCATACCTAAGTTATTTACCAGGAAATTAAAAAAAAATACGCTATACATTAAAACTTTAAGCAGAATATTTAATATGTTTTTTAAACAATTTCAAATTGTTAAATTTCTCTAAACAAAACACATAATTTTCTGAGTAAAAAAATTCCCTAAAATTTCCCGAAAGGGAAATTTTTAAAATGCTTATAAAAACAAAGTTATTACCCACAAACAAACAAAAATACGCCATAAATAAAATTTTAAGCAAAAACTAAAAATATCCCTTGATAAAATTGCATTTTTTACACAAATAAAAAAAAGTGCAACAACATCTTTAATTTCTTTTAACAAATTACATCGTTGCCTTAGTAAAATAAAATAGTTTCCTTAAATTTCCCAAAACGACATTTTTTAAATTACTGCCAATTTATAAATTAAAAACCTAAAAAAATCGCGTTTCTTAAAATTTAAGGCAGAAACAAAAGTTTCACAGGAACACAATATTTATTTTTTTAAAGAAAATAGAAAACATTATCAAAGAAAAAAAAAAAAAAAAATTAAAATGAAAATTATTCAAGTTCGGGGCCATACTCTATATTTCTTTATTAGGATATTGTCCTAACAAATAATCTATAGAGTTTTTGTTTTCAAATTTATTCTTTGACCCTTTCAGGAATGTGTTAAAAAATCTATTTCGGGAATTTTCTAGGTTCCCATCATCAGAACCCGTTTTAGAAGAGGTAACAATCCCATGACAAACATCAAACATTCATATAATCTAGTTAACTCACTATATGAGAACTAATATATCCCTATGGGGAATCCGGTCCTGCGTGTGCCACAGGATCGGTCCCTTCGTGCCAGAGACCGGTCCTCTGCTAAACCCTACCCTATGTAAACAACTGGCAACTTTAACATGGGCTTGTCATAGGGGTCATTTGTCCTGCTTTAAACCACATAGTGGCATGCCACAGGACTAACCAAAGATGGGCATAAAGATGGTCATAAAAATAAACGAAAACTAGACAGCTTCCAATGGGTAAAATTCTGGCCAACTGGCTTTTTCTTGTTAATAAGCATCTGGTTAAGTGGTATGTCCTCCCTTTACCAGTCACAGGATTGGTAATATTAGGACAGTTGACACTGCTTAACCCACTTCTGTATTGAATTATACTAGTCCGCTGATAAGTACTTCTTTAACCAGTCACTTTTAGGTCAATTGACTCCTCATTCCCCAAATTATATCAAACTTGGAAAAAAATCACTTAAAATCTTGTAGATTAAGATAAGTTAACTCAAATAAATGATGTCAATAAGATCAAAGAAGGATCTCCTTTAGTTTCAGCAACAGAAATTAAGAAATTTAATGCAAATTCTTCAAATTATATTGAAGTGCGCCTAATTTAATTTCGCTTTAATTTTTTATATTTTTTAAAGTTTATATCAAATATACTAAATGATTGAAATAACATGTTTTATCATTGAAGACTATGGAATTAGGATTATTTTGTCATTTTAACAATTTTCCCAGTACATTCCACTTTACACTCTGTCATGCGACTTTAAATTCTCTATCAAAAACATAGTTAAAATATCGCTCATTTACTTCAGTAACGTCATAACTCAAAAATTTTGTCTTTGTAGAAAACGAGTTTAAAGTTTTCAATTTAATTTCTCTCAAGAGGGGAGTTTACAAAATATCAATACACAATATAATATATGATATAACGAATAGTTCTGCGTCATTAACTTAAAAATCATATTTTTTGAGTTGTGACGTTCTCGATATGTACAATTAAAAATAAAAATAAAAATAACAATGTATATTTAGCAAAAACTGTACTGGCAAAGCACTGCTTTGGGTGATAGTACGGGCTAAACACTGGTTTTACAATATATCCGTAGTTTGAAAGTACTGGATGTTTTTCACTTTCGGCAATTTCTGGCTGGGTAACTACAATAAAGTAAACAAATGCAGTAAAAATATAATTAAGAAAAATATAATTAATTTTCTTAAAAAAATAAACAAAAACTAAAAAAAATTCTGAAAAATAAAACAAAATTTGGCTTTTAGATATAGCCTTTCTCATTGCGCTTCAGAGGATTAACATTGCTGACTGTATTCAACAGAATTAGAAGCAACTAGAAGCACAATAAAAAACATTAAAGTACAATATGCATGAAATTTTGGTTGAATTGGTTGGGTCGGTCGGTTGGTTGGTTTTTTGAAATGAACATTTCCAAAACATTTAAAAGCCATAGGAAACTTATAAATGTTCATTATAATTTTATGTATATTTTCAAATTTATTGTTGAGCACATAAACACAATATACGAATAACATATGAACATTTAACTCCCAAATAAGCTAAAGTTGAATACCCGACGAAAAAAGTTCCGATATTGGTATATATAAAAATATATATAGTTATATATAAAATTTAATATCACATCTTAGTTGATCCGAAAAATGGCATACATAACCTTATCTGATGTGATCCTATGGGATCTCATCTGATATAATCTAATCCGAAAAATTGGTCTATCTAATTTGCTCAAGTTAAAAAAAAAAATTTGACACAATTTGATATAACTTCATAAAATCCTTTAAAATTGTTTGGAAATTCGCACTAATACTGTGTTTCACATTTTAAGTTATAATGAAAGTTAAAATATAAATCAATGTATTTTAAAATTAGATGTGATTTTAATTTTGCTAGTATGTGATACCATATAACGTAACGCTTAACCGATTGAATACCCTATATTGGGGGGTTGGTCATATATTTGACTCCGCCAGGGCACCATTGAGACAGTTAGAGCAAGTGGGAGCAAGTTTCATAAAAATTAATATTTTGTATAGTGGAGATATTGGATAGGTATGCTGGTGTGGGGGTGCTGGTAATAGAGGTCGGTCTTACATATTATCTATCCACTATCCTACCCCTAATATATAATTCTAAAAAACATCACGATTTTCAACATGTAGGTCAAAAGTATCTATGCATTATAACACTAATAAAACTTTTTAACGAAAAAACTTTAGAAACTTGTAGAACAACTATAAACAATTTTTGAGTTCATTTTTAAGGTCAAAACGTCATAGCCGGTTTGCTCGATAGAAGCCCAGTTTTTTTTGCAGATCTTATTATTTACACCCAGTCTATCAGAAAGGACGCGGGCAGCTCGAAAACAAAACAACTTTGCAATTTTCATATATTTAATGGGTGCTCTAATGTTTATATTTAAATATCAGAGAAGGCAATTTAATTATTTTTCTTTTTAATGTTTTTTTTTACTTTTTTTGGATGTTACAATTTTGAGCTTAAAAAAAAAACGGTTACTTAAGATTTTGGGATTATAATTAATTTTTTACGATATTCTGACATAAAATGATTTTTGTACTAATAAATATTAGTTTAACTTTAGACTTTGTTTTAAGTGCAGCTTTTCTAATTACATTTACTTTTGCTTTCTTTACACTTTTTTTTCTTTAAAGACATTGAATGTTCCGTTTATTGTCGTTTTCGACAATTATATATAAACGTGATTGATTTTTTTTTTGTTAATTTCGACCATATATGTTTATATATAATAATATATAAATATTATAGAATCCGTTTGATTTCATTGTATCATATATACCTGTATATAATTAACATTAAAGTATATATGATCTCATATTTACCTATATAAAGTATATATGAAGATATTACAAATATCAGCTTATATATGAAGGGCTTATTTAAAAACTTGATAAGCCACATTTTATTTTTAGTATGCTTATGCCCTTTAAAGGTTAAAAATATGCAAAAAATATGAATTTTGCAGGATGTTTATACTCTAAGTACTTGCAATAAGTGTTTAAGCAAGACTTCTATTAAATATTAATCAATTGATGTCTAGAAAACAGCGAAAATCCATAAAACAACAAATGTGGCTTATCAAGTTTTTACAGTACGCCCTTCATATATATAAAGCTATATTGATATATGAAATTTTATATTAATTTATTTATATTATTATGTATGTGCACATATATAATTATATATAAGTATATCAAGCTACAGATGACTATACATAAACAGTTTTCGTCGGGTAGTACATATAAATAATTGGAAAACTACTCCAGAAAACTATCATAAGGGATTTTTTTGTTTGAAAAAAAGCCACAATTTTAGTTTTCAAAAGACATAAAGTATAATAAAAGAGATAGTAATGGTCCATTTTACAAGCATGCTTAAAACGGATATAAAGTTAAAAGTTTTTTTTTTTAACTTTTAAAAAATACTTAAATGTCCGAGTAAAAATCTTTGTATACAATAATACATTATTTTACATACACTTACAAGTTTTTGTCTACCAGTGTATTTAGCCGGACATGATTAAATAAATTCATATATAAAATAATTTTTTGCCGAAAAATGTTAATACGATGTCATTTATATTTGCGTCTAATCGCATCTAGATCACTATATAATTGTATATTGCATTTAGAATTAGGTAAAATTAAAAATTAATTAATATGTCGTTAAATAAGCCAAGACATTGCAAACAACAAAATAATTTAGAAATAATATCATAATTAAAAAAAACACAATTTAATTTTGGATTAAATTGTATTTTATCCCACACAGATTCACAATAGAACATTTGTCAATCTTCTTTTGGGTATAATTATATCTTATATAAAAATACTTGAAACATTTCATGTCTCATTTTGTAAATAATTATAAATGAGGACTTTTGATAAAGCAACTTAAGTCGACTTAAGAAACTTCTCTCATAGTTTCTCTTTTGAATACGCGTATTGATTCCTTTATAAAGAAACAAAAATAAAATTTCCAAATGAAAATGAATTTTCTACAAATTTTAAAGTAGTAAACTTTTTGCAAGTAACTAAGGTCTGAATGGGTTAATAACTTTGAAGCTAAACCCGTATTTGCAGGTAATTATTTTGGCAAATATACCGGATTTCAATGGAGTTTTTAATAGTGTCCGACCGAACAGTTCGGCCAGAAAATGCATTTGGTCTGTATTCGGTATTTTATGGACAAATTTGGCGGATGTAAAAATGTTTATTGGGCTGGTTAGATGCTATTTTGAGTGTCAAATTTGAAGAAAAGTCTGTAGTTAAGCAATAAATTCGCTGTTCCGCCTCAGAAAGTTCGGCCAAATTGAAAATAGTTCGGCGGCCGAACTTTTAACTTTATAGCTAAACTTTTCTCTTAAATTTTATACACAAAATTGAATTAAATCGGCCCAACAAACATGTTTCCAATGCCAAAATTCGCCATCATTGCCTCTAGATATCAAAAAACCGATAAAATATAGGTTTTTGGCCGAACTGTTCGATCGGACACTAGTTTTTAATGTAAAAGCAGGATACAGCTATAACTGTTTTTTTTTTTTATCAATTAAATTAATAATCATTACGACTTTGGGCGAGTTATAGCAAAAACAGACCAGTGTCTCTGGTGGGAATCGAACCCACGACCCCCACACTGTTAAGCCAGCAAGCTACCAACTAGCCTGCCGGGCCGCACAGCTATAACTGATTTTGTATATGCTTGTATCAGATCACACACAGAGAAAAATTAAGCTATTTACCAACTGAAATTTGGTTACTAGAACTCAAATTCGGTTATTAGGAATTTCAGTCGTTTGGTACAACTGAACATTAGTTTTGACAACAACAGAATTTTAGTTCCAACACCCAAAATATTCAGAAATCTGTTGTAAATATCGTTGTACTAACTGAATTTATAAGTTGTTACCATTAACAAATACTTTTTCAATTTGGCTGGCACTTTATTTCTCTGTGTGCAGATATAATTTTATACCATTATGTAAAATCTGATTAAATTGTATCGCGCTATTATTGGCAAGTATAAATTACTTGATAGTATCAAATTAGAGCTAAAGTAACGCAAACTTATATAATATGGGCCAATTTCTGGGATAACACGGTATAGAGATACATATTAAATTACGTAAAATTATATAAAACATCATATCAAATTTTTATTTAATCGGCTGCACTTATAAACGAATTTTTAATAAAATTTTGCAAATTATCATTTATTAAAGAAATTACAAAAAAAAAAATTATATATAAAATTTTTATATGCAAAATATATGAAATTTTCTATATTGCAGCAGTTTTTTTTCTATTTTTCTATCCAGTCAAGTGTCAAAATTTATGTGTGCTAAATTGCTTACATATTTAAAAACTAACTTTGCTTTTAATACACATTTACACATACACAAAAATATATATATTTCTGTATAAATTAAAACACATAAAATGTATTCCCTTGTGATCCTTGTTTTTATATCATGTTTTTTGCAATAATTGCTTTTGGAAAAAACTAAAAAAAAACTTTTATAAATAATAGTGCATAAAAATACAAATAGTTTTTTATTATTATGGAAAAAAAAACCTAAAGAGAATATTTTGGCTCTTATTTGGCAAACTAGAAATTTTCCGAAAATTTCCTAAAACTATAAAAAATTTATTTAAAACCACCAAAATCAAAAATGGAGGGGATGTTATTAAGCAAAATTTTATTTATTTATTTTGTGTATTAACTATAAACAATTTCTTAATTTCTATTGAGCCATATTCACCAAAAAAGTGTAGGTTAAAACCATGATTTCTTAAAATTTTATAACTATAAAAAGTTTTCTATTTTTCTGTGAAATTTTTTTCTTTTTGGCGATATAAGTGCCCTACTAATGGAATATACATATGTGGTAGTGTAATCTTGTTTAATGTTTTTTTTATATATACTTGATGAAAAATGGAGTGCAGCATCATGTTTCTGTTGTATTTTTTTATGTGTGTAATTTTTATGCTATATAGCATATGCCATATATTTAATCCTTTAAGAACACCTCAAAGTAGGCTTTGTACTCTTACAATATTTAAAACTGAAAAAATTATAAAAAAAAGAAAAAAAAATCATGCAAAAACATTAGCCACAACTTAATAAAGTATACAAATTTGCTTTAAAAGAATATTTCCATAAAACAAAATTAATATTTTTATATGTAGAATTTATGGGGTTATTCTAGTAAACTTGTCATCTATAACCACAGTTCCAGAGGTCCTAGAAGAGATCTGTATAAAACAAATCAAGGTTTCTAAAGATTTTATTGTCGTAAAAGCATTTTGTTTTTAAATTTGAATTTAAACAAAAGTTTTCAATGCTTCATTAGCTCAATTGGTAGAGCTGTTGGCTTTTTCGTAACTTTACAAACCTGGGTTCGAAACCCACTAAAGTTGTAACAGTTTTTTTTATTTGTAACAATATATGTTATATTCTTCAAAGCACATGGCAATTATTTTCATTAAAAAAAAATTAAAATTTATAATTATTAAGTGATTACAAAATTAAGTATGCCATTCAAATCAGCATGTCCGAAATATATATAATTAATGGTCAGATCTTTGTATTTAAAAAGTACGTATTTTCTATAAGAAACTATGTTAAGTAAAATAAAATATGTTAAGTTTTTACATTATGTGTTAAAATAAATATTTCACTTCAAATTTCTCACATGGGACATTGTTATTGAAAAGTAGCATTTTTAAAAACCGTTGCTGAAACACATGGAAAAGGGTTTAAAATCTTCTGTTTGAACAAAATACGAATTTCCCATATGGGAAATTGTTTAAGAAAAGCATAAAATTATGGAAAAAATGTTTCCCCAAAGTAAATGTTTTTAAAAACCTGTAAATCATAGCATTTTTATCTAAAGTGCTTACAATTTTTTTTTTGTTTATCCAACAACATTTCCCTTGAAGATAAACATAATTTAAAGGATATTTTCTGCAAAGAATTAGTTAAAAAAAATCTTTCTAGTAAAGGGTCCGCCATCTATCGTTTTTTGTTCAACTAGTGCTTATTTCGTGAATGGTAACACTTAGCTCATGTCTGATTTGACAGATAATTAGTTTTATCCTTCCGCTGAACGAATATGGTTGTGTATACGCTTGAACAACTGACCATCCAATGCGTTTTCGCTTCGCTAAGTGGGCCTGCGATCGACTTACAGAAGATGCCGATTTTGCCAAAAAAATCATCTTTTCAGATGAAGCTCATTTTGATCTTGCCGGGTACGTAAACAAGCAAAATTGTCGCATTTGGGGCACAGAAAACCAGCACGCATACATTAAAAAGCCGATACACCCAAAACGAGTCACTGTTTGGTGCGGAGTTTGGTCCAGAGGCAAAATTGTGCCATTTTTCTTCGAAAATGAGCAAGGAGTGGCCGTTACAGTCAATGGCGATCGTTATCGGGCCATGTTGAACGAATTTTTGTTCACAAAAATTGAAGAGGAGGATATTGGCAACATTTGGTTTCAACAGGACGGCGCTACGTGCCACACAGCCGAAGCTACACTCGATGTTTTGCGCCCTGTTTTTGAAGATCGCATTATCAGCCGCAGCGCTGATGTCGTTTGGCCACCTCGGGGCTGCGATTTGACACCGTTCGACTTTTATTTGTGGGGTGCCGTCAAAGATAAGTGTTACACCAACAAGCCAGAGACAATTGACGCTTTAAAGGACAATATTCGTGAAACCATTGGTGAAATACAGCTGCACACAATCGATAATGTGCTTTAAAATTGGACCGATCGTATAGGCTACTGCATGGCCAGCCGAGGCAGCCATTTGAATGAAATTATTTTCCATTATTAACCGGAAGGATTGTACTTTCAAATAAAAAAAGAAATTTGAGAAAGTATGCAGTAGTTTTTTTTTTATAGCATTTTCAAAAAAAAAAGTTATTTGGCGGACCCTTTATTTATGGTAATATATAAATTTACTTATATTTTTGAAATTGTACATCTAAATACATCGATTTTAAAAGAAAGTCAAAAATACATAATTTTAATAAAAATGTTACTCAAAGAGTACAAAATGAGCTTGAATTTATTTCATTAAAAAAAAACTTTGTAAAGGTATGGTCGTGATATTAAGATTTTCTTATGTTTATTAAAACTCTGTATCAAATTACATGAATTTTTTTTTGATTTCCCCTAAGGGAAATTAAAAAAAGCTACAAATCACATAATTTTTTCTAAAATGCTTAAACATGTATTAAAAATCTTTTGTTTTAAACCAATTAAATTTCCCTAGATGAAAAACATAATTTTAAAGGATAGTCTCTGCACTGAAGTGAGCCGACTCACAAATCAGTAAAATTATTTTTAGTTTTCATTGTAATATATAAATTTCTCTATTTTTTGATCTTTTTGAATATAATGATTTCAAAGGAAAATCAAAAATTTACAGCTTTACAGTTTTGTTATGGATTTTTGTAAAAATTTAAAAATTCACAAAAATAAGTTATTAAATTTTAAGGAAATCTTTTTCGCGTGTTTAACAAACTTACTCCGAAATAAAAAACTGGAAAAGAATTCGATTTTTTGGATTTACAAATTTTTTTCTCATTTCTCTTTTTATGGGTTAAAGATTTTTAGTCAACCTTTGGTAAATAAATATAAATATTCATGGAAAACTTTAATTACTTACGTTGGTTGGTATTTTCTGAAAAAACAGCCAAGTAATAATCCAAAAACAGATGCAACAAAAACTGTAATCTGACCTATTGCAGGCGTATTTCAAAGTTTTTAAATAAAAACTGCAAAAGTTGTGGCATAATAATTTTAAGAATTAACAAATTGGTACTTTTATGCATTACGGCGGTTTGGTTTATACATAAAAATAGCATTAAAATAAATAAAAATATTTATTATAGTTTAACAATTAAAGTTGTTAAATTTGCATGTAGAAATTTAAAAACTATTTTCAATTAATATTTAAGTTGTTTAAGAAGAACTTCCGAAATAATAAATTAATTTCTTTCAAACTCCCAAAAAATACCTCAAAAAGTATGCAGCAATATTAACATCTACATGCCTCCTTAGAATATGCTATAATTTAAAGATTTTTTTGTTATATATAATAAGTATTATATTAAACAATATTTCGTAAGGTTTTATATTTGTATTGATGTGTATTATCATCAAACATTTTCCGATAATATCAATATATTTTTATAATTATATTCACACTTTCCTAAAAGTAGACTATAAATATTTTATTTGATTTTTACTTCACCATCAATCATCATCATGGTACATATGCAAACATATTTTTAGATATATGATATATACCATTCAATGTCATCATTATTATCATCATGACCATAGCTGCTCATTGTGAGTCAGATATAACAAATAATAGAAAAGTATATTTTTCACAAAATAAAATTAAATTAATAAAAGAAACGATTCACAAATTTTGGATCAAAGGAATTGTGACCTTTTTCAATGGCGAACTAAAATTAATAAAAATATATAAAACAAAAAAAGTTTCACACAACTTTGAAAACCATTTTAACCCTCTTTAAATGTGATTGTGCCGATATTTTACTTTCGGATATTACTTTTGTTTTCTCAATTTTATATTCAAATTCCAAATTTCATCTGAACAGTCTCTTCAAGACAATTCTATATAATTTCTGTTTCTTATTCCAAACTACGCAACTTACGTAGTTTTTGTAAAAATTAAAAAAAAAAAATCATTAAATAATGATAAACAAATTTTTTCCCGATTATAAAGTACCTCGCTTAAAGCGAACAATTTTTTTTTTGAAATTTTGCAGTTCTTTTTATTGGGTTTTACTAATTAGGAGTAGAAACTTTTTTTAATCTAGCCCAAAATGCATGAAAGAAAATGTCATCATATTAAATTCAAATTTAAAATTGTTTAACTAAAAATTTTATAAATGAAATTATGATTTGGCGTCAGCACTAGTTATTTTAGCTTGAAATGAATTACTTTTTAAAAGCAGTCAAGCTAATTACTGTAAGTACAATGGTAAGCCTCGCTCTTTAGAAACTTGCAACCACAATTTTTTTTAGTTGCTAATATGCATTCAAATAACTAATTATTTTGGTAACCAATTATATTTTATTTTTTTGTAATGTAACGGGAAAGCGAGTGCACACATTTTGTGCACTTTTGTCAATGTGCAAATTTTGTCATTGCGACTGTCTATATGACATTAAAATAACACTGTACTAAAATACATTACGAAATTTGCCCTGTGGCGATGTCTCAATATAAACACAAAGTTGGCTAGCCTAAACGTAAAAACTAAACGTCAATCTGATAACGTTGTGAAATACAGATGGAGGATGTAAGAAAATAAACAGAAATCTAAAAATAGAATGTTTGTGTTTGTTAGTGTTTGTCACTTCTGAGTATAATATACTATAACTGAAAAGCTAGTAGGAAAGAAAACTGCAATTTAGCTGCTTTGCATTCGAGGCCATACTTGGGTGTGATCGTTAAGCGGTGATGACTGGGTATTGTTACGTTTGTAATGCAAGAATAAACGCAGGTTCGATTCTTACGGCCGGCAGGTTGTTGAAAATGTTATCATATAGATACAAAAATAACAAATAATAATACAATTTAAATGGAAAATCACTGATGACGCCTAACGATAAAAAAAGGCAAAAACAAGTCTAGCAAAAGTTTTTGTTGATTTTAGCAGAGTAAACAGCTATTTTCAAATAACTAAAACTCGACTCAAATTTAACAATGATTTTATTAATATAATAGATTTGTTTTTGCTATTCTTATATTACTAAAATTTAGCAAATAAGATCTGCTAATGCGAGCAGGGTTTTCTGCAACGTTAATTTAAAACTAATTTTTAGAAGATCTTTCTACTACTTTCTCAGGCTTATTCCATGAGTGTACATTAATATTTTAAAAGGGTCCACCAAATAACTTTTTTTTTTTTGAACTCCTGAACCAATTGGACTTTGTATGGCGTCATACCAAGGTCTTTATGCAAAATTCGTCTCAATGATGTCTCCGAAATGTTTAATTGTTGAGAACGACGGTGAATTGATGTTGATGGCGCTTCACGCACACTTTCTGCCACAGCAGCAATATTCTCGGGTGTACGCACTGTTTTTGGCTTTTCACGCTTTGGTTTATCGATGAGGATGCCAGTTTCTTTCACTTTTTTCACAAGATAACGAACATACGGACCATATTCGTTCAGCGGAAGGATAAAACTAATTATCGGTCAAATCATACATGAGCTAAGTGTTACCATTCACGAAATAAGCACTAGTTGAAAAAAAAAAAAACGTTAGATGGCGGACCCTTTATATATATTTTCAACATAATTCCAATGAACAGCTTTGGCCATAACGCAGCAGGAGACTTGTAATACACATAAAAGTTTTGCCGTTAGATGTATGACAGAGTGAAGATGAATGATCGATACTTTATAAGGATAAACTGTTGATTGGATGATTAAACCCAGCAAAAAAAAAAAAAAGTGAAATAGTTGAACATAAATATTTAATAATCCTAAAGACAATTAATTAAAATCCTGCAGCTGTAACAGGTTTTGCTATAAAAACATATACAAATTCCTAAGAATTAGTTTAAAAACTTATAAAATATTGGATAAGATATTCTAATAACTTTTGCTGGGCATTTCACATAATCAAAGTGTTATTTAATAAACAAACACCTTAAAGTATGCATTATATGACAAGTTCTGGATCATCAATTAACTATGACAAGTCAGTAAATTCAATTTAGTATAAACGTTCGTTGACTACACTCATAGAAATAAACCTGTAAAAATTAGTAAAAATTACGCTGCAGAAAATACTGATAAAATAAGCAGTTTTTTTTTGCTAAATATTAAAAAATAAGAACCGCAAAAATAAAACTGTTAAAACTTTTTAAAATTTTAGTTAAATTTGACTTTTTCCGAAGATCTTGTTAACGTATATTTTAAATAAATGACAACTAACACTCTATATAGGCAATATTGGTATCAACATTTTTGTTTTCTCGAGTACATCAAAGCTGCGTTCAAGAAAAGCTAAATTTCATTAGTTTCAGACATGTTTCTGTACAAAAAATGTATGTACTTCGGCCACACCTTTTAAAACTTAAACGTGAGGCTGGGCCGCTAAAAAAAAAATACGTGTCCATTATTTTTTTTTTTTCTTTATCACATTTCTAAATTTCACTCCCCTTGTAAGTTACTGACGTATTATTGTTGGTGTATTTACAAATATTGATGAATTTCTTAACACACAAGTATTAATATGCAAATTTTAATCGAGTGTCATACCAATAAAGGGCACAAAGTTTGAAATAAATTTGAATAATATTTGCATAGGTTTTCAGTAACTTTATCAAATATAGCGATTTTTATATTTTCACCATATTAGCCAAAAATTATATGCATGTTTTGTAAAAAAATCGTTAGATAGTCGCTTTTAACGCAAAAAGTGTACAAGCAGTTTTGTCAATTTTCTCAAAAATCCTTTAGTAAAGTAAACCCCCGTTAATTGTAAAAAAAAAAAAAATAAATGCTTGTTGTCTTAAAATTTTGTAAAAAAAATTAATGTAATAGTGTCAAAACTAGTCTTCGACAATTAGTTTTAATAAAATTTAAAACATTTTTAGGAATCTTTCGTATGTCCAGTAACAGTCGAAAACGATATACGCTTAACTATAAAATGTAGGATTAGAATATTTTTTTTTATTGTGTTAATCATTTGCTCCAAAATATTTTTAAATTAATTTTTAATTTTAAAGGGTCCGCCATCTAACGTTTTTTTTTTCAACTAGTGCTTATTTCTGATTTGACAGATAATTAGTTTTATCCTTCCGCTGAACGAATATGGTTGTGTATACGCTTGAACAACGCTGGGAAATATTGCGACATTACTTTGAAAATCATGGTAATGTTGCAGAATGTGTGCAAAAATTGCGTACGGATTTTGGATCGCATTATCAGCCGCAGAGCTGATGCCGTTTGGCCACCTCGGAGCTGCGATTTGACACTTTAAAGGAGAATATTCGAAAAGCCATTGGCGTAATACAGCTGCACACAATCGATAATGTGCTTAAAAATTGGACCGATCGTGTAGGCTACTGCATGGCCAACCGAGGCAGCCATTTGAATGAAATTATTTTCCATTATTAACCGGAAGGATTGTACTTTCAAATAAAAAAAGAAATTTGAGAAAATATGCAGTAGTTGTTTTTTATAGCATTTTCAAAAAAAAATAGTTATTTGGCTGACCCTTTATATACGTTTAAGGGTTTACAATATGTATACCCAGCGTGGCTATTTGAGTGGGAAAGATGATCCCAAAAGTGCCAACTTAAGCAAAAGCAGCAGATATGAGACATTTTCTTTGTATGACAATTACGTTTAATTATAATCCGAATTCAAAATCGAATTCAATCACATTTTGAAAGTATTAAAATGGAGTTGATTTTGAGAATATTTCATTATGTTATCTACTTTTCTTGCTCAGTCACACGATTCCAAAGTCAGAAATCGCTTTATATTTATACTACTTACAAGAAATTAGTACCATGTTTACACTCCAATGGAATATTCCTATTCGTTTTTTTAGTTTTCTTGTAATAGAATGATGAAATACAACCATGCGAAGAACGGGGTAAATATCGACCCAGAGGCAGGAAAATGTAAGTTTTTAAATAGCTCTACGTTTTTCTAATGAAAAATTACAAAATTTTGCAATACATATTAAAACAAAAATAAAATCGACTATGGGTCGAAAACTAACCCATGATGTATGAAAGTTAATTTTTATCATAAATTATCCGCTAAAAGTATACTACAGTTTTTATTTTTTAAATATTAACTGACACAACAATATTAAAACATTTCAAACACGAAAACCACCGATTCAATAACTTGAATTGCTGAAATTCCAAATAAAATTGGATAAAGTGATGAATTGATATTTTTTTTAAACCGGCATGAAATTCTTATTTCGTTAGCAGATTTATTTATATTTATATTTATATTTATATTTATATTTATATTTATAAAGAAAATAAAACTTCAAAAATTACAAGTTTGATATAATTTTTATTAAAAATTGTGCAATGAAAATGAAAATTTTCAAGTTCGGGGCCATACTTTATATTTCTTTATTATGATATTGTCCTAACAAATAATCTATAGAGTTTTTTGTTTTCAAATTTATTCTTTGACCCTTTCAGGAATGTGTTGATTAGGGTGGGCCGATTTGTATGGAAGGAAAAAAATCTTAATGGGCGCTTCGCGTTTCTGATTCTTGGGATTGTAGTGAGCAAAAAGTCCACTAGACCATACGTCTACGGTGAAAATCGAGCTTCCACATTTTGACTTTACGGCAAAAAATCCCTATTTTGAAATTAAAAATTAACCCGCTAAGCCCCACCCACAAATGTGATTGATGCATTTATCTGCTAGAGAATTTTCCAAAGAAGAGATTGATACAATAATCTTGGATAAGCTAATCCTACTTCCTAAGATATGTCCATCCCATTGTTACTTTCACAAAATACGGCTAAAAAGTCAAAATGTGGAAGCTCGATTTTCACCGTAGACGTATGGTCTAGTGGACTTTTTTGCTCAGTACAATCCCAAGAATCAGAAACGCGAAGCGCCCATTAAGATGTTCAAATCGCCCCACCCTAGTGTTGATAGATCTATTTCGGGAATTATCCAGGTTTCCATCATCAGAACACGTTTTGAAAGCGGTAACAATCCCTTGCCAAACATCAAACATTCATATAAACTAGTTTACTCACTACATGAGAACTAATATATTATATATGAGCTCGAAGTAAAGATTATCACCATTGATTAACAAATAAATTGAAAACTAGGTTTTTGTGTGTATGTCTGTCTACCTTTGGTAAATATTCAATACACGTTTTTGTTTCTTTTCCTTTTGATTGTACATTTGTTTTTACAAGTTTGATATAATTTTTATTAAAAATAAAAATTATGTTTTTTTCGACCTTTAATTGTGCAATGAAAGTGAAAATTATTTAAGTTCGAGGCCATACTCTATATTTCTTTATTAGGATGTTGCCCTAATAAATAATCTATAGAGTTTTTTGTTTTCAAAAAAAAAAACATTATCTAATTTATGCTAATGTCTTAGAATCAATAAATATTCAATTTAAACAACTGAATTTAAATTATTTAACTTAATAAAGTAATAAACCTAATAAGAATTAATATCTAATCTAATTAAAATAAACATAAAATATTTATTACTAATACCACTAAACATAAACATTTATAAAAAACAACTACATAAATATTATAAAATATAATAACAATGTGTTTATGTTTACTTTTGAGTGACAATATAAAAAAAAAAAATGTCAAGCAAGTTCCGAAATTGAGAAAAAAATTTAATTGATTCAATTAATGTTTAATTCACAGCTTTTAACATTTTTCACAAGCCGATTTAATTGAAAAAATGTAGGAAAATATTTTACTTCTGTGTGACTATAACAAAATAAACAATAGTTACTGAGTTACTAGTACTTCTGTGCTTTTAAAAACGTACAATTTTATATTATTGCATATGTTTTTTTAAAAAATTTAATTAAATTTACAAAAAAGGCAATCCTCAAAACACGATTACTTATTGTGGTCACCACATGTAACACATTTAATGTAATTGTATTATTTTTTTTTATTTTTAATATGGTTAAAATTGTAACTTTTATAGTAGTTAAATTAATTTTTTTTTTCTCTCGACATGTCTTTTTTTATTTATTTTTTCTACATTTTTGTGTAAATACTATAAACGGAAACGGAAGGAAATAGTTAAATTAAGCTTGATTTTTTTTTCTTTCTTTACTGTTGTTTAAATTTTTTATTTTTTTTTTATCTATAAAATGAATTTTTATGGCTTTTGGTATACCATACTATATGAATATTGTTGTAATGTTGGATAGTAGTTGGTTGGCTGGTGTTTTTTGGTGCGTGCTCTTCTTGTAGTAAAATTATTTTAATTATATTAAAGTATCTTTACTTTATTATGCTATGAGAAAAAATGTTTATAAAGATTCTTGAATATACATACAAAGTGAAATATTTAATATAAATAGAAAAACATTGCTGAAAAGCAGCTCATAAAATTTAACTTTTTGAAAAAGATTTTAAATAAGAAGTTTTTTTTTTTTAATTTATTGAAAAAATAAATTAAACATTTTCAAAAATCTAATTTATATAAATTATGTTTTGTATTTTACTTTTAGATGCAAGAGAACATTTCATACAACTTATTTGGAATTTTATTTAGTTTCATTTAAAAAGTCACCTAAAAAAAACAGAATGAAATAAAATCGAAAAAAAATTCCGATAGATTCCAGTTTTACTTCAAAATGCAGAATATATACTTAGTATGACATATTTTACACATTATAATTACCCCAATTCCAGTGTGTACTTGTGTGGTTTTCTTATATTTTGAACAATAAATAATTTTTCATAGCCTACTTTTGTGTGCACAAAATATGAAGTATACCTTTAGGTTTACAAATATATTTGATACGTGTTATTGTTTCGATTTGTTAATTGTTGTTATCCAATTATTTGTAAAATTTTTGTTATTTTCCAAGAAAAATATTTGTAAAAATTGTATAAAAATAACACACCCAAGCAAAAATGTTTTTGTATAGTCAGATACGACTTTATACAATTAAAAGTTTCAGTATAAATAAATATAAAGTCATATAAACATTTATGCATAGCATTGTATGGCATAAATTTATATAGATTTGTGTTGTTTCAAAAATGTGTATATGATGGTATATATAGCAATATATTACTTTATACGGTCCTGTATAAAATTGTACTTAATATACCTGTTTATATAATACTATATATAAATAATATAGAGTTATATATGGGCTCGTATATAATTCAATATAAATGTTCATATAATTATATACAACTACATGTAATAATAAAAATATTTTTTTTTTAAATTTTTGATAAAGCCATATATAGTTCCATACAAATTCATATAGAAGTTTACAAGGCCCCACACTTTGAATATTTTTCAATGTTCTCAGAAGTGATTATAGATGGTCCATTATAAAGACACAATCAATTATATGTGGTGCCATATCAACATTATTTTCTACGTGATGTTCACAAGAACTACTTTAGCTCCTTTTGGCTCATACTCTATTTAAAAAATTGTAAGAAAATATTAATAGTCCAGAAATCGGAGAAACGTACATTTTTCCACAAATCAGAAAAATATTACGTTATTAAACTATTCAAAGTTAAATTTTTAAAATACAGCCTCGTAAAACAGTGACATGTACGTATTTAACACAAAATACGTTATTACTAGAGATGTCACGAATATTCGGTTACTACTCGGCATTCGCATATTTTCCATGTTTTGAGCATTCGGCCGAATAGCGAATAATAGCACAATTCGGTAGAATTATTCGGCTAATCTGTATTTTTCATGTAAAAATTGAGAAAAATCTAGTTTTTCATAAAACTTTTCTCTTATAAAATGTCAAACAATAAATAATATATTGATTTAAGATGATTTTTAAACATAAACAGTATTGCGGTACAGTCTATGTCTAAAGTACAGTCTACTTCCAGGCACGTAGCTAGGAATTTGTTTCGGGGGGGGCTTTTCGATTTTTTTATTTTGATTATATATTTTTACAGCTTTTTTTTTTTTTTTTTTTTGTTTGCTAAATTTTTACCTACACGTAATGGGCAATCATGGATTAATAATAGAAATCGCTTTCTCAGGTCCTTTTGAAACAAAAACCACCCGCATAAAGTGCATTTCCTTAAAATGCATTTTTCATTTTTCATATTGTGTTCATTATTTTGCGAATTTTGATGTCTATATAAATTGGGGTAAATTTTGTATATAAAATTATACACAAAATGATGCAATTAATTGTTCTATTGTATTGATGTAATACATATTTACATCCAAAATATAATTGACAAATTTTCTAGTGTGACTCTGCATGGGGTAATATACAATTTTATCTAAAATAAAATTGTGTTTTTTTAAATATGATATAATATCAAAATATATATTATTTTGCAATGTCTAGGTATATAAATATAACGTAGTTCTTAATTGCATTATTTTTTCTACGAAATTAATTTTATATATGAATTTATATAATTATGTCCGGTTGAATGCACTGGCAGACAAAACCTTATAAGTGTATATAAAATAATGTATTATTTTATGCAAACGTTTTAACTCGGGAAATTAAAGATTTATAACCGTCCAAAAAACAAATTTAAAGCAAATATCCTATATAATTTGCCTGAAACTTACAAGAAAGCTTTTCCGATGGGTTCCCTTTGAAATTAATTAAATTCGGATAGGTGATAAAGCAGCAAAAATATATGAAAAACGTATCTATTTTTAAAATTGGTGGTGAAACTTACACATCTTTGTATGAAAATATGTTTAAAGTTTAGGAAATTTAGACTTATTTAAAAACAGCGTTAAAATGCTCGAGAAAACACACATTTTGAAAATCATTTTGACACTATGTCGTGGACCCCGGCTGCCACTTATTTGAATTATTTTAACAAATTATTTACTTTTTTTACCCTTTTTCATATATCCGACTTTTTTTAAGATTGGGGGCTATACTTCATGTCTTGTATTAAAAAAATCGTAAATTTTAAAAGCAAGCGTGATTGTAGTCTAAAAGAAATAATAATAAAGTAAAAATATACAATTGGAAAATTTAAAAATATACCTGATATTATTTAAACTAAATTATGTATTTCCAATTCACTTTGATTTATATTTTTGACAATTTCAAACGCTTTTCAAATTGTCTTTAATCAATTTTTTAAATAAAAACCCTTTAAAATATCTAAAAAAAACAACATCGTTATAACACAAAGACTGGTTTAGCTGCTTGATTTTAAAATGTCGCATTTCAAGGAGCGCCGATAGAAATTTGTTTACATTTAGTCTAAAAAAAAAATTTAGAAAATTTGAGTCACATTGGACCACGTTAACCATTATGCATATCGATCAAAGTTTGAGGCTTAAATTTGTTTCAAAAAATTAAAAAAAATATTTGAGATATCGTAAAAAAATACTGAAAACTATGTTACCAGATGCGTGCGTAGCAAATCAAATTTAAATAAAAAGATTGCACTGTAAGTAAAGTAACGACTTTTACGGCACAAGTAAACTTAATTTTGAGTCTTAGTGGTATCTCCATTTTAAAAGATTAAGTCAAAATACACAGAAAAAATCATTGTCAAAAAAATTTCAATTAAACTTTTGTTCGATTTCAAACTTACTTTCAATTAACTGTTTAATTGAAAATGAATTTGGTATAAAAAAATTTTTCAGTTTTTATAACGTATAATAACAACATTGAAACAAATTCAAAAATTTTAAAAAGTCGCCAAAATTAAAAAAATCGTTTAAAGTTAAAAATTCGCGTTTCTTTAATTTTGGTCATTTTTTCGAATTTTGGCGTTTATCTTGGTAGTTTTTTAAATTTCTGCAATTTTGAGGATTGTTTTTTAATTTTTGGCAATTTTTTTTCAAATTATGCGATTTTTTCAAATGGTCTCGATTTTTTTAAATTTATCGATTTTTTTACAATTTTGGTGATTTTTTTAAAATTTTGTAATTTTTCCCTATAGTAAACAATATTCAATTAAATTTTTAATAGATGTGAATAAAACTATATGTAATTGGAAATAATATTAATTAAATTTTAGTTGTTACTACAATTGCATCAACACAACGGAATTCAGTTAAACTTTTGCTGAATCAACAAGTATTTTAATTAAAACTCAATTTTAGTTTCTTCTGTGTAGATATATTTAATTTTTAGTTTGCATTGTCTCAAACAGTTTTTTGATTATATTTTAAGTCAAAGACTTCGAAATCTCTTATGAAATGATTTTATTTATTGCTTTGTGTCGAAAATCAAATCTAACAATGATAGCCGCCCATTTGCAGGCGATGTTTTCTTACGAAATGTTAAGATTCGAACCATATAAAATTATTTCCTATTTGATCCAAGTCAAAAATAAATATTTTCATATTAAATTTATCAATAACATTGTTACTTTCTAACAAATTGTATTAAGTTTTTAAATTTGTCAAATCATTTCGGGGGGGGCTCTAGCCCCCAAGCCCCCCCCCTAGCTACGTGCCTGTCTACTTCTATATCAAATTTATATGAAAAGGAATATAAGAACTATTCGGCAAAGAGTCGGTATCCGAATACACTATTTGTGACATCTCTAGTTATCACACAAACAAGATATAGTTAAAAATAGTCGTTACAAATTCATAAGCTCGTTTCTAAAATTGTATGAAGTAATGTATAATTTGATACAATTGTTGAGAAAAAGTAGGAACCTTTTTTTATCAACTCTTATATAATAATATTGAATTATATATAATGCGATGTAATTATATATAATAATCAAAAATTTGTATGGGGACAAAATTCGGATGAAATTGTATCTAATATACATTCGATCTAATTTGATACGATTGTATCGAATTCAATACAATTTGATGTATTTTAGATACAATTACATGTTATAATTTTTAGGATAAAACTTGATAACATCACATATTTAATTCATATATAATTTGATGTTGCCCTATATAATTTTTTTTTACTTGCCGGGGTAACAATTATGGAGTCAAATATAATTATATCTCATTTGATAAGTTCTCGTATATAAAGACATGCAAATTGGTCCGAAAAATGGGTTATCTACATGAATCTAATTATATCCAATTAGATATAATTTGATACAATTTTATCCGAGATTAGTCCATATGCGAGACATTAAATTATATCTAATTAGATATAAATATATATGATTTTATAAAATTTTAGCATGTAGTAGGTATGCTTTTTGTAACTTGAAGTTGTGCTTAAAGTTGAAAATCTAAATTTCTAGAAATCAACAATTTGAAGCCCTATTTTTTTACGAAACATAACAAAATTTTAAAAATTATGTAGAATAAATTTAGTGTTTCAAAAATGTACCCATTTTTTAATTCGAAATTGTATAAAAGAAAGTACTTGAAATTGATTTCGATATAAAATGAATATGGTTATATGTGACGCCATATGCAGTAAATTCTTAACTTGTAAATAATTTAATTTGATATTGAACTTTACCAAAATATGTATGGGATTATATATAATGCTATATCAAATTATAAGGAATATATTTTCAGTATGACGTCACATATAGTTTAATAATACTTAGCATGGGACCATATATAAACATATATTTTTGGATTATTATTATATGGCTTATGTAGTTATATATGGAGTAAGATTTGGAGACGTATACTAATATCAAGAACCATGTAAAAGATTCTCTTAATAAAAATTATCAGATGTATTACATCATCATGACATAAGCCGTAATGTGACTCCATACAAAGTCAAATTTGACTTAATCTTAATATATATGATTAGATATAAATATTTTTACACGGGTGGGTATCTAAAATAAATCCCTAAATGCTCATATTTTTTATAGATATAGAAAATGCATTAACTTTATTCATGTTTTTGTATATTGTCTATAGACAAAAAAAAATACATTTATTACATTTTTTACATACTAACAAATATTCAGAGCTGTATGCAAAGAGGGTTGATAGTATTTATCAGAAATGTTCTAGTAAAAATGTTAGAAATTAAATTTTGTATACCGAAAATTACTCTAAAAATTTGTAAAGGAAAAATGTCTCATCATATCACAATTTTTTATTCAAGTTTACTAAATCTAAGAAAATGTTCTTTTGAAAGAATGTTTGCAGTGTTCTTCGCAGAATCTGGAAATTTTTCTACAGGACAAATTTATCTGGAAAATCTTTATAGGAAAACGGAATAAAGAAGCTTTTGCAACAAGTACACAATATAATAGTGTACTTAGTATAAGATATTGATATATAATTAGCGAATCGAAATTGCTAGTGCTAGGGTGATACTGGAACGGGCATTATTCCCCTGCCAGATGAATGTATACGCTAAATTAAATAACCATTTAAATAAAACTGGGAACGTCTGGAATTAGGACACCAGGCATAGATAACCAAATAAATTGCAACTGGGAACGGGTTGTGTAGAAACACTGAGCAAGGGAAACGAAATGGAATTGAACGAGAAATAAGTAAAATTGATACACTAAGCAAGGGAACGAAATCGAATGGAACGTCTAACGAGTAGACACTAAACGCATGATACGAAATGGAATAAAGCGACCATGTATTATAGTGATATTTTTCGATTTCATCATATTTTCCCCGATTTAAATGATTTTTACTCCATTTTAACGAAAACTTTCATTAAATTTATGAATATTTTTATGAATTTTTTTTATACTGATCATATACCCTAAAATTTTGAATCCGAACATTTATGACAATATATGAGACTGTAAATGATACTATATATGGTCATATATTGAATTATATATGGTCATATTTGATCAGCTATACATAAAAATAATCATATACAAGTCCATGTATAATTATATGTGTTCATTGGGGTAATAACTTTTGACATTTTTTGCAAATGTACAGCGTCATGTTGAATAAATAAAAAATACTTTTTTGGAAATATAATTTTTTTTTATTAAACTGAACTAAAAATCAATATTTTGCGAAAATTGTGAAGTAACAAGACTTTAACGATCAAATCGGTTTTAATTTTCGCGAATTTTATGAAAACTGATATTTTGCGATATGGGCATCAAAATTTGCAGCAAAGAGCAAAATACATAAAAAGTTTTTGAAAAAAAGTTGCAAAAATTGCGGTTCACTACGTAATTATAATATTAAATCCGTTAAGAAATGCATTTTTGAAATTTCACGTCACTAGGCAGGATTTTCTTCTGAAATTATTTATATAGTACTGCCTGGGAAAAGTTTTCAAAATACGGCTCTGCTTATTATATTTTAAAATGTGGTCAATAAAACAAAATCCATAAACAATAGGGTGGATTCGAAAATTAATTTGTTCAATGTCGGCCACGAAAGATTTGAGTGTACCACATGTGGTCCAACTAGTATTAGATATTGACAAAGAAAATGCTGCACAAAATGTGAGTATAGAGTTTAAAAACACCATATTTACGATTTTAGGAAAACCTATTTAAAAAAAAAAAACTGTGAACAAATTCAAAAAGCCAACAACATTTTCGGGACTGAAACATACTTTTCTAAAGGCTTGAGGTCCACTTAATGCGAATCTGCATTTCTTCATCACATTAGGTTTTCGAGATATCTTACAATAATGATCAGAAAAAAACCAAGATTTTGCTATAGTCGGAGCGCTATAACATCGCGCGTTATGACTTTTTCACAAAATTTGTTATGCCATCTTAAATTTTTCACTATTGCATTCAATGCACAGGTTTAACCTTTATAATACCTTATTAAATTTCGGAAAAATCACCAGATGAAATTTTTTGATATGGCATTTTTACTATAAATACAACAGACGATTTCTCAAAGAAAATGTAATCAGAAATTAAGGGATTATTGATAAAATTATCAATTTTATTTTTGTGTTGCTGAATCGGTTTAAATTTTACAATTTATTCTTTTATGTTGTATTGCTTCAAAATTACGATTTTTCTTAATAAAACACCGTTTCTTACGTTTTTTTTAATCTATATATTTCGAACATCAGTTCATCATCAGGATCAAAAATTTATGTTTTTTACAAATAGATTGATTTTCAAACTGAGTTTTGAAAACAATAGGGATGAATTTCAGAATGCAAAACAAATTTTGAGAAAAAGTCAAAATACGCATTGTTATAACCTCCCAAATATAGACAAAAATCGGGGTTTCTAAACTTTATGTTAATATATCTCATGGCTTTAGGAAGGTATGTTTTTGGGGGTGGACCTCTATAAAATTTTGTAGGCCTGTGTAGTGGTAAAATTTTTTTGAAATATTGTTTTTTGAAATCGGAAATATAGTGTTTTCAATACCTATACTTGTCTACTTTTTGTGGAGTTTTTTTTTTTGTTAATATCTGTTTCTAGACCACATGTGGTACACTGAGAGAATTATCTGCATGATATCAATGAATTTTTGTATTACAGCTATACACTGTCACTGGAATTCGTCCATTGAAACTTTTCATTAATTTATACAGTTTTTCATAAAATTTTATAAAAAAATGTCATATAAATTATTAAAAATTTCATAGCCTAATGAAAAAGTTACATTAAAAATAGTTTCATAAATATTATTCATTAACTTTAAGAAATTGTAAATTCACTTTGTAAAGAAAACTAATGAATAGTTTAGTAAAAAATTTCATTAAAATTCGTCCAAAATAATTTTCTCCGTCTAGGAAAAGAAAAATTTTAATTAAAATTTTAAAATCTAAATTTGTTTATCGGGAATAAAATTTTCTTTCTAAAAGTGTGTTTTTATAGATTTAGACTACTTGTCCTTCAATAAATAATTCTCTCTTTGGAGAATTTGACAGAACATACTGTGAAAAGTTGCCAGTGTAAAAAGAACTTAACAGCAAACTTGGCATTAGAAATCAGTTTATACCACGGTCAGTGATTGCACAGAAAATTTCATATAGACGCAATCGAACAAATAAAAATATAACAAATATTACATTATTCACAAAAAAAAAAAAAAAAAAACAGGGTCACTGACGAAGGTTCAATACCAGAAACTGCGCAGTCTGATTCAGAAAATTGAAAAATTTACAACGTAGTTATGATTTTTAGAAAATACACTCATTCTTCTCTACCACGCCTTTCACAACAAAGACTCGTTTCAATTGAACAAAATTTGGACACCCTTTAATTCCCATTTTTTTAAAAAGCTTAAATGCTTAATTCGTGCTCCATCCTATTGTATGAAGAAGGCTTAGAGCAGTTTACAAAATACATTTCGTTATAAAATGGAAAAGTTTCTAACTAAAAATATTGAAACCACAACATTTTAACCATACATATTGTTAGGAAAATATACATATCGATTGTCATAAGTTGACATCTCGTATATGTCATTTTTTCTACAGATGACAAATGAATTTTGTCTGATGGAAAAATCGTCTAACCTGCTAAAAAATTGCATGTAACAAATTGTTAGTTATTAGATGTCAACCTCTGACCATCGATATTAAAAAAAAAATATATTTAAAATAAAGGAAAACTTATAAAATGTCAATGACAGAGAGTAAAAATAGTTAAAAACAAACTTTTTAAATTTAAAATAAAAAATTTAAAAAAAAATGTAAACAATAAACACCCTTTGTTCAGAAAGGTCCATACACAATAATAGAAAATAGGTAATAGATAATCGAACCCTATTATTAGAATTTTTAAAAACTGCCAACTGCAGACACTCTCTTGACTGAAGGTCGACACAAATTTTTTTTATTTTTTGTTTAAAAAATCATCCATTAATGTCGAGCTTTAGAGTTTTTTTTTTATGAAAAGTTAATATCTACTATTTCTGGTTTTTTGTTAGATTTTTTTTTTTAAAAAAAATTAAAATTTTAATATTTTTCTATTTATAAATTTTTTCCGACACTGAAAGAATTATCCTTCATGATATTAATGAAACAATTTCATAGAATTGTTTTCGGTAGATTCAGTGAAGAATTTCATTATAATCAAGAAAGTTTATTAATATTAAAAAAAAAAATTCATAAACTTTTTTTTCACAAAATTTCATAGTTTCATAGACAAAATTCATTCGATTTCATAAATTACTTCTTCATAAATTTAATGAAAATTTTCTTTAGAGATATGAAATTATTTCAAAGACTTAACTATTTTATTTTTTCATAAAATTTCATAATTTCCTTAATTTTCATACTTTTCAGACTTTAGTTTTAAGATTTAATTCTCAAGTGTTCAATATATTTTATAAATTCTTTAAATTTCTTTCTTTTATTAATTTTGGACTTCAAATCATATGAAGCGGCTCATGGGCTTAGTTCCAATGCATTTTTCAAGACATTCATGAAGAGTTTTATTTATTCAAGGAAACTTCTTAATATTAAAATATTTTATGGAACTGTTTCATAAATTCTATACACATTTCATTGTCTGAATGATTCATTAGTATTATGAAAATTTTCATTAATTATACAAGCATGTCATAAACATTGACTTTATTGAAACCTTTTTCATAGATTCTATGATAAGTTTCAATGGACGAGTTTCAGTGACAATTTTCATTAAAGCTATGAAGAAATTCATTACTGAAGTGAAGAAAATTATCTCAGTGTATAGCTAAAAATTCACTAATATTCCCACTTTACTCTTATTGAAAGTTTCACTGTTCTTGCATATATTATAAAATAACATTAAATTATGTGTCACTTTACAAAACTTTTTTTTTCCTCATTTGTGTTTGTATTTCGTTATTTTATATTTAGTTTTTTTTTTTTTGTTTGAAGAATCTTAAGCTTTTGACTTAAGGATATATTTAACTTTACTATCAAGTATATTTTTTTTTTATCAAACGCCTACATGTATGCTTCGGTTTTTTTTTGGCAATAAAATATACATTAATTTTACATTTGTGCACCATCAACTTTTTTTTTTCTCTTCAAATATATGTTTGGGTTTGACACTTTGTGTGTATAGAATAAAAGCGGAAGTTAAATGTTGTTTTTATGCCACAAAGTTTTTTAAAAGGCAAAATTTTCAAACTTTTATATAATACTTATGCTTCTTTTTGAAATTTTAACACGCGAAAGAGTTAAGTGTTTGTATTTATGTTCAAGTGATACATTTAATATTATATTTATTTATATTTTAACTGCTGGTTTTTATTTTATACAAAAATAATTCTTTTCATATCAGTATTTTTATTTATTTTTTGATATTTTTCTAATGTTTGTTAAAAGAGGATGGCTTTTATATTAAATTTATACACAACAAAAAAAATCCTCTAGCCCCTTTAAGTATGCTTCAGATTTGTTATATTAAAATTTTAATATAAAATGTATGGCTAAGAGGTTTTTAGATGATTTTTTTATGTATATCAGATATGTATTTTATATTTGTCGTAGTATGGTATTATTAGTTATCGATATTGTTTCATGGTTTGTTTTATTTATCGTAAAATAAATTTATTGTGACATTTTTTGTGGTTGAATAATAATGTGATTGAAAGAGTTTTTTATTTATTGACAGAAATATACGCTTTTATCATATGCTATAAATTACGGAAGGTTTTTGTGTAAAAACATATTTTAGGGAGTAACAGTAATTCACTTTTTATAGCATACTTTTAGGATTAATTGTAGGTTTTGCTCTATAACTATAAAAACATATATGGGAAAACAAAAATAAATATTTTTCTTGAATAATTGTTTACCTAAAAATTGCACATTTTTAAATATTGCGTTCTCAGTTAGCATTAAATTTTGTGTTAACGAAATTTCTCGCAAAAGTTATTTAAAAATTCAAACTATTTTAATAAGTATATTTTAGTTGCCATATTATTAAAGAGTAATTGCTAATTTTTGTTAGAGAAATCTAAAATTTGTATGCGGAATATAATGTTTAATATAATTATTTTGTTTTAGTCGGTAAAAACACAAAAAAAATCGGTTAGTGGGGCCTTCTGGTTTGGAAATTTGTTTTGGGATTATTTTTATGTTTTTCAGCTTAGATATTCAAACATATTATCATAACAGGATTTTTCGAAATTGGAATTAGTTTAGGAGATACATCCATTTTTGTTAAGCAATGTTTTTGCTTAAAATAGGCATTCATTGTGTGCCAGATAATTTAACTTAAAATTTTAATGCGTTTTTTTCGAAACCACGATTTTCAAACTGGTACGCAGGGTTTCTCAAGTTCTACTGAACCGATGTTAATGATATAGGGCTTAATCGGCGCAGAATTAACGTGGCTATCGTCCCGTGCCTAATCATTTGGAAAACAAATTGTTTACTATTTTTTTTTACACTAGATTACAAAAACATGGTCAAATATCGCTTTTTTTGGAACGATAAAGGCATTCATAATAACCAATTCCATGTTTTCCGTTTTGCTTTCAGATAACCGCAAGAGAGTCCCGGAAAGCTGCGTACCAACAACACAGCTTTGTTTTGGAGGCCGAGAACTTTTAAAACAGCCCACTTATTGACAAATTGTTAATTTTGTATTTTTCTTGCAACCAAATACAAAAAACCGTAATTAAAAATCTTTTGCCATTTTCTTTCACAAGTTTTTAAAAACAGCTAAAATTCTGCCGTCCAAACAAGAAGACCCCCATAAGAATCAAGATATTCTCTTTACTGTTAAACTAAATTAAATAAATGTTTGAAAATTTATCATTTCTCAAATACCTTGAAAAAGACAACTAAATTGTTTAGACATTTTTTTACATCTGGATAGTTAAAACTACTACAACACACTTACATATATTTTTCTTATATATAAGACATCACAGAAACATATAGTAGATGCATAAGGGTGGCACTTATCTTTTAACTTTTGGATTTTAAGCATTTTATAAATTGATCAATATTTATAAAAACTAGAGCGCCCAGGTATATTTATGATATTATTTAGTTGGTAGCGTGTTTGCCTATCAGTGCGGGGGTCGTGGGTTCGATTCCCACCAGAGGCTCCGGTCAGACGTCGCTATCAAAGCCAAAAGTATTCGTCGCTCTAGTGTTCGGTTGGCGTTTTAGTATATAATTAATTATATGATTAATAATGCAAATTTATAAAACCTGCCAATCAAGGGTAAAATTTGGTAATACTGATGTTTATAATTGTTAACAGCGGATTCATTTCTTATTCTAAATTCTTATACAGTTGAATTTAAGATAATTCGAAAAGATATGAAAGACAATCTTAAAACCCGATATTTCGTTCCCAATAGTTTTGAATAGCGGAATATATTAAGACGAAAACTAACTTATTTTTCTAAAAAATGGCAGTTTTATGGCCGATTTTAAGATTTTAAAAAATTGAAAAAATTTAAAAGTAGTGAGATTTGAAAAATCATATTTCCTAAAGCTGATGGGCTATTTCAAAGATTTAAATATGAATATGAAAGCTTTAATTGTCTTCTTTACGATTTGTAATTAAAAACAATCACTTTTTTGCGAAAATGCATTTATAATGGAAAAGCAATTTTTGAATGCATTTTCCAATTCCCCCCCCTTCGATTTTTGAAACAATGTAATTTTTGAAAAACTTTAAAAAAAAACTTATGGAATAAATAACAATTTGAAGTTTTTTGGCACCAGAATGTTAAACATTTTTAATCATTTTTTAGTAATAGCTTTTCCATACAAATGTATATTTTTTTGGTTCTTAAAGACTTTTTCTTATAATATAAAAAGAAAATCATAGCAGCACTGAACTTGGAAGAGCATAATCTTCTAAAGTATATTGACTATTTCTATAATTTAAAAATCATTTGAAAGCTGCAGTTGCTTAGTCCCTGATTTGTGGTTCAAAAATCACGTGTTTTTTCTAAAATGCATTTTAACTGCAAATGCTACTTTTAATGAACCTTGCATTTAATATGCATTTTTGAAAAAGAAACATTATTCTTGTATTTCAAATAGTAAAGTGGACATTAATAGCTTACGGACGCTTTTGAAATTATTGAAATAGAAGATAATGCTACGCAAAGTTTAGTACTATTATGATTCTTTTTATACAACTAAAAATTATAAAAAAAAACTTTAAAATACTAAAAAATTGTCCTTTTATATTAAAAATGTAGAAAGCTAGTTTTGGAAAAAGTATTATAATTAGTTAGAATTCTGGTCCCAAAAAAGTTAAAGTTGTTATTTATTAAAAAACTTATAAACTTTTCAACAATTACAATGTTTTAAAAATCGAAGGAGGGTTGTGCGGAAGTGCAATCAATAATTGCACTTGCATTGTGAATGCATTTTTTTTAATTAAACATCGTAAAGTAGACAACTTCAACTTTTATATGCTTTTTAAATCTTTAAAATATGCATCTTTTTTGGAAAATATTGCTCTTCAAAGTTCACTACTTTTAAATTTTTTTTTGATATTTTTTAAAATTAAAACCAGGAATAAAAACGCGAGTTTTTACAATCATAAAAAACTGAAAGTGGCAGTGAGTGAAAGATATCATAGAGTATGTGTATGCCAAATTTTAACAAAATCAAATGGCTGGAGGCCAAAAACTACCTTTTCTGAACGTTCTCTCATGGACTGGACGATATTAAAATTGGACAGGACCACAAAAAAAAGTGCTCGCCATTTTTTTGTTTCAAATCCGATTTTCAAAAAACTCACAAATTCGTAATCTGCTAGAGACTAACAAAAAACATGCTTACATGTGTTTGTTATCTCTAATAGTTTCCGAGATATTCCTATTTGAAAATGTGAAATTCGAAATTTGATATATACAAAATTCAGTAATTTGTAAAATGAGAATACCAAAAAATTGTACTAAAAATTAGTACAAAAACAATAACGTACGATTGAAAATTTTTTCTACTAACTTTTTTGTCTGAGCGTAGGAGTAGTAACTGCATGGCTCGGCCAACTTTCATAGTGAAGTTTTATTGCTTATTCATAACATCTTTTTTGTATGAGAAGTTCCAATAGTTATCCTTCCCAAAGTGTAACCATTGCTTTTTTCGGATGCCCGGTGCACTATTTCTGAAAAATCATTGGATGGACTCTAAAGTTATAAAGTCCTAGTTTTTCATTGAAGTCACAGTAAATTTGCTACAAAACTTCCCCCAATCTAGAGGTACCTAAATTCGACAGAAATTTAATTTTTTTTTTCGAAAATTTTAATCACACTCCATGAATGCGTGCCCAGAGAGTACAATAAGCTCTACAATTAGTTACAAGATTTTAGCTCAGAAGTTCTCGAAATTCACCAACTCAGTCCATGTGGAAAATTAATTTTAATATCAGTTTACAGCATAACGTTTTTAAGTGCTCAATATATCCCTTGTAGGAAGGTATTTTAATGAGAAGTACAAGAACTGATCAACATATTCAGAATTTCAGTTTATATTTTCTAAATTTCAATTGAAAAGTCTGATTTTCAGTTGATATTTTCTAAACTACAATTGTAAAAGGTGTATACCGACTTGAGTGTCAATTCAAAACTGTACATTATTTTGAGTTTGTATGGCTTACACTATGGACAAAATAAAATTACGAAAATTATGTAAAAATAACGAAAACTTTTGTAAATTAAACAAATTATCGTTCATTTTACGAAATTTTTCGTTTCTTTGAAATTCATTTTGTAATTTTATACATGTTTCATTATTAACGGAGATAAAAAAAAAAAATAAGTGCTACCCTTATATAAAGTATATAAAACAAATATAAAGTATATATATACCTGTGCTAATATTCAATTCAATTTCTTTGGAAATATTCTTAACATCATCGACCAGACCATGTGTTTTATTTATATACAAACGATTACATAACCAACGTAAATAGCCCGGATTTATATCATAATTAGTGTAAAAGGCATATAGTGAAGATGGTGCAGATGCAGATGTTGATGTTGATGATGAAGATGATAATGTTAAATTCGTAGAAAATCGTGTTAATAGAGTTTGAAAACTGGAATTTGTTTGTGGTGTATTTAATATTAAATCATTATTGAAAGCAATATCAGATTTAAAAGGATTTTCGGTATTAGTGGTGGTATTTAATAATTGTATAACAACATCTTCAGGATATTTATCGAATTCAAATGAGTTGTCTGGTAATTCTTGTGAATTTTGTAAGCCTAAAGCAGCGTGAATGGTGTTCTTGTGAATGGAATGTTCTTCAAATTCATTTCGCGAAAAATCATTAAGATCTTCTGTGTAATCAGAAGTAGTT
Source organism: Delia radicum (assembly GCA_021234595.1). Classification (NCBI taxonomy): domain Eukaryota; kingdom Metazoa; phylum Arthropoda; class Insecta; order Diptera; family Anthomyiidae; genus Delia; species Delia radicum. The sequence continues at coordinate 16,236,951 of CM037851.1, forward strand.
TCTTTACTATTATTTTCTTTGTTGAAATTTTCCTTGTTAGTTCTAATATTTTCTATTGTTGTAACATTTGGTGTTGTTTGATTATTGATAATATCATATTTTGTTATAAGCTTATTATCACTATCAATTTCATTTGTATAATTTATGGATTTTATTAATACCAGTACTTTATCATCAGTTGTAATTGTATCATCATAATCATCATCATTATCATTCTCATCATATTGTGTATTCATGATTTCCATGTCAATTTTACTGGTGTAATTATGACTGCCGTTGTGGAAACTGTTTTGTTTAATTACCAACGATTTGTTATTTATTTTAATATCATTTCCAACTACTACAAATGTTTCATTAATATTATGAAAATTTGCATTCCGGGTTTGTTGTACAGTTGTAGTAATTGGTTTTTGTTTTGTTTTATTATTCTGATTAGTATGGTCAAGTGTATGCTGCTGCTTGCCTTCTTGTTCTTTTGGTTTAATATAACGCTTTTGTCTTTGGTTTTTATTATTCATACCATCATCATCATCATTATTATCATTATCCTGTTTATTGTATAAATGTTGTTTTTCCCAGACTCTATGGTCATCCTCATCCTGATCATAGTTTTGTAATAGTATGCACATTGTATAAAGATATTTTCCTGCATATGTATCATAATATAAGGATTCTTTATCATTTGTTACAATAGTTTGTAATTTTTCAAGTTTTACATTTTTTACTTCCCCATCTGCTGTATATTGTTTTGCTTGTTTTTCCTCAATGTTTAGCACTGGTGTTTCCGTTTCCTCTTCTATCCAGTTCAAAGGTGATGAATTGTTCATAATACCATTATTATATACAGTTTTTAAGATTTTGTTCATGTTTAAATGTAAATGGATGTGAATGTGTGTGTATGTGTGTGTGTGTAAATTGGTGCATATGAGTATGAATGTGTTAAGGTGATTCATTATGAAAGTATAGAAATGATAGAGAAAAAATATCTATAAAATATCATATTGAGATTTATAAAGTTGGACATATACAGTTAAAACACATGTACGGTTACTTCTCTATTGCTAAAAGGGACAAATTTATTACAAAAAAAAAAAAACAAAAACTACAATAACAACCACGGCAGTGACTTTCATGCACCGAAAATATCCGCATAAAATATGCAGTAAAAAATGTAAAATAAGTCCTTAAAATGTGTACTTCAATCGAGATATGCACTAAGCAGCAAAAAATATGCACTAAAAATCCAAAAATATGCACTTAAAATCAAAAAAAAAATTTCATTTAAAATTTGTTGATTTTTAAAAATGAATTTACTTATCGAGAGCGTTAGTTTAAATATGAAACTGTGTAACAAATGACAACTAGATGCTGAGTTAAGGGCTACATATGCTTTATTTTTACAAAGTATGCAGTTTACCGAAAATCTAGCGCAAAAAAAAAAATATATTTAAAAATATGTTACAACAAATCGATGATATTTTGTTGCAAATTCTTTGATTCGGAAAATTATTTGGTCAAATTCGATTTTCGGCAATTGACTACAAACAAGAATTTGAATGAAAGCCGCTGTCCTGACAATAACTATGGCAAAGAATTTCATGCAAATGTTTGTTTTTGCTAGATAAACTAAAATTGGCATCGATTTGTAATTGCATATTTTCAATATTTTTGCACAAGTACATATTTTTGCATATTTTGGTAAAAGTGCATATTTTTCATTAATTTTAAGTATTTTTTTATTGGAAAAATATTAAATTTGGGCACATTTTTATATTTTGATTTAAGATAACTAATTTTCACATCTTAAAACCTTGCTGAAGCGAAGAAACCCGTAAGATTCTGTTCTTATTGAAAAAATAGGTGCTAAATTCAATTTTATTTTTCTATATTTTTTATATTTTTAAGCTTTGATTTAAGCAAATAGCGTTCTTTTAAGTTCATATTTTTCATCTTTTCCCGTTTTTAGCTGCATTTATAACCGCATATTTTTCTTTTTTAGTTACCTGAAATTCCTTGCCCTGATAATAACAAATTGGTGTTTTTAAAAATTACATTTAAACACGGAAATATAACGTACCCAGCAACACTTTGGTAATGGGTGCGATAAAGTAATGCATTACCTTCTAATGTGTACTCCTTACCTACCTGTGTCATTATTTTCCAACAAGAAGTAAAATCTATTTATAGACACATTACTTTGTGATTTTTTGTAAGCATGAGGGTAAGGTGTATATTTTTGATATCACGAACGAAACAACTCATTTACATTTTAAGCAATAAAATATTATATGTATCGGTAGCTCAGTTGGTAGAGTTCTCGCCTAACTAATTGATAAATACCAGGTTCGAATCCCAGCATGACCACGTTATTTATTTAATAAAAAAAAAATAACTGTAAAAACAATTTTTTATGCATTTTTTTTTTATGAAAATTTATTTATAGACACATTACTTTTTCCCACCATGTAACCATATAGGTAACCAGTTACTTTACGCCATACGAGGTAATGAGTCCACCCATTACTTTTAGGCTCACCGCCTGTAAAATTCATCAGTGAAGTAAGGTGTAATGTAATGCGTGAAGCCCTATGGCGATACATTACTTTACCCATTATTTGGTAATGTGTGGTTTTGCAGGGTAAAGAATATAAATCTTCTGTGACAAATTTAGAACTGTATATAAAGTAATTTTAATTTTTCAAACATTAAGAATTGGTTGCATTTTGTATAAGGGTTTCAGATTTCGATGTGGCCAATAATATTCTAAATAAAAGCTATACATCAATTCGAAAGCTTTAGAAGAAATTAAAAATTTAATGATACATATCTTAATGTTCTTTTGGCTGGTAAAAGTTAATGTTTTAGCCTGTACTTAGCCAAATTATACAAACCAAATTTAAAGCATTAACTAAATAAATTTAAAAATGAAACGGCCAAGCCTTGCACGGTGTTATCATTTTGTGGTTGGCAAAGCACTTATTTGGCCTGGATTTTAAAAATTTTAAAGTTAACTAATGGATTTCAAAATTATATTTTCAACCTGTAGAACTACACATTTTTAAGAGTATATTTCAAGGCGGAACTGTAATGGAAATAAATGTTTTCACAAGAGGAATTGGGTGCATTTTTTAATTGTAGCAAAAACTAAATATACACATTTTACTGGAGGAATTATTTCGTTCACAAAACATTAAAGATAATTAAATTTTAGATTTTTAGAAGTATATTATCATTTTCATTTTCATTTTCCTACAAATATTTAGTAAAATTTTTTGCTGATTTTAGCAGAGTAAATTGGTATATTCAATTATCTAAAACTCAACTCGAATATAAGCAAAATTTTGTAAATTTAACAGTTTTATTTTGGCTGTTCTTATACTACTAATATTTAGCAAAAAAAAAATCTGCTAATTTTAGCAATTTTTTCTGCATCGTAATTTTAAACTTACTTCTAGTAGCTTTTTCTGTTATTTTTACTTGTTTATTTCTATGAGTGTAGCTTACATAATATTTAAATATTTTTATCTCACTTACAAGGATATTCTCTAAGGTAAGAGATCTGAAAAAAATTGTTTTCTAGAAGTCCCGCTTTAGTCGCAAAAAAGTAATTAGGAGCGGAAAGCGGAAACTAAGTAAAAGATCCAAAATCTTGTCGAATTGTCGTGAATTGTTAATGATAACAAATTTTGTTGAAGTGACGTTGACTTTTGAACGAAACAAAATCTTGTCGAATTGCCATGGATTTCTGTTAAAATAAATCTGGTCGAGTTGCACTAGAATTTAAAACGAAAAAAAATATTGTCGAATTCCTAAGGATTACAAAAAGTCGCGAAATCTTGTCGACTTATTAAAGATCTTGTAGAAAGAAACCAAAATTTTGTAGAATAGGCGAAGATTTGAAAATAAACAAACATCTTTTCGAATTATTATAAATAAACGAAAATCGTCGAATTGTTGTAGACTTGTAAATATACAAAAATCTTATCAAATAGTCACGAATCTTAAAATCAACGAATATCTTTTCAGTAGAGGCAATTAACTGTTTCTGTAAATATTAAAGATATAATATAAAAAAAAATAAATGTAACTGTTAAAAAAGTCCAATAAAAAGTATGCAACGCTAGCTTATTTTTCAACAAATTCTTGTCGAATTGGATTTCTAAAATATGATACAAAATCTTATCGAATTGTTGTTGATTTATAAAAGGATTTAATTTTGTCAAATTGTAAAGACAATCTTGTCGAATTGTCGTGAATTATAGACCAAATCTTGTTTGAGTTTGAATTTTAACGTCTTTTTCAGACAATTGCAATTAATACTATAATTAATATGTAATTTTATTTAATTTTAATTGTGAAACGCGTGGTAGAGAAGAATGAGTGTATTGTCTAAAAATCATAACTACATTGCAAATTTTCAATTTTTTCTGAATCAGACTCCACAGTTTCTGGTATTGAACCTTCGTCAGTGACCCTGTTTTTTTGAATTTTTGAATAATGTAATATTTGTTATGTTTTTTATTTGTTCGATTGCGTCTATATGAAATTTTTCTGTGCAATCACTGACCGTTGTATAGATAATTGTATATAATAATATAATAATAATAATATAATAATATAATTGTATAAAATTGTGTGGCATTAGAAATCAGTTTATTTATACCACGGTCAGTGATTGCACAGAAAATTTCATATAGACGCAATCGAACAAATAAAAACATAACAGTGGAAATAAGAGTGAGGTAAGTTTCTAAAAACAGAACTGTTGTGTTGTTGGAGTTGTACTTCTGAGATTATGTATGCAAGAACAAAAACACCGTGTATTGAATAAAACTAGTTTTAATCACAACAAAACTCGACCTGACGATAGATCAGTGTCTAACGTGTAGTGCGAGTGCATGTTACATTAGAAATTAGTTTATCTATACCACGGTCAGTGATTGCACAGAAAATTTCATATAGACGCAATCGAACAAATAAAAACATAACAAATATTACATTATTCAAAAAAAAAAAAAAAAAAAAAAAAACACGGTCACTGACGAAGGTTTAATACCAGAAACTGCGCGGTCTGATTCAGAAAATTGAAAACTTACAATGTAGTTAGGATTTTTAGAAAATACACTCATTCTTCTCTACCACGCCTTTCACAATCTTGTCGAGTTGTTGAACTTATAAATGGTCGAAATCTTGTCAAATTACAAATAAAATCTTTTTGAATTTTCGTGGATTTAAACAAGGTATAGATTTTGACGAATTATCAATAAAATCTGGTCGAATTATAGTAAATTTAAAAAAGGTTAAAATCTTGACGAATTATCAATCAAATCTTGTCGAATTGTAGTGGATTTTTAAAGAACAAAATGTGGTAGCATTGTGATGGTCAAAATCTTTTTAAACTGACAAAATCTTTTAAAATTCTCGTAAATTTATTAAAGAAATAAAATCTAGTCGAATTGTCGTGGATTTATGAAAGGTTAAGATTTTGTCGAATTCTTGTAAATTTATTAAAGAAATAAAATCTAGTCGAATTGTCGTGGTTTTATAAAAGGTCAACATTTTATTAAATAGTTTTTTAAGATTTTTCATATTTTTCAAACTTAAATCTATAGGATAGTGAAAAGTATTTGAAGAATGAAGTTAAATGTATTTAACTTTTGCCCTGATCCGAAAAAATAATAAAAATTCAAAAATTTAATACGATTTTTTTAGTCGCGCTCATTATATTGAAACCCAAAAATGTATTACTTCATTGAGATCGGCTCCATCGTGTAGGTGATATATATGGGAAACAGCTTGCAAGTCCTCCCATTTTAAGTCTCATATCATCGATCTTATGAGCTTCTGCACAAAAAATAACTAATTTATATTATTAAGCATATTAAAGAGAAATTTCTAATTAAAATGCTTTTACTGCAATTTTTGTAAAATATTCCCCTAAATATGGCAGATTTTGCCTCTTGGCATTTAGCAAGTCTATAATTTGTGTAATGTTAAGCATTATTTTAGATTTTATAGAGCAAAACAATTTGTAAATGTATTTTTGTTAAAAGCTTTTAAAAATGTAAAATGTACACTCAAGGTTACTTGGCTAAAAATATTTTTGACAAAATTATTCAAACACAAACCAAGGACAATTGTAATTGTGAGGGAGTGCTAAAAAGGGCGGGGCAGGGAAAAGAGGAAGAGGATGATGTTAAAGAATATAATGACCAACACCAGTATAATATAGAAATACATTTAGTTTAGACAAGTAAACATTTTAAAACAACAACAACATTATGGTAGCAACTACATGTAAAATGTATGTAGTAGTGACATTTAAATGTTCCGAATAGTGTTTGTTAAATACAGACATGGGCGGTGGCAATTACATTTCATAATCACTCACTTGTGAAATATGTCATATAATTAATAATTTCAGAGCTACGATTACACTTGTAGCCTTAAACGCTTTCCTCACTTTAAAATTCTTTCAATACCAGACATGGGACATTACACCAATATTTGTGTATTTAATTACAGGACAATTACTTTTTTACGTCTAATAACATATAATTGGGTATAATTGCCCTGTAAATAAATACCCAGATGTTGTTACTAATCCCCATGTTTGGTGTTAAAAATTTAACAAATTTTCTAAGGATACTTTTAAGCCCACAAGTGTGAGCTTAGGTTTGAAATTATTAATGATATTGAAAAATTTCCCAAGTAAATGATTGTGGTATGTAATTGACGCCTTCCATGTCTGGTTAAATAAGTAGTGCTAGTAGTTTTTGTGTTTTTTTTTTTTTTTTTGGTTTTAATAACAGAACACACAACAAAATAGAAATTGTTCATACCCGCACTACTTTGTGCCACATGCTCCTGCTCATAATGACCATTTTGGCCAGCTGTGTTGGTTTGTTGTTGAGGTAGATTGTTAACAGGCGATGCGCCTGATTTAGATGATGACGACGAAGATAATTTTGACGACGACGCAGAGGAGGATGTGGTAAAATTAAAGTACATCTTTGGTTTTGTAGTGGCACGTGAATGTCCACTTGTATGTTTTTGTGTTGCTATTTAGATATTTGCCATAAATCAAACAAAACATCACAACAACAAAAAGTTTTGGTTTTTTTTTGTTAAAATAAACAAAAAATGAGTGATTATAGAAAAAAAGTTTTTAAAAAAAATACAAAAATTAACAAAAACAAAATCTAAAAATTATATTTTGGTGGGTTTTTCTTTTTTTTTCATTTTAAAAAATTTGTTTAATTACTTTATAGAATAAAAAAAAATTTGTTGTACTTACGATCTTCAACACACATCAGTCTGTCTTCCATTAACTTAAGACCGGTGGGACAGGCACACGATATACGCGGACTGTGTTCATTGATGCGCGGCGCCGGTAAACATAAATGTGAACAATGTCCGTTAACAGCTTGACAATGATTTACACCATCTGGTTGGCGATATGGATGATAAACATGTATAACCATGGGATGTTGTAACTATAAATTAAAAAAAATGTAAAGCGTAATATACTGGAATTATAAAATTTGAGTAAAATTAATAAAAAAAGAAACAAATAAAATTGTTTGTTAAAAATCTATCACAATTAAAAGAAAAAAAGCTTATAACAGGAATGTCGCGCAAATGCACGTTTTTTTTTTATCGATAATGTAAAACTGATATAGATTAAATACACTGTGCCACAAGAAAAAATTTCCCGAATGAGTTCAACAGAACGTGAAAATATACCTTTAACTAGTATATCAAAACCCTCAAAGTGTTTTGCGAAGTAAGCTTTAATTGATTTTTATAGCCTCTTGAATTTGGTTTATTTCTGACTATTTTTTTCATTAGGGTGAAAATAATACGATATGTTAAAGAACTACACTCAGGCAAAATATTTTGTAGAAAAGTCTGTAAAATGTTTTTAATTTCACTTTACTATTTTTGTACTAATTTTTAGTACAATATATATTTTTAGTAACAATTTTTACTATTCTTATTTTACAAATTATGGAATATTTTACTCAGTTTTGGTGCTGATTTCAGAAAAACATGAAAACTAATTTTTCAATACCAAGTGCCAAAATTAGTAAAACGGTTTGCTAATTTAAAAAATTTTAGTCGGAATAATTAAAATCTGTACTTACAAAACAAATTGGCAAGCATACTATAAGTAGATTATATTTGCATAGCCCATATACACTCAGGGTAAAAAGTTTCATCATATTAATGAAAATGTTTCATAAATCATTTGTCAGGATCCTTAGTAATATTTATGAAGAGTTTTATAAAATTAAGTACAAATATTTTATGGATCTTCATCATTTCATAAGCGTTTCCAAATATTTATTTGCAAAAGTTCAATTCTGGCCTTTTTCATACTCTTTTTGAAATATTCAAAAATATTCATATTTTGATAAAAAAGATGCAAGACTTTACATCTGTGTTACAAATTTTATGTATTATCAAAATCTGATGGATCGAAACATGTGTTTTCCAATTACATAAAATTAAAAATATGATGATTTTTTTATTACGTTTTCACTTAAAACATAATTGAGGCAAAAATAACACTTTAAAGCATACACTCACAGAACTTCTGCCGTAAATATTTGTAGTTGTTTGAGTAGTAATACAGTGTATTTATTTTTACATTTGTAGTTCATTTAAAAAAACAAGCCAAATCCAATAACTGTACTATAAATTTATATTTATTTGATCAGATTTTTTGGTTTTTATTAAAAAAAAAAAATAAAACAAATAAACGTTTGTAAATTTTTTACTACATGGTGGTGGTTCATTTTTACTACATTTCCAGAGGATTTTCTTAAAAGTCAAAAACTAATGACAATGTTAGTTGAATTTAGTATTATAATGTCATTTTTTCAAGGGAATTTCATTTGTTTTTAAATATTTATGCAGCGGTCTTTACATACATAGTATACTAAGTGTAGTTATTTTATATCTGCAATATTTTGTTTAAAAATATGCAGCAGAACGATGACGTTGATATGTCGATTTTAAATTAGACATGGTTTTCTTATACAAAAAATTTTCACATATGCCATTATAACGCTGGTCATCTTTATAGGCATTATTATATAAATTTGATATGGCAATTAAAGCAAAAAACAGCATTTAAAAAAGTTTTTAAATAACAAGTATAATTATTTTTATACTATGATCTTATTTTTAAATATGGAAACAAATGCAAGTAACAAAAATTTCGCGGAAAAAACTTCTTTAATAACAAACACATATTTCGCTAAAATAAAATTTGGAAATAAGTTTAGTGGAAAAGAAGTTTTTTAAAAACAAAATTGGCGAACTAAAATTTAGCGGAAAAAAAAATTTGAGGAAAACAAAATTTCGAATCAAAAAAATATTTGAGGAAACAAAATTTCGAGGAAAACTAAAATTTGCGAAAAGGAAGTTTCGAAAAAAAATATGCCACTATAGTAAAATTGACAAATATGCAACTTCTAGTAAAATTGACAAAAAAAAAAGAAATTTGTTGAAAAAAAATTTGGCGGACAATAATTTTTACATATCAGAATTTTGCAAAGTAGAAATTTGTAGAAAAATATTTCGAGGAATAAAATATTTTGTATGAAGAAAATTTTCTGAAAAAAATTTAGATAAAAAAAAATTTCGCAAAAAATAGCAAAAAAAAAAAATCGTCAAAACCAAATTATAAAAAAAAATTTTGGTAAAATAATTACTTCGAGATAACGATTTACGATTACGGGTGAAAATTATCCACACAGAATAAATGATTCTCAATAAAATTTCAATTAGACTTCTATTATAAGTTTACTAATGTCTAAGGAGTGAGATCGAATAAAGCTTAACACAGATTATCACTTATAACTTTTTTTATGTTTAAAAGTGAACTTTTTTTTGAATCAAGTTATCTTTTAAAAAGTCTCCAGATAATGCGTATACATTATTAGCGAAATCGGATCATTACTTTGTTTACAAATGGAAGCTGAACAAAAAGTGAGTAAAGGATCTTTTTTTTGCCATTTTTAGTGGCCTAATTGATAGGAGTAGACCATTTCCAAAAAAAAGTGACAGTATTGGGAACTTGCTTAGTAGCCTACATCAATAATTTAAAAAGAATCTTAATATAATTTAATTTTTCTGAGTTCTGAACAATTAAGCATATTTTTTTCTACGAAATTTAAGGTTTTTTTATAAATATGCTACTTTTTTTGTTTTCACTTTTTTTTCAAAGTCCATTTGTAAACAAAGTAATGATCCGATTTCGCTGATAATTTATACATATTATCTGGTGAATTTTAAAAAGATAACTTGATTCAAAAAAAGTTCACTTTTAAACATAAAAAAAGTTATAAGTGATAATCTGTGTTAAGTTTTATTTGATCTTACATGTTTAATTGAAAATGAATTTGGTTCACACAAAATTTCACGTTTTTATGACAACAATTTGAAAAAAATTGCAATATTTAGCAACATTGCAAATGTTTTTTGACAAAAATAAACAAAATTCAAAAAAAAAATCGCTAATATATAAAAAAAAATTTAAATAAATTGCTAAAATTGGAAAAACAAATCACAAAAAATATAACATAATCAGCAACACTAAAAAAGGACAAAAAAAAAACGATAGCATTTAAATTTTTTTTTTTTTTAATTATAAAAAATCGCCAAAATTTAAAAAATGTCATAAATACAAAAAATTGCGGAAATAATATCATGAGAATTTAAAACAAAATTATGTGAGATGCTGATCACGGGGAACATACGACAGACCACCAGGTAGAGTTTCGTCAGCAAAATTTGGTAGCACTTTAAAAGACGTATACTTAATATTAATTCGTTACATGGTTACCCAGGTAGAAAAATACAATCTTTAAAACGTTTTAAAAGCATTTTTCATGATGGTACAAGCGTTTTCAGAACATACCAAATTACAAATTTAAAGCGTTTTGAGAATGTGCAAAATGATAACCCAAATTTACGGTCTGAGGATGGTATTTTATAACGTTCTCAAAACATTGCAAAACAAAATTTTTGAAATGCTTTTTCAATCGTTAAATAAGTATTTGCAGAACATTTTGGCTTACAGTTATTAAGCGTTATGAAAAGGACCCAAATGATAACCGCTTTGAGGGTTGTAATTTTGAACATTGTCAAAACGCTCGAAAGACAAATTTTAAAGATCTTTATGAATTGTTCATAAATACCAATTTACAGTTTTAACGTTCTCTAAGCGTTAAAAAAGCTACAATTAAAGTACTTTGTCATTGTTTTCAACACAAATATCAGAATAATAATTTTAAACAATTTTATATATTTACATTTTGAAAAATAATATTTTTATTGAATTTAATTAAAATATATTTTAAAGTAACAAAATATAAATTAATAAGCTTGAAACATAAAAGTATTACTTCAGGGTTTTAAATTAAGGGAAATGTGATTTAGTATAAAAAATATAAACATAAAACATAATTTTGACGAAACGATATTGTGACAACCACAAAAGAAAAAATAGATTTAAATTTTATATATAAAAACATATCAATAAAATCAATGAAATTAAAAATCGAATATTCAAATATGAAAATAAAAAGCCCTCTATTGGAAAATAGATATATTTCATTATATAAAAAAATTGCATAAGAAACCGAGTTCGCATATAGATAGACCCCCTTATGACAGTGTTGTTTTTTAATCAGTAAAATATTTTGTAAAAAAAAAAGTATTTCTAAAGTACTATTGGCAAATGTTAGAAAAACGCTTTAACGCAATGGTTTTACATTGGTTTCATTTTATAAACCGTTGTAAATTTTGTACGATAAGAACTTCTAAAGTACTTTTTACAAACGTTGGAAAAACGCTTTGAACCAATGTTTTTACAGTGTTTTTATTTCACAAATATTTGTAAGTTTTGTATAAAAAGTATTCCTAAAATACTTTGTCCGAACGTTCGAATAGCAATCCAAAATAATGTTTTTTAAATGCTTTTTTTTCGTATTATTTGCAATTATCGCTTTGGAAACGCTTTTATTTTAGTACCATCAAAAACAAACGTTTTGAAAACTCTTCGTTTTTTGTACCATCCCAAATTTCTACCTGGGTATATACGGGTCGAAGTAACTTTTTAAACTTTTTAAATGTTTTCTTTTTTTTTTTTTTTTGTTTTTGCTGAAATTACAGCTAATGATATCCATGTTTATGTTTATGTTTATTTAATTTAAAATATAACTTGAATAACTCACAACATCAACTTGGCGTATTTACCCCATAGGTGGAGAAGTTTAGCCGATTTGATTTGCTATGAAAACCTTAAAAAATATAAGAAATAAAGATAACATATGTTTTACACATACAAATTAAAGTTAAGATATGTTAAATTTAACAAAAAAAATAATGTTTTCAAGCAAAATTTTGCTTCAGTGACGACAGCACTTTAAAAAAAGAGGCGAATGTTCCACATATAAATACCCTACATATAAATATAAATCTAATGTACCCTGATGAAATATGTATATAGAGATTGTCCGACAAGTTTCAAAAACATTGATATGCAAAACCCCTTATAAAATTCATTTTAAAAACAACCACTTTCGAAATAAATAGTTCAAATTTGCTCTTAATAATCGAAATATGTTGAACATTTTGATCTAGTTAAACAATTTAAGTTTCTGTTATTTTATTTTTCGTGGCATATGCTCGCATACACATACTGCCACAAAACTTATTTAACTCGCAAAGGATAAACACTTCACGGCATAACAGACAAATTTGTCACATTTCCTTGAAAATTGCTTTTTATATGCACCATAGGGGTATAACTTTTTAAAATTTTTTTGCAGATATCAAAATTGGTTTAGTATAGTCGAATAGGCCAGAAAAAACTAGGAAGAAATACGTTTATACTTTTTCGCTGGCGTCAAATAAGTACACCACCAACAGCGATGAAGGTTTAAATAAGGATTTTTTTTTATTTTTGTTTTACATACGATATGTCCAAAAAAATATCAACATAACTAACAATTAGAGAATGTGTCCCGCCAACCGCGAAAATGTTTGTATTTCTTTTTCACTTCAACAAAAAAAAAACCACGGTAAAATTATTGTTTTTTCTTCTTTATTTAACTAAATTATGTTTTTCTTCTTAATTATATTACCATTAAAGTACATTAAAAAGCAAGCGTAAATGAACTTTTTTGAGTGCTGAAAAAGTTATAACCAAAAACCCGCAAAAATTCTCGCTTATAAAACTTGTAAAATTCTTGGATTTTTCGGGGATGCGACCACACGTTTTCGAGTAAACTTTCCATACTAAGTCCGAATTTGGCTTTCAAATTTTTCTAGCACGTCTGGTTTTTGAGGAAATTGGGGTCAAAGTTAAGAAAAATTCAAAATTGAATCGCACATGCGCGGTTTAAAGAATTACTGGGTCAAATCTTATTTAAATGATGTAAATAGCATAGCTATTAATTAATATATGTAAATATTAAATCGATCGGATAATATTTTTTGTCTCTATATCAATCTGTTCTTTAAAATAGAAAAAAAAAATAAAATAAAAAAAATTGAAGCACAAAATTGAGTGGCACATCGGCGGTATAAAGAATTATGGCGTCAAATATGTCTTGAACGGTAGAAATTATCATTACTACTGTTATGTGAAAGCGCTAAATGGATCGGATAAACTTTGAATTCTCTACAACATTTTTTCTCCAAAATTCGCTGAAAGGCTAACTTCAAATTGAAAGCCCACCGCAGCTTAAGAATTATCTTGAATTGTACATGTTATCATAACAATCATTATATGGAAGTGTTAAATAGATTGGATTTTATTTTTTGGTTTTACATAACTTTTAGCTTCACAGTATCATAAAAATCCTACATTAAATTAATTGGCACATTCTCAATTTAAAGAATTATAGCTTTACATCTGGCTTATATGAATGAGAACAACATTAATATTGTTCTCTGTAAGCGCTAAAAGGATCGGATTATCCCTTTCGCTTCTACATCACTTTTAGCTCCAAAAATCTATGAAAAGCTACAAATTTTAACCCTAAATAGCTCTGGATACCAAAATAATAATACGACCCATTTAGCACCTACACACAATAATAATAGTACTGATATTTTTCAAACTGCGGATGTGCCCTTCAAAAATATAAAATTTTAAGATCTTCACACATAGACAGGATGACATTTGTATTCCCATTTTTTCCTTATTTCTGAAGGTACACTAATCGATTTGATCTCATTTTATTAGTTTACTTGTCATTTTTATGCCAATATAAAAAATTTTCCAATTACGTTGGCGCTGAAAGCGCAAAAATTAAAAATCTCTGAAATTTCTATTTATTGAAAAAAAAAAAAAAAAACAGAGTTACAGAGTTACAGAGTTACAGATTTTGGAGAGCTACTATTTATTCCTAGCTAAATGCGTTTTTTCAACATGTAGCAGATTTTGCAACATCAGGATTATCATCCAGCAAAGGTTTTAGACGATTTCCTTTTATGCTGAAAAAGTTATACCCAACAGACTTGAAAAACTTTTAAAAGTTACAAAAAAAATTAGGGCAAATTAGGGTCCTTTTAAATTCAGTAGACACATTAACAGTATAAATGTTAAAATTTAGGATGTTACTCTGGTCAAATTCGTTCCCACACAAATGGTGACCCTATCAATGTTCTTAAATGTTTTAAATTCTGAGTTATGGAATCGTACGGCTCCGTAGCTTTTCCCATATATACAATATGATATGAAATTTAGTAACTTGTTAGAACACAAAAAAATAATTTGTTTTGTATTGATTTCGAAAATTAATTTGGTGGGTGAAGTATTTTTTAATACATTATTAAAACAACATTGTCCACCTCGTGGTACTATGTCAAACATTTGGTTATACCCCTAATGCACAACTCACAGCAGAGTAAACACCAAACCAGTAGTGTTTGCCATCTCATAACGATAGATGCGGTCGAAATACTCCATTACTTGTAATACAAGCAAAAGCAATGTGGTTTGTTCTTATTGCATAATTTATGTTTATGCGTATGTATGTATGGAAATCCTTGTTGGTTTTCCCCAGCATGTGTGTGTGTGTGCGAGTGTGTTCGTTAACATCGTGACAGAATATCTTTCATAATTTATAAGATTTATATGTGTGCAAGAGTATATGTGCAAGCAAAGGCATAAAACGTGCACTTTTACACAAGAAACCATTTACAATATATCATGGGACCATAAGGAAACAAGTAATAAAACATAGTGGAAAATAATGAAAAAAAAAATAAAAAATATTAACAGAAAACAAAATATCCCAATGTTCACACTTAAGGGCTCAAAATAAAGACTTTAATAGTAATACCAAATTTTGTTAAAAATTTTGTAAAAGCAACCACAACCACTTAAAGTAATACAAAAAACGTTAATATTACGGAGAATCTTGTTTAAAAAAAGAGTCCTTTTTTAAATTTCATAGTAACCACTCAACCTGCCATGGTTTTGTATTTTTTTAATCTTAATATTTTTTTGTAGATTTTTGTCAATTTCGGTATTTTTTGAATTTGTGCGTATTTTTAAAATTTTTAAAATCTATCGATTTTTTAAATGTTGGCGATTTTTTCTAATTTTATTTGTTTTTCAATTTTGTTAATTTTTTCAATTTCGGCATTTTTTTAAAATTATTTAATTTTGATATTCTTCTTAAATTTTTGGCGATTTTTATAAAATTTTAGTGATTTTTTTTTTAAGTTTTTCATTGTTTAAAATTTCCAATAAAATATTTAATAGGTATGATTAAAATCTTAATTGATACTAAATCAATTAAATAGTTACAAATCATTTACTTTTGCCTTTAATAGGACCGAATTCAATTAAACTTTTAACTGAATTAGCAAATATTTTAGTTGAAACTAAATTTTTAAAATAGCAAAAATAATGTGGGAATATTTCCTCATATTTCAGAATATTTTTGTAAAAATAGCTGCGTTTTTGTAATGATTTCAGTCTACTTAGATTCAACAAATTATTTGGTTAATTTTTTTTTTTACAGTTCATTAAAATTTTACTAAAATTTTGGTAAGTTTAACAGATTTTTTTCTTGATTTTTTTTATATTTTTATCTTTTAGCAAAAATATTTCTGCAATTTTAATTTCAGTTTAAAATAGACAATTTTTTTAACTTTTTTCTTTCAGTGTATACAAACTTCAAGATGTTTAACTTTTTATATCCCCTTTAACATTTAAAACTAAAGTTTTTTTTGTCACTTAGGAAACTTACCATATGTATAGCTGTAATGGGTTCAACACCTTGTCCATTAAATTTATTTGCCTTAAATACGGTCTGTTTATCCCAATCTGTCCAGTAAATATAATCTTCAAATGTTGTGATTGAGAAGGGATGACGTAAATATTCAGTTGAATATAATATCTGACGTCGTTGGGAACCATCATAATTTGCAGATGAGATGATGTTTAATTTACCATCAACCCAATATATGCGTTTGCGTACCAAATCCAAAGTAATACCATTTGGCCACTTGACATCATAGTTGATAATTGTAGTGCGATGTGAGCCATCCATGCCGGCACGTTCAATACGTGGTGAGGCGCCCCAATCCGACCAATACATCCAACTGAAAAAGGGTAGAAGTAAATGAATAAAGAAACAGAGATATGAAATATTTTGTAACAACTTAAAAAGGAGGTGATATCATAGCATGTCCTTTGAATAATTAAAAAAAAAACTCAGAATTGCTGGCAACCATGGAAGAACCATGTGTTTCTTTTTTTGTTTGTTTTGTGCTTTAGCATGCCATGACATGGTTAACTTGAGTTTTAACAATATATATCAATGTTGCTTTACAAGCTAACTGTCCAGCTCATAATAATATTTATTTTCCTATATTACAGAAAAACTCATTTGCCAATAAAATGTCAATTAAACTTTTCTTTGATTTCAAACTCATTTTCAATTAAACGTTTAATAATATATATTAAATGTTTAATTGAAAATGAATTTGATGGAAAGAAAATTTTCAGTTTTTATAAAAAATTTAACAACAAATGGAAAAAAGTGCAAGAACTAAATGAAAAAAACTCTCCAAAATTAAAAAAAAAAAAAATTGTCAAAATTGAAAAAATCTATTAAATTTAAAAAATTCGCTTATATATAGAGAATTTGTCAAAATTTGAAAAAAATCTCCAAAACTTTAAAAAAATATTCAAAATTGAAAACAAATCTTTTAAATTTAAATAAAAAAAATTCAAAAATATTGGAATTAAAAAAATCGCATAAATTAAAAGAAAAAACTTTTGAGAAATTTTAAAATTTTGGATGCTTTTCAAGTTTTTTGCTTTTTTTCAATCTTGGCAATTTTGTAAAATACTAGCGATTTTTCACTTTTGGCGATTTTTTCTCATTTTTTTTGGCGATTTTTTGAACTTATAGACTTTATAGTATCTACTTAAAATTTGTTTGAAATTGAAACCGGGATGGCATTTAATACCGCTAAAATGCCCTTACCGGATCAAAGCCCTTTCAACTGACTATCGTTATCTCTAAAATACCATTTCCGAAACAATTGAAATAGCGTTATCCGCAAAATACCGCTACCGATATAACTGAAAAACCGATATCCTTGAAATACCATTGCCCAAATAATTTAAAATAGCGTTACCATTACAATATCAATACATTTATTTTTGTTTCCCGGTGAAAAAAGTTCCGATATAGGTATATATAGTCATGTATATAATTAATTATCACATCATATCATAGCTGATCCGACAAATGGCATACATAACCTTATCTCATGATAATCCCATGGGATTTCATCTAATATAATTTGATCCAAAACAATGGGTCTATCTGATTTGATCAAATTTTATATAACTTCCTAACATTTTTTGCAAATCCGCATTGCTATTTTGTTTCACATTCCATATAATAATGAAAATTAAAATATAGATCAATGGACTGCAAAATTGGATGTGATTTATATTTGACTAATATGTGATGCTCTATACAATAATATGTATATAAAACTGATAGAATCTGTAACCGACTTTTTAAGTCGATATCAGAAAAAATCGCTGTATATAGATATGTTTTCTCAAAGTGTAGTCACTAACTAGCCAGTCATTAGAATTCGGTCAATATGAGGTAAAAAATATTTATGTTCATTGATATTATCGTTATCCTTAAATACCGATATAAGTAAAATAGCGTTACCCTTAAAATAGCGTTACGAAATAACTGAAATCCCGTTAGCCTTAAAATACCATAATCGAAGTAACTAAAACACCGTTACCGCTAAAATACCGTTAGCGAAATAATTTAAATACCGTTATCGCTAAAAAAACCGTTTCCAAAATAACTGAAACATCGTTATTCCAAAAATACCGTTACATAAATAAAAGAAAATAGCGTTACCCCTACAGATACCCGCATCGAATCGGTTAATATCCATGATTGAAACTCAAATCAATTTAACAGTTATACGTTATTTTAATTGATACCAAAATATTAGTTGGATCGAATTCAATTAAACGTTTAATTGAATTAACAAATATTTTTATTGAAACTAGTTTTAAGGTCTGTCTATGTACGATACTAAAAAAAATGGAACAACTTTTGTAATTTTGCCAACAAGTGGGCGATGTAGGCGTGGTTAAATATTGACAAGTTTTCCGTGAATTTTATATATAGTTTTTAAAATAATTTAACTGATATTGGAGAATGCCAAAAATTTTACTATATCAATCATTTTTTTTAATAGAGAATTTCGAAAAAAATATTGTTTTTGTTCCGTGTTTTTAGTATTTATAAAAAAGACAAGGTTATATGTTTTTCTAACGATCTTGAAAGTTTAATCGGATAACTTTTGTAGAAAATATTCGTTGAATATTGTCCTTTATAGGTATATAAATATTTCTATGTTAAAGTTACGTTTGGTACATCGGCGTATGAGCTGTACAAAATACTTATAATAAAATTCCTTACACATCATGTAGATTTAACATAGAAATATTGAAATATATACGAAGGACAATATTCAACAAATATTTTCTCCACTACTTCTAACATTTTTTTTGACTAATATAAAAAAAAAACAAAATTTAACTACGCTTGCTTTGTCCACTTTTCGAAAAAATTGCGAAAATTTTTCCATTTCTTATTTGCGTCATATAGGACAACAAATATTGTAAGTTTGACTTGGTTACCAACAGCTTTTTCATGTAGTGGGGTCATTTGGCTTGGAAACAGCTATATTGGTATTTATTTCAGTAGCACTATTGTCATGTTGTTGCTGTGGCTGTTGTTTAAATTTAGTTTGTTGTTTGAAGGAGGTCATGTCATATGCTGTTCTTAATTTTTTTATATCATCATCACCATCATGTCAAGTGTCAATCAAAAGATATATTTTCTGTTGTTATTTTGTTTTCACATTTTTAGTCATTTTTTTTTTTTCAATATTAAGTGTTGTTTGTCTGTTGTCGGTCTTATTTATATGTATATTGTTAGTTTTTTGTTTGTTGATGCTACATTCTATCGTTCATTCACTTACCCTTCAATGGGATCCAATGCTATTGAACGTGGTATATCCAATTCATCTTCTATGAGCACTTTACCCATATTGCCGTCAAAGTTTGTCAATTCAATGGTACATCTGTGGGTATCCGTAAAATATATATGATTGTAGATCCAATCGACAGCCAAACCATCTGAGGTTACTGTATGCTCCTTCAATACAATTGTTTTATCATTACCCTCATCAATGGGTGCTCTATTTAGCAGAAGAAAGCAAAGGAAATATCAATAAAAATAAGATAAGACAATAAAATATAAATGTTCAACAATAATGTAGGATATGTGAATGAATCTTTTTGGGAGAAATTCAAATTAAATTAATTTTCTTCTTAAATGTATGACATTGATTTAAATTTAAAGTTTGCATTTTTATTTACTGGGCTTTTTTTTTATTAAATTTTTAAATTCTAGAGTTCTTTGCAGAAAATATTTTTAAAAATTCAAAAACTTGATGTCTAATTATCTTAAATACAAAAACTGTAAGTAAAATTTAGACTTCTCAAATGGTGTGTCAATTTCACGTTCTTACAGATTAATCGATGGACTTCCAAACAGTTCCAAGAATTATTTTTTTTTTTCCTATGATAGGAAATGTTTTTAATCCGGATTACAATGTATTTAAGTTTTTACAGTTTAATGATTTAAGATTACTTTATGCTAATTTCTAATTTTTTAAATTATTTGGAAATTTTAAAGTAAATATCGTACTGAAGACCAAACTATACCATTATGGTACAATTTGTTCTCAATATTTCATTGAAAACAGAAAGAAAAATTTACTCAAAATTATGCTGCTATTGCAAAACTTTTGGAATTGCCGTAACTTTGAAGACATTGAAATTTATTCAATGATGAATGATTTATTTTAATGGCAGTTACTTCGAGTTTCGAAAATTATCTAATAAAGACTACACACAGAGAAAAATTTAGCTATTTAACAACTGAAATTTTGTTACTAGTACCCAAGTTCGGTTAAAACGAATTTCAGCCGGTTGGTACAATGCAACATTAGTATTCACAACAAAGTTCGGTTAATTTAACTGAATTTAAGTTACAACACCCAAAATATTCAAAAATCTAATGTAAATATCGTTGTACTAACTGCATTTATAAGCTGTTACCACTAAAATACACTTTTCAATTCGGTTAGCACTTTATTTCTCTGTGTGTAGATTATTAAATTTATTTCGAAATAAAATTGCAATTTCCAAAATATTCTGTATATCGTCACCTAAAATGCAAAAGCAGGTAACTAACATATTTACTTTTTTACAGGAGAAGCAAAAAACATTCACAGATATTTTAACAATATTGTTAATAAAACATATCGCACACCTAGTTCAAAAGTGACTCAACTCAAAATTTTTAATTTTTCAGAAATCGGAAAAAAAATATTTGCAACTTTATACCCATGGAAACATAAAGAAAGACATAACTGTTTGGTTAGCAACAGTTAACAACAACAAAATACACTGATATTTTTTTATAGATAAGCTAGTGTATTGTGCATAGTTAAAGCATATAAACCCGAAAAATTTAAATTTGTAGTTGAGTCACTTTTGAACTGGGTGTGTGATATTTTGATAGACACTCTCTTTCATTATTTGAGGTATATTGGTGCGAAGCTCAACAAAAGTGTTTTTGGGTCACCCTAGTAGGCAGCCATTTCGGCAAAAGGTATATCACAATTTTAAATCCGGGATTCAAAAGCTATGGCTGTAAACGCGGATGTTTACATTAATAAATATTTAGTAAAACTGGAAAAATTTAGCAGAGATAGACACTCTAAAGACAACATATTATTTTGGCAAGATTTAGCAAACTGTCATTATGCCAAATAGACGTTAAAATGGCTTAATGCAAAAACCATACCTTTTATACCGAAATACGAAAATCTTCCAAACGTCTCAAAAGCACGTCCAAATGAGGACTTTTGAAGTAATTTATGCCAAAAAGTGTATGAAAATGTTTGGGAATCCAAATGCACTGAAGACTTGAAGAAGAAAAATTAAAGGCAGTGTAAAAAAACTTGAGATGATTGTCGTCGTGATTGGAGGTATCATGCATAAAATACACCAAATAGAAGATCGCGGTCCGTTAGCTCTCAACAATAAGTCAATTAATAATTTATTGTCTATTCTATTTTATAACTAATAATAATTTTTCAAAAAAAAGTAATTAGTTTTTTAATTTCAAGCGATTTAAAATTGTCCATCTACTAAATTGGCATAGGTTATATAATAAATCCTTTGAAATTTATTATAAGCATTGTAAGACCTTTTTGAAATTTTGTATATACCCAGGTAAAAATGATATTATTTGGTACTACATATATGAACATACATGAATAATCATATATCAGCATGTAGATGTTTCCATTGTAGTACCACGAAAAAAATACATTTTCAAGTAAAACATACAAAAAAAATTCTAACGGCACATAGAAAAAGCAAAACAAATAATGCTCAAGAACAATATGAATTTGTAAGCGTGTGTTTTTGCATACATTTTCATACATGCATTAACATTTTCGTTAACACGCTTGAAAATATAATGTTCACATAGAAAATGTAATTTTTGGTGGTACTACAATGGAAAAAAATCGGAAAAAAATAGAATCCATTCCATTTTTTATTTGTAAAATGAACTTAAATGTTTTTATATTTTTTGAAAATTAAATTGGAACACCAAGTTCCGGAATGTTACAACCTAAACAATCCAGAAATCATATTTTGTAAGAAATGCTTTTAAATTTCTGTTATTGGGCTCTGAGGTCCGATTAAACTATTAAATGATTTTTATTAAGCAATAAAATAAAATACAACTCATTTAATAGTTTTAAATTTAATCGGACCTCAGAGCCAAACAAAAAAAATTATATACATAAATATTTAAAAAATATTCGAAATATGAAAATATGAACATGAAACATGACCTAAAATATATGGTCATGTATGAATCATATACGGCCAATTTTCGGATACGAACATATGTGGCTCTTATATGATCATTTTCACACGGGCAATTAAAAATTAATAAAGCTATATCATATATTCGTGATTCATGAACAAAATGACTTTTAATCCTTCGCACTTTGGTCGATTTTGTTTTCAAAAAGTTATATTTATTAAACATAACACAACCTCAATTCCCTTTTTGGAATATATTATAACTTTAAATTATAACATGTATATCCCCAAAACCCCTGTCTTCACTTATATGTACATAAAATTTCAATTAAAATGTTACCTTTAAAACAAAGACCTACTGCTGTTTTCATTTATATTCGTATCCCAAAAAATATCACCTAAAAATCTGTATGCAATCACAGAATAAATAATACATTTCGTTCAGGACAAAATCCTTTTATTTGAAATGAAAATTCTAAACAGTGACATGGCAACCAAATAATCAACCAACCCTTTTCTAATATTCAACAACAACAATAATAATTATGAAATTAAACCCCCGCTCTACAACAATTCATTTATTCATATCATTTATTCATAGAAATTTTTCGGTCTCCTAGTCTATAAATTTAAAACAATGATACTCATGAATTCACCCTCCCCCAACTACCCAGTTATCAATTTCATTGTATTCATTACTTACTTGTATATGCTTTGTGTGGTCACATCACTCCAAAATATCATACCCGTACGAAATACAAAATCTAAGGCTGTCGCTGATTTTGTATTATTTACTATTGATGTCATTTCCATATGATCTAAAGCAATTTTACGTATATCATGACGACGTGCCAACAATAGCGATGCATGGCCTTCTGTAGCTTTACAACGGGTATGATTGCGTGGATCACGCATATAACCATCCATACATTCACATTTATAACCACCAATTTCATTAATACATATTTGCGAGCAGGCTCCTGGATTCTCAGCACATTCATCAATATCTATACAGGTTTTATTATTAATTAATTTGTAGCTAAAATGGAAAAAAGTATAGAAAATTTATAAAATTATAATGTAAAAGTTGATATGTTAGTTACACACGCTGAGAAAATATATGATTGAACATGATTGCGGACACGAATTTATCATATTATGATCCTAATTGTCATATATATGATTCTGGCTGATCATATTAAGCTTACCGATGACGTTTTTAATGACATTTAGAATTATAATTATATATTGCTACTATGATATTATGATTGTCAGGCATTGCAATCATAACATGATGCCCTTAAACTATCATAATATGATGCTCTTTTCTCTGCATGCAGGGTTTTAGTCGGTTAAAGTTTATCAAATGAAGAAATTTGTTTATATTTAGTGGTTTTATATTAACAACACTATATAGTAAATTTCCATACAATAATTCTACACTAATAGAAAAAAATTAGTAAACTTTTTTGCTAAAACTACTAAAAATATGATAAAAATTACGTTGCAGAAAAAATTGCTCTAATTAGTATATTGTATCAAATATTTCAGACAGTCATATTGTTGGCGGCTTTAAAGTTTTCCGGCTTGAAAGCAATATTTTGTGAATTTCCTGTGTTTAAAGTCATAATTTAGGTTACTAATGCAACTATATATTTAAAAATGATTTGTCATTGAAAAGCTTATTAATTCATTGTTTAATTGGTATATAAAGTTTAACTTGTTTTAATTAAAAAAAAAAATATATGTTAAAATGAAAAAAAATTTATAGTTTTTCAAAAACTCATAGTGTCATTTTTAGAGTGTTTGTTTAAAAAACTATTTGTAAGATATGTTTTAGTTTGGTTTTAAATCAACGGCAGTTATAAGTAACTTTTGAAATGCTGTAAACTATTAAAGTTTTTGCAATTAGTTTTGAAAAAATTTTCGGAATACAAAAAATCTGATGATTTTATTGCTACTTTAGTTGAAAAAATTACTTAACAAAAATATAATTTTTAATAGCATTTAATGTAACATATACTTATTTTTCCAGAATTTTGATTGGTTTTACCAGTATCTAAATAATAAGCAGTATAAATAGGTTGTCCTGCATATAATTCGGCATTAAAACTGAAAAAAACGCACAAAATTTGTACCCTTGCTAACCAGCTGCATTACAAAAAAATAATTAGTTATTCGTATGCTTATTAGCAACTAAAAAATAGGTGTTTACAAGTTTATAAATATTAAGGCTTACCCTTAATATTAACAGTAATTAAAAAAGTTATTGAAAACAAGACATTATTAGCGATTCCTATTCTCACTTTCACCATTCTCCTTAATTTTCGAATCTCATTATTTCCCGAATGTTAATTATTAGTTCCATTTTGATTTCCGATTTATAAATATTTGTTTATTGTAAAGACGATTGGACAGTAAAAAATTTATAAATTTGTATTATTTGAGAGAAAATAAGGTTCGAAAAATGAGGTGAATGGTGAAAGTGAGAATAGGAATCGCTACCATTATTTGTAGTTAAATAAGCATAAGGGGGTAAGCTGGACTGCTTATAAAAACTATTTCGTCATACAAAAATACTAAGTTCTGACGCCGAATTATAATGTGTTGAGATATTTATTGTCATTAGTTTTTGTTTAATCTGCTTAAACTTACCCTGTTTCACATTCACATATATGACCAATTGGTTGATCTATACATTTATGCATACAGCCTCCATTATTTGTGGAACATTCATTTATATCACATTTATTGGCGGGTTCATCTTCACCATCCGGACAGTCTTTATGTTTGTCACATACTTTGGCAAGATTAATACATTGTCCACCACCACAATCAAATTGGGTGGTTGTATTGCATACAGTTTGTTTGCGAATACCTGTAAAATAAATAAATTAATATGAAAAAAGGATTTAAATGGAATAAAATGAAATTAAGTTAATTTTTCTTAATTGAGATTTTTTTATTGACATTAAAAATAGTTTGTAGTTTAAACTAACTAAAAATGTTATTTAACATTAATGATAAATCGCTTAAAATCCGGTCTTTTCTTGCTATTTATTCTAATAAAAAAACTAGGCCGAAAAATGCGTAAACAAAGAAAAAAATAGATTCCAAAAAAAAAAATTTAATTTTTTTTTAAACTCTCGCGTTTTATTTACATTTTTGAATACACACAGTGAATTACACACATACATTAATAGCAAAACGTTACTCAGCGAAGCCACTAACTCACTCACATAGGAGAAAACCCATATGTTCGACGAAGGCCGTCTATACAAAAAAACGTTACTCAGCGAAGCCGCTAGACTGTCTACCACATAGGAAAAAACTCCGTAGCCTGGCAGAAGGTCGGATACGCGGAAAGCTTTTTACGCAGAAAAACGATCTTCAGCGAAGCCGCTTAACAGCCTATAACATAGAAAAAAATCCTAAATCCGAAAAGCTTGTTAAACAGAAAAACTTTTCTCAACGATGCCGGGGTTTGACATACTAATGAACTTTTTTTTTTTAATTTTCCCAAATTGCTGTAATTTGGGCTACGTTTCTTAAATCTGAACAAAAATTCGTTTTTGAGACCGTGAGGAAATTTCCTTTCGTTTTAGTTCCAACACAAGTGTGGGTACTCATTTCCGTTTTAGGACCCAGTGGTCCTATGGCCGGCTCCACTAATTTTATATTTTAGTTTTTTTTTAATTCCAGAGGGGGTCATATTTTTGTACGTGTACCCACTAAAGTTCACTTTTGATAAATTTTATATAGTATCTACTAAAAATTTGGTTTGAAATTAAAAGCAATATTCAATTATATATTTAGTAGATACGAGTATATTTAAATCCTTAATTGAAAATAAATAGTTATAAATTATTTTAATTTAAGCTACAGTTTCCGTAATAGGAAGGAATTCAATTCAACTTTTAATTGAATCAACAAATATATTAATTGAAACTCGATTTTAGTTTTTTTCTGTGCAGATATAACTAAAAACTTATGTCGATTTATCGCACTGAGTAACAATTTGTATTCAGGTCCATACCCAGCAAAAAATAGCGCTTGTGGAAGGCCTTCTTTGAACCCGAAGCGCTTGCTGAAGGCATTATTTCTGTTCGCGATGCCCCACTTGGTAGGTCTCTTTTAAGCAGGTGAGAAGCGCTTCTATCATGTGATCTAAGAATCACATGATAGAAGCGCTTCCGGAAGAGCTTCCGGAAGAGCTTCCAGAAGAGCTTCCCAAAGCTCCTTCAGGGAAGTACAATATAATGCCTTCCAGAATTGCTTCATAGAAGGCCTTCTTCACTGCTTCATTGCATGCCTTTTTCACTGCTTCTTTTCATGCCTTCTTTACTGCTTTAAAAGAATGCCTTCAGGGAAGCACAATATAATGCCTTCCAGAAGTGCTTCCTAGAAGGCCTTCTTTACCGCTGCATTGCATGCCTTCTTCACTGCTTCTTTTCATGCCTTCTTTACTGCTTCAAAAGAATGCCTTCAGGGAAGCACAATATAATGCCTTTCAGAATTGCTTCATTGCATGCATGACGGCGAAGCGCTTCTTTGAAAGCACTGAAAAGAAGTTACTGCTTACCAAATCGAAATTATTTTTTGCTGGGTACTTTTCGTGTTTTATAATCGTACTAAAGTTTAATGATTTTTTATTTGTATTTTCGACTTACCGCAATTAAATTCATCACTTTTATCAGCGCAATCAAATTCGCTGTTACATATTAAATGACCAGCTATGCAGGAACGATCGGCACATTGAAATTGATCTGGTCGACAGGTATTATTTCTACAATTCTGTAATTGTTCATCATCATTATCGGGACAATCATTTTCACCATCACACAACCAGCTGGGATGTAAACATGTTATACGATCTTTGCATTGATATTCATGCGGCAAACATGGTGTATTTGATTCAGTAACGTTTTTACAATCCTGTAAAGAAAATAGTATTGAAAAATTAAACGCTTTAAAACAAAAAAAAATAATTTAATAAAATAGTATACGATTTTTGTAAGTTTTGTGTACTAATTTGTAAGTTTTGTGTAGCGCAAAAAATTATTCTTTTTAGTTTAATACTGAACAACTAGTTCAAGACTAGAAAAATTAATTTCTGAAAATAATTACAAAAAATAATTCTTATTGTACAAAATTTTTAAAAAAACTCTTAACGTGTAATTTTTTTTAAATATTTTTAAACTTGCAAGTACCAGCACTTACTTTTTCATACTAAAAGTATATTTCACCCTAAAATATGCTACACTTTTTTTTCTTTTTCTTAGTTTAAAAATATGCATTAAAATTTAATTGTAATGCTTAATAGGAAGCAATTGTTTCCCCTCTCCCCATAAAATTTTAAAATTAACAGTTTTCCATATCTAAGTTATTGTGCTGTTTTAAGTGGTTGAGATTTTATTGTAATTTTAAAAATTTGCACAGCATTGTTTGCCTGAAACCAGTATTTGTTAACTCTAAAATTGCATCTGCTGCATTTAAAAATTTCCTGCCATTTTCATTATGTACTATAGATGTGAACCACACAGTTCAGGTAATACCATCTATATGAAAGCCATAATTTTACATTGCACTTTTGTTAATATTTCTACTGCTTGGTTATGAAATTTCCATAAGTACAAAGACATTTAGTGTTTTGCTAACAACAACAGGAACAATAAACCGGGTATAAAGTAGAAAAGCCAAAACCAAAGAATAACAAATAAAAATACTATTGCAAGTCATAATACAATTTAATGTAGCTAAAGGCAAACAAAGAAATTCTTAGCCCATTTGGAGCAGTTATTCTACCCCTACACTTAAATAACAGTTTTAAGTACAGAAAAAGTCAGTGATGGAATTTGAATGAATTTGGATAGAATTGTTGTTGAACTGAAGTTTAAAATGTGATTTGATTGTGAGAAAACTTTCTACAGTCTGAAAAATATTTGTAAATTTACTACTAAAAATGGGTAAAGTTATATGTGCTATTACTTCAATTGAGTAAATTTAAACATCACATGTGTAAAACAGTTTAATTCACAATATAGCACACTCAAAGTTTTTTAGACATAACATGTTAACAATTAAACACCTCATTACTTTTGTTAAACTTAAATTTAACTATCAAACTTTGAGCGTTTTTTTTTTCGTTCCAGTAATTTTTGTCAGTTTTAGCGATTTATTTTAATTTTAGCAATTTTTTCGTTGCTAACCTTACTTCAATTTATTTATTTTTTGATTTAGGGAATTCTTTAAAATTCAAGTGATTTTTTGAAATTATAGAGATTTTTAAAAATATCAATTTAGAGCAAAAATTTTGTATCTTTTACTCTTTAGCAATTTTTGTTAATTTTGGCGATATATTTCAAATTCAGAAAATTATTCGCGTTTTTCAATTGGAACGATTTTTTTTTGTTGCAATTTTGTCAAGTCTTCTTAAAAGTTAGCGATTTTTGTAAATTTGAAAGATTTTATTTAATATAAGCTTCTTTCCATTTCAGCGATATATTAAAAACTGATCATTTTTTTGTTTGCTACTAGATTTTTTTTTATCAAGTCAAGCGTTTTTCCAATCGTGCGACTTTTCAAATTTGTGCGATTTTTTTAAAATTCAAATTCGGCGGGTTTGTCAATTAGCGTTTTATGATATTTTTTCAATTTAGAAAGTTTTTAAAAACAAATTTAATGTTTTATAAGAAAGAAGAAAAACTTAAAACATTTAAGTATACGAAGTTTTAGCATTGAAAATTAGTATTTCAGAAACATTTTTAAGCAAATTTGTACACATAAATATCAAAAAGTTAATTATTTTTTATAAAAGAAAAAAGTTCTAAAAATATAAAAAAATAAAAAGAAGCTCAACAAATTAATGCGAAAACTTTTTGTTTTAAAATTAAAAAATTGGAGGTGGTTTCTTTTAGAATTATTAAAATTTGATAATCTGGTACAACATTTTAAATTGAAGTAAAACAAAATCGCAAAATGTATATGACAATTGTTTTATAAAAACAATATACATAGGTATCACTCGATAGACGCGGTTGTATGCAAGAAGAGGTTAAACTTTTGTCAAAATAAGAATTTCAAGAGAATAAAATAAAAAGAACTTTTAAAATTTTTGAACATTTTTATTATTTTAGATTATTAAATTTGTTTGATTTTTAATTGTCGTATTTTTGCCATTTTTTAATGAAATTTTTTATTTTAAACAATTAAATTTTTACTTAATTTTTATTTTTAAATTAAACGGAATTTTAATTTGTATAGAGTTTTTTTCAAATTTTAATTTATTTTTAAAATTTTATTGTATAAAAGAAATTTAAAATTTCAATTTACTTTTTGTTTCTTTACTTAGTTAATTTTCAAAGCCACTTCGCTATCAGTTTTGTTAAAACTTTAAAACAATTAAGTCAATTGACCTTAAAGGATCTATATCTTGATAGGTCAACGGAGGGCACATTAAACTATATTTTTATTTTGTGTAGTGTTAGTGTTTTCCTTTAACCTTATTATCATCTTTTACTATCATACACTCAAAAAAAAAAGTTTGTAAAGTCAGCAAAAAATTTTGCTGAGTCAGCAAAATTTTAGTCAGGAGGATGCTTGCAAAAAAGTTGCTAATGTCAGCAAAATCTTTTGCTGAAAATCAGGGAGCTGATTTTTAGGAACAAAATTTGTAGATTCAGCAAAATTTTTGCTAACACTTAGTAGATTAGAAATAAAAAAGAATTGCTCAAAATTAATAAATTTTTTGCTGAATTTTAGTAGACTGAAAAAAAACGCAAAAAAATTGTCGAAAAATTGTAATTTTCTTTCAATTACTTACATCAATGGTTGTCTAAATGATGCTATCGTTTAAAGGACGCAACTGCCGAAGATAATTATAGAAACGAAACGAAAAAATAAACAAAAACAAACGAAACGAAAAAAATAACCCTTTTTGCAATAAGAAAAAGGAACCATAAAAATCTACCTAAGATGTGTGTCTTTGTCTTTCGCTTTACTCTGTCTACATTTCTGTATATGCTTGTTTGCAATTTGACCGCAGATATAAACATCTAGTTTAAATAAATAAATATTTTATTTTGTCTTTTATTTAATTAATAGACAATTATTTTCACAAACCGGTGACAACGCAAAATTTAAGTTGTTTTAATCCTCAATTTTGTTTTATGTATGAAAAAGAGATACAAAAACTTCCATGGTTGATTTTTTATATGTCTTATTAGAGTTGTACTTTTTAGTATCATTTTCCTCTTCTCTACTACATCTTGACATGCCGCGACATCTACTTCATTCTGCGTATATCTTTCAATCTGGTTGTCGTCCACACTATTAATGTGCTTATCAGCACAATTTTTTTTTTAGCAAAATTAGTAAAACATTAGTAAAGCATTGGTATGAAACAGTCAAGTGCTGAATAAGTATAACAAAAATTTTAGCTGAAAACACGATTTTAGCAAAAAAATTTGCTAAAAAATAGTATACCTGATTTACAAGACGTTTTACTAACTTTTCTACTAACTTATTTTTTTGAGTGTATTAGTATGTTTTATTATATTTTGTATTTGCACGCACAAGCAAAAATTATCAGTTTGCTGTTAGCCAGCCAACACTCATACTCAACTTTATTTCAGACGGTAAATATTTTGCCTTGTAAGCAGAACATTATGAAATCCAGCACTATTTTTTTTAAATTCTTAGTTAATTTAATTTTATTTTAAAATAAATTTTTAGACACATCATGTAACACGTCACAAGTTTGCTAAAATTTGTCAAAGTTTTTTGTTTTTAATATTATAATTTGCATTGTTTCTCTTAAACAACTTTATGCAAAGTTATAAATATTTTTCTAACCCTTTAACTGGCGGCTTTTTTTTTGGGGATATATTTCTATCGACTTCAGATTTCGTGGACTTCACCCTCCTACCACCAAAAAATGGGTCCAAACTTCTCAGGCCATTTTTACCATTATCCAAAAATGATTTTTTGACTTTGTTCTGGTCATTAGATGAAGCTATGAGCCATATTTCGAGTTTGTAGCTTTGCTAGTTTATGAAATTCACCAAACTCCCATTTTTTCGGAGATAAAGGCTGATTAAAAAAATCCGACTTTGTTGACAAATATCGCGACTATATTTCCCTGATACACATAATGATTTTCTATATTTTTTAAAAATGTGTACACTGTAGTGTACAAGGGTAGTCAAAGGGATAACAACATTTGGAAGGTAATTTTTTCCAATTTTTTAAAAAACGCAATTTGGACCATTTTTTAAAAATTTTAAATGCTAACACTGGTGTAAACGTCAAATTTTATAAAAAAATAACATTTCTAAAATTTTTTAATTTTATATACTTTGAATTTTGTTATACCGGTCGATATAATTTTATAAAAAAATATATTTATATTTATTAATGATTTAAAAAAAAAATATATATAAAAATTGAAACAAAAAAATTTTTTTTTTCAATAGGAAATATGGGAACACTAATCTGATTATTTTGTGAACAGTTTAATGCTAAATGACAACTAAGATCTTAAAAAATTATTATCACTAAAAATCTAAATTATTTATCTTTCGTAGAGATGCCCCCAAAAATTAATGTATCCATATAAACGCTATATGGAGAAAGGGTTAAGGTTTTCAAATCAAATAACAAGCTAAACATACTTTCCATTTAAGCAAATAAAATACATAAATTATTCAAAAACTATAGTTTTTTTTCTAAAAGAAGACCCTAAAATAAGCAAATGGTTTTTTTCTCATGTAATAAAAGAACATTTAAGTTTTATAAAAAAAAACGTATAACAAGAGATTTATGTTGGTTGCATACCGGAAAAAATGGCAAAAAGCAGGAACTACAAAACAATTGTTTTAACAAAAATATAAAAAATGGTTACAAAAATTTTTGAATCATACTTTACAGCAGATGTATACTACAAAATTCATGGCATACTTTAGGGATCATGGTTAAAAAATATTACATATTTTTTACTCTCTGTTTTATAAAGAGTTTTTTTTTTTATTTTGTTCCTCTTTTAGTTTACATCAAATAAATTTTTACAATCTAGCAATTTAACTCCCTTTACAAAATAAAAATATACAAAATAGAGGAAAATAACATAAAAAAAAAATAAAACACAGAATCTATTCTTATACATGATTGTTTTATAAACTCCTTATGTATATACCAAATAACAACAAAGTTCAAGCTCAATGCCTTAAGGGACATATATGATACATAGACTAGGAAATGCAGCAACATTGCCACAGTTTTTATATGAATATTTTTATATAACAAAGAGCATCCTCCTGATTTTTTGTTTTTATTCTCAAAATTCAAAAAAAGAGCCCAAAAAATAAACTTAAAAAAAAGTGAAATCAAATAAAAAATCACCATATACATGTATATGTATATACATTTTGTTAACACTTAAGTAAGCAAAGCATGCAACCAACGACCGACCGACCTAAAGTTTTTCCGTAATGCATCGATGGGCACAAAAGTCCGCAAGTAATCTAAGCAATCAGCATTTTCATGAACATTTTCTCATTGTTATTGTCGGTGTTTGTATATGTGTACATACATGGGAATTTTTCATTATAATTGAAATTTCATTACCATTAGTTGATACTAATGAAAATAAAAAGAAATTCGTTACCATTTAATGCTAATAAAATATTTAGCATTGGAAAAATCATTATTAATGACAATGAAATCACATAAAAAACTAATTACAATTGTTAAAAAAAAAACATTTGTTTACAAAAAAATTCTGGGTTTGAAACAGGTTTGGGAAGTAAAAATACATATTTTTTTTTTCAAAGAATTTTTGTAATTCGAAAACAAGCCATGATGTGAATTGGTGTGCTTCATATTGGGAATGAAAATTAATGGAACGGA
The DNA here is from genome assembly GCA_021234595.1 of Delia radicum. Classification (NCBI taxonomy): domain Eukaryota; kingdom Metazoa; phylum Arthropoda; class Insecta; order Diptera; family Anthomyiidae; genus Delia; species Delia radicum. Next base: position 16,270,360 of record CM037851.1, read on the forward strand.
AAATAAGTGAAATTTTAAAACTAAACCTGAAGTTCGATTTGGAATTGGAAACGAGTAAAATTGAACCATTAATTACAGGTAACGAAATTGTATTGAACTGGAAACGAACTTTGTTTTATCGGAGTATCTAAGTTTATATTAAAACAAAAAAATCAGCCTGGGGCCGCTTTGGTAAAAATGGAATCATTGGGATATTTTCCGGACCTACTATTTATATTAATAGTGTGTATTAATACTCTTATGGAGGAAAACTATTGTCCGCTTTGCTCTATATCGCTTAGTTTCGACGACATCGGCCATTAAAAAAACGCCATTTTATAAAATGGCTTGTACGTATATGGGCGAATTGTTGTGCTTCATATTGTGAACAAAAATTAATGCAACGGTGAACAAGTGAAATTTTAAAACTAAACATGAAGAACAATTTGGAATGGGGAACGAGTAAAATTGGACCATTAATTACACGTAACGAAATTGTATTGAACTGGGAACGAACTATGTTTTATCGGAGTATCTAAATTTATATTAAAAAATAATAAAAAAATAAAAAATCACCCTGTGGCCGCTTTGGTAAAAATGGAATCCTTGGGATCTTTTCCGGACCTAGCCTATTTATATTAATAGTGTGTATTAATACTCCTATGGAGCAAAACTGTTGTCCGCTTTGCTCTATATCGCTTAGTTTCGGAGATATCGGCCATTAAAAAAACTCCATTTTATAAAATGACTTGTATCTCAAAAACTAAGCAAGATATCGATAAACGACAATATATTTGAAAAACTTGACATAAGCAACACGTACCGATAATACTAATCTGTTAAGTGTTCTGATTCCACTCGCTAGTTGTTCCATTCCATAACGTTCTATTTTATACCAAGGTTCCATTCTATTATCGGAGTGTTTAAATTTGCATTTTCACGTACGTATATGGGTTAACAAATAATTAAGACACCCTGTGGTTGTTTCATAAAAACTTAAAAAGAGCGAGTGCTTTCCATCCCTGAGTTAAGCGATGTTTCACAATTTTAAATGTATATTTTTCAATGGTACTTTTATTTTTTGACTAATTGATTCTTTTACTAATGGCTATGAAATTAAAAACAATTTTCATTAATCACTGAAATTAAATCTTCAAATCATTATCATTAATTAAAAAAAATTATACGGAAAATAATTTCATTACCATTGATATCAATGTAATGGTAATGAAATTAATATTTCATTAGTCCGTTTGATTCATTAGTCCCATGTATGTATGTATGTATATATATGCATAGTGGTGTATATCACAAAATTTGTGAGAAAGAATTCGGTAAATTTCTTACACTAATTGAAAAAATTAGCAAAAATTTTTGCTAAAAACTACTAAAAACTTGTTAAAAAAGACGTTGCAGAAAAAATAGCTAAAACTAGCAGATTTTTTTTTTGTGAAATATCAGTAAGTTAAGAATAGCAAAAATAAATCTGTTAAAGTTACAAATACTTAGTTATATTCAAGCTTAATCAATTTTTATGCTTTTGTGCGAATTTTGCCGAAGAGCTTTTTAACCTTTGTTTTAAATATTTTAAATAAATGGCAGCCCTAATACACTACATAGTCAAAATTGGTATCAAAAAATTCTTTCTCGAGTACATCAAAACTGCATACAAAAAAATTTTAATTCCAGTAGCTTCAGACATGTTTCCATACAAAAATGTTTTAACTTTGGCTCCACCTTTTAACTGATAAACGTGAGATTGGGTAGCTAAAAAAAAACATTTCCCTTGTTGCTTTTTATTTATCACATATCCAAATTTTATTAAGATCGGAAAGAACCAATTGGAGAGAACCCATCGTAAGTAAGAAATTATCGAATTATTATTTTGTGATATATCCCACTGTGGTATGTGTAGTTTCAAGAATTTAATTTCATTTTATATTGGGAACATATAAAACTGTTTGTTTGCCTAGAGGTTTTTCGTATTAATTACAACATAAATTAAAGTACTTGTTCAACGTCTCTTTTGGCTTTAAAGTTTTTAGTAACATTAAATGTTTACCACCCCAACCCCAGAGTATGAGAGTGAACAAGTTTAAGAAACAAACCAAGATTTTAATTTTTGATGACACTACAAATTTCAACATTTTTTTTTTGCAATTTAAGTTTCTGCTGTGTTTAGTTAGTTTGCTATAGCATCTTTTTTTTCAATATTTACTGGCATATTTTTAAATGAATCGTTTATTTTTAGTAGAATTTTCTCAACTTTACACTATTTCAGCAATTTAAGTTTTGTTTTTGCTGTTGTGTATTTTATTAAAAATTCTTAGCAACTTTTTTAGTTAGTTATCAATATATAAAATTTTATTATGTCATGCATTTAAGTTGCTGGTAAAAGTTTGCTTTAAATATTTCTGATATTTAATGCCGTAAAGTATGCAATATTAATTTTTTTATTGATATTTATTAATGAAGTGTAAAAGTATGATAGTTTAAAATATGCAATAATTTTGTTTGGAATTTAGTTTACCTTTACTCCATTAGAGATTAACTTAATAGCTTGCTATTGAGTTAATTATACTAAATTATAAAGCCAAAAATTATGCTATTCAATTTTTTGGAAATGCTTTCGAAAGTTTATTTAATAAAGATTATTAAAAAAAAGTTTTTAATAAAATTCTTTTACGATATAGAGATTTTTTAATTCAAAGTGTTTTGCTGGAAATTTGTATGCTCATCCAATATGTATTCATTGCATAACCACTAGGGTATTCAATCAGTTACCCGTTACTCGATTAAACGATGAATTTCAATCAAACAATTGTTTGCGTAAATTAAAATAACCTATTTCGAGTAACGAATAACTCGAAGAATGTTGGTCAATTAATCGAGTTAGTCGAGTAAATCAAAATATATTCTATTTCTGTTTATATTTTATAAAGCAAAACTTAAATTGTTTGGAATTTTTTAAAAAATAAAAAGTGGTTTGCTGGAACTTTGTATGGTCATTGAATATGTATTCATTGCATAAGCAGTAGGGTATTCAATCTGTTAACCGTTACTCGATTAAACGATGAAATTTAATCAAACAATAGTTTGAGTACATTAAAATAACCAATTTCGAGTAACAAATAACTCGAAAAATTTTAGTCGATAAATCGAGTAAATCAATTCAGTTTATAATTTATAAAACAAAACTTAAAATGTATTTGGAAGTAAGTGTTTGTAACCGTCATATAATGACAATCGTAATTAATTTTATTGTAATTAATTACTGAAGAAGAAGAAAACGTTTTCATTGAAAAATCTAATTCGTCCCCTCCAAGGACTCGCCAGTAGTTAATTTATGTGTCAATTGAACAAAGAATTTTATATTGTTAAATTTCACTATATGAAATTTTTTTAACTTTGTGTCGTAGTGAGTTTCAAAGCCACAGCCAGACATTAGGCTGTGAATTGTAGCATCACCTCTTAGCGATATGAGCTACGGTAGACAAAGCGATGAGTGTGGCTAAGTGGAGTTGTGTTAATCACAGCATTCATAACGTATTGTTTAAATCAGAAGAGACAGATAGTTGATAGTTAATTTACATATTATTTTTGTTAAGTAGGACTATAACTTTGTTACGTGGTATGTCGTGATAGGTACTGATAAAAAATACTTTTCAATGAAAATGAAAATTATTCAAGTTCGAGGCCATATACTCTATATTTCTTCATTAGGATATTGTCCTAACAAATAATCTATAGAGTTTTTGTTTTCAAATTTATTATTTGACCCTTTCAGGAATGTGTTGATAGATCTATTTCGGGAATTTTCTAGGTTCCCATCATCAGAACACGTTTTGAAAGCGGTAACAATCCCATGCCAAACCTCAAGCATTCATATGAACTAGTTTACTCACTACATGAGAACTAATATACATATGAGTTTGAAATTAAAGATTATAACCATTGATCAAAAAATAAATTGAAAACTTGTTTGATGTGCAAGATCCACCTCTGGTGGATATTCAATACACGTTTTTTTTTGTTTCTCTCTCATTTTTTATATTTTGTTAAGTTAGTTAACAAAACAGGGAAAGTAAACTAGGCGGTACTCTGCCTTTTTTCACAAGTTTGTTATAATTTTTATTAAAAATAAAAATTATGTTTTTTCGACCTTTAAATGTGCAATGAAAATGAAAATTATTCAAGTTCGAGGCCATATACTCTATATTTCTTCATTAGGATATTGTCCTAACAAATAATCTATAGAGTTTTTGTTTTCAAATTTATTATTTGACCCTTTCAGGAATGTGTTGATAGATCTATTTCGGGAATTTTCTAGGTTCCCATCATCAGAACACGTTTTGAAAGCGGTAACAATCCCATGCCAAACCTCAAGCATTCATATGAACTAGTTTACTCACTACATGAGAACTAATATACATATGAGTTTGAAATTAAAGATTATAACCATTGATCAAAAAATAAATTGAAAACTTGTTTGATGTGCAAGATCCACCTCTGGTGGATATTCAATACACGTTTTTTTGTTTCTCTCTCTTAACAAAATATAAAAAACTTAACAAACTCATATGTATATTAGTTCTCATGTAGTGAGTAAACTAGTTCATATGAATGCTTGAGGTTTGGCATGGGATTGTTACCGCTTTCAAAACGTGTTCTGATGATGGGAACCTAGAAAATTCCCGAAATAGATCTATCAACACATTCCTGAAAGGGTCAAATAATAAATATGAAAACAAAAACTCTATAGATTATTTGTTAGGACAATATCCTAATGAAGAAATATAGAGTATATGGCCTCGAACTTGAATAATTTTCATTTTCATTGCACATTTAAAGGTCGAAAAAACATAATTTTTATTTTTAATAAAAATTATAACAAACTTGTGAAAAATACTTTTCTTTTTACATTTTGGAGAAAGAACGTTTGGCACCGAGACCAATGCCTATAATATCACATTTTTAGCAAGTTTTTTTTTAATATCCTTGAGACATTGCAGACACTACAGAGGGTCGGAACTACAAAAAAAATTAAGACTAAACCACCCGATTTCCAGATTTTAAGAGAATTTTTTTAAATACCTAAATATATAATAAAAAATCTCAACTATCGCAAAACTATTAAAATATTTTAACATTTTTTTAATCGAATTGTACTTAATTCATCATTATGTTTTTGTGTTACAGCTTAAATTGGTACGTTCACTTTTCTTCCATTCGGATCTATATTCAACTCAATCACATAAACTAAAAATGCTATAGTTTGAAAAAAAAATTAACAAATATATGTCTTCCGAACTTCAACGCATTTGCTGCGCCAATTTTTTTAACGATGCATAGTGTAATTAATAATACAACAATTTTTCTTTACAATTTGTTTGTATTATATTTGATATTTGCAAAAAATGCTAAAAGTTATATGCCTAGTGTTTGATTAAGGTCGAACTTTATAAAAACGAAATAAAATTAAGTAAAATATCTCAATTGTATATTATTTGAGACAGACATGCGGGAAAAGCATTGAGGCATTGACCTTTTTAATTTTTAATTATGGGCCTAACGTATCTTTTTAGCTTTTATCAAATACATTTCGGAACTCCTGATTTTAGATTTATTTCGTGTTTTATTAAATGTTTTTAACGGAAAATTAATGAAATAAAGTTATTGAAATTACTCGAGTTACTAGAGTAATTTTAAAATCTTACTCGATTAATCGAGTAAATTAAAAACCCCAAAATCGGGTTACTCGTTTACTCGAACCGAACCAAACAAGAGTAATTTGAATGAATGCCCTAATAACCACACAATACTCCCCTAAAAGTATGCAATTTATTTTGTTTTACCCTTAAATGACTAATAGTATGAAAATTAATTTATATTTTCCCCCAAAAATTGCGTGTAAATTAAAAAACCAAGAATGTCTTGCTTAATTTGTGTTAAAAGTTTTTAATTTACAAAATGTTGCAAATTTTCCCCTTCATATTTTTAACAAAAAACTTAGGTGACCAATCTTTTTTTATAAAAATCGAAATATCAATTGTTAACTCTACAACAAAATACAAATTTGACTTATTTTTAAAGCAAAATTTAAACAATGTTATTTTCTTTGGAAGAGCGTAAATAGTAATTTTGTTAAAAAGGCTATATATTCTTTGTTACTATTTATATTAGGATGTCCCTTAAAATAACGATTTGTCGATTTTCGTTCATTACCCCAATCAGTTTTATTACAATTTTTTTTTTTTTTGGAAATAGTTGACCAGAGCCGAATATGGCCCATTTTGGAAAAGGTGTATTATTATTAAAAAATTCCCAAAATTCGAAATTAATGTTTTTCATTTATTCATTTAATACACTCAAAATTATTCAGCTATGGAACTTTAGCCTGGAATTCAAGATGACCCACGAATTTGATAAACAAAGCAAAAAAAAGTATTTTTTTAATTAATTTTAAAGATTTGTTGCCTAATTTGGAGATGTTTATTGATATTTTTATGTTATTAATGAAAAAAAAAAAATAAATTGGAAAAATCATAATTCGAGTTTGGAGCGACACCTTTCCAGGACATTTTATACAAATAGCTTATTTTGCCAAAAATGTATTAAAAGTTTAAAGTATTTATCGGACAAATATAACTTACATTTGATTAGACAATAATTATCTTTACTTTTATTTAAAAAAAATTTAACCCTTGGTGTCCAGTCACAGCTTAGCAAATTTGTCTACAGCCCACAGTTTCCAACGAATTTAAAGGAATTGGAGTTTTAAAAATAACTAAATTCTAGATCGATTTCTCATTTCAGATTTTTAAAAGTAATTTGTTTTACATCCTTAAGAAATCGTCAAAATGAGCAAAATTTCCAAAAAAAAAAAATTGAAAGTCGTATGAAAGTTGAAGGGTCAAAGAATAAATTTGAAAACAAAAACTCTATAGATTATTTGTTAGCACAATATCCTAATAAAGAAATATAGAGTATAGCCTCGAACTTGAATAAATTTCACTTTCATTGCACAATTAAAGGTAAAAAAAAACATTATTTTTAATAAAAATTTTATCAAACTTGAATGAAATATATCTTAAAGTAAGGGCTATTGATACTCTTGATACTTTTTTTTAGATCTGAGGTCATAAATGTATTTTCTTAATAGTAATAAAATGCACTTCAAAAAATTATCTTTTAGCTTTTACTAAAGCATTTTTACTATCTCACTAAAAGCATTAAACTTTACTTTCTTTAAGAACCATATCTTTTTCTGTACAAATGCCCATCATTAAAATAATTTAAAGTCTTGTATTTGTAATAAGAACACGGAACATTTATTTTCTTGTAAAATACCTTAAATTTATAATAAATTCTATACTACTTTACTCATGACTCTTAGTTAAAAAAGTTAACAAATTTGTTAATAAAATTATGTAATTTTCTTTACTCTTTAACAGAACTTCAATTATGTTTCTTGAATATTGTAAAGATATAAGTCGATGAAGCAGAATATCCACATTCATATCTATAAAGTACCAACAGGGTTGGTAAAATTTTGAACATGCTGCATTAAAAATAAAAAAGGCTCTATTTCCAACTAAATTTTTGTAGACGAATCAAAATAAAGAAGTAGCCGCGGATTTTAAAACTATTATCAATAAAGTATAAAATTACGTAAAAATTGAATTGAAATTTGTATTTCACGATTTTTAAATTTTTCATAGCAGAAATATTAAAAAAAATGCAAATTTTGTTGATTTTGACGATTAAGACCATAAAATAAATTACTTTTAAAAATCATCCATGAGTAATTGATCTGGAATTTATTCAATTACTTTGCACATACGTTTAAAACTGTGGGCTAAAGGAAAATTTTCTCAACAAAGTCCAATTTTCCCCGCTGTGCCGGGGGACAAAAAAGACCCTTGAGACTTAATTTAAAGTATAACTATAAGAGTATTCTGTAAATTCAAAGATGGTATTTTTTGTCCAAAAGTGTAAAAATTATTAGTTACGTTAAAACTAACCCTTACGTGTCCAAAAAAATCGATTTCTTCCATTTGTAACCATTCGCAAAAAAAATGGGGGCGTAATGACAAATCAATTTTTATGGGACACCCTAACATATATTCTTATTCATTTAACATGAATATAAAACTACACACTACATACACATATTTGCAAAAAATTAATACTAGGGATGATTGCTTTTTGGAGAATTTTCACTAAGGGAAAGTTGCCAAAGTTTTGCATAGATATTTAAATTGTTTTAGACGACATAATTTTAACAAATAGTTTAATTTCAAATTTAATCATTAAGCGCGGAAATTTAAAAATTTTTCCTTATAAAAAATGTTATCACCCTAATGTACATGCATGAGAATGCATTTCGGAAAGTATACACACAACACACAATAAACAGTAATCCAGTGAATGCAATCAGTAGTAGTCATTTCAGTATGTATGCATGTATGCATGTAGTAGTGTAGTGTTTGCAGTATGGTATACAAGCAATTTAGTAAAGTAAGTTTTGTACAAGGTGGCGCAAAAGTAATCCTCCTATCAGAAAATGCTATAAATTTTGCGATTGGCCCCTAATGTCAGTTCTGTTTTGACATTTGTGTAGTAAACACATGCGAAATACACGTTAATAAACAATGTTACGCTACACTGCTCCAGAACGCGGAATATTGGTGACTATTTATTTGACCCATAAGCGGTCGGTGACTTTGGCACAACGTGAATTTCGTCGCAGATTTCCTGGCCGTCCAACGCCTACTAGTGAAACACTGCGACGTTTAGCCGCTCGCCTCGAAGAGACGGCACAACACGAGATGCTAACAGGCGTGGCAGACCCCGGGGTAGCCGTTCTGCAGAGAATATTGCTGCTGTAGCCGAGGATGTCATGGAAGCGCCGTCGACATCGACCAAACGACGTGCCACACAAATGGGTATCAGTCGACGGTCTTTACAGCGAATTTTGGTACAAGATTTGAAGATGTTTCCGTACAAAGTCCAGACGGTGCATCAGCTGTTAGCTGCTGACCGCCAATCGCGTGTAACATACGCTCAAACCATCCTTAATCACCACTAAGAGGAAGATGATTTTTCATCAAAAATAATCATGAGTGATGAGGCCCATTTCCATCTTAGCGGGTACGTAAATAAGCAAAATTTAAGCTTCTGGGGCACTGAAAATCCGCGTGTAACCCACGAAGAGCCATTACACCCGCTCAAAGTCACTGTATGGTTTGCTGTTTTCGCTGGAGGAGTCACCGGACCTTTTTTCTTCGAAGACGTCGCGGGCCAAACGGTTACTGTGAATGGTGAGCGCTACAGAGCAATGATCAACAAGTTCTTTTTGCCGCAACTTGATGAATTGGGATTGGAAAACATGTGGTTCCAACAGGACGGTGCAACGGCACACACTGCACGTGCCACAACCGATATGCTGAAGGATGCATTTCCCGGGTGCCTAATCTCCCGTTTTGGCGATTTGCACTGGCCAGCAAGATCGCCCGATTTGACTGCTCCAGACTTCTTTTTGTGGGGCTTTTTGAAGTCGCGGGTTTATGTCAACAAGCCTCAGACTCTTGCAGCTCTTAAAGACAATATCCGTCAAGAATGTGAGGACCTATCGCCGGAAGTTTTGGCCAAAGTGATGGAAAATGCCATAAAAAGGGCTCAAATGACACTCAACTGTGGCGGCGGCCATTTATATGACATCATATTCTCGACTTGATGTTAAAAAAATTAAAATACCAAATAAAAATAATCCACAAGAAGAATCAGTTTTTAATTTTTTTTTTTAAATTACAGCCAAAAAACATCGGAAGGTTATTTTTGCGCCACCTTGTAGTTGCACCCAGAGAAAAACAGGAATAAGTCTCAACAATTTTTGTCCAATGTAAAAAAAACTCATCAATATTGATGAATCATTTCATAAACAGCAAAAAATTGTAATGCCCATAACATGGTCTCTACTAACTTGTTTCTACAAAAAAATAATGGAATCCTTACTAATGCAAGATATTCTTCATATATATAGTGAAACATTTCATAAATATGATAAAATTGAATTAATTTTTGATGAAATGTTTCATAAATACAATGAAACATTGGACGAAAATATATGGAAACATTTCATAAAAATGATGAAGCTTTTCCTTTGAGTGTGTTGTTTACTATTTATTATGCCCTATTTATGTTTTTGTATTAGGGTGACTTTCACTTTAAATTGTGCCTAGTTGGCTAAGTTAGAAACAAGGTCATACGCTAGAGTGTCTAAAAAATTGGTGATTTCAGAAAATAGGTTTGGTCGAAAAATTTAACTAAAAAAACCGGTTGCAAACACGCTTTTACAATTTGTAAAAGTTCTATACAAGCTAAAATAAAATATAATTTGGATTCTTCGAACTTTAAGAAATTATTATCTTTCTATTGTCCAAGAAAGAAAAAATTAGAAAAAAAAATTATATGGACAAATTTGTAAAAGTAATGTTTTTTAATTTGCAAGTTTACTTTGGTAAGAGCAAAAACTGTGAAAATAAAAATGAATTCCATAACTCGGTTTTGGGAGCCCGAAATCTTCTTAGCCCATTTTATACCACTCATCGATGCCGTGGGAGTTTTTTTGAAGGCATTTGGCTGAAATATGTAATTGTATCTCAATAAGCTTTTTCTGAAGAGTTTGTTCACTTATTGCGGTGGTATTCGCAATTCAAACTTTGACACTTAACGGGTTAAGACTTTTTTTTGAATTATTAATTTTTTTTTGTTGTCAAAGCAAATATCTATCAAAGTGTCTAAAACAGGGGTGCCCAAGGCCTATGCGCTTGGTGCTCATTTGTTTTTGTAAAAACACTTAGCTATAGGCTGTGTGTTTTAATACACATATAGAGCGCTCAGCACTAGCAATACGAAATACACAAACAACTTTGTCTATTAGTTTTTTTGTCGTTCTTCACTGTATACACGCAAGCGCAAAGCAGCAACACTTTCGTATGCTTTGCTGGTAAACATTGAAATATTTTTTTCTTTTTTCTTTGTATGGATTGGTTTTTACACCAAAAAATATTGAATAAAAATTAGTTTTTCTTTAAATGTATTGGTGTTTGCTCTTCCATAAGGAACTTTTGGGCACTCCTGGTCTAAAAAATAAACGATTTGCTACAAATTTGGCACATCTCCATCAATTCAAATCTAAATATTATGTGGCAATTTTCAAGCGAATCGGAAACAGTTTTCGGATATCCGTAAAATTTTTTTTTTTAATTTTTTTTGAAAATTTTAAACTTTTATTTTGATGTAAAATATTTGAACGTATTGTAATGAAATTTAATATTAAGCTGCATCTTGCTATTGGTTTTGTTAAAGCAAAAAAAAAAAATTAATAAAACTAAAAGAAGTCCCACAATTAACAAAAAAATTTAAAAAAATTTCCCAAAAAGGGATTTTTTACATTTATTGCTGTCTTGCCAACATTTAAAACGATGCCAAGAAAGAGTAATGCTATCATATTTGAACTAAATTGGACAATCCTCTCCCGTTTTTCATTTTCCAATTTAGGTGGTGCACTCAGAGAAAAAGTTGGTTAAAGTCGAAATTTAAGTAAAAATATGGTCGAATTCGAAGGGTCTGGGGGGTGACCAATAAACAACTGGGGAATATAATTTCATTGAAACGCAACTACATTTAGTAGTCTTTCAGAGAAATATAAATACTATATATGTTCATAAAGAAATTTTTAATCTGGTGGCAAAAGAGTCTTGCTACCGTTTTGACCAAAAAATTGCTAAAATCATATTTTTTTTGTTATTAACAACTTTAGGTCATTTTAGTTTTTTTTTTTGTTTAATTATTAACTGGTTTCTAATAGTAATCAGCAACAGTAATCAAAAGAAATTGGACTTGATTTACCTTTTCCATTGCGAAAAAAAAACGAACCAGGTTATTGTAAGAATGCAAAATTTTGATTTTCAAATGCGGATAACTTTTGTCCTTTAAGAGATAATCCACATGAGTAAGCATATTTATTGTTGGAAATTACAAGCAGATTACATAAATGAAAAGCAGTTGAGAAATATAAATTTGGCAAGCTCTAAAAATTTTTGAATACCCGAGGTGTCCTATTTTGGAGTCAAATTGATCAGCGCCTGATATATCTAGTTTGCCGTTCTTGAGAAACTTAACCTTGAAATTACGTTGATTATGGTGGTGTAAAGCATTATGTCAATCCGATTAGCCAGTAAAATATGGTTAAATTATTTCCAAAATATTTATTATACACCCCACTGCGTTATAAAGGGTGTCCCAAGAAGAGCGCAATTTTTAAATTTTAAATAAAACACAGATATTTAAAAAAAAATCGTGAAACTTTATTATATCGTAAAGTAGACAGAATGAGGTTATGTATGGAACAATATATCGTGCAGATGGCCGCCGCGGCTTTGCTGGCATGCACGCGATCTTTTAATGAAATTTTCAATGACCGTTTTGCATGAATGCTGCGGTATTTCATTAATGCAGCGTCCAATTTCCTCTTTTAAGGCTTGAGTCGTCGTCGGCTTATTCGCGTAAACCATCGACTTCAAAAAACCCCAAAGAAAAAAATCTAATGGTGTTAAATCGCACGATCTAGGCGGCCAATTCTGATCTCCAAAACGCGAAATAACACGACCGGGAAATGACTGATGCAGCAATTGAATTGTTTCTCTGGCTGTATGACATGTGGCGCCGTCTTGTTGCAACCACATGCCCTCCACATTCATTTCTTCAATTCTAGGCAAGAAAAAAATGGTTATCATTTCACGATACCGAACACCATTGACTGTTTGCGCTTAACCTGCCTCATTTTCATAAAAAAAGGTCTAATGATTCCTCCAGCCCAAAAACCACACCACACAGTGACACGTTGAGAATGCATTTGCTTCTCGTGAATCACTCGAGGATTTTCCTCACCCCAAATGCGACAATTCTGCCTATTGACGAAGCCATCAAGATGAAAATGGGCTTCGTCACTGAAGATGATTTTATCGGCAAAATCAGCATTTCATGTTGTCATGTTGGTAAAACAATTTCACACTGAGAATGCGTTGTTCATTCGTGTAGCGCTCCATTTTTACTAACCTCGTACCTTCTACTAGCAAACAATAACAATTGTTCAAATGTCACACAATGACACTTCGAATGTTGCCAGATTTAAAGATTGTGTTCTTCTTGGGACACCCTTTATATGATATATTATAAATATTTGAAGCGATTGTCCCTTAAAAAAATATCTAAATAAAGGTAGTTTTTTCCATTTATTTTTTTCTAAAAAATTCTACTCTCAGGGAACTTCTGCTTTAAAAATATGTAGTTGTTTGGGTTGTAATACACTTTCTTTATTTTTAATGTAAATATCAGTCATTTGTAGAACAAATTTAATTTTTTACTAACCTTGTAGTTCATTTAAAAACACAAACCACATCAAATTACTTTATTATGATTTTACATTCATTTTATACAGTAGTTTTTTTTATTAAAAAAAAAATAAATGTTTGTTTATTGTTTGTTTACTAACATGTGGTTAATTTTTACTACAATTGTTAGTCATTTTTTGAACATTAAAAAACAAATGACAATGTTAGTTGAATTTACTGAAATGTAAGTGGTCATTTCTTTAAGTGAAATTTCATTTGTTTTTAACTACATTTGCAGTGGTCTTTACCTACATAGAGTATATTCTAAGTGTACTTTCAATATAAGTACCACCCCAACATTCATTCTTTACAAAAAAAAAAAAAACTATAAAACAGTATGTGTTTGTTTAAAAGGTTTTTCATAGCTACTATGAATGAATGCCAGCTAACAGCCAAAGTCAGAGTCAGTATTACATTTAAAGCTAAATTTCATGGTTTTGCGGTCATACTTTATTTAGGTTAAAATATAGAAACTTATATACACATACTACATAACACACACACACACACAAATAGAAAAAGAGCTAGCACAAGTCATAATACTAGCACGATTCATGGGTATTGTATTAAATGAATGAAAAGAATATCAAAATGATACAAAAAAGAAAAACTGAATAAAATTGTATACAACATCCTAAAAGTATAGAATGCAATTTTGAAACAGCCAAAATAACCAACATTCAACCATTGCAAAAATAGATACAAAAATGGATTTTTCATGTTTTACTGTCATTTTTAGATTTTGTTAATAAAAATTCTTACTTTGTTTTCATAGTTATTAAAATTAAGATTATTATTCAAAACATAAGTAGGTCACTAGTTAGGTTAAATTTATATTGGGTATGCTAGAAAAAAAAAGTTCAAGGTTTTGGTCACTTACCAATTCATCCGATCTATCGTAGCAATCGGGATCACCATCACATTTCCATTTTTTGTGTATGCAAGCACCATTTGAGCATGTAAATTCATGAGCATCACATGGCACTTTAGCACAATTTTTCTCATCTGAACCATCACCACAATCATCGTCGTGATCGCATACCCAACGTTTTTGTATGCAACGTCCATTGCCACAGGTGAATTCATCAGAGCGACAGGTTTCATCTTGATGTTGAGGGAGAACATAAAAGTAATACGATTAGTTTTAATTTGTTTAATCAGTAAATTGTTAAAAGCAGTTTATGGTTAGTGAGAATATTTTTATAATAAGGGATTTTTAAGGTTTAACTACAAAATTACCACTAAATATATTAAAAATTATTACCATATTTTAAAACTACATATTAAATACATAAACCACAAGAACATTTTTGAGAATTATACATTAGGGCATTATATTTTTTATGAAATTTGATGATTTTTTATAAAATGGCTTATTAAATAGACATATCGCACACCCAGTTCAAAAGTGACCCAACTCAAAATTATAATTTTTCGGTTTTATATGCTTAAACTATGCACAATACACTTGTTTATCTATAAAAAAAAATAACAGTGTATTTTCTTGTTGTTAACTGTTGTTATATTTTTTTTTATGTTTCAATTGGTATAAAGTTGCAAATATTTTTTTTCAATTTCCGAAAATGAAAAATTTTGAGTTGAGCCACTTTTGTACTGGGTGTGAACATGAACATTTTAATACATAAAATGAACATTTTGATACAAATTGATGAACACTTGCAATAATTTAATGAAACGTTTTGACGAGTATATTTTAACGATTTTACAAAGTTATTCAAGCATACCGCAAAAATTATATTCTAAGCATGTACTCAAAAATAATTTAGCCCCCCAGAAACATTTTCGTTTTCAGTCACTTTTGGAATTTTCATTTTTCTTAACATTGCAATTTTTAACTATTTATATGGTTATTTCCAGCAAAGAGGCTCATTTATGATGTATGGTTCAAAATTTTTAATATTTTTTAATGAAAATATAAAATTTATTAAAAAAATATTTTAAAAAGAGCGTATCAAGAAAAACTTTGCCCTTACGCTCATTGAACTTCTGCTTTAAATATTTGTAGTTGTTTGAGTTGTTATAAGAAGTCTTTACTTTTAATTGAAAAAACAGTCATTCATAGAATAAATTTAATTTTTGACTACATATGTAGTTCATTTAATAAAACAAACCACATCAAATTACTGTATTATGATTTTACATTCATTTTATACATTAGTTTTTTTTTATTTAAAAAATAAAACAAATAAATGTTTGTTTATTTTTTACTGCATATGTGGTTTAATTCTACTAGAATTGAGGTTAATTTTTTGAACATTAAAAAACAAATGACAATGTTAGTTGAATTTACTGAAATGTAAGTCGTATTTTCTTTAAGTAAAATTTAATTTGTTTCAAATTCTTTTAAAACAATTTTAGACAAATGAGATAGCAAATGAAAGAGCTTTTGGAGGCGCATAACCATGTATCGGTCCGATAACTGTCAAGCATTTTCGTTGTTTTAGTGAGTGGTGTTTTGTTAAAAAATTAAACACACAGAGAAAAATTTAGCTATTAGCCAACTGAAATTCGGTTACTACGACTTAAATTTAGTTATAACGAATTTCAGACGTTTGGCTCAACTTAAAATTAGTTTTCACAACCAAGTTCGGTCAGTTCAATTAAATTTTAGTTGCAACACCAAAAATATTCAGAAATCTAATGTAAATATCGTTGTACTAACTTAATTTACAAGTCGTTATTATTAATATACACTTTTAAATTCGGTTGGCACTTTACTTCTCTGTGTGTAGTTATATTTTTTCCGACAATCGTAATTTTTCAACTTTTATGCGACTTTTTCCGAAGAGCTTTTTAACCTATATATTAAATATTTTAAATACATGCCAACTCCAACACACTACTTAGGCAATATTGGTATAAAAAATTCGTTTTCTTGAGTACATCAAAACTGCGGTTAAAAAATCTGAATTTCATAAGTTTCAGACATGTTTTCATTTATAAATGTATTTACTTCAGATCCTTAAACTTGAGATTGGGCCGCTAATATACGTGTTTTTTACTTTTTTTTTCAAAATTTGAACCATATTAGAATTAGAATATGACCATAGTTGCAAAAAAAGTTTATCCAGCAGATTCGAAAGAAATTGACACGTTGATTACTATAATCTATGGGCAACTTTTGAGACCCCTTACGAAAGAACTTATATAACATTTTTGAAAAAAAAACATACATTTCAGTTTTCGGACCTTTTAGTTTCCGGAATATGAAGTCTTGAACATTTTTAAAAAGTCTTGAAATCGACGAAAGAAAAAATTCACATTCCAGTCTCTTTCGGTTTTCGAAATATGCCGTCATGAAAATTGCAAAAACCATTAAAATTTGGTTACCTCTAAATCGTTACAAAATTGAATATAACTTGTGAACTATACAATATACAAAATTCGAGTTGACCTCATTTTAAGATAAAATGCACTCTTTAAAATTATATGGGTTGGTCAAAGGTCATTTTAAAGACTCGAGTTCAAGTGTCAAAATGTCCAAATCTCAAAATCTTTTTTATTCTTAAAAAAATTTGAGGAAAATTACATTTGAGGAAAAATTCAGGGTGGTATTCTGAATTATAACAAATCTCGTGAGGTCATATTTCGAAAAGGAAAGCGCGTGGCTCTGAAATTTCTGTTTAGTCGAGTTTTTGTAGAGTACAACAGTTACGGCGTTTTTTTTTTTGTTCATTGAAATCGGAGATGGTAAGCAGAAAAATGTATTTTTTTTTGATCGAATTGACATGTTTTCACTCTATTACAAACGTTATATAGTAAAACCCGGTTAAGATGTTCTCCGAGAGATCAGAAGAAGTAGTTCGTTATAATTCTCAGCAACATTTTTTTCTGAAATTGTGGTATTTGAGCTAAAATTTTAGTTTTACTTATTTATCACTTGACAGGTTTGAAATAATGTTTTACTAATATTTTACTAATGTTTACTGATTTATTTTGCTAAAAAGCCATATTGAAAGATATACCCAGAATGAAGTAGATGTCGTGGCATGCCAAGATGTAGTAGAGACGAGGAAAAGTATACTAAAAAGTACAACTCTTGTAAGAGACATAAAAAATCAACCTTTTTCATACAAAATTACGCCAATAATGTGTATTCATACAAATTGTTGATTTAATAAATTCAAATATTGTCTGCATTACGGCATGCCAAATAAATTGATTATTAATTAAATTAAAGAAAAAATATTTAAATTTAATGAAAATAAAATGTGTATTTGCTAAACTAAATTTTGATGGTAATAATGTGGAATGTGGAAAAATTGCAAACAAATCTGTCTTGGTGTCAGCATATTCGTAATTTAAAGACAAAAACTGCTCACGGTGTAGGTCTACTTTATAAATTTAAAAATAAATTTGATAAAAGAACGAAATTATTACTTTATAATGCTTTAATTCAAAGCCATTTAAATTACTTGGCTATATCGTATGGATATAAAAAAAGCAATGAGCTCAAAGCGTTACAAAGAATGCAAAATAAAGCGTTAAAAGTTGTAGCTAACCTTCCAATAACCTATTCTACGGTGTTATTATATAGAAATGTCTTTAAAAATGTTCTACCTATTCACGGAATTTATAAGTTGCAGTTATTAATTTATGTTTTCAAATGTCTTCACAATATTGGTCATCACACACTAAGTTTTTCGAGAAACCAGTCTTCGTTTAATACACGAAACAATATGAATTTATCAGTTGCCCGGTGTAGGTTGGAAACAACGAAACAAAGGATAGAATACATGGGTAGTCGTGAGTTCAATAATTTGCCTCCAAATTTTAAAAGTACAAACAGAATTTCAATTTTTAAAAAAAATGTTAAAGATTATTTATCTCAACATATAGAAGAGATCTTATTCTAGCGATTATAAATGTTAAATTAATATATAGTAAAGATATATACATATATACATATATTATTATTATTTTTTATTTTTTTTTTTTTAATTACTTTATTTTTTTATTAGTTTAAATATGTTTGTAATATTTGTATTGCCAACTCGCCTCTACAATGCCTTTAAGGCGCAGAGGCAACAATATTATAATGAATTATTACTTCAAATGAATAAAGACCCAATAAAATTAAAAAAAAAAAAAAAAAAAAAATATACCTTTAGGTAGACAGCGAAAGAGAAGGATACACATCTTTTAAAATTTTCTTTCTTACAACCATAGATGTAAATAGTTGAAATATATTTCTGTTTATGTTATATATAATTATTTCTATATAATTTCAGATAGTAAATTTATATGTCGTCAATGTATGGACATTTTAAAATTTTTTAATTTTTTGACAGTTTTTTTTTAAGCAACACACATTTTTTACGATTTTCAGCAAATAAATTAACTAAAGTATGGATAAT
Source organism: Delia radicum (assembly GCA_021234595.1). Classification (NCBI taxonomy): domain Eukaryota; kingdom Metazoa; phylum Arthropoda; class Insecta; order Diptera; family Anthomyiidae; genus Delia; species Delia radicum. The sequence goes on from CM037851.1 coordinate 16,289,177, forward strand.
TTTTCTACAAAGTGATTGCGTTTTTTCAGCTTACTCATATTCAGCTAAAATTTTATTATTTTTTAGTAAGGATTTTTTTAGTTTTAATCAACTAAATGTTAGTAAAACTTTTCTGAAATTATTAATTTTTTTTTGCATAAAATTAGAGAGATTATATTGTTGGCGTCCATTTGGTTAAGTTGTTTATATATCTTACATGAGTTGTACTTTTTAGAATTATTTTCCTCGTCTCTATTACATTTTGACATGCCACGACATTTACTTTATTCTGCGTATTTATTTCAATCTGGTTAATGGGCACAATTTTTTTTAGCAAAATAAATTAGTTAAACATTAGTAAAATATTAGTAAAACATTAGTTCAAAACAGTTAAGTGCAGAATAAGTATAACTAAAATTTTAGCTGAAAACATAATTTCAGCAAAAACATTTGCTGAAAAATAGTATACTTGATTTACAAGACGTTTTACTGTCTTTTCTACTAACTTATTTATAGAAAATTGAATGAATATCACAGCTATTAACCACTTGACGTTTTGCCCACATATGTGTACGTTTGCTATTCGCTCTATACAAAATCTCTTTCTGACCACCCAATAAATTCCAAAGGATGATACGAAATCTTTGGAAAGTTTGCTTTAGAGAAATAGTATTATGTTTTATATAGATGAGATAAAACGCCGACGTTTATTTTTATCTATATAAAACATTTAGTAGAAATATCTGAAAATAATGATATTTTTTCGGTATGGCAAATGTTTAAAAATTACATAACTGCTTTTGGATTTATTGTAAGATCAAAAATAGATTTCATAATAAATTCCAACATATGTGGCCAAAATTGTCAAGAGATTAATAGCAGTAGTATTTTTTCAAGCTTCATGTAGACTGGAGCGAAATAGGGTTTGATTTTAGATCTATGGTTTCCGGGGTAAATTTTCTTAGAATTTAACGTATATTACGTTTTTGCTATACAATTTTTAATAAATAAAAATTTAAACATACATAGAAATAATTTTTATTATTAAAAAAAAAAAAACATAAAAACCACCACCAAATGATAAAAATAATTTTTTAATTGCACAAAAATTACCAAAGAAAAACATATTGAGATATTTAAGCTATAAAATAGACAGCTAAAATTGTGCAAATATTTAAAAAAAAAAAATACTTCTTTAAGTTAAACTCCATTACAAAATAAAGCAAATATAAAATTTAACCAATACCAGCAAAAAGTGTATAAAACAAAATATGTGTTTGTGTGTGTTTGTGACAAACTAATACATCTAAATAAGTGCAAATTGTTTCTACTAAAACATGAATTTTGAGAAAAGTGTATCTTACTGCATGAAGCCTCATCGGAACCATCTGAACAATCTTTACTTTGATCACACATCCAGGCTAAGGGTATACATTCACCCTCGCCGGATTTACAAGTAAATTCATCGGGTGTACAAGTTTTACTTTCTGTAATTAGAAAAGGAAATTGGAAAAACATATTTAGAGATTTATAATAGTAGGAAAAACATTAAAACCAAAAGTGTTCGATAGATAAATTATAATAAAAAAGGTGTTGCTGTGTGGGTTTTGCGTAATAAAAATAAAGTTTAGAGTTACCTAAAGCGATGATAAAAGTTTTGTTTTCAAAAATATTCACAAAAATATATAATAAGTATTTGATTACTAACATTTCCATATATAATTCCAGTGTATAAATGGTAATGATATGTCATTACTTTTCTCACTACCAGTAATGCATTACTAACAACTACCTGTTAAAAATCGACATATATGGATCCATACATGAACACACATGAGTTATACATGTCCACATGCAACCATACATCATTCATATGTGTTCATAAATGATTTATATACGTTGATACGAGGGATCATATATTTTTATGTGTGTGCATTAACGAAAATTGAGGTTATATTTACATGTATGATCATACATGTCCATACATTTTCATACACATTCATATGTGTACATTAACAAAAATTTAGCTAATATTTACATATATGATAACATATGAACTCATATGAACATATATGCATCCTATATGGTGGTATATGGACATGTATGACCTCGAATGACTTCATATATGAGCATGAGTGTGTTCATAAATGTATGCATATATGTTGATTTTTAACCGGCTAGTGAATTTTCCAATTATTTCAATACAAAAAATAATGCGTTACCCACAATTACTAATTTGTATCATTATTTTAAATAAAGAGTTATCATAAAGAGTAGTCTATTTTTAGACTCATTATTTTTTCACTTCTAGTAAGTACATACATATATAACTACTTATTTTTGATTTTTTTGTAAAATGGAAAGAAGTTACATTTTGTGCAAGCAAGTAATTTTTGTTTTTATAAATCAAGTATAGCAAGTCGAGATAGTTCAGATGGTAGAGCGTTTGACTGACAACCTGGAGGCCCGGGTTCGAATCCAGTGTAGGCACATTTAATTAGAAAACAATTTTTTCAATAAAAAAAAAAAATTTTTTGTTAAATTTTTTTTTTTTTAATTATTTTTAGACTCATTATTTTTTTCCATACTGGTAAGCATATTGGTAACCACATATTTTTATATTTTTTGTAAGGTGTTTAGTAATGATATGTCATTATTTTTCGAGACATCCCCATATAAAAGTAATGCCATTTGTAATGACAATTGTAAAAACTTGCCATTACCAAATATGTACTTATATAACAACTTATATGGGTAATGCTTTTCTACACTGGAATATTCACTGTGTGTTGAAAACTTGTGCCACTTTAAGTGTTATTAATAATAATTTATAGTTCCCGGAAACACTGCATTCAAGTTCTTCTTATTTCTCAATATATTGTAGAAAATTTTTTAAATACTAATTCCTAAAACTGTGCTATAATTTCTGGAATTTACATTTACTTATGTGTAGAATTAGTTACAAAAGCGTTAATTATAAATTTATAATAAATATTATATTAAATTTGCAATCTTAATTACTATCACTATTTAAATGCATATTTTAAAAATTTAGTTGGAATTTAAGGAGTACGAGTAAGTTTTTTTTTTTAATGCATTTCCCTGAAGCTTGTGTTTAATTTTGCATTATTTTAAATAATGAACCACATTTAGGTTACTTTAAGGTGTCAAAATTATATTTGAATCCTTTGACAATTTTCTATTTAATTTGGTTTTAAAATTTATTAAAGTGTTGCGGTTTTAATTGAATAATTATGATTATAATTATAATTATATGCAATTAAAACGCATTAATTTTAAACACAAAATCATAATGCATGATTATTTTAGAGTTTTCGAGTTTAAAGTAAAGATGACAAAAGCCCGAATATAGAAAATTTGATTTTATGCAAAGTTTGATTTTATATATAGGTACACTAAGAGAATTGTCTTCATGATATTGCTGATTTTTTGCTCAAAGTCATAAAATTAATAATAAAATGGAAAAATAGGGATAAAAGCGATAAATATCGGCAAAATATTGACAAAATCGATAAATGTCGACAAAATCTATATGGACCGATGAATAAATATAAAATCTACAATTACTGACAAAATCTATAAACATCGATATATCGACATATACATTAGGGATCGCCAGAAAAGTGTAAAGTTTCTCTGTTTTTGGGATAACATCACTTTGTTAAATGTGTTGGTATAAATAAAAAATTGCGTTATTATTTTTTTTTTTAATTTCAACTCCTCACGCACGAGGCGGCCAAAAATGTAATTTATAAAGTTACAAACACTATTGGAATAACCCGAAAATCTTAATTTCAATATCAATATTCGCACTGTCATTTAAAAATTTAAAAGAAATTTCTACTTAATTTATAACTTCTTTAATTACAAATAAACATTTTCAATATAATTTGCAAATTTTCTGCATTTCAAATAGAAAACTTTAATTTATTTGAAATTTTTTTGATTTTAACTAAAATGGTGTAAATAAATATAACAAACTCTTTTGTAATAAATTGTATGTTTATCATAGTTTTATCATATTTACAAGCCATATGCGAGTTCTTATAAGAATACCTAATACTAATGTTTTGAAAATTGAAACAAACCATTCCATATTTATATTTAAAATATTATATAGACCATACTATATCTTATTATATTAAGTTAGATATAATCTTATAGTGTAACGCACAATTTTTTAAAATTGGATGGGGACAAAATTCGGTCAAAACTGTATTAAATAACTTTTATTTCTATCTAAATTAATCTAATATGATACAATTAGATGAGATTTGATACAATTTAATCAGGCCTTTTTTGGGAGGAAATTTTATATAATAAATTATGGGGTCATATTAAATAAGATAACACTATATAAAGCTCCATATCAGTTTTTTCAAAATAATGTTGACAAAACCGATAAATATCGATAGAACCGATTAAATCGATGTGTATCGATAAGTAACAATAAAATCGATAAAATATCAATAAAATTAACTAATACGATAAATACTGATAACATCGATTACATGCCACATAAATAAATCTCATATTGTAAAAGTCCATAAAATTAACAAATGAAGAGTGGACGCGAATAAGGGTATACAGACCACTTTTTAAACATGGCGCTTTTTTATGCAGATTTCTGTTCCTTTATGCTTAAAAAGAAGTAAAATGTAAAAAACACTATGTTAAAAAGTGATATGTATATTAGAGTGGATAGAAAAACTTCGGAATTCGGCGATAGGCGGGATCGGTTTAATAAGACATTAAAAGATTAGGTGTGAAATTTTAGATATATAGCATCATATTCAGGATACCCGAGCCCGTGAAAATTTAATTATTTTTAAAAATATAGCTCAGTGAAAAAAAAATCGTCAAAATTTTAAAATTAACGGAACTGATATATATTTTTTAATATGTGTGACTTGATCGTAGTTATTTGTATAACAAATAAGGCTGCATCTTACTTTTTACCGTATTATTAGATATATTTATAAACTAAGATTAACTTGAGGGTTACACGATCAAGTTCTGCCTATCAAGTTTTAATACACTCACACTTTTTTACCAATACACTCACACTTTCTAAAATTGAAACGAACTTGCTTCAGATTTCTCTTTCAAGTTGAGTGTATCAATTTACGTTCAAGAAAACAGCTGATTACAATTCTTTTGAAGTTGTTTTTGTGTTTCCTTGCTGTAGTTCTTAAATTGCTCTCAACTTGCGTGCAGCCTACGTCACAGCTGTAAGTTTTAACATATTTTGACAAACAGTATATGTAAAAGACTATCAAGAAAATCTTGATCGTGTGACTGCAGTGTTAAGCTATAAACACATTCACCACAGCAGGCTACAGAGCTACACGACTACACGGCGACGATTGCAGTGAAGCAATCGTCGCCGTGTGGTCAGCTACTTATTATTTTGGGAACGACAGCAACATAGTAAACAGCTGTTTTTTATACAATGAATTTTTATTTCAGTAGTGCCAATTACATCTTTTTTTTTGCTTTATTAAAATAGAACAACATGCATGGTTGTAGGCACGTATATAAAGTTGAATTAAAAATACAATTACTTATTTATAATATATTATTATAACGTAAAAATAAATTTATCTAATCAATATTGAATATTAATGCAATTATAGCATATACTGTTGCGACGTTTTTTGTGTTTAACAATATAAATTATTTTTAAGCACTAATTTGTTACATATTTTATTTTATTGTCAACACTATTTTTGTTTTGTAGCCAACAAAAATAGAAATTATTCTAAGTTGACTACAGCGGCAAAAGTAGTCGGGTAGCCATGTAGCTGTGTTAGTGCCAAAATAATCGTTTTCATATAAACGTGTGTATTTTATTTTTGACAGGCTGTAGTAGTGTAGCTGCAGTCGTTTATGTGTTTATAGCATTAGGGATCATGTATCTCCCTTTGTAATGGACTTTGTTGGATTTTCTTTTGAGAATTTTATTAAATTGAGAATTTTGTTACTTTTTCAAAAGTTTTTATGCGAAATTGTCTCGAGTACATTAGGGATGGTTTTAGATTTTCTAGATTAAGTAGAAACCCTCAGATAATATGTCACCGTATATCCTCATCTATATATGAAAGATCTTTTCATGTACGTATAACTAGGGTGTGGAATATCCTTCCCAGAGATTTAAAATTATTTGCAGTCACAGATACCACCTTTAAGTGTAAACTTAAACAACATTTTGATGCTCTTTAATTGATTACGCCGTCGCTTAAATCGATTAAACTAAAAACATCTTGTATATCACTTCAAATAAATAATGGTCTCTGTTCTGAAATTCCATTCCGCAAAGAGTAAAACTAATTCAAATGTCTTGGTGTTCTTGAATTCACTTTCAACATTTTTTTTCGGAAATTGAATTCGCCAAAAAGTTAGGGGGCGAAAGTAATTAGTATGTACTTTTTTTTATTAAATATAAGTTGTTTGAATAAAAAAACCCTTGGTTCATACAATTTAGAATTATTTTTATTGATTTCAAAAAAATATTTTAAGTTTTAACATTTTTCAACAATAGAAAAAGGTGTTTTAGAAAACATCTAAAATATATATATTTTTTTTTTAGAAATTACACATAAATTTCTGACAGTTATTTAAAATGCCCCTTTTTCAAATAATAAACTTTCTGGTGGTGAAAAAAATATACTTTTATTTAATTATGGTTAATTTTTATTAATATAAGTTGCAATTATTTTGCTTTAATTCTATCTTTAAAAAAATATTTCTACCAAATCACAAAATTTCCTTAAATTCACATCTATTTTTGTAATTTGACGTCTTAAATTTTGTATGTGCAACAAATCTAGAGGTTTTGATAGCTTAAATATTTTTTTTTAACAAAAACTTTGACAATAACAAAACGTACGAATTCAAGAACACCGATTTTAAATTTTCCGAACTTGAAATATTTTATGTTTTCAATTCCCCCCTAATTCCAGAACAGAGACGAATATGAAAATTTAAACATGATTTAGCATGTCTGGCACATCTTAAGATATTTCTTTTAAATATCTTTCAGCTGATACTCAATTAACTACTGTAAACTTATCTTGGAATTTTCCTTGAATCTAACAATTTTCCTTTATTTATCGAAGCAAAAATTTATAAACCGAACAAATACAGATGATTCCTAAGAACCATTAAGAAAGCGTCTTTTTAGTTTTTAGTTTGCCTAGACTTTCACTAGAATCAAGTTTTTTTTTTAAACAAACTTTATTGGAAAACAAATCATATGTCTTTTAGTTTTTAACTCAACTGACATGACAGTTGAACACTACTTTGTTTTGTTCCTGTTGTTCCACTTTATTTTCTTTACTCGTTAAAATTGCATAAAACAACATAAAATTATAGAGAAATTCTGTTATATTAGTTTTTTTTTTTAAGTGTTCTATCATCAGTATAAGTGAGTTTGAAAAGATATATGTGTGTGAGTGTACACTCAGGCAAAAAAGTTAGTAGAAAATTTTGTAAAAGGTTTTCAATTCCACTCAACTATTTTTTTTTTATTAGTTTTTAGTACAATACATATTTTTAGCAAAAAAATTTTTGCTATTAATATTTTACAAATTATTGAATTTTTTATTAATTTTTGTTGCTAAATTCAGCAAAACATTTTACTAGCTTTTGAAAACCAAGTGCTAAACTTAGCAACAAATAGCTCTAAACTTATAAAAATAAAGCCTATATTCACTAACAAGGGGAGTCTCCGGATGGATTCTCTCTCATTTTAATGAAATTTATAGATGTGACATGTGTAAGGGACATGTATTTTTTTTTTTTATCAGCATAATCTCAATTTTATGGGTTAAAAGGTGGGGCCAAAGTTAATAAATTTTTGTATGGAAACATGTGTGAAACAAATGAAATTTTTGAACTTTTTTTGGACGCAGCTTTAATCTACTCGAGAAAACAAAAAAATTCATACCAATATTGCCTATGTACCGTGTTAGGGTTGCCATTTATTTAAAATATTTAAATGCTCTCCGGAAAAAAGTCACATAATCGCCGAGCAATAACGAATACAGGAAAAAGTTTACACACCCCCTCGATTAAATTTAATAGGCATTAATGTACGAATTTTCTAGCTCAATCCAACTATAAAAAAACGATTATTTTGAATACCAAAACTTCTTTAACGTTATCGGACATGTTTCGTATACCATTTAAAAGCTCTTTCATTTGGTACACCATTTGTGTAAAATTTCACAGAAACTTCCTGAAATAAGCCGAAATAATGGGGTAATTTTTGACCCCACCTTTAAATCTCTAAACTTGAGATTGGGCCGATAAAAAATACGTGTCCCTTATTTTTTCTTTATCACAAAAACACTCACAGTAGTTTTTCCGTATAGACTACTAAATAAATGCATTAAATTAATAGAAAATCAGTTAAAAAAATGACTACTTACTTTTAATATAAAGCAATTGTATTTTTAGTTAATTTTCAAAATTAATTGACAAAATCGGTAAAAACAATAGATAGTTTTAGTTTATTTCAATACTCAATATAAAATAAAAAGTATTTTTTTTAAATAGAAAATTTTAACTGAATATTTTAACTATTACCGAAAGTCCGTTTTTTTATTCAGTTTGTTTATTGAAAAACAGACAGAAAGTTAAAAATTATATTTCTTTAGTAATTAAACTGTATATTACATTGAAACAACTTTACCGATTAACTTTTTAAATAACTGTTGAACTTTTATGGAAAAGTTCTTGTCAGTGTACAAATTATAATAAAATCGGAGAGAACCCATCGGGAGACTCCACTTGCCAGGGAAAAAAATTCCATCATATTGACAAAAATGTTTCATAAATCGTTTATGATAATCATATTTATGAAGTTTTTATAAATACGGCAAGTTTTATAAAAATTATATATAAAGACATCAACTTTATAGATCACTTCATAAAAACGTTTCATAACCTTTGTGAAATTAATTTTATTCAAGGTAAATCAATTTTATTTTTTATTATACGGGTTTCTTCAAATTTCCTAATATTAATAAATGGCGTAACATAGAAATATAAACTCAATACCGATAAGATTGAACAAAAATATATTTTCTTATTTAGCATATAGAATTTAAAAAATATAGATTCAACGGATTAATTTAAAAATCGATCTTTTTAATTTAATATCAATATCAATCAAAATTCCGGATTTTCGTTTAAATCTACAAACTGTTGATTAATATTTTGATTAACCATTTAAATATACGGAGGTTGAAAGCTCGTTATAAATTGAAAATAACATAAAAATAATCTCGATGTATATAAAAACAAAAAACTAATATAACTGTAAAAAATATTACTTGAGCCAGAGTACACACTAAAAATTTTTTATATAAATAGAACATTTTTGGTCTTCAAAATTTAGTAACGTCATGATGCTTGTTAGGAAAAGACCTAACCACGTGGTTGATTACTAAGAAGACAAGAATGGAGCAACATTGATTATTAATAGGTTTTTTGTTAAAGTTCTGCCTATTATATAGGCTCTAGCTTTTCTAAAACTTCGGGTTCTGATGAGATCTTTAGCCAGATCGAAATACTAGTATCAACCTAGCTAATATGTTTGATTTGCTTTATTTTTGTAAATATACGGAGGTTGAAAGCTGGTTATAAATTGAAAATAACATAAAAATAATCTCGATGTATATAAAAACAAAAAACTAATATAACTGTAAAATATCATTTTTAATTCGGGTTCTTTTGGAAACTCAAAAACTATCCGAAATAGTTTTAAATTCTGGATCGTCAATAGAAAAACAGGATTTTCTGAACTACAAATGGGGTTATTTTTTAATAAAAAATTATATTTTATGAATTTCAATTTGATGCGTTCTATTAAATGGAATTTTTTAACATATCTAAATTTAAATTTTCTAACGAATACTATTAATAATTAATAATGGGACTCTCACAAAATGGGTAAATACTACAACAAAATATGAATACATATTTTAGAGAGATAAACGAAAATAATAATTGTATGTGTTCAACAAGAACGAATGTGTAAAATAGATAGACACAATGATTATACGTATAATTTTGTGTGCACTTCCATACTACATATAGATGGTGGTTGGTTTCTTTCTTCGTTGCAACTGTTTTTTACATAAAACCAACAAGCGCTTGTTAAAGAATTTGAAGACAAAAACATGCTCAGTGTTATATTGGACGTAGAATTATAAACAAGAAAAAATTTAAAATTTAGCAGTTTTAAATTAATATAAAAATAAATTTAATTTAATAATAAAAAATATATTTATGTGATATATTACAGTGCTGCAAAATATGGCCCTGTGGTACTCTCTTATCTATTTTGGTCCTTTCACCTCAAAATTCAACTAACTAGTTCAAACCGATTAGTCCAAATTTGTATGGAATTTTGTTTGCGATGAGCGAATTTTTTAGGTCCTTATAGAATCATAAAAATATCCTTGAACATTAAGAATAATTTTTACATTGAAACCATCTTTTTAAAGATGTATTTTAAATGGAAAACGAGGAGTTGTTTAATTTTTTATAAAAATCGCATTAAAAAATTTTAAAAAAAACTTTTTTCTCTACCGAAAAGTCGGGTTTTAAAATGTTTGAATGGAAAAGTTTTTGAATCTTTTCTATATATGACCAAATTTTTATAAGTGCAGTTATTAATGTTTTATTAAAAAAAAATTATTTTTGAGGGTTTTAAAAATTTGTTAGCTTACATTATGTTATCACAAGAGCGGAAATAATTAAGGAATATTCATAAAACATGTTAATCTTTTTTTCAGTGGGGTTTGTCTCATTTTTTTTTATAAGGCATCAAAATGATGCACTCTAATGTACTTTTTAATATTATTGTTATTTAAATAAAAAACTAATAATCAATTGTATTAAAAAAAAGTGTTGGCCCTTTCAAAGATATTTGGCCCATTTAAATTGTCAGTTTGGCCAAAAACAAAAAAAACTCAAAATGCATTACTGATATATTATATAATTAGATACTGTTTTTTTCTCTTTTATCAGCTCTTTAATAATTTTAAAGCAATAATGAAACGAAACAAACATAATACATGTATCATAAACACAGAAAAAAATGTTCCAGAAAAATTAAAATGATATTAAGTGTATTTTTATATCATTTCCCAAATGTGTATATATACCTACAAGAATAAAATTAAATGAAAAATATTTATAATTTGTGTTTATTAAAAAATAGTTGTTAAAAGTGACTAAAATTTTACTAAAATTTAATAGCGCTTACTATTTTTTCCTACTAATTACAGTGTACTAATATTATGAAAATTTAGTAATTTTTTTATAGCAAAACCGTTTTACAATGCATTTTTCAACAATTCTACTAAAATTTAGTAGTGGCTACTTATTTTTTCTTCTATTTGCATTAAAATTTTTGAAAAATATATTTTTCTGATTTTAACAAATCCCTTTTGTATTGCATTTTACTAAAATTTAGTAATGGCTACTAATTATTTCTACTAATTTCATTGGACTACAGATTAGTAGACATGTTTTTTGCCAAAATTTTGCAAAAAAAATACCGCAAAGCTCAAAACAGTTTACTTTCAAGTAATAACAGCAAATTTCCCGACTTTTTTTTCCTTAGTGTATAGGTGTATATATAAATTGTTTTTGAAATTCTACACGTATACTGAATATAAACACAATCCCACACACATATACACATAAACCCATGTATGCATAACAAAACACTTAAAAATCATTTGTTATCAAGTAATAATAGTAGTAGTGGGAGTAACTGGAGTAGTTTTTCATCTAAATGTAAATTGTCTACATATGTTGCCTTTCAAGTCAACTATTCAGCAAAAAAAAATTATATCGCAGCAATGCCAAACTAATTTGTTCTCATATAAGAGACAAAGAAAATATGGAATATCCTTTTAAATTTTTCCAAAAAAAAAATGGGCTTAGTAGGCGTGCTTAAATATTGACAAATTTTGCGCTAACTTTGAGAATATTATTTTTTATTATTTAATCAAATTTGGCAAATGCAAAATTGTTTACTCTTTCAATATAGTTTTTATGGAGAATTTGATGAAAATATAATTTTTTTAAAAAATTTCAAAACTACCTTCGAGTTTTTAGAGTAATCCAAAACTTAATTTATCCAACTTTTTTTATCGATCCAGGAAGTTTCATCGTGTAACTTATATACACGAGGGCAGATCAATAAATCTGTGACTTTTTGAACGAAACACAGTTTTTTTTTTTCAAAAAAAAAAATTTATTTTTCAACATAATCGACTTTTAGCTAAATACACTTAGTCCAACTTTTTTCCAATTTTTGTATCCTTTCCAAAAAATAGGACTTTTTGAGGTCCATAAAATAGCCATTTGTTTGATCAATAATTTCATCGTTGGAGCAAAATCTCTTTCCACCGAGCCATTTCTTTAGGTTTGGAAATAGGAAATAGTCACTGGGGGCTAAATCCGGAGAATATGGCGGATGATGGTACCAATTCTTAGCCCAATTCATTGAATTTTGCCATTGAGACTGACTTGATGAAAAAGAACTTTTTTCTTCGCCATATGGGGTGGGTCTAATAAGTTGGCATAATATTTACCGTTTTTTTGTTTTTCCCTTTTGAAGGTAATCGATGTGGATTATCCCGCGTGCATCCCAAAAAACTGTTGCCATTACCTTATTGGCCGAAAAACTTATCTTGGCCTTCTTCGGAGCCCATGGTTTAGACTACTGATTGGTCTCCGGAGTGTTGTAATGAATCAATGTTTCATCCACAGTTACAAAACGCCGCAAAAACTCATTCGAATTGCGGTTAAAAAACTCCAAACAATCCTTTGAAGTTGTCACACGATTACGATTATGGTCAATTGAGAGCAAACGCGGCACCCATCTTGCAGACGGGTTTCTTAAACCCAACTGCTCATTTAAAATCGAAACCACACTGCCATATGAAATGCCTATGGCATCAACAATCTCACGCACTTTTACTTTTTGATCGGCCAAAACCATATCGTGGATTTTTTCGACATTTTCGGTTGTATTGCTCTCAATTGGCCGTCCAGAACGTTCAGCGTTATTTGTACTTGCGCGACCACAACGAAAGTCAGTAAACCACTTTTTTACCATTGACATTGATTGTGCAGAGTCCCTATAGTATTTATCAAGCTTTTCCTTGGTTTGATTGACGGCTTTTGTTTCGCAAAAAATAACGTTTAATGAGCACTCGAAATTCACTTTTTTCCATTTTTAAAAAAATCCACGAGGTTGTATGTTTTGAACAGCTGTTAAACGCAAAGTATATGACGGAACTTGACAGTAGTCTATTAACAGGTGGTACTTGATGGGAGCAGTGTTGCATTTCATATAACTACGAGGGAAGTTCGAAAAGTCACGGACTTATTGAGCCGCCCTCGTATATACTTAAACACAAAAATATTGAAATATATATGAAGGACAATATTCAACGAATATATTTTTTAAAACTAATACACGATGAAACTTTCCACATCTACAAAACCATTTAACATTTTTTTTATAAATAAAAAAAGATTAAAAAATTTGGCAGATATTTAAATTAATTGAGTTATGTATTACTCTTAAATTTCGGAGTTAGTTTTGAATAAGTGTATTTTTTTTCAAATTCTTCACTAAAATATATATTAATATTGTAAAATATCTAGAATTAGCCAAATTCAGTTAAATAATAATAATTTTTGAAAATATACCGAGGTTGGAAGCTTGTTATAAATTAAAAATAACATAAAAATAATCTCGATAACAAACAACTAATAAAACTGCAAAAAATATTACTTGAGCCTGAGTAAAAACTAAAATTTTTTTTATATAAATATATAGTGTCCGACCGAACAGTTCGGCCAGATAATGCATTTGGTCTGTATTCGGTATTTTAAAGCATTATGGACAATTTTGGCGGATGGAAAAATGTTTATTGGGCTGATTAGATGCTATTTTGAGTGTCAAATTGAAGAAAAGGCTGTAGTTAAGCAATGAATTTGTAGCAGAATTTATATTGTTCATATTAGGAAAAAGTTAATTTTCAAGCATTGACTTGAATAATTTTTTTTTTATTTTAAATTGAACATAATAGTGTCAAATTTTATGTCAGAGGTTGAACTTTTCATAGCTGTATTTGTTTATACAGTCGCTGACTGTATTATACAGTCGGTAACATACGTTATTTTATTTTACTTATACGCCAGCTGATTTTTTTTATACAAATGGTATATTGGGGCGAATATGCGAGACAATAGATTAGCTCGGAACATGTGAATCTTCTTTACTTCCTTTTTCATCCAAGTGTTGAATAATAAAGTCGATTTGAGATCTAAAATTGTGGAAGCAACAATAAATTTTAAAGTTTTAGCAACATTATCTAATGGTTTGCTCAAAAAGAAAATAAATTTCTTATTAAAATTTGTTCAATAATATCAATAAATTGTTTATGAACGCGTTATTTATTGTCAAAGAACCCGATTCATTCCGATTAAGGATTAGGAAAACCGGAGGAAGAATATTAATTCATAAATATTTATGACTGTGGAAAATTCCTGGGAGATTTCAATTTATATAATTTTTGAAATTGAAAATTGTACTGTGAAAAGATAATTTTTTTTTTATGAATGAAATTATTTTTATGAATGGGATAATCTTTGCCTTCCAAAACCTAAGTTCCATTGACTGGCGAGCGTAAATAAAAAGCTGCAAGTGGATTTACAGCTCAAGGAAACAGTTTGGAATGAAACGTTTGCTGTCTAGTTTTTACTAGATTTTTATTTTACACCAGTTCGATTTAATAACTGCGATGAAAAGACGTATTCGGTAAAAAGGGGAGAAAGGAATATATAAATTTCCCCATAGTGAAGTGCTATATAAAATGATAATTAGAAAGAAATAGCGCCGGTGAATCAATTGAAAAAAAAAAAAAATTAAATAGTATCAATAATAATTTTTAGCGAATAATTTAAAGAAAAAAAATAATAGAAAGGAAGAAAGAAAAAAAAAATTTAATAGAGAAAATCAAAACTGACGGACAGACGGCAGACATAACAAAAAAAAAAAAGGAGTGAAAACAAGAAAAAGAAGAAGAAGAACTTGTAATAAAGAGAGAAAAAAAAAAAAGTTATAAAAAAAAACTATTAAGAGAAAGTACTTGGTGTTATACTAAAAGTGCAAATGTTTGTCATGATAATTATTATTAATTTTTGTTTAAAGGTAAAATATAGGTTTTAATTATCCATATCAGCATGACTCCGATAAATGGCCATTGATCGAGATCATCATGTTAAATTAATACTCATCAACATAAAACAACAACAGCTCAATTTAATATTTGCCAGAACCAGAAAATTTACAAATATTGGAGTAATTACGGTAAACCCAGAATGAAATGTAAGTCATTTGCTTTTTTCTTTTTTTTCTTCTTTTTTTTTTGCCTTTAACATTGATCTCCTAGAAATTTTGTTTTGAGACCATTTGGACAATGAAACGTACTCTATATTAATACGATCCACAATTGGGGTCAATGACTAAATAACAAAAGAAACTAAAAATTATTAATGTTTACATTTTTTTTTATATACTAGAATTTAGTACCCTATAGCCTGCATACATGTTATGCTTATTAAATTGTTAGAAATAGTAAAGCTAGATTAATCAGAAAATTTATTCACGATATATAAATACTTAATAGATAGTTGCCTAATATAGAATTTGCT
The DNA here is from genome assembly GCA_021234595.1 of Delia radicum. Classification (NCBI taxonomy): domain Eukaryota; kingdom Metazoa; phylum Arthropoda; class Insecta; order Diptera; family Anthomyiidae; genus Delia; species Delia radicum. Next base: position 16,304,930 of record CM037851.1, read on the forward strand.
AAATTTTTGAAAAAAAAGGATAATATAAAAAAATACGAACTACTGAATTTAGTAAAAATAAATTATAATTTATTTTTATCAAAATAATAACAATTTAAACGATAATTTTAGTTTTAAACTTTAATATTAATACATATACTCATTTAAATTCGATAAATGAATATTATAATTATTTTTGAATTTGTTAAATAATTACTATGAATTGCTAATTTTGCAAAATAAAAGGGAATGTTGAATTTTATAAAATGTAACCCGATCTAAGTGTCACAATTTCTTTTAAAGGGACGATTTTTAGGATATCGAGTGTGCAAATCGTCATTGGTGTTTATATTTATTTTTGGGAGGGAAAAATGCACTCAAACTGGTAATAACATCGAACCAAGTTAAAAAAAAAAAAAAAAAAAAAAAAAAAAAAATATTTTGATTGAATTTAAAATTTAAGCATTTAAGTATTTCCTTGTATAAGCTCGAATTAGGCGATTTTTCATATGGCATGACGATTTTTTTTTATGCATACGCGTTCTTCGTTCGAAAGTACCAAAAACCTACGCCTTAGCCGACAGAGCTGGTCGACGACCATCAAACATGCCAATTTGTACTTTTGACGGGAAAATCTTTTTATTAAGCAAGCCGCGCGTATCAAATTCACTATTCGGCCTCAGAAAGTTCGGCCAAATTAAAAATAGTTCGGCGGCCGAACTTTTTACTTTATAACTAAACTTCGGCTTTTCTCTTAAATTTTATACACAAAATCGAATTAAATCGGCTCAACAAACATGTTTCCAATACCGAAATTTGTCATCATTGCCTCTAGATATCAAAAAACCGACTAAATATAGTTTTTTGGCGGAACTGTTCGGTCGGATACTATAAATAGAACATTTTTATTCTTTAAAATTTAGTAACTTTATGATGCTTGTTAGGAAGACAAGGATGGAGCAAAATTGATAATTAATAGGTATTTTGTTAAAGCTCTGTCTATTCTGGAGACTCTAGCTTTTTTAAAACTTCAGGTTCTGATGAGATCTTTAGCCAGATCAAAATACTAGTATCAACCTAGCTAATATGTTTGAATTGCTTTATTTAAAAATAATAATGTTCTAGGAATTTTCGCAAATTTTGTTAATATTGGAACACTTTGGCCATTTTACGAAAAAATTTAAAGAGTTAGTTTGCCATTGCTGCGCCATTCCTGGAGCTAGACAGTCGACTTTGAAAGCAGCATATACATAGTAAATACAAACATAATTGGTTGCTATAGTAGTAATAGTAGTAGTTGCATATAGTTAGTAAGATGAAGTGAAATGAAACCAAACTTTAAATTACCAACAATTTTTTTCTTTCTTTCAAGGCAGTTGAGAGAATATTTCAAATTCAAAGGGAAATTGTTAGCATGAAAAATAAAAGTAAATTGAAAAATAAAAGTTGAATGTTTAAAGGAAATTTTTTGCAATTGGGAAAAACAAAGGCATTGAGTATTGGTGGTCTTTTAAGGAAATAGAACAAAAAACAAAAAAAAAAAAAATGAGGAATTTCAAATATTTTCGACATTTTGAGGCACTTTGTGTAAAAAGGAAAACTATTTTGAATAACCTTTTGTACTTATATCTGTTAGACGATGTTTAGGCATACATTGAATATAGTCAGCAAAGTACTATATTTCTAATCAGCCTTTATATCCCAAAAAAGGCGTTTGTTGTAAATCATAAACTAACAAAGCTAGATCCTTCAAATTTGCCAAGGGCATTATTCATTTAACAGAACAAAATTAAACAAAGCATTTTCTGAATGTTTTAGTGGTAAAACTAGGCTCAGAAGTTTCAAAAATTGTATTTTCGGACCAAATCTAAAGTCAAAACAAATGTATATCCCTAAACAAAAAGTCTCTAGTTACAGAGTAAATACAGAGTGCCCCCCATCTATTAGAATTATTTTCAAAAAGTACAAAAAAAACCAAAAATAACACGAATATCGGAAAACCATGTTCTTTAAATAAATTAAGCTAAAAACACATCTCTATTATCATTTATCTTTAACGCCGCAAAAATTATGGAGGTTTTAATTAAAATATTAAAATTACAGTTTTTGCTTTGATTGTATTCAACACATTTCAAAATATATATTACACCACCAAAAAATATTAAAATACACTCAAAAAATTGTTTTTTTTTTTCATATATTAGAACTTTAAAACAAAACCGTGGTTATTTTGGAAAACATGAACTTTTTTTTCCGGTATTATGATTTTAGTGATAATACTTTTAAATTAGTAAAATTAAAAATTTTATATAAGGTTATGAACATTTTGTTCGCTCCACAAAATTTTAAAATTAAATTAGTTTTTCAAAAAGTGCATACAATTTTTGCGTTTAAACATTTTAGAATGCCTTTTCTGACTCGAAGGTGCTGTTTGCTACACTCATAGAAATAAACCTGTAAAAATAGCAAAAAAGCTACTAAAAATTAAATAGAAATGAGCTTTCATAAGAAACTGCTATAATTAGCAGATTTTGTTTTACTAAATATTATTAATATAAGAATAGCATAAATAAATCTGTTGAATTTACAAATATTTAGTTATATTTGAGCTGACTTTAAGTTATTTGAAAGTAATTAAATAATCTGTTAAACTCAAAGAAAACATTTACTAAATATTAGTAGACAAAAAAATATGATATTTTAAAATTTTTCTTTTTTAGTTTTTTCATTAATACGAATAAAGGTCTGACCAAATAAATCTAAAATTTTTAAGCAAACATTTTTGTTGATTTTAGCAAAATAAACTGTTATTTGCATTATACTAAATTTAAGATAAATTTAGCAAACAATTTGTTAATATTACAGTTTTTGTTTTCTATTTTCAGTCTACAAATAAAAAGTAAAAAGTTTTTTATAATTTTACAGAGTAAAATGCTATTTTCAATGAACTAAACTTCACATCGAATATAACTTAAATTTTGCAAAGTTAACAGATTAATTTTTGCTGTTCTTGTTTTATTAATATTTAACAAAAAAATCTGCTAAATTTAGCAGTTTTTTCTGTAAGATTATTTTTAACAAATTTTTTGTAGCTTTTTTGCTATTTATACAGGTTTATTTCTATGAGTGTAAGCAACTCAGTTAAAGCAACGCGCTAACCAATTTCAAATAGAATTGTGAATGCTAGACTCAAAAACATATATTTTCAAAAAAAATTAACGCCAATTCCCGTTATTGGTGGGCTCACATTAACTTGGTATTCCGAAACTGTGTAAAATTACACCGCTTTTTAATACTATTCTCAAAACTTAACTCTATTAAACGGCGCAAAAAAAACAGCGAAAGTTTAAAAATTTTGATTTCACTTGTAAACCACCATACAACTTTGCACCAGTGAATGTAACTCCCAAGTCCTATGTGACTCTTTGCATCTGAAAGTTAAGAACTATGCTACTATAAACAAAAAAATATAATTACTGTAAAAACTCTTGTAAGTTTTAAGTAATATTTTTAATTTTTCATAAACTAAGAGGTATGTATCAGTTTTAATAGATGTTGGAAATTTTTGAATTAGCTCATATGTATATGTATATTAAAGTTGAAATTAAGGAAATTTTGTATAGAAAATTTTTGTTGAAAAACAATCAAATTATTAATTCAGAACAATGTTTGAAACTTTGTTTAAAAATTTGCCTACTCTAGCGAATTTAATAATAAATTTCTTAAATTGAGATTGATAAATACAATATTTATAATTTTAAGGAAAGGGCGACGGATCTATTATTATTTTTAGTAATAACGTTTCGATGTTTAATGATGGATTTATGTTCCTAAAATTAATATTACTTATACGTCATGTTGTACTTTCATTAAAAAAGTTTTTTGTTCTTGCCATTAATAATGATATTAATATTTTATTAACCCTCTAACTGGCAAACTTGTTCTCCAGTCGGGCAATTTTAAATTGTCAATAAATGCTCCAAATGAGAGTTTTCTAATAAGAAATTAAGCTGTTTCGATAGAAAACCAAATTTACAAAATATTTTGTTAGGTAATTTTTTTGTGTTCATGAAACGGTTTGGAAGCGAGAAAGCGATGAAGTTAGAATTTTGTAAAATTTCAAAAAATATGAAAATGAAAATTATTCAAGTTCGAGGCCATACTCTATATTTCTTTATTAGGATATTGTCCTAACAAATAATCTATAGAGTTTTTTGTTTTCAACTTTATTATTTGGCCCTTACAGGAATGTGTTGAAAGATCTATTTCGGCAATTTTCTAGGTTTCCATCATCAGAACACGTTTTGAAAGAGGTAACAATCCCATGACAAACATCAAACATTGTATATAAACGAGTTTACTCACTACATGAGAAGTAATATATGAGCTCGAAGTTAAAGATTATAACCACTGATCAAAAAATAAATTGAAAACGTGTTTGTTATGTGCAAGGTCCACCTTTGGTGGATATTCAATACACGTTTTTTTATTTATTTTTTCCTCCTTTTTATTTTTTGTTTCATTTATAAACAAAACAGGGGGAGTAAACTAGACTGTACTTTGTGTTTTATACAGGTGGCGAGCAACAACTGTTCTAAGACTTATCATCTCGCGCAATTACTGTGTTACCATGTCTGAAGCCCTTCATCTTTCCCCACCTTTCATCTCTATACTATCCCTTTCCAAAGAAAGCAACACACTAAATATAGGAAGTATTTCCTGAGTGTTGCCTCTCTTTATAAAAAAAAAAAAAAAAAAAAAAAAACTTATATAAAAGACAAAGTACAGTCTAGTTTACTCCCCCTGTTTTGTTTATAAACTAAACAAAATATAAAAAAAAAGTGTATTGAATATCCACCAGAGGTGGACCTTGCACATAACAAACAAGTTTTCAAATTATTTTTTGATCAATGGTGATAATATTTAACTTCGAGCTCATATATTAGTTCTCATGTAGTGAGTAAACTAGTTTATATGAACGTTTGATGTTTGGCATAGGATTGTTACCGCTTTCAAAACGTGTTCTGATGATGGGAACCTAGAAAATTCCCGAAATAGATCTATCAACACATTCCTGAAAGGGTCAAATAATAAATTTGAAAACAAAAAACTGTATAGATTATTTGTTTGGACAATATCCTAATAGACAAATATAGAGTATGGCCTCGAACTGGAATAAGTTTCATTTACATTGCACAATTAAATGTCGAAAAAAACTTAATTTTTGTTTTTTATTAAAAATTATATCAAACTTGTATTTCAAAAAAATAAATATTTTCAATTGAACACATGTTTCAAAAATCTTCAAAACTTATTTATGTTGACTAGAAGCAGTTAATACTTAAGTTAAAGTAAGATTGAATCTTAAACTTTTCAAAAAAGCTCTAATTTTGGTCCAAGGGCATACAAAATTTATGGTTGGATTTTTATTAAATTTTGCAGGAAGATTATATTGAGTAGTATTAGCAAAGCCTTTACGTTTAAAAAATATATGTTGAAGTTTAGGTGCGTTTTCGCTCAATTTCGCGTTTTTCGAAAAACCAAAATCGCCATATCTTCTTAAATAAAACCACAAAATGGGTTAGTTTTGGACTGTAGTTTTAAATTAGTAAGTGGAATAATTTACGACTAAACTTATACATTTTTATGGTTCAGTTTTTGAGATTCGCGCTAAACCAATCTTGGCCTACATTGCCTAATGTAGGCAACGAAAAAAATTTTGGTAGAAGAACATATTGTTTATTTTTCGTGCCAAACAAGTGGTATAAATCGCAATACAGTAAAACTTAGGCCTGTTTGAGGGTTAATTTAGTTTCATAAAAAAAAACCTGTAATAAAACATGACAAAAATAATTAAAATAATTATAAAGCTAAAATTAAAATAAGACGCCTTTTATGAACTTTTTGTTTTTTATAATTAAATTTCTAATAAAAAGTTTTTATCAATTTTTTTTTTTTTTTTGTAATATCACTACAAACAATTAAGTTTTGAAAAGTAAAATAAACGATTTCTTCTTGAATAAATTTTCAAAATATATTACTACGCATTGCCGTAAATGAAAACAGAAATCTATGCTAGAATGTAAAATAATTTCGTCATGACTTTAGTGAAAATGGGGAAATTAAATGAATAGAGGGAAACATTACAAAGCAAATATTTTGCAAGTAAATTAATATTACAACGACTAATTAATTTTTGATATTTTACAAACGTTATATAAACATAACACTATTATCAATTAAAACAGTAGCAGCAGATGAATTTCCAAGATATAGGTGGCATCAATGTTTAACATATTTGCTAAACGTAATTAAAATAATGTAGTTTTCAGTTTTAATGGAATGAGACGACTGTTTGTGTTAATAATGATGTTTAAGATTGTTGAAGTTACTTATATTTAATAAGATGAAATGATTTGAAAATTTTGATAGAATACTATACATTTCATACACTACCAATAATCCAGCCCGAGTGAAAACGTTTACATATAATCATGCATTATTTTATATAAAAATATATGTTGTTGCATGCTACTATATGTGAATACATATGTTTATGTATGTTTATATATAAAAATTTGTTCCTCTAATATTTTTGTGGGCGTTGTGGTGTAATGGTTAGCGCGTTGGATTGTTACACAGATGGTCCCGGGTTCGATTCCCAGTGACGACAACATCAATTTAGAAAAATAATATGTTTGAGTTTTCTATCACTTATATGTATCGCTGCGCCCACCTTCGGTGTTCCCACCGAAGTAAAATAATGAATAAGGGCTATGAAACAAAAAGCTTCAATAAATTCGACAACTCTACATCAGGTGGCTAGCAACAACTGTTGTAAGACCTATCTACTCGCGCAATTACAGTGTTGCCATACTTGAAGACCTTCATATTTCCGCACCTTTCATCTCTCCACTATCCCCTTTCCAAAGAAAGCAACACTTTAATTAAAAGGAAGAATTTCCTGAGTGTTGCTTCTCTTTAAAAAAAAAAAAAATAATAAAAAAAATACGATAACATCTTATTACATACCGACTAATAATTAGATATTGGTATCTGACATATACAATTATATATAATTAATCTAGTTATGTACGAACACATGTAGAATTAGATATTAGAAATTTGGATACAACGACTCAAACTCGGTTATTACGAATTTCAGTAGGTTGGTACAATTGAACATCAGTTTTCACAACAGAGTTCGGTTAATTCAACTGAATTTTAGTTGCTAAACCCAAAAAAATCAGAAATCGAATGTAAATATTTTTGTACTAACTGAAGTTTTAAGTTGTTACCATTAAAATATTTTCAATTTGGTTGGCACTTTATTTCTCTGTGTGTATATAATAAAATAAAGTATAATATCCAAAAAAAATATTTATTTCATTTTGGATAACACGATATCTTAACCTATTCATAGTTATACAGTTATACAGATTAATATTTTCAAACTTAAATAAAAAACGTAATAATTGACACAAAGTTTTATTAAGAGCATTGAACGATAGAATGAAAATGCGGATTTTATTTTGTAAAGAGTATGTCATCCAGATGTTTTCCGTCGAGTTGAACACACTGTTCAAAACGGAGCCTTGTGTTCTGCGCCACACGCTGCAGTAAACTTGGTTCAATTGAGCTGATTTCTCGAAGAATATTTTCCTTTAAAGCCACAAAAGATTGGGGATTGTCATTATAAACCCTCTCTTTGAGGTAGACCCATGGGATCCCCTCGGTCTATCACTTATTCGCCGAATACCGAACTTTCAACAAAATTGTCGACGAGCAATTACGTAAGAATCATTACTTTCAAAAAAATGTCTCCACAGCGAACTCGCGATGCTCACTCGTGACTCACAGATGCTCACTCGTGACTCACAGATACTCACAATCGATAATTCCAACGGCGCCACCCTCCCTCCGCACCGTTTATTACTTTTTGAAATAATCGTATTTAAAAATATGAATTTGCCACCAGACACCCTGTATATCGTTCCCTACCAGAAAAATGTAGATTTTCTTTTAGATAAAACTATATATTGCAGCAGGCTATATTTTAGACTGTCCTGAATTTAAAAAAAATTTAAAATTTCGTCATGTACTCAAATTATAGGTATTATTGAGCTGTTTATGAATAGAAACCAATAATGTGTTTGAGGGTACTTACTTAATATTATTTTATGGATAATTATATATTTGTATGAAATTTTGTATATTTTCATACAATCAATACACATAAATGTAACATTTAGTGCAATTTTACTAGACTAAAACTCGGATCTAATTATATTTAGATAGTTATATCAGTTATATAAAATCATATACAAATATATGCAAATATATATCAGGTCAAAATCCGGATACAATAATATCTGGTCTTTATATAATTAAAACTATTTTATCAGTTTAGATATAAACGGGTACACTAAGATACTATTATATCGGCCAATAATTCGGATAAAATTGTACTGGACATTTATCTTATTGCATCAGAGTAGATCTAAACATAAACAAATAGATACATTCATATGGCCCCATATTTCGGATGAAATTTAATAAGATTACATATAGCGTCACATAGAAATTGATATAAAGCTCCATATAATTTTTTTTTAATCGGGGTGCATAAAAATACGAAATTAATGTTAAAACAACGTAAAATTTTGTAATATGAACAAAATTTTGCTTATTTGACGACCGTGTTCCACGATTATAACGAACTTGTAGGGACCTGATAATTTAGTTCGCTTTAAGTGAAGTACGCTATAAGCGTGGTAAACATTTTTAAAAAATTAATAAAATTACATTTAAGAAATATGTTTAACTTTCCTAGTTTTTAAATTCTTCTTTGTAATTATGAAACAATTCTTTCACTAAATTACATTTCATACAAAATTTTAATTGTTTTCATTGCAATTTCAAGTAAAAATCTGAAATTTTTAAAATTTGCAGCGCATTTTTTATTTAAAAATCTCGATGTTTTTAATGTTTTCATTATAAGCGTAAGCATTTGTATCAAAATTCGTAAAAGGGTACACAAAATTAGTGCGTTATATAAAAAGTTCGCTATAAACGATATTCGTTATAACCGTATTATTTTGTATGCAATATGTTAGCAAATGAGTTGGAATCAGAAAAATCGTTCGTTATGAAAAAAGTTCGTTATGACCGGTGTTAGTTATAAGCGAACTTTACTGTACTTTATAAAAAAAAAAACTGTAATCCTTTTAACCGCAAATATAGTATGGGTGCACACAGAGAAAAATGTTGATATTTGCCAACTAAAATTCGGTTATTATGAGTCAAATTCGGTTATGACAAATTTCTGTCGGTTGATACAACTGAACATTAGTTTTCACAACAAAGTTCGGTTAATTCAGCTGAATTTTAGTTGGAATACACAAAAAAAAATTAAAAATCGAATGTAAATATCGTTGTACTAACTGAATTTATATGTTGTTAAAATTAAAATAATCTTTTTAATTCGGTTGACACTTTATTTCTCTGTGTGTGTAAAATTTTGAAACTTTTTCCAAATCATTACATAAAGTTAATTAACTTTTTGCACATAAAGTTTAGCGTATAATAACAAATAATCATTATAATGTATACATTTTAAACATTCATTTAAGTATTCAATTTTATGAAGGGTCATAAAAGTCAATAAAATTTAATGCTTTTGGTTTACAAATATTATTTTAGGCTCGGTGATGTTTCTAAGCTTTTTTACTAAAGTTTTTTTTTAACATTATTTAACTTTTCCTTATTTTTACTGGTTTTTAAGTTGTTGATGTGTTAGAGAGGGCTAACGAAATGTTTTGCAAAAAACTTTTTAATTATGCATTTATCGTATAACCATAATCAGATATTATTGAAATCTACCAATATTACCAAAATTAATATTTACGCACACACAGCCACTCACTTATTTTAGCCATAGCAAACCAGGAAACAGTTGTTTCCTAAAAATAAATTTCATACATACTTACACATGCAAAAGCTTATAGGCTACTAAAAATATGAAAATGCTTATGAATACAAACTTTTTTCGATTATTGTTATAGCAGTTTTTTTTTAATAGAAAAACTTTTTCCAAGATGAAGCTTTGTTGGCATAAAACAAAATATTTAAATTGGAAATAATAAATATTTAATACAAATAATAATATGGGGTTTGTTAAAGGAAATTATGGAAATATTTAAATTTTTTTCGAAGAAAATCACACAGATATTGAACGGAAAGATACTAGAATATCAGGTTTAAAATTGTTAAAAAAAATTGGTAAAAGTAGAGTAAATTTAACTAAAGATAATTTGTTGACGAGGGTTGGTGCTACAAAAATGTAATGCACGGTAAGTCTCTATGTGGTCTCTCTTATTTTTTAGGAGTCCTCACAATGGGTTAAAAAGTCTTCTGTAAGGAGAAAAAAGAACAATTTTGGACAAGTGATCTGAGTGGCAAGGTCAGTGTTAATGGCTCGAAATTTTTGTGTCCCAACTATTGTATAGTTGAAGATTACGAAAAAAAAAAAACAAAAATGAAAATCGTTGATATGGTTTAACAAAAGCAATCTTATCATCCCTTTAATTTTACAATTATACACTCAGGGAACTTCTGCTGTAAATATTTGTAGTTGAGTTGTAATACAGTATTTTTATTTTTAAGTGAAAAAAAAACAGTCATTTGTAGATGAAGTTTCAGTTTTTACTACAATTGTAGTTAATTTTAAAAAAACAAACCACATCAAATTACTGTATTATGATTTTACATTTATTTTATACAGTAGTTTTTTTTTATTTAAAAAATAAAACAAATAAATGCTTGTTTATTTTTAACTGCATATGTATTTCATTTTTATTACAATTTTGGTTCATTTTTTGAACAGTAAAAACACATGACAATGTTAGTTGAATTTACTGAAATGTAAGTCGTCCTTTCCTCAAATGAAATTTCATTTGTTTTTAACTATACATGTATATTAGATTATGTCCCCATGTTTGAAAATATTTACAAAATACGATAAATATGTTAAACGCCTTGCCGGAAGAAGATTTAACACAAATTGTGTGAATACTGAAAATGTTTTTCTTGATTATGTATTTGGGTTGTCTCAGAATCATTTTATGATACAAAGAAAACTCTAAAATCTAGTTCTAATTAAAATATTTTTAATGAAAATATTTCTTCAGTTAAAAGTTTAATTGAATTGGGTCCAATTAAGGGAATTATGGTATCAATTAAATTTGTTTGTAACTATTTAATTGATTTTATTTTCGATTAGATTTTAATCATATCAATTAAAAATTTAGTTAGTAATTTCAAACAAATTTTTAGTATAGACTATTAAATCTTAATAAAGATTTGATAAAAACCGCCAAAAATTGTGAAAAAATCGCTAAAATTTAAAAATAGACAAAATGTAAACATTTGAAACAAGCACCACTATTTTAAAAAAATCGCCAACATTTTAAAAAATCGTTGAAATTGAAAAGATCGCCCAAATTGAAATAAATATTCAAAATTTTAAAAAATTGCTAAATTAACAAAAAATTGTTAAAATCAGAAAAAATCATCAAAAATAAAGAATCGCTAATATTTTCAAAAATCGCAAAAATTTTAAAATATCGCCAAAGTTTGAAAAAACACCAAAATTTTTAAAAAATTGTTCAAATTTATCAAATTGTACAAAGTTCCAAATTGTCAAAAGTCCCCAAAATTTGAAAAAATCGTCAATAATTGGGAAAAAGTCGTCAAAATCGCTCAAATTGAAAAAAAATTCACAACAATAAAAATGTTAAAGTGTACAAAAATAAACAAATTTAACCCTCTAACCGACCATTCGCGTTTTTGCAATGAATTTTGTACCACATGTTCAGCATGAAAAACAAAAATAAAGTTCTTGTACAATTGGGCGATATTTGCCGAAATAGGTGTAGAGTATATCTCGTAAACTAAAGAACGAATAGAAAAGGAGTAAGATTAGACAAAAAATATTTATCTTACTAAACGCTTAATTAGTAATACTAAATACATTATTTCAGTCAAATTTTATAATAATCCGTCTATTTATTTATAAGTTGATATGATGTTCTTTAAAGGTATTGTGATCGAATACCGTGTGTCCTAGGACATTAATTAATGAACTGTTATAACAGCTTAAGTTTCAATCTTACTTTGAGTCTATTATCAACAGTTTTAGTAATTTGAAATACGTTTTTAAGGTTTTTGAAAATTGCGCTTCTTTTAAAATATTTATTTTTAGAAATTTTAAGTTTCACACTTTCTCGCTTAAAAACCGTGCACTCCATATGTACAATTTCTTCTCAAAACATTTAGTAAATTTAGTTTTCTTTCGCAATACACCAATTTCTAATTATAAATCACTCACTTGATTTGACATTTTCATGATGAGTGCCTTGAGGTACTCTTACCGATTAGAGGGTTAAATATTTAAATTTAATAGATTTATTTTTAATATAGCAATTTTTTGTTTCAACTTTGACAGTTTTTTTTTTATTAGATCACACACCAACATTTAAAAAAAATAGAATACATTTTAAAAAATCGTCAATATTTAAAAAAAATTTCAAAATTAAAAAAAATCGCTTAAATAACAAAAAATTGCTAAAATTACAAAAAATCGACACAAATTACTGGCTTAAACTAAAAAAAAAAAATATACCGGTAAATGAAAAGGGCCACACCCTAGAGAAACCCCTAGAGACACGAGTCTTCCATCGGCAGAGAGAGCGGATCTTCAAAGTTGGAAAGGTTTTTAGTGATTATCTTAAATGGTACTTATTGGATCCAGATGAAACTATAACTAATATATGATTTTAAATATTTTTATAATTTTAATTAAACTTAAGCTTGTCAACTAATTACAATTGTTTTTCAGACTAAGAATACAACTTTTGAGTTTTTTCGCCCAAAATATTTTGTTTTATGGCTTCTTTTTATGCGATACACTACACAGAAAAAACTAAAAACGGGTTTCAATTAAAAATTTTATTGAGTCAATTAATATTTTAATTCATTTTGCACCTACCACTAAAATGATAGTATTAATTTAAAAATTTTGAAGGCAGTTTATTAAAACTCTTTCAATTAAAATAATAATAATATCAATTAAAAGAGTTATTGTTTTTCTTTACAACCTCAATTAAAAAGTTTAGTTAAATTGATTAAAACTTTAATTGAAACTTGAGAAAAAAACAATGGTAGTTTTAATTGAAAACTCGTATTTTTTTATATTTGTTATATGCCCCCCATTAAATATAAAAAGAAATGCAGGTTTGTAAATTAAATTGACATTTAATTTATAATAAAATTAAAGCTTTTTAATAAAAAAATGTATTATAAGAAAACAAATAAGAGTAAAGACAAAATTTTTGTTTTGCTTGTCTTGTCTTGAACTTTTTCTTGTAATTGAATTGCTTTCTTAAAAAAATCACACACAACTTTAAAATGAAAGTTTAATGACATTTATACTTATTTAAAATTTAATTATTTACAAAAATAATAGTTTAATTGTCCTTTTTCGATAAGGTTTATTTAAATCCACATGTGCACTTTTATTACCACAGATAAAACCCGAAACTAAATAAAGTTTTCGTGCGCACACGAAATAACTACGATTTTGCGTGTATTTGAAATCGGTAAACTATTCAACTTATTAAAAGTTAATCATTTGCGACTTTTTTTCTTTTTATTTACAAAATAAATAATATATTGATATAATTAAATCCTTGTTTGATTATTTAATCTATATAAAATCAAAAAAAAATAGTTTGCCAAATTTTTAAAAATTTTGTTTACATGTTGTCAACACTGTATAGATATATTAGAAAATTCAATAAATTTTTTAATTGAATTAATTAAAAAAATTGTTTAAATTGCCATTGATATTCGAACAATCGATTAATTAGATATTTTTGGCCCATAATTTTTTGTGTGTATTGGAAAGCTCGAAAACTTAGGTTTTATTTGGTTACACAATATTTGTAGCATTTGATTGATAAAATTTGATTGATAAAATTTGTCAAAAACGAATTTTTGTGAAAATGTTCAAGCTTTTCAAAGAAGACAATTTTGTTTGGGTCTGACACTTACTTTTATAGATAACCGTACAATGAATTTACAACCTTGAAAATCCGCCTATTTTAAAATAAGCGTGACCGCCAACAAAAAAAAAATACCAACATTTAACTCAGCGTGGACTTTTCCAATGGATTCACAATTTTGCAGTCATTTCGATTAATTTAAGGTATGCAAAATTTTCAATATTTTTGTTATTAACGACCCATGTTATTTTTGACAACTATAAATATTGATATGAAAAATAATAAGTATGACATATCAACTGCATTTTTACTCAGAAATAATTTTGGACATAAGTTTTTTTTTCGTATTTCTCATACACTCAGGAAACTTCTGCTTTAAAAATATGTAGTTGTTTGGATTGTAATACAGTTTCTTTATTTTTAATGTAAATGTCAGTCATTTGTAGAACAAAATAATTTTTTTACTAATCTTGTAGTTCATTTAAAAAACAACCCACATCAAGTGACTGTTTATTGATTTTACATTAATTTTTTTACAGTTTTTTTTTTTTGTTATTAAAAAAAAAAAAAAATTTTGTTTATTTTTTACTACCATGTGATTAATTTTTACTACAATTGTTAGTCATTTTTTGAACATTAAAAAACAAATGACAATGTTAGTTGAATTTACTGTAATGTAAGTCGTATTTTCTTTAAATGAAATTTCATTTGTTTTCAACTACATTTGCAGTGGTCTTTACCAACATAGTATTCTAAGTGTAGTATTTATGCAAATTCAAAACAGATTTTTCCTCGATCGAAAATTTAAATTTTTATCACAAAATTGTTCTGAGACAACGCAAATACATAAGCAAGAAAAATATTTTTTCTGTTATCGATTTTGGTTCAAATCCTTTTCCGCAGAGGCATGGTTAGTAGTAATGGTTAAAATATATAATGCCAATCTTTGACCAATTTATTTTTTTTATTCAAATATAACTCCAAAAAAAAAAAAAAAAAAAAAACAGATTCTCAACACAAATAATGCTTAATTTTCCACACAAAAAAAATTCTCATACAATCTTTTTTATCCATCTTCTATACAAATTTTAAGTTTTTTTTTTCATGTTACCAAACAAAAAGGGTTTCGATAACGGAAAGAAAAAAAAACTCTCAAAGTTTTCTATAGAGGATATTGAATGGATGTTTATAATTGAAATTTATCAACAACTGCCACTTTTTGTGGCAGTTTTAATTTTGCAAACAATAAGATACACTGACTTCGTACAGAGTTCTGATGTTACGCTAAATAAGCTTGTAAAACCAAAAAAAAAAATAAAATTTAAACTGAAACTGAAATTGCAGGAAGGGGGGTTATTCATTCAAATGTAACAATTCTTACTATGTTAGTGTCAAAAAAAAAATACAAAAAAAAAACAAAATTGAAACAGAAATAAAGATTTTGAAAAGTGACTCCAAAACTGAGAAAACACTACTACATATATACACACAACCCACTAAATTGTGCTTTCAGTTTAAATTTAGGGTTTGAATGTTAACTCTTTTGCTTTTAGTGCTGCAAAAAAGGATGTAGGGATTGTAAAAAAGGATGCAAAAATCAAGCATCATTGTTTTTATGTTTTTTAAGTTGTATTATTTGTATTGTACGTTATATTTTCTTCTCTCAGTTGTTGCTGTTATTTAAGCTGCTTTGTTTACGATTTTTTTTTTTCTCCTTCAAACGGATTTTTCATCAATTTGTATTTCCGTTTTTTTAATATTTTCCTTCTTACAATTCATTCTTATTCTTTGTTTATGCATATTTTTATTTGTATAGAATATTTCAATTTATTTTTTCACAGTTTGTTATTTTCTACAAAAATTTGATTCAAATAACATTTTTTCTGTTGTTGTACAGTTTTCATTTCATTCAAGTGCCTAGTAAGAAATTGCAGAACTATTTGAGATCAATATTTTTTTAACTCTTCAGTGCCTGTCAGTTTTTTTGTTTTAGCAAAAACCAAAAATTAAAAAGTAAAAATTAATATTTTATCAGTGTATAAAAGTAAATGGCACAAATGTTTTTTATAATTTAAAAATAACCCAATTTGGTACCGGGTAGCCGAGTAACCAGTTATCCTTATATGAGTAGCCGGTTTTTAAAAAATTACTTCTCCGTTTCAAGTGTGGAAACTAATTTTACACGTTTGTTTTAGCAATCATAAACTGATTTGGTACAAAAGTACCCGAGTAACCAGTTACTGTTTATGAGTAATCGGCTTTTAAGAAATTGTTTTTACAATAAGTTTTTTAAATGACTTCTTATACTTTTGATGCGACATTCATTTTTTGTACAAAATTCCTATAAATATTTTTGATTTAATACTAAAGTATCCGAATACATTGATACTGATAATCGTAGTATACAAATGAATATTTTATCAGTGTATATAAGTCAATGCCTTAAATGATTTTTTATAATCTAATAATAAACAAATTTGCACTGGGTACCCGAGTAACCATTTACTTATATATGAGTAACCGGTTTTTAGAGAAATGTAACACAATTACTTCTTCTTTTTAAGTGTGGAAACTAATTTTAGACGTTTGTTTTTGCAATAATAAACTAATTTGGTACAAAAGTACCCGAGTAACCAGTTACTGTTTATGAGTAATCGGCTTTTAAGGAATTGTTTTTATAATACATTTTTTAAAGCGCTTTTTGTACATTTCATGCGACATTAATTTTTTGCACATAATTCCAAAAATAGTTTTAATACTAAAGTATCCGAATACATTGATACTGATAATCGGGTTAACAGCTTGAGTTACCCTCATATTAGTGACTAGTTTTCAAAATATTATACCTTATTTTTAGTATTTATATAATATTATAATATATATATTTATAAATAAGGGTATAAAAAAAGCCCGAACAAATATGAAGTTAAAAATTCTGTTATCATAATAGAAAATAGAACCAGAATTTTCGCCAGCAGAATTTTGAAGCTGAAAATCAAATTCTGCTAAATGTAGATGATCTAAACTTTTTTTAAAAAAAGGAAGTTAAATATTTTAACTTTCTAGACTGTCAAATACACTGACAGTTCTATGCAAATGAGCTGAGAATTTAGCTAAATCGACAGAATTTATATATCACATTTATGCTTAAATTTCGCTTAAGATCTGGATTTTTTGGCTCACTGGATCTGACTATATTTATTACATGGTATATAGGTGGTTAAAAGCGACTACTTTATAGGTACGGCTTAAAAATGGAGATATAGCCTATTTTATGATTATATAATAAAAATATGAGAAACGTTCACCATCAACAAGTGAGACTGATAGCGGAGACACAAAAAGAAACAAATCGTTCAAAAGCAAGTGTGGTTTTAAAGTAACTGGCAAATTTTTAAATTTTCAAATCACGAATTACTAAATATTAGGTTAAAAAATTAGTTCAAATTCAGATGAAATTTGGTCTTGTGCCAATATGAGACAAATAATAACTTTACCTTAATATCTGATTTAAACGGTAACATCAGAAAAAATAGTTTAACTGAATTGTAGCCCGTGTAAAAGACTTCTGTACCAAATTTTTCTTTATGAGTGTACGTAATAACAACAGGATTCTGCATTTCTTTTTATAATGCTAACTTTTTAATTGCTGTTGAGCAATGATTTCAACATTAGCAAACGTCCCATAGCAAGAAAAAATTTTTCTAAATTTTTTTTTTTTTAATGAAAAAAATATTTTTTTTTATTAATTAATTATCATATAATTACAAGTTATATACTATTACCCTAACCAAGCACTATCTACTATGGCGGCCTTCGGCGCGTTGTAGCGAAAAACAGACCAGTGCTCTGGTGGGAATCGAACAAACGACCCCCGCACTGATAATCCAGCACGCTACCAACTAGCCTCCCGGGGCGCACAAGAAAAAAAAATATTTTAATTGATATCTCAATTTCCTTAATAGGACCGAACTCAATAAAACATTGAATTCAGTTAACAAATATTTTAATTGAAACTCGATTTTAGGTTTTTTTTTATTATTTTGAATCTTTTGATTACCACACACAGAGAAATAAAGTGCCAACCGAATAGAAAACTGTATATTAATGGTAACAACTTATAAATTCAGTTAGTACAAAGATATTTACATTAGATTTCTGAATATTTTGGGTGTTGGAACTAAAGTTCAGTTGGATTAACCGAACTTTGTTGTGAAGACTAATGTTAAGTTGTGTCGACCGTCTAAAATTCGAAAGTCGTAGTAACGGAATTTCAGATGGAAAATAGCTACATTTTTCTCTCTGTGCAGTAAATTAAAATGTCATCTGTGTAATATATTTTTTCAAAGAGAAACTAATCTTTGAATTGTTGTTTTTTTCTATATAAAAATGCTTCATAATCTATAAATTTTTAAAAATGTCATAGTGACATAAAAAACACAGCAAAACTTTGGTAATGGGTGCGATAAAGTAATGCATTACCTTGTATTGTGTACTGCTTACGTGTATCATTATTTTCCAACAAGAAGTAATTATGGGTAAATAATTGAACACTCATGGATTAGCTTGTAATGATACCTCATTACATTTTACATTACTTCAAAACATAACATAATGTCTTACCGATCATCAATTACATAATGCATGAATTATAAACGTAAAGTAAGTATTAATATATATTTTTGAAAATTTATTTATAGACACATTACTTTGTGATTTTTTGTTAGCATGAGGGTAAGGTGTATATTTTTGATATCACGAACGAAAACACGAAGCACAACAACTCATTTACATTTTAAGCAACAAAATATTATATGCATCGATAGCTCAGTTGGTAGAGTTCTCTCCTAGCTAATTGTTAAATACCAGAGACCCCAGGTTCGAATCCCAACATGACTACGTAATTTATTTAATAATAAAAAAAAAAGTTATTTATTTAATTAAAAAAAAATATGTGTAAAAAAAATTTTTTTTGCATTTTTTTTATGAAAATCTATTTATAGACACATTACTTTTTCGCGCCATGTAACCATATATATAACCAGTTACTTTACCCCCTACAAGGTAATGAGTTAAATCCATTACTTTTAGGTTCATCGCCTGTATAATTCAGTAAGTAAGGTGTAATGTAATGCGTGAAGCCCTATGTCGATACATTACTTCACCCATGCTTTGGTAATGTGTGGTTTTGCTGGGAATCTTTGAAGTTTTACCAGGTTAAATAAGTTGTCTTTTGTTTAGTTTCAATCATCCATGATTTATGTTCTAGTTTATTTAAGCGCTTTTTTAATTCAATGTTATGAAAGAAGGTTTTTTTTTGAAGTACTGAAAGGTAAATCGCCTCAAAAATAAAACAATGCAATAAAACTCATGCATGTATGTGTAGATAAACTAGGATGGATATAAGAGTGAGCCGATATTTGACATAAATAAATTTTAAAAATATGTTGCTACTAGGTCAAGTTTTCTATGGCAGTTGCCTTTAAGTGCTACTTTTGCAACCTTTTCAATTTTCTATTTTTGAATTTTTATTTAAACAATGAAAAAAATCTTAAAAAGTATAAAAAAATCATAAAAAAAAGTTTGCCTGAAGCCGGTCTCGAACTTGGAACCAGTAGATTACAAACTTTTTTAAAACAAAGCAAAATCATTGCTATAAATTAAATGCTTTACCAGTGGATAGACTTTTCGAGTCGTTGGTAATTTCTGAATGGGTAGCACTGGGAAACACTTGATCCCAACGTTGGCATAGTGGTCTCAGACAATTCTTTGACATTTTTTTGGTAGGCCATTGAAATAATTGTAAAACACTGAAATAATTGTAGCAAAAGGCCTTTTGAAAACGCTGGTAAAGCATCTTAAACAAGTATTCTGCCAGTAGTTTATTTACGATTCTTCGATTAACTAGTGGTATACCAGAGCACCGCTGGCAGTTTCTGACTAGGCTGTTTCTAAAAGACGATTTTCTTCACACGAACGAAAAAACAAAAACAAAATATATGTAGTTACTCATTCGTGTAGCGGCGAATGTCTTCTAGAAACAGGGCATTATTTTCATCGTACTAGATCAAACTTGAACCGTAAATAGAGAAATAACATTAAAAAAAAATAAATTAACTTAGAAGGGGAGTCTCCCGGTGGGATCTCTTCGATCTTAATGCAATTTGAATATGATACATGTATTGATATTGATACATGTATTCTATTAATATTGATATTGTGTTGATATTGTATTGATATTGATACATGTATTCTAGATCTGTAGATATTCTAAAAAAAATTTTTAAAAAATATCAAGTTTTGATAGTTTTCCACGTTTTTCTCGTCTCTTGAACAATTTAATATATAGTCTTACCCTTATTGGCGTCCCCTCTTCGTGTGTTGTTTCATATGTATGGGTATTTGTTTTCTAGGGTTTTTATTTAAGTGTATATGTTGTTTTTTTACGTAACTTTTATTGTTTTTTATTTCTTAACTTTTTATACTTTTTTTACTTGTTGTTATATGTTAGTATGTTGTTTGTTATTATTGTTGTATATGATATGTGCACTTAGCTTGAAAAAATGGGAGAAAAGTAATTCATGCATAAATATTTTTAACTTGTTAAGTTAAGTTCAGTTTTTTTTTTGTTATTTCCTGTAGAATATATATTTTTTTTTTGAACTCCATAAATTTTTTAAGTAAAACAAACAAATGAAAATAAAATTTTTTTAAAAAAAAAACAGTATTTTCTGTAAACAAGTTAATACTTTGTTTAGTAAATGTTTTTGAAAGAATGTGAAAAAAAAACAGAGAGAAATAAATTTTGTTAAATAAAGTTTTGTAAAAAATCATGCAACGTTCATGCTATGAATAGTTTATGAAGATGTTGTACAAGGCGTATGATTATTTTTGTGATGTTTACAAATTAACATCACTCATACGTACGAATGGTAATTTAAAATCAAAATGTAAAGAAAATAGAATTTATACAAATCGTATAATTATTATTCATTTTTTATAATACAAATAAAAGAATTTTAAAATAAAACATTTTTTTTGTAAGATTTTTGGTTGGTACAAAAATTTCTACAGAAAAAATTTTCAATTTCTAAAATCTTAACCTTCTGCTCTGTTAAATATTTATAATAAAATAAAACTTATTTTAATAATAAAGCTGATTTTTGTTTGGTACAAGAATTTCCATAGAATATTGAAAAAAATTTAATTTATAAAATTTTATACTTGTGCTACTCTTCTCCCTAACAAAAAAAAAAAAAGAATTTAATATGCTCTAACTACCCAGCAAAACTTTGGTAATGGGTGCGATAAAGTAATGCATTACCTTGTAATGTGTACTCCTTACCCGTATCATTACTTTCCAACAAGAAGTAATGAGTTACCGATAATTGGACACTCATGGATTACCTTGTAATGAGACCTCATTACATTTTACATTACTTCAAAACATAAAATAATGACTTACCGATTATCTATTACATAATGCATGAATTATAAACGTAAAGTAGTTATCAATATATATTTTTGAAAATCTATTTATAGACACATTACTTTGTAATTTTTTGTAAGCATAATGGTAAGGTGTATATTTTTGATATCACGAACGAAAACACGAAGCACAACAACTCATCTACATGTTAAGCAATAAAATATTGTATGTATCGATAGCTCAGTTGGTAGAGTTCTCGCCTAACTAATTGTTAAATACCAGAGACCCCAGGTTCGAATCCCAGCATGACCAAGTTATTTATTTAATAAAAAAAAGTTATTTATTTAATTAAAAAAAATATCTGTAAAAAAAAATTTTTATGCATTTTTTTATGAAAATCTATTTATAGACACATTACTTCTTCCCACCATGTAACCATATAAGTAACCAGTTACTTTACCCACTACAAGGTAATGAGTTACCTTGAGGCTCATCGCCTGTAAAATTCATCAATGAAGTAACGTGTAAAGTAATGCATGAGGCCCTATGGCGATACATTACTTTACCCATGATTTGGTAATGTGTGGTTTTGCTGGGTACTGTTCATTTAAAATACCAAATTTTACACATATTTTGTGGAAAAACATTAATAATCTTCTGTTATCAGTAAAACATTTTTCTTATTTTGTTTTATAGCATAATTATGTGCAACTCTTTTATGAAATAATTAAGTTGTAAAGATGATTATATGCCAACACATACGCATACAGACACAAATACTTTGTCTATTATGTTATTCACACACACAGTCAGATGCCCGCATACATGACACTTTATTACATTCATTAAAAACAATAAAAATTCCTTCCATACGCTAACTTTATAAAAACTGATAAACACACACACTTATATATATTATAATACCTTCGACACATACACCAACACATTTGCTTAGGGAGTCATAGACATTTTTATGGTAACTTTTTTTGTGTGTGTTTAGACTTTATTGTGTGAGTGTTTGTAGGCTTTTTATTACCAAATTTTAGTTGTTTAAATGTTGTTATGTTTGATGTGGTTGGTGTTGGCTTTTGTTCATTTCTTTCATATCAGTTGGTCATAATTAAGAAATTATTACAAAGCCAACACATTATTAAAACCACACATATACACTAGGGTGTCCCATTCAAAAAAAAATTTTGGGGATCATTCTTAATTTGAATACTCATAAGGCTAAGAATTTTTGAGAATTTTTTCAGATTTTTCGGAGATGGTTTAGAGGTCGCGCAAATCGATTTTTTACCAAAAAATGAGCTTTTTGGGCTTTTTTTGAATTTTGCTTGAAAAATGGTAAAAAAATCGATATTTCTTCAGCTTCTGAGTCAATATTCTTAAAGAAAATTTTCCGATCTTTAATTATATGTGTATAAATAATAAGTTTCGGCAATGATTTTGCAGATTTTGACAATTTAATAACGGTTTTTCGTAAATTTTCAACAAATATGGAAAAGAATGCTTTATAACTTTTAAAATTTGTATAAAGACTAAAAAAACTAATGATGCAGTTTAATAGACTATTAAGTTTTAAATTAATTAGCAGAAAAAAAAAATGAATTTTCTCTCACCGTTCTTGAGTTATACCCTTTTAAACCTTTGTACACATTGTATGAAATGTATAATACTATAAGGTGTGAACTAGGTTTGCATTGGTTTAAGCTTTAAACAATTGGATTTAGAAAATGTTTTTACAAATAAAATAATAGTTACTTACCACTCATACATAACAATTATATTAAAAACAAAGAAAAATAGATTTGTTATAAATCATTTATTAGAGTTCTTGCGATGCTGCTCTACCCCCTGAAGTAAACTCTGAAAGTCTGTTTCAGAAGTTGTGATATTGATATAACTATTAGCCAAGGCCACACCACGTTCTGCGACATCATTTACAACTTGCAATTGTTGTGTTTTGCTTCCTGAAATGATTTGTTGTTTTCCCATTTTTCTGGATCCGTTTGTAAAAAATCAGTAGAAATGTTGCAGGCTTCAAAAAAAGTTAGGCTGGCTTTTGTAATAAAACACTGAATTTGTTTATTTTCAATCATGTCTTCTGTTAAACTTCCTTTCACTAATTCGTTGTTATTACTTGGTTCATGTAGGTTTCCAAGCATTAAAAGCAAAGTTTTGGTATCTTTACGTTCATCAAAAAACGATAAGGCAGCCAACTTCTCGGAAAGGTACCACTGATGACCCAGAAATGCTTTCAGAGTCTCGCGTGCAACTTTTTCATTAAAGCGTTTGTAATCATACAATTGTTTCAAAAGGTCATTGAGAGGAGCGTATCGGGGACACTAGCATAGGTACAAATTTTTAATATATACTCTTAAAATAAATGAGATAAACTCCAGCAAGGCATCAATTTTTGAATTTTGAATGAAAGGTTGTAGCTGGTTTCGAAAAATACATATTTTTAGAGAGTATATAATTTTCATCATCCATCGAGCTCGGTCAATGGCTCCAGGAGATTTTATTGTTGAATGGGGCTCAGGTCTATCACACAAAAAAATAAGGCTCAGTTGCAACATTTCTTTATATATATTTTATATTATAAAGAGATTTTATATATATAGAGATTGCTAATTACCGGAAGAGGGCTCTAGCATAAAAGCTTTTATCTCAAGCCATAAAATTTATTTAAATCTCAAGCAAGCGTCTTCCACTTATCAGTTTACAAAAATTTTAATTGTATTGTGACCTGTTATCTCTAAACCTATAGAATATCTGCCAAAAATAGGGTTGTAGTTCCCCTAAATCCAATAAATCATGAATTTTAGTTCGAGCCATATCAGTGCCACCTAGTGATAACGGCTTTTTGGCTACTTTTTTTGCTGTCCACAACTTGACAACACTTAAAACTAAGCTTTGACATACAATAAATAAATTTTCAAATCTCATAATCTAAAGTTTACAACAAATCGGATGCCCAAATCTTATAGTACTAAAAATTTCATACAATGGGTGCAAAGCTTTAAAAGGGCATAACTCGAGAACGGTAAGGGAAAATTAAATTTTTTTTCTGGTAATTTATTTAAAACTTCATAATCTTTTAAACTGCATCATTAGTTTTTTTAGTCTTCATATAAATTTTAAAAGTTATAAAGCATTCTTTTTCATATTTGTTGAAAATTTACAAAAACTGTTATATAATGTATCAAAATGTGCAAAATCCGTGACGAAACTTATTAATTATGCACATCAAATTAAAGATCGGAAAATTTTCTTTAAGAATATTTACTCAGAAGCCGAAAAATTACCGATTTTTTAGCAATTTTCAAGAATAATTCAATAAAAGCCCAAAAAGCTCGATTTTTGGTACAAAATCGGTTTGCGCGACCTCTAAACCACTTCCGAAAAATCTGATAAAATTCTCATAAATAATTTACCTTATGAGTATCCAAATTAGGAAAGATCTTCCGAGAAAATTCAAATTTTTTTTTTTTTTGGGACAACCTAATATACACATGTACACAAGTGTATTAAGGCCAAAGAGAAAGTAACGCACTCAAAACGAACTTTTAATGCCCTACAAAGTAAAAAATCAAGAGCGAAATTATAATACGTTAAAGAGTATGCGATTTTGTCACGTGTCATTAGTATTGAACTATTGACTATTTATATTTTTTCTATACATTTAAGATAACTATATCACTTCAATTTACTTCAATAACGTCATAACTCAAAAATTTTAATTTTGTAGAAAACGAGTTTAAAGTTTCCAATTATTCCCACCTTGAAGAAAATAATAACGACATAATTTCTCTCAAGAGGTGAGTATACAAGATATCAAAACGATTTTTTGACACAATATGATAAGTGATATAACGAATAATTCAAAAATCATGTTTTTTGAGTTGTGACGTTCTTGAAGTAAATGAGCGATATGTTTAAATTGTTACAAACCCAAAGAAACACTTCCTTTAAAGCAAACAAACTCAAAAATGAGATAGCAATTTGCTCAAAATACATTATTAACATTTAAAATTGTTGTATAAAAGTGTTTCATCTAAAATAGCATTTTTTAATTAAAAAATTACTCAAAAAAAGTTATTAAGAAAAATTATATAGGCTCAAACATTAATCTTTTTTGGGGCCTTTTTTTAATTGCTCATTGCTGGTTGGGTATTATTTTAACTTTTTGCAAAACTTAGCAGATTTATTTTGCTAAATATTAGTAAGATAAGAATAGCAAAAATAAATCAATTCAATCTACAAATATTGAGATTTATTTGAGTTAAATTTAAGTTAATTGAAAGTAACATATTAGCAATTAACAAAACAAACAATTTGCTTAAGATAAGTACCCGTGTAAAAATAATATTATAAAATATTGTTTTTCAGTTTTGTAAAAATTTAATATAGTAAAGAATGACATCATACAATTTTACTTGCCCCTGTGATTTTTTGTAAAACGACATATTTAATTGTATCTTCCCAGCAAAAAATAGTGCTTACCCAGAAGCGCTTCCGGAAGGCATTATTTGATAACGAAGCGCTTCCAAAGCAAATAAAGAAGGCATGATTTTTGTTCGCGATGTCCCACTTGGTATGTCTCTTTAAAGCGCTTCTTTCATGTGCTCTTAGAAGCAATAAATTCATGCCTTCTTAGGCACTAAGAAGCTCTTTTTTGTATGTTGACAACATTAGTGCTTCATGGTATGCATACTTTATTGCTTCATTGTAAGCATTATTCACTGCTTCAAAGAAGGCATTCTGGGAAGCACGACAGAATGCCTTAACTAATTGCTTTATAGTATGCAAGGCGGTGAAGCGCTATTTTGGAAGCATACAAATGTAGTTACTGCTTACCAAATCCAGGTTATTTTTTGCTGGGTTACAATATGTTAGACCATATGTTAAGCTATTTGCCAACTGAAATTCGATTACTTCAACTCAATTGCGGTTATTATTTACGAATTTCAGTTGGTTGGTAAAACCGAACATTAGTTTGCACAACGAAATTCGGTTAACTCAACTGAATTTTAGTTGCAACACTCAAAATATTCAGAAATCTAATGTAAATACCGTTGTACTAACTGAATTTATAAGTTGTTACCATTAAAATACACTTTTCACTTTTCAATTCGGTTGGCACTTTATTTCTCTGTGTGCACGTGAGCAGAAGTTTGCGTGATTTATGTGAATCACGCGTGAGTGCGAGTGAGAAGTATTTGTAATGACTTTAGCGTGAGTAAGTATTAAGAAATTCTTCATGAGTAAGCGTGCGCGAGCCAAATTTTTGCCTCAGTGAGTGTGAGTTACATTCTCATACCCTTACCGATCGTATTAACTAATAAAATGTAGGAGAACACAGAAGTGTCAGGTTACCATACCTAATACTTTTGTTTTCATTCCCACATTTTTAAAAGACAACAATGTAAGCATAAATTGTTTTTGCTTACATTGCAACTTGGTACGAGTAGTTTATTAGTTTTAGTATAGCTTAAAAATATTTTATAAGTTAGTCTTAAGATTCATTTCAATAAAGAACATGTAATTGGCGCAGTCGGTAAACACAAAAATAAATATATAATTAACTATATAATTAACTAAAGTTAATATATAAACATATATATCAAAAAAACAAAAAAAAAGACTAAAGTTAAATAAATTAATCTTTATTAACCAAAGTTAATATAAAAAAAAAATTAAGTTTACACGAACTAACTAAAGTTAATATATAAAAACTGAAAATAGAAAAGTTTTTGTGCAAAAATCAAAAGTGAAAAAAAAAGACTCCACTACAGTTTTACTGGGCTATGAAAAGAAACATTACTTTCGATAAAAATCGCCAGTTAAGTGAAGAAAATATGGAGCAATTGCAGCAGAAAATATATGAATTAGAACTGGTGCTGCGACAGCAGGAAGAGAAAATTACACAACAGAACCAGCAGCTTGCGGCAGCAGCAGCGGCAAGCCAAGCTCAACTACAACAAACTCAACAAGCTCAACAACAACAGCAACTACAACAAGAGCAACTACAACAACAGGTTATTCAACAGCAAATATTCGGATTTGGTATGTCGGCCAAGGACATCATTGAACAATTTCGACGTCTTAAGCCTCTTGATGAAAACCACAATCCAAGAGCATTTATAAATGCCGTTGAAGCAAACCTCATTCTTTGTGGAATTGATGAAGCCCTAGCTAAATTTTGCATCAGGATTGTGGGCAACGAAAAAATTCTTGGAAATGCTGGTCGAAGAGTGAGGGAGTTGCAAATCGATGCTACCTGGGAGGAAATAAAAGCCAAAATTCTACAAGAGTTCAGCCCAAAAAGAACATATGCAGAAGTATTCAACTATTGTCGGATGGTAAAAGTAAGGAA
Organism: Delia radicum; assembly: GCA_021234595.1. Taxonomy (NCBI): domain Eukaryota; kingdom Metazoa; phylum Arthropoda; class Insecta; order Diptera; family Anthomyiidae; genus Delia; species Delia radicum. The sequence goes on from CM037851.1 coordinate 16,332,783, forward strand.
TTTAAATGAATTATTTAAAGTTTTCGAAGAATGTAAATATGAAATAAATGACATATATTTAGCTGACCAATTAAAACCTGGTATATACAGACCTGAGAATGTTGACAGGGACCTCGTTGATATATTATTAGAGAAAATAGACGGACCAATACGAACACACATAGGGGAACACGAAACTCTGACCGATATAATTGCTAAATATACGAGACTAAAATTATTAGATGACACTAGAACCATCTCTTTTAACCATAGAGTTAATAAGCAAAAACCAAATAACAATTGGCAAAAGTCCAAGCCAAACAATGATATTCAAAACCAAAATAGTAATTCCCTAAATTCCGAGCCAAAAAATAGTTTTATGACCGAGAATTTTCAACAACAAAACCGGAATTTTAAAAATGTTGGCCAGGGCACATATTACAGGAAGAATTCAATACAGCAGTCGAATTCCAATAATTTTCCAAATCAAGTTAAATCTAACCAAACTAGAAATTCTCATCACAGTAGGCAACTACGCCAAACTAATGGCTACGGTCAAGAACCAGAGCCGATGGATATCGGTAATTTAAACGAAGAGGAAGATGTAAATTTTTCTTTAACACCTCCTCCACAAAATTACCCATAATAGAAGTAACAATTGGCAGTCACAAAATTAAATGCCTCATAGATACCGGATCTGATACAAGTGTTATTAAGCCGAATGCCCTTGGACATTCATTTCCCACTCAAAAAATTAAAACACCCCTTTGGTACAGAACCATCAACGGAATAAATCAAGTGACACATAAAATAATTACACCTATACCTAGAGAATTCAAAATCTCAGGTACCTTCTCTTGGAAGGTCATTGATTTCAAAAGTAAAAATTATTCAGCCATAATTGGCCTAAATTTTCTTATCGCTCTTAAAGCTAAGATTGATATAGAGAATAAATTCATTACCATTTTAGGAAACAATATACCGTTTGGAAATTATAGCCCATACAACAGTCACGAAATTTGTTCTCTTGAATACAGCAATATACAGAAATTAAATTTAGAACATTTAAATTCAGAGGAAAACCAATTGATCGTAAAGTTGTTGCGGAATTTTGAAGATTTATTTTATAAAGAAGGGAGTAAACTTTCTGCAACTCATGCTATCAAACACGAAATTATAACCACAACAGACCGGCCAATATATTCGAAGATTTATAGATACCCACAAGTGCACGAACAAGAAATTCAGAAACAAATAAAAGAAATGTTAGAACAAAAAGTAATTAGGGAAAGCAATTCACCTTATAATAGTCCTTTATGGGTAGTGCCAAAGAAGATCGACAATTCGGGCGTTCAAAAGTGGCGAATAGTTGTCGATTACAGAAGGCTTAACGAAGTTACAGTAAATGATAAGTTTCCGATTCCGAATATAGATGGAATATTGGACAAGTTAGGTAAAGCCCAATATTTTTCTTCTATTGACCTTGCTAAAGGTTTTCACCAAATTTTAATGAATGAGAATGACATGAAGAAAACTGCATTCTCCACACCCTTCGGACACTACGAATTTATAAGAATGCCATTTGGGCTTAAAAATGCCCCATCGACTTTCCAGCGTCTTATGAACTCTGTCCTCCGTCAATATATAAATAAAATCTGTGTAGTCTATTTGGACGACATCCTAATATTTAGCACGTCGTTATCCGAACATTTGGAAAACATGACGAAAATATTTCAAACGCTAAAAGGAGCAGGACTTAAAATTCAAATTGATAAATGTAATTTTTTAAGAAAAGAAACGGAATTTTTGGGTCATATCCTTACACCTGAAGGTGTCAGACCAAACCCAAAAAAAGTTGAAGTGATTCAAAAATTAAACCTTCCGACGACGCAAAAGCAGATTAAATCATTTTTGGGCGTTACAGGTTTCTACCGAAAATTTATAAGGGACTATTCTAAAATAGCTTACCCTATGATAAAATACTTGAAGAAAAACGCGAAGGTCAACATAAGAGACCCAAATTATATTGTTGCTTTTGAAAAATTGAAGGATATCATAACAAATCCTCCTATTCTGAGGTACCCTAATTTTAATAAACGCTTTAAGCTTATTACTGATGCCAGCAATTTCTCAATTGGTGCAGTTTTAACTCAAAACGGTCATCCAATTTCGTTCGCGTCGCGAACATTGAACAACCATGAACAAAATTATTCCACTGTCGAAAAAGAGCTACTGGCGATTGTTTGGGGAGTAAAATATTATAGACCCTATATTTTTGGAAGAGAATTTGATTTGCAAACAGATCATCAGCCACTGAAGTGGTTACAAGCAAAAAATTCGGGTAAGGATATTAGCCCCAGATTACAACGATGGTTAGTACAGTTGGGAGAATATGATGCGAAAATCGATTATATTTCGGGGAAAGAAAATAAAATAGCTGATTTTCTCAGTCGAATTAATTGTGAAAAATGTGAAATAAACACACTTGATTCAGAAAATTTGGGAATTACTACAGACGAAATGTTTTACATAAAGAATATAAATATAGGAGAACGTCAGCAGCAATCAGAAGTCTCTCTGGCGGTCCAAACTGACCATACCCAAGAAGAAAATTTAATCGAAATTCCATGTAATAGTAATCGCGATAAATCGGAGGACGGTGAAACTGTACATTCACAAGCAGAAAATTTTAACAATCACTTTCCGATTCTTGACACAATTGTAAATCGTTTTAAATACCAAATAATTTTACAAGAAACTAAGCAAATTGAAATGACAACCGTTTTTAATAACAAAAGAATTTTTATCGATAAACATGAACTCGATTCTGATAATATAATTAATTTAGTCCGAAGACATATTGCTAAAGGAAAGGTTGCAATATTTTCCGAGCTCAATGATCACCAATTCAATAAATTACAACAAATTTTATTAGACAAATATTCAGGTATTCAAAGGATGTCTTTCGTGAAATGTAGCTATTTCGCTAAGGACATCGAAGATGAAAATGAGCTAAGTAGACAAATATCGCTTTTCCATAAAAACGAAGTTGGTCATGCCGGAATTATTCCAACTTATCAGGGGATGAAACATAAAATTTATCACCCACAATTAAAAACCAAAATACATGAAATTATTAATAATTGCGACATATGCTCCGGAGGAAAATATGACCGCAATCCAATCAAAATAAAATTTCACGTTACAGAAACGCCTACCACAGTCAACGAAATTGTTCATGTTGACACATATGTAAATAGCAAACACTCATTCATAATTTTCATTGACAAATTCTCAAAACATGCCGTTGGTTTCCATTTGCCAGATAGAAACAATCAAACGATTATAGGCAAAATAAATGAATTTTTGGCAATAAAAGGGCCAGTAAAAAAATTTGTTTTTGACAACGAGTTCAATTCCAAGAACGTAAGAGACTTCTTAATGCGGGAAAAAATCGAATTTCATGCCACTAAACCAAATAGTCACACAGGAAATTCTGATATAGAACGCCTAAACAACACTTTAACTGAAAAGATTAGGACCCTTAACCTCGAGGAAAAACTGCCAATAGTCACTCAAATGACAAAAGCCATAAAGTTTTACAATAACACAGTGCACAGCACTATCAAATGTACCCCATTTGACGTATTGAATGGTACCATAAATCACAACCTTATCAGAAGTATATTGGAAAGTAGAAAAAATTATACTATTGAAAAACTGAACCGTAATAGGGAATCTTACACAGAAAGAAGGGAAACAGGATTTATAAAAAATTACAAAAGTTTAAGGCATAAGGAAGAACCAAAGTTTATAAGACGTAATTTAAAAAATGTCCATACAACAAATATAAAAAGACCTTTAAAATTTTCATCCTAGTATATTAACATCTGAAGAAATAGATACATTTGAAATAGACTTCTTTAAATTAAAATTTATGAAAATTTACATTTTAAACTACAAAGATGGAATAATAATTCTTGCAATAAAAATTCCAAAAGATTATATTCAAACTGATTTGAAAATGATTACGGCTTTGCCAAATAGAAATTATATGGAAATTAACGAGCCAAATGGCTATATTATTGAAATTGAAAATCATGTTTTGGATTACGAGGAGGATGTTTATCTCAAAAATCTAAAAAATAGTAAACACTGTACTCTGTTAAATAACTGTAATTTTAAATATAATAACAAAACTGAAGTTGAGGTACTCGAAGACGATATGATTTTAGTAAAAAATGCTAACGACTTAGAAATTGTTCAGGACTGTGACAGTAGAAAGATGAGAGTTAATAAAAATTACCTCCTTATGTTCTATAATTGCAAAATAAAAATCAAGGACCAAATTTTCCAAAATCAAAAAACAACTATTCTGGACAAATATTATTATCCTAATAACAACTTCTCACAATCCGACATAATACCAACAAAATTTAAGTCAATAGAATTAGAAAATTTTGAAAATTTTAAAGAAATAAAGGAACTTAAATTCCATAAAAATGTTTCATATGGAATAAACATAATGTTTGTAATTGCCATAGTGTTTATTGTAATTGTCCTCATAAAAATTAAAAAAAAAGTCACTGTTGTTAATAAAACCGTTATTAAAAATGAACCAAAAATAGAAGATTTAGAATTGGCAAATATAAAAGAAAAATATGGACTAAAATAAAATAATAAAAAAAAAAAACAAACAAAACAAAATAACACTAGTAATAGAAAAAATTAAAATTGTACTTTTAGATAAGTTCATTTCTCTACTAAAATAAATATATGTTTATAGTATATGTATACTTAGAATATTTTAAACTACTAGCGAAATCCAGGAGTATTTCGATCAAGGGGTGGAGGAGTTACATTCTCATACCCTTACCGATCGTATTAACTAATAAAATGTAGGAGAACACAGAAGTGTCAGGTTACCATACCTAATACTTTTGTTTTCATTCCCACATTTTTAAAAGACGACAATGTAAGTATAAATTGTTTTTGCTTACATTGCAACTTGGTACGAGTAGTTTATTAGTTTTAGTATAGCTTAAAAATATTTTATAAGTTAGTCTTAAGATTCATTTCAATAAAGAACATGTAATTTGTGCGTGAGCAGTTTCTATTGTAAAACAAATTTTTTTCTAACCAAAAAAAATAGTTTCTTTAAACTTTTTCGTCGATTTACTTTTCTCGGGTTTTTAAAATACAAAAATAAATGACAAAATTACATATTTAGAGCAGTTTTGAGTCAAACATTTACAATTTACATTAATTTTTTCGGCTATATTTTGTTTCGAGAAATTGCGTGGTTCATGCCAATCAAGCATGAAATCTGAATTTACTCACTTGAGCGTAAGTGAGAGTGAGTAGTAAAAAATGCTAGTGAGTGATTGTGAGTGAGTGGAAGTTTTCTCTTGTGAGCGTGAGAGAGTGTGAGTCAAAATTCACTCACATGTCCCTCGGTAATTGAAATTATCTTAAAAGAATATCACAATTTAAAATATTGTACTCCAAAAATTTTAGTTTGACATACAAATTTTGGAATGTTAAGCATATAAAACTTAAATTTAACTGCAAACTACATTTAAATTGGGATCTTAATAATCGGACCATAATATTTAGCACCCTGTATTAAATTTTACAAATTTATTTTCACTCGATTGAATCGTATCAAATTATATCAAACTCAATGCAATATAGTTCATTTATATACAATAAGATATACCATTTTTCGAATAAATTTTTTTTTTCAATTAAATATAAGGCTATATTTAATTTGATAGATTTCTTCGTTGCATCATATTAATTTTTTTTAATCATAAAGCACTTTAATATTTTTGAGCAAAAATGTCTGTTGATTTTAGAAATATATGCGTTATTTGTATTATACTAAATTTAAGGTTAAGATAGCAACAATTTTATTGATATTACAGTTTTTGTTTTGCTGTTTTTAGTCCACAAATATTTAGTAAATGTTTTTGCTAATTTTAAGCAAATTTTAGCTATTTTCAATTAACTAAATTTTTTTTTCCAAATATTACTAAAATTTTGTAAAGGTAACAGATTTATTTTTACTGTTCTTATTTTATTATCATTTAGCAAAAAAAAAAAAAAATCTGCTTATTTCAGCAGTTTTTTCTGGAACGTCATTTTTAACTAATTTTTAGTAGCTTTTCTGCTAGTTTTACAGGTATATTTCTATGACTGTAAAGTTAAAAAATGTTGTACAAATAAAGTGTTATCTCTATTTTAGTATGAATATTATCTTCAACTGGGGAGATTTCATATTCTCTATAATGTCCACATAAACAACAAAAATGAATGGTTTGCATGTGTATGAGTTTATCTCGGTGTATGTAAGTTTGTCACTTTTAATAGAAGAGCAACAAAAAAAAATTAAGCAATTACAGTCAAGTTCAAATTAGGGTGGAACTTAAACTAATAATTAAACGCAATTAGAAATAACAGCGCATATAATACTGCACAGCTTATGTGACGACGCGATAACAGAATTGGAAAATAAAAATATTCATATTAAATATATTTCAATTTTAAAATATTTTATTATATTTCATATTTTTAAATTTGATGTATAATACTAAGGCCGAACTGTACTGCTTTTCAAATGTGTTTTATTAGGGGTAGATAGGACTAGATAGGGGTAGATAGGACTAGATATGATCATATATCCAAAATTTGAGTCTATCAAATTATATCAGAGTTCAGATATATTTATATTTACCTTCATATATAATTATATATCATTTGAGATATGTCTATATATAAATATATATAAGGTTATATATAAATATATATAGACTCAGATATAATTAGATATACTCAAGTTTCAGATATAATTATATATGGTCATATATTCATATATAACCTTTTTTACAGGGGCTATTATAAATCAGGCAATGGGACAATAATGTCAAGATTGTTAATCCACGTACTGCCAACGCATAACCGACCGTCACCGACACTTTGCCTTTTTTCTGCATGGGTAGATACCAAATTGCACCGTAGTGATAACTAAATTAATTTTGACTGGTGTGTCAAAAAAATGGCATCTAATTGTCAATAAATGTACGAAAAAGATGAAACAAATTTCTGGGAGGTTCAGCTGTAGAGTGTTTGCTGCACTTTCGAACAAAAGAACGAATTGAAACAAAAACTGGTGAAATTATAACAATAAAAGTAGGGTACGAAATTTAATTGAGGGAGCTTTGATTTCAGTGGTAAACTGAGAGAATTATCTTCACTTTAGTAATGAATTTCTTCATAGCTTTAATGAAAATTGGCACTGTAACGCGTCCATTGAAACTTTTCATTAAAGTCTAGACATTGACTTGTTTTTAAAATTAATGAAAATATTCATACAACTAATGAATCATTCCGACAGTGAAGCGTTTATATAACTTAAGAAACAGTTTCATAAAATTGTTTAATATTAAGAAGTTTCCTTGAATTAATAAAATTCTTCATGACTGTCTTGAAAAATAAACCGCTTTATATGGCAAACTGGATTTTGGTTTGACAACAACAAAAAGATTTTGTTAACAAAATAAAATAACAAAAAATAATTTCAAACTGAAAATTTTTCTAAATAGTTAATTAATACTGGCGGAATACAAAATTTTTACAAATCTACTTTGAAATTTCATACAACGTCATTAATTTCACCCTAATGAACTTAAGTTGGTGTTGATCTTAAATTCACTTAAAGAGGAAGGTAACCAGACAACATTACCTTAAGAAAAAAGTAGTCGACTTTAATGAGCATCCTTTCCCTTTTCACATAGACTTATAATTCCGAGTTTAAGTTTTTTTTTTAAAAAAAAAAAATTCCAAATATTTTTTAAAATTTTAAATAAAATAGAATGCAAAAATTAGCCATTGCAATCAAGTGACTAATTATTAGTTTTCATAATATTTTATTTTTAAAATAAAAATCAAAATTTTTTAATTTTGTGCGCCCCGGTAGGCTAGTTTGTAGCGTGCTGGCTTATCAGTGCGGGGGTCGTGGGTTCGATTCCCACCAGAGGCACTGGTATATTTTCGCTACAACGTGCCGAAGGCCATAGTAGCTAGTGCTCGGTTAGGGTAATAGGATATAATTTGTAATTATATGATTATTAATTAATAAAATAAAAAAATAAAATTTTCAATTTTTTTCAAAAAAACTTAAATGGTACAATAACTTTTATTTGATATTAGGCTTGCTTTTTCGGTATACGTGTTACAAAATCTCAAACAAAATTCGACATTGGGCATGTTATGGTCGAGTTTTTAGGATGTAGATTATATTTAAACTTAGATTAACGAAATTTTTAAATGGAAGCCTGCTTCGGAAATGTGGTTTATTTTCTTTTATTATAGTAAAAACCAAACTTCTAATCAAAATGAAGATGTTCCGACAATTTTTTGTTTATTAACATGGAACTGGCAGACAAAATTCGTTATCGCTTTAACTAAACCAAGTTTAACTGACATCCCTAAAACTGTTAACTCTTATAATTTTTTCAACGTCGATAAGTTGTCAGTTTTTATTCAAATGTTTTAAAAGTGCCGATTTTTTTTTTCATTTCCTTGCTAATTGTGAGAATCAAAACACAGCGCTTGATGAAATTCTCTTTTCTTTTTTGTTTTTATTAATATTTTAAAAATTTCCAAAACCCTAGGTATACTTCCCTTTTACATAATTTTACTTTTTTTTTGCTCTTATAACCCTTAAGATTTTTGTATACATTCGTATGTAGGTAAAATATGATTATAAATGCATTTTAGGTTTTCCACTTAAGTACTAGATGAGTATTTAATATCTCTTATATTTACCTCAGTAGAAAATAAATAAAAAAAATTGTGTTTTACACCCCAGTGTAACAAAAGCTTAAGGACAACCCCATAAACACGTTTCAATGTTTTAGATAAATGGTTTTCATATGTGAAAAATAAAAATGGAAGAAAAAACACAGTTCAACTGATAGTGAAACTTATGATTGTACAAATGTTTCAAGGGCCATGGACACACACATACACTGAAAGAATTATCTGCATGATAATAATGCATAGAAATAATGAAGTTCCACTGGAACTCGACCATTAAAACTTTGCATTAAATTGATGAAAGTTTTCATAACATTTTATTTATTAAAAATTTCATTCACTTAATAAAGAATTTCAATAAAAAGTGTAAAGCTTTTCATTACTTTTAAGAAATTGTTTATTATTTTTATGAAAAAAGGTTTCATTAGTTGAATGAATATGTTCATTATGTTTCGTTCACTAAAATTCTGTCGGTGTATACCAACACAATCACAGCCAACTCAAAAACAAACATACGAGGGCGGTCCCAAAATAATACGACCTAACGTTTAAATAGCGGCAGTAGTTTGAAAAAAAATTACTTTGTTGCAAAGTGGTAACTTTATAAAACATATGTTTCAAGCCGCCACGGTGTTAAGTATTTTTTTCGAGCCATCAAAAATAATGAACTTGACAACATTGGAAAATTTTTTTTTCAATGTTGTCAAATTCACAGATCGTTTTTTTATAATACAATACTTAAACTTAAAGGGTCTCAGTAAAATGAATAATAAAGCCGAACTAGATTATACTCAGGGCGAGACTGCTCGCAGAATTTAAAATAGGCCGTACGAGCTGCCAAGTCGAACACCGTAGTGGTCGACCAATTGAAGTGTACCCGCCAGAAACGGTTAATAAAATCCACAAAATAGTATTGGATGATCGTCGGCTGAAGGTGCGTGAGCTGGATGAAATTAGAGGCATTTCAAAAAGTGCTATACATTGCATATTGATCGAAAGTTTAGAGATGAGAAAGCTGTGCGCAAGTTGGGTGCCGCATTAGCTCACAACAGAACAAAAACAGCGTAGTGAAGATTTTTCAATAGAGTGTTTGGCGATGTTCCAGTGCAATAAAGCGTCGATTTGAAACCATGGGTGAGACACATGGGTCCAGCACTTTACACCTGACACAAATGAACAGTCAAATCAGTGGACTGGAATTGGAGAATTGTGTCCAAAGAAGGAGAAGAAAGTTCCTTCTGCAAACAAGGTCACGGCGTCTGTTTTTTGGGATGTGCGTGGTGTAATTTTTCATGATTATCTACAGAAAGAAAAAAACAATCAACTGCGAGTATTATGCTAACTTATTGAAGCATTTAAGTGATGAAATTAAGAGAAAAAATGCCGTATTTGACGAAAACGAAAGTGTTCTTTCATAAAGACAATGCACCAGTTCACACATCCACTATTTAGATGGCCAAAATCAATGAATTAAAGTTCGAATTGATTCATCACGCACCTTGTTTGCCAGCTTTATCTACCTCGGACTATTTTTTTATTCCAAACTTGAAAAATAAGTGGTAAAAGATTTACCAAACAATGAAAAGGTGGAGTCTGCGGTTGATGACTATTTTAAGGAGCTCGACAGTTCTTACTATAAACAGGGTATCGAATTGGGTTCCCAGAAAAAAATAGCGCTTACATAGAAGCGCTTCCAGAAGGCATTATTTAATTACGAAGCGCTTACAAAGCAAATCCAGAAATCAAGATTTTTGTTCGTGATGTCCCACTTGGTATGTCTCTTTTAATGTGCTTTTTTCATGTGCTCTTAGAAGCAATAAATTCATGCCTTCCTAGGCAATACGTTGACAACATTACTGCTTCATGGTATGTACTCTTTATTGCTTCATTGTAAGCATTATTCACTACTTCAAAGAAGGCATTTTAGGAAGCACAACCGAATGCCTTCCCTAATTGCTCTATTGTATGCAAGTCGGTGAAGCACTATTTTGGAAACATACACATGCAGGTACTGCTTACCAAATCCATGTTCTTGTTTTGCTAGGTTGGGGTTTTTATTTTGTTCGAAAAAAGATCAAACAAATTTTTGATCAAACGATTAACTTTTAAAAATTATTCTAATAATCGAACGAATAATGAATAAAAATAAATTTAAAAATACATAAATAATCATAGAAAAATTTTATGTATATTGGCATTTATTTGTATGTATTTTGGGCAAAACCATATCAATTTTAAAATGCAATAATTCTAGTAACGCCAAAAGGTTTCTCAATCATACGCCAGTTGAAATTGTTCACACGTAATAAAAAAAATTACTCGTTAAAAAGTTAAATAAATATCGGCAATAGTTTTAGTAAATGGAGCTTTTAAGATATTATTTAAGTTGCCATAGAAATTACAAAGTTTCAGTGCTAACATGCTGTCATTGTGAAATATAAATATTTATAATAGTTTTGCATAGTTTAAAGTTAAAAAATCATGCTTTATTTCAACGATAGCACTTTATCTGTGAATTCCTTCATATTGTTTTCTTCAAAGTCAAATCATATATCTTTTCCCACTTCTAAAGAGTCCATATTTTGAAAAAATGATTAATAAATGTATTAAAATATCAGTTATTTCTTCATAGAGTTTTGATTTTATTTTGTCCATTAAAATTTTTTATACCAGTTTTCCCAAAATTGTTTAATTTTTGAAAAAGTGTTACTAAAAGTAGTCTTTTTATTTAAATATTCGTTTTATTCGATTAATCGTCAAAATTTATTCCAATGATTTGTTATTCGAAAATCAAGCTTTTTAAATTGTTCGTTCGAATTTTCTTTTTGTTTGTTCTGTTAATGGAATAATTTTTATTCGAGTGACAACTCTAGAGTCGAAGTTACTAAATATCGCTGGGAAACTTGTATCCAGCTAAAAGGAGAAAATTTTTCCCAAAATTTTTGGGTTTTCTTTCTTAGTTCAGTCAGTTTTGGGGCCGCCCTCGTATACTTACTATTATATGTGGGTATGCTGTGTGAGTAGTTTAGTCAGGTCTACATTTATACATGTTAAATGTATATAGTTAATAACTCACACACACATATATACAAACATTTATTGTATAAAAGGCTTAGTTAAGTTCTTGACTTTTAACATGAATTAGCGTACGCAACTGGGGAGGTAGACATATGTATGCATGTGTAGGTTCGTATGTATGTGTAGGTTTTTATAGGAGTTTATAAAAGCATTTGTGTTTGTGGTGTCATATATTTGCTTTGTTTATGATCTTGTAATCTCTTGTGGTAGTTTTTTTCATAGCCATTTACTACTTATTCATGTTTAATTTTAATCCAAATTGTTAACGTTACTTTGAATAAATGTTTATTGTGTTTTCTGAACAAATGTTAAAAGTATTATCAACTTAACTTGCATAATTATGCGCATTTAAATTTCATATGAAAAAAAAATCTCATACAAGGTTGAAGTATTTTAATTGTAGGTACAAACTTATTATGCATCTTAAATGCTGAAGTGTGCAATATAAAGTAATTTTTTTAAATATAAAATGACTAAGGTCATGCCATATACCCGCTAGACATTTTTTAACCAAACTTTGCAGATATTAAAATTTTTTGAATTTTTTTTTCCTTAAAGCGCCCTCTCGTATGAAATAAAAGCAACTAAAGTTTAAATTTTGGTAGAATATGAATCGTATAAGTGTCCGACTGAAATCGTTTCTTTGGACATCCGCCAAATTTACAATAATCGGCCTAAGCCGAATTCGATTTTACCCAAAACATCCCAAACAACAATTTACAACTCAATTTTGAGTAATATAACGAATATTTTGCGGTAATGCACATACACATGCATATTTCGAGGTAAATTTATTTTATCGCGGTAACCTAAACAGACCAAATACACTCCCGTACTAAAAATTTTGTATAATTTATTGTCACTTTGGCGGTTTCAATCTGTTTTCGATAAAATTAGATAATCGGCCATAATTTTTCCGATTAACTATTAATGGCCGACTGTCGAATTTTGGCCGAATCGGTCATACTAGAATCCTTGAAGATATTTTAAAATGTTGGTGTTGAATAATTTTATGAACATATATTAGTTCAAAAAATATGAAATTTTATATTTTTAAGGGGGGACATGACATTGGCCGTTTTTTGAAATCGTCTTTTTTCTATAATTTTGTAGTTTAGTAAATATTCTTAAGATTCTAAGAAAAACACTTTCATATAAAAATTCGTACGGGTTCAAAAGTTACAGCCGGATTAGTGAGAGAGCATTTTTAATTTTCGCGCTACCTACGTACGGCAGCTGGTATATACTTGTTTTACTTGCTACCGCTTTTGAACGCGTTTATCTCGAAACCATGTTTTTCGTACTGGTTGCGGCACTAGCGGGTTAATTTTTGACGAAATTTTTTTCGCTATCGTATGACACGATCCTTTTTTTAAATTTTTTTTCGATTTTTTATGAATTTTAAAAGTCAATATTTTTTTTCAAAAAACACACTTTTAAATTTGGAACATCACCAAAAATTTAAAGAAAAAAATTAAAAAAAAGCTCCTGTCATACCATAACCAATTTTGTTAAGATTTAAAAAAGTATTTTTTTTTTCTAGATCGGAGAGTTTTTGAGACTGCCAGCGCTGCAACCACGAGGCCCCGTTTGGTTCTTCCCTCCAGTTTGGAGCTCTATAAAACCATGTTGGAGTGAAAAATATATTTTTTTGAATTTTTTTCTTGTAATTAGTTCAATTCTCTACAATAATAAATTTTGGAAAAATGTTTGTTTTTGACTGAGTTATGAATTTTTAAAAAAGGTCTGTTTTCTTTGCCGCAAATGTAATGTCCCCCCCTTAAGGTAATCTAATTTTAAAATTGTTTGGAAAAGTACTCGTATCATGGGTTTTTACAATTTTTTAAAATTGTTATATGGCACCGCTGATATTCACTTTTTTTAGTGAAGTAGCATTTAAGAAACAAATAAATTTTGCCATATTTTCGATTTGTAAATTTTATTTATTTATTTATATATAGATTTTCATATAAAACTTAAGTTCTTTTTTTATGTGGGAGCACTTTTTGAAAAATTAAAAACTGCTCCAACAGAAAAAGTGCAAAAATAGATATTTAAAAAAAATAATATGGCAACTCTGGATAAAAATTCTAATATATTTTTATTTATTTACGATTGTTTTTAAGATGTTAAATTATTTTAGGCTTTTAAACCAATTAATTGTCTTTATCCAGTAAAAAAAAAATATGGCCCTTTAAAAATAAGGGAGTGTTGTGCTAATGCTTCCCTAAAAATTGTGGTATCCCCCACACTTTCGATGCTATAAGAAAAGCTGTAATTCTCCTTACAATGTTTCCAAAATTGGTCATCATTCTTGAAATGTTGTCAGTAATGTTTGTGCCAATTTTGATTTCAATAACAGCAATTACTATTTCAGCTATCATACATAATTTTTTTTTTTAAAGGCTATAATTCTTTTAAATATCGCCGGATTGATACAAATTTAAGGGGTTTAGTATATTTTAATTTTTTATTTCACATTTCGATAGTTTAAACTTTTTTCTATATACGCTGAATCAAAAAGATAAACCTTAATAAACACAGTCCTTCCTCTATATATTATTAGAGCGATATTTAGTTTAAGGGTCATTTTCTCAAAACAACATATTGAAAATCGGGTGCCACTGTGCAGCCTTAAGGGATGGACCGTTTTTTAATCGTTTTATTTTTTGTAGAGTACTACAACTACTTTTGCTTCTAATGTTTGTTTTAAAAAATAAAAACAACAACTTTTTGGGTGTATGTTTAACTTTTGCGTTTACCGTCGTATTATTTTAATGTGAGTCAAAAACTTCAAAATCTGGCTACGTGTGTAAAATAAATTAAAAATTGTATTCTTAGATGAGTACTCATTGTTCCACGATGGCGCCGGATTTAGCCTTTTAAAAAATTGTCTATTATCAAATAGTCACCAGGGTTGCCATTGCCGTTTTTGATATTATTTTTTAAATAATATCTAATTTCGTGCCTTTCTACCTCAAAAGTAAGCTTTTTATTAAACCATTTCTTAATTTTTTTATTAGTTGTTTAAACATTGTGGTTTATATCGATCTCTTAAGATGGTTAACCCCTTAAATTGCTCATACGTCTTGCTGCTGTTGTCGTGCTAGTATGTTTTGCTTTGTTTCAATTATTATTTTCCTTGAAAGTTTTGCCTTATTTAAAAGTTAGTTTTATTCAACTTGGCTCTGTACCTAAACTTTTTTGTTGAGAATGAAAAAAAAAATGCTTTGCTTTTTAATTCTGTTTGTGCTATTTTACTGCTATTTTTAACTTCTCAAGAATGTGGTTTAATATAAAATAAAAACAAATAAATGTTTATTATTTTCGTTTGGGGTTTGTCTTTGTCTATTTTTCTGCTTCTTTTTCTTTTTTAATTAAATTAATTCGTTTGTATTATGTAACACAGCTAAGCATATTATGAAACAGCAAAACTTTGAAGAATACAACAGGAACACATGCATGGTTTAAAAGAGTTTTATAACATCGGTACCGGAACTTTAAAACCAATATATATCAACATTTATTTGATAAAAATGTATAAATTTTGTCACAAATGCGGCGATATTAAATAATTTGCTGATCATTTTGTTTAAGTGTTATTGTGTTTCCTAATCATTAATATTCATCATACGCCACCCTTATCTTTAGCAAGTTATATTAAGTATAGACCTGGTTAAAAGTTTAATTTCAAAAAAAAAGACATCATAGAATTCAGATAATTTTACAATAATTTTCTTTTGTTAAAGTCATATATTATGTATGTTAGTTCAAATGTGTTTAAAATTGTGCCTTAAATACAGTCTATGCCCACTTGGGTTAGACGATGTTTGTTTTAAACTAAAAATTATTTAAATGAGAAAAGGGAAAAACAAATAACACAAAGCGTACAACTGTGACACAGTCTTGCTGTTGTTGCAAAAAACACCAGTTGAGTTCATGTGTGTGAGTGTCAAAGACATGTCACAGTAGGTTGCCAATACAAATATAAGAATAAAGAAAAGGCGCGGATCCAGGGGGAAGAAAAATGGAGCATTTCCTCCACAAAAATAAACATTTTCAATACAATAAAATAAAAAGAATAGAAAATTAATAAGATATACTCTAACTTGCCTCCCCAAAATCTTTTTCTGTATTCGCGCTTGGTAAAAAAAGATCACATATGTGATCTTTTTACGTTCGTTACTCCACGTTTTTGAAAAATATTCGTTTTATATTGCACACAGAGAAATATTTTGCTATTTGCCAACTGAAATTCGAATAATACAACTCAAACTTGGTTATTACGAATTTCAGATGGTTGGCACAACTTTACATTAGTTTTCATAGCAAAGTTCGGATAATTCAACTGAAGTTTAGTTGCCACACCCAAAATATTCATAAATCTAATGTAAATATCGTTGTATTAACTGAATTTATAAGTTGTTACCATTAATATATACTTTTCAATTCGGTTGTCGCATTATTTCTCTGTGTGTGTATATCGCAAATATTCAGTAAAAACAAATATTTTCGACGGCGAAATTAAAATTTCTTAATAAATATGCAATGAAATGCATGAAAATGAGATAAAAAAAAAACTTTCAAAGAAAATTATAAATTTTTCGGAAAACACCTTTTGCAACTGTAATTCTGAAAATATTAATTGGAATTTGGAAAAACATCAATTGAATTTTAAAAAATGGATTTTAAATTTAGAAAACATCATTTGAAATTCAGATCTTTCATTTGAAATCCTGAAAATATCAACTGAAATTCAGAAAATATAATTTAAAATTCAGAAAATATTAATTGAAATTCGCAAAAAACTAACTGAAATTCAGAAACACATCAATTGACATTTAGAATACATCAATTAATATTTAGAAAACGTCAATTTAAGTTCAGAAATGTCAATTGAAATTTAGGAAATATCATTTGAAATTCAGATAATATTAAATAAAATGTTCAATTAATGTTTTCTGAATTTCAAGCGATATTTTCTAAATTTCAATTGATATTATTGATGATAAATAGAGTATAAATATATATTCGATTGGGTTGGATTCATTTGGGGCACTCTAAATGGGTCAAAGTGGGATTTTTCAAAATTTCACCCTACGGGTCAAAAGTCGGGACATCAGAATTCGTTTTAGAGGTATGGTTCCTTCGGCAAAGTTTCTTATTTTGATCCCTAGAATATGATTTTCCTTGAACGTTGAGCGATTTTTAAATCGACCCGCCCTAGTGATTATATATGGTGTCATTCATGGCCACATGTTATTATATGTTTTTTATGTGGCTACATATATAACGATATATTATTATATATTGACCTTTACAAAATCAGATATTAAGCATATATGCTATACATAATAAGATATGGAAGATCTATTCTCATATATGATAATATATTATACAGTACAATATGTAATCATATATGGTGACTTAAGATATAATAATATATACTGTCTTATAAAAAAATATTTTTGTGTGTGATATCAGATACGCTTATATATGGTGTCAAATGTATTATGCAATTCGAGATATAATTATATATGACAACAAATTATGTAAGTCATAATTATGTAATATTCCATATATGACACAAGTTTAGGAATTTAGTTAAAGATATGACAATATATGGTCCAACATCATTAATATTTTTTTTTTTTTTGCATATAAGACATACTCATATATTGTTATATATAACACCATACGTAATTATAAATGCGCAGATGTCTAAATTATTCTTTAAATTTTTCTTAAATTTTATTTAAAATAATATATGTCGTGCGTTTTAAGTAAATCTAAATTAAATTTAAAATATCTCATTGGATTCACCAAAAATTACATATCTTTTTGAACCTAATTCAAAATCCTATCCCATGGGATATTTTGGGATCCATCAGGATCTTAAATTATATATTTTTGGACTGCCAACTTTGAGATTAATTTTGATCTTATTTAATCCACTAATACATTTGAAGGATCTAGTCGGATATTACTGGACACCCCAATTATGAGATAAACTTGGATACAAATAAATATTGTTCTATATCAAATGAGATATAATTTTGTATTTGAGATGTAATTTTTTTTATCGGTTTATTTTTAAAAATATTTTAAAATAAGAATATATTATTTAAATATAAAAGCATTAATTGTAATAAAACTGCTTTATTGCCAAGTAACCTCCCGTTGGCACATGCAAGTACAAGTTCGAAAAACTCAATACACTCACCCTTTTTTGCTAAAACAATTACACTTTTGTCACACGACTTAACTGAAAACGAAATTATTAAATAAACAGTGTTGTCTAGTATTACGTTTTCTACCAATTTACTGGTATTTAGTAAATTTTATTAAGCGGGTATAATAATTAGGTCTGACTATTAGTGTCCGATCGAACTGCATTTGGTCGTTATTAGGTATTTTAAAGCATTATTGACAAATTTTGCGAATGGAAAACTAATTTTGAGGATGCGATCTTGAATATGCGATCTTTAATGAAAAATCTGTAGTTAAGCAATGAATACACCATTTGGCCTCCGAAAGTTCGGCAAAATCGAAAATAGTTCGGCTTTTTTAACTTTATAGACAAACTTCGGGATTTTCTTAAATTTTATACACAACACCGACTTAAATCGGCTCAACAAACATGTTTCCAATACCAAAATGTATCCTCATTGTTTCTAGATACCAAAAAACCGACCAAATATAGTTTTTTGGCAGAAGTGTTAGGTCGGACACTACTGATTATGGATATATTTGTAAAAAAAAGTAGGACACAGGACACACCGACTAATCTTAATGATAATTAATAATATTAATTTTATGATTTTATTTACTAAAACCAAATTCACAACAAAATTTTTCCCTGGACATGTTAGAATTTGGAATACTTGGTTATACTAATTTCATATAATTTGAGTAACTAGGTCCTCGAAAATTTTCCATATTTTTTTCATAATTTCAATGATAATACGTTTTCTCAACTTGAGATGGTTTACTTACATGTGACAACGGGGGGATAAAAGCGAAAGTATTTATTTTAATAGAATATTTATAGATGTGAGAAAAAAATTCTATTATTATTATTATTATTATTATTATTATTATTATTGATATATGAAGTATTTTTTATTTAAAAAACAATTGAAATTATTTTTTGTATCTGTATATTTGATTTTATACATGAATTATTAGTACCATGTACAATTCTATTGTTTTTGTGCATCTTTTTGAAATGAAACCCGATCTAAAATTAAAATCTTTTTTGTTCTATATTGTTTTGTTTATGATTTAAAAAGTCAAATAAACAATACTTGTTTATAAAAGAAAAAAAAAAAAATAAAACTTTAATAAATAAACAAGCATAAGCATGCATTAAAAGCAAACTTCAATGTGCAAATAAACGTTCCCGATTATATAAATATGATATAACAAAGAAATGTGTAAAATTGATATAACCTTATATCTAATTTAAATACAATTTGATCCAAAAAATGCTGAATCGTATTATATATAAATGGATTATATTAAGTTGAGTTTGATATAATTTGATACGATGCAATCCAGTGAAATTAAATTTGTTAAATTTAATACAGGTGGCTAGATATTAAGGTCTGATTGTTGAAGCTTTAACCACAATTGTCTTAACTTTTGTGAATTTGTTTTAAAATTTGTATAAATAGTTCTCCAACTTAGAGAATAAACATGCTTGACATATTTGGCAAATTTGTTTTTTTTTTTTTTCTTTTTTGCATTAATTTTTTATTTATTTTATTTATTTTATTTATTTTATTTGCTATTTTTTAAATTTCTTTTGTTTTATTGAAATTTTTTAATTTGATTAATTTACTTACGACGAGTTTCGATTGCAAATTAACTGAATTACAATAGATGGGAATTTACAAAAGTTGACTTAAGCTAAATATGGTTGCTTCAATAAATTTTCATGCAATCGCTCAATTCCTTAATTCAACTTCGCTAAACATAATTGGGCTTTAAGAGTCCTCTTAAAATTTAATGTACAATTAGATTTAAATTTCATATTCTTAACATTAAAAGATCTGTATGTCAAACTAAAATTTTTGGAGTTTAATTTTTTAAATGTGCGCCCCGGTAGGCTAGTTGGTAGCGTGCTGGCTTATCAGTGCGGGGATCGTGGGTTCGATTCCCATCAGAGGCACTGGTTTGTTTTCGCTACAACGCGCCGAAAGCCGAAGAAGCTTGGTTAGGGTAATAGAATATAATTTGTAATTATATGATTATTAATTAATAATTTTAATTGTGATGTTCATTTAACCCTCAATCTGGCTTAAGCTATTTTGCAATAAAATTTATACCACTTGTACGGCACGAAAAATAAACAATATGTTCTTCTAGCTAAATTTTTTTCGTTGCCTATTTTAGGCGATATGGTCCAAAATAGGTTAAGAGGGAATCTTAAAAGCTAAGCCATAAAAATAAATAACTTTAGGCACAAATTATACCTCTTACCAATATATAACTACAGTCTAAAAATGACCCTTGCTGTCCTTTTAGTACAGAATATGTGGCGATTTTGGGTTTTTGAAAAACGCGAAATTGAACGAAAACGCCCCGTAACTTCAACATATATTTATTAAACTTAAAGGTTTTGCTAATAATGCTTAATATAATCTTTCTGTCAAATTTAATTAAAAATCCGTTCATACATTTTGAAGTTAACACGATGTCTTTTTTTTGGTATCCTGTATGTCCCTATACTTAAATTAGAGCTTTCTTAAAAAGTTAAAGCTTCAATCTTACTTTGTATTTAGTATCAACGGTTTTCCGTCAACATAAATATGTTTTCAAGATTTTTGAAAATTGTGTTCATTTCAAAATATGTGTTTTTTGAAATTTTACGAAATTTTTATTTTAACGCTTTCTCGTTTCCAAACCGTGCCATGCACACAAAAAATTATTTCACAAAAAATATTTTTAAAATTTTGTTTTCAATCGAAATAGCTTAAATTCTTATTATAAATCACTCATTTGGAGCACTTATGTCCAATTTAATATACCCCACCTGGAGGTGGGCTTGTCGGTTAGAGGGTTAAGATAATTTAAATATATATTTTCAATGAACATTTTCGAGTTGATATTAAATTTTTGAGTAGTATTAAGTTGTACAAAACTGAATCACTTTATTCAAGATTATATAATATTAATTTTATTCGGGTTTATTAAATTTGATTTTTCTTTCTATATTTTATCAATAAAAGTTAAATTTGATTTTTTAATGAAATTTTGTGTTTTGTAATTAAAAATTTAATCCGGAAATTTTATAAAAAAAAAAGAGAAAAATTGATAAATAAACAGTAACATGACATATGAGTAGGGAATGCAAAATCCCGCACTTTTTCATTTCCCGGGAAAACGAGAAATTTTTTCGAAGTTCCCGGGATCCCTCTCGAAAAATAAATTAATAAATTTTTCATATTAAAATATTATTTTTTGTAAGCAAAATATTTCATACGACCTTTTTATAAAACTAAGTCTATTTTCTATTTACGTGGTTTTTCTCAGAATTTTTAGTTTTCTTAGGTCTGAGAGAAATTATATTTTTAATAGCGATTCCTCAAAATCTTAAGAGTTTGATTAAAAATAAGTCAGTATAAAAAATTACAAGCTTAAAATAATGAAAAAAGTTCACACAAAATGTGAAAACTAAAAAAATTTTATAAATCAATAGAGCCCGAGCGAAAAGTTCGGTCAAAAAACGGCATTTGGGCAATATGCGGTAATTGAAAGTATTTTGGAAAAATTTCCATGATGGCAACGTTATTAGGAGCGATCTGGAGTGACTTAAAATTTATAATTTAAAGTCAAAGTCTGAGATAAACGGTGCAGTTATCTGTTGAAGTGAAGTTAACAAATTTTTTTCCTTTAAATAGTTGTTTAAAAAATGTGTAAAATTAAATTTTGTGTTTGAAATTGCATTCTTAAAAACCCTGGGATTGCTGAAGCGAATTCTTGGGATTTCGAAAACAGAAAAATGCTTAGTTTCCCAGGAATCCCTACATATGAGTTATAATTGAGTTGCGTTGAAGTGGTAATTTATAGAAAGGTGGGTTTATTAATTAACTAGCTGACCAGGCAAACGTTGTTTTGCCTTCAAATTTTAATTGTAATTAATTCTTTAAATCAAGAAATTTCTTTTACGCAAATAATAATATAATAATAATATATTTTTTATGTTAAGTGTACCTGTTAAACATGAACTGTTACTTAAAACCATATCATAAAATTTATTGTTTACTTCTTTACCTTTTTTATTTATTCTAGGACTATGAGGAACGCTAAAACAATTTTTGAACAACATTATTAAATAACCTTGCAAAAAGACTTGAATGTGATAATTTATTTTAATGCTTATTTGTTTTTTGCTTTTGGCACCACGCCGATTTATCCCATTCCGTCCATTTTCAGTTCGACTACTAATATTTGTAATTGATGGACTCGTACAAAATTTGAAGGCTATATAGCTAATATAGAACCCTAGATATTTAATATTAATTTTGTATATGAGCTAAATAATCACTTTGTATGGGAGCTGCCACGCCCACTGGTATGATCCCGCCCAATTTTCCCATGACTATTCATAATATAATCAACGTGCACAAATTTCTAAGACTCTGGCTATTATAGAACTGTAGATATATGATATTAAATATTTACTTTGTATGGGAGCTGCCACTCTCACTGGTCCGATCCCGCCCATTTTTTTCCTGATTATTCAAGTCAGTAACATATGGGATCCTGCAATGTTTCAAAACTCTTGCTATCACAATAGTCAAGATATATGATTTTATTCAATTTATGTGG
Source organism: Delia radicum (assembly GCA_021234595.1). Lineage (NCBI taxonomy): Eukaryota > Metazoa > Arthropoda > Insecta > Diptera > Anthomyiidae > Delia > Delia radicum. Next base: position 16,355,496 of record CM037851.1, read on the forward strand.
GAGGTGCCACGCCCACTTGAAATATATATAGCTGAACACCTAATTTGGACTATAACCTTTCAAATGAAACCGGTTTGGGCCAAATCGGTTGGATAGTTTTAGAGTCTATAGAGGACAAACATACAAACATTGTATTCTATATATATAGACTATTTTTATGTTTCCGCTCATAACTTAAAAAAAAAAAAAATTTCGGAACGATATATAGCCTATGTCCATACTGGAGGACCAAATTAAATATTGGTAAAAAAAATTTAGAAATCGTATGACTAGTTACGGAGATTACTTTCTACAAACAAACAAAGATACAAACATTACCTCTTTATAATATTATAAGTATAGATAAATACAAAAAAACAATATAAAACAAACAAAATAATAAAGGTAAAATCAACACATGTATATAGATATAACATCAATCTTCGATTGAATATTCTGAGCCACAATACACACAGGTCAAAAGCTGGCTGTTATGTTGGCACAATTCTAGTGAACTGTTCTCTTGTATGTATTGTAGTTGAGGGAATTCTTAGTTAATTAATTTTATACACACAGAAATAAAGTGCCAACCGAATTGAAAAGTGTATTTTAAAGGAAACAACTTATAAATTCAGTTAGAACAACGATATTTACATTAGCTTCTTGAATATTTTGATTGTTGCAACTAAAATTTAGTTGAACTAGCCGAACTTTGTTGTGAAAACTAATGTTCAGTTGTATCAACCCTCTGAAATTCTTAATAACCGAATTTTAGTCGTAGTAACCAAAATCTGTTGGCAAATAGCTAAATTTTTGTCTGTGTGTAGGCATTTTGTTTATGCAGAAATCTCTATCAAGTGAAATTGAGGAAGACAATGAGAGTCCTATTTAGATGCATACATTTTGGGTATACATTTTGAATTGTGATACATGTTGTTTTCTGGTTAATTTGTTGTTTTTATGAAATGAAAAAATCACATTTACAAAATATTCTACTAACACAACTTAAATACGCTCTAACATTGCCTAAACTGTTATCAATTCTTTCCCCGAAATACTAGCAAAACTTTAACCCAAATTTATCATATTCACAGATATTCGCATAATTTAAACAATTTGTATTTTTTTTGGATATATTAGAAATTTATTCAATAGATATGCAAATAATATGTATTTTTGCATATTTACAAAAAAAAAAAAAAATTGTTCACTTACTATTTCACCCCTATTACACTAACTCAAATTCGTTATCATTTTAATTTAAGGAGTTAAATTATTTAAATAGAAAATATAATATACCATATTTTCAGTACAACAATTTATTATGTACGACGTACTGGTTAGGAGCAAGACATATTCAAAATTAAAATTTCGCAAAATTAGAAAAAAAAAATATTATAAAATAAAATTAATAATGAATTTATTTACACTTTCACGAAATCTTGTTCTAAATCGAGTTAAATCTAGTTACAAATCACACTCATTTACATTATTAAATTTGGGAGACAAACTGGATTTTGGCTTGACAACAACAATATTCTGTGAACAAAAAAAAAATAAGAAAAATAACCTCAAACTGAAAATTTTTATAAAAAGTTATTAATTTACTTGCGTAAAACAAAATTTTGCAGCGATTATGAAAGAAACAATGTTAATTTTTCTAAAAATAGTGTTTTGTATTGGGGATGACTTTTTTGAAGCATGATATTTATTTTTGTTCTTCTGCTCAACATAGCCAACTTGACAAAACGAATGATGCAGAAGTTCTTATTTTTGGGGCTTCTTTCAAGTGCAATTCCCAGAATTGAGTCCCAAAATCGTGTGTTGAAAAATGTTGTACTTTTAATTAAAAAAGTGTTTAAAATTTAAATGTCTGTGTATACACACTAGGGTGGTCTTTCGTTGTATGGGCGAAATATAAAAACGAGATTTTGACTGTAGCCCCCTCTTAAAATATTTGTTTGGGTACAAAAATTCACCATGCAAAAAATTAGAGTTCTAGCATAACGGGAAGATGTCCCGCATCGCTCTTGAAAATCGGGCCCCTTGGAAAAATGGGCATAATTTAAAAAAAAATTACAAATTTTTTTTCTTCAAAATTAAAAAAATATAAAATAATATTTTAAGAGGGGGGCAGCCCCAAAAATCGCAAGTTGAAAAATAAGGACCACCCTATAACACACATAGCAAATTTAGCTATTTGCCAACTGAAACTCGGTTACAACGACTCAAATTCGGTTATTACGAATTTGAATCGATTGCTACAATTGAACATTAGTTTACACAACAATGTTCGGTTAGTTCAACTGAATTTGAGTTGCAACACCCAAAATATTCAGAAATATTAATGTACCAACTGAATGAGCTCAGTTGTTACCATTAAAATTCACTTTTCAATTCGTTTGGCACTTTATTTCTCTATGTCTAAATCTACTGAAATACAATAAAGGTGTTCACAACTTTTTGTTTTTCATTTCAATGCCTTTGTATTGTTTAAAATTTCAGATAAACAAAAAAAAATAAAAAAAAGTTTTTGCTTAATTATTTTGTAAGCCATTGTGGCTGCTATAAATGAGTATGAGTTTCTGTTTTTTTGCTAATTAATTTTAATGATTATTTAATTGAAATCATACTAATTGTTATATTATTCTCACAAGCTAATCATAAAGAGTGTTCCCCAACTCTTTGCCTAACTCGATTGTACAGTTCACTTCATAAAAAGATAGAGAGTTTAAAAACCAGCATGGCGTATGATTATTATGATTTATAATATAATAATATTACTTATACGCCTACACAGTTTTGCTATTTATTCCTTTACTTCTTGTTAATATTTATTATTACTGATTGCTTGGAGTATGTAAGCCTTTGTATCTTTTTCAATTTAAAATAATTTGTCTGTATTAAAGAATGAACAAATATAACAGAAAACATGTTTTCAAACTTGATTATGTTAATTCTGAAGAGATCAAAGACATTTTTATATGTTTGCAATTCTTTGTGCTGCTGTTAAAATAAATTGTGGGGGATTATAAATGATTTATGGTGAATTTGTTTTCTTTATAACTGTATTTTCTTTGTATAATAAATAAAAAATCTGCGTAAATGTTTTATAAATAAAATATTACAAGGCAAACTAATATTCGCAGTACTTAAAGCTAATTAAAATTTGAAAATGTCGCAGAAACAATGTTATAATTTATTAATTTATATATTTTAAATAATATTATATGACATACCAAAAGACTGTTGTGACACATCCCAACAGTCCCTATTATATCTCAAGTAAATGGACAAAATGCAAATATAAATTCCTGCTAAGTAGCCACTTCAGTAAAATGTTATATTATAAACATTTTTGTACATTGTCAAAAGTGAATAAATTCGAAATGAAAGTGGTTGAAAAAAAACAGTTTAAGAAAAAAATTTCTATGCCATGCTCGAACGGTGTCCTAAAAACGAAGTGTTACATCATTTCCTTAAGGAACAGGTACCACGGAGCACAATATATTCTATATTCAAACGGTTTGAAAATGGAGTGCCATCAATCGGGATCAAAAAGAAGCGACGTCCAAAAAAAATTACCTCAACTGAGCTTGTTAACTAGGAAAAATCTGCGGTTAATCAAATTAGGGCATCTAATCGTAAATTGTGAAGAAAATTTCGTGTTTCCAAGGACACAATTCGTAAAATCTTACGCCCCAATATAATAAAAAATTGATAGACAACTGTGAAAAAACTTGATGAAAAAATATTTTCAAATAATTTTGGAGGATGAAAAATACTTTTCTTTTGCTGGGAACAACGGAAGTATTAATTCTGGGTTTTATTGTGACGACTTGCGAAAAACTCCCGACAAGGTAACGTATTCGGCCACAGCAAAGTTTGAAACAAAAGTGTGTGCAGCCATTTTGGCGAAAGGTATATCACAACTTTACATCCAGGATTTAAAAGCTACGGCTTTAAACGCGGGTGTTTACATTAATAAATGTTTAACAAAACTTGAAAAATTTACCAGATATAGACACTCTAAAGACGACATATTAATGCGAAAAACATACCTTTTGTACACTCAAAAAAAAAGTTTGTAGAAAAGTTATTAAAACGTCTTGTAAATCAAGTATACTATTTTTCAGCAATTTTTTTTTGCTGAAATTGTGTTTTCAGCTAAAATTTTAGTTACACTTATTCAGCACTTAACTGTGTTGAACTAAGGTTTTACTAATATTTTACTAATGTTTTAGCAATTTATTTTGCTAAAAAAAATTGTGCTCACAAACACATTAAAAGTGTGGACGACAACCAGATTGAAAGATATACGCAGATTGAAGTAGATGTGTCAGCATCTCAAGATGTAGTAGAGACGAGGGAAATGATACTAAAATGTACCAAGGAAGATTTTTGTATCTGTCTTTTATACATAATAAAACAAAAGGGACGCCAACAATGTATATCGTATACATATAAATTGCGGATTAAAAAAACTTAAATTTTGTGTTGTTAACGGCTTGTCAAAAGTAATTGTCTATTAATGTAATAAAAAATGTAATAAAATATTTAGCCTTCCGCCCTCAAACCTGTTACATGCAATATATACTTATTACACGCAATTCACATTGTTGTTGGGGTGTGAGGACGGAAGGTTAACAAAGTGTGAGGATGGAAGGTTAATAATGATTAATTGTGTATTTGTAAACTAAATGATTATATTGACTATTAATGTAGTGTGGTCAAATTGCAAACAAATATATGTCCAGGTAGACAGCATAAAGCGAAATAAAATGACACATGTTTTACGTCATTTAATATGTTTCTTTCTTCTTATTGCAAAAAACGGTTTGTATATTTCATATTTTGTTTTTTCGTTTTGTTTAGTTTTTAGAAAATTGCCATCACTTAGACAATCATTGATGTAAGTAGTTGAAAGATAATTTGTTTATGTTATATATAATTACTTCTATATATTTTCAAATATTAAATTAATTTGTATCGTCAATGTGGGATTATGAAGATTTTTATATTTCCCAACGTATTGTAAATTATTTTTAAAAGTATAACAAAATAATTTTAAGACTTTCAGCAAATAAATAAACAAAAGTATAATTTTTCTGCAAATTTTTTTGGTTTTATGCAATCCACAATGATTTTATTTATTAACAAAGGCATTTTAATTTTGAATCAACTAAGTGTTAGCAAAGCGGTGAAGCTTATCAATGACAGTAGTGTATCCAACTCTATTGATTCATTGGAGCATCGTCGGAATGCGGGTTCTGTGACACTTTTCTATGGATATTACCATGGGAGGTGCTCATCTGAGATAAGTGAACTTATTCCCAGAGCCCGAGTTTTTATTCGTAAAACTTGCTTATCTAGTAGAGCACATCTGTTTGTAGTTGATTGTCCTGTGTTTCGCACAACGCATTACATAGAAAATTCGTTTTTTAGTCGAACGATTATTCCCTTCCTTATTAATTAATAAAAAAAAATAAAAATAAAAAAAAAAAAAAAAAAAAAAAAATTTTAAATCAGTTGGCTCTCTACAAAAAGTCAATTAATAATTTATGGCCTATAATGTTTTATAAATATAAATAGTTTTTCAAAAAATATAATTAGTTTTTCAATTACAAGCGTTTTAGAATTGTCCATTTACTACATAAATTAATAATAATAAAATAAAATAAAAAAATGTGCAATGGAAATGAATGGTAGCCGATTCGATGTGGGCATCGGTAAGGGGAACGCTCTTTCCATTTATGTCGGTAACAGTTGTTTTGGGGTAACGACATTTCAGTTATTTCGTTAACGGTTTTTTAGTGTTAACGGTATTTCACTTATTTCAGTAACAGTATTTTAGTTATTTCGATAACGCTATTTTAAGAGTAACGGGTTTTCAGTTATTACGGCGAAGGTATTTTAAGGGTAACGGTATTTTAGTTATTCAGGTATTATCAATGTACACTGATATTTTTAACACCATTATGCCCGAATTCCAATGACTGTCTAATTTATGATTTGGGAAATTTGGGAAAATATTTCTATTTACAGCGATTATTTCTTCTGGTCTTGTCAGAATACTTCAGTAACGGTAGTTATTATAAGAATAACGGCATTTCAATTATTTCTCTACAAAGCTCATTACTTTTATATGGGGATGTCTCGCAAAATAATGACATATCATTACTAAACACCTTACAAAAAAAAAAAAAAATAGAAAAATATGCGGTTACCTTTATGCTTACTAGTATGGACAAAAATAATGAGCCTAAAAATAAATTGAAAAAAAATAGATTTAATAAAAAAATATATTTTTTATTGAATTTTTTTTCACACTCATAATAATCCATGCTTAAAAATACAAATATATTTTTCGTAAATTTTTTTTCGTAGAATGTACAAACATTTTGTTTATATTACAAAACTTTTGTATAAAACAAATTATATAAATTTACAAATTTCGTAAAAAATACAAACATGATTTCGTAATATTTTTTAGTACATTGTACAAAAATTTGTAATGTTACAAATATTACATGTGGATGTTGGATGTGGTTAGAGGTCGGATTTGCAATCAGAAGGTTGCGAGTTCAACTCATGGCCAGGACAATTTTTTTTTTTTTTTTTTTTAGTTATTATATTTTTTTTGTTTATTAATGTTTTTTACATTTTTATGTTTTATTTTTTTATTTCATTATTACTATTTTTGTGTTTTGATATAAATGAATATTTTGTATTTTGTTTAATAAAGAGGATCCTAAAACAAGGACCCGAAAACACTACTTCCACTTTATTTGCCGGGTTTAGTATGAAATTCAATAAAACAAATATTTAAAAATATAAAATATTTAATAATAAAATGCAATTAGTTTGAAATTGTTATTTAAGTTTTTTATTATTATTATTATTTTATTATTTTTTTATTTTGTTTTTTAATATAATATTTGATATATTTATAAAAAAATTATATTATTTTATTTAGTTCAAAAAACATAATAAAAATATTTAATTGCCATTTTACCTTTTTTATTAAATATTTCTAGCATATTTTTCTAGTTTTCATAAAAATTTCATAATATTTTCGACTTAAGTTCCTTTTTAGTTTGTTGTATTGCATCAGCTACTTTGGTGCAAATGGTAGATTGGTCTACTTCAACACAGCAGGACGTCACTGAAATCGTGAGTTCGATTCTGGTGTGGCATCATTACATTTTTTTTTAATTTTAAAATAAACCCGTAAGGTATGCACCACATTTTTATTTAAAAAAGTTTTTACAAAACTTTACGAAATGTGATTTGTATATTCTACAAATTTTTTCGTAATGTCAAAATAACCAAAACTTTCGTAAAATGAACAACGGTTTTCGTGTATTTTACCTATAGATTATTATGAGTGCACACACGGGAATCGAACCTGGGAATCCATGTTGTCAGTTAAGTGCTCCACCATCTGAGCTATTTCGACATGTTATACTTAATAGAAAAAACATAAATGACTTGCTTGCACAACATGTTCTTACTTTCCAGCTTACAAAAAAATTAAAAATAAAATACTTGCTAGAGTTGGAAAAATAATGAGTCTAAAAATAGATTTTCAAAAAATTTTGATATCATTACTTTTTATTTGAAGTAATGATGAAACTAAATACTTATTTGCAAAGCATTATTTTTTTTGTATTAAAGTAATAGGAAAATTAACTAGTTATTAGTAAGTTATTATTATTTGTGTTAAAGTAATGGAGAGAGTAAACTGGTGTCATTACTGGTAGGACGAAGAATGATGACATGTCATTACCGTTTCTACACTGGGATGTTAGTATTTTATCCTTTTTATCTTAATTTTAAATTATTTTTCTTAAAATTTAATATTTTATCTTTCTCTTTTAATAAAGCAATAGAAAGGTAACTGAACTACTTTCTTCATAAATATTAAATTTTATACAATTGCCTGTAGCCAAAAATTTCTAAGAATTTTAAAATTCAAAGAAGACATTAACATGACCTTTTGTCTAAATACGAGTATAAAAAAGGAAACGAAATAACTAAAAAGAATCTTATTATATGAATGATCTTCAATTCTTTTGTTTAAGTAAAATTTTTTGTTGTTGTCATGATACTTAAAAAGTAGCTTCTAATAAACATAATTTATAGAATAGGAAACTGGCATTGATGGCGTAGAAAAGATACAGAACTTGTTTATATTTATTTAGTTACCTCAGTTTTTTTTTTTTTTGGTATTTTGCTTGGAAAATGTAGAATAAAAGGAAATTTTTTGTTGTTGGATTTTTATTTATATTCAAAGGACTACATTTTTCTCATAACTACTGCTATTAGCATATAAGGTTGCTATAGTATATTTGTAAATTATTTTTTGTGTTTTATTTTACAATGGGCCTCAAAGTTAGGTTTTGTCAGATGTTATAAAAAAGTATATTATATATTTAAAAGGGGATTTTTGTTTAGAAAAGTACGTTTTTACTTTTATTAAAAAAAGTACGTTTAAAAAGTACCGTTTATAAAAATGCTCTCTTTTAAAAGCACTTTTCCATAAAAAAAATTAATTTTTTTTTATAAAAACAGTTATATTATTTTATAAAAAGTACGTTCTAAAAAATTTTACCAAATATTAAGTAATTTGAACTAAATTTTAAGAAATTCGAAAATGATTTGACTAAAAAGAAAAAATAACTCCAATTAAGTATATAGTTTTCTTAACCCATAAGTCGTTTTGGCAGGATATTTCGAGGATTTTTGCACACCCAGATAACAGACCCGATAGTAAACCGTATTTGTAGCCACTCGAATGGTTCGGTTGCAGCTATCGAATTTTTAGTAGGTTTCACTAAATTTCTGTAAAAGGGTTGTTTTTATGATGTAAGCAAGATTATTCAAGTTCAAGATCATTTGTTTTTTGTTATAGAAAAAACCGTGCAATGTTTATTTATTAATTAAAAAAGTTTTCTATCCGCTAATTTAAAGCGGACTTTATCTACTGACAGGTTCTTACATGTTTCATTTCGCGTCACCGGAAATCTTCAGAGAACCAATGTAGAAAGGGTAGAATATTTTTACCCAAATTTTGAAGGAAAAAGATCAACGCTTTACCCGTATTGTGTTATTTACCCGATGAGAAGTAAAAACCCAAAATTGAAGGAATTGAACTAACTCAAATCAAAAATTTATTAGCGGATAGTAAACTTTTTTAATTAATAAATACACATTGCACGGTTTTTTTGTTTAACAAAAATTAAAGGGTCTTGTTTTTATTTTCCCTTTTTTGATATATTGGCCCATAGTGCATTCCTACTGTTTGTTATATATGTTTTTTTTTTTGTTTACCTTCATTATCATAACAAATATGCGCATTTTCAAGTGCTTGCTTTCGTTCTCTACAAGCACAAAAAAAAAAAAACAGACACAAAACTCATACACAGAAAAAATTATTGTCCAAAAAATTTCAATTAAACTTTAGTTTGATTTTAAACTCACTTTTAATTAAATGTTTAATAATTGTATTCAATTTTTAATTGAAAATTAATTTGGTGCACAAAAATTTTCCAGTTTTTATTACCCATAATGACAAAGAAAAATTTAAAAAATCGCTAAAATTGAAAAATCGATAAATATTGAAAAAATCGATAAATATTGAAAAATTCTCTAATATTTAAAAAACTCGGCAAAATTTTAAGGACAAAAATGTCAAAATTTAAAAAAATAGCTAAAATTAAAAACAAAATCTACTAAAATAATTTAAAATTTGTAAAATTTAAAAAATTTAAAAAATCACCAAAACTAAAAAAAAATCCCAAACTGAAATAATTCGCTAAAATTAAAAAAAAAAATAACCAAAAATTAAAAAAATCACAAAAATTAAAAACAAATCAACAAAATTAAAAAAATCGCAGAAATTAAAGAAAAAATAAAAATTAAAAATTTTTTTCGAGATATAAACGTTTTAAATGATAGCAATTTTTTTTAAATTTAGTTTTTCAAATTTTGGCGATTTTTTAAATATTAGCGATTTTTCATTTTTGGTGATTTTTTAATTGGTAAAGTGGTTGTAACCGTCAGATGACGACAATCGTAATTAATTTTATTATAATTAATTCTGAAGAATTTTTAAGTTATCCTTTTACAGGAAGAAAACATTTTTATTCAAAAATTTAAGGGGACAATGGACATGCCAGATTGCCACAGTTTCGTCTCTTCCAAGGACTCTTCAATGGTTAATTTATGTATCAATTGTTAAATTGCTCTATATTGTTAAATTGCTCTATATTGTTAAATTGCTCTATATTGTTAAATTGCTCTATATGAAAAACTTTTGCTGATATTATTAAATTTTCGCGTTTTTTTTTTTTAGTTTGGCGATTTTTTACTTTTAATTTAATAGCAAACAAATTTTTAGTAAATACTATTAAAAATTTAATTAGAACTTGCAACAAAAAACTCTAAAAATAGGGGTATTTTTGGAGTTCTTTTTGGCAAGTTCGAATTAAATTTTTAATAGTATTTACCAAACATTTTTTTGCTATTAAAAACACAGTGCAATTAAATTTTTAATATCTATGATTAATAATTTAATTGAAAATATAATCAATTAAATAGCTACAAATATATATAACTGATACTACAATTTCCTCCATAGAACCGAATTCAATTAAATTTTTAATTGAATCAACAAATATTTTAATTGAAACTCGATTTTAGTTTTTTCTGTGTACACTCCATTATTAAATAGATATCGTATGGAAAAAAGGAAACAAAATAATTTCTTATTTGGTTTTATGTTCAAACAAAAAATTAAGTAATATATACGTTAATATATTATCAATGTCCTGAAAGTTAAGAGTAGATAATGATAATGCAGATGATATTCGGTTAGGCATCTATCGATATTAGGGTGCTTCAATATCATATGAAGAAACTATATGTAGCCCGATTTGTGCTCTGCAAGGCAAGACCGTTGTGTATGTACCAGAGATATGATCCAAATTTCCGCGAAATTGAATGACGTTTTAAGACGTCTGAAAACTTAAATTTTTCGAATATTTTGTACGCAAATTTACGTACAAATTTAAAGAAAAGTTTACTTTAAATTTGTAATTATTTATAATTACGTCTTCAGGACTTCTCCATAAATTCTGAATGAAAATTTTATTACCTTTAAGAGCAAACCTTTAATAACTTTTTTAACTGTTTTCAAGACATTCGTGATTTTTAATCGAGGATGCCGAAAACTGATGCAAAATATTTTGGCTACGCTGATTTTAATGTCGCATAAAGTTTTTTCACTTATGGGTCCGACTTTTCGCAAATTTGTATTAAAGTTTTGAAAGCTTTAACATAGATTTTTATACATAAAATTTAAAAAATCATATATTTTATCTTAGTTTTTTATGGTAAGTACATAACAGGCCTTCATTAACATACGGTGATTAACGCATGTGCAGTATTAACAAGTAAATCCACGATTTTTCTTAGTTTTTACTATATTCTACTATTTTTGCGAAATTTATCATCCCATTTCGTAATCGATCAATTTATTTTTGTGCATAAGCAAAAAGACGAATCTAACCAATTATTTCGATACCTTTCGTTCATCTTTTAGTATAAAATGTAAATAGCTTAGCAAATGCTGTGTACCAAAATTCAGGCAAAAAAGTTAATATTTTCGAAAGTTATTTTACCGACAGCTTTCATTACACTTAATGAAATTTTATTCTAAAAATGTTCACATAGAGCAATTCCATATGAAAGCGATCACCTTTTGGACGACCCCTCTCCGATTTTAAAATAAATAGTCTCAATCGATTGCCCAGCAAAAAATAATGTACCTACATATTTTTTTTTTATTTTATAGTGACTGGTTTAGTGGTGGTGTGCACCACTGTCATGTGACAAAATTGAAGAATTCTTCATAAGGGACCTCATTGAAAGTTGTTTAAAACAAAATTGAAGAATTCTTCATAAGGGACCTCATTGAAAGTTGTTTTAAAAAAAACTACTAAAGCGATCGAGTGATAGCTCGTTGGAAAGGTATTGAATCAGGCTTTAATTGAAAAATAAAATTTTCCTAATTTTTCTTGTTAAATAATTAAAAATAATTCAATTATAAAAAATATAAAAACAATGAGAACAAGGTGGTCTCTTAAATGCTCTTCTCCTGTCCAAACAAGGAGTCGGGACCCATTTTTTTATTGCTGATTCTTAAAGCAAAAATTATGAGGAATCCAAAAAAAATAAAATTAGCCGGAAAATTTAGGAGCTTCTGTGGAAAATCGGAAAATTTAATTTTCATGGGAAAATTTAATTTTCATGGGAAAAAAGGTAAATTTCTGAGAAAAATTAGGAAAATTTTATTTTTCAATTAAAGCCTGATTCAATACCTTTCCAACGAGCTATCACTCGTTGCGATCGCTTTAGTAGTTTTTCCTCAAAATCGGTTACCACCTGAAAAGAAAACCTAAAAGCTAAAAAATAGAATGAAAAATGGTAAAGAATCAGCTATAAAAATTACATACCGGAAGATTTTCACAATCAGCAATTTTTGAGCTCAACTTTCCGGTAGTGGAAATCAGTCCAGTCGTAACGTAAGGTTCGTAAGCTTCGTAAGTCAAAAAAATTGAGCCAAAAAAATGGCCATGAAAGTAATATTCTTGGACAAAATCATGAAAAAAATGGAAAAATGCTCCAAAATTTGGACAAAAATGCCCGTAACTTTTGAACCGTTGGACCAATGTTGGAGATTTTTTTTTTTGTAAATTGATCAAAATGAGCTCACCTTTCCAACGCGCCTACTGGCGATTAAACCCTATCGATAGTTTTTGAGTTATGGATGTGAACGTGTAGGTAATATTTCATACGAACGTCAATTTGGGAAAAAATCTACCAACAAAAAGTAGGGGACTCGATTTTAACGATAGAGGTATGGTTCCTTCGGCAAATTTTCATGGAATAACCCATAGAATACGAAAATCATAGGGAAATTGGTGAATTTTTTCACTCCCTACAAATCGTCCCGCCCTAATACATATGTATATATTTTTCCATACAATTGAAGTGGTTTAATATATTTGAATAAAATTTCAAGCTATAATATATACAAATTAGTCAAGCATCACTGTAAGCATATGAAGTAAAAAAGAAATTGCGTATTTGTTTGGTATTCTTAACAAAAAATATCTACCCAGGTGAAAATGATAATATATGGTAATATGAACATGCATGATTCCATGTATGAGCATGCAGTTTTTCATATATCAGCATGTATAAAGATGTATGAAATGTATGGAAGCATATATGGGTTCATACATGCACATACAAAGTTTACACATGGTAATGTATGATATCATGTATTGAAATATATTTTAAATATTATTCCATATATGTATGATATTAATTTTGTAAATTCATATGTGATTATATATTAACTAATATATCGTTGATTTAGAAAATGTATCATTGACTTAGAAATAAACAATTATTTGTTCTTTAAGTTGTTGAAAGTTATATTTTTAAGTCACAGAATCTAAAACTGATTTTTTTTTAAGTCTTATGAGCGTTATAAGCCTAAATAGACTCGCTAATAAAAACATGTAATCATTGTTTCAAATTATGTTTTATTTATATTTAAAATAGTGTTGTAATGAGACAAACAACAAAAATCAAAAAAAATATAAAAAAATATATGCACTAAAATAGATGGTCTGCATGAGTCACAAGTGGCCATATACCCTCAATTTTCGGATGCGAATGTATGATCATTTTCACATGGGTACTTAAAAATTTTTTTTTCCATTTTGTAAATTTGTTTGTTATTATTGTTTTATTTGTCAAAAAATAAAATTGTTAAAAACATTTTTTTTGTATTTGCTCAAGTGCTGTGTTTCTCATTATTTATTTAAGTTTTACGTGTTGCTTACGTTTAGTAATCACTTTTAATGTTGATTCAATAGCATACAAAATGTTCGTTTTTTTTAGGCAATGAAAAACCAACATATTTATTTTATTTATTTGTTTTATGTGTGGAAACGTTTTAAGGATATTTTTTATGTTTTGGTTTAATAAATCAATATTTATGACAACAAAAATATTCCAAACAATAAAAAATACGTGAGAAATTTCTCGTAAGGTACGATGAAAGAAAATATTTTGGGGCCATAACAATAGTTATTTGTTAACTAAAAATGTGGCGAACTTTTAGGTTTAAAAATTTCGTTTTTGATGGTACGATTGTTTCAGATTTTCTCACGACTAAAAAAATTTTAAAATAATTTTTCTGTCAAAATTAAAAAATAAAACATCTTAGCAATAATAATTTCGTCTAAAGAAATAAGCGCGGTAAGGAAAGAAATTGAAAGCCAAAATTGTTTCTTTGAATCTTTTTCAATTCTCTAAATACTTTTAAGACCGCCGTCTAACTTGTTTGATAAACTGAAAAGCTAATGCAACGCCCTCTGTTGAAAATATTAGCTTTAAAGTTTAACAGTTCCAACTTTGATAGAATGTGAATCTTTGACGGCGGAACATATTTTAAAAATTTTAGTTTTTTATATTTTAGTAGACAAATCTTAATTGTTGAATATAAAAAACTAACTTTTTTTTTAAACTTAACCGATTTTTTTTACCATTTTTTATAACTGTCATATGGCAACACTGACATTATAATTTTTATAATTGTAGCAGTATTGGAATAAAAAATAGTTTCATTCGAAATGGCTAATGAATTGGCTAGGGGAGGATCTTCCATGGAGTTAGTCACTTTGGGGAACGCTAGAACCTTTCGAGCTCTGGTGGATTGGGCTGACACCATGCTTAGGACCCTCTGGGAGAATGCCGGTGTTGGCAGGACCAAGGGGATTCTCTGGGGAAACCCGGACAGGGACAGGACGAGGGAAATTCTGAATCTTAGTAGGAAGGAACTGAGTCTTTTGATGGAAATCCTGACGGGACACTCGACACTGAGGACCAATCTCCACCGTATTAATAGAGCAGACTCGAGAGTGTGTAGGGCCTGTGGGGATTACGAGGAGACCTTGGAACACTATCTCTGTGAATGCTGGACCAGGGATTCGGGTCGAAGTACTATCCAGTGACCCAATATCCACATGGGGGGTCTTAGGGGCATAGGATAGAAGAGGTTGAGGAATTTCGTCAGTGCGACGGAGTTCATGGGATAGGAAATAGACATGGGACCGAATCTTTAGAGAGCACAACAAGCCGACATTCTGGCTTAATTGTAAGTCCCTTGAGTCGGATTAGGGAAGCATTTTCCCTTCTCCGAATCCTCTTATCGACCTAACCTATACATAATATGTTTAGTACCCCATATTTAGTTAATTTACAAAAGAAATGACATTTTAAATTCCTTTCTGCCTTTTATTTTCCAAAAAAAAAAAAAAAAATGATTATATTCAAAATTTATTATCTTAAAAAAAGTTTCCTTTAAAATTATCATAAATACTCATTTTTACTAATATTAAAGAAATTAAATAATTTATCTTTATAAGGAATTTAAACCATTTATCATTGTGTGTTAATTATAACAAAAAAATTTATAAACAAAATAGAAATAAACTTCTTAAGTAAAGAAAACAGTTGAAAAGTGAATGAAAGAAAAACAACTCTTGTGTTGTCTACAATTAAAATTCTTATATTTCATACTATTATTTATATAACTCATGCCAACGTTGTAGAGAGGCTTAAATAAAACTTAATCCTTAAGACTTCATTTACTCTACTAATTAAAATATATAACAGAGCACGAGTATAAATATTTTTCTTACAGGGAAACTACACAGTGGTGAATCCGCGGATTGTAATGAAACTTTCATATGTTGTTGAGCGCACATAGCTTTTTGTTAGGTGAGCAATCGTGCGTTTAGGGCTTAAAAAGGGGAGTCAAAAGTAAAAATATTTTTGTAAGAAAACTTTTTTAAAATTTAAGAAATTCGGGTTGTTTGTACGCAAAAAAGAAGAGTACAATTTTGATACGCATATTGCCTAGGTTTTAGGCCCAGGGTTTTCACTTATTTGAAATATTTAAAATAGTGGCTATAAAAGCTCTTCGGTAAAAGTCGTCTTAAAGCCAAACGATTACAAAAAGAAGAAAAAGACCAGACACTTCTTTGATGAAATTAAATAAGCGTTATTATATGTGAATTTGAATTCAAAACAACGACAATTTCTCATACAAATGTGGTATTCGAAAAAATTTTGTTTTTAGATATTCCAGTTGATGCGTCTTCAGAATGCCTTTAATTTGATAAACAATTTGTATATCGAGAGCTATATACAATACCCTCTATGAACCAAAACACATTTTTTTCCTAAAGTATGAAACAATCTATATTCTACTATATTTGTTAAATATGACTACTAAATCCTTAGTATAAAAAAAAATTAATATTTTTTGCGTTATTCGCGGTGCTATGGTTGATAGAGGATATTGCAAATTAAAAAATTAAAATATTTTTTTTGGCTGACAGAGGGTATGGCACAGTAGAAGAAACACAGCATAACCAAGGATTTTACAAAACCCGTCAAACAAGACATCGTACAGGACGAAAAAGAAAACATTTGTCAACGCGTCGAAATATCATGTCTCGTAGCCACGTTTTTACTGTGCAATGAAAACAAATTAAAGTTTTTAAAATTGCGATTATGTAAATAATGTAAAGAATGTAAAGTAAATAATGTAAAAAATTTAAAGTATGTATTGTAATATAAATAATGTACACAATGAAAATAATGTAAACACTGTATGAAATAACAATCTGAATTTTTCGTGCCACTGTTCCATCGAGGCAGGATATTCTGTCTGACAGAATATTGTATTTAATTCCTGTATGATGTCTTCTTTGATGAATTCTGGTACTCCTTATATATAATGTCCTTGGTATAACAGGCTTCAAATCTTGTAGATGTTTCAATTTATTAGGCTGAATTAGCAGTTGACAAATATTTAAGGGTTTTAGCTCAGTATGTCCTGTGTATTCTTTAATTCGGTTGGGTAAATTTAATATCACCATGTGGTAAATACTTTAGAGATCTTATTTGCGCAGCTGTTGGCTTGACAAAGTCTAATTCTCATAAAGCAAATAAGCTTGACATAATGTTTGGACATGCACTTATAAAGGGTTTTCCAAAAGGTATTTGACAACTTTAAATTTAATTTGTGAACGCACTACTTCACTGATCATCTAACTGTTACTTTACTTTCTTTCAGTAAACTCAGCATATTCATCATGGTAAAGCACACGAACGAACAACGTATTCAAATTATAAAAATGTACTACCGAAATTCGGAGTCGGTGACCGTATCTTTACGAGCTCATTTTTGGCTCCGATGGGTTCGTCAATAAGCAAAATATTCGTTATTGGTTTGGTGAAAATCCACATGTGCTTCATGAATCACCACTTCATCCACCAAAAATAACTGTAAGGTGCGGTATGCATGCCGTCATTGGGTCATATTTTTTCGTCGACAATAACGATCGTCACGTTACTGTGAATGGTGATCGTTATCGCGCCATGATTATCGATTATTTTTCGCCCGAATTGGAAAGCATGGACTTGGACGACATGTGGTTTCAACAGGACGGTGCCACACAGCACACGTTACAATAGATATATTTTTGGTGAGAGTTTTATCTCAAGAAATGGACCAGTCAATTGGTCGCCTCGTTCGTGCGATTTAACGCCTTTAGACTTTTTGCTATGGGGCTACGTCAAATCATTGGTCTATGCCAACAAGCCGACGACGTTGGAAGAATACAGAGCCAACATTGAACGCGAAATAGGGACCGTTACGGCCGAAATGGGTGACCGAGTCATCGAAAATTGGGTCCAACGAATCGACCGCTGCCGACGTGCCCGTGGTGGCCATATGAACAAAGTCGAGTTCCATTCATAAATGTTTTGATTGTATTTCAAGTCGATAATAAAGTTTTTCAAATGTTTTGCGTTTTATTTAAAAAAAAAAGTTGTCAAGTCCTTATTGAAAACCTGTTATATATTAGTGGATGCGTTTCTAATATAACTTTTATTTGATGAACAATTTGATTATAATTTTTAATAACTTATATACGAAAAATCTGTTAATTTTTGACCCCTAAATTTTGAGATTGCGACCAAAAAAAAAACAATAAGTGTAATATTGTATTGTCCTTTACAACATATCCAAGTTTCATTTAAATCTAGGGACTCACCACTGTTTAGTTTCCTTGTTAGTTTTTTTTCTTTTCCTTTTGTTGCTGTATATCAACACCATGACTTACCAACAGGATTCATATTAAATCCTGTCAAAGTAGAGGGAGTATAATTTTAGTTTTTTTTTATATATACTTTCATTTTAACGGAAAAATATGCTAACGCATAATTTATGTTTAACAATGAAAACATGAACGAGCATGCAGAGTATTAAATAAACAAGAAAGAATGAAAAAAAAAAAAAAAAAAAAAAAACAACAGAAAAACAATACAAAACTTAAGAAATTATAATTCAAAAAGAAGTGTGAACGTATAATAAATTTTCATAATATCAAACATGACACTGTCAAAAAAAAAAAGAATGGAAGAAAGAAAACAACAAAAAAACAAAAATCCAATGAAGTATAAACAATATAGAATGACATGTCTGAAATGAGCCATACATTACATGAATGTTAAACTAAGTAAATTAATGAGACTATGATAACGCACACATATACATTTCTTATGAAAAGAACTTTAATGTAATAAAAGCATTACAATAAGAAAATAAATATTTTTTCGGTAATGACCAAACATACAAAATATCGGCGTTTAACTGAAACAAATGTTTTATGCAACAAATTTACAGTTTTAAAAACTTAAAATGTTTTTATTGCATCTTTGACATACACGATAAGAGTACAAAAACTTGTTTATACACACAAAAAAATATTTCTTAAATTCCGCCAAGTAAACATTTTGTTGAATAAAAAAAACATAATCAATTACTTTTTTAATTGACTCAATTACTTTTTTAATTGACTCAATTAAAAAGTAATCAATATTTTAAATAATATTGATTACTTTAAATAAACAAAAATATTGATTACTTTTTAATTGAATCAATTAAAAAAGTAATTGATTATTTTTTTTTATTCAACAAAATGTGTACTTGGCGGAATTTTTTTTTTTCTGTGTACATCTAATATATGTGTTGAAGGTTATAAGTTGAAATCTTGTCACAAATAACACTACACAACGCCCTAAAACATGTACGCCGGATTAAAATCTGGCACAAAAATGTTTTTCGCATTTGCGGTTCTTGAAATATAGCGGTGTTTATATTAACATCATTAACCCTATTTTTTCGTATAATTTTCTTAATATCTCAAAGTTTAAAAGTTTGAAATTTTTTTAAAAATATATTAATCTTTATAAAACTATATTTATTTTGAGTATAATCATGTCGATCTTTTTACCAGGACATCTTACTGCTATTGCACGGAAGTTGAAAATTGTATTTTTTTAGTTTTATCATTACAAAATTGATGCAAGCGGGCGGGTCGATTTAAAAATCGCTCAACGCTAGAGCGTCTTCCGGAGAAGAAATAGAGACCCTAATCTAGGAAAGACTCCTCCTACTTTCTAAAATATCTCCATCCCCAGATTTGTACATTTTGCTATAAAAACACGGCTAAAAAGGCCCTCTTTCAACTTAAATTTTAACCACTTAACGGTCACCTAGAATGATGATTTATGCATTAATCTGCTAGCGCGTCTCCCGGAAAAGAAGTAGCTCCCATAATCTTGGGTGAGATTCCTCCTACTTTCTGAAATATCAAAGTGGGCTTCTTTAAAATTTGACCCTCCGGGTCAAAAGTCGGGACAACAGAATTCGTTTTAGAGGTATGGTTCCTTCGGCAATGTTTCTTATTTTGATCCCTAGAATACGATTTTCCTTGTACGTTGAGCGATTTTTTTGCCTCCCTACAAATCGACCCGCTCTAATAATCATGTCAGGGACCGTAATCATTATGAGTTTTATAATAAAAATTACACAATAATGATTATGTTATGAGTTTTAATGATTTTCTTCAATGGTAATGATTATTTTTGAGTAATAATAAAAAAAATCAGCAATAATCATTATTTTTGAGCAAAAAAAATAAAACTCAAAAATAATCATTATTTATGATTTTTATTTTTTTCGCTCAAAATAAAACTCACTTTCATGTAGGTGTAAATATATATACATATTAGGGTGGGGCGATTAGTATGGAAAGAAAAAAATCTTAATGGGTGCTTCGCGTTTCTGATTCTTGGGATTGTACTGAGCAAAAAAGTCCACTAGAACATACTCTACGGTGAAAATCGAGCTTCCAAATTTTGACTTTACGGCAAAAAAGCCCTATTTTGAAATTAACAATTAACCACTTAAACTCCACCCACAAATATGATTGATGCATTAATGTGCTAGAGAATCTTCCAAAGAAGAGATTGATATCATAATCTTGGATAAGCTCCTCCTCCTTTCTGAGATATGTCCATCCCACACATTGTTACATTCACAAAATACGGCAAAAAAAGCCCTATTTTGAAATTAAAAATGAACCCCTTAAACCTCATCCACAAATATGATTGATGCATTAATCTGCTAGAGAATCTTCCAAAGAAGAGATTGATACCATAACCTTCGATAAGCTCCTCCTACTTCCTGAGATATGTCAATCCCACATATTGAAAGTGAGTTTTATTTTGAGCGAAAAAAAAATAAAAATCATAAATAATGATTATTTTTGAGTTTTATTTTTGTTGCTCAAAAATAATGATTATGGCTGATTTTTTTTATTATTACTCAAAAATAATCATTACCATTGAAGAAAACTTTAAAAATCAAAAATTTAAAAATCATGACGGATATGCAAAGATTGTCAAAAAATAATAATAATGGTGCAATAAATTTTTTTTTATGTCTCTTCTAAGTGATTGATTTTTTGATTCATGTATGATTGATTTTTATGTTGCATAATTTTAAACTGATAAGATGTTTAGTTATATGTGAGACTATAAATGACCACAAAGATTATTATATATTTTTTTGTCGTGATATTTTCTTTTAGAAAAATTTTTTTTTTAGTAAAAAAATATTCTTTTTTTCTAAATATTTCAAGCTGTTTTCAATAAATTGGCGATTTTAATGGTAAAATGAGTTCAGTGGAATGTTTAGTTTAGCGATAACAATTTAACATTTTTGATTGGCATACAAAACATTATAAGGATAAAATTAACCATGCTAAATTACCTAGCAATACCGCTAACATATCGTGAAACAGAAACCGAAATGAGTATACTCAAATGAAAGATAATTTTGTGAAGATTTATATTCTTAAAAATAAAATTCATGATTTAGAGTTAAAATTTCGAAAAATTAAGAAAAATATACGAAAAAATGATGAAAATGATTTAATGATGTAAATATAAAAACAGCAATACTACAAAAACTGCAAAAAAGAAAAACAAATTTTTTACAGAATTAAGTTCCGCATACTTAGGTCTATTCAAAAATATGTGATTCAAAGACAAGTTTTGCAAAAAGTTGAAAATTGTTTAGTAATGTTATAGCAACAATTAAATCTGGAACATAATACATCGATGTTTATAAGTTGCCATCTTTTAACAAATAACTTTCAACATCGGCTTCTACAGCACACAAAAATTATTTGAAGAGTGCGGAGTGTCAACTTATGACTATCGACTTGAAAAAAGTAATTTTTACTCATTATTTGGAAGTTGTGTCAAGACAAAGAATAATCTTCCTTTAAATTATATATTTATTTTAATATTCATAGAATAACCTTTACATATTCACTTATACACACTCACACCCTCTCACTTAGACATTTAAAATTCCGTTTACATTTTATTATTAAAATCAACAATAACAAAAAACATTATCATTTTCACAAGAACAACAACATTATACGCCATTAATATGCGTATGTGTAGAAGAATGTTTTGCCTTTTGTTTCCGTTTCGAGAAAAAATCGCAAATACAAACAATATTAACAACAACAACATTAGCAACGTTATAATCAACAGTAGGGTGTCCCGAATATTAGGAATACCAAACAATCGATGCCTAAAGAGCTGAATATGGGAAAAATAAGTAAAACATTATTGAAGTTTAAAGTTACCGGCTGTAGTGCATTTTGACCAAAAAAAAGTTTCGAATTTTTTTTTTTAAATTGGTCTCAAAAGTTTCGTAGTTTTTGGCTTTTTATTGTAAAAACATTTTTAGATTTTCTGTAGAATAATTTTGGTCCACCAAAGCAAGTACAATTGTTTTATGTACAAATGTCAAAAAAATATAAATTAAAGAAATTGTACTTGGTCCAAATAAAAAAAAAAAAAATTACTCTACAGAAAATTTAAAAATCTACTATCAGTACGAAGCTAAAAATAACGAAACATTATATATTATTATATCTTAAATTATATAGCTTATATAGCTTATATGTAATATATAATTACATATTGTGTTATATATGAGAATGTATTATTATATATGACAATATATCTATCATATCTTCTTATGGATAGCATATATGATTAATATCTAATTTTATAAAAGTCAATATATAATAATATATCGTTATACATGTTAGCACATAAGAAACGGCCATGTCACTTTTTTCGTAATATACAAGAAGAAAGTTTCTTTCGTTGTACGAAATAAAAATAGTAAAGGCTTTTACAATTTTACGAAGCCAACAAAATAATTTCGTATAATATTTGTTTGTAAAATATAAGAATTTTATTTTACGAAATAAATTTTTTATGAAACAATTTAAATATGTGCAACATTTTAAAATTTAAAAACTTTCTTATAATATTATTTTGGTTATACACACAGAGAAAAATTTTGCCATTTGCCAACTGAAATTCGGTTACTACTACTCATGTTCGGTTACCACAACTAAAGTCGGTTGCTGTAATTGAGTAGTGGGTTTCACAACAAAATTCTTTGAATACAACTGAATTTTAGTTGCAACAACCAAAATATTAGGAAATCAAATTAGAAAATGGTTGTACTAACCGAATTTATTGATTGTTAACAACAAAATACACTTTTCAATTCGGTTGTCACTTTATTTCTCTTTGTGTATTTATTATTTTTATAACTAAAGTCGGTTGCTGTAATTGAGTAGTGGGTTTCACAACAAAATTCTTTGAATACAACTGAATTTTAGTTGCAACAACCAAAATATTAGGAAATCAAATTAGAAAATGGTTGTACTAACCGAATTTATTGATTGTTAACAACAAAATACACTTTTCAATTCGGTTGTCACTTTATTTCTCTTTGTGTATTTATTATTTTTATAACTAAAGTCGGTTGCTGTAATTGAGTAGTGGGTTTCACAACAAAATTCTTTGAATACAACTGAGTTTTAGTTGCAACAACCAAAATATTAGGAAATCAAATTAGAAAATGGTTGTACTAACCGAATTTATTGATTTTAACAACAAAATACACTTTTCAATTCGGTTGTCACTTTATTTCTCTTTGTGTATTTATTATTTTTATATTTACAATTTGCTTTGATATCTTTTTTCATTGATTTTTGTAATTGCACAATTTTTCGTAATATATAAAAAAATTTTCGTAAAACAGAAAATGTATTTCGTAAGTTATACGAAAGACTTTCGTACATATTCAAGTAATTTACACCAACCTTCCGTGGTTCGAAACAACGAAATATTTCGTACAATATACGTTGATTTTCGCATATGTAACGCATGGATTTTTTCGGTGTAAGTTAAAGTATTCGTAACTTTTTTGTTTTTTTAAATATCGCTTCAAATATTTCTTTGTTTAACGATATTAATAATATGTTAACTAATTTTTTGATAAAGTTGGGTAAAAAAACGTTGAGCCAGTATTTAAAGCTAATTAAAAAAAAAATTTTTTTGAAAAAAAAATAAATTTTCTTTGGACAAAAAAGTGTCAGTGGTCCAAACATTACTATTGCAATCGGTAATCTATCTTTTTAAAGAGTCTATAATAAAATTCTGCGACAACTTGCGTGCGGTATTTCATGTTTTACTTTTTCAATGTGAGTATCCTAATGTCGCGGCAACCAATTTTCGATGTTTGGGCTACTAGCAGAAAAAAATAGAAAATGTGAGAATATTTTAAATATTGTGTTAGGACATATCAGTACTAGATCGATTAAATATATTAAATTACAAATCAACGCTTTACTTCTCATCGGGTAAATAAAGCGTTGATATAATTCCTTAAAAAATTATAATTTGGGTAAATCTTCTACGCCTTCTACATTGGTCCTTTGAAGATTTTGGTTAACGCGAAATGAAACATGTAAGGACCTGTAGATAAAGTCTTAGCGGATGAAGAAATTTTTTTAAATTGATAAATAAACCTTACACGGTTTTTTGTTTAACAAAAAACAAATGATCTTGAACTTGAATAATCTTGCTCACATCATAATAATTTAAAGAAATTTAAATAATCCAATTTTTTCCATTTTTTTGTCCTGTCAACATATAAAAGTTAATATTTTGAAAAAAATATTAAACTTTGGAATTCAATTAAGTACTTGTACCACTACTAGAGGCTGCAAAGATTTCCAAAAATGTTTACTGAGAAACCAACCTATTCCTCCTCCTGCATCTGTGAGTTCCCAGTGAATTTGTACTATAATAGGTAATAATTTATATTCTACAACCGATTCTTTTTGTATGGAGTTTGTCTTATTTGCAATAGGTTCTTTACAAACATAACAGGTTTCTTCAGAATCGGTTCTAGAACCAGTTATAGAACTGGTTATGGGACAGTGAAACCTTGCGTTTTGACTACAGGGTACCTTTTCTAGAACCAGTTTTGTCAACCGGTGGTAAAAAAGTTATTCTGGAATAGATTCTAAGGTAACCAATTCTAAAAGAAATGTGCTGGGTTGGAACAAAAGGATTAAGTAGAAGCACAAATATTTGAATTGTTTGAGGCTGAGTTGCAATTGAAAAATATATCATCCTTTGAAATACATCTAACCCATAAAATTATATAAATTTTTCAATTTCTTTTATTTTTTCTTTTTTAAATCATTTATTAATTCTTTCATATTTTACATTGAAAATCGCTTGCAGCCATTTTGTAACTTGTCTAGACATTGAGACTTGACTTAATAAAGATAATTAATTTTTAGTGAAAAAGCAATTAAAAAAGAACTAAATAATTTAATTCCACAGTCATCATACGCCTGGGTGGTATACCTACGCAACGAGATTTAAAAAGCATAAGCCGACGGTTGCCGTCATCTGTTTTTATGACAAAACTGTCAACAACATAAAGTACCTTCAAAGAACATTATAACAATTAGAATTACCAATTAAACTCATTTACGAATGAAATCAGAAGCCATACTGGTTGTAATAAATATTTGAAATGATAACAGACAAACAGAAAACACAGAGGAGCGTATGAGTGATATTAATTTAACTTAATGATACAAATTTAAATTTTAAAGGCCATTTTGTGCAATTTTGGAGATTTGTAGATTTATATAAAGGTGGACTGGTTATGTTTCAAAAAGTTGAGTAGTTAGTCGTTTTAAAGCGTGCCGAATATAATTTAATGACTTCTTGTAACTTATATTTCTAAAACTATAATTTCTAAAATGTTGCACACTTTGAAGCAAAATATTAAAATTTTTTTGTATGTCATTAATACCCATAAGGAAATGTGTTAGCCTATGTTTAATCACTCTAACCCACATTTAATGTAACTACACTGGAATTGACATATTTTTACAAAATTTACTCTTTTTACCGGTTATTTACCTTTTCTAAATCTCTACTAAGTTGCCCTAATTTGCTGGTAACTTTTAAAAGTTTTTCAACTCTTTTGGTTATAACTTTTTCAGCGTAAAAGGAATTCATCTAAAACCTTTGGTGGATGATAATCCTGATACTACAAAATCTCCTTTATGTTGAAAAAAAGAAAATATGTGTCCACAGTTTGAGATAAATGGTAGCTCTCCAAAGTCTGTAACTCTGTTTTTTCAAAAACTTAATCATAATCGGGTTTCTTTGAATATATCACATAAAATTTGAACAATAACTAATGGTGTTTTCTTTTCTGGAAAAAAGTGTTGCCTTCTTAATGTGCAACATTTTTCAAATTTTAACCTCGCCCCATTAAAATGAAGCATTTTTACAATCAGAATAGAACACAATTTCATCACATATTACATTTATTTAAACAAATCTAATTTTTAGTGTTGTTAAGGTTCGGGTTCAAATCCCAGCAAACTTTAAAAAAAATTTAATGTTTTTTTTAATAATTAATTTTTGTTTTTTTTTTTTACTATTTAAAAAATTTGGATTTAGCTCCATACATTTTTTTCAATTAATTTTTTTTTTATAATTTTGTTTGTAAGCGAATTTCAGGTGAAAAAAATTATTAAAAATTAAATAAAAAAGAAAAAATAAAAAAAGCAAAAATATAAAAAAATGTGATACCAATATGGGTTCGAACTCGGGATCTATTGTGTCAGAAGCCAGCACACTACCACTCTGCTACCAAGGTGAGAGTTTTCTCGCCAAAAACTTTGCAATATATACACATGAGATTGATAAACCAAAAAAACATCCGACCTATAAATTTTTTGAGGGCAGAAAATGTTGCATTTTTTGCCTTTTATAAGGCAACATTTTCACAAAGAAACACGGCACCCTCTCAGAGTGGTTACCTTATTTTAGAAAAGAACACAAAAAGGTAATTTGAGGGCAAAGTGCAAAAAAATTTAACATTTTTGCCAGAAAAGAAAACGCCATAAGTTAATTTTATAACAAGAAAAGTATATATTAAATGATAGGTATTTGAAAGACATATCTAACTAACTAATTTTACGCCCACACATTGCCTGCAGGTAAAGAGGTTCGAATTTGGAAAATTCTGAATATTTACATTTAATGCCATTACATGTCTCTCAAACTAGAAGTTTAAGCTTGAGTAGTCATTTAAGTATTCATTTAATCGGTTTTGTCAAATAATTTTTTTTACGGCTCATAATCTATTATTTTTTTTGTCAAAATCCTTCGCATTGTTTCCGTAGTCCTTAAAGTGATGTGGAAAATTTCGTAAAATTATATTTGCCCTAATCATTTATATTCCGTGGCAAAAATGTAAAAAAAAAAGGTTTTTAAATCCCGAAATGTTATTGTTCTCAATGCGTCTTGGTTAAGATTGTTTAGTTTCCTGTTACTTTCATTAATAGGGGCTTAAAGTTTTTATGTTCATTTTAAAAAAAAACTTTTTTATCTATAAATTTAATAAGTTCCACCTTTTTGTGATTAAAAACGATGCAACCTTATTGTAAACTTATTTAATAATATATACTTTTCGGTAATGCTTATGTCGAATAAAATATCGTTAAAGTTTCCAAAACAGAAACAAACCATAAATCTTTACTAAACCCGTTACTGGATTCGGTTGCCAACCTAGCTTAATATGCTCAATTTTAGAAAAATAACAAAATTACACCACTCCCCCCACACATAGCTCGTGCTGTATCCGCCACTGTACCAAGAATATTTAATCCTCCACTAACATCTAAGGCGACCTTTAGGTTTACACTCTCATGCATATTTTATTTGAAATTTATTCAAAATAACATGCATTTTTCGAATGAATGAAATGTATAAATTTTAAATTTCCCCTAATGAATTAATTTTATGCAATAAAAATGATTACCAAAAAAAAAAAATCTCCTAAAATTCCCTTAATATATCCTTATCTTAAGTTAGTAGCCATTATTTTCAAAAAAAAAATTATGCATAAATTATAACAAAAAAAACAAGAAAATTCTTTCAAAAGCTTACAACAATTAGCTTCATCAGATTTATCACGACAATCGGCACAACCATCGCACCACCAACTTTGCGGTACACACTGTTCACCATTTAAGCATTTAACCTCGTATGGTTTGCAGTAATTTACTAAACGTTGTTTAAGGGGAAAAAAATTAAATATTTTTAAAAACAAAAAGTGTTGGTGTTTTATCATAAAAAAAACAGTGTTCAAAAGTGTGCAAATTTTAAATTAAACATATTATTTTAAAGTCTATTACTTACTGCACAATGAAGGATATTCATCGGAACCATCTGAACAATCTTTTTCTTGATCACAGCGCCATCTGTTGGGTATACATTTGCCATTGTTACAACGAAATTGTTCAACACCACAAGTTGTTTCTGCAAAAATATAGACCATGAGAAGAAACATGAGTATAATAAATGGTATTAAATGAAAATATAATGCAAGTCATTTTATTTTATAACTAATTAAGTTTCTAGAGTGTTTTTTTACATCCAATGTTGGCATTAAATAACCTCAATTTTATTTTGAGGATGCTAATGAAAATAAGGTTTGATTAAAATTTTTCGTTTATTGCGGTATTAGGTTTATTAAAATATAATATATATTTTTATTTAGAGGCTCAATAAATTTATGACCTGTCATCGTTCCAAATTTTTACGCGCCCCGCCATCTTTGTTGCTTTAGCAAACACAAGCGAAACATTTTAAAACGTTAAACAGAAATTTAAAACCAAATGTGATTAAATATCAAAAAGAAAACTAGACGGTAAGCACAAAAAAAAATCCAAAGAACAGTGGGTTTAATGAAACAAAAGATCTTCATTTCTTTTTAACATTTGATATACTATCATGAATATTTAAAATACTACAATTTCTTTGAAATAAAGAAAATTCTGCTTCCCGGAAATATGAAATTATTAAAATTATATAAAAAATTGTTTCTCTTAATTGTTTGCCAAAAATAGTACGATATTTTCAAATTGGGCCAAAAACCTTTAATATCTTTGAAACAGTACTAAAAAAATTGAAACAGTGCTAACAAATTTCTTTTTGTAAAATTAACTCGAGATTTTTTTAACTGTTGTTCTATTTAGTACTAATTGAAACTTTAGTACTAATTTTTTAAATTTATCATATTCACAATCAAAGTAATATTTCCTAATAATTTTTGAGCAATTTTAGTTTTTCCAAGTACTAAATTTTTCTGCAATTCTTGAAATTTGAGTTTATCATATATGAAGAATTTCATATCAAAACCGATATGCATTGAACCCGACCCTCTGAGAATTTGATGAAATTTTGCATACAGCTACATTTTACCTATACAAACACAACCTCATTTTTGGAAATTGCATTTTTGAAGTTTTTGAAAAATGACGATAATATGTACTTTCCAGCTGTGATTACTACGGAATGAAACTTCACTAAAAGTTAGCAAATATTCCGAAAAAAATAAAAATAAAAAAAATTACCAAGTTTAAGTCCATATTTTGGGGGTGTCTGAAAAATTTGATAATACGATTCTTGTTCTAATATATTAGAATTACAAAAAAACCTGTATAACTTTCAAAGTATAGCTACATTATTCTTCTTTGTCGCACAATGATATCAAAATATAATGAAGTTAACAAGAGACGCATTTACTTAAAAAAATTTAAAAAAGAGAAAAAAACGCCATTTTAGTTTTTATATATGTTATATTTATTATAATTTAGATGTTATATTATTCTAAAAAAAAAAATATTTTTGAAAAAAAAACACGGCTTTTGAAGTGTTTTCCCAGTTAAAAGTTTTATTTTTGCCAAAAAAAAAATGTTCAGTGTAATATAAAATTTTTACAGTGTATGTTTTCGAAAACTGACTTATATACCTTTCTAATGACACCAAGATATTTGAACTCGGTTGAGCCATTCCGTAGTAATTGCTGCTTGAAAAAAACCTATTACCGTAATTTTTCATATATTTCGATACCTTGCCAAGCCCACAGTTTTTCGAAAATGCAATTTTTAAAAATGAGGTTTTGTTTGTATAGGCAAAATGTAGCTGTAAGCAAGATTTTATCAAAATCTAAGAGGGCCATATTAAAAACTTTATCATATTGGTAGATTTTGGTACTAAATTTTTTCTGCAATCGTAGAAACTTTCAGTAATAAGTTTTAGATTTTAAAATTTTTCTGCAATCGTAGAACTTTTTAGCTCCACTTTTTTTAAGTTCATCATATTCGTTCTTTTTACTATAACATTTTTACCGCAATTGCAGTAATTTTCAGTATAATTTTTAACTGCAATGATAGTACTTTTTAGCACTAAATTTGTATGCAATTGCAGTACTTTTTAGTATTTATTTTTTAAATTTTACCATATTGGAACTTTTTAGTACAACATTTTTTTCAATCGCAGAATTTTTTTGTTATAATGTTTTCCGGTAATTGCAGTACTTTTTAGTACTTAATTTTTCAATCAATCTTAGTGCTATTTAGTTCAAAATTTTTGAAAGTATGAGAAAATAATGTAATTGTATAGATTTTTTTTTTACAAAATTTTTTTTAATTTTAAATCAATTGTCCAACTTTTTTTTAAATATTTGATAAAATATTTTAGTTTAAAATTTGCAGTCCCTTCTAGCACGATTCTTCTAAGCGCAATTATCATGAAAGCTCTTATATTAACTCTAGACTTTAATCTTGCCATACTTTGTGTACCCATTATAAATGAATATAAGTGTTGTATTTAGTAGTATATAACATTAGCTTAATTTTGTTATAATTTAGTACACATTTTAGGTTAAAAATTAATAGTATTTTTTCTACCAAATTTTAACTTAAGTACGTTCAGATTAGTCAAATATTGACAAAAAATATGAAATATTTGTTTGCCGTAATCTGAACACAAAATATTTTTGTGTGTCAAACAGCAAATCAGCTGATTTTGGTCAAATAAAATTATTTGCATTCAAAAAAATATTTGACAAATTTAACCATAGTGTGAACACTATCTATCCAATATTTTCTTCTGATTTGAGTAAATATTTAATTGATCTTACAAAAAAAAAATGTAAGAAAAAACAATGGCAAATAACAGGTGGTAAAATAGGCAATTATAAATTTTTTTAATAAATTTATTAATAAAAGGCTTTATAAAAAAACTAAAATGTAAATAGATATTAAAAAGCGAAATTTGATGATACAATATTTTGAGAAATTTTGTTTAATTAAATATTGTTATATAGAAAAATATGCAGTTTTAAATCAAATTAAATTAAAATTTAAAAACAAAACAAATTCACAATTAAAAATGTTCGGTTCAATTGCTATGGGATTAGTTAAATTACAATTTTCAAACCATACATGAGACTAATTAATTGAATGGACTAATTAATTGATAATTTCATTACAATTTCATTGATATCAATTTTAACGAAACTATTTTCATTACCATTTGTTTTATTAATGATAATGAATTTCATTGATTTGATTTCATTGACTAATGGTAGTGATTCCAAATTTCATTACCATAAGTAATGAATTAATTAAAGGAAGAAAATTGCAATTGACTAAATGCAAATATCCTAGGTTTGCGAAATATTCCGAAAGATTAATTTTTTATGAAAAAACAATTATTTTTTACCCAAATACCAATACACAATTGTGTTGTCGTACGTGGAAATAAAAATTTAATCACTTCGATAACAGAATGGAACATTGGTCCAAAATGGAATGATATGGAATGAAATTGGAATCGGAACACTGCACACATTTGTGTTGTCGCTATAGTGCTTTTCGTTAAAATTTGCAAAAATGTTGTCCGTTTTGCGATATCATGCTTAGTTTTCGAGATACAAGCCATTTTACAAAATGGCTATATTTTAAAATGTCTAGTATCTCCAAAACTAAGCGAGATAAACCAAAACGCACAAAATTTTTGCTCCAGAGGAGTATTTATATACCCTTATAACATAAATAGGTCACAGAGAGATCCCGAGTGATCAATTTTTTAAAAACCAGTTAGTTTTTCAGTTAAATAAATCTATGTTTTTTTACACTTTGATTAAATAAATATTTAATACAAATATTTGGTTCAATCTGAACGCTCGACAAATATTTTTTCGTTTATTTTATTTGACACTATTTGAGAGCTGTTTGAACAAACAAAAACCATCAAATGTTTGAGATAGGCGTGGTAGAGAAGATTAAGCATACTTTTCTAAAAATCATAATCAAATATTTGATCATAGTTTGAACATAAAATAGAATAATATTTTATTTGACACAATTGGAAGCAAATATTTAAACAAATATTTTGTTCAAATATTTGATTAATGTGAACGTACCTTTATTAGTGCATAGAGTTAGTAAAGAAACGGCCAGTTATTACTTTTTTGGTATAAAAATTTTTCTTTGAACTTTATAAATGAATGGAGTAGCAACAATCATGTCTCTATTTAAGCAAAAATTTAGGAAACAAATGTTTAAAGAAAGTTTTTAAATGAAATAATTTAAAAAAATGGTGCCTTAAGTGACCATTATTTTATATAATTCCAGAATTTCATAAAAACAAATTGATATTTTTTAAAAACTTAAGATTAATTTCGCATGCCTGAATTATTTGCTTTATGTAAAAAAGGTACACGTTTTAATCGAGAGTGCTATGCGAAATATATAGGTACTAAAAGAAATACAATGATATAATGAAAGAAATACACTTAGAATACTTTGTAGGTAAAGACCACTGCAAAGTAGAGTTAAAAACAAATGAAATTTCCCTTGAAGAAAGCACGACTTACACCTTAGTAAGTTCAACTAGCAATGTCATTTGTTTTTTTACTGTTCAAAAAATTAACCACAATTGTAGTAAAAGTTAACCATTTTGCAGTAAAAATGAACAGAATTTTTTTGTTTTAGATTTTAAATTAAAAACAACTACGGCATAAAATGCAGGTAAAACCATAACACAGTATTTTGATGTGGTTGATTTTTTTAAATAAACTAAAATTGTAGTCAAAACGGATATTTCTACTACAAATTAAAGTTTTTTTCACTTAAAAATAAAGATACTGTATTGCAACTCAAACAACCACAACAGACGTTCCCCGAGTATACCTATTGTTAGTAACAAAGTAATAAAAAATTTCTTAAAAGTTATTGAAAAATTAGTCGAGTTTTATAGAATTTTAAAAATTTGGATTTAGATAAAATCCAGTTTTCATCCACAGTAGAATTTTTTTTTGCATTAAAAATAAAATTTTATTAGGTATGAGCTCACACGCGTAAAAGTAATATTAATTGGTATGAAAATTAAATAAAACGTATACGTAATAGTTCTTTTGAATTAATATCAATTATACGACCCGTAAAATCGGTATTCGTGGAAACAAATCGTTTGTTTGAAGAATTAATAGTAATCATACGACCAGTGAGATTCGAAAGTATTAGTTACAAGAAATTGTTTTTTTTTTTTAATTTTATATGTCATTCATTGACGGTTATTTTTATTTGACTTGAAAAAACTTACAGTGCTCTCGCGATAACGTGAACACCCGGAAGTGGCAACGATTCGGCAACGGAAACAACTTTTTTTTTTATACAGTCTACTCTACAACATGAAAAAAGTCTGAAAGCTCTAAAACGTGAGCAAATTAAAGAGATTTTTTCGCATTTTTGTTAAAGATAAAATTAAAAAAAAATGAAATTAAAAATTTTGTTGAATAATGAAGACATAGCCATTAATTTAGGAAAAACAAAACCGCCTTCATATTAGCCCTACAAACTGTTAGAAATTGCGAAAATGTATTAAACATATGGGCCATTTTTCAATACAAAAAAACAATTTCAGGATAAACTTATAAGAACTATCCAATTTTTTTAGATGGCTGTTAATTTATTTGTGAAATATCGCTAATGCCAAAAGAAATCGTTATATAAATTATGGGGTCTTTATTGAGCCTCTAGGGATTTAAATTTTTTTTGTCCCGAGAATTTAATTTGTTACGGACGTTTTCGTTCAAAGTTTTAATTTTTAAAGAATACAAAAAGTTTTCAATTTTGATGGTATCATGCTTGAATAATGTTAAAGTGCACTGTATAAATATCCGTGAAAAAATGTTGTTTTTAATAAAACAAAATCTTTTTTGACTTCCATTATCAATTTATAGGTCACATAAAATTTTTTTTTGGAATTTTTTATCTCCAAAAAAATACTAGTTCTTATGGGAGACGCCCTCAAAAAATTTGTGTAAATAAATGTTATATCTTTTATTTAAAAGTTAGAAAGCATTTTGTGAAACAAATTTCTATCGAGTCCATTAATATTAAACACAGACTGTCCTCATATTTTAACGCAACAAATTTAATTTGTTTGCGTTTTTGTATGTGAAAAACGTCATTAAAATTTTTGCTTTAAATTAAAACTATATAAAAATTTTAAGATGGGACAGTTTTTATTCCCTTTATTACTGGTTTATTTAAAGAAAGATAAACGTGAATAAAATCAAGTGCTTTTGAGAGTTTATGTGCAAAATATTATTGAGATGCAATTGGCAATATGCATTAATAAGAAGTTTACAAATAATAACGATAAAAAAATTATTTTATATGCAAAGTTGACAAAATGTATGTTAGAAAAATACTGTTTAAGCCTAAACGGGGCTTTATCACACATGTGTTTATACTTTACTTCACACACGTACGTATAAAGAAAATTGTGATAAAATTCTCCGTCTGTCCAAAAAGTATTAATGAAAAATCGATTAATTGTTTAAACTGTTATCGACACACACAAAAATTACATTTACACAGCTATTTTTTTTTTTATTTTAATCTTTGTTAACTTTTATTTATGTATAACACAATACTTGTGTTAAGACATGTGGCAAGTTCAAGAAATATTTCAAAAAATTTTGCTTGTCAAAACATGTGTGTCGATATTTTGACATGTGTGTAACGAATTGTGTTTACATACATTATACATTTGCTTTATACAACACATTTCTAACGTGTATAACACACATGTGTGATTATGTGAACGGGGCTTTATTAGTATAATTGTTTATTTATGATTTTTTATTTTAAAATTTTAGCAACCTAAAACGTGAACAAATTTGAATACGTTAACATACTTGGTAAAAATTTTCAAATATTTTTTTGTCAGAAAATTTTATTTAAAAAATGAGTATCATTGAGAAAACCCACTGTTGTGTTGGTAATTTCTTAAGACAACCAAACCAGTCAAAATATAATATTAAAAACAAGTCTAATTATGATTTAAGTATAGCCATAATATAAAATTTATTTCTACATTCAGCTCTAGTATAAATTTGTATTATCCCAGTATATTTTGATTATATACTTACTAGGGTATTCAATCGGTTAAGCGATACTCGATTAATCGATGAATTTTAATCGAACAAGTGTTCGTGTAAACTAAATTGGGCAATTTCGAGTAACAAATAACTCGAACAATTTTGGTCGATTAAATATGTTCTATTTCAGTTTATATTAAAAAAAACCAGGGACCGAAAATAACTGTTATCCCGAAAACTATAACTCAAAAACTCTCCATGTTAGAGTCAACGGAGACGTATACTATTATATACCAAACGATTCGTATTGAAGTGCTCTTTCAGAATCTATTGTGATCTTAAGGAAACGATCTCAACTCCACAGTAAAGACTTATTTTTCAACGAAAAATAAAAGATCGGATGAAACTCTTAAGAAGAGAGTTTTATTTCGCCTTCATTAAATAAAACTGTTTTGAGGAGTTTTATTTTTTCCGTCTGAAATAAAACTCTTTTGAGGAGTTTTTTTTTTCCCCGTCAGAAAATAAAGCTCATTTGAGGAGTTATATTTTGAAACTCATTTAAGGAGTTTTATTTTTCCGTCTAATATAAAACTCATTTTGTTTATTTTCTTCTTTTTTTATTGACTTTATTTGCTATAATGTGTGTAGTAATTTATTTATTTAATTTAACGAACATAACTTTTTCCAAATTTTCTGCGGAAAGATTTGAACGCAGGTCGCTCAATACCAATTTAAGAACAGGGAATGCTCTTTCCACGCTTACCTGGGTTGCAGGTACACACTGTATAGTTTTTGCCAATGTATACAAGTACGGCTAGTATATTATTTTAGCCTCCCAGAACTCAAAAAGAGGTATATCAGTCGACAAGGGCCTTGTAGAAAAATTGTCGATTTCATAGAAAGCTTTTTTTCATCCTCATTATCACTTCCTTCGCTTTCTTGTTCCATATCTACATACATATATAAGAAATAAAACAACAACCATTTAATAATAGGAATCAAACAATAACAAATTAAAAACTCACATGTTTTCATATTAATGACGATTTTTTCAATTGCAATGCAAGTGATTAGTTTACACTGCCTTACAAATTGTAATGATCTGGCAAGCGGCAAGCTTTGAGTGGCAATTTACATAAAATGAGTTTTATTCTCTGACGGAAAAAATAAAACTCCTCAAATGAGTTTTAAAATAAAACTCCTCAAATGAGTTTTATTTTAGACGGAAAAAATAAAACTCTTCAAAAGAGTTTTATTTAATGAAGGCGAAATAAAACTCTCTTCTTAAGAGTTTCATCCGATCTTTTATTTTTACGATGAAAAATAACTGTTTTGGATATTTTTTTTCTTTTTAAGCCACAAAATAACTGTTATAAAGGAACTTTTTTGATATCACTTATAACCGTTACGGTCCCTGAAAAAAACACTAAAATTGGGTTGTATTTCTTAAAAATATTTTTTTTTTTTTAAATACATTCACAAGGAACCACCAAATACATTTTTTTTTTTTTTTTTTTTTTTTTTGGTTTTCGACTATCGAATTCCCTACAAATTTTAAATCGAAAACGTCTTTAGGGGATCAATATGAACGTAGTATAAATCACAGATCAATGTGTTAGTTACCGTATTAATTTACATATTATATATGTGTAGTAGGGTTATAACTTTTTTATAAGGCACGACGATATAGGCACTACTGTATAATTTTGGAGAAAAAACGATCGGCACCGACATCAATGTCTAAAATATCACATTTTTAGCAATTTCTAAAGATATTTTTGTGAAAGGCGTGGTACAGAAGAATGAGTTTATTTTCTAAAAATCATAACTACATTGCAAATTTTCAATTTTTTCTGAATCAGACTGCGCAGTTTCTGGTATTCGTCAGTGACCCTGTTTTTTTTTTTTTTTTTTTTTGAATTTTTGAATAATGTAATATTTGGTATGTTTTTTATTTGTTCGATTGCGTCTATATGAAATTTTTCTGTGCAATCACTGACCGTGTTATAGATAAACTGATTTCTAATGCCACATGCACTCCCACTACACGTTAGACAGAGCGCTTTAGCACTCTGAGCTATCGTCAGGTCGAGTTTTGTTGTAATTAAAACTAGTTTTATTCAATACAAGGTGTTTTTGTTCTTGCATACATACTCTCAGAAGTACAACTCCAACAACACAACAGTTCTATTTTTAGAAACTTACCTCACTCTAATGTCCACTGTTTTCCCATATGTTGTAAGTGATGCCACATCTATGATATATTCTTTGTATATTCGATAGATGGCGCTTACGTAGTTAGGGAAGAATTGCCAGAGAGCAAAGTTTGATTTTATTTTTAAAATATCTTTATACAATTAAAGACATTAATACACTCAAAAAAAAGGGATTGAAACTAAAAAAAAAACTAAGACCAAATGGTCCGATTTCCATAAACTAAGCGAAATTTTTAAATATCTAAATACTCAACAAAAACTAAAAATCGCAATAATCGCAAAACCATTAGATTGTGTTAATATTTTGCAAGTTTCGTACAATTCGAACTCATCACACAGCTCGAATTGCGCCGTTCACTTTTTTATTCAATTCGGATTTATATTCAACTTAATCAAATACATTAAAAGTTTATGTCATTTATATGATTTTTACTCTATATTTTTCGGAGGCATAGACTGCATGCCATATTAGTTTTGATATTTGTAAAAAATTCTATAAGTCATACCTCTAATGTCTGCTTAAAGTCGAACTTTATAAAAACAAAAGAAAATAATGAAAAACCCCTCAATTATATTTTTTTTAGAAGATTTTTTAATTTTAAATTAATTGCCCAACTTTTTTTTTTAAGTTTTGATAAAAATACATTTCGAAACTCCTGGTTTTGTATTTATTATATTATGATTTTTAAAGAAAAATTTATGAAAGGCAACTATTGAAATTATTCGAGTTACTCGAGTAATTATAAAATCTTACTCGATTAATCGAAGAAATCGAGTTACTCGTTTAATCGAACAAAATCAAACCAGAGTAATTTGAATACCCTAATACTTTTATAGTATTCGTATACAACTATAACTCACCCAACCACATCCCAGCAAATATTTTTTATGGTGGTTCGAAAAAATAAAAACAAAAACGGAAAGCGAGTATCATTATGGCGAATTTAAAAATTTTTTGAAACTTTGCGGTAAAATATTTGAAATTTTTTTTTTTTTTTCAATATGCAAACTTTTGTGTCTATGTTAGATAACATTTAAGCATGCTAAATCCAATCGCGTTAATAATTTGTCTTTAATGACGCAAAAATTATGGCGGCTTTAAGTTTCAAGCTAATTAAAAATATTAAAATCAAAGTTTTTATTTGGATTTAATTAAAGATATATACATTTTAAGATCTAGTCGCATTTATAACATATGAAAATATATATTACACCACCAAAAAATATAAAAATACACTCAAAAACACTTGTTGTCATATAGTAGAAATTAAAAAGAAAACCACGATTACTTTTGAAAACATGCATTTTTTCCGATTTAATGGGTTTAGGGTTAC
Organism: Delia radicum; assembly: GCA_021234595.1. Lineage (NCBI taxonomy): Eukaryota > Metazoa > Arthropoda > Insecta > Diptera > Anthomyiidae > Delia > Delia radicum. Next base: position 16,394,192 of record CM037851.1, read on the forward strand.
TTAATTGTATAAAATTATATGAAATTTCAAATTTTATATTAGGTTACTTTTTGAGTTAATGAAAATTTTGTAAAATTTAATCTCGTTAACATGTTTTATTTGATGTACGTTTTTCCAGAATGGAAGCACTTTAGTGTCACAAATCGATATGTGTTTGGGAAAAAAATTGTCGCTGTATCCGCTAGGAATCTAGGAATAACAAAAATTGTTTGCACTTTATCAATTTAGTCCGTCGTATAGATGCACTCTAGATAATTACGCAGTCAGACAAAGACAAACGGACCACTGCTGGCAAGGCACTTTTACTGGTGTTAGAAGTGCTGGCAATAAGTGCTTTTGAAACCCCAAAATGATAACATCATTAAACAAAAGGTCCGTCTGGTCAAAAAGTGTCGCACAAGCACTCGGAAAACAAAATTTCCAACGTGGGAGAAATTTTAAAACTTATTTTTTCAGAAGCTTCGCTGGGTTTATTTAATATTTTGTTTACTCTTGTTAAATTGCGGTCATATTAACAAATGTTTTCTAATGTTTGTGTATGCGTGAGAATTACAGCAAATGTTGTTTATTTTAGCTTATAATAAATAAACTGTTATACGCTATACATGCTTTTACACTTTAGTTACTTACTTATTTGTATATATGTGTGTTAACATGTCTTCGTATGTGTGCTAGACTCTTAGTGTGTGTGCATACTTTCTTGTGGGTATTTTTGTTAAAACACGCAAAGAAAAAACATGGTTGGGGGAACCATAATTGAAGAGCATCATACATTTTTAGATTTATGACTACGACTACCATATCACTATGATTGTGACAACCATACTCTTATCTTTTTCTTAATCAAAATATGATAATCAGATTACCATATTACGATTCCCAATTGATCTCAATATTATCATATTATGGTTATGGAAGTGTTTATAAATTATCATAGTATGTTTCTTTAATCATTCTCCCAGCATTCCGTTGCAGCTGGATTAAATAATACAAACTTATATTTATTTATTTTATAATTTACACTTTTAAATAAACTTATTCAAAAGTAATTGAGATAATCAAATTGCCTTTGCGCTGACGAATAAGATTTGTGTTATTAAGTAGTTGCATAAATCAATATTTTGTCGCTATGCGATGTTTACATAAATTTTTTATTTTAGTATCTAAAATAGAAAAACTAAACTTTCTCTTTTTCAGCACAAATCTTATTTTGTCAGGGAAAATAAAATAATGGAAACATGTGATTACAGCATAAGTACGCATTAAAATATTGTAAAGAATACAATTTCACAATACATTTACAATGCTCTGCTTTGTAGCAATCACAATATTTACACTATAACTATATTATATTTTTGACATAATGTTTAAGGAAAAGAAATTCGTTATCATTTATTACCATATTAAGATTATTGCAAACCTATTATGATAATATGGCACAACAGTTTTAATTTTTCTTCCATATTTCTTTAAATTTTTTTCTTTGCAATTTATTTTGCGTACTCACAATTGTGACAATTTTTTGTTGTTGTTTTTGTTTTTTCTTTGATATTTTAAATTTTGAATCTCGCTCCTAGACGAGGACAAGAAATTCTCATTGAGTTTGTGATTTAACATAACAAATATCTCTAGAAATTCTAATAACAAAGTCCCCTGAAGATTTCCTTGGGCAGGAATGAAATCCGGATAGGGACACGCCTACATCAGATTGCTTTTCACAATTTTTTAAATAAGTTTTGGGACTTTAGCACATTTAATTACTATAAATGCAATTAAAAATAAATAATTTTTTTACTTAATTTACAACATCTTTATGTATAATAAACAATCACTTCATTCACACATGCATCCCATGTCAACTTAAATGTAACCCAGGCTCCCCTGGTAAACCGGGTTGAGACTACCAAATTATTCATTCTGCCACTAAAAATATCACCATTACAATTAACACCACAGCATTGTTTTTCTATTTTTATGTTTTTTTGTCTAATATTATTTAATTTCTTCGGACTTCTTCTTTACAAAACTTCTTTTCACAAATTCTTAAACAAGAATGACACTAAAAGAGCGAAGACGCTCATAAACAAAAGACTAATCATCTTATAGTTGGCGCAATTACAATATGGCGCAACTACAATAAATACTATATTATGATTGTAGACAAGAGAATAATATTATAATATGGGTAAAATTTTAATATTGAGTCTAATACAATTAGATCACATTTAAAAAGTTCACATATATAGGCATATACAAATTGATCCGAAACATGTATCTATTTATATCAAATTGGATATAATTTGATACAATTTTATCCGACATTTGTCCATATCCGAACTTTAAATTATATATAATTATATGTAAATATATCTGATTTTAGAAAATTTTAGCAGATAGTAGCTATGCTTTTAGTAACTTGAAGTTATGCTTAAAAGTATTTAAGTTTAAAATCAAAATATCTAGAAATCAACAATTTTAATTACCAAATTTTAATGACCGAATTTGATTAAAAATTATCCAGGACAAATTTAGTGTTTCAAAATTATATAATTAAGTGGTATTGTCTAATAAAAAGCACACATTTTTTTATTTAAAATTGTATAAAATAAATTACTAGCAAATGATTTCGTTATAAAATTAATATGGTTATATGTGAAGCCATATGTAATAAAGTCTTAACTTGAAAATAACTTAATTTGATATTGAACTTTACCAAAATATGTGTGGTATTATATATAATGCTATACAAAATTATAAGGAAAATATTTACAGATATTTTTTTTCACATATAGTTTAATAGGACTTAGCATGGGATCATATATAATCATATCGAACACTACATATATTTGGATTATTATTATATGGCTTATGTAGTAATATTTGGAGACATATAATATTATCAAGTACCATATAAAAAAATCTTTCAATAAAAATTATCAGATGTATTTGTATATAATGATATTAGCCGAAATGTGACTTCATTCAAAGTCAGATATGACTTAATCATATTATATAGATATAACAATTATATTATATAAGATATAACAATCATATTATATTACATAAACTATTTCTACCCGGGAACCGAAAGTGAGAGTTTTACTATAACATGCTTAACGCAACCACATTATTAGTAAAATATGTTTGAAACAATAATACTTTTATTGAAACAACCATTTATGGCTGTAGAAAATATAATTTTGTGGTCGCAATCATATTTTTTCTCTGTGTGAGTGAATGTTGTTTGTTTCAGTATTTCCATTACACACAGAGAAAAAAAAAGTACCAACTGAATTGAAAAATGTATTTTAAAGGTAACAACTTATACATATAATATATACAGTTAAATTATCAAAGAAATATATTTTTTAACGTTCTGTCTGTTATTCAACAAAAAAAAAAATAAACAAAAACAGACTTTCTGTAATAGTTTTTTTTTTTTTTTTTTTATTAATTAATAATCATATAATTACAAATTATATTCTATTACCCTAACCGAGCACTAGCTACTATGGCCTTCGGCGCGTTGTAGCGAAAACAGACCAGTGCCTCTGGTGGAAATCGAACCCACGACCCCCGCACTGATAAGCTAGCACGCTACCAACTAGCCTACCGGGGCGCACTCTGTAATAGTTAAAATATTCAGTTAAAATATTTTATTCAAAACAAAAAGTTGTTATATTATACTGAGTATTGAAATAAACGAAAATAATCTATTGTTTTTATGGATTTTGTCAATTAATATTCAACAGCTGAAAATAAACTAAAAAATACAATTGTTTTAAACGAAAAGTAAGTAGTCCTGTTTTTAACTGATTTTCAGTTAATTCAATGTGTATATTCTGTAGTCTTTACGGAAAAAATATTGTGAGTGTACTAACCGAGTTTTACTTGGCAAATAGCTAAATTTTTCTCTGGGCGTGTATTCTCATTTTAGCGTTATTGTTGGTGTTGTCGTAAGTAGCTTCAAATGCAGACTTTTTTTTTTTATTATATTTTATCTAATTGCTTGCCATTTAATGAGTATTAATGTTTATAATATGTATACAAAAAGGAAGCTTTAGTCCTTCCATACAAACACACGTGTTTGAAACATAATTTCTTTTTCGTTGCTGGTTTTCTGTCATTTTGTTTTTGCCATTAGAATATTTTGTGTTAATTTGAGAAAAAGACAGATTTAGAATTATGCCAAAGCTTAGTATAAATATAAAATGATACATAATTTTTGTTTTCTGTTTAATTCAAATAAATGTTAACATTTTTAAATAGCTTTAAAAGAGATTAACAAAAAAAAAATTATAAGAAATTAAAAACAAAGTGCGTTTTTCATAATAAGCTTAATGTGAAAACAAATATAATTAAAAATAAATCAAAAATTAATGTGAATTTAATATTTAATTTGTTTTCATGGAATGAATATAGATGATTAAATAAAAATATATAATTTTTTTGTAATTTAACAAATATGTTTCAAGCGACACATTTCTTAGAACTTAAAAAATACTTTTTTTCATAAAATCTCAGAATTTGTATTATTTTTTTGTCTGCAAAAATGTTATAAAATAATTAAATTAATATTAATTTATGCTTTATTTATGAATTTTCTGTTTTTTTTTTTTTTTTTTTTTTTTTTTTTAATAAAGCTAAAATTAATTTAAACAATTTCATTTCACTATTACTATGACAATTTAGTTGAAATGTTAATTATGGAATGAATTAAAAGTATATACAGTGGTGTTCAAAATATTTGTAACTGAAATCATGGTTTATAATTTTTTTTGATCAAAAAGATTTGTGGTTTCAGTTTTTGTTTTTCTTATTAAATTCAGTTATAGCATATTATTTTACAAATACCAAAAAATTATTCATAGCTTCTCAAAAATAAAAAAAACGTAATTTTAGCAAAATAAGTCGATAGTACAGTGTTCAAAACATTTGCAACTCTTAAAGTAATTAACAGGAAATACAAACAATGGTTTTAACGCTCAGTATTTTGTAGCGGAGCCATTATTTTTTATAACTTCTGAACACCTCTTAGGCATTGAGGCAATGAGATTTTTAATATAATCGTCAGAAATTTCATTCCACTGCTTCTCCAACTCGACGAAAAGTTCATCAGCATTTCGAAATACTTTTTTTGCCGATATTCCGGTTTACAATCATCCACATGTTCGCAAATGGGGTGGAGATCGGGAGTTTGAGCCGGACACGACATGATATTAATTTCATTTTCCTGCAGCCAAACTTTTACAACCCCCGCCGTGTGTTTTGGGTCGTTTTCGTGCTGGAAGGTCCATGAGAGTGCCATTTCCCATTCCGCATACGGAGGAATAACTGAACTCAAAAGATCTCTATAGATTGAGGCCGTCATTGTGCTAGTGATGCGGTAAATTGGGCCAATCCCATTATCTGAAAATCACCCCCACACCATAATGTTTCCACCTCCGTGCTTCACTGTGGCGGTTGTGTATCTGGGATTAAACTTTTCGCCTCGTGGTCTTCAAACATTGGCTCTTCCATCTGAGCCCCTGAGGTTGAATTTATACTCATCTGACCGTGCTTCACTGTGGCGGTTGTGTATCTGGGATTAAACTTTTCGCCTCATGGTCTTCAAACATTGGCTCTTCCATCTGAGCCCCGGAAGTTGAATTTAGACTCATCTGACCACAATACATTTTTCCATTGCTCTTGAGTCCAGTTCAAATGGGTGCGTGCAAAAGTCAAGCCGAGCTTTTCGGTTTTTGTCCGACACAAACGGTTTTTTTTGGAAATCTATAACTTCTAAGACCATATTCTCGGACTCTTCGTATAATGGTGGGAAGACTGGCATCTATTAAAAGTTCAGTTTTAGCTTGTCTGGGAACTACTTAGGGATATTTCGTAAACAAATTCTTGATTTTCCGATATTCTCTTACAGTTGTAATACGGGGTCTTCCACCTTTATGAGTTGTGTGGATGTTACCACTATTAACAATGCAGCAAATCGTTGATTTTGGAAATTTCCATTTAGAAAATCATTTAAAACTTTTGATTTAAAATCAGAATTGTATTTATTTCCTGCCATTTTTTACAAAAATTGTTCTTACGATGTTTATGCTTCCAACATCTTATTACAACTATTAAAGAACAATAATTATAATAAATTTGTTTAAAAAATGTACCGGCCTGAATCTCATATTAAAAAGGAATGCGATTACCGTTATATCCTAGCATTTGTTAGTATAAATTGTTTCGTTAAGAGTAAGAATAATGAGAGTTGCAAATGTTTTGAACACCTGCATATTGCATACATCTATTATTATTAATGTTGTTGTTGTTTTAATTTAACGGAATTAATTTTTTTTATTTGTTTAACATAAAACAATATATGAAGCATATGTACAAAATAAATTTTAGTAACTAAATGTGATTTGAAGAAAATAGATCAATGAAAACAACAAATGCTATCTCAGTTCCAAATGTTTTGACCACTACTGTACAAATGAGTTCAACGTATGATTAATATTAATTGAATTTAATTCCAATTAAATACTAATTCCGATTATCATTAATAACAATTTATATTTAACCACTAACCTGAGTAGTTTATTTATTGATTTAACTTTCTATTACACAACATATTTAAAAAAATTAAATTTAAAAATTTATTCAAATCACGTTTTATGTCCTTAATGGTAAATGCCACTAACAAATATTAAAAAAATAAAAACATTTTCTACATTTATTATGATTTTAGTTCTTATTTATTTATTTATTTATTTAATAATGTAGATTATTTTTACTATTCATTCGAACATTCCCCAAAAACGTTAACAACAATATTAAGTTACCAAAAAGGTATCAGACAGCACAAATCTCTTTTGAAATGACACGTTTCATAAGAATGAGTAAACTATTTTTCTAGTTTGTTCATATAATAATTTAAAATAAACTTTGTTAAGTGCTAAAGAGCCCTGTCATTCTATACCATTTGTAATAGCAAAAGTTTTAGATTTTATTTTGAATGTTTTACTTGTTCAAATCATGACTTTTACTATTTCATATTTTTAAACACTACAAAGGTATATTTGTATGTGAGGGAATGTTTGCTAATGTGGCCCTACATCTGCTTTTTGGGCTATATACAAATATATAATTGCAGGCGAGATTTCAAGGGGGGTGGGTTTTGGAATGGGTATTTTTTTAGAGAAATGTAAAAAAGATTTAAAAATAAATTAAAAATACTTAAAAACCTTTTCCTGGATCCGCAAATACGAAATATTCACATTTCCAATACATCATATCAGAGGCCATTTATTTGCTCATATGTAAAGGATGCTTTTTATAGAGGTAATAAAACAAGATAAAACAAAGATGATTTTTTTAAATTGACATGAAATTTACTTTATTCAACAGATAATCTTCTGGCATTATAATTTATATATGACTTCTGACTTTGTGGGCGTTGTGGTGTAATGGTTAGCGCGTTGGACTGTTACACAGATGGTCCCGGGTTCGATTCCCGGTGACGACAACATCAATTTAGAAAAATAATACGTATGAGTTTTCTATCACTTATATGTATCGCTGCGCCAGCCTACGGTGTTCCCATAGCTCTTAACCCCACCGAAGTAAAATAATAAATCAGGGCTATGAAGCAAAAAAAAGCTTCAATAAAGTCGCCAACTCTACATCAGGTGGCGAGCAACAACTGTTCTAAGACTTATCTACTCGCGCAATTACAGTGTTGCCATGTTTGACTCGGTGGACTGGGCTGACACCATGCATAGGACCATCTGGGAAAATGCGGGTGTTGGCAGGACTACAAATATTCTCTGGGGCAACCCGGACAAGGACAAGACAAGGGAAATTCTGAATCTCAGTAGGAAGGAACTGAGTCTTTTGATGGAAATCCTCTCGGGACACTCGACACTTAGGGCCCATCTCCACCGTATTGGTAGGGCGGACTCAGAAGTGCGCAGGGCCTGTGGGGAAGACGAGGAGACCTTGGAACACTATCTCTGTGAATGCCCGGCATTTGCCGGGATCCGGGTCGAAATACTATCCAGTGACCCAATATCCACATTGGGGGATCTTAGGGGCATAGGATGGAAGAAGTTGATGAATTTCGTCAGTGCGACGGAATTCCTGGGATAGTAAGGTGACATAGGACATAGAACCGATTGTTTAGAGCGCACAACAAGCCGACATTCCTCAGGAACTTGAGTCAGTTTAGGGAAGTATTTCCCTTCTCCGAATCCTCTTTTCGACCTAACCTAACCTATCCCCTTTCCAAAAGAAAGCAACACATTAATTAATAGTAAGAATTTCCTAAGTGTTGCTTCTCTTAAAAAAAAAAAAAATATATATGATAGCCACGGCTGGCTCGGACGTTGTCTAATCTGGAGGTCCAATTTTCGATGACTTTTTCCAACATTTGGAGGCCAATTCACGGGTCCGAAACGTGAAACTATGTGGTTACCAAACGTTTAATTCAGTAAATCAATTATGGTGATCGTGTGACTTCAATTGCGGCACGAGTTGGATTTTGTAACACGCAATCCAAGATCTTTCCGCAAAATCTTCCATAAAGTGGATGGACACATATCCAATTCCAGTGCACGATAGCGGATAGACACTACGTCTACGCTACGCTCTACAGCAGCAATGACTACTTCTGTACGCACTGCACGACGTCTCTATGGATGAATATTATCATTTAGAGTAAACGTGGTTCGAAAACATTCCATAGTTAATGGAATTAATTGCTCTGATGGACGATTATGTTGACCGTAAAATGGGCGTAGTGCGCGATAAGTACTTCGAAAAGAACCATGACTTTCAAAATAAATGTGCACAATTTGGAAGAGTTGTTTAGGCATCAGTCTATTCATGTTGAAATGGCAAACTAACCTAAACATAAATCACTTGACAGCTGACAAAATGGCCGCCAGTTAAAAAAGTTGGTACCAACTTAAAGTTATATACCTGCATAAAAAACACACTTTATAATAATTTTCAAAACAACTCAAAAGTTTCATATTAGATAACAGGTACTCTAAAGTGGACTTAAATTAAAACTATTTAAAAATCTATAAAATTGTACAAAATTTATTTATTGCGCGAGATGATAAGTCTTAGTTGTTGAGGATAAGTCTCAGCTGTTGCTCGCCACCTGATGTAGAGTTGGCGAATTATTGAAGCTTTTTGTTTCATAGCCCTGATTTATTATTTTACTTCGGTGGGGTTAAGTGCTATAGGAACACCGAATTCGATTCGTATTAAAATTGCGAATAAAATTCTTACCGTTTGCAAAAATCCGACTTGAAATTTTACTACATCTTACTTGTTATTAACTGTTTATGCACACAGAAAACAGTTTTGTAGTTGCAACCGAATTTTTTGCCAACCGAATTTTTGTGGTTCCACGTACTATCACTACTATTAAATTCTAATAATATTGTAACAACCGACATTTATTTACAAATTCCGAATTATGGATTATAATATTCTATTAACAGACTTACGTGCGTTATACAAAATTAATTTTATAAATAAAAAAATTCTTATGTCGCTAACTGGGCATGAACCGGCGAACTCTAGTTTGTCAGGCAATAAGTAACCTAAACAAAATTAAACTATGTTTTTTTTTAAATTTCAACATTGAATATTTTTTAAGTTCAAATTTAAATATTTGTCTAAAACTAGATTTGTATGTACAACAGAAATTCAGTTGCTAATCTCAATATTTTATTAGAGTTTCTAAAACTATAAAAAAATGTATATTATTTAAAATTTATTTTATTAATAAAAATTCTTATTCCGCGAACTGGGCTCGAACCGGCGACCTTCTGCTTTATCTCTAACCTATAGCCAATTTGAATTTATTTTTTCAAATTTCTACCTTGAATATTTTTTTGTTTCAAATTCAAATACATATGTCTAAAAATAGGTTTGCTCAAGCAACAGAAATTCAGATGCTAGTTCCAATTTTATATTATTTTAAAATAAGTTGGGAAACCCAAAATTTTAGAAAGGGCGATAGTTTTTATGGGGGCGAAACTAAATATTTTATTCAAGTGACAAAATCGCCGATAAGCTGTTAGTTGTTGGTATTAAAATGTACTGTACACGATAACATTTTTTAAATATTGATTATAAAAGCCAATATAATATGTTGGATGATGTGACAGCTTTTTTTTTAATTTCATATATTTTTAGTCCATAATTCAGCTTATTTGTTGTGATGATAAATTTTAAGTACTTACAGTAAAAATTATTGAATAATGATTAAATTTTGTTGGTTGCAATGGATTTTCCAGTACTACGACATATTCTTTACTGTGACTGTGACAGGTTATTTTAAGTTAGTCCTGTAACTGGTCACAGAGTGAAATTTACTCTTTGCTTGGACATGTAAATTTAATGTTACCCTAATGCAATAGTGTAACTGGAAATTTTTTACAACCTAACAGAGTCTCTATCATGCATTTAGTTCTGGGGCATCAACTAATAACCCTCGTTTTAACTTACAATTTTTCGTTTTTGAAAGCATATCTGACATGTACCAATACTAAATTTTTAACATGTTCATAAAAAATTAAATTTTAAATTATGTACATTGATGGTATATGTGTTGTATCTTACAAGGGGTCGGAAAATTTTACAAAACATTTACTAAAGCTAATATTTTGTTTCTGTGTGTATTTATTCAACCTTCAACTTTGTTTATAATAAATAATAAAACATTTTATATACAAGTTATTAATATTTAAATAAAGTTTTGTTTTAAATTTGTTATAAAGTTAAAGGGTTGAATAATGATGTAAACTAATTTTATTAATTCAAAAGTACTACTAATATTTTTAACATTATTATTTTTTAAATAAAAAATTTAAGATTTATTTTTCAATAAAATTAGTTTTTTTGTTGAATAGGGTAAAGTAGCCTAAGTTCGGCCTAATTTAAAAAGGCCAGTAAACATGTTAATATACGTTATATTTTAACCTTTGGAAGCTTCTACAGGTAGATATTACTTAAAATATTGTTCTGAATGAGAACAATTGAGGTAAAATATTAAGTTTTTCTTATTTGAATCGATGCCGACAAATATTTTGAAAAATTTTCAATGGTCGGCATTGAGTTGCCGATCATTGAAAAACTGTTTTTTATCATATATGACACGAATTAAAAATGAAATAACTTTTGTTATATTTTCAAAAATTAAGCATATTATGTAATGTTGACAAATTTTGCTTTTAGTATATTATGTATTATAACACTGCATGACATCGAAAAAATTAATGAGGTTCTGACCATAAATTTTATATATTTCAGACACACTGATTTCAATGGCTTATTCTATTTTTCGATGTATGTTGATGTTTTTCTGCATTATGACTTTAAAGTTTGGCGCATCTTCATGCAGTTTTTTTATGCCAAAGTAAAAAAGTTTATTGTGAAAGGCGTGGTAGAGAAGAATGAGTGTATTTTCTAAAAATCATAACTACATTGCAAATTTTCAAATTTTTTCTGAATCAGACTGCGCAGTTTCTGGTATTGAACCTTCGTCAGTGACCCTGTTTTTTGAATAATGTAATATTTGTTATGTTTTTTATTTGTTCGATTGCGACTATATGAATCACTGACTGTTTATTTTCACTCAGATATAATGTTATACAATTTAATGTTTCAATGTATAAATTTATATGGTCATATAAACATATACGTTAAAGCATAAATATTTGTATCTAATTGTATATAGCTTTGTGATGTTTCAAAAATTCGTATATGTGAGGTATATTTAGCAATGTATTATTTTATATTGTCTTATGTACATACGCATATATAAAATATAGAGTTATATATGCGTTCAATTATTATTCCGAATAAAAATATATACCATTGTATATAACTTCATAAAAACATTCATTAAAAATATGGTTTTATAATTTGTTAGAAAGACATCTATATAACATTATATATTCCATATAACTTTATATAGAAATATATGAGGTACAATGCATTGAATATTTTTTAATTGAATGCGGATATGATTATATATGTTCCATTACAAACCACATTTAATTTAAACATTCTGAGTAATTTTAGATATAAATAATTATATAATTCCGGAGTTGAGCTTTTTGAGTTAGTTATCCTAAAAAATTTTAATTTTTCTTCACAAAAACGAGATTCGCTGCCGCAAGCGCACGCTTGAGAGTTTCAGCGAAAATTAATAAAAAAGTTGAGCCTTTCTCGCAACATATCTCTGCTTTGATCCACGTTAGATATGTTATAATCTAACAAAATACACTAATTAACTACCAAATTATATGTTATCTCTAGGGCTCGGATATAGTTATTACTAAAATATTCGTCTTTGCAAACTGTATATATTTATAATTTTTTTTAATTTATAAATATTTTTTTTTCACTAATTTTTTTTTTTATTACGAACACAAAAATTTACAGAAATATACAATTACTAACTTTCATACAATGACCAACGTTAATTTTCAAATGTTTTAACACTTTTTACACAATATTTACTTAAATTGTGTAAACAATGTTGAAAACGTTGGATAACCCAATAGTAAATGCATATTTTTATAATTTTAAGTGCATATCTAACTTGCATATTTTATTGCATATTTTATGAACATAAACCACGATTATAAATGCATTAACTTCCAAGCCCTAGTTACCACACACACAAGGCATAAGTATATATAGTAGTACAATTTTATAAAATTAGATATAATGTGATATAATTGTTAAGAAAACTGGGAACTGTTTGTATTAACTTTTATCTAATAATATCGAATTATATCTAATTCGATACAATTTTATATAAAGAACAAAAATTTGTATGTGGACAAAATTTTGATGAAATTGTATCTATTATACATCAAATTGTAAAATATCGTATTTAATTGCATCAAATTAGATATAATTTGATGTATTTTAAATATAATTATATGTTCTCATATTTCGGATCAAATTTGATATCGTCGCATATCTTATTTATATATAATTTAATAAAACGTTATAAAAACCATACGTCAATCTGGTAACGTTGTGGAATAGAGGGCAATGAGAAGATAAACAAAAATCTAAAAATAGAATGTTTGCGTGTGTCACTTCTGTGTAATACACAATAACAGAAAAAGCTGAATAGGACAGAACCATGCAGGTTAGCTGCATTGCATTCACGGACGCACTTGGCTGTGATCGTTAAGCGGTTGCGACTTGGTATTGTTTTGTAATGTAAGAAAAGACGCAGGTTCGATTCTTACAGCCGACAGGTTGTTGAGTAAAAAAAAATTATCATATAAACATAATCTGACAATTCTAACACACGCGTAATAATACATTTTAAATGGAAAATCACCGATGACGCCCGTTCATACAAGGAAGAAAAAAAAGACTGAAAGTAGTCTAGTCTGATTTGAAAATTAATAGTGTTTATAAAAACGTTTATCTTCCTCTTATTAACCTTAACATTTCTAAAATAATTATGTATTTTTGTTATTAGTTTTTAGTTTATTAATCAAAATGGAATTAAATTTTAAAGATTTCGTGTGCATATGTAAAAATATTAAATAGAAACTACTTTAGAGTAAATAAGTAAAACAAAATATTTCAGTACGAATTTATATTTTTTTAACAAAAAAGTCATGCCGACTATTGGAAAATGTATGCAGACTACCGGAATATATGACACTTTTTAATAAATCATTTTTTAAAAACAGTTAATTTCATCTTAAACAAAAACCCCTATTAAAGTGGAATATCCAGTTTTCAACCCAATAGAATCCCTATGGGGATTGAGGAGTTAATTGACCTAAAAGTGACTGGTTAAAGAGGGACTTATCACAGGACTGGTATAATTTAATATTGAAGTGGGTTAAGCAGTGTCAATTGTCCTAAAATTACCAATCCTGTTACTAGTAAAGGGAGGACATACCACTTAACCAGAATTCTTATTAACAAGAAAAAGCCAGATGGACAGAATTTTACCCATTGGAAGCTGTTTAGTTTTCGTTTATTTTATACGACATGACCCTTTTGCGACAGTCTTGTGGTATGCCCATCTTCGGGTAGTCCTGTGGCATGCCACTATGTGGTTTAAAGCAGGACAAATGACCCCCTCCTATGACAAGCCAATTTTAAAGTTGCCAGTTGTTTACATAGGGTAGGGTTTAGCAGAGGACCGGTCTCTGGTACGAAGGGACCGATCCTGTGGAACCGGTCCCATTTCCCATATGGATTTTCATTGGCGTAAAGACATCAGTAAAACAAAAAAAAAAAAAGGTCAAAGTGCCGACTATTGTATAAATTACCCTATGATACATTTTAAAAAATATAATTGTTATTGTTCAGTACATAAATTAAATGAGAGGAGCTTTTTTTTTATCAAAACTTTAATTGGCCGCAAAAAAAAAATGTAATTGAAATTTTAATATCGTTTTGAATTATCATTTATTTTTCATGCTGGTTTAGGGTTATAGAACTTAGAACGGCGTCCTGATTTATGAATTCCAGAGCAAAAAACTTGTATTTTTGGAACAACTTTTCAAATAATATTTTTGCTTCAGTACAATACAATATTACTGAGCGCGTGGACATTATACAAACTTTCAAGTCTCTTCAACTACTAAGCGAATTTCCACCTTTTCATAAATACAAGGTGGCGCAAAAGTAATCCTCCTATCAGAAAATGCTATAAATTTTGCGATTGGCCCCTAATGTCAGTTCTGTTTTGACATTTGTGTAGTAAACACATGCGAAATACACGTTAATAAACAATGTTACGCTACACTGCTCCAGAACGCGGAATATTGGTGACTATTTATTTCCCATTTCCATCTTAGCGGGTACGTAAATAAGCAAAAGTAACGCTTCTGGGGCACTGAAAATCCGCGTGTAACCCACGAAGAGCCATTACACCCGCTCAAAGTCACTGTATGGTGTGCTGTTTTCGCTGGAGGAGTCATCGGACCTTTTTTCTTCGAAGACGTCGCGCGCCAAACGGTTACTGTGAATGGTGAGCACTACAGAGCAATGATCAACGAGTTCTTTTTGCCGCAACTTGATGAATTGGGATTGGAAATCATGTGGTTCCAACAGGACGGTGCAACGGCACAAACTGCACGTGCCACAACCGATATGCTGAAGGATGCATTTCCCGGGCGCCTAATCTCCCGTTTTGTCGATTTGCACTGGCCAGCAAGATCGCCTGATTTGACCGCTCCAGACTTCTTTTTGTGGGGGTTTATGTCAACAAGCCTCAGACTCTTGCAACTCTTAAAGACAATATCCGTCAAAAATGTGAGGACCTATCGCCGGAAGTTTTGGCCAAAGTGATGGAAAATGCCATAAAAAGGGCTCAAATGACAATCAACTGTGGCGGCGGCCATTTACATGACATCATATTCTCGACTTGATGTAAAAAAAATTAAAATACCAAATAAAAATAATCCACACGAAGAATCAAAGTTTTTCATTTTTTTTTTTAATTACAGCCAAAAAACATCGGAAGGTTATTTTTGCGCCACCTTGTATTATCTACTTGTAAAGGACCAGAGCTTCAAAGAAATTGTTTTTCATTTATTTACGTTAACAAAAGAAAGAAGGTTTATATTACAAAACAATTTGTCTTGCCTTTGTATGTTGTCTGAAATCTTATATTATTTCAAAAATATCATGTTCAATTCATTTACGTCCTCCCACAGCAGTTAAAATACAACATGATTTTTATTACATTTTAACATGTTTACATTTTAGGGTAGCATTTATTCTTAAAACTTGAATTCTTATAGGCCTATACTATAGACAGTTCTTTTATCATATATTTCTTTAGGTAAAAATATATTTTCAAAATATTTGTTAACTACTAAATCGATCTTTGTTCCAACTAAAAAAAAATTTGCCTTTAGACATTTCAAACATATTTATATCAAACAAACGAGTATCGAAATCTAGGAGATACAATCGTCGTCGGACATAACATATGACATGACATCGAACAAAACATGAATGCACGAAATTTACACAGACCTAGGTAGAAATTCCGAAACGAAAAAAAAAAAATAATACTGGCAAACCACTGATATTTTTGTAAAACCCACCGAGCTAAAAATTACGAATGGTACAACTAATATTGTACTAGAAAATCCCATTATTGTTTGCGAAGCATGTGTTTGCCAATTTTACCAATATGACAACCAATTAGAAACATTCTTTTTTATATTTTATTATACTTCTCACATTTAAATAGGATATAAACGATTAAGACGGAAATGTATTGCTGCTTTTTAAATGTGTTTTATTATACATATTTCTCAAAACTAATTGAAGTTGGGAAATTTTAAAAGCACCAAATTTGTTGAAATTCCAATGTTATACCAACGGTTGCAAGTTCGCTCACTGTTATCAATCGGGTAACAGGACATGCTCTGCCACCGACTGTCGCCGATGATTTGCCAACACTGTGACAATTGTACTTTTCTGCTTGGGGATATACAACACAAATATGAGATATGGACATTAGGCCGGGTCGATAAAAAAAGTTGTGCCGGTCACCCCCTAGAATTAAAGATAATTTGAAGAAGATTTGAAAAAAAGTTTTTTTTTTTTGCCACGCCCCTTGACGCCGCGCATTTGGTTTTTTATTTCCTGTGGCTCCATTTATAGTCCGATCGTAACGTGTGATATATCATTGTTTTTGGAATGACAACGGCTACATTTTCTACTTTGATCACTTTTGACACCGACGTCAAATTCTAGAAGTGACTTCTGGAAACTCGATTTCTACCACCCTAATTTTGCATATTTTTACATGTTTTTGCATATTTTTACATATTTTTGCATATTTTTGCAATTTTTTTTTGATGTTTTACTAAAAAAGCCGTTGTCCTTCCAAAAACAATGATATACCACACGTTACGATCGGAATATAAATGGAGCCACAGGAAATAAAAAACCAAATGCGCGGCGTCAAGGGGCGTGGCAAAAAAAAATTTTTTTTTTTCAAATCTTCTTCAAATTATCTTTAATTCTAGGGGGTGACCGGCACAACTTTTTTTTTTGTATGGAGTGCGACCCACTCTAATGGACATTTACAGTTGTACGTTCCAATGTGGCGAAAAACAAGGAACAACATAATTTTGTTTACTTCTTTATATTTGTGTGTACACAGAGAGAATTTCATGGACGAGTTTTAATGAAATTTTTTCACTAAACTGATGAAGTTTTCTTCACAATGTGAATGAAAAATAGCTTAGACTTTATCAAAAAGCTTCATAGCTTTAATGAAACTATTTTTAGTTCAACTCTGTCATTAGCCGTATGAAATTTTTAATAAATAAAATTTAAATTTTCATTAAATTTTATAAAAAATTGCATTTATAGTGAATTTTCATTGTTGATCTATACATTGTATGTGAGATGTTGGTTAGTTCGGTTAAAGATCATGAATATTTTTTCCATACTAACAGAAAAATTATTATTTTATTTGTGATAAATTACTTTACTTAACAGGAAAAACACTTAGAAAAAAAGTTATTCATAACTATGGTTAAGCCTTAAAATTTTATTTAAGATAAGTTAGCAGGCCAAAATGAACCACGATTTTGTTAAAAATTCATAAACGTCTTTAGTATAAAATTAATTTTAAAGATTTGCTAATATTTGATAATGCCTTATTTGAGATCTCGATTGCTATTTTTATAATATAAAAGTTGTTATTAAAGAAAAAAATTGAAAAACTGATAAAGCGAGTTTGTGATTGGAGCTGCTCCTTTTCAGGACATTTTATAAAATTTGGTTATTTTGTCAAAAATTTAACAAAATTTCAATGTTTTAATTAAAGTTTGCATAATTTTCTGAAAAATATCAACTAAAGTTGATAAGAGAATAATTATCTTTACTTTTTTTTAAAAAATCTTTAACCCTGAGTGGACTGGGAACAAAAAAGACCCATGAAACTTAATTTTAATTATGACAAGATTGTAAAGCCTCTAAATTTATAAAAAAAAGATCTCCACTTAATAACTATAATTATATTATATAACTTACTCCATATAGGGTTAATTATTACACTTTTGGACAAAAAATAGGCATTTTCCGCTAAATTGTGGCACGGTTTCACTTTTACAAAAAAAAAAAAAAATTAGATTTCTTACATTTGGAACCATTTGTAATAAAACTGGCCGGTGTAATGACAAATATACATATTTTTAATGGACACCTTAATGTGTTTTTTTGGTGTTTCTTTTTCGTAATGACTTTGAACTAATTTATATGCTCTTTTTTTTAGTGTGTTTTCCTTTGTAAAAGAAAATTTTATTTTAATTACTTTTATTGCTTTTAAAGTATGCTTTTTTTTTTTTTTTGTTTTGTTCATGTTTTTCATTGTTCACCCGCAATGATTTTTCTAGTTTTTCACTGTTTCACACACAATGAATTTTCAGTTTTAGTTTTGTTTTCCTTACGATTTTTTATGAGTTTTGTACATTTTCTTGGTAGTAGAAGTAGTTTGTTTTCGATTTCCTTTGTTATTTTTAGCAGAGAGCTTTATTTCATCGTTAGTTAAATTTAACTTTTCAATAATTGTATTTTCATTTCAATTTTCAACGTGTATTTTTTTTTTTTTTTTTTGTTGTACAAAGGTAAGTTTAATGATGGGTATAGTCATCACTAGGGCAACCAAAAATAAGCAAGAGCTTGTTTTTAATTTGAAAGTATAGAGCTATTTAGACTAAATACATGTTGTGGTCATAAAATTATGAAAGTTTTAAGCTATATTTGGTAGAGCTTTTTTTGTTAGCTTTTTTTTAGATATTTGCTTGTTTTAGCTTATTTTTTAGATATTAGCTACTTTTTGAGGTTTTTTTTTTTGTTAAAAAATTAAGTTTATTAAGTTTTCTTTCTTTGGAAATAGAGATTTTTTTCTTTATTTAGCAATTGGTATTTTGAATAATTTTTTTTTTATTGAAAGTTTAAAATTTAATATTATATATCGTTGGGTTATCAAACAATATTTTGATAAACCAATTTGAATTTGTAAGCTAAAGAAAACAATTTATGAAAATGAAAATTATTCAAGTTCGAGGCCATACTCTATATTTCTTTATTAGGATATTGTCCTAACAAATAATCTATAGAGTTTTTTGTTGTCAAATTTATTATTTGACCCGTTCAGGAATGTGTTGATAGATCTATTTCAGGAATTTTCTAGGTTCCCATCATCAGAACACGTTTTGAAAGAGGTAACAATCCCATGCCAAACATCAAAAATTCATATAAACTAGTTTACTCACTACATGAGAACTAATATATGAGCTGGTAGTAAAAGATTATCACCATTGATCAAAAAATAAATTGAAAACTTGTTTGTTATGTGCAAGGTCCACCTCTGGTGGATATTCAGTACACGTTTTTGTTTTTCCCTCCTTTTTATTTTTTGTTTAGTTTATAAACAAAACAGGAGGAGTAAACTAGACAGTACATTGTCTTTTATACAAGTTTGATATAATTTTTATTAAAAATAAAAATTATGTTTTTTTCTATCTTTAATTGTGCAATGAAATACATAACAAATATCTCTAGAAATTATAATAACAAAGTCCCCTGAAGATTTCCTTAGGCAGGAATGAAATCCGGATAGGGACACGCCTACATCAGATTGCTTTTCACAATTTGTTAAATAAGTTTTGGGACTTTAGCACATTTAATTACTATAAATGCAATTAATGTTTATCCCGATGAAAAAACATTAAAATAACAAATATGCAGGTGCTTGTGCAAATTTAAATGTAACTGACACTAATAGAAAACATATGATTTTCTATTGTTGATTTACTTGAATAAACGTCACTACATTGCTAGGTCTGTCAAAAAAAACAGAGTAGTATTTAGAAGATGACAAAGCCAATTGTGACAATTTTTTGTTGTTGTTTTTGTTTTTTCTTTGATAATTTAAATTTTGAATCTCGCTCCTAGACAAGGACAAGAAATTCTCATTGAGTTTGATTTAACATAACAAATATCTCTAGAAATTATAATAACAAAGTCCCCTGAAGATTTCCTTAGGCAGGAATGAAATCCGGATAGGGACACGCCTAAATCAGATTGCTTTTCACAATTTGTTAAATAAGTTTTGGGACTTTAGCACATTTAAGTACTATAAATGCAATTAATGTTTATCCCGATGAAAATAAATTAAAAAAAAAAAAAATTAAAATTGTTCAAGTTCGAGGTCATACTCTATATTTCTTTATTAGGATATTGTCCTAACAAATAGCTTATTTTTATAAACGTCTTATTTAACTGTTTTCGAGCTTTATTTAAGCGCTTTAAACATAGCTTTTAGAGCTGTCTTTTTGGTTGCCCTAGTCATCACCATCAAAATGTTACTGCAGGAAAAGTTACTAAAAATAAAAATATATTTCCATTTCATTTAATGTCAATTAAATGATGTTGCAAAAATAAAGTTGTGTGTATATTTTGCAAATAAAAATAATACTTTAAACATTTTTATTTTAGTTTTTAAGTCTAAAATTTAAGTCTAGCTAGGGAAAATGTTGTTAAAAAAAAGTTTTAATTTTTTGTATTAAAAAGTTTGAAATTAGCAAATATCATATTTTAAATGATAATTATTGATTCTATGGTGTAAAAAAATAGGTTTTCTCTATAAGATATTTCTTTAAAATTCGCAAATAGTATATTGAAAACGATTTTTCTTAATTGTGACTAATTAATTTTTGTTTAAATTGCTGCATCACTTTATATAAATTTAAAAAACATAAATAGAAAATCTTTTATCATTTAACCAGTGTTATTTCGTTTATATTTTTTAATATGAAAAGTTTTTCTCGGTTAATTTCTTTTTTTTTTTAATTTTTGCACATTCAAATGCTTTAATTAAAATATTTTCTATATTGATGACCTAATTTTAAAACCAGAAAATATGCTATTAAAACTTATATTTTTTGTATTATTATCATGCAAAAATATATGTTAAAAATTAATATTTAAATTAACAATTTAATAAAGAAAAAACTTTATTAATTATGAAAACTTTAAATTTTTTTTAAGTAAATAATATGTACGTATTCAAATGTA
Source organism: Delia radicum (assembly GCA_021234595.1). Classification (NCBI taxonomy): domain Eukaryota; kingdom Metazoa; phylum Arthropoda; class Insecta; order Diptera; family Anthomyiidae; genus Delia; species Delia radicum. The sequence continues at coordinate 16,415,300 of CM037851.1, forward strand.
TACTATTACATATGAGTCATTCCATGTCAGAACATGAAACACCTCTTCCTATTTACTTTAAATTTGCCAGACGTATTAACATTAAAAAATATTTTCCCGTGTTTACAGAAAAAAATTAAAAATTTTAATAAAAAAAAGGATCCATTCGACTTCCATTCTGAAAATTACAGGGAATATTAAGGTTATATTAAGCTTTAAGAAAATTTTTTTTTTCAGATTTTTCGACTTGTTCGAAGATGGTGGAAAACAGAAATTTAGTAAAAATAAACAAATTTTAAAACTAAAAAAAAAAAAAAACAAATTTTTAATACCTTTAAAATAAGGTATTACACTTTAAAATCCATTCACTAGTTTTAGAAAAACATTAGTTTAAAAGTTGTCATGTCGGAAGATTTTTCACGATTTTGACGATTTTCAAATGCACATAACTTTTTGGAAAAAAATGTTTAATTTTTTTTTTTGGAAACACGTGTAAAATATTTTTTAATGAAGAATACGTACTAAAATTTTGAAAGGCATCGGAGACATCAAAGTCAATTTTTAGCAAAAATCGTACGGTCTGATATGGAATGACTCATATGTGTTCATGATAGCTTGTAGTATATAGCAAGTAGTGTAGTGTAGTGTCAAAAGCGGAGAAATCTAATTAACTTAGAGCGCATAGTCATAGATTTTTGAAAAAAAAAAAATAAAAATTCAACATTTTAATAAAATTTGAATGCTAAATTTAAGGTAACAAAGCTCACAATTCCCAAAAAAAAAACTCAACAATATTATATAGTGGGATTATTTACAGTTATTGCTGTATTTTCACATTTAAAGCGCCCGAAGAAAAAGTTTATATATAGTGGTATATAGCTTGATATGTTGGTGTCTTATTTTATATGTGGCCATATGTAAACATATATAACGATATATATTATCATATATTGTTATATCTTATGTTATATATAAGTTTATCTTTTAATATCATTATATATATAATTGATATAGCTATATATCAGATCATATATACTTCCAAGTATAATTATATATAAGTCCATATAAAACAGTAAAACCAAACAAATTCTATAATTTTTATATTATCACATATAATTCTATATCAATGTATGTGTTCAAATTGAAAAGAAAAATTCGATAAAAATCGCAAAAAAAAAATCTATCACTTTTAAGCAAAATTATTAGAGAACACAAAAAAACAAAACTCAATGTATTTAAGCTAAAGAAAATTGTAAAAAAAACAGAAGTAAAGACTTAGAGAAGCTACTTTTCTTTTTCAAATTTAGTTTTTTTTTTTTTTAAATTATTTTAACTCATTATTTTGGTCCATAAGGTTAGATCATATAGGTAAAGACATATATTTCTATTATAAGGTTATGCTTTTCTACACTGGGTACTACACATTTACTTTCCGTAGTTTAATTACAAATACATGTAACGTCGTTAATACAACAACAACACCAACAACAATTTTATTTAATCTACTTTTGTAGTATTACACCCACAGTTTTGAGGACTCCTATAAGTTCAAGTCTATAAATATACCCAGTCAGAACCAGAAAGTTGTAAAAAAACTCCAGCACTGGCATACCAATGGTTAACCGAGGAATTGTAAATATATTACTGGCATAACGCTTGCTTAAGACGCTTTACCAGCGTATTTGTTTAACAATAATTTCAGTGGTCTACAAAAAAAAAACATTGGCAAACAATTGGCTGAAACCACTATGGCAACGTTGTCAAAAAGTGTTTCCCCAGTGCTATCCAGTCAGAAATTCCCAACAGCTCAAAAGTCTAATCACTGGTATAGCATTTATTTTATAAAAATTATGATGCTTTGTTTAAAAAAATGTGAAGTCCGAAGATTGCGAGTTCGACCCTGATTTCAGGCATACATTTTTTTTTTTGTAATTTTGTTATACTTGTTATATATAAAATTGATTTTTATGTTTCCAGAAAATCTCTTTTATAACCAACTTTTTTGTTTTGGTTTCTCAACGTTGGCAAGTTGTTTTCATCAAACCTTATGCCAATGCTGACATACTTCAGCAGCCCACTGTTACACAGCAGTTATCGTTTACTAACGTTTCTAGCTATCAGCTATGTCTAGTTAGCTCATTTGTTAGTGCTGTGGGGTTCAAATCCCAGAGCGACTTTTTTTTATTTTATTTTAGAAAATCTATTTTTAGACAACCTATTTCAAGGTTTTACGAAAATTATGCCAACGTTGGAAATTTTGCCAACGTTGGAAATTTTGCACTTGTACCACTTGTTAAAGTACCTTGCCAGAGGTGGCCCGTTTGTCTTTTTCTGACTGGGTATTTGCTAAATAAGTTTTTTCTCTTTGTTTTAACACAATTCAATTATTTTTTTGCCATTCTACTTACGTTTGAAGTTTTCACACAATACCAACTACTACTATTAGAATGTGTTGTGAAACAAGTTTGGAAAATTTATAGTAGGTCAACAACGACATATGAGACTTTCTATTTGTTTTTTGGGTTAGTGGCACAAAACGAATTTCAAAACGAATTTCAAAATGATTTATTTTTTTTTAATAAAATCGCTAGAAAAAATGTGCGAAACAAATTTCTGAGTTACTAATTTCACATGACGTGGGCATAAGAAAGAAATTGAGTCCTTGTTATGTATTACCCTTAACCAAAATTAGCTCATTCAACTATCTTTAAAGTATACAGTTCGGCGGAATATCACATGTGCTCAAGTTCTTGCTTCTGCTGTGTGTACGCTTGGAAAAATTTCCTGTAGTATTAAGAAATCTCATAGCAAGAATTTTAGAATTTGAAAAATGTCTCGAATATTTTGAATTTTCCATGTTACTTTGTCAGTATAGAGTAGGGCATAAATGACTTTCGACATGTTGACGGTTACAATATAGAAAAAATTCTCTAGTATCTGAATGTATGAATGAACTTGTAATATCATTTACTATCTTCGTTTTTTTCCTCATGTTTTGTTCATTGCATAAATTGACTTTACTGAATTGAGTTATAAAATCAACTACATAAATTTGTGTGTGGCACACAACACATACAAAATTGAATATAACTGTATGGCATTCCATACATGTATGTGTTAATAATAAATTTAAAACTACTACACTACTACTACTACACACCCATCATACTTTAATAATTTAATACATTTTTTTCGATTATATACACCTACGACAAAAACATGTTTTCGAAATGATAAAAATTTAATTTAACTTCCCAGCAAAAACAGTGACGGTCATATGACCGGTCAAATGACCGGAACTGCTGATGGAAATATCTATCAGCGCGTAGAACAAAGTTTCTATCATTTTCTTAAGGGCAATATGAAAAAAGTGATGGAAACTTTGTGTAGGTGTGATTTTGCATCTCCCTCTAATTTATAAATTCATAAGTTAGAGGAAGATGCAAGATTTGCATGTGTTAGTTTCGGTCATCCATTTCTTGTAGGGTTATTAATGGCACATTATAGATCCGCAAATATATAGAACCAAAGATTATATACAAATAGAGAAGCTACCGTACACAGCGTTTTGATGTTTACCAGCAGAACTCGGCAGAGGTAATCAAAACGTTTTTTTTATTACACTAAAAATAATAGCAACATGTTGATATTTTGCTTATATTTTGTTACTTTCTATTTAAATTGACTGTATTTTAATTGTATCTTGTTTATTTGATCGTTAAACTTATAAATAAATAAACATTTTATTAAATTATTATTCAAAAACATGATCAAAATTAATTTAAACTTTTAAATTTCTGCAACATGCTTTAATTTGATCGGTGCGAGTTTACGATAAAAATAAAAAGAGGGAAGAGAGAGAGAGAGAGAGACTGAGGTGTATAGAGCCCCCCTGATAGAATCATTTTTGTATTTTTTTTTTTGACTTATAAAATATATTTCAACCGTCTAAATCCTTAGACGGTTGAAATATATTTTAGTCTAAAGTTATCAATTATAATTAAAACTAATTTACTTAAAAATGTTAAGTTTTCTTTGATCTTCTTTTATTTAAGATCATTCATTTATTAATTATAATTATTTATCAATTGACCCCTTTCAGGAATGTATTGATAGATCTATTTCGGGAATTTTCAAGGTTCCCATCATCAGAACACATTTTGAAAGAAGTGACAATCCCATGCAAAACATCAAACATTCATATATACAAGTTTTCTCAATACATGAGAACTAATTAATATATGAATTCGAAGTTAAAGATAATTATAGTTAATTATCTATTTCCAATATTTCGTCTCCACCTTGGGTGAATTCTTTAGGGAACAATTATTACAATTTGTTTTTTTTTCAATTATAATTAATTTTTTATTTTTTTTAATTATAATTAATAAATAAATCATCTTAAGCTCGTTTAATATAAGAAGAAAACTAATTTACCTTAAATACAAATATTTTCCCAAAGTTTATTAAACATTTTTACGAAATTATGATTATCTATGAAAAATTTTTTTTTATGTGAAAACTTCAAAAATATTATGAACAATTGATGACAAACGATTTATAAAACAATTTCATCAATACGACATGAAACTTTTTTACCTGAGTGTAGTTAATGTGAAAGTGCATAAAGTTTTTTCCCTATCAAATAATTTTTAGCTTTAAAAAAAAAAAAAAATCATGTTATTAGTTATATATTTTTTTTGCTACTTTTAGCAAATCGGGTTTCAAAAGTTAGTAAAAATAAATTAGTTAAATGAGCAACTGAAATTAGTAAAAAATTTAGTAATTTGTAAAATAAGAAATGTAAAAAACTTTGCTAAAAAATAACTGTTTACTAAAAATTAGTATAATACTAGTAAAGTGAGATTGAAAACTAATTTACTAATTTTTTTACAAACTTTTTTTTTTACTATAAGATTTTTGATTTTCTCTATTGAAAATAAGGTGTTTGACGTGTTACGAGTATCATTGCTTGGGCGGTTCCATTCACGATTATTAATAGTAGACTGTTGATTTAAACTATTTGAAAAATCAGTTGTGTAATTTACGTTTTTGTATTGAATGGCTCTAAAAGATCTTGGCTAAGAACGTGTCTCATTTCTTGGAATTTTTCCCTGTTTGTGCAAACTGGAGATGATGATTTATGTGTTCCTTCACAGTTCGCACATCTAATAGTTTCAGAAGTACTATACGTACTTTCAAATTACTACGGTACTTTCTAAGTACTGTGGTATTAGATAAATACTGTAGGACGTGTTATAAATTATGGGTTCTTTGTAAAAACTATAGGTTATTCCTAAGTACTATAGTACTTCCTAAGTACTAAATGTACTTCATCAGTACTGTCGGCACTTGATAAGTACTTTAGGTATATTGTACTTCGTTATTAACAATAGTACTTAGCAAAGTACCAATTAATTTTATTAAGTATTGGTGCAGAGTACATTGAATTTCCCGACTATGTGCTTAACTTTTCTCATTTAAATATTTTTATATGTTTAAAGGAGCAACAACTTTTTCTGCCGGAACAATTTTTTTTTTAAACTACATTTAAATATAAAAAAATTTATAATACTTAAATGACTTCTGTATTAGGGTGGGGCGATTTGAACATCTTAATGAGCGCTTCGCGTTTCTGATTCTTGGGATTGTACTGAGCAAAAAAGTCCACTAGACCATACGTCTACGGTGAAATCGAGCTTCCAGAATTTGACTTTTTAGCCGTATTTTGTGAAAGTAACAATGTGTGGGATGGACATATCTCATGAAGTAGCAGGAGCTTTTCAAAGATTATAGTATCAATCTCTTCTTTGGAAGATTCTCTGGGTGGGGTTTAAGGGGTTAATTTTTAATTTCAAAATAGGGCTTTTTTGCCGTATTTTGTGAAAGTAACAATGTGTGGGATGGACATATCTCAGGAAGTAGGAGAAGCTTATCCAAGATTATGGTATCAATCTCTTCTTTGGAAGATTCTCTAGCCGATTAATGCATCAATCATACTTGTGGGTGGGGTTTAAGGGGTTAATTTCAAAATAAGGCTTTTTTGCCGTAAAGTCAAAATGTGGAAGCTCGATTTTCACCGTAGACGTATGGTCTAGTGGACTTTTTTGCTCAGTACAATCCCAAGAATCAGAAACGCGCATTAAGATTTTTTTCGTTCCATACTAATCGCCCCACCCTATTCTGTATACTATAGAAACTATTTTTAACTTTTAACAATTCTCTATGGTCATGCTTGAAAATGGCTCTTAACATAAATTTTTCTAGTTTATGTGGTTGGTGTTTTTTCCCTTCTTTTATATTTGAGAACCAAAAAAAAAATTTTTCAAATTTATGCCTTGTTTTTGGGTTTTTTTTCTTTGTTTTGAAACAGGAGTCTTGTACTTTTTTTTTTTGTTTTTCAAGCGAAACTGTGTTTGTGTTGTAGGTGTGTGGTTAGGTTTTTCTAATTTCCTAAGTACTCATATATGAGAGGTGTTTTTTTTTTTTTTTTTTTTTTTTGTTGAAAAAGGAAAAAAAAATTAAAATTCTTTGAAAAAATAGTTTTTTTGGGCAAAAATACAGGTCAAGGCAAAAACTATTGCATGACAAGAAAATGAAATTGTAGTCATATTGATCTCTTTAATAAAGTTATAAAGAATACTTCAGTTGGAGTCAAGCCTAGAATAGTTATAGGACTTGGTAAAGGAAAGTAAAATTTCACTTTTAACAAGTTTATGAGCATCTTTAAACTTTTATACAATGATAGTTTGAATGAAAATTTGAAATGAGTTTAAAAACTAAACATAAACGTATGAGTTAAGTTATAATGAAATAATGCTTGCCATGACTGGTCAAAAGTAGAGATGAAAATATAGTTATGACATTTTTCTGACAGAAAATCTTTTGATTGTAAAAATAATGGATTTCAAAGACTAATAATATCAGTAAAAAAGTTCAAAATTTTTGTGAATATGATAAATTTGTGGTGAAGTTTTAATAGTTTTTAAGAAAGGCTATAGCGTATTTATGTTATGTTAGTAGAATATTTTGTAAATGTTTATTTTTTAATTAATTTAAGGAGACATGCCGGACATTAACGAAATGTCAACTTAAGAGAATATTCCCTCATTTAAATATTTAAACAATTAAATTTCTATTAATTTCAAATCCAAACATAATTACTAGGGCAAGGAATTTCATGAAACTAAAAAAGGCTCTTACAATATGCAGTAAAGAATCCAAAACATGCGCTTAAAAAATGCATTTAAATCGAATATGCACGTGAAATTTTTAGATTTTTAAAAATCGATTTATTATTCGAGCTTTTCTGTTTCAAAATAAAATCCAAACTAAATGACATGTTCAGGGTAACAAATGTTTTCTTTTGGTTATTTTGAATTAAAACTAAATTTAAATTTTTACAAAATATGCATAAACATGTAATTAAATTTAAATTATGCAAAATGTGCAACGAATTATGTCACAATATGCCATAAAATATTCATTTATAGCAAAATATGCACTTATAAAAAAATAGGCAAAAATATGCAACAACAAATCAATGCATTATGTCGCAAATTCTTTGATTCGGAAAAGAATTTTGTCAAAACCAATTTTGGGCTATTGATTAAAAATATGCATTTGCATAAAATTCTTTGCCAAAATAATTACCTTAAATATATATTATTATTTATACACATTTTAATTTTATAACTATTTTATAAGTTGTTGTATTACATTTAAATTAGTTTAAAATTTACAAAATAGTGTACACAGCATAATAACTTAAATAAAGTTAACAAACCCATGATTATTATCAGAACACTAATAATGTATAATTACAGATAATAGCTTTAGAAAAGCACAGCATTAAGTTGGTTAAAATTGTTATAAATACATACTGAAATGCAACATACCTAAAAGGGGTCAGTCAGTTTTATTATAAATCCATACATTGTTCTTTTTGAATTTTAAAAATAAATTTAGTATCAAATGTAAATATTTCAAAACATAAATACGAATAGGATGTGGATCAAAAATAATATGAATTTATAAACTGCCCCCTTAAATTAGGCAACAAAATGTTTTATTATTAAGTTTTCAATACATATTCATAATTTTTTCTTGTATACCTTTAGGAGCTTAAGTTTAATTGATAAATTCTTATTTTTGAATATGTTTCGATTGAAAATTATGCTGGGTTATTAAATACTACAAAAACAAAAATAATTAATGTAAATATTTATGTATAGAATCAATAAATTACTATTCATTAAAGTAATTAATATAGACAATCATTACACTCATATAAAAAAGTTAGTAGAAAAATTAGTAAAGCCGTTGGTAATCCAATTTTGCAAGTTTTAAACAAATTTTTAACTCAAACAGATTTTAGTCAAAAATTTAGCTATTTTGACTTTTTTTTAAATTTTTCCATCACGTTACAAAACCGCTATAGAAAAACGAGAAAAATGCGTTTTTAATCATTTTTGAAATTGTGTACACAACTCCTCCGAACAGCTTCAGCATTTTTATTAGGATGGAAGATACATTGAACTTAATTCTCTATAATGAGTTAACATCACAGACCGGAAAACGTTTTGTGTTTGGTTTTTAACAAAAATAAATCGGCCATTCCACATCGAAAAATATTTAGAACATTTACGGAAATTAAAAAAACAAAAAGTAAAAATGGGAACGATTTTTTCTGATTTGAAGGACTATAATAAGTAGTTTTTGTGTTTGTTAAAGAATTTATAATGTAAAAAAAATAATAATATAACTTAAAAATTAAAATTTCGAAAAACTCTCCCAGCGTTACCTGGGGAAAACTATTATCTAACGAATGAACTTTGATTTTTTGATTTCAGATGACCCAGAACCAAGTTATGAGGGGGGTACTTTCTTTTGAGACACGTCCAAATAAGTGCTGCCATTGCCGTGCTTTTTAATATTTCTTCGTGAAAATTGTATACAACATTCTTCAAATGTCATGCTTTAATGTCCTATTAGTTTTAATAAAGAGATTTTCACTGTGTCGTTAACAGATTTTAACTGTGTCCCCCTTACAAGAATTGAAAAAATAAGCGCGCATTGAATTAAATTTTTACATATTTTTGTTATCACTTTCATTTTGATGTGAATCCGATGTACATACAAAAGGAACAAAGGAAATAATGAAGACAAATACAGATACAACTCTGTATTTTATTTATCTTATAAATACAGGGTTGCATTCTAGTTATCTTATTATTTATAATAAAAATGTTCACTAATAGATGACGTTTAGTTTTCATACAAAAAACTAAAAATTTAATAAAAATTTAGTAGATTTTACAGTTTTATTTTACTTAAAAGCATAAAGATTCTGCTAATATTACTGCTTTTTCCTGCCACGTAATTTTTAACTAATTTTTAGTAACTTGTTCTGCTTTTTTTACTGACTTAGTTGTATGAGTGTACTAAATGTTTAAAATCTCTGCCAAATTGCACATTTAACTCTTTATTATGTTTTTTTTTTATCATATTTCGACATACATTTCAAATTTAGATTTTACAATATATATTTAGCTAATAACAATTAATTAAATCACTATAATACTCTTATAGTTAAGCTAATGTATTACTAGTGAAATTGTAAACGAATTGAAATTGCTAAAAGATTAATCATGTCAAGGGTTAAGGCAATTTGTTTAAAAATTTTATGGCAGTTTGTTTAAAAATTGGAAAATTTACATCATAAATATATACTATTGAAATATTTATGTATTTGAGTCATGGCAAACTGAACAACTGTTTACATCACGATTTTTGTTTGCTTTGAAATTTTTCAGACGTATTCTTATTTCAAAAATATTTGACACGTTTTTTTAGAGGAGTTTTTGTGTTTCAAAATTCAAAAAAGCATGAAAAATGTTCCGACATGATGTCCTTGCCTTTCACTTTCGTCTATCTACCTGAAGGTATATTTGTTTGCAATTTAACCACATTCCAAAAATTAGTTAACAAATACACATTTTATGTTTATTAAATTTAAATACTTTATTTTTAATTTAATTTAATTAATAAAAAATTTCTTTGACAAGCCGGAATCAGCACAATATTTGAGTTTTTTATATCTACAGGCTATATGTATTATATTTACTATTGGCGTCGTTTTGTTTTATGTACGAAAAATTTAAAATACAATTTCAGCAAAAAATGTTAATGAAAAATAGTATACTTGATTTACAAGACGTTTAACAAATTTTTCGACTAACTTATTTTTGTGGGTTTATTTTTAAATGGCTATATAAATTTATACATTGACACATTTAAATGTATAAAATTATATCTGACTATACATAAACTTTTTTACTTGGCAATGTAAATAGCTTATGTATACCAAAATTCTGCCAATAAAGTTTATATTTGCGAAAGTTATTTTAACAAACACTTTCATTACAGTGAATGAGAACATTTTTCAAATAAAATTTGAAAATATTTTGTAGACCTTCACTGTAATGAAAGTGTTTGTTAAAATAACTTTTGTATAGCTATTAAAAATTTTTTGGCTGAATTTTGGTACACATAATTTTTTAAACTATCCACATATTATATTAGAAGATGAACTCATAGGTCGTTCTATTTCGCTATGATGTCATATAAATTTTGGTAGCATTTCGCGTTTTTCCCATGAACCGCATTTTCTTCTTTTTTCTTTTTTACACGAAAAATTACTCATTTAACAATTTCTTTCAAAAAGGCGCAGTGCGATAAAGCCATGGGCAGTAAGGCAAATGGGAAATAATGCCATATGGCGTCTTTTCCAACTCATTGGGAAATAAGGCCATGGTCGTTTTGGGAAATAAAGCCATGTTGTGTATTTTTTTTTAGTTACTAGTGACAAAATAATGAGCTGTCATTGCGAAGTGTTGAAAAGTTAGGGTACAATAGCGGGAGCCAGTGGGGTGGAGGTACACAGAAAAGCTTTCCTCAGCGAAGTCGAGAGTGGGACATACTGGAGGAGAAAACCCCTTAGCCCGGCCGAAGGCCGGCTACGCAGAAAAACTTTGCTCGGCAAAGCCACTTATTATTTAAAGATAATGACTTTATTTCCAAATGAGATGGGAAAAAACACCTTATGGTCTTATTTCTCTAAAAACGGTGAAATAAGACCATATGGCCTTACTGCCCATGGCTTTATCGCACTGCGCCTTTCAAAAATACGTGTCAAATATTATTAAAATACGCCTGCCAAATTTCAAAGATAACTAAAATCGTGATGTAAAAAATCGTTCGGTTTGACATGGATTGACTCACTAACGTTAGTAGTAATTTTACAATTTATATGTTAATTTAGAAGAAAAAGCAAATTAATTAGTTACGGCAATTTATTTATTTAAATTTTTTCCTCAAAACAACATTTTGTTATGATTCACATTTATGTATATTTAAGTTGTGTAGTAGATATTAATTACTTTTATTAAAACAAAAATTTCTAAACAAATATTTTAGAGTGTAAACAGATGTACAAATGCAGACAAGTACAGCTTATACATATTATGTATTTTTTTATGTAAAAAAAAGTCTATACAATATGCACTAAACGTATAAACAAGACCATATACATAAACTTTAATTTTTCATAGCATACTTTCAAGTTTTTTTTTTAGAAACTGTAGGAATAACATATGTGCATACTGTGAAAAATGGTTATAACGAATGTGTTCAAATGGTATGTGGAGAAATTTCAATGTATTTCTAAATTAAAGTACAGAATATTTGAAACATTTATACAGATGTTCTTTTCATTTAAAAACTCTGAGTTCAAAGGACCATTAACAAATTTGATTCGAAAAACATCAAAAAGATTAATTTCTATCTGAGGGTCAGTGTCAAGATACCTCCTGTGTAAGAAAATAACAAAGGAAAATCAATACTACAAGTTCATAGAAAAATATTAATATCCGTCCGAATATTCTTAGTCACAATGTACACTGGTTGAAAAGCTGGCTGTTATGTTTGCACAATTCAAGTCAACAGCCCTCTTACATGTGTTGCAGTTTAATGAATTTTATGGGCATTTCGTTTGCAAAAATTATGCTAAAAATATAATGAAATTGAGGAGCATGATAAAATCTAGCCTTTTTAGAGGTATAAATTTTGAAGTGGGACATTATTATTGCATGGAATACCGTGTTTTTCTTATTTTGACATCCTTAACTGCTTCCTTTAAATCACTTTTGTCTGTTGTTTTTTTAGCAGTGTGGAGGCATATCTCTTAGATTAATTAAAAAAAATCACATTTACAAAATATTTTACTAAGACAACATCAAAACGCTCTAAATTGCTATAACTTTTTTCCCCTACAAAACTTCACCTAAATAGTACACACAGAGAAAAATGTATCTTTTTGCCAACTGAGGTTCGGTTCCTACGACTCAAATTCTGTTATTATAAATTTCAGTCATTTGGTACAACTGTACATTAGTTTTCACAACAAAGTTCGGTTAATTCAACTGAATTTTAGTTGCAACACCCAATATATTGAGAAATCGAATGTAAACATCGTGGTATTAACTGAATTTATAAGTTGTTACCATTAAAATACACTTTTCAATTCGGTTGGCACTTTATTTCTCTGTGTGTAATAATAAAATTAGTTTTTGTATATTTACCAAATTAAAATATTAACGAGAATATTATTTAAATACGAATACAACAAAAAAAAAATGTTCAACAGCTATCAACTACAATAAAAACATACACTTTCTAAGCCACACAATATGAAAAGTATTATTTTTTTAAACAACAAGACACAGTCGGCAGAATGTCTAAAAATGCATTAATATTAGAAAAAATATAATTTAGACTGATAATATAGTCGGCCGAAAACTCCACTACCATTTTGAATGGAAGATTTAAGCGGTACATTTGCATTTCCATTCACAGCTTTTAAATAACTAAACCGATTTGGCTAATTTTTAATACTATTTTTAAAAATGCATCCAAAGTTTGCATCTGCATTAAAAAATAATTTTTTAATCGATAAACTTAAATAACTTATTTTCAATTTATAAGGAGCTTTCAACCTCCGTATATTTACAAAAATAAAGCAAATCAAACATATTAGCTAGGTTGAGACTAGTATTTCGATCTGGCTAAAGATCTCATCAGAACCCGAAGTTTTAGAAAAGTTAGAGCCTCCATAATAGCCAGAACTTTAACAAAAAACTTATTAATAATCAATTTTGCTCCATTCTTGTCTTCTCAGTAATCAAGCACGTGGTTAGGTCTTTTTCTAACTTAAGTTTTGTATGGTTAAACTGTTTTGAAACCTGTTAAAAATATAAAAATTACAAATTAAGCAAAAAATAAAATTTTTTCGTGGAAATAATAGATAAGGTTTTTGTTTTCAAAAAATCTTAAAAAAAATTATATGGCATTCGCGTCGCAGAGATAGCAAAATTTAGTCTTTTATATTAAAAAAATGTTGAGTTTTTGATTGATGCATGTTTGAAAAATTTTGCAGGGGGAGAACAATTCTGACTGCATAAGTGTGAAAGAGGAATTGAATGCTTTTTTAATCAAAAAAATCCGATAATAACTTTCAAATATATGGCTCTTCAAATTTGCATGATTTTTGAATATGTTTAAAAATTAACTCCATGAACAAATCGCGAGTTGTTAAAGGTTTAAAAAATTAGTATTATATAGAAAATGTGCGTACAAAAAATTAATCAAACATGAAGACCCACGGTCGATTCCTATGCGATGTGTCATTAAACTAATAATATAACAATATATAAAAAAATCTTTCCTCCTGTGGCGCAGAACCAGCATTAACATACTAATTTCTCACAGTTTTTTTTCATATTTGCTGATGGTCAATTGTGAACTCTTCATTTATTAAGTTTTTCTTTTGACTAATAGTAATTTAATTTATATAACAAGTTAAGGTGAAAAGAAAATTTTTTTTAATTTTTTGGTACGTTGCACTTGGAACGCTTTTATTCTAATCTAAAAAAAAAAAACTAAATTTCTCAAAATGCATAAACATATTTGAAGTCATTAAAACGTGCAATGTATAACACTACAAAGTCTTATCTTTTTTATTTAAAAAGCTTTGCATCTATCTAATTCTTTGAGATATAAAGAACAATCAAAAGTTCCAATGGACAAGTAAATCCCCTAGTTTAATAACCATATTTACTATTACGCATAAAATTCGTATCTTCATGCACAAAATGTGTAGAAAATTGATTTTCTGTAAAAATAAGCACACACGCAGAGAAAAGATATGAATGAACGTGATTGTGGACAAGAACTTATCATATTATGATATTAGCAATCATAAACATGATTCTGACTGATTATATTATGATTACTGAGGACGATTTTATCATCATCGAGAATCATAATATGATTATGAGAATAATATTATGGTTGTCACGTATTTCAGCCATAACAGTATGCTCTTTTTTCTGCGTGCATTACATAGTATTCTAAATGTATCTAAACATTTTTATACATTTGTACACACTTTTTCTGCAAAAATACTTATATAAATTAGTAAAGTTTTTTTTTTTTTAAATATGTCAATAAAATGTGTTTAAACACAAAAAAGTATCAAAATATTGGAAAATTTCTGTTTCAATAAATAAAAGAAGAAAAAACGTGCAAAAGCTTTTTAATACTGTTAAATTAATTTAAATAAGCAATTAAACTCATCAGTAATTGCAAAATTTTACGTATTCTTAAAAAACGATAAATCCAGCAGAAATAGAGTTCGAGATGATGAGATAATGATACCAAAGTTTTTATACAAATTATTAGATATATGCTGTTTTTCAACGAATAAAAGCGAAAATGTTATAGACCATCGATAGTAGTCGATACAAATCAAATTCAAACATTATTAAATGATAAGTTAATAATTATTATTGACCCGTTTTATTAAATTTAGGAGCCTTTATAAACTATTTTTTATAAATGCGTACTTAATATATTTCTTATTCTTGTATTATTTTTATTTCTAATAAAATGTCATTTAAAACGTATATCGCGCTTTTAACTTTTTTTGATAAAGAATTTTCAATTAAAGCATTAATGTAAGTTTACATACTAAGAACTGAATTTTTAAGCACATTAACTGTAAATTTACATGTTGCCATTTAGCATGTCGCTAAACATTTTTTAAACACTTATGTATGTTGCTTTACATATTTTATGTGTTTTTTTATTACATATTGTATGCGTAATATATTTGGTTTTGGTTACAAAAAGTATAATTACTCTAATTGTAGTAGGATCAGTCATACCTACACTCAAAAAAAAAAGTTTGTAAAGTCAGCAAAAAATTTTGCTGAGTCAGCAAAATTTTAGTCAGGAGGATGCTTGCAAAAAAGTTGCTAATGTCAGCAAAATCTTTTGCTGAAAATCAGCGAGCTGATTTTTAGCAACAAAATTTGTAGATTCAGCAAAAGTTTTGCTAACACTTAGTAGATTAGAAATACAAAAGCCTTGCTAAAAATTAATAAATTTTTTGCTGAATTTTAGTAGACTGAAAAAAAACGCAAAAAATTTGTAGAAAAATTGTAATTTAGTTAATTTATTTGCTGAAAATCATAAAACATATTTTTGTGATTCTTTTAAAAATAATTTACTATAATAACGAAATATAAAAATTTTCATTTTTCCACATTGCCGACATGAATTAATTTAATATCTGAAAATATATAGAAATAAATATATATAACATAACAAAAATTGTCTTTCAATTACTTACATCAATGGTTGTCTCAATGATGCTATCGCAACTGCCGAAGATAATTATAGAAACGAAAAAATAAACGAAAACAAACGAAACGAAAAAAAACCCTTTTTGCAATAAGAAAAAGGAACCATAAAAATCTACCTAATATGTGTGTCTTTGTCTTTCACTTTACTCTGTCTACATTTCTGTATATGTTTGTTTGCAATTTGACCACACATATAAACATTTAGTTTAAATAAATAAATATTTTATTTTGTCTTTTATTTAATTAATAGACAATTATTTTCACAAGCCGGTGACAACGCAAAATTTAAGTTATTTTAATCCTCAATTTTGTTTTATGTATGAAAAAGAGATACAAAAACTTCCATTGTTGATTTTTTTATATGGCTTATTAGAGTTGTACTTTTTAGTATCATTTTCCTCTTCTCTACTACATCTTGACATGCCGCGACATCTACTTCATTCTGCGTATATCTTTCAATCTGGTTGTCGTCCACACTATTATTGTGCTTATCAGCACAATTTTTTTTTAGCAAAATTAATTAGTAAAACATTAGTATATTAGTAAAGCATTAGTATAAAACAGTTAAGTGCTGAATAAGTATAACAAAAATTTAAGCTGAAAACACGATTTTAGCAAAAAATTTTGCTAAAAAATAGTATACTTGATTTACAAGACGTTTTACTAACTTTTCTACTAACTTATTTTTTTGGGTGTACTAAACAGCAGAGATACCTAGAAATAGGGTAAATTTATTAGAGTGTACGCTATTTTCATAACTGGTTTTTAAGTATTTCAAGGAGGTTTTCAATTTGCTACAGCTCCAAAAGAAATTTTTCCAATTTAGCAAATTTTATGATTTTAGACCATCAAAAACCATCAGGCTACCCATCCAAATTAAGTTTGTTTAAAAACTTAGGTTCGAAGGACCATAATTAAATTCAATTCGATGGATACAAAACAAATTTAGCTTTTACATTTGCTTAAAAATTCTCTTCAAATTATTTTTTTCCGACTAATCGACATTTTGTTAGTGTTTATAAAGTGATTCTACTGTAAATGCATTTGTGACTATTGTTTTGTTAACACAAATTTGAGTTTTCAGTTAGATACGTGTCTTGTTTAAATAACTAAACAAGTGTTTTTTGTGTTCACTAGTTTGTTTTAGGAATGCATCTGTTGTAAATTTTTGTCTGAAATGTTTTAAACTTGGTAGTAAGTTTATCAAGAGCATTAATTAAACAAAATTCCAATAAAAAATTCAGTTTTATAAAAACAAAAACTACTCTTGGTAAAATGTTAAAAAATTCATCAGTTTAACAGAAATTTCTTAACTAAAGACGCTCCTTTGAATCTCAGAAATCATAATTATCATATAATCACAACTATCTTAACACGAAGTTTGTAATAAAATTTTATTAGAATGTTAAGGCTTTTTTCCATAAGACAATGTTCAAAAAAGCTAAGTTTTTTCTCCCTATATGAATATTTTTCTATTGCAGAATGTTTTTTGATTATTTGAATATTTTTTTTTAAACACTTTTCACATCTAATAATCACAAACCTAAAAATTTGTGTTTAGAAATGTTGAGGTTAAGAAGAAGAATAAACGTTTTTCTCTAAAAATTATAAACACTATTCATTTTTAAATCAGACTAGACTAGTTTCTGCCCCTTTTTTATGGACAGGAGTCATCAGTGATTTTCCATATAAATTGTATTATTATTTGTGTATTTATAATTGTCAGATTGTCTCTATATGATACATTTTTCAATAACTGCGGCTGTAAGAATCAAACCTGCGCTTATCTTACATTGCAAACGTAACAATACCAAGTCATTACCGTTTAGCGATCACACCCAAGTATGGCATCGAATCTAATGCAGCTAAATTGCAGTTTTCTTTCCTATTAGCTTTTTCTGTTATTGCATATTATACTCAGAAGCGACAACACTAACAACACAAATATTCTATTTTTAGATTTTTGTTTATTTTTCTAATCTCCTCGTCTTATTTCACAATGTTTAAGCGTTGTTTATATAATTAAAAAAAAATTAATATATTTAACATTTTTCCAAATCGAAAACAATTGAAACCACGAATAAATTTCAAACTTTAAATTAAAATATTATTCTGCTGCATACTTTTGGGCTGAATATTAAAACTACGAATTACAATTTATTTGTATTTTTAAAATAAACCATTACTTATGGACATTTTTTTGACTTCTACTTAAAACCCCCAAACCAAAATTTATTATAAATTATTTTAATACAAAAATTAATTAAATATTCTTTTAGTGTTTGACCTAGTTTTATGTGTTTTTTTTCTGCTTCTCTACTAAAATCTTTGGTTTTTTTGAATAATAAATATTTATTTATATTCAACACAATATAAAAAAATTATTTATAAACATAGAAAAAAAAAACCAAACAAATTTTATTATTTATTTAATATGCAATTTATAAACTCACTTAAGGCCATTATGCAAAAAAAAAAAAAAAAAATAATATATACATATAAAAGAATCTAAATGAAAAATGATAGAAAACATCTTAATTTTCTTGAGAAGAAAACAAATAAATGCGTATATAAAACAAACATGACTTTTATGCAAAACATGTGGTGACAGATAGTGAAAATGATACTTTGTATAATAAGGAACATTGGAAAAACAAATTTGCATCTATATTTGCCAGAATGTACAAAAAATAAACCAACATAATACAAAATAAATATAATTTATTTATAACACGTTCATATTTTGTTATTTTTTATGATTTCAAAAAAATATATATCCTTATTTTAGTTTTTGCTAACATAAACTTAAAACCACCATTGGAAAAAACGAGGGGTTTACAAACAAAACTAAGTATAATTCCTCAGTACTCAATCCGTAAAAACTGTATTTTTATACTCAAAATTAAAGCATAATTTTGGGAGACAACAAATTTGTAAACATACACAAATAAATTAAGAGTAATCCATAAAAATATGGAACGCAATATTTTTAATATCTGATAGTACTTATAAGGTAATCACCCTATAATAAAGACTAATATTTGTAGACCGATTTCAATGGTTATTCTACTAGTCTTAAACTCTGGCTTATTTTAGTAGTCAACTCTATTTTTTCCTTTTTCAAATGTTCAAAAGTTAAACAAAGGTAGAAGAATGAATGGACTTTATTAAAATACTACCAAATTTATACAAATTATATCGTCAGGGTTGTCATTTAAAAAACCGCGATATTTTGAAAAAAAAAAAAATATTTTTTATAAATATATCACAAAATTATACAAAATTTTAATTTTCGAAATTTGAATAAGGCATTGTTTTATATATCCGCAAAGTTTGGCTAAATGTCCAGCAGACCTATGGCGTGTCTTTAATGAGTTAACTGAAAAACAAATAACAAATGTTTTTAGTAAACAATTTATTTTTAAAAGCCTTTATTTCCGCTAAAGTTTTTATATGTAAGAAAAAATTCAAAAAGAGCAAACAGAAAAGACAAGTAACCTGAAATGTCCTATCCTGCACTGTACCTTAAGAATTTTTTTTGTGTTGGTTGTATTACCTGTTTTATCTCCATGTTTTATTTGTTTGAAAAGCTTGTGTTCAAGTTCTTATGAACTTGAACACACACGCTTTGTTTGTTGTTAGCCAGCCAACATTCATAGTGGGGTATCACGATACATCACAAAAATTTAGTTAATTTTAGTTAGACGATGGGTATTCATCAGCTTAATATGGAATAATAAGTAAATAAATCTTAGTTCCCTATAAGCGTTTGAAGTGATGTACATTAGTTTTGTACATTGGAAGAAAATTCATAAGTTTTGCACAAAGTTGGTATCAAAATTTGCATAATGACGAAGATATTACAAAAAATGTATTTTAAATTATTGTTTCATTATTTTCACTTTAATGGCACATGCATTAAAAATTGTTTTTTTAAGGTCTATCTTTTAAAAGTTTTCATGCCAAATGTGGAGAATAATTGCTCAGTAGAGCATTTAAATTATATAGGCATTTTTTTTTTTATTATGTTCATTAATATGTATTGTTTGAGTGCTGTTGCATTAACCAATTCACAAGTAAGCAATTTATCAGGACATTCTTATGCATACACTCATAATAATTGATGTTTTTATACGATAAAAAATAACAACCACTTTTGTAAAATAATCGAAATTTTGTACATTTTACGAAATTTTTTGTTGTTTTGACATTTATTTCGTATTTTAGTACATGGATTATTGTGAGTGTAAACAACATTAGCTCACACGGTACACTCATAATAATCCATGCTTAAAAATACAAATTTAGTTTTCGAAAATATTTTTCATACAATGTACAAACATTTTCTTAATATTACAAAATTTTTGTATGTGAATAATTTTACAAATTCACAATTTTTGTAAATAATACAAACACGAGTTCGTAAATTATTTTTAACGCAAAGTACAAAAAAGAAAAAAAAAAATTATTAGTACAAAACATTCGTAAATAATACAAAAAAAAGATTGTAAAATATAAGAAAATGTACAAAAATTATTTTCTATTTTAACTAAATAATTATAGTTTTACAAATATTTTTGTATTTTTACAAAATTTCTTAAAATATACAAATAAAATTTTGCTATTGGAAACAAAATATCATTTGTGTATATTACAAAATGTTTCGTAATGTCAAAATCACGAAAACTTTCGTAAAATGAACAAAGGCTGTCGCGTATTTTATGTGTGTAGAGCGTTCCTTTTGTAAGAACAATTTTCTGTGATCGATCCCTACTAATAGTGTCTGAAAATCTTTTTTTTTTCACAATGCGTAACTTGTCACAAGGTGTCAATTGACCATCTCCTATGACAACTTCATTCTAATGTGACCGTTTAGTTTCACAAAACAAATGCGACTTAGACCTGGTTCATTACGAAAAAGTGTCAAAATAACAAAAACTTTCGTAAAATTAAAGAATTTTTTTCATTTTACAAAGGCTTTCGTTGTTTTGACATAAATTTCGCAGTTTTATACATCAATTATTATGCTTGTAAAAAACCGGTAAACCTTAGATTTTTATTCTCTATTACAGTTTCATTCAAATCGTTATGTAAGCGTTGAAATATTGCCTTGTTTGCTACACTTGTAATAATCCATGCATAAAAATACGAAAATAATGTCAAAACAACAAAACTTTCGTAAAATTAACAAAATGTTCGTTAATTTTACAAAAGCTTTTGTTGTTTTTTATATTTTTTCGTATTTTTTTGAATGATTTTGTAATCTTGTTTTATGAAGTTTTAAACATTTACTAAAATAGTTATGTTCTTACTAATGTATAGAAGTTTCTGAATTTTATGGGAAACATATTTTTTCGCGTAGCAATTGTCTCCGTTATCTATGGGACAGCCGTAACATCACATTGTTACAAAAATATAAAAAAAAATATTATTTTGTGCACTATTTGTCTAGAATTTTATGAATATTTTATTAATATGTTCCTTTTTTTCTACAAATTCGCATTCAGGGAAGAAAATAACATCTAAAATATGCATATTTGTGGTACCGCATATTTTTTTTGCATTGCAGTATTTGCATAAATATGTTATCAGTAATAGTGGCTTATTGTAAAATATAATAAAAATAATATTTAAAACAGAACTGAAAATCTTTTATAAAAATTTATGGTATTTTCTGTAGAACATCTTAAAATGTGCTGTTCTATGGAAACTTTAAAACTCGTTTAATAAAACAAATTTTTATATTTCTCATTATTTTGTTTTGACATTAAACAAATTTTCTAATTTTAAGCAAAATTTTATTAATGGCGGTTTTAAATTTTTGTTAACAATTCAAGGTTATATTATCTGATTATAAACAAATTTACATGCTAA
Organism: Delia radicum; assembly: GCA_021234595.1. NCBI lineage: Eukaryota > Metazoa > Arthropoda > Insecta > Diptera > Anthomyiidae > Delia > Delia radicum. Next base: position 16,436,917 of record CM037851.1, read on the forward strand.
AAACTGGTAAGCAACTTTTTTGCTGATTCTGGTGTTTTTTTATTGCTGCGAAATGTATGTAAATAAATTCTACTTTCTTGTAAAACAAGAAATTATGGGGTACATTTTTTATTAAAAGTGATATATAAAAATTATATTTAAATATTTAAGTAAACAACTCCTAAATGTATGTTATATATTATATTACATGTCTAAGCCTACAAGTATACTTAAAACTTTTAGTAAAAAGTTTAGACAATTACAAAAAATTTAAGGTTATTGTAAAGGTTAAAAAGATTTAACTTTTTAATAAAGTCGAAAAATTTTAATGTTCTGAGAAAAAAAAAATCTGGAGTTTTATTAACTTTACTACACTCACACTAATATGTCGGTTTACAAAAAGAAATCTTTGCCATATGAAATTTTTAATATATATCAAAAATTTGCTTGTTAAATAAACGTAAATGGTTTAAATTTTAAACTTTTATTAGATTAGTTTTTATGTGAAACTCCCAAAAATATGTTGGTAATGTGTGGGTTACATTCTGCATTATTTTAAAACAAAAAAAAAATAATTTTTAAATACTTTATTATATGGATTATTGAATCTGCCCATTCTTGGCCTAACAATAAGTGTGTAAATCTTACAAAACTAACTTAAAGACTAGTTATTTCCTAGGATTCATTTTGAAGAACGGGCCTCTAACTTAAATTTGCGGTAAGTCTGCACGTTGCAGTCTGTTGTGCGTTTGGGTTCTAGTAAGGGCTCTCGCCAATGGATTTGGGTGGTTGCTGAGCTTTTCCACGTACAAAAAAAAACAAAAAATAATGAAATATTGATCACTAATTAGAATCTATTTTTAGATACATTATCTAATGTTATTTGTTAGCACGTTTGGACAAAAATTAATTAACATTTTAACGTTATTTTAGAAATCTTGAACATTTAATAAAAAATTCATTTCAAATAATCTTTAACACAATTTTTTTATATTTTTTTTTTTTTTATATTTTTACAATTTTTATTCTTATCTGAAGAAATTAAAATATATAACTTTTCAAACTGACATTATTATTTCATTATAAACACCTACATATTTATTCATTTGGCTTATACAGCACAAAAGTATTTTTATTTCACTAAAGTAAAACTTTTAATGATCCAGATATCACACTTGTCAAACAATATGTTTTCCTTTTTTATTTTTTTTTCTGGCCTTTGAAAAAGTGTTAATCTTAGTTATAAAAATTTATTAAAAACCTTTTTTTTTGCTATATTTTTTACATTTGATTTTTATAACTTTTAGTTTCTCCCAGACACAACTCAAAAACATTGCTAAAATTTATGTCAGCCAATGATAAAGGAAAAATATTTAATGAAATTTTAGAAATCGTTTTTAAAAAAAGTTTTATAAATTAAAGAACTGAAACAAAAAAAAATACTTCTCAGTTAATTTCCCAAAGGTATAAAATTTTATATAGAAAAGAGAAAACACAAATTTAAAACCAAAACAAGAAGAAAATAGGTAAAATTGTACGTTAAATAAAATAAAAAAAAACCTGAAAATAAAAATGCATAAAGAAATTGTAAAACAAAAATTTTTTTTTTAAATGAGAAAAATACAAAAAACACAACAAATTGTATAAACTGTTAACCAACTAACATAACTCCCAAAAGTATGCTCTACTTTATATCATAGTATGGAACAGGTTTGCATGACCGTAGTACTCTACAGTAGTGAGAGTATAAAACAGGGGATTTTTTTCTGTGTAGATTAGTGTTGGGTTTGTATATTCGTTATATTCATGTATGTATGCGCGACTGCATTGTGTACATCATTGTAGTATATGTATTATTCAAGTTTATTGCTAATTCCCTTAAGCATTTTTGACAACAGCAAAAAAAAAAAAAACTGACAACACGGCGAAAAAAATTCCGATATAATCATATATGATTATATATAGTATCACATATAACTAAACATCACATCTGATCCAAAAAAAATGCCATTCATTAGCTGATCTCATGTTATCTTATGGGATCTAATCTCATATAGTTTGATCCGAAAAATGGGTCTATCAAATATGATCAAATTATATATAATTTGATATAATTTTATCTAATAAGTTTTTTAATTAAAAAAAAAAGTTTTTATTTTAATCCAATTAAGTACTACTCGTAATTCATTTACAAAACATAAAAATATTAATTAAAAAAAAAAAAAAATACACAGATTTTTTCAAAAGCAGAAATAAACAGCAAACTTTACACGTCCTTGCTATAAAAAGTAATTAAAAATAATAAATAAATAAATAATTATATGGTCGGTTTTATGGATCAATACGATATTTTTTATGAAGAATATATCTCCCTATTTAGTACTTCATCAATTTCAGATTGTTCAAAACAACTTTAAGTTGGCAGCAATTTTTTAACTACAGGCCATTTTGTCAGCTGTCAAGTGATTTATGTTTAGTTTGGTTTGGCATTTCAACATGAATAGAATGAAGCCTGAAAAACGCTTCCAAATTGTGAAAATTTATTTTGAAAATCATGGTTCTGTTTGAAATATGTATCGCGCGATCATAAGCGAATTTTGTATAGCGATGAAGCTCACTTTTGGTTAAATGGATACGTCAATAAACAAAACTGCCGTATTTGGAGTGATGATAATGCTCAAGTGTATGTTGAGACACCGTTACATCCAGAAACTCTGACTGTTTGGTGTGCTTTATGGGCTGGTGGAATCATTGTTCCGTACTTCTTTAAAAATGATGCTGGTCAGAACGTTACAGTCAATGGTGACCGCTATAGAGACATGATTATTGACTTTTTCGTTCATCAATTGAACAATCATGATGTGCAGGAGTTGTGGTTTCAATAAGACGGCGCCACATGTCACAGCTCGTGACACAATTGATTTATTGAAGGAAACGTTCAGTAACCGCATAGTTTCACGTTTCGGACCCGTGAATTGGCCTCCAAGATCGTGCGATTTAACGCCGCTGGACTATTTTCTGTGTTCCCGAAACAATTGACCACTTGGAGGAAAACATTCGCCGCGTTGTTGCCAATATACGGCCACAAATGTTGGAAAAAGTCATTGAAAACTGAACCTCCAGATTAGACTACGTCCGAGCCAGCAGTGGCGTTTGCATTTATATTTAAATTACAATGCAAACAGAAGATTATCTTTCGATTAAAGTAAATTTCATGTCAATTTAATAAAATCATCTTTCTTTTATTCCATTTCAAAGTTCTATACCTCTATAAAAAACACCCTTGATTTTGTTAACCACAAAACAGGATCAGTTGTAAAAAGTATATTGAATATAGTGGAACTTTTTAATTTTTAAAACTAAAAATTTAAAATCCATTACGCATGTTATGAGGGTTGGGTGTTTCATTTGTTTAAGCAAGCCGTTTAGAACTCTCTTCTAAAAACCTGAACTGGTTTTAAGAGAGTTTCGTATAAAATGTGTTAACAGTTTTACTTTAGATTAATTCATTTTAATGCTTTTAAACAATTTTAAAGTTATCCTGCGTTGATTATTGTATTCTATGCATAAGTTTTGTATAACTAACGCAAAATTTTGTTTAAATATACTAAAAGTTATGCATAAAAAAAACCCCTAAAAAACTGATTCTCTTAAAACTATTTGGCATATAAAATTTAGCAGATGTTGAGTACATTTGATCTTCTTTAATCTATATGTTGGTTGGTTTAAAATGCAATAATTTTAAATTTGTTTTTTAGTACCCCGATTAAAAAAGTTTATATATGCTAGATATAAGAATATAAAAAATAATTTCATCCTCAAAATGGGTCTATTAGATTATATAAGGTTATATCAGATTCTATTTGGTTTTACACAATTTAATCTAATACTATCTAACTAGACGCTCTCTCATGTATTTGTATCCCGAGATTGAGCACATCTAATTGTATCATGTTATCTAAATATCTAAATGTATACAACTTAATACTCGGATATATTACCAACCGATTTTAGTTGTAGTAACCGAATTTCAGTTGGAAAATTACCAAAATTTGTATCTGTGTATATGCAAAATGTCTTATATGGCCTGAGATTCTTTATACAAAAAAGTCCCCATTATAAATCTGAAGTTTGGCTCTGACTTTGAAAATTTTCATCGTGAAACCTGGCATGTCAAGTCATAGCTATTTTTATCGATATATATTTATTTAATCAATATTTGACGATAAAATCGATGTTTATCGATAAAAAGTTATACTTATCGACAAAATCGTTAGAAATTGATAAATTATATATACATCGATATTTATCTATTGCATTGATTTTTATACATATTCTTCAATTTTATCGAATGAATTTACAACGACTTGTGCAATATTTATCGATTTTCATCCTTTTTTTTAATTTTGTGATTTTATCCTAAAGGTTTAGCAATTTTAGAAAAGTTTTTAAGTACACAGAGTATGAAGAGAATTGTGTTGTTAAGATAAAAGATTATCAATAAAAATTTAAATTTCAAAAACATTTCACCTTAAAAACTTTATTTGTTTCATCAAACTTCTACAAGACCTAGTTATTTTTGTCGGTCAATATCTTGTTCTTGTTCTAGTTATATTTTTAATTTTTTCATGTCCGCTTTTGCTATTTAAGTTAAACTAGTTAAAACAATTGATAAGAATATAGACATTTAAATTTCTATGAAAATCATTATTAGCAATGTAATTTAATGAAGGTTTCAAGAAATGATCGATAACAATATATTTTATATTTCTATTAAAAGAATTAGAAAATAAAATTATAAACAATAGGCTTATCAATTTGAACTTGCTACTAAACATTAAAGTACCCACCAAATATATAAATATTGCAAAGTTGTTTTTTTCTCGCTCTCCGTGCATTTTATATTATATCTGTAAAAAACTTGACTTCTACAGCGCAAATCGGTTATGCCGTTTTGACTTTTGACCTAAAAATGGTTGATGTTCTACAACTTTTTGAATAATGGGTTAAAAAGAATTATTAGTGTTATTAGCAATTGTTTCTCTCACAGACACGTTAACCTACATATGAAAAATCGTGATGTTTTTCGCTACCAAAATCAACATTTTGGAGAAAAAAAATTGTAAGAGTCTCTTCTTAATTTTTTTTTTGCTACACATCAGCTAATAGAGTATTAAATGCAGTTTTAGCAACGGTTTATTTTTTTTAATATATCGTCATATTCCATGACGAAATTACAAAAACCTTACAATGAAATGTATATATATATATTTTTATATTCTGTCGTGTACTCTACACTCAAAAAAAAATCAGTAAAGTCAGCAACAGTTTTTCTGTGAGGATCCTTGCAGAGAAATCGCTAATATAAGCCAAAAATTTAGTAAATTCAGCAGAAATTTTGCAAAATTCAGCAATTTTTTTGCTGATAATAGACATTTTTCTTGTAGAATCCTCCTAGCAAAAATGTTGGTAGCCTTACTTGATGTTTTTTAGTGTATAGAATGCTATATAGATATTTTTATTACAGTCTTAAAACATTTTAAAAATGCGTGATTTAAGTCCCAATTTTATTTGTTTTTAACCAAACAGTTTATTAGTCAATAATAAAACATTGAAACCTATGTATATGTCAAAAAATAGGTATGTCAAAAAAATAAGTTAGTAGAAAAATTAGTAATACGAAAAATTAGTAATACGTTTAAATCAATTATAATATTTTTCAACAAATTTTTTGGTGAAATTGTGTTTTCAGCTAACATTTTAGTTATACTTATTCAGCACTCAGCAGTTTTGAACCACTTTTACTAATATCTTACTAATGTTCTACTAATTTATTTTGCTAAAAAAATTGTGCTAATAAGCACTCCAATAGTGTGGACGAAAACCAGAATGAAGTAGATGTATTCTTATATTAGTAATATTTAGTAAAAAAATTTGCAAATTGTAGCAGCTTTTTCTGCAAGATCATTTTTAACTAATTTTTAGTAGCTTATTATCTTATTTTTTACACCCAATCTATCATCAAATGCGCGGGGAGCAAGAAAAAACAACTTTAATGCCATGTATTTAAAAGCAAATAATTGTAAAATAAACACAATTCAAAGTACCGTAATTTTTGTTTAAAAATAAGTCACATAAAAATGAATGTCAAAAAAATATTAAAATTATATCAAGTTTAAAAGAAATTCTAAAAATAAATAAAACTAAATTGAATAATCTTTAACCGAACAAATGACATCTCCCATACAATAAAATGGTCTTTAATAATTTAAAAACGTTATTCAAATATTAATTATGTCAAATTCACTATCAATAATCTTTTTTCAGCAATGGCATTTATTTCACTTTATTTAAAGTTTAAAATTATATAAATTTTTTTTAATATAATATTAAAAACGTCATAATATGAGTGTGAATAACGGAAATCTTTATACACATACATTCAACAACACATAAGTACTCCAATATAATTCGTTTCAGTTCAAGGACCACAATTTAAAAATTTACTTTAGGTTGAATAAACTTTCCCAATCTTTGTTTAAATGTGTTTGTCTGTAACTCACACACAAAAAAAGTGGTAGGTAGTCTTTGCATCAGTGTGTGTTAACCTATATCTAGGTAAACTGGAAAATTCTATTTTTTTTAATGTTTTTTCTAGTAAAGATAAAAATAATCATTGCCAACTACAGCTGCAGCAGTAACTATAGTTTGCAAGAGTTTTTCATTAGTATTTACGGAAATTACGTTAGGTGGCGCTATTCACTAGACCGTAAATTATTAATTTTTTTTGTATACGAGTGTGTGAGTGTGTTAAAGTTTAACTGCAGATGGCTCATACAAAAACAAAATTGAGTAGAATATGAAGAGCACTAAGAAGAATGGGAAAAATTTAATACCTACTGATAATAAATTCAAAATATTTTTTTTACAACTTTACCTAAAAGTAGGCAATGATTTTTAGAAATATTTAAACACTTAAATGTAGGTTGAGATATTTATTACAGTTTTTCGTCGTTTCATCTAACAAAATCAATTTCGGAGTTTAAGTACATTAAAATCTTCGCCTTAAGTTTTTAAACAAATATTTTGGAGTTATTAAGGAGTAAGATCGAAATATTAACGAAATACATTTTTTTATGTATATCTTTCTTTGTATTTAAAAGTGAACTTAATTTCTCATCAATTCAAGAAAGTTGTCAGATTATGTGTGAAAAATATTTAACTGATCGGCTCATTACACCGGTCGACAAATAAAAATGTTCCCTGTTTCAATGAAGAAATTCTGATTGTAGACAAAGGACAATTTCCAAAAAAAGTGACATAATTTGAGAATTTTTTTAAAGCCTTCAGTATTTAAAAACAATCTTAATATCATTTGATTATTTTCAGTTCTGGACAATTAAGCAAATATTTTCTGGACAATTTAAGACTTATTTGCAAAAATTATTTGTAAGCTGCACAAAAAATTTCTAGTTTTTTAACCCATAATGAAAACAAAAAATAAAAAATAAAAAATTTAAAAAACCCCAAAATTAAAAAAAAAATCACCAAACTATAAATTAAAAAAAAAAAAACTTCAAACTGTAATAATAAATAATTAACTAAAATTAAAAAAATAGCCAAAATTGGTAAAAAAAAATCGATAAAATTTAAAAAAATTATTATTAAAAATTAAAAAATGTTCAATTTATTTTATTTATTTATTTTTATTTAGGTGATTTTTTCAATTTTGGCGTTTTTGTAAATTTTGGCGTTTTTTGTAAATTTTGGCGTTTTTTTTAATTTTTGCGATTTTTTTTTTCAATTTTGATGTTTTTAAAATTTTCGCGATTTGTTTCACTTTTAGCGATTTTTTTTTTACTTTTAGCGATTTTTTTTTTAATTATAGCGATTTCTCCCCAACTTTTGGCGTTTTTTTTTAAAAATTTTAATTAATGTGGTATCAAACAAAAACTTGGTTGAAATTAAAAACAATATACAATTAAATTTTTAACAGTTATGATTATAACCTTAATTGACAAAAAAAAAACTAATAAATAGTTACAAATTATTTTAATTAATACTACAATTTCCTTAATAGGACGGAATTCAATTAAACTTTTTATTAAATCAACAAAAAGTTTAATTGAAACTCAATATTAGTTGAACTAGAAAATTTCACTCTTAATCATAAAAAAGTTATGAGAGAAATTGTGTGTCGGAAATTGTTCGACCTCACAACTTATATCCAAGTTTTTCTTAATTACATTTCTATCATAAAAATCTTGTGGATGTCTGACTTTTCTTTATAATTTAATGCCGATGTTAATGATTTCTTTTGATAATGATGCGTTAATTAGTGTGTTATTTCAATAATAATGCGTATATTTATAGTAGCTTTGAAAACGTATGCGGATATAGGTGTTTATTTTACAAAATAATGCGCATGCCAAAGTTGAATGCGTGTCTTATTAAATAATTGGTTTTCATCATAAATATCTCATAAATGTCTGATTTTTCTTTACAAAAAAATGCGGATGTTATTGATTTCTTTTAATAGTTATGTGGATATTGATAGTTTTTTGCAAAAATAATGCGAATATTTAAAATAACTTTGAAAACTTATGCGGATATCGCGTTTACAAAATAAAACGGATGTCAAAGTTTAAATAGTGGCATATTAAATAATTCGCTTTCAATATAAAAACCTTGCGAATGAATTATTTTTCTTTATAAATTAATGCGGACGGGCAATTTCTTTTTATAATGACGCGGTTATTAGTGTTTTGTTTCAATAATAATGCGGCTATTTTTATTAGCTTTGAAAACGTATTCGGACATTAGTGTTTATTTTAGAAAATAATGCGGATAATATATGTCTATAATGTCTTACTAAATAATTAGTTTTTATTAAAAAAAAACTTGCGGATGTCTGCTTTTCTTTGTAAATTAATGCGTATGTAAATGGTTTCTGTTTAAAATCATGCCGGTAGAGGTGTTTTCTTTAACAGAACACGGATTCGTTTATTTGTTCTATATTTAATGCCCAGCAATAATCAGCATTAAAAGAATATAGCATTTCTGTATTTTTGCTTTAAAACAATACGGATATGAGTATGTTTTCTGCATAAAAAGTTACAAGTCTTGTGAAATATGAAAATTTATTGTATACCCAAGAAAATAAGGTTTTAATATAGGTACATATTACTTTATACTATTATTTAGAATGATATATTTCAAAACATATATTCATATAAAATCATATAAAATTATATCTCAAATACATAAATATATATTTCTTTATATAACATATATTCTTTATTTTTATATTATAGAGCAATACGTAAAAATATAGAATTATATATCGATCTATATATGATTAGGTATGTCAGATGTAATTGTATATATTTGTATACAATTGTATCTAATTAAAGGTAGATATATCACATTATATATAATTTGATACACTTGAATGAGGACAAAATTCGGCTACATTTGCATAAAACTAATTTCATCGAATTAGATCTAATTGTATCAAATAATGTCTAATTGTATCAGATTAATATATCTAATATGTTAAAATTAGATGTTCCCAATTTTCGGATATAATTATATATAATACAAAAACTCACAAAAAGTTTTTTTATATGGGTATACAATTTTGATTTACATGAGAAAATTGAAATAATTTTTTTGTGGCCTATCGCACAAAATCCCTATAAAAACTTTTTTTTAACAAAATAAATCTTTTAAAATACATATTTTTTTAACAATATGAAAAAGGAAACTACCACAGAAATTGCAATCATAAATCTTCCAATGCAGTAACTCATACAGACCCAATTATACTCATACACACAAATTGTATTCACATACACACACGTGAAGAATAATATTTATGTTCAATTAACTGATATCAGTGATGAGAACTTTAACACTTTAGTACTTTTTTTTAATCTTTTAACTTAAATATATTCTAGAGACTTTTATTGTGCAATTTTATTATTTTTGAAGTACTTAAATAAAAAAGTACCAATTTTTTTGACTATCATCTGAAATTTGTACTTTATGTCTCCGTTTCTCATATACGCTTTTACTCGTATCCTTTATATATGAAGTAAATTTTTCCTTATCATTTCTTATAAGATTTTTCAGCTTGAACGTGTAGTCCATATATTTTACCACCTGCTGGTGTTACAATTTTTCCCTTTGATTTTTAATTTTTTTTTTTAACAATTTTACTTTATGTTGTGAATTTTTAGAGAGATTTTTTTTTGGAAATTTTGTTATTTAATGCTAACACGTTTTTACTTTATTATTTTTCATACAAAACGTGTTCTATTCATTTAGAAACCAAATAAAACAAAATTTAACGATTTTGTTCGGTTGCTCTTTTTACTTAACAAAGATAGATTACAATAAGGGTGATCAGGATAAAAATAAAAGATTTAACAAAAATTCATCCAGAAAACGTAGCAACCATATTTGTTACTCATCGAATGGTTTGGTTGCTGCGACCGAATTGTTCGGTTGCGAGAACAATAATTCGTTTAAAAAAACCAGGACAACAGAATTTCGATTTCCTGTTTTCTGGTTGTTTTATTTAGATTCGGTAATAGATATCGGTTTAGTGAATAATAAAAATTTAACATGATATCTGGACTGTTTATGTCATTTCGTGAATACCCGTATTATTGCATATAGTAGTTGAGATCTCGTGTATTCGAAAAAAATTACAATAATTGACTTTTCTTTTGTTTCTAAGGGAATTTGTTTTGTTATATGCAGAGCAAGAACAATATTGATTACTTAATGATAATCAAATGAATGAATATAAAACAAACAGATTGAACGACTTGTCACCTTTAACTTGAAATAATTGATAAACATTTCAATATATAAAATGTTATAATAATATGTATATTTTTCACCTTGAAAATATTGTCTTTTAAATAAGTACTAGAAAAGTAGCACTATCAAGTTAAAGAAACAATTTAAGTTGTTATACTTTGAAAAGTTGGTATACAAATTAAGAAACTTTTGGAATATTTTTAGGTGAAAACCCAACTACTATTTACTTGAAATAAACTTTGTAAGTAGCTACATGGATGTTAGATAGTTTGATGAACGAATACTTAATTTAGGCCAGTTTATTATTGATTTTCAATGAATGAGTGATATATAAATTTTAACAGATGCCGAAATTCGTAATAACCAAATTTGAGTCGTAGTAACCGAATTTCAGTTGGCAAATAGCTAAATTTTTCTCTGTGTGTACTTGCATTAAATTTGGTTTAAGCAAAATTTTTCTTTATGCCCTCCACAAATAAAATGTAACTGACACTAATAGAAAACATATGATTTTCTATTGTTGATTTACTTGAATAAACGTCACTACATTGCTAGGTCTGTCAAAAAAACAGAGTAGTATTTGGAAGATGACAAAGCCAATTGTGACAATTTTTTGTTGTTGTTTTGGTTTTTCTTTGATATTTTAAATTTTGAATCTCGCTCCTAGACGAGGACAAGAAATTGTCATTGAGTTTGTGATTTAACATAACAAATATCTCTAGAAATTCTAATAACAAAGTCCCCTGAAGATTTCCTTGGCAGGAATGAAATCCGGATAGGGATACGCCTACATCAGATTGCTTTTCACAATTTGTTAAATAAGTTTTGGGACTTTAGCACATTTAATTACTATAAAAAAAAAACCATGTTAGAAGTGAAACAAATTATATTGAGGTGAAGTTTGTTTCTGGTTGAGTGAGAAAAAAAACATTTTAGAGGTGAAAAACTAATTTTTTGGGTAAAAAAAAAAATTTGAGGTGAAACAAGAATTCTGGTAAATTCAAAAATTTGTTCACCCTAAGCGTCTGGTGAAAAAATATGGCATAATATATTATTTACCAGACCCTACTTTTAAATTATACTAATAAGGGAGGTATTCCTTCCCGGACCGGCAGATCTTAATGAGCTTCGAATATGTTAGACAAGACAAATTTAAGGGATCCATGTATTTTTAGCTGCCTATTTAATCGAGGAGGTGTCTAAGCGTTTTCAGATATTCGAAATCGTTCGGCTTGTATGTGAATTTTCTCGAATAGCATTTTTCCCCTATATTTCCAAGAATTGAAAAATATGGCAACTCTTGGTCCACTTGGACGTCCTGTCATTTTATATATATATGTATGCACAGCGCATACTTTAGGGACACGCCCAAAATTTTCGCCGGAATATGCGGTGTATAGAAAAAATTGTCCTCATCTAATACGCGAGATGTATGAAAAGGCGCGAAAACTTTGGGGACAGTCCCCAAAGTAAGCAAATGTCCCTAAACTATGCGGGGGAACGCGCCTTTTCATACACCTAGCGTATAAGATGAGGACAATTTTTTCTATACACCGCATATTCCGGCGACAATTTTGGGCGTGTCCCTAAAGTATGCGCTGTGCATACATATATATACATATATATCAGTAACAAAATTTGGATTTAAATTTCAGCAAAATAAATTAGTAAAAATTTTGTACTAAATTCTTTTCAATCTAATAAGCTCCAGCAAAACTTTGTGTCGATTTCAACAAGTCGATTTTCATTTGCATTGAACTAAGTGTCAGCAAAACTATTTGCTAAATTTACAAATTTTTTGCTAAACACTATTGCAGATAATCCCATCTAAAATTTTGCTGATCAAGCTAAATTTATGGATTTTTTTTTTTGTTGTATTTATTAAATAGTTCAATATTATGTTGCAGAAAAAATTGCTAAAATTAGCCGATATTTTGCTAAATATTAGTACGATGCTTGTGTAATGTATATGTATGTATGACGCATTTTTCAAATGAAGACAATTCAATAAAATAAATATTCAAAATATCGCTAAATAACATAAAAAGCCTTTGTCTTTTAAAAACAACTACTAGAGCGGGCAATTATTGTTTTGTACAGTCGGACGAAAGCGTAGTTTATATTTTACTTTTGCCTGCATCCTTAATTTATCAAAATATTGTTTTGTACAGCAACCAATGCGTATTTTATTTTTCCTGCATCTTCAATTTTCAAATTTATCAAAATATCATTTGCTTAGTAATTTTTTTAAATTAGTTTATTTAATTTATTAATTGTATTTATTAATATTTTTAAAATATTAACAGTTTTTATATGCATTTATTTGATGTGTAGTAAACAAAAGAGAAAATTAAATGAACGAAATCAATCTCGCTTGCACATTGTGTAAGTCTTATAATAGTTGTGTGTGTTTGTTTGTTTTCTTGTTCTCTACTTCGTGCATACAAGCTGCGACATCTACGTCTAGTCTTTTTACACGTTCTCCATGCTATAAATGTGTTTATCAGCACAATTTTTCAAGCAAAGTAAATTTGTTAAACATTAGTTCAAAATTTGTTTTTTGGTAAAATCGTTTAACTAAAAGTTTAGCTGAAAACGCGACGTCAGCAAAAAAAAATGCTGAAAGTTAGACAAATATTTTAAATAGACGTTTAACAAGTTTTAACAAAAATTTTTACTAATTTTTTTCTAGAAGCGTCAGTTTTTTTTTTTTTTTTAATTTCCCAAAAATGTTTTGTTGGAGATAAAAGTACGAATATTCAGTATTTTTATTACACGTATTGCATAAATTTATAAGTTTTCTCTTTCTTACAAAAAACGAAATCGTAAAGAATTTTTGCTAATAATATTTAAAGTTAATTTTTAATTACACATTTCATTTTCTAATTTTCTTTTTGCTAATGCCTAGATAATGACAATGTAAGCATATATACACTCACAGAAAAAGCTTTTAAAAATTTGTTAAAAACGACGTTGCAGAAAAAAAAATGCTAAAATTAATAAAATAAGAACATCAAAACTAAAACTGTTAGCAATAATTAAGTACATATTTATTATTATTATTTATTGAATTAAAACTATTAACCTTACAAAATTGTAGTTATATTTGAGTTGAATTTTAGTTAATTGAAATAGCAATTTACTCTGCTAAAATTAGCAAAAACTTTTACTAAATATGAGTAGACTAAAAATAGCAAACAAAAACTGTAATATCTGCAACATTTTTGCGATATTTAAATTAAATGTAGTACATTGCAAATAACAATCTACTACATTTGAGACCCAAGCTCACGATTGTAAGCTTTAATGTTTTCTCCTGAAAGAGCGAATATTTCCAATAGCAATAGATTTATTGAGATGAGAGTGTCCTGTTATATTTTTAACTAAAAAAAAATATGTGTAACTATTGGAAAAGTATAATACTTTTTTAATTATTTTACGTAAAACTTAAAAAAGAAGAACTTTGTGCATGTATCTTGGGTCTTAAAGGGGTATTTTTTGCTAAAAGCAACAGAAATTTTTGCTAACAAATTGTAGATTGTTGATATCGGAAGCGCAGATTTTTATTCGCATAAAAAAAATCTAAAAAAAAAACATTTTAGAAATTTTACATTTTTTAAGGATTTTTTTGTCTACTAATATTAAGCATTTTTTTTTTTGCTGATTTTAGAATATGCACTCAAAAAAAAAAGTCTGTAACGTCAGGAAGGAGCTAGAAGAATCCTTGCAGAAAAAGTGCTAATATTAGCAATTTTGCTGCAAGGATCTCTCCCAGTAAAAATGTTGCTGATTTTACTGACTGTTTTCTTTTTTTAGTGTATAATTTTAAAATTTTCTCACGCTTTTATTCTAAATTACAATGCAAAATATGGTAAAGAATATAACTGAAATTCTCTAGGGTTTAAATACAAATTTTGTTATATTTTAATGTAAGTCATTTTATATACAACATACATGTCTTTAGGCAGTATGAAATTTAATTCCCTGTTATTACATGTTCTACATTAAATCTACACATCTTTTTTTTTTTTGTAAGAAAAGAAAGGAAAGATACGAACAGTCACAATGGAGTTTGCAGGAAAAAAAATAGGAATTTATATTACTAAACCTCTAGACGGATGTGTCTAAGCTTCAATGTTATGGATGAATGATACTGGATGTGAAAAAATGAAAATAGCAGTAACGCCATTAATTTTTTCTTTTACAATTCAATTAAATCGTCATTAATGCTTCGTATATTCGGTTGCTTGGATATCAGAATATATTTAAGCATTAGAATTTAGGCATTTACAGTATATTTGTAGAATTTTTATTTCATTTAATTTTTTGTTCACTTCTTCTTTAATTTTTTGAAGTTTGTATTCTTTGGAGAGTTGTTTGCTTTTTTATCATATCATATACTCATAAAAAATTCCAGTACAAATAGTTGAAAATTTAGCTGGGACAACAGGAAATACTCGTAGTACCTGAATTTGTGACAGCAGAATTTTCAATGAAGTTGAGAATCACAGTCTGCTAAATTTTTGTGACCTAAATTGTGTAAGAACTAAATTTAAGTTGACAGTTGTAGTTAATTTCACTAAGAATTTAGCTAATTTAACAGAATTTAACAGTTGAATCAAAAGAACATTTCTGCTAATAATGTGTTTCCTGATCTGGCCATAGGCAGGTCCATATTTATTACCGGGGTTATAATCAGTTAGTAGAGTATTCAAATTGCTCGGGTTTGATTTTGTTCAAGTAAACGATTAACTCGAATTTGGTGTTTTGCACTTACTTGATTAATCGAGTATGCTTTTAAAACTACTCGAGTAACGTGAATAATTAAAACAATTTTTTTTTCATTAATTTTTCTGTAAAAGTACACAATAAAACATAAAATATCACCAGTTCTGAAATGTTTTTTATTCAACTTAAATATAAACGTTTGTTAACATTATAAATTTAAAATTTAAAGGAAGTAAAATGGTATTTAAATGTTTTGTTTTACTTAAAAAAAAAAAATCGTTTTTATATCGTTCGAATTTAACCCTCATCGGGTAAGGCTGCTTCAGGGCAGTCTTCATAAAATTTACCACAAATGCGTCAAATGACCGTTTTATATTTAATTAATAATATATTCCGATAGAAAACTAAATTTGCTAAATATTTTGCGAAGAAATTTTTCGTGAGCCGTCCACGGTTTGGCAGCGAGAAATCTTCAAAATCAAAATTTCTTAAAATTTCAAAAGCTAATTGTTTTTGAAAAAAAATTGTTTTCAAAAATCTAAAAAATCAATTTAGGTTGAATAAAAACTCTTTATAATAAAATCTAAGTAAGATTGAAGCTTTATCTTTAAAAATAAGTCCTTACCTTAGTTCAATGACTCACAGGATTTTATCAGGATTTCTCTAAAGGACATCGTCTTAACTTATAAACTAATAGACCGATTTTTATGAAATTTTGCAGAGAGAAGATATTAAGTATTAATAGCAAAGCGTTGAAGTTTGAACAATATAAATTGAAGTTTAGATACTTTTTCGCTTAATATTGCTTTTTCCAAAAAGAGAAAATCGCGATATCTTCTTAAATAGAAGCAGGGAAAAAATTGTTTTTCGAGAGTGGTTATATCTTGCTAAGATAAATATTTTTTGTCCAAAACTTCTCTTTTATATGCTTTAGTTTTCAAAATGTACCCTAAAATATTTTGGATCATATCGCCTAAATTAGGCAACGATAAACAACTTTGTTGAAGAACTTATTATTTGTTTTTCGAATGGAGCACATGGTATGAATTTCGTTGCAAAACATTTTTTGCCAGCTACATGGTTAACAAAACTAGGGATATAAGTTTTAGAATTTTTTTGGAAATATAAAAAATTAAATGGCATCGCAATCTATGAATTGCAAAAATATAAAGAATATATATAACTTACTTTTCCACGGCAGTTAAAAAAGATTTAAAGACAGATTTTTGTTCGAATTTAACTTTTATGTAAATTAGATCATTTTTAATTTATTATTCAAATGAAAGTAAAATGTGAACCTTCCACTACGAGCTGTACCACCAAAAGGTGATGATGAATTAAGTTCAATTCTTACCTTGCAAGAAATGTAAACACAATCTAATAGTTTTGAGATTGCTGCGATTTGTCTACGTTAACTAACATTTCATTTGAGTATAATAACGTCTTTATTTGTTTAAGGATATTTTTTTTTAAATATTTTAAGAAATTTCTAAAAATGTGATATTTTTTGAAGAGAAAAAAAGTGTCTTGGTGCAGAGCGTGTTTTCTCCAAAACTACTAAAGAAAAACATTTTTACATGTTATAGTAGGGTTATAACATTTTTACACGGCAACTGTACTGAAAATAATATTAACATATAAAATATTTGAATAAAAACGCTAAATAACAAATAGATTAACATAAAAAAAAATTGTGCTAAAAAAATGACAAACAATTTTAATGTTTTTATAAAATATAAACTGAAATAGAGCATACTTTGATTTACTCGATTAATCGAAGTTCGAGTTATTCGTTACTCGAAATTGGCCACTTTTGTTTACACTAACCATTGTTTCATTAAAACTCATCGATTAATCGAGTAACGGTTAACCGATTGAATACCCTAGTAGTTACCCAGTTAAAATTGTCATGTTTTTAGAAGCGGTATAAAACAAATGCGCTGATATATGCGCTTACTATCACATAATACTGAGAAGGAGCAAAGGAAACGAATAATTTTCGTATAAAAATAAACAAAAAAAAATGTTGAGTTTACTGTTTTCCCTAACAAGGATGCAGGTTGTAAGCAGCTTCCCTAATCCCTTACAAGGAAGCAGGTTGTAATGCAAAAAGTTTCATATCGTGGATTACAAACGATCTGTACCAATTTTCACGAGTGATTTCCGATTGTGTTTGGTGTTTTCGAGTAAGTAATAAAAAATAATTAACTGTTTCTGAAGAATTTAACTGTTTCTGAAGAACTAGCACGTAGAGCTGTAAAAATAAAATGAAGACATTATATGTCTAAAATTTTAACAACAAAAAATTAATATCCGTACAATTTTATGTGAAATAAATTATATTCATACAATTACTTTTATTTATCATAAAATTACTTTTAATCGTAATAATGTAGACATGAAATATAATTTTACTGAAACCCATGAAATCACAGCTTTTTACAAGCGCTGAAATCCGCGCTTACTTTGCCCAAAAGTAATGCTTCCAAGTGGGAATTCGCCATGTAAAAATCATGGCATATGTAAGCAGGTTTGTAAGGGATTCTTTTTGGCTTACTCCCGTACAAACCTGCTTGCATGTAAGCAGCGTTTTTTACTGTGTAGTAAAGAGTACTTAATAGGTATGCAGTAACGGTTTTCTGTCCTTTTTGCTCTATCTCACTTAGTTTTCGATATATAGCCTATTTTATGATTTTTCAATATAAAATATGTAAAAACCGCCATCTTCAATGGGAGACTGATAGCGGAGACATAAAAATAGTGATTTAACAACAATTGAAGTTTAATTGGCTGGTGAATTTGTAAATTTGAGAATCAGTAATTACTAAATTTTAGGTCGACAGATTCGTTAAAATTTCAGTTAGCTATCTGCTACTGAAATTCGGTTACTACGGCTCAAATTCAGTTATTGCGAATTTCAGACGGTTAGCTCAACTTAACATTAGTTTTCACAACAAAGTTCCGTTATCTCAATTAAATTTTAGTTGTAACACACAAAATATTCAGACATTTAATATAAATATGGTACTAACTAAATTTATAAGTTGTTACCATTAATTTAATCTTTTCAATCCGGTTGGCTCTTTATTTTTCTGTGTGTAATCATTTTAGATAGAAATAACTGATTTCAACGATAACAACGGAAAAAATTAGCTTAACCGAATTGTAACCCGTTTAACAGACTTTTGGACTAACTTTTTTTTATGAGTGTAGCATTGCTTAGTTTTTTTTGGAATACATTTTTTTTTTAATACCAGCTAATGGTGGTATGATAATGGTTGTTAATTACTTGTAATTTTTTTAGTTAATGGTTATTAAGGAAAAAAAAATATTTCTAGCTTCAAAATACGTTAAGGGATTTTTAATTATATTTTTTTCTACGGAAAAAATTAGAAAATGATAAAGAAATTATGATAATTTAAAAATGGGATGACAAAATAGGATAATCTATGTATTGTAAAGGACACAAAGCAGATAAAACATTTTTGTGTTAACAAAAATTAGCAGATGTCAATGTTTTCTTTAAAAAAAAATGAGTCAAATGTCTGTGTTTTTATTGCCAAGCAATGCAACTGTCAACATTTTTATAATTTATATCGAAATGTTACAGATCTATAGATTCCGGACGTAATTATGGAAATTAATGGTAAGCTTAGTTTTAGAAGTTTAAGCTCTAAAAAATAATACGAAGTCAGTCGCGAATGTCTATTTTAAAATGCAAATATAACTATTTATATGCAAAATCATGCGGATACCGGATAGTGATCATAATTCAAAGTTTTTTTTTTAAATGCCAGGGAAAAAAATCAAATTTTTTAGTAATTCGTATTTTTGTTGTCTGTAAGATCCTGTTTAAAAAACATATATAAATATTATTCACAATATTTAAATTTAATGTAGTCGCATTTTCCTTTATTTTAGATGGGTATAAAATGCGATAATAAACAGAATATTTCGCTGACAAAACTACATAATATACATGTTTTGCCCTTTGAAACAACTATTTTATTAAGGGGGGACATGACATTGGCCGTTTTTTGAAATCAACTTTTTTTATAATTTTGTATTTTATTAAATATTCTTCAGATTATAAGAACAAAAATTTCATGGAAAAATTCCTACGGGTTCAAAAGTTACAGCCGGATTAGTGAGAGCGCATTTTTAATTTTCGCGCCACCTACGTACGGCAGCTGGTATATACTTGTTTTACTTCCTACCTGACTTTTGGCGGAAATGATGCGAATCGTTTGAAATGCGCCAGAGTGAAGGCATATGAAGCATCAAAAGAAGCCCGAATTGCTAAACGATTGCAAAAAACTGTATGAAACAGCACAACACAAGATAAGGAAGGCCTACAGTATGAAGCAGGCCTGGCAGATTGAAGGTAACCTTTTTTTCTTTGTTCACAAACTTTGAACGCGTTTATCTCGAAACCATATTTTTCGTACTGGTTGCGGCACTAGCGGGTTTATTTTTTGACAATTTTTTTTTTTTTTTTTGTATTTTTTTAAACTTGATTCGCTATTGTATGACACAAGCTTTTTTAAATTTTTTTTTCGATTTTTTATGAATTTTTAAAGTCAATATTTTTTTTTTCGAAAAAACACACTTTTAAATTTGGAACATCACCAAAAATTGAAAAAAAAAATTTAAAAAAGCGTGTGTCATACGATAACCAATTTTGTTAAGATTTAAAAAAGAAATTTTTTTTCCAGATCGGACAATTTTTGCGACTCCCAGCGCTGCAACCACGAGGCCCCGTTTTTTTCTATGCCGCCAGTTTGGAGCTCTATAAAACGATGTTGGAGTGAAAAATATATTTTTTAAAAATGTTTGTTTTTGACTGAGTTATGAAGGTAAAAAACGGTCTGTTTTCTCTGCCGCGAATGTAATGTCCCCCCTTAAACCTTTTAAATAATATTGATTTTTTATTAAAATTTTTTTTTTTAAATACAAAGTTTTCTATAAAAAAATATCAAAAGATATATTATGTATGAAAGTATATAAAATAATATATGAATATATATTACCATTATTATCCATATATGGAAATGTACGTTCATTTTTCTTTACTGAAAGAATTGTCCTTCATGACATTAATGAAACAACTTCATAGTATTTTTTTTCGTAGGTTCAATGAAGAATTTCATTATATCCAATAAATTTTATTAATATTAAAAAATTTTTCATTAACTTTTTTCCATTTAATTTCATAGTTCCGTAAAAAAAATTATTTCAATTTCATATGTTAATTCTTCATAAATTTAATGAAAATTTTCTTTAAATTTCGATATTTTAAAATTTCTTATTTGCAGATGTCGATTGCTATTTCGAGTTTGTAAGTGGAGTGACACCTTTCCAGGACATTTTATGAAAATAGCATATTTTGCCAAAATTTCAATAAAATTTTAATGCACGGATTAACGTTTTCAAAAAAAAAAATCAATTTCTTTCATTTGAAACCGTTTGCAATAGAAATCATCATTTTAAGGGACATCACAATGAGAATATATGAACTTCTTTAACCGGGAGGCTACATTGAAATAACAAATCACTTTGTAAAATATGCTGAACTTTTGAGAATTTTGAAAGTTATGAAGAAGTTTGAAATTTGTGATATTTTATAAAAAAAAAATTAGTCTTTGAAATAAGTTCATTGTACTAAAAAAAAATTTCATTAAATTTATGAAGAGATAATTTATGAAATCGAATGAATTTTATTTAAGGAACTATGAAATTTAATGAAAAAAGGTTTATGAAAAATTTCTTAATATTTTTAAAAAAATTTCTTGGATATAACGAAATTCTTCATTGAATGTACGAAAAGAATTCTATGTAATTGTTTCATTTATATCATGAAGGATTTTTTTCAGTGTAGTAAAAACCAAATGACATTCCTCTTCCATTTTCTTTTACAAAAAAGCTAAAAAGAACATTTAAACGTTTAAATATATTAAAATTTCGTTATTTTTATGGCATATTTAAAAAGAAAAAGAAAACTTACTATTTTCTCCAGTTTTCTGTTCAAAATGTTACAAAATGCATGTGAATCCAGATGCTGTTAACTTGCCTCAATCCAAAAGGTGTGTACCCAGCAAAAACATGGAAATGACAGGTCATTACCGTATAGATTACGAAGTAATGATAGGTTATTACCTATTGCATTACTTTAAAATATAAAATAATGACTTACTGATGTGTTATAGAAGTACTTATATGTAATTGCCAAACTATGAGTTACTGGTAATTGGTTACATATATAAAGATTTCATATTTTTAATTCTAATATTGCATTAATTTATTTTAAAAATGTTTACAAATAAATTTTCCAAACTAAAGTTATATTAAATTTATTTTCAAGATTTCTTAAAAAAAAACATAACTTAAATATAACCACTTATTTTGTAACTCCACTTATCATTGTGAGCAACCACTTATTCCTAATCCAGGTAAATCATTACACTCGATTTTCTGTAAGCGAGTGTGTAATGACCACAAAAAAAACATAACTTCTTAAAAAAACATGACTTATAGATAACCATTTATTTTGTAACTCCTTGGTAACCACTTATCATTGTGAGAAACCACTTATTCCTAATATAAAAGTAATTACTTATTCTTTCACTATGAGTAACCAATCAGGTAACTCATTATTCTTAGTTTTTTGTAAGCGAGCGGGTAATGACCATACATGAATTTTGGGTCATCGCGAACAAAAGTAGTCAAGCGAGTAAATAGTAACTCGTAACTAGTAAATTCCTTTGTGCGCTACTTAAACGCTAATTACTTGGTAATGTCTGTTTTTGCTGGGTAGGTAGGTATGTATGTATGTCTTGTATATGTGACACATACACACGTGAGACAACAATGCCACATTCCTGCTAACATTTTAGCATAATGGCTGACAATGTTTTCAAGGTATGTTAGCTTGTAGCTTTAGTATTCTCACTGCTACAACTATTTAAGCTAAAATGCTAAAAACAAAGATACAATTTTTTTATATGTTGCATACTTGAAGGATTTCATATAAACTATGGAAACAAATAAAACTACAAAAAAAAGAGAGAAATATATTTTTAGTTTAAATAAGAAAAAAAACACACAGATGTGTACTTTTGGCTTGGTTTGTGTGTGTGTGTGTGTGTGTGTGTGTGTGTGTGTGTGTGTGTGTGTAGGAGGTGTTTAATTTAAGCTTAAGAATTTACAAAAAGCACAAAAAGTAACATGTTTTAGGAAGTGTTAAAATAGATATCAGTATGTCAAGAGTAGGAAAGGACGTAGAGTATATTTTTCGTTTTAAAAATTTGTAAAATTTTTCAGTCAACTTTTTTTTTAGCAAAAAAAAAAAAAAAAAAACTTTGTTCGTTTGTTATTTAAAAGGATACTCATATCGTTGTGTTTTTATTTTTGTCTCCCTTGGGTAGTTTTTAGCTTTTTGTTTGTAAAATTTTAAATTTATTTATACTCCGAATGTTGTTAAAAGTTGCCAACCTCTAAACAAAAATACAAAAAACAGAAAACAAACTCATCTTTTGTTATTTATCGTACACGAGAGGTTTTAACCTGTCTGCATAAGAGTCATTGTAGTTATTATTCTTTTTTTTTTTTTTTTCTTAAAACACACTTTTTTTATTGTTATATGATAACCCAGCAAAAAAATTGCAGAAGCAATTATCAGAACAAGTATGGCAATTACTTATAAAGAAATAAGGAGTGAGATCATTATAATTATATTTTGTTTTTAAATAAAAACGGGAATGAAAACGCTAGTTTTTACAATCATAAGTAACAGAAAGTGGAAGTGAGTGTGAGTACCCAGCCAAAAATAACCTCGATTGGTAAGCAGTAACTACACTCAGGGAACTTCTGCTTTAAAAGTATGTAGTTGTTTGGGTTGTAATACAGTTTCTTTATTTTCAATGTAAATGTCAGTCATTTGTAGAACAAATAAAATTTTTAACTAACCTTGTAGTTCATTTAAAGAAAAACAAACCACATCAAATGACTGTTTTATGATTTTACATTCATTTTTTACAGTTGTTTTTTGTTATTTAAAAAAAAATAATGTTTGTTTATTTTTTACTACCATGTGATGTGGTTCATTTTTACTACAATTGATAGTCATTTTTTGAACATTAAAAATAAATGACAATGTTAGTTGAATTTAATGAAATGTAAGACGTCCTTTCATTAAATGAAATTTCATTTGTTTTTGACTACAATTGCAGTCGTCTTTACCAACATAATTTCCTAAGTGTACATTTGTATGCTTCCAAAATAGCGCTTCACCGCTTTGCATACTCTAAAGCAATTCGGGAAAGCATTCTGTCGTGCTTCCCAGAATGTCTTCTTTGAAGCAGTGAATAATGCTTACAATGAAGCAATAATGTATGCATACCATAAAGCACTAATTTTGTCAACATACAAAAAAGCGCAAAAAAGCGCCTAAGAAGGCATGAATTTATTGCTTCCAAGAGCACATGAAAGAAGCGCTTTTAAAGAGACATACCAAGTGGGACATCGCGAACAAAAATCATGTCATCTTTATTTGCTTTGGAAGCGCTTCGTTATCAAATAATGCCTTCCTGAAGCGCTTCTGGGTAAGCACTATTTTTTGCTGGGTAATAGACATCCTAGAGTATATGTATGCTAAATTTGAACAAAATCAAGTGGCTGGATGCCATAAAATTACCTTTTTGGAACGTTCTCCCACGGAATGGCCGATATTGTTATTTTCTATACAATTTTAATATTCTTTGCTTTGAGTGATTTATTTAATATTTTGCTGGGTAATAAAAGAATTATATTTTTGAACTTTCAACAAAATGTAGTACACGTTATTGTTTATTTTTACATTCTGTAAGTATACTTTTTATTTTAACACACATTTGAATACACTAATAAAATAATCGATAATGATATTAATGAAACAATTTCATAGAATATTTTTCGTAGATTCAATGAAGAATTTCATTCAATATATCAAAGAAATTTTATTAATATTAAGATATGCTTCATAAAATTTAATAGTTTCATAAAAATCATTTATCTGATTTCATAAAATATCTCTTCATAAATTTAACAAAAATTTTCTTTAGAGCTATGAAGACTTAGTTTTTTTATTTTTTCATAAAATTTCATTAATTTTAATACATTTCAGTGTTCGACATATTTTATAAAGTGCTTTATTATTTCAATGTAGCGTTTGAAAAATTTTTAACTTCTATAAAATTGTTTTAATGCATTTTTCAAGACATTCATCAAGAGTTGTATTAATTCAAAGAATTTCGTAATATTAAAAAAAATTTTATGAAACTGTTTCATAAATTCCATAATTCTTCATTGTCAGAATAATTTATTAGGTTTATAAAGATTTTCTTTAATTCCACAAACATTTCTTAAACATTGACTTAAATGAAATCTATTTCATAGATTCTATGAGAAGTTTCAATGGACGAGTTTCAGTGGCAATTTTCATTAAAGCTATGAAGAAATTCATTCCGGAAGTGAAGATAAATTTCTCAGTGTAGATATTTAAAGTAATATAAAAAAATGTTGATTTTTTTTAAAGAGTTCTGTCATACATCAAATTGACCGATGGTCTTCAAATTTAATACATTTTTTGTACACACCTACTATATGGAGCCTACTAAAGGGTGTCCCAAGAAGAACGCAATTTTTAAATCTGGCAACATTCGAAGTGTCATTGTTTGACATTTGAACAATTGTTATTGTTTGCTAGGTACGAGGTTAGTAAAAATGGAGCGCTACACGAATGAACAACGCATTCTCATTGTGAAATTGTTTTACCAAAATGGTGAAAGTTTTGCGGCTACAGTTCGCAAATTGCGATCAATTTGGGGTCACAATAATGCTCCAAAAGAGTCAACTGTAAAGAGATTAATGGATAAATTTGCCGAAACTGGGTCTGTTAGTGATGTAAAGTCAACAACGCTCCATCGACCAGGTCGATCGACCGAAAATGTCGCAGCTGTACGTGATGATGTCGCTCAAAATCCATCCACCTCAATTCGACACCGAGCTCAGCAAATTGGTGTCTCCAAATCCACTTTGCAGCGAATTTTGACGAAAGATTTGCATCTTCATGCATACAAAGTTCAATTGGCTCAGGAACTGAAGCCAGCTGACCATGGACAGCGAAGGGAGTTCGTTAATTGGGTATTGGAGAGACAACATGAAAATGCTGATTTTGCCGATAAAATCATCTTCAGTGACGAGGCCCATTTTCATCTTGATGGCTTCGTCAATAGGCAGAATTGTCGCATTTGGGGTGAGGAAATTCCTCGAGTGATTCACGAGAAGCAAATGCATCCTCAACATGTCACTGTGTGGTGTGGTTTTTGGGCTGGAGGAATCATTGGACCTTTTTTTATGAAAATGAGGCAGGTCAAGCGCAAACAGTCAATGGTGTTCGGTAGCGTGAAATGATAACCAGTTTTTTCTTGCCTAGAATTGAAGAAATGAATGTGGAGGGCATGTGGTTCCAATAAGACGGCGCCACTTGTCATACAGCCAGAGAAACAATTCAATTGCTGCATCAGTCATTTCCCGGTCCTGTTATTTCGCGTTTTGGAGATCAGAATTGGCCGCGATCGTGCGATTTAACACCATTAGATTTTTTTCTTTGGGGTTTTTTGAAGTCGATGGTTTACGCGAATAAGCCGACGACGACTCAAGCATTCAAAGAAATGAAATACCGCAGCATTCATGCAAAACGGTCATTGAAAATTTCATTAAAAGATCGCGTGCATGCCAGCAAAGCCGCGGCGGCCATCTGCACGATATATTGTTCCATAACCTCATTCTGTCTACTTTACGATATAATAAAGTTTTACGATTTTTTTTTAAATATTTGTGTTTTATTTAAAATTTAAAAATTGCGCTCTTCTTGGGACACCCTTTATATGGATTCCATAACAGATTTTCATATTCAGTTTTCAAAAACTCGCGACCAAAAATGTGTAATTCTGAAGAAATCGATATTTAATTTAAACAGCATTCATGTGGTTGCTCTCTTTCCCACGTATTCAATAAAAATTTATTTTTGATGCAAATGCTAGTTTTAGATGCATTTTAGTAGTTGCTCAGAAGTTGTTCTCCTCCTTCATATAAATATGCATCAATTGTAAATTGAAAATTTTTTATATAAAATTAAATTTTGTGAGTGAGTTGACATTTGCAAAACATTTGAGAAATACCAAAATTAAAAATAATCGGAAGTAATAGGCAAAAATCCCAAAATTAAAACAATGGTAAAATATACAGAAATCACCAAAATTAAAAAAAACGTAACAATGTAAAAAAAAAAAATTCAAAATTAAATTAAAATGCCAGATTTGAATAAACATAAAAATTGGAAAAAAAAACGGTGAAATTTAAAAAATCGCCAAAATTTATGAAAAATTCCCAAAATTCTAAAGTTGAAACAATCGGCAAATAGAAAGTTGAAACAATCGCCAAATAGAAAAAAATTTTAAATTTAAAAAATCACAAAAACTTAGAAAAATTGGCAAAATTAAAAAATGGTTTTAACGATTTTTTTTTTGAAATTTTGGTGATTTTTTTTTTTAATTTTGCCATTGTTTCAATTTTTGCAGTTCTTGACGACTTTTTAACGTTTTTTTCTTTTCCATTTTGGGATTTTTTTTAAAGATTTTTAGAAATGAAAATGAAAATTATTCAAGTTCAAGTCCACACACTCTATATTTCTTTATTAGGATAATGTCTTAACAAATAATGTATAGAGTAAACTAGTTTATATGAATGTTTGATGTTTTGCATGGGATTGTCACTTCTTTTAAAATGTGTTCTGATGATGGGAACCTAGAAAATTTCCGAAATAGATATATCAACACATTCCTGAAAGTGGTCAATTAATAAATTTGAGAACAAATACAAATACTCTATAAATAAAGAAATATAGAGTATGGCCTCGAACTTAAATAGTTTTCATTTTCATTGCGCAATTAAAGGTTGGAAAAAAACAATTTTTATTTTTAATAAAAATTATATCAAACTTGATTTTTACAAATATTTGCGATTATTTTTGCAATTTTTGTGATTTTTTTCATTTTTTGGTGACATGTCACAAAAAGTACCTCGTCACATCTATTAAGGTTAGTTTCGTGATAAGTTCCTTTAGGTTATGGTTTCGTGATAAGTTCCTTTAGGTCCTTTGGGTTTGCCCTGGGACATATAACAAGGTATCTGAAATGGGGAAAAACGCCGCCTCCAATGACAACGCCATGTTAAAGCGACATGTAACTTTGATTTACCCAAGACCGGTCCCTTTGCCGGTAGATTTTTGAAAATTTTTACGGCGATGAACAAAAAGGCAAAGTCTTCAATTGTTTAAAATAACTCATAGTTTATATTTAATATTTTATTATAGTTGTAGTTTATATTTAATGTTTTATTATAAAGTTCAATTAAAGGGTCCGCCATCTAACGTTTTTTTTTCAACTAGTGCTTATTTCGTGAATGGTAACACTTAGCTCATGTCTGATTTGACAGATAATTAGCTTTATCCTTCCGCTGAAAGAATATGGTTGTGTATACGCTTGAACAACGTTGGGAAAAATTGCGACATTACTTTGAAAATCATGGTAATGTTGCAGAATGTGTGCGAAAATTGCATACATTGAAAAGCCGATACACGCAAAACGAGGCACTGTTTGGTGCGGATTTTGGTCCAGAGGCATAATTGGGTAATTTTTCTTCGAAAATGAGCAAGGAGTGGCCGTTACAGTCATGTTGAACGAATTTTTGTTCACAAAAATTGAAGATGTTTTGCGCCCTGTTTTTGAAGATCGCATTATCAGCCGCAGAGCTGATGTCGTTTGGCCACCTCGGAGCTGCGATTTGACACCGTTGGACTATTATTTGTGGGGTGCCGTCAAACATAAGTGTTACGCCAACAAGCCAGAGACAATTGACGCTTTAAAGGACAATATTCGTGAAGCCATTGGTGAAATACAGCCCTGTAGGCTACTGCATGGCCAGCCGAGGCAGCCATTTGAATGAAATTATTTTCCATTATTAACCGGAAGGATTGTACTTTCAAATAAAAATAGAAATTTGAGAAAACATTCAGTAGTTATAGCATTTTCAAAAAAAAAGTTATTTGGCGGACCCTTTATCATCAAGCTAAATTTGATTAATAAAAAATATGCTTAGTTGATATTCTCTTTATAGTGACTTGAAATAAATATCTTTTACGAATCCAAAGGTCATATTTAAGAGATAAATTTCATTTTAAAAACTTAAATATATAAATGAATTTGATATTTACTTAATTAGAATTGAAATTACCTTTTACAATGTTAAAGGTCAATGTGATTTATATTAATTTTAAAATAAAAAAAAATCTTTCTTACCCACAAATTCTTTTAGCCAAAGGTTATCAGAATAAGAAAATATATTAAAAAATATCACATACCTGCAAATAAACAAAAATAAATAAAAAACATTGAATTAATATATATTTTTATAACTTTTAAAATTGAATAAAGTTAACAAAACTTTTTAATTTTAAACTTTTTTTTATATTAAACATAAAAAAAAATATATAAATTTTTTGATAAAACGTATAAATATACGAGAATATTAAAAACGAAGATGATGGCAGTAGAGTTAAGCAACAGAAAACCACAGGTGAACTTTGAGAAGGTGTCACATTAATTAAGAAAATTGTCAACGTGTAGGAGAAGAAACCCAAAAAATAAAATTTCCAACCCTATCTGAAAAAAGACACCTACAAACATGTTTTAATACAATTATAGAATAATGCGGGAGTACTCTACGTACATGAACAGCACACAGCACACATCACACAAAATTTATAAAAAAAATAAAATCAGTAACACAAAAAACTTGTAAAATTATATTTGACTCGCAGAAGATTTTTTTTTTTTTTTAATTATAAAACCACAAATGATGGTAAAATAATGAATTTGAGATATAATATAATTTTGGTATAAGGATAGAAAAATTTCATTAGTTTTTAGGTGGTATAGTTAATTGGCAGAATTAAGTTAAAAAAAAATTAAGTAAAACTAAAAGGAAATTGGTTTTGACAATTAAAGGGTGTCCCAAGAAGAAAGCAATTTTTAAATCTGGCAACATTCGAAGTGTCATTGTTTGACATTTGAACAATTGTTATTGTTTGCTAGTAGAAGGTACGAGGTTAGTAAAAATGGAGCGCTACACGAATGAACAACGCATTCTCATTGTGAAATTGTTTTACCAACATGACAACATGAAAATGCTGATTTTGCCGATAAAATCATCTTCAGTGACGAGGCCCATTTTCATCTTGATGGATTCGTCATTTGGGGTGAGGAAAATCCTCGAGTGATTCACGAGAAGCAAATGCATCCTCAACGTGTCACTGTGTGGTGTGGTTTTTGGGCTGGAGGAATCATTGGACCTTTTTTTTATGAAAATCAGGCAGGTCAAGCGCAAACAGTCAATGGTGTTCGGTATCATGAAATGATAACCAGTTTTTTCTTGCCTAGAATTGAAAAAAAGAATGAATGTGGAGGGCATGTGGTTCCAACAAGACGGCGCCACATGTCATACAGCCAGAGAAACAATTCAATTGCTGCATCAGTCATTTCCCGGTCGTGTTATTTCGCGTTTTGGAGATCAGAATTGGCCGCCTAGATCGTGCGATTTAACAACATTAGATTTTTTTCTTTGGGGTTTTTTGAAGTCGATGGTTTACGCGAATAAGCCGACGACGACTCAAGCCTTAAAAGAAATGAAATACCGCAGCATTCATGCAAAACGATCATTGAAAATTTCAGTAAAAGATCGCGTGCATGCCAGCAAAGCTGCGGCGGCCATCTGCACGATATATTGTTCCATACATAACCTCATTCTGTCTACTTTACGATATAATAAAGTTTCACGATTTTTTTTTAAATATCTGTGTTTTATTTAAAATTTAAAAATTGCGCTCTTCTTGGGACACCCTTTATAAAACAAACTATTTTAAGATATTAAAAAATTATATTTAAGGGGATTTATTTAAGCAATATTAAAGCATATTTTAAGGCTTATATGTTAAATTTGGTTTTATATTTAGTTTTAGTTTAAAACCTTAAAACACAACTATTTTTTTTACAAGTTTTGCAAAGGCAACAAAACATTTGTTCTCTACAAAAAAATTTATTATTGTCATTTATTTTACAAATATTATAAATGGCATTCTCACACCCCTAAAACCAACTATTTTCTGTGTCTATATTTTTCATTTTGTTTGTTGACAACCAATAGATTGGAAAACATGAACAGTTTTGGAATATATATTTTTTTTGGCTTTTATGTTTTACCAACCAACAAAAAAAAATATGTATACAAAAATGGCTTTAACAACTAACAAAAAAACAAAAAAAAAATAATGCTATTGATTCACACAAAAATATAAACAGTAAAATCTGACAAAAATGGACCCCTTTCGTAGAAAGAATCAATATTAAAGCACAATTTAATAACTTTACTTAGCACCGAAATAAAAAAAAAAAGTGAAGTTGATTTAAAAAAAATATATTAAACATTTGAATACTTTCGCAGTCATTTTTATTTCTAAACCCTCCATCCAATTGTGCAAGTCGTTAAAAACCAGTTTTTCACTTCGTTTGTAACTCATCGAAAAAAAAGTCTGAAAACTTACAAACTATACTATTCTTAACAGTTATATTAGTTTTTTGTTTTTATATACATCGAGATTATTTTTATGTTATTTTCAATTTATAACGAGCTTTCAATCTCCGTATATTTACAAAAATAAAGCAAATCAAAAATATTTGCTAGGTTGATACTAGTATTTTGATCTGGCTAAAGATCTCATTACAACCCTATGTTTTAGAAAAGCTAGAGCCTCCATAATGGGCAGAACTTTAACAAAAAACCTATTAATCATCAATTTTGCTCCATTCTTGTCTTCTTAGTAATCAAGCACGTCGTTAGGTATTTTCCTAACAAGCATCATGACGTTACTAAACATTGAAGACCAAAAATGTTCTATTTATATAAAAAAATTTTTAGTGTGTACTCTGGCTTTAGTAATATTTTTTACAGTTGTACTAGTTTTTTGTTTTTATATACATCGAGATTATTTTTATGTTATTTTCAATTTATAACGAGCTTTCAACCTCCGTATATTTACAAAAATAAAGCAAATCAAAAATATTTGCTAGGTTGATATTAGTATTTTGATCTGGCTAAAGATCTCATCAGAACCCGAAGTTTTAGAAAAGCTAGAGCCTCCATAATACGCAGAACTTTAACAAAAACCCTATCGATCATCAATTTTACTTAATTCTTGTCTTCTTTGTAATCTTTCTTGATCGTCAGCAATAGGTAAGTCCACCTAACTATGACCGTTTATTTTTGAAAAAAAAAAAAAAATTCAATTAAATTTTTTCTTCGGTATTCTCATAGACTGAAAACATATAAAATTAACCAATCAATTTCCTCCGTCCTATCCGATTTCAACTAATCTTGGTATATGATAGCTTCCTTAGGAAAGCTAGTCCCAGAAGATCTTCAAAAATTGCGTTTCAAAATAATAAATATGAAAAATATTTAAAAATTTCACAAACGAATGAGAAAAAATGGCAAATTTAACAAAAAGTCGTCGTATAAAATCGTTTATATCTTTTTTACTTTTGTTAATATATTATTTTAAAGGGCATCTTCTGAACTTGAAAACGTATGGACGGATTTTTACGAAATTTAGCAGGAAGATTATATTTTGTAGTAGCCTTTAAGTATGTTCAACAGGGACCGTAATCATTATGAGTTTTATAATAAAACTTACACAATAATGATTATGTTATGAGTTTTAAGGATTTTCTTCAATGGTAATGATTATTTTTGAGTAATATTAATAAAAATCAGCCATAATCATTATTTTTGAGCAAAAAAAATAAAACTCAAAAATAATCCTTATTTATGATTTTTATTTTTGTCGCTCAAAATAAAACTCACTTTCATGTAGATGTAAATATATATACATATGCATAACAATATGTAAGTACATCATATATAAAGTCGTAAATTGAAAGTGAGTTTTATTTTGAGCGAAAAAAATAAAAATCATAAATAATGATTATTTTTGAGTTTTATTTTTTTTGCTCAAAAATAATGATTATGGCTGATTTTTTATTAATATTACTCAAAAATAATCATTACCATTAAAGAAAACTTTAACTCATGGCTGATTTACATGATTTTTATGTGCTGATTATTGTTATTATATAATTTATTATTATTAGTTTTATTTTTAATTAAATGTTTTTTTTTTTTTTTTTTTTTTTTTTTTTACAATTTATGTAAAATTTTTCAATAAAAATGTTTTCTTCTTCTTCTTCCTGTAAAGAGACTAACTAAAGAAATATTCTACAGTAATTAATATAAAAAATTAATTACGATTGTCATTGTCTGACGGTTGCAAAACACTTTCTAACATAAAATTTGAATAAACTTGCTTAACGGCGACTCAATCTCTAACCTACACTTGGTATCCAACTATTGTATGTGAATAAAGCGCATCATAAAACGTGATAATTACTTGTGAAAAAGAGATAGGATTAAGAAGAAAAAGCATTCTAGTTGAGAAATGAATTGTGCATTGGTATTAGTTAATTCTGTCTCTTCTGATCAAAACAATACTTGTGTGTACGTAGTGTGACCAAACTCCAATTTAGTCGCAGTCAACGCTGTGTCGACCGTGGCTCAACTGGTTAAGAGGTGAGATTACGATGCATAGCTTTGATGCTAAGACTGTGAGTTCAAATCACAGTACGACACCAAAAAATAAAAAAAAGTTTTTCATATAGAGCAAAATTAACAATATAAAATACTTTGTTCAATTGACACATAAATTAACCACTGACGAGTCCCAGAAGGGGGACGAAACTGCGGCAGTCTGGTGTATCCCTTGTGTCCGTAAAATTTTTCAATAAAAATGTTTTCTTCTTCTTCTTCCTGTAAAGAGACTAACTAAAGAAATATTCTACAGTAATTAATATAAAAAATTAATTACGATTGTCATTGTCTGACGGTTGCAAAACACTTTCTAACATTATGTAATTAACTTTTTAATTCCCATACTGTAATCATAAGATGTAAATCTTGTTGTATGGGATAGTCAAATAAATAAAAATCAAATCAAAAATCAAACATTTAAAATACATGACGGATATGCAAAGATTGTCAAAAAATAATAATAATGGTGCAATATTTTTTTTTTATGTCTGTTCTAAGTGATTGATTTTTTTATTTAAAAAACGAACAATAATCATTATATACGTTCCCTGATGTTCAACTTATATTGAAGTTATGGTGCTTTTTCGCTTAATTTGGCGTTTTTTGAAAAACGAAAATCGCCATAAGTAAAAATCGCATTAAGTAAAAGCACATAAAGTGTACTTTTTGGACTGTATTTATATCTTGGGAAGAGGAATAATTTGGGCTAAACTTATTCATTTTAATAAATAAGTTTTTGAGATTCGCGCTAAACATATTTTGGCCAATATCGATTAAAGTACGCAAGGAAAAAAAATTGGTAAAAGAATATATTGTTTATTTGAGTGTTAAATAATGGCGTCAAAATTTAAGTAATGACAATTTACCATTTAAAGGACGCTAAAAACTATATCGACAAAAAAAACCACTAAATATATTTTAGCAAAAATTTATCCGCAAAACTTTTTTTTAAAAATTTTTGTTTGGATTTTTTTTTAATTTCCGCGAATTTGCAAAACAAAAAAAAAACTAAAGATATTGTATAATATTGACAAGTAGAGTATGTATGTACAGATGAAGAGTAGTATTTTTTTGCTGTTTTAAAAGTTCTCTGTCTATTGTTTCAAGATTTTACTTTATTAAGTTATTTCTAAAAAAAAAATATCATATGGCATATAGATATGGTGATTGTTTTTTTGTTTTTTTTTTTAACAAAAGAGGAGATTATTAAAATTTTTTTAATAAAATTTTTTACACGGGTCAAAACATTTACACAAATAATGATTATATGTATTTTTTTTTTTTTTTGTTACATTTTTCTTTTTATAAAGATATTGTCATTATTTTATTGATGGTTGACAAAACTGATGACAATTTATTGTTGAGTGGTAAAAAAAAAAAAACTAAAATTATTGGAAATGATGTGAAAATAAATAAATATTTAAATTTTAACAATGTTGCTATAGAAAAATAAAATTTTCACTTTAGTTAGCATGTTAAAATTTAAGGATTTAAAATAAAATATTTGACAAAAAGTATATATAAAAGAGTTGTGAAAAAATTTTGCGTTTTGTCACACAATTTATTTTCTAGCGTTTTTTTATAATGGTATATAGTCATTACTTATACAGTGACGTACTAGTTAAAAAACTCCAAACTAAATAATATATAGAAAAACTTGACTTTTAATTTCCACACCTACCTTTGAACCCGTCAACCGATTTCGCTTATTTTTAATACCAAACTGCCCATAATATCAACAAACAATTTCACCAAAAACTAGCAAACTTGCTTCCATACTAGCGGAGTATTTTGGGTTTCAACAGACAGACGTATAGCACAATATTGACATCGCTATTTGTGCTGATCAAAAATATATATATATTTTATGGAGTCCCAGAATTTCTACCAGTTATAAACAGAATGATAAATCATATTTGTAAAGATTTTTTCTTATTTTCTTCCTAAAGATAAAGACAACAAAATTCTTTTTTGTATGGAAACTCGAAAGTTTTAATCTTGCATACTTTTCAGCACTTAAAATTTTTATCCAAATTTTATTCATTTAATTTAAATTTTAACAGTTTTTAATGATGTAATACTTGAAGTTTTAAATTTATATCAACAAGAAAAAATGTATAAATATCGCATAGTCTTGTTCAAATAATATATTATTAAATATAACTATGGCTTTTTTCTTAAAAACCCACAAAAAAAGGGAAAACTCATCTACAATCAATGTTTTAACAGGCGGAAGAAATACTATAAAAAATCCATAAAAACAACGTGCCACTAACTGAAAGTAAATACAAGAAAAACCCGCTAAATTTATGTTAAATGAAAAAAAAGAAAAATTCAATTGAAGCAAAATTTTGAAGGCTTTTCATAAACCATCGAGATACAAAAAAAATCATGAAAATTATGGTTACAAAAAATATATTTTAAAGACAATAGAGAAAAAATAGGAAAGGAAAAAAGTTATAAAAAAAATAATAAAACCAAACAAATAGAGAGACATCTTAAGGAAAATATAAGTATTTATTTAAAAATTTAATTTAAAAAAGGGAAAAATTCAAACTAAGCAAATACTGTATAAAGCCTAAAAGTAGGCTCCAGTTTTTTATTAATATTAAAAATAATGCTGCTACATATTGTAAGGGGTAAACAATTTTTCAATAAAAAATTTATGTTATCAGGTTCACACTACACTGAGAAAATTGTATGCATGTTATCAATGAATTTCTGCATTAGATCAAGGCAGTGTCACTGGAACTCGTTCCTTGAAACTTTTCATTAAATTGATGAATTTTAGTGAATTTTTATTGTTGATCTATATAAATTGTATGTGAGTTGTTGGTTAGTTCGGTTCAAGATCATGAAAAATTTTTCATATTAACAGAAAAATTATAATTTTATTTGTGATAATTTACTTTAATTAACAGAAAAAACAATTAGAAAAAAGTTATTTGACACCTGCATGAATGGAGTTAACTTTCTAGCCCGCAACGGCCTTCATCAACATTCTTCGTGCCTTAAAGTGTTAAGTTGTAAACATCATCTATTTAACTCAACTAGTTAGGTTAAAAATGTGCCGTAACTTAGTTTTTGAGTATGACGAAATTTACTGCGAACTTGTTTTCTATAAAGCTATGTTTAGTTGTTAATTATTACCACAGTTGCCAGTTCAACTAATTAAGTTGAAATTTGACTGGCAGTTATTTTCAAATGTCATCATATTCTATCCTTTACATTGTAAGTGAAGGAATATCAAACATTGAAGATTTTATTCGTTTTTCAACATATGTCTAGCATATATATTAAGCGAATTTTTGCACTGTACCTTGTGAGTGGTTAATAGTGAATTTTTATTGTTGATCTATATAAATTGTATGTGAGTTGTTGGTTAGTTCGGTTCAAGATCATGAAAAATTTTTCATATTAACAGAAAAATTATAATTTTATTTGTGATAATTTACTTTAATTAACAGAAAAAACAATTAGATAAAAGTTATTTGACACCTGCATGAATGGAGTTAACTTTCTAGCCCGCAACGGCCTTCATCAACATTCTTCGTGCCTTAAAGTGTTAAACTGTAAACATCATCTATTTAACTCAACTAGTTAGGTTAAAAATGTGCCGTAACTTAGTTTTTGAGTATGACGAAATTTACTGCGAACTTATTTTCTATAAAGCTATGTTTAGTTGTTAATTATTACCACAGTTGCCAGTTCAACTAATTAAGTTGAAATTTGACTGGCAGTTATTTTGATTGATGAATTTTTTTTATAAAATTTTAAGAAGAATTTAATTATATTTATTAAAAATTTTATAAGCATAATGACATCTGATCACCTTCTACATTATTTTAAAATACAAAATATTGACTTCTTAATAACGGCCAATTGTATTAATTAGAAAATGGGAATAAGTCCAAATCTTAAAGTTTAAAGTATTGCTAATCTATATATCTAGGTGTACCAAAGTGGGATATATCACAGTGAGATATATCACGAATAATTTGGAAATAATTTGCCCATTTAGTAGTCCGATTGCAATGAAATTTGGAGCAGGCATAACTGATGTAATATTCGAACATTTCGCATGTTGGTAATTTTTTTTTTTTGTTTCTAATCCGATTTTCAAAAAAATAACATATTTGCAAAAAGTTCCCTATTTTGGGTATTCATATTGACGCCCCCGCTGGATTTTGAATTGGTCGACAATGGATTATTATTTGTGATCATATTAGATCTTGATAAAGGGTGTCCCAAGAAGAACGCAATTTTTAAATCTGGCAACATTCGAAGTGTCATTGTTTGACATTTGAACAATTGTTATTGTTTGCTAGTAGAAGGTACGAGGTTAGTAAAAATGGAGCGCTACACGAATGAACAACGCATTCTCATTGTAAAATTGGTTTAACAACATGACAACATGAAAATGCTGATTTTGCCGATAAAATCATCTTCAGTGACGAGGCCCATTTTCATCTTGATGGCTTCGTCAATAGGCAGAATTGTCGCATTTGGGGTGAGGAAAATCATCGAGTGATTCACGAGAAGCAAATGCATCCTCAACGTGTCACTGTGTGGTGGGGTTTTTGGGCTGGAGAAATCATTGGACCTTTTTTTTATCAAAATGAGGCAGGTCAAGCGCAAACAGTCAATGGTGTTCGGTATCGTGAAATGATAACCAGTTTTTTCTTGCCTAGAATTGAAGAAATGAATGTGGAGGGCATGTGGTTCCAACAAGACGGCGCCACATGTCATACAGCCAGAGAAACAATTCAATTGCTGCATCAGTCATTTCCCGGTCGTGTTATTTCGCGTTTTGGAGATCAGAATTGGCCGCCTAGATCGTGCGATTTAACACCATTAGATTTTTTTCTTTGGGGTTTTTTGAAGTCGATGGTTTACGCGAATAAGCCGACGACGACTCAAGCCTTAAAAGAGGAAATTGGACGCTGCATTAATAAAATACCGCAGCATTCATGCAAAACGGTCATTGAAAATTTCATTAAAAGATCGCGTGCATGCCAGCAAAGCCGCGGCGGCCATCTGCACGATATATTGTTCCATGCATAACCTCATTCTGTCTACTTTAAGATATAATAAAGTTTCACGATTTTTTTTTAAATATCAGTGTTTTATTTAAAATTTAAAAATAGCGCTCTTCTTGGGACACCCTTTACAAAAGATATTACAAATTTATAAATGGGAGACTACCGCTTAATAAGATTCGAAAAACTCTTTAAATTAGTAAATCTCCTTTTTTAACATTCAGTCTGAATGGGAATTTCTACATATTTTTAAACTTTTTGTAAACTTTTTTGTAACTATTTATTTTTCATAATAAATTATCAGACGAATAACTACATATATATCAACCTTTTGAAACCAAGTTTGTAACCACTTATTATTTAGAATCTAATAACTAATTATTTTTATTTTTATTTTTGTAAGCGACCGGGTAAGCGTGTCTACTTACAAACACGACATCACCAAACAACTTTACATGTGTTTTTGTTTTAGTGTATAAGCACTTATTTGGTAATGAAAGTTTTTACTGGGTTAGTGAAAAGTTTCATTAAACCGCTCCAAGAAATTTCTCTCTGTGCATATAACCAATAACATTTTAACAACTTGATACAAGGATGGGAAATATTTTCTATATGACGCAAAAGTCGTTTGGCATGTAAGAAACTGCTAATTATATGATATCAACTGATGACCATCGTCATATTATTTTTGTGATTTTTTTAATAAAAAAATTATATTTTATAAATAAAAAAATATTTTTCTGCGTTAATATGAATTTGTGACAATTTTAAGTATAAGTACTTGCAACATTTAACTATTTACTTGAGACAGCTGAAAAGTATGCTACAATTTTATTTGTAAAGTTTTAACAACATGAAGTATTTAAAAATCTGTAGGAAAATATTAACAGCTATTTTCTCTGTTTAAATTATTTAATTTGACATACAAAATAAACAAATGACTCTATGGTCTTATGGCAGGTTTTGTAAGAACAGTGAACAAATTTCAAATCTTACAAAAATTAACTGTGTGAAAGGCTTTATAATTTGGAGTCAAAATTTATACAATTTTGAATAATTTTTCAAGCCCTTCATAATTCGGAATTGAAAATTTAAATAATTTAAAATCTTTTACAATAAGTAGTAAACATTTTTACAATTTAATATTTTTTTAAGCCTTTAAACACTTTTTCTGGACTCTTTAAATAGTAGGGTATTCGGTTAACCGTTATTCGATTAATCGATGAGTTTTAATCAAACAATTGTTCGAGTAAATTAAAATTACCAATTTCGAGTAACGAACAACTCGAACAAATTTTGCTCGAATAACTTTTACTGGACACTTTAAATATTTGGGTATTCAATAGGTTAACCGTTACTCGATTAATCGATGAGTTTTAATCAAACATTCTTTCAAGTAAATTAAAATCACCAATTTCGACTAAATTTTGCTCGATTAACTTTTTCTGGACTCTTTGAATAGTAGGGTATTTAATCGGTTAACCGTTACTAAATTAATCGATGAGTTTTAAGCAAACATTTTTTCAAGCAAATTTAAATTGCCAATATCGAGTAACGAATAACTCGAACAATTTTGGCCAATTAACCGAGTTAATCGAGTAAATCAAAATACGTTCTATACGTTCAGTCTATATTTTTCCAAAAAAACTTAAATTGTTTAGTATTTTTAAAAAAAAATGTAAAGCAATGCCTAAAATAACACATTTTTAGCAATTTTTTAAGATATTTTAAGATATTTTAAAAATATTCTAAAATAATTATACTCAAATAAAGGGTCTAAACTATAA
Source organism: Delia radicum (assembly GCA_021234595.1). Taxonomy (NCBI): domain Eukaryota; kingdom Metazoa; phylum Arthropoda; class Insecta; order Diptera; family Anthomyiidae; genus Delia; species Delia radicum. The sequence continues at coordinate 16,477,076 of CM037851.1, forward strand.
AAAAAACTAACACCAAAAGGTCCGATTTCCAAAAATTAATCGAAACTTTTAAATATCTAAATATCAAAAAAAAAAAAAAAAATCGCAGCGATCGTAAAACTATTATATTGTGCTAATATTTTTTAGCAAGATTCGAATTGCAGTTAATTCATAATTTTTTGGTGTTACAGCTGGGACTCGGTCTTTCACTCTTTTCTTTCATTCGGATCTATATACAAAATAATCAAATAAATTAAAAATGATCTATTTTGCAAAAAAAAATAAAATCGAACAAAAAGCTGTCTTCCAAACATCAACGGATTTGCTGCGGCAATTTTTTAACGACGAGACGGCGAAAAAATTATACAATTTTTCTTTATTATTTTCCAAGGCATAGTAGACTGATACGCTATATTATTCTTGATATTTGAAAAAAATGCTAGAAGCTAATGTTTTTTTAAAGTCGAACTTATAAAAACGAAAGAAAATTAAGTAAAACACCGCAATTGTATATTAATTCAGAAGATCCTGTGCAATTTAACGTAACCTATATTAATTAATTTCGATAAAATGCATTTCGGAACTCCTGATTTTGTATTAATTCTGCGTAATAAGTATTTTTAAGAAAAAATTAGTGAAATAACATTATTTTGATTATTCGAGTTACGCGAGTAATTTTAAACTTTTACACGATAAATCGAGCAAGTTAAAGATCTTAACATCGAGTTACTCGTTTACTCGAACAAAACCAACTCCGAGTAATTTGAATACCCTATTAAATAGCCTTTTTAAAATCCCAATATTTGCCGTTTTCTTTTGTCTTTCTTATTTAATTTCTAGTCTCTATTTATTTTTAGAAAAATGTAACGTCGCAAGAAACCACCATAAAATAGCCCAAACATTTATTTAAATTATCCTTATAAAACGATAAAAAAAATGAGTACATTACACTTGAGACAAGGCTATTACTTTTTTTCTTCTAGGTTTTCTTGCTTCTTAGAATTTTTTCTGTACAAATATTTCAAACAATTGAAATTATATTCATAATAGTTTTGGCTTAGAAAGTTGAAGTGGAAATAAAAAAAAAAAAATTATAATCAAAATAATGATAGCAGAAAATTAGTTAGTTAAAATGTTAAAAACTAGTTAAAAATTTTGCTTAATATTATTAACATAAGGATATCAACAATAAATCTGGGAACTTTACAAAATTTTAGTTATATTCAATGTGATTTTAGTTTATAGTAAAATACTTTGACTAAATATTAGTAGACTCAATATAGCAAACAAAAACTATAAGATTAACAAAATATTTGCTATATTTAGTAGAATGCAAATAACAGTTTATTTTGCTAATATCAACAGAAATTTTTGGCTAATTATTTGTAGATCGTTGATTTTATAAGGGCAGACTTTTATTCGCATTACAAAAAAAAAACTAAAAAAAAAAACTAAAAAAAAAACTTCAAAAATTTCAAATTTTTTCAATGATTTTTTTGTCTACTAATATTTAGTAAATGTTTTTGCTAATTTTCGCAGCTCATTCTGTTCCTTTCAAATAACTAAAATTTAGCTCAAATATAACCAAATATTTCTAAATTCAACAGATTTATTTTTGCTATTCATATATTACTAATATTTAGTAAAAAAAAATCTACCAATTTAAGCAGTTTTTTCTGGAAGCTCATTTTAATATTCACTAATTTTTTGTTGCTTTTGTAGCTTTTTAGCTATTTGTACAGTTTCATTTCTATGAGTTTATGATTCATTCCATATAAAACCATCAAAAAATATTAAATTTACGACCTCTTGCCTTTTAACCAGACTTGGTATGGAAGGTAAGTGTCATATGAATATGTAATCGATGAATATATGAATGTGAACAAGTTTGGGATGTTAGCTCTAACGGCTGTGAAAATACCGCGTTTTAAAATATAGAAAAAATTGAAAATCTAACAAAGGAAATCGTACTTAATTTTATTTTCTCGAAATTTATTTTATTTTCTCGAATTTATTTTCTCGAAATTCTAAAAATCCATGGTTTAACTAGCGAGTTTTTTTTTTTTTTTTTGAAAAATACAAAATATGAAAAAAAGTGTATAAGTTGGAACATTCGTAATTTCCCAGCAAAACTTTGGTAATGGGTGCGATAAAGTAATGCATTACCCTGTAATGTGTACTCCTTACCTGTATCATTATTTTCCAACAAGAATTAATGAGTTACCGATAATTGAACACTCATGGATTACCTTGTAATGATACCACATTACATTTTACATTACCGATCATCAATTACATAATGCATGAATTATAATCGTAAAGTAATTATTAATATATATTTTTGAAAATCTATTTATAGACACATTACTTTGTGATTTTTTGTAAGCATGAGGGTAAGGTGTATATTTTTGATATCACGAACGAAAACACGAGCACAACCACTCATTTACATTTTAAGCAATAAAATATTGTATGTATCGAAGCTCAGTTGGTAGAGTTCTCGCCTAACTAATTGTTAAATACCAGAAACCCCAGGTTCGAATCTCAGCATGACCACGTAATTTATTTAATAACAAAAAAAAATATTTAATTAAAAAAAATATCTGTAAAACAAATTTGTTATGCATTTTTTTTTATGAAAATCTATTTATAGACACATTATTTTTTAACACCATGTAACCATATAAGTAACCAGTTACTTTACCCCCTACAAGGTAATGAGTCCACCCATTACTTTTAGGCTCATCGCCTGTAAAATTCATCAGTGAAGTAAGGTGTAATGTAATGCGTGAAGTCCTATGGCGATACATTACTTTACCCATGATTTGGTAATGTGTGGTTTTGCTGGGTTATTTAATTTATATCGGATCATTATTATTTAAAATGCATTGAAATGGTACAATCCTCTACTTTTGTACTGTGGATTAAAATTTGTCTCCAGCCTCAACAATAAATGCATTTTGTATGCAATTTATTTTTTAAATATATTTTTCTAAATGTTGGCCACCCTCGATTTAGGAAAACAAACCATATTTGTAAAATATGTATTTTTAATTAATTTGTATGAAAAAGCTTTTAGCATTTTTGCATAGAAAAAACGACTATTTGTTATTTTTTTTTAATACATTAGGATTAAATTTTAAAATTTAGTGTTAAGGCGCCTCTTTAAACATCTATGTTTTGAAAACTATACATTTAATTTTGAAGATTTTTTTCTGTACTTGAATGATAAAAGAATTAACTAATATATTTTGTTAAAAAACAAATTAATTTTGAATCGTTTTAACCATTTTGCTATCGACTATCAGATATTTTATAGAAAGAAGTATATGGTTGGAAGGGTTGAAAATTAAATTTTAAGACATAGCATTTAAGTAGATTCCTTTATCTTTCAAATACAAAAAAAAAAAAATTAAAAAATTAAATGAATAGTTTTTAAAATAGAAACATTTAAACATCCCCGTAACACAACATTTTTCAATTTAATCATTTTAATTTGATAAAAATAAGAAAAAAAACATATAAATAGTAGTTTTTTTTTCTATGGAAACATGATGTAAAAAAATTCAAATTTACAAAATATTCTACTAACACAATATAAGGACGAGGGCTGTCCCAAAATTAGACGACCTGACGTATAGATGTTTTAAGCAGTCAGCAGTTTAAAAAAAAAATGATTTTGGTGCAACGTGGCAACCATATAAAACATATGTTTTAAGTTTCAAGGCGCCACGTTGTTTAGTATTTTTTTGGAGCCATGGTATACCACTTCACAAAGGTAGAGTCAAAGCAGTGGACGGTAATGGGAGAACCGTGTCCAAAAAAGTCTAAAACAGTCCCATTTGCAGGCAATGTCATGGCGTCTGTTTTTGGGGATGCGCGTGGGATAATTCTTATTGATTATCTTCAAAGAATCAAACAATCAATGGCGAGTATTATTTTAACTGATTGCAGCGTTTAAATGATGAAATTAAGAAACAATGCCGCATTTGGCGAAAAATAAAGTGTTGTTTCATCAAAATAAAGCACCAGTTCACACTTACACTATTGCAATGATTGCATTAAAATACGAATTGCTTCATTACGCACCCTATTCGCCTAATTTAGCTCCCTACGATTATTTTCTATTTCTAAACTTGAAAAAATGGCTCGGTGGTAAAAGATTTGCCAACAATGAAGAGGTGGAGTCTGCGGTTGGTGGCTATTTTAAGGAGCTAGACAGTTCTTGATATAAACAGTAGGGCGGGTCGATTTAAAAATCGCTCAACGTTCAAGGAAAATTGTATTCTAGGGATCAAAATAAGAAACTTTTCCGAAGGAACCATACCTCTAAAACGACCCGTAGGGTCAAATTTTGAAAAATCCCACTTTGATATTTCAGAGAGTAGGAGGAATCTCTCCAAGATTATGGGAGCTACTCCGGGAGACGCGCTAGCAGATTAATGCACAAATCATCATTCTAGGTGCCCGTTAAGGTGTTAAAATTGAAGTTGAAAGAGTGCCTTTTTAGCCGTGTTTTTATAGCAAAATGGACAAATCTCGGGATTGAGATATTTCAGAAATTAGGAGGAGTCTTTCCAAGATTAGGGTCTCTATTTCTTCTCCGGAAGACGCTCTAGGAGATGAATGCATAAATTATATTCGATTGGGTTGGACTCGATTATGGCACTCAAAATGGGTCAAAGTGGGATTTTTCATAATTTGACCCTACGGGTCAAAAGTCGGGACATCAGAATTTGTTTTAGAGGTATGGTTCCTGGAATACGATTTTCCTTGAACGTTGAGCGATTTTTTTGCCTCCACTCAAATCGACTCGGCCTAATAAACAGGGTATCGAAGCTATTGAATATCGCTGCGAAAAGTTTATCGAGCTAAAAGAACATTATGTTGAAAAATAAAGAAAATTGTTTCCCAAATTTGTTGTGTTTTCATTGTTAGGTCGGCTAATTTTGGGACCGCCCTCGTACACCTGTAAATTTATGTGGGACTATAACTTTTAAGCTATTCAAACTACAAAATTCGTGTTGGCTGTATTTTTTAGGTTAGATTTTTTGATTTTTTTTTCGCGGAAGGGCCAAAGGGTATTAAGCATTTGAGTATTAACTTCAAAGGCTTGAAATTCACATTTTTGTCTGCTTAAAAAAATAAATGCTTATTACTGAACCCTCATCTTCATTTATTGAAAACTTCAGGGTGGTATCGTAATTTGTCTCTGTGTTATAGCCAAAAATATGGTTCTATGTATGTTTTTGCTCATGTAGTTAAAAACATGTAAAATATCACTTGAAAACAGTACCACTAGCATTTCATTAAACAATACTAATATTTTCATTTGTTTTTGAGTGTAATTAAAAAGAACCGCAAATTAATAATTTTAATATTAAAATACCCCTTTAATAAAAATAACCCCATGATATGAGTGTTATGAATTTATAGTTATTTCATGTGGTTCGTTTTTTAAATAACTTACAAATGCAGTTAAAAATGTAATATTTTCTACAAATTACTGTTAATTCACTTGAAAATAAAAATACTAAACTACTGCTCAAACAACTACAAATATTTACTGGCCAAGTTTGATGAGTGTATGCTATAACATTGATATTCATACTTCCCTCCAAAATACTATTATAACTTCACCCCAAAATTTACCATATTCACAAAAATTTTTATAATTAAAACAATTTCTTTAGTTCATCGCTCAAAACATGTGTAAATAAAATGTATTTTTGTATATTAACCAAATTGAAAATATTAATGAGATTATACAAAAAAAGTACTAAACAAAACAAATTTAACGAATTCTACCAATATATTAGTATTAACACAAAAATGTTATTTTTGGTTTCGTTAGCTTGGTCTTTAACTTTAATTAAAATCCTATAGTAGGCAATATATTCGAGAACTTGAATGTAAATAAAGCAAAAATTTTAATTTGTTTTCCTTATATTAGGCTTTAATTTTATTTGAAATCATATGCCTATAAGTAGGCAATATTTTCCAGCACGTAAATACTTGTATCTCTCAAAATGTGCAAATAAGTTCCTTTTCTCAAAATTCATATTCTTTTAAATATTTAACACTTTTTACCATTAAGAAATCGTATGAAAAAATTATAGAATGCCTTTCGGCATCACTAAACAAATTATGGACAATTTATTTATAGCATATTTAGTGTAACAAATTATTTCAAGTTAATTTTTCTTAAATTTCAATTGAATATTAGATTTATTTTTTAAAACCTCAACATTTTCTTGTTATTTAGAAATGTTATGAAAAATTATAGCATACTTTAAGGGTATTATAAAATGTCATAACATAAATCATAATTTTAGGGGTTTCTTTTTGTCATACACTAATATTCAATAAAGCAAAAGATTTATAACTTTGTATGCTACCTCAACGTATCTTTCACAATTCTCTTTAAAATATTGGAATTAAAATTTTGTTAAATAAAAAATAAAAAAGCAAATGAAAACTACCAGAAAATCCTTTTATGATCTACTTTTCCATTTTTATAAACTATAAATATAACAAGTATACTACACAATATATCTATCTCATTTTGAAAAGGATTTGTCTAAATTCCAAACTAAATACCTTAATAGTTATTGAAAGTATTATCACAAATACAAAACACTGTAAGAAACACCCTATTTCATCCAAAGAAAGCAAAAAAACCCACACATACAGCTACAATTGTATCTGCAATAATAAAAAAAAAAAAAAAACACAGAAACCGACATCTTAACCAAGAAACTAAAGTAAGTAAGATAGGAAACAAAAAAGTCAAGACTAAACTAACCCTCATCGTTAAGAAAATATACATTGAGACAGACAGACAGACAGTTGTATGTATGAACATGAAAAATTGGTATTAGTTTAAAATTTTACATTACGACTACAAAACCAAAAGAAAAACTGTATAAGAAATGTATCCATGTTTGTATGTATAAGAGTTTTTAGGTTTTTTTTCGTTTTTGTCACAATCTTCACACAGTTTTGTGAATGTTAAATGGTGTCAAAAGTGGGTAAATGAAAGCTGCTGCAGTATAGTTGAAGTAACAAAAAAAGAATATACATATGTATATGTTTATGTGAAACCAAACTTTAATGCCAACACAATGTTTTCCCACTAATACTTTTTAAAAGTTTTCATCGTTATTTTTTCTAAGTCGGTTTAAACCAAAAACAACAGGGCAAAAAGCAAATGAATTCAATACAACATAGTAAACATATTTTTCTACTTAAAGTTGAAGAAACATTTTCAAAATTAATCAAAAAACTAGTATAAAGGAATATTCTGGTGCAATTTTCAAATAGTAACTACACTCAGGAAAAAAAAGTTTCTTCATGTGGTTTCATAAATCGTTTGTCATCAATTATTATTAAGTTTTCATAAATATGATGAAGAGTTTTAAAAAAATGTATGACAAATGCTTCATAGACCTTCATCATTTCATAAAAAAAAAATGTTTCATAAACTTTGTGCAAATAAGAAAGATTGTGGTTAAGAAGAAGAATAAATGAAGATGGGAACCTTGAAAATTCCCGAAATAGATCTATCTACACATTCCTGAAACTGGTCAATTAATAAATTTGAAAACAAAAACTCTATAGATTATTTGTTAGGACAATATCCTAACAAAGAAATATAGAGAACTTGAATAATTTTCATTAAATGTTTTTCTGTAAAAATTATAAACACTTTTAATTTTTAAATAATACTAGACTAATATCTGCCTTTTTTTTAATGGACGTTCGTCATCAGTGATTTTCCATTTAAATTGTATTATGTCTTATCTAAATAAATTGTCAGATTGTCTCTATATATAACAGAGCTGTGACTGAATCATTCATTTTTGAATTAATTCGCGAATCATTCATGCACTGAATTAGTAAAATTTTGAATTAATTCTTTTCGCCAAAAAAAACGAATTGAATGAAATTTGAATCGATTCATATGCATTTGGCTGGAATGAATTGCAATTCATTTTAAATCAAATGAATTCGGCAAAATGAATTGCAATTCATTTTCAATTCAAATGAGTTTGGCTATATGAATTGCAATTCATTTCCAATTCATTTGACTTGAATTGATTTTGAATTAATTCAAATGAATTAGAAAAATGAATTGCAATTCTTTTTCAATTCATTTGTATTAAATTGATTTTGAATTAATTCAAATGAATTTTATGAAACTCTTCATCACATATAAGAAAATTTTTTAAATATGATTAATAACACGGTGCAATATTTTTTCTAATTCATTTGAATTAATTCAAAATCAATTTAATACAAATGAATTGAAAATGAATTGCAATTAATTTTTCTAATTCATTTGAATTAATTCAAAATTAATTCAAGTCAAATGAATTGCAATTCATTTCGCCAAACTCATTTGAATTGAAAATGAATTGCAATTCATTTTGCCGAATTCATTTGAATTGGAAATGAATTCCAATTTATTTTTACCAAATTCATTTGAATTAATTCAAATTTCATTCAATTCTTTTTTTATGTAAAAAGAATTATTAAAAATTCAATTCAAATTCGTAATGAATTGAAATCAAAAATGAATGATTCATTCACAGTTCTGATGTATAATACATTTCTTTCAAAAACCTGCCGGCCATAAGAATCGAACCTGCATTTCTTCTGACATTACAAACGTAGCAATAGCAAGTCATAACCGCTTAACGATCACACCCAAGTATGGCCTCGAATGTAATGCAGCTAAATTGCAGTTCTTTTTTTTTAATTAGCTTTCACTTCTCCGAAGTGATAAACACCAACAACCTCAAACATTCTATTTTTAGATTTTTGTTTATTTTCTAATTTTTTCTTTTTAGGAGAAAAAAATGAAATTTAGAAATAAATATTTTAATTTTTATTTTTCTTTTGAAATATTAGAAAATTTTTTCTTAATTAGAAAATTTTGAAAACTCAAATGGAAATTTTTAACTTAAATTAACGTTCTTAACTTCTATTAATAAATTAAAATTATTGCAGCTAAACAACGTTTAAGCTTTCGTATGCCACAAAGCTTTCTTAAAATATGTTAAAAGCTTTTTAAAAAAGAACTAAATTCCTTTTTTTTTTAACAAAATTTTAAATTATTGTTAAAAATCAAAATAAAAGCTTTAATTAAAAAAAGAAATTTTAAGCTAAAATTCGAAACTTTCGAAATAAAATAACCAATTTTAAGAGTTATAAAAACCTTGATTAGGCAAATACTAAACATTTTCTCAAAATTTTTTAAAAGTTTTTCTAAAAGCGATGAAGATGTGAGCTTTTTGAAAATAACTTTTATCAAGCTTGTTTGCAATAAAAATATACAGATTTTAAATATATTAAAGAAAAATACATAATGAGGAAATAACTTCCCAGCAAAAAATAACCTCGATTTTGGTAAGCAGTAACTACATTTGTATGCTTCCATTATAGCGCTGAACTGATTTGCATAAAATAAAGAAATTGGGGAAGGCATTATGTTGTGCTTTTCTAAATGCTTTCTTTGAAGCAGTGAATAATGCATACAATAACGCATTAATATTGTCAACACACAAAAAAGCACTTTTTATTGCATACGAATGCATGAATTGATTACTTCATAGAGGAAATGAAAGAAGCTCTGTTCATCATGCTTAAAAAAGACATACCAAGTGGGACATCGGAAACAAAAATCGTGTCTTCTGGATTTGCTTTGGAAGCGTTATGTAGTTAAATACTGCCTTCAAGAACTACTTCTAGGTATGTACTATTTTTTTGCTGGGATATCACAACAATTTAGGCAAACTAAAGAGCTTTTAAGATTTTTACCATCCCGATGAAAAACGTTTATATTTACTCATATACAACTTTATATCATTATATGTAACAGTATGTGTGGCAATATATTACGCTATATGTTCATTAGGGTAGGGCGTTTTGAACATCTTAATGGGCGCTTCGCGTTTCTGGTTCTTGGGATTGTACTGAGCAAAAAAGTCCACGTGAAAAAAAATGTGGAAGCTCGATTTTCACCGTCTAGTGGACTTTTTTGCTCAGTACAATCCCAAGAATCAGAAACGCGAAGCGCCCATTTAAATTACGAAGTTAAGCAATGAATTCACTGGTAAACTACGGTTTTTTCTTTAAATTTTATACACAACATCGATTTAAATCGGCTCAAGAAAACATGTTTCCAATTCGAAAATGTATCCTCGACCAAAAAACCGAACTAGTGTATAAATGAATTACAAGTAGTACTTAATTAGATTAAAATAAAAAGTACTGATCTCTAAAACATTATAATTTTTAAATTAAAAAACTTATTAGATAAAATTTTATCAAATTATATATAATTTTATCTTATTTGATAGGCCCATTTTTCGGATCAAACTATATGAGATTAGATGAGATGTTATGTGATGTTTAGTTATATATGATACTATATATAATCATATATACTGATATCGGAATTTTTTATGTCGGAATATTGTAGCTTAAATTCGAAGCTTTCATAATAAATAAAGGATTGAAATAAAATTGTTATCGCAAAACGTTTTAAATTTTATAAAAACCAAAATTTTATTTTTTTTATTTATTGATTAAGTTATTTTAAAAGTTTTTCTAAATCTTAAAGCAATTTATTTTATTGTTGCTAAATTTACTTGCTAGTTTTCTACATTTTTGCTAACAAAATAAAAGCGTTTTTGTCTCAAAATTCCTGTTTTCTTTGTATATTAAGAGAATAGAATTCCAAGTTTAACAATTTCATTTAAATTCTCTTAAATAAAGGGTGTCCCAAGAAGAACGCAATTTTTAAATCTGGCAACATTCGAAGTGTCATTGTTTGACATTTGAACAATTGTTATTGTTTGCTAGTAGAAGGTACGAGGTTAGTAAAAATGGAGCGCTACACGAATGAACAACGCATTCTCATTGTGAAATTGTTTTACCAACATGACAACATGAAAATGCTGATTTTGCCGATAAAATCATCTTCAGTGACGAGGCCCATTTTCATTTTGATGGCTTCGTCAATAGGCAGAATTGTCGCATTTGGGGTGAGGTAAATCCTCGAGTGATTCACGAGAAGCAAATGCATCCTCAACGTGTCACTGTGTGGTGTGGTTTTTGGGCTGGAGGAATCATTGGACCTTTTTTTATGAAAATGAGGCAGGTCAAGCGCAAACAGTCAATGGTGTTCGGTATCGTGAAATGATAACCAGTTTTTTTCTTGCCTAGAATTGAAGAAATGAATGTGGAGGGCATGTGGTTCCAACAAGACGGCGCCACATGTCATACAGCCAGAGAAACAATTCAATTGCTGCATCAGTCATTTCCCGCTCGTGTTATTTCGCATTTTGGAGATCAGAATTGGCCGCCTAGATCGTGCGATTTAACACCATTAGATTTTTTTCTTTGGGGTTTTTTGAAGTCGATGGTTTACGCGAATAAGCCGACGACGACTCAAGCCTTAAAAAAGGAAATTGGACGCTGCATTAATGAAATACCGCAGCATTCATGCAAAACGCTCATTGAAAATTTCATTAAAAGATCGCGTGCATGCCAGCAAAGCCGCGGCGGCCATCTGCACGATATTCCATATATAACCTCATTCTGTCTACTTTACGATATAATAAAGTTTCACGATTTTTTTTTAAATATCTGTGTTTTATTTAAAATTTAAAAATTGCGCTCTTCTTGGGACACCCTTTATTTCCTTCTTTACTTTACTTAAGTTTTGGAATTTTGTTTTCTGTTACCCAGTTTTAGTATGTTTTCTTCGTTTTTTTGCACTTCACATTAATATATGAGTTGTACTTTTTTTTTTGAAGTTGTAATAAAATTGTTAAACACAAAAAAGTGTTTGCCAACATTAACAAAAAAAAAAAAAAAAAAAAACGAACAATGTAAAGCAAAACTTGTTGTTGCATGCTACATGGGGTAAAAGTACAAATACTTATACGATTATCGATTTATTGTATTAAAACATTAAAGTTTTTTTCTTTCTTCTAATATTTCTCCTTCCATTTTTAAGATCTGTTCTTTTTTTTTGTTGTTGCCGTTGTAGTAGTTAATTTGTTTCTTGGGAGGAAGGTGGAGAGAAAAAAAAAACTTTAACCACTTGCAATTGGTAGCAAATAGTAAGTTAATGGTTACGTGTATAAACTTGTAAACGATAAAAGTTATATATCTTTCTGTTGAAATCCTATAATAGTTTATGCTATTAGGGAGAAAAAATTAACAGCACAACAGAACAAATAAAAATTAGAACAATTAAATAAAAAATACACTCAATATCCTAAAAGTAGACTTTACTTTGTTAACGATTAATATGCCTAAAAGTATGCCTTAAAGTTTTAATAAGTAATGAAAGCTTTAATAGCTCTAAACGGTTTAAATCCTAAGAAAGTGTTTGTTAATGAAAATAAAAGCAGCTTTTAATGTTAAACTGTTTTTCGAAAACAACTAGAATATGAAAGATACCAGCAATAAATAGTGCTTATCCAGAAGCAGTTCTGGAAGACATTACTTAATTACCGAACGCTACCGAAACCATTCCAGGAGGCATGACTTTTGTTCGCGATGTCACACTTGGTATGTTTCTTTTTAGCAGGTCCAAAACGCTTATTTCATGTGCTCTAAGAAGCTATAAATTCATGCCTTCTTAGCAATTGAAAAGCGTTTTCATATGTATTGACAACATGAATGATTCATTGTATGCATTCTTTACTGCTTCATAGTATGCATTATTTACTACTTAAAAAGAATGCATTTAAGAAAACACAACAGTATACCTTCCCTATTGATTTATTGTATGCAAGAATTTTAAGCGCTATTTTGTAAGCATGCAAATTGCAGATACCAAATGGAGGTTATTTTTTGTTGGCAAATTGTTAATTCAATATACAAAAATTATGGTTAATCATTAGGGTATCGTTAATTCTTAAAAAATTATTTAAAACTGCTATAGGTTTGTGTATAAATTCAACTAACTTTTTCTATTTTCTATTATTTCTTAAATCAGATTTTACTTTTTTCTTTTTCCTATAGCTTTTTTCTTTGATTTCCATGCCTCAAAGTATGCTAGATTTTTTGTGTATATAGTATTAATTAGTTTAAGGTATTAAAACAAAGATTAAATTGTTATTAACCAATATTAAGATAAACTCTTTGATTCTCTGGAAAAGTGAAGCCAAATAAAAAAACCAATTTAATCCTTAAGGTATGCAAAAGAAAATTGGATTTTTGTTTAAATCGACTTGTATACGATGAAAGAATGTTAGACAAATCTAGATATTATAATCATGAATAGAGAAAAACTTTTTAGTTTCAAAATATTGCTGAATTTTACCTTTTTATTAGATTTACGGAATATTTTCGCCTAAAAGTTTTTAGTTACCTTTTTCTTTAACTTTCTCAAACTTAAATTAAACATTTGTTATTAAACACCATATTTTCATTAAGCCTTAAAATATGCTACATACTTTTTATTTATAAAATTTCTTTCTTTATAAAAAAACAAATGTTGTTTGCCAAAGTAATTTATTCGTCCTTTATACTTTTTTGCTGAACTTGTCTACATTTTACACTTTCATATTCAATATTTACCTTCATTATGAATAAAAAAAACGCTTAATTGTATTTTTTTCTCTTTGTTAAGGGCTTAACATTGTTAAATTTATTATAAATTGCGGCTTAAATTTTCTTTTAATTTATTTATTCATGTTTTTTTTTAAATTGTAATGAGATTTTAATAACAATAAAATTATGGAGTTGGTAATAAGTTTGCTTAACATCTTCGCCCAGCCTAAAAGTATGCATTATTTATGTAAATTGTTTTTTATGTAGTAACATTTTAAAGTAAGCAGTGATTTCTTTATTAACATTTTTGTTGTTTTTATAGGGGATCTAGAAAAGATCACATTTTTTATACTTTTCTTTTATCGGAAATATGTCGAAAATTTCTTTCACCATGAAGCTTTGAAAATTACATTTAACTTTCTTACAAGTTTTAAGCACTTCTTTTAACCCATTAACACCCAAATGAAATCTGGTGTCAAATAAAATAAGGTCAAATCGAAATTGAGAAGATATGTAAATTATACTTGTAAATTTAAAAGAAGCAAAAAGTGAAAAAATGCACCTTATTCAAACCGTTACGAAATTCAGTATGTGAAACTTGATCCACCAGGTTTTTAAGTTTATTATTTTACTTAAATTTTAGGTCAAATAGTGTCACAAAAAACGAGGTGTTCAGTGTACATATGTGTACAGTGGGCATTACTGGAATAAGTAAACATTAAAAGCATTTTTAAGCTAAAGGGTCCGCCAAATAACTTTTTTTTTTTTGAAAATGCTATACAAAAAAAACTACTGAAACATTTCTTTTTTTATTTGAAAGTACAATCCTTCTGGTTAATAATGGAAAATAATTTCATTCAAATGGCGTCATATCAAGGTCTTTATGCTAAATTCGTCTCAATGATGTCTCCGAAATGTTCAATTGTTGAGAACGACGGTGAATTGATGTTGATGGCGCTTCACGCACACTTTCTGCCAAAGCAGCAATATTCTCGGGTGTACGCACTGTTTTTGGCTTTTCACGCTTTGGTTTATCGATAACGAACATACGGAGCTGACGGTGCGTCTCTTCTTCCAATTTTCGCACACATTCTGCAACATTACCATGATTTTCAAAGTAATGTCGCAATATTTCCCAGCGTTGTTCAAGCGTATACACAACCACATTCGTTCAGCGGAAGGATAAAACTAATTATCTGTCAAATCAGACATGAGCTAAGTGTTACCGTTCACGAAATAAGCACTAGTTGAAAAAAAAACGTTAGATGGCGGACCCTTTATAACGATGTTTGCTTTTTGGTGAGTACTTTTTCAGAAAAAAATGTCACTAAAATTTCAATAAAGATTTGTTTGTTTTCAAACTCACCTTCAATTAAACGTTCAATAATATCTAGAAAATGTTTAATTGAAAATGAAAATTTTTATAACCCATAATGACAACTAATTGAAAATATGCGAAAATTTAATAAAATCATCAAGATTTGAAAAAAGTTGCCAAAAATGAAAAAAAAAAATAAAATCGATTAAAACTAAAAACAAACCACTAAAAATTAAAAAAAGAACTCCAAATTAAAAAAAAAAAAAATAATTAAAAATATTGAAAATTTAAATAAATTAATAGAATTTAAAAAAATATCCAAAATTTAGTAAAATCTAAGTTAATAATTCGCCAAACATTCAAATAATCTACAAAATCGATTAAAAGGTAAAAATCCCTAAAATAAAAAAAAAAATAAATCGCTAAGAATTTTAAAGAAACACAGACATTGAAAAAAAATAAATTAAATTGTTAAAATTTAAATAAATCACTAAATTTGAAAAAAAAATAGCCAATATTTAATAAAAATCAACTAGTTGTATCCAAATATATATAGATTATGACACTCACACTAGGTCGCTTTTTAAGAATATTTTCGCTGAAGCATAGTGAAATTTCTTTACATTAAATTAAAACCAACTGCCACCAAACCGCCCACTTAAGGTGAAAATAAAGCTGTCACTATAATATGAAGTTGTCATAGCAATGAAAATTTAACCCCCTTTAATATGTAACGGGACTAAGTTGGAACAAGTCATTAAACTCTACTTAATAACACAGATCAGTGATCTGTCACAAATTAGTTCTGCAACAAAGTCATCAGGTTTCAATTTCGCTTGCAATAACCTAAAGTTTTTTAAATTTTATATATCCAACCCTTAAATCACCAGAAATTTTATAATATTATTAATCCTAAAAGTAGGCATCAGTTTTATGATTTAATTTTTTGATTGCAAGTAAACACTTAGAAATTGAAAATTTTATATTTTTCTTAATATTCCATCAAATATGCTACACTTATTTTCAAATGTTTCTGCTACTAGAAAACTGTATGTATACGTGGAATTTCTCAGTTTAGTTTTGTAA
The DNA here is from genome assembly GCA_021234595.1 of Delia radicum. NCBI lineage: Eukaryota > Metazoa > Arthropoda > Insecta > Diptera > Anthomyiidae > Delia > Delia radicum. The sequence continues at coordinate 16,493,034 of CM037851.1, forward strand.
CTAGTTTAATAATATTTTTATGTTTTATTTTCAATACATTAAATATAAATGACTTTTACTATTTACGACAAGTGTTACCAACTGGCACTAAAACTTAGATATATATATTTTTTTTCTTTATGTATCGTACATTAAGTTTGTAATGTATATGTTGCAAAAAAGCAAAATCTGTCCAACATTTCATGAACTTAAGATACATACACTCAAATTAAAAACGTTAGTTAAACATATAGTTAAACGTCTTTTTAAAATATTTAACTAACTTTCAGCAAATTTTCTTACTGACATCGCCTTTTCAACTAAAATTTTAGTTAAACGCTTTTACCAAAAAACTAATTTTGAACTAATGTTTAACCAATTTACGTTACTACCGAAAATGTGCGGATAAACATATTAAAAGCACGGAGAACAAGTAAAGAGACTAAATGTAGATGTCGCAGCTTCTATGGACGAAGTAGAGAAAAATACAAAAAAAAAAACAACACTTGTCAAACTTACACAAAATGCAACCGCGTTTCATTTATGTTTTCTTTTGTCTACTTCAAACATAGGCAGGCATGTACACATGCAAATTGTGAATACTAAAAAATATATAAATAAAACAATAAATAAATTATAAAAACTAATTTAAAAAATTTACTAAATGAATTATATTTTGATAAATTTGAAAATTGAAGATACACTTGGTGCTACTGTACAAAAACAATATTTTTATGATGCAGGCAAAAATACAATATATAAAAAAAGCTTTGGTGCAACTGCACAAAATAGTAAATGTTTTTTTTCTGAGATGTTGGTTAGTTCGGTTAAAGATCATGAATATTTTTTCCATATTAACAGAAAAATTATAATTTTATTTGTGATAATTTACTTTAATTAACTGAAAAAACACTTTAAAAAAAAGTTATTTGACATTTGCATGAATGGAGTTAACTTTTTTTTTTTTTTTTCTTGCGCCCAGATAGGCTGGTTGGTAGCGTGCTGGCTTATCAGTGCGGGGGTCGTGGGTTCGATTCCCACCAGAGGCACTGGTCTGTTTTCGCTACAACAAAAAATAAATGTTTTTAAAAGATAAAGGGGTTTAATGATATTTAGCAATATTTTTAACATTTTATTTTTTTTTTGTATTTTAGAATTATCTTCGTTTGAAAAATGTAAAATTGCTTCATACCTACATATAAATTAGGCTTCAAAATCGTATGAAGCAGCTAGCCGTAGTATATGGAGCACACTTACATATGTTCCAATTTTCAGAGATATTGAATGACGTTTTAAGGTCGCTAAAAATTTTAACTTTTTAGAATATTTTCTATGGAAATTTACATACAAATAAAAAAAAGTTTACATTAAATTGGTAATGATTTATAATTACGTCCTTCAGAACTTCTACATGAATTCTGAATCAAAATTTTGTTATCTTAAAGATTGTAGACCAAACACTTAATACATTTTTAACGGTTGTCAAGGAATTCGCGTTTTTGTGATTTTGAAAAAAAAAAAAAAATATATATAATTTTTTATTTTAATTTCTTTCTTCTTTAAAGCTTAAAATAAAAATTAATGGCATACTCATTGCAGGAAGGATAACGTCATTCTAGACATTTTTCACAAAATATGAATTATTTTACCATTTTCTGAACAACTTTTTAGATAACTACACAATTTCATTATATTTATGAAGTGATACATTGGACGAAATTAAATGATGTTTTTCTTCATATTTATGCGTTTTTTCCTAAATATGATTAAGCTTCTGCCCAAATTTATATTCGAAACTTTATCGCTATTTGTTCAGCGATTTTAAGTTATTTACACTTTTAACACGTAGACGCATTGATTGGTCAATTTATTAATTTAAAGTCGCAAAAATATATTCAATTTGGGGAATTATTATGTTTTGTTCTCAATGTTATTAAAAAAATATTTAGTTTATTTCCATAGTCTTTATTTAAATGCATTATGTTAACGACGTGGATGTCCTGACATTTTTATATATTTAAAACAATCACAAAAAAAACTGATTTAAATTTCAGCAAAATAAAGTACCTAGAGTAAAAATTGTATTCTTTTTAGTTTTAAACGAGTTTAAGATCATTTATTCATTAATTATTTATTTCCAATATTTCGTCTCCACATTGGGTGACTTCTTCAGGGAACAAATATTACAATTTGAAAAAACTAGTTTTAATAATTAAAAAATTTATATACATATACTAAGTTTTTAAGTTGTTTTCAATCTGCTAAGCTCCATCAAACATTTTTGTTGATTTCAACAAGTCGATTTTAATTTGCATTGAAATAAGTGTCGACAAAACATTTTGCTGAATTTACTAATTGTTTGCTAAAAAATCAGCTGACTGATTAGCAATTTTTGTGCAAGGATCCCTCAACAAAAATTTTGCAGACTCAATTAACTTTTTTGCTAACTTTACGGACTTTTTTGTTGAGTATATGCTATAATAATACTTTAAGTAGACTCCCCTATAAGTATGCTACAAAGAAATCAATGAATCGTAAACCAAAAAAAAGAATAATTTTTGTTAATACTTCACAATACAACAAAAAAAAAGAAAAGAAAAGAGTGAGACGAGGCGGTAAAGGAGAAACCAAAAAATAAATTTTGCAGCAAAACTCAAGTTAAGTAGCCATAACTATAAACTACAATAACAAAATCAAGTATTTGATCTAAAAATCATTAAAAAGAATTGTTTCCAATTTTTATGAAAGATTTTGCTTAATATTGAAAAAATTGTAAGAAATTTATTTTTTTCTAAACTCTTAAACATTTTTTTTTTTTTTTGCTTTTTTATAATATCATCTTCTGCTTATAGGGTACTTATCACCACTAGTCGTAGCTGTTCTTTTTTTATAGATGTTTTCTAATGAAAATTGTCAACATATCCTTAGTAATAAAACTGGAAATATTCAACAGAGATTTATAACTTAGGTTATCTTATGACTGAACAAAAAAAGAACACAAAAGTAAGATAATGAAAGCTACAAAAAACATGACAACAAATAGATGATAAAATGCTATTGTTTTTAACTTATATCATCAATTTTTTCCGGATTTTTTGTGTGCAGCTACTGCTCATGTGTTGTTATGGCTTTCTGCTTTTAGCTCATAAAAATTGTTATCATTTACGATTTCATTGTTCTTCAGATTTTGGGTAGACCATAAAGGGATTAACATAAGTTGATAGGACTTAACTAAAACAATGGACAAAAAAGGTATAAACGCTTTTAAAAAGAAAATGTAATTTTCAGATCGACCATCTCAGATGTCATTGAAATTCACCAAAACTGCTATACTAGGCAAGAAATCAACAGTTTCCGAAATATGACGTCATGAAAATTGCACAAAAAAACATTAAAATTTTATTAAAAATGAACTATAACTATAAATAACTAAATGCGTGCTGAGACGTTATTTTAAAATGTCTTCTTTAAAATTATATGCATATTAATTTTTTGCGTTTGAGTTAAAATGATCATATCTCATAATGCTAATATTTATAAATTCTTAAAAAAATATATGCTTATTACTGAACCCTACTCTATATATGTGGAACAATTAAGGGTGGTATCGCGATTGGTCTCTGAGTTATATCCAAAAAGATGATCCTAAGTAAGTTTTTGCCTATTAAATGGTACCTGTTTTTTTTCCTATTAAATACATATCGCAAGAACGTCATAACTCAAAAAACACGATTTTTGAGATTTGAATACTCACCTCTTGAGAAACAATGATGTCGTTATTTTTTTCTTCAAGGTGGGAGTAAATTGAAAACTTTAAACTCATTCTGCACAAAATGAAAATTTTTGAGTTATGACGTTATTGCAGTATATGAACGATATGTACATTAATGGTTGTTTCAGAAAAAGTGCCATTTTTGGCATTTTCTAAGAATATTTCCGATATATTTCATATTTTGCAATAACCGCTAGTGGACTTGACCATTTTTCGAAACAGTCTAGTTTTAGGTTTTTCAATATATATATTTTTTTTTTTGTTTCAAGAAACTGTATATAAAACGAGTATCAAATAAAAGATCTTTTGAAGCCGCATCTAATAAAAAATTATACCCTTTTTTAAAAATGGTCCGGCTCGATAAGGCAAATGTTTTGGGAGTGCTCATAAAAAAATGTCAAATTTAATTTTTAGGGGGCCACTAAAAAAATGTTTTAATTTTCAAATTTTATCAGTTATGGTCCTTGGTCTAAAAAGAATGTGGTGCAAACTGGAAAAAAAAATCGAATAGCTTTAAACAGTGGTGCCCCGCGATTAAAATTTTGGATTTTTTAAAAGTTTTTTCTTTTTTTTATTAATTTTAGCATGCCGAACACGAATATTTTTAAGTTTCTGAAATCGGACTAATGTTTTTCGAGATATTGCTACTTGATTTTTACTAAAAATGCAATTTTTTCCACTATTGTTGAAATTTTTTAAAAGTTATTATTATTACAAAAATCTTTTGGACCATAGAAGTTGCAAGAGTTGCAAAAATCCAAAAAAGTGGAAATGCTGAAACGCCCAAACGAGCATGTGTATCGTATGATTACCACGTCGTTAATTCAACTCATATAAATTAGGACGATTCTCATACACATAAAAAAATATTCTCTACTTTGTTCAATTAAATAGATTTGTTGAAAATTTTAAAAGCTGTCAATTAAAAATTAATTGAATGAATTAAATATTTGCTCAAATTCGGAACTAGCTTCACATTTTTTTTGATACTATCGCTCAAAACATATTGTTGCTGTTTTTTTGTAATATCTATGTATGTTGTTGTTTTTTATAAATGTTTATGGATTAGTAATAAATATTTTAAATTCAATAAATATGTCGAAGTAAAATAAGCACTTAATTATTATATTTTAAATTCATTTTAACTAGATTTTATCAATTCTCATTAGGTTTATTAGTTTATTAAGTTAAATAATTTAATTTCGGTGGTTTTAAAGGTGCATATTAATTTATTCTAAACCATTTTCATAAAATTGATAATGTAATTTTTGAAGTTAAATTTACTTTAATAAAAATGCAACCATTTAAAAAAAAATGCTAAAAATAAATTAAAAATTATTTTAAAAAAAAATCTGGTTTTAACAAAAGGCTAATTTTTATAAAAAAAAAAATGTTGCCACACTCCCTACGTTTTAATATAACGACAAAAACTATGTTCTGTGTGAATTTGTTAACATAAGTATATATAAATCAGCTTAGTTGGTAGCGTGCTGGCTTATCAGTGCGGGGGTCGTGAGTTCGATTCCCACCAGATGGGGAATCGCTACAACGCGCCGAAAGCCATAGTAGCTAGTGTTCGGTTAGGGTACTAGGATATAATTTGTAATTATATGATTATTAATTAAATAAAAAAAAAATCTGCTTACTAAATGAGAATTACATTGCGGTTTAAATTCAATGTTATAAAATTCAAGTTATAAAAAAAACATTTGGTATGACAACAACACTTTATCCAGTTGTTTTTTGCTTTTTGAGAAGGTGCACAATGTTGATCAAATATTAATCAAATGCGTTATTATTTAATTGAAAAATAGTTCAATAAAAGAGCTATCAATTTGTAATTCATTTAACAATTTTTGTTGTTGGCGGAATTTTAGCAATTAAAGTTATTGAATCGGTAGATTTCGTGATTGAAATATTTTTTTTTTTTTTGTGTACTTGTATCACTGTTTTGGATATATCTCAAAAACCCATCGAGATACCACCCTGAATGAGGAGAGTTCAATACTACATCAAACATGGACGAAGCCTGTTTAAACTGATTTTAGATGCCGCTTATTTCTCAAGATTTTATGAATTGAGAGGAACAGAATTAGGTTGACTATAATTAAAAGCTATGACATACAAAGTTTCACGTTAAAAAGTCTTCGCCAAAAGAATTGATGGCCAATTAAAAGTCGAAAAATTAAAAAAAAAAACTTGAAACTTACATGACTCTTTTTATTTATTTTATTTGTTTGCTCATAGCTTTAAATTTTCGGATCCAAACCAATACAAAATGGAGTCACTAGACTTGGAAATATACATTTTTTAGGATTAAAAAAATACGCAGTTTGAGATATGAGCATTTCAACTCAAGACTCTCAAAAATAACCTTTGACCCTTTCATCAATGTGAATTTCATTTGAAAGAGTACATTTTAACCTAAAAAATAAGATGAACAAGAATTCTGTGTCTTGTGTAGTTTAAAAGTTATAGTCAATTTTGTAACAATACTTTTCTCATATTTTAACGTTTTTATGCAATTTTCATTTCGGGAATCGAAAGAGTTCGGAATCTGAAATCTATGTTTCGTAAGTTTCTTGTCGAGTATGACAGTTATGTTACACTTTAATGAAATCGAAGATTATCGATCACAATGGTGCAAGAGTCGACATGTGTTCACTTAATCTTTAAAACTTGATTTTAAAAAAGTATTTTTAAGTGTAAAAAAATTCTGAATTATGTGTTAGCAACTTATGTCCATTTTTTTATATTTTTGTTGCTATCATTACTGTTGCGTTTATGTGTGTACATAAAAAAAATATATCCAAAAAATTTGAAACAATGCAAAAAATTATATACAAATAAGGGTGTATATAAATGTGTGTTTGTGATTATCATAATTTTGTTAAATACACAAACACATATCACTGTCACATATAACACTCTCAATTTCGCTCACACACACACACACATCGAGAGCAGGCAGTCATTAGAATAAAAAGTTCTCATTAAATTTCTTTATATTACTATATTAAGCTAAATAAGAGTTTTACAAAATTGTTGAACAAAAATATAGCCGACATTTAGGGTTTATTAGAAATGTCGCTACCGTTGCCTACTTTGAGGTTTATTTCTAATTAATTATTATTTTTTACGTTTCTTAACCATTAATGAAAGAGTTTCATTAGCATTTGTAATAAGTTCAAAGATTTAAATACAAAATAATGAGATTTAGTAAAATTTAGACTATGTAATTACATGCGATTGAATTACCAATTAAAATGTTACGACAAAAACATGAAATATTTTTTGTGAAAAAAAACTGAAGATGTTTTAATAACAAACATACATTGAGAGAATTCTCTGCATGAATTTTTGCATTAGTTCTAAGAAATGTCACTGGAACTCGTCCATTGAAACTTTTCATTAAATTAATGCAGTTTTTCATAGCCTTTTATCAAACATTTCATTTTATTTATTAAAAATTTCATACAACTAATGAAAAAGTTTCATTAAAACTGTTAAGCTTTTCATAAAGTTTAAGCAAATTTGCATTCACATTGTGAAGAAAGATTACTCAGTTTAGTGAAAAAGTTTCATTAAAACTTGTCAAAGAAATTCTCTCTGTGTACGGTTTTATAACCTGAAGTTATACAAGTATAGTAGGGTAGCTTTATAAAAATTGTTGCATACTTGTAGGATTACCTTTAATTATAATTATATGTGGTATACTTTCGGTTACTGTTGTTATTAGCATTTATTAAACATTGGTTTATATTTTTTTTTTACTATACTGAGAGAATTATCTAGATTGTATCAATGAATTTTTACATTAGATCTATGAAGTGTCACTGGAACTTGTCCATTGTAATTTTTTATTAAATGAATGCAGTTTTTCATACAATCTTATGAAAATTTTTTTTTTATTAAAAATTTCTTGCGACTAATGAAAAAGTTTCATTAAAAGTAGTTTCATTAAAACTATGAAGAGTTTTCGTAAAGTTAAAGAAATTTTTCATTCACATTGTGAAAAAAATTTCATTAGTTTAGTAAAAAAGTTTAATTAAAACTCGTCTAAAAAACTCTCTTTGTGCATGAAAAATCTACGCAAAAGACAGAAAAAGGCAAATAGAACAGGTCTAAAAGAAGTTGGTATTTTTATTATATAAAAAATTGTATAAAAATTTTATAATTTTAGTAAAAATTTGAATTTATTTGAGATTTTTTACAAATGCTGGGTCAATGTTAAGGTCACATTGCATTTAGGGATTCGCTTTTTTTTATAAATTTTGGGCTTTGCAGAATAGTTAAGCCAATTTTTTAATCAGAACACGTAAAAAATTTTAAAAATAAAATATCCAAATATTTTACCTTTGACCTCGGCCGGAAGGCCTTTTGCTCGATTTTGATATTTTTAAAAGATAATACTTATGATTAAGGTCAAAATACTTTGAATACAAACGTTGACATTATAATTTTTTTGTGCCACCCCTGAAATTAGGAACTTAAAAATGAGTGGAGAAAAAAGTAGTTGGTTTTTCCCTGTTTTGTTCAGCGACATGCCGAAAATTTTCGAAACACGCATAAAATCGGAATATCGTTAACGAATACGTCAAATGAAAAACAGTTAAATGAATTTTACCAATATTTTTTGACAGGCCTGAACTGTTATTGAATATGTTGAATTGTTATTTTCTCCACAAAAATAAGTGCCTTCCTTTAACCATCGTACGGGCAAAAGGGATCGGCCCAAAATGACACGCCGGGCATGTCCCAAAGAGGAAAGTACCGGTTCTTGGTCGGACTTTTCATATGAAAGTCACAGGTTACTTCAACATGCCATTATCATAGGAGGCCGTCAATTGACATTTTTAGACACCTTGTGACGTGTTTGGTGGTGTGTCTAAAAGCATTACTTCTAATACATTGAGATAGGCTATCTTTTCCATCTTAGCCAAAGCTGCATAGTGACTGGCTAACAGGAAAGTTGAGTTTTTTGCATGTGCTTGTTCAAAAACCAAATAAATAAAGCAAACACTATAAGAACAAAAAAGCTCTCAAGTGTAAAAGAATGTCTGAAATTTTTAAAATAAAACAATATATTATTTAAAACTGCTAGAAATTCAAAAGTCAAAATAAAAAGAAGCAATTAAAGAAAGCTTAAATTGTTGAGGACCCCAGGCAAGTATGGTTGCACATGGGTTTTTGGCACTTATAAATGTACAGGTAAAAGATAGAATAAATATGTAAAGATAGGCGCTACGAAATAACCCCAATGAAATAACCCCCAACGGCCAAAATGAAATAACCCCCAAAAAAATTGTGTAAAATTGTTTGGGGGTTTTTTCTTTTTTTTGGGGATTATTTCATCTTACGGTTTGGAGATTATTTCATTATGAAGCAACCCCCAATGAAATAAAGCCCAAAATTTAAATTCTTTGGAGATTATTTCATATGCAGTTATTTTGGTGGGGTGCAATAACGCCTTACGAAATAAGGCCTTTAAGGCTTTATTTCACTTTCACTTGAGAAATAAGGCCTTTATTGCGAAAAGGGCTTTATTGCACTTTGAAAGTGACATAAGGCCTTTATTAAAATTTAGCCAATGGTGCAATAAAGCCTTTATTTTGTATTTTTTGATTCTTTTGTTACACTGTTCTGTTTTTCTGCGTGGCGGCCTGCGGCCGATCTTAGGGGTTTTCTCCTCCATATGACGCGGCAGGTGGCTTCGCTGAATACAGTTTTCCTGCGCGCGTCTCATTATCTTCCCTAGTGTGACGCGCGCAGGGAAACTTTATTCAGCGAAGCCACCTGCCGCGTCCCATGGAGGAGAAAACCCCTAAGAGCGGCCGTAGACCGCCACGCAAAAAAACTTTATAAAGCAAAGATTATTATTTCATTTCTTCCTTTGGGAGTTATTTCATTACGAAACAACCCCCAAATTTTGGGTGTTATTTCATTTTCACCTTTGGGGAATATTTCATTTCTTTTGGGTATTATTTAATTTTTTTTTGTTGGGACTTATTTCATTTTGTCGTTTGGGTGTTATTTCATTGGGGGTTATTTCGTAGCGCCGTAAAGATAATTTGTATCGTAACCCTGTTTTGTGTGAGTTTAGGGCAAAACAAAATTTACAAAAATTTGGGCACAAATCAAATTTTTGTTCATTTTTGCACTTTTGATCAAAAGCAATAAAAGAAACCAAAATTTGACTTATAGAAGTCAGAATCAAAAATCGAGTCGACTGGTATTATTTATCGTTCTAATATTTAGCAAAAAAAATCTGCTATTTTCACATTTGGCCGATTTTAAAGATTTTTTAAGCATATAAAAAAATTATTTTTAAAAATCGAAAATGAGAAATCAATCTGGAATTTAGTCAGTTATTTTCCAAATTTTATTTTTTTCCAATTCGTTTAAAAATGTGGGCTGTAGGCAAATTTGTTCACACAAAGTCCAATTTTCCCCACTGTGAGTATGATGGAGAGATTTCAAATTGCAAAACTTTTTTGGCATGATTCTTTTTAATAAAAATTGGATAAGTAAAAAAAAAAATACTGTCAAAATCACAATTTTATTTTCGTTGCGTTGCACATTAAAGAAAATCAAAATCTTTCCTTTTAAAATTCAAATCTCAAAAATCTCTTTCGAACAAGATAAACATTTGCAAAATATTTTGTTGTATTTATAGCACAAATATTTTCAAATATATTACATCCCCCTACACATCATTTATCTGTCAATACGAAAATAAAAACCAAACAGTTGACATTCAAATATCCGCACATATTTACTGAAATAAACCACAAAATGTGTTTGAAAACATGAAAGCTAATTACCCGTGAATTTCTACAATGTCGTACATAACGAATACGGGGTTACTGGTATAAAGCTACTGGGCACAGTGGGAGGGAAATTTTTGACACAGCGAAAAATTTAGCTATTTGCCAACTGAAATTCCGTTATTACGACTAAAATTCGATTATTACTAATTTCAGACATTTGGCACGAATTAACATTAGTTTTCACAACAAAGTTCGGTTAATACAATTTAATTCTAGTTGCAACTGCCAAAATGCTTAGAAATCTAATGTAAATATCGTTGTATTAACTGAATTTTTAAGGTGTTACCATTAATATACACTCTTCAGTTCGCTTGGCACCATATAACAGGTATAAGTGACGTTAAATCGAGCTTAAGTTTTAATTTCGAACCTTAAGGACTTGCCGGGGCGGCAATGTGTCCACCCAAAATGGGGAACTATCTGCATATCAATTTTTGAGTGTTCGTCATTTTTTCGTAAGAAATTGAAGATCTGTTTCCAAAAATGTTTTGATATAGCCCACTGTGCAGGGAAAGACAGATTAAAATATATCCGTTGAAAACTGTTAATGTAAAACAACGTTTACAAAAACATAATACTACACCAAAACGTTGATATTTGTGTGCGTATGTGTAATTCCGCAATAAAACCTACCACATATACATACAGAGCAATAATGCAGAAATACTAAGAATGGCTATGATGATGATTATTAGGGCAAGGAATTTCATGCAAATTTATATTATTTCTCCATATTCAGAGACTGATATACAGACTGCGGCAATTGAAGTGTTAATAAAATAAATGGATGCAACTTTTAAAATTATTGTAAGATTTTAATAAAAAAAAACTGAGAATTACTAAACTCTAAAAACGAAGTTAGTAAAAAAAGTTCGTAAAACGTCTTGTAAATCAAGTATACTATTTCTCAGCAAATTTTGTGCTGACATTGTATTTTCAGCTAAAATGTTAGTTTAACTTATTCAGCAACTAACTGCATCAGATTGTTTCACAATTTGTTAAATAAGTTTTGGGACTTTAGCACATTTAATTACTATAAATGCAATTAATGTTTATCCCGATGAAAATTAATTTAAATAACAAATATGCATTTGCTTGTGCAAATTTAAATGTAACTGACACTAATAGAAAACATATGATTTTCTATTGTTGATTTACTTGAATAAACGTCACTACATTGCTAGGTCTGTCAAAAAAACAGAGTAGTATTTGGAAGATGACAAAGCCAATTGTGACAATTTTTTGTTGTTGTTTTTGTTTTTTCTTTGATATTTTAAATTTTGAATCTCGCTCCTAGACGAGGACAAGAAATTCTCATTGAGTTTGTGATTTAACATAACAAATATCTCTAGAAATTCTAATAACAAAGTCCCCTGAAGATTTCCTTGGGCAGGAATGAAATCCGGATAGGGACACGCCTACATCAGATTGTTTCACAATTTGTTAAATAAGTTTTGGAACTTTAGCACATTTAATTACTATAAATGCAATTAATGTTTATCCCGATGAAAATAAATTTAAATTTCAACCAATGTTTTACTAATATTTTACTAATGTTTTACTAATTTATTTTGGTAAAAAAAATTGTGCTGACAAGCAAATTAATAGTGTTTGCTAGAACCAGATTGAAAGATAAGCGCAGAATAAAGTAAATGTGGCGGCATCTCAAGATGTAGTAGAGACGAGGAAAATGATACTAGAAAGTACAACTCCTGTAAAACATATACAAAAATCAACCATGGAACATTTTTGTATCTGTTTTTCATACAAAAGAACGTTAACAATGTGAATACATGTGTGGATAAAAAACCATAATTTTGTGTTACACAGGCTTGTCAAAATATGTGTCTATTAATTAAATTAAAAATAATATCAAATATTTCAATTTAATAAACATTAAATGTGTATTTGTAAACTAAATCTTTAAAGTGATTACTAATGTAGTGCGGCCACATTGCAAGCAAATATAAGTACAGGTAGACAGACTATAGCGAAAGACAAGGACACACATCATAGGTAATTTTATATGTTTCCTTTTTTTTAATTGCAAAAAAGGGTTGTATATTTAGACAACCATGGATGTAAGTTGGTGAAAGATAATTTTATTTATGTTATATAAAATTATTTCTATATATTTTCAGATATTAAGTTTATAAATGTCGTCAATGTGGAAGTATAAACATTGTTATATTTTGTAACGTATTGTAAATTATTTTTAAAAGAATCACAAAAAATGTTTCAGATTTTAAACAAATAAATTAACTAAAATATAATTTTAAATGTTTTACTTTTAAGTTTTAAAAAATGAAAACCAAAAGTTTATTTTTCGATCTTTTATCATAAATTATGATGTGAGCAAGATTATTCAAGTTTAAGATCATATGTTTTATGTTAAACACAAAACCCTGCAATGTTTATTTACTAACTAAAAAAGTTTTCCATCCGCTTATTTAAAGAAGACTTTAGCTACTGAAAGGTCGTTACCAATGTAGAAGGATCTTTTTTCTTCAAATTTTGGATAAAAATCCTCTACATCTCCTAAACATGCTTTAAATTAGTGGATGGAAAACTTTTTTAATTAGTAAATAAACATTGCACGGTTTTTTGTTTAACAAAAAAGAAATGATCTTGAACTTGAATAATCTTGCTGACATCATAAAATATAATTTTTTTACAATTTTGTTTCAGTTTTTTTTTAAGTCTAATAATATTTAGCAAACATTTTATTAACTTTTAGTAAGAATTTTTTAAATTTTAATCAATTAAGCGAATATAGCGAAACTTTTACCGAATCTAATAATTTTGTTGCTAAATATCGGCTCGCTAATTTTCACCAAACAATTTTGATGACATTAGAAATTTGTTTGCAAGCACCCTAAGGACTAGTTTCCTGAGTTTACTAACTTCGTTTTTTTAGTGTACAAACTAAACAAGTTTTCAAAATTCGTTTAATAGTTTCCTTTAACCGTTATTATCTGGTAGAAAAAGAACGAAGCGCCTGCACGCTAGTGGAAATCTGTCAAATATCGTCTAATCAGTTGAGAAAAATTATCCAATTGAACAATATGTAAACAAACAAAATGAGTGGATCTGGTTAAAGGAGAAATCGTGCAATAATTTGGAACAAAGATTAGCCAGTTGAACCCAAGCACCACCTCCCGTTAAGGTTTGGGCACCAATAACTGCTGATGGGCACTCACCGCTCGTGTTCTTAGAGCCTGGCGTTAAAGTGAATGCAACACTGTCTCGTGAATCTGTCTTAGATGGAGCATTAAAGCCTCGGGCAAATAAAAATTTCTTCAATAGACCATATTCCTTTCAACAGGACTCAGCAATTTCACACAAAGATAACGTGAAGCAAGATTGGTCAAAAAACAATGTTTCACACTTTATTTCGGCAGGCCAATGGCCTTCAAATTCTCCGGCTGCCAATCCCTTAGACTTCTCTCTTTGTGGTATTTTAAAGTCCAAGGTCATCACAAACATACATACATAACAGTATACATAAGTGTTGAAGTGTTGTAGAGATCGATGTAAAGCGAATGAAACCAAATGCCACAAGATCACATACAGTGCCGGACAAAAGTATTCAGACAGCAGCAAACTTTATTTTAAATCTTTTATATTTTTAAAATGAAAGCTATTAGCCGTATAAGGTATTCAACAAAATTGTTTATGAACTTATTAATAATTTAAATATCACAAGTAAGGCTCAACTGAAGGAAGTTCTGTTGCAAGAATGGCAAAATATTGGAGCTGATGTTACGAAGAAATTGGTCCATTCTATGCCAAGAAGATTAAAAGAAGTCATAGCAAAGAAAGGCTACTCCACAAAGTATTAAATCATGTGAAATTTTATTTTTTGTACAAACATTTGAAGCTGTGTGAATACTTTTGTCCGCCTAAAATAATACTTTGAATTACATATTTAGTTGTTTCTTATAATGTAACATACTAAGAATAAGTTTTTTGTTGTATTTTAATAATTTATAAGTTAATAAACAATTTTGTTAAATACCATATCCGGCTAGTGGGTTTCATTTTAAAAATATAAAAGATTAAAAATAAAGTTTGCTGCTGTGTGAATACTTTTGTCCGCCACTGTATGTGCAGCGTGAAACTAGTTTTTGGACATGATAGCCCGTTTAATAAATGCTAAAAGAGGACATATCAAAAATATTAAATAGTTTTTGAAAATTTGTTTAGTTTATAGTAATGCTTTGTTATTTTAAATGCAGTCATACAATAACTTGAAAAGTTATAGCCATTTACATTAGTAGCACATTAGTATCCGAAACATCAAATTTAGTACGAAATGACATCGATTTGTAGTTGCTTATTTTGTCATAAATGCATATTTTGATTTTTGTTCATATTTTGTGATTTTTAATGCATATTTATCCTTTTTAGTGCATATTTTCCATTATTTTCAGTTAATTTTCTTTTTTTTTTAATTTGTTACCAACTAAATAAAATGTGATTGCACTTCTATATTTGGATTGAAGCAAAATCATTTTTACATTTTAAAATCTTGCTGCAACGAAGAAAAGCATAAGATTCTGTTCATATTGAATTGATGCTAAATTTAATACAAAAGAATACAAAAAGTATTCTTTGTATATTTTCCATATTTATAGCTCCTATTTTCCTCTTCTATTTACACGAAATTCCTTGCCCTAGTGATGATGATGTAATTGTATATAAAGTACCTATAGAGTACAATGTTAATTCACACAAATTGCAATTTCCAATTAAATATCCTGTCCTCAATACGAATTTTGTACTTCACAATTTGGTGTAAAGTTTTACAACAACAAACACACCGAGTTAAAGTAAAAAATAAACTAAATTTTCATTTGAAAATTGTATTAACTGAAACCATGCATATAAAATAACCTTGTACTACTACAAAGTCATTTACATACACATCCTCATGCATTTGTAAAGGATACTTATTCACAAACACACACACACACCCACCCATGTATGGAATTTAAATTAAAATAGCGACTTTTATTGGCATTTCTATCTAGTTAAGGAAAATTTTTAATTTAATTTTTTTTAAATGGTTAGAGAGGGGGGCATTTAAAAATAACTGTAAGTTAATAATATTATATACAGTTAGGAGCAAAAGTGTAACAGGGTTCACTTTTTTCAGATATATTGCTTTAAATGAAAGGAAATCCAATAATTCGATTTAGCTGTTTTTGTTTATTAGTACGTCCTTATTCAAATTGAAAAACAAATTTTAAACTACCTGATACAACGAAGAAAATAATGCAATTTTTCTATTTAAAGACAAATGTTACACTTTTGCAATCCCACCAAAACAACACATTACCAAATCATGTAAAGTAATGTATCGCCATAGGGATTCACGCATTACATTACACATTACTTCACTGATGAATTTTACTGGCGCTGAGCCTAAAAGTAATGGGTAGATTCATTACCTTGTATGGGGTAAAGTAACTGGTTACTTATAAGGTTACATGGTGGGAAGAAGTAATGTGTCTATAAATAGATTTTCATAAAAAAATGCATAAAAATTTTTTTTACAGATATTTTTTTTAAATAAATAAATAACTTTTTTTTATTATTACATAAACTACGTGGCCATGCTGGGATTCGAACCTGGGGTCTCTGGTATTCAGCAATTAGTTAGGCGAGAACTCTACCAACTGAGCTATCGACACTATTACTATTACTATAATATTTTATTGCTTAAAATGTAAATGAGTTGTTGTGCTTCGTGTTTTCGTTCGTGATATCAAAAATATACACCTTATCCTCATGCTTACATAAGATCACAAAGTAATGTGTCTATAAATAGATTTTCAAAAATATATAGTAATAATTACTTTACGTTTATAATTCATGCATTATGTAATTGATGATCGGTAAGTCATTATTTTATGTTTTGAAGTATTGTAAAACGTAATGAGGTATCATTACAATTTAATCCATGATTGTTCAATTATCGGAAACTCATTACTTCTTGTTGGAAAATAATGATACAGGTAAGCAGTATATATTACTTTATCGCACCCATTACCAAAGTTTTGCTGGGATCGATTAATTTTTGATAGTTTTGCTAAGAATTCTTTAATGTTTTTTCTCAAAATCCGCAAACTTTTACTGTTTTTGTATGTAATTGTGCAAATTGTTGTTAATTTAGCATTTATCTTGTCAAAAAATGGGTTGAAAATAAATTTTTCCCCATTGTTCAGGCCAAATCCGCAAATTCAGTAGTCATATAGAAAAAGTTTTTTAATAGGAATAGAAACTCAACCAAAACATTTTTTAATGTTTAATGGTACGTGTTATCATATATAACGAATCCAATTAATGACTTTTAGATTTACTTAATATTTCCGCATGATTTATATGACTAACCTCCGCAAATGGCTTACGACCTTAACAATGGGGAAAAATTATTTGGAACCCAATTTGTTACGAGATAAATGCTGTAACTTACAACAATTTGCCAATTACACACAAAACAGTGAAAAGTTTACGGATTATTAAATAAGTGAGTATTAAAAAATTCTTAACAAAACTATCAAAAATTAATTGCGTGCAAAAGTGTAAAATTTGTCGTAAATCAGAAAAATGCCATTATTTTCTTTGTTATATCAAGTACTTTAAAATTTGTTTTCGATTTTGAATAAAGTTAAAAAGAATTATTGAGTAGATACAAATTTAAAGCAATATATATGAAAATAGTGAACCCTGTTACAATTTTGCTCCTAACTGTATGTTTGTCTAAAGGTTGTCATTATTTTAAGCATTATTTATCCAATAAATTTATTTTTTTCAATTATTTTTTATTTTACTAAAAAGTTAAATGTTTTTTCGATATAAAAATTTATTTACTTAAATTGGTTTTGATTAATTGAATATTTATTCAATTTAATGTTTATATTTTTTTGTTTTTGTCATTTTGTTGATCATGTTTAAACATGTGTTATTGTACATACTTTTTTGTGGTTTTATATTGCTAATTTAAATCCAGTGTTTTTTTAAAATAATTATTTAATATTTAAAAACCATCATTCTTCTAAAATTGAATTTGTTTAAAATTGAATTTCATGAAAAAGCTATGGTTTTTTATTTACAACAACACCTAAAAGTATACTTTTTTTATAAATGATATTTAAATGCGAAAAGTATGCTTCACAAAATAAAATATGTACTGTAAAGCAGAGTTAGCATACTCAGAAAAAATTATTGTCAATAACAATTCAATTAAACTTTTGTTTGATTTCAAAATCACTTTTAATTAAAAGTTTAATAATAATGATGTGGGCAAGATTATTCGAGTTTAAGATTACTTGCTTTTTTATTATATATTAATTAAAAATGTATTCACACTCTAATTTAATGCAGATTTTAACTACTGACAGGTCCTTACATGTTTCTTTTCGTGTCTACGAAAATCTTCGTAGGACTAATGTAGAAGTTGTAGGTATTTGATCTTTTTCTTCAAAAATTATATTTGGGTAATCCGTCTACATTGGTGCTCTGAGGATTTTCGGTGACGTTAAATGAAACATGTAAGGACCTGTCTGTATTAAATTAGAGTATGAAGACATTTTTAACTATCGATATTTGCTTTCTATATTTTGTAATAGTTTCGATATCCATTGCGCATACTAAAACAATTCACAACATTTTAAACAAGTGTTATTACAAATATTATATAATCTCCTAAAAGTATGCTTTGATTTTCTAAATTAAAAACTATTAATATTATGTGATTTAAATTTATAACATTCATAATCTACTTTTAATTATATAAACTCTTTATCAGCATGGCTTAGCATTTAACTACACTGTATTTCGAATAAGTTTATTTTTATAAGATTGTAAACAAAATAGCTATTAATAAATAAGCTACGTAAAGTATACTCATTTATTTATAAATTTAATTCATCAAAATTGAATGCAATGCAATGAGAACACCATCCGACACAATTTTGCACCGACTACCAAATTGAATATATTTTAAAAGAAGAGTTCAAATCTTACATTTGTTCGCATTTTAAATTTTATATACAAATATTAGGACTATAACTTCTGATTATCAAATTTTACCTACCCTAGCAGTATAGTCCATAAAAAATATAAAGAAACGCCAAATTATTTTTTCACGCGTTTCAAAAAAGTTCCCGCATAAACCTTTTTGAAGTTCGACAGAATTGTTATATTTAATTAAACTAAAAACTAATATTTCGCTTACATTTTAAAACAATTAGATTATAACGATGCCAAACGATCTTAAATAACATAAACGTTTAAAAATTTCACGTGTTTCGCTGATAAAAATGATTAAAGCCTTGTTTCGCTATATGGGCATCAACATTCGCAAAATAACGTGCACATTACGCAAAAAGTGATTTAAAATATGTTGTGCAGTAACAATTTCAATAGTAAAAACGTAAAAAAATGACTAGCTTGAGATCCTCTTTATAAACTATAATTATTTATTATTATTCTTTGCCTACATTTCGTCTACACATTAGGCGACTTTTTCAGGGAACAATTGTTATAATTTTTATTAAACAAATTATAACAATTGTTCCCTGAAGAAGTAGCCCAATGTGGAGACGAAATATTGGATTATTTATTTTTACCATTTTTTTATAAGATTTGTGTTGCCATTTTTATAGGTTTATTTCTACAACAAACAGGTTTGCAGAAAAAAATATTTATAATGAAAATATATATTCCGTAAAGGCAAGTAAAAATAAATATTTTATAATGAATCAAATCAAATATAACAAAAAAAAAACCAAAACTACTAAACTTTAATGGAAGACGTCGATAATGAACAAGAAATGAATGACCTTTCTTTTAAAATAAATTAGGATATTGGTCCAAAGACTCACAGTATTCCGTCAGGATACGTTAAAAGACATCATCTTAACTCGAATACGGGCTAACAAATTTTATCGGAAATGACTTGGTATTGTTACGTTTGTAATGTAAGATGAGCACAGGTTTGATTCTTACAGCCGCAGGTTGTTGTACAATTTGTCATATAGAGACAATCTGACAATTATAAGACACAAATAATAATACAATTTAAAAATGGAAAATCACTGATGAGCCTGTCCATAAAAAAGGCAGAAACTAGCGTAGTCTGATTTAAATATTAATAGTGTTTATAATTTTTAGAGAAAAACTTTTATTCTTCTTCTTAACCTCAACATTTCTAAATATGTTTAACTTCAGTAGAAAAATATATAAATTTGATTAAAATATATTAAAGTTAGGTTATGTTTTCGCCCCATTTCGCAATTTTTGAAAAGCTATAAAATGAAATTGAAAAAGCCATGGCTATTTGTTTTTCGTTCTAAATATATGGATTGTATTAAAGTGTAAGGCGGCCCTTAAAAGCATGCTACAACTTTTTAATAACAAACTAATAATTTAATTGAGTAGAAAAATGTATAAATTTGATTAAAATGTATGAAAGTTAGGATATGTTTTCGTCCCATTTCGCAAAATTTTGAAAAGCGATAAAATGATATTATAAAAGCATGGGGGTTTGTTTTGCGTTCCAAATATATGGATTGTATTAAAGTTTAAGGCGGCCCTTAAAAGTATGCTTCAACTATTTAATAACAAATTAATAACACTAAGTCTGCTTCAAATTATATAACACAAATAAACTACTTAAAGTGTACTATCATTAAATATTTTTCTCACTTATATGTATTTAAAAAATAGTCCGGTCAAAATAAACATTTCAAATTCCAACAAGAGCTGAATTTTGTTACAGACTTTGGGTCAGGGATGTTAAAGTTGGTACAATTGTACTTTTTTTGGTACATTTTGACCTTCTAAAGTACCGTGGTACTACCGCGACTCATTTGGTACAATTTAAAGATTTTTAATTTTTCCCCTTTTTGAATTTTTAGTATAGCAAACAAATTGTTATTGTGTCCTTTTGCATTGCATTTATTCGTTTTATGTAAAGAGCGCTTAAAATATTTGCGACTATATCCTCCAGATTTGACGATTTATCATTATTTTAAGGATTTTGCAGAATAAAATTGGCAATTTTTTTTTTAATATCGTTTAAAGATTTACGATTTTTTACTAAATTTATCTGGCAGCTCTGTATGTGACTGGTATTGTGGTGTATAGAGCTCTTACATATATTGACACTTGTTGCAGCCAATTTTACTTTTATTTTGAATTTATTAAAATGCTGAGGAAGTGAAAATTAAATTATTATTAAAGAAATGAAAGAAGATCCCAAACAATCTTATATATTTTTAATTTATAACGAGCTTCCCACCTCCGTATATTTACAAAAATAAAGCAAATCAAACATATTAGCTAGGCTGATACTAGTATTTCGATCTGGCTTAAGATCTCATCAGAACCCAAAGTTTTAGAAAAGCTAGAGCCTCCGGAATAGGCAGAACTTTAACAAAAAACTGATTAATCATTAATTTTGCTCCATTCTTGTCTTCACAGGTAAAACAAGAAGTATTGTACCTCTTCTAGTAAAAATGTTCCCGAATGAAATTGCAAATATTGATTCAATAAATAATCAATTTAGAGCTTTAGCTAATGTTGAGCAACTTAAGTCGTTAAAAAATTAAAACATCTGTAGTTTTGGTCGCTAGTAGCTAATTTTTAAAATGAACTGAATATCAACATGTTTCCAGACATTTCTAGTCGTTGCTGGAATTTTATCCATTCCACACTCATCTGCAAACGTGGAAAGAGTTTTTTCTTTTCAAAATATAATAAAAACTAAGGAAAGAAACAGACTACATTAGCCAACATTATCAAGTCTCATACAGACAAAGGATTGGTTAAGATCGACAAATTCATACTGCTATGATGTAGAAATTCTAAATAGTTTATTAACTAAACAAATAATTCCATGATTCGGTCTCATATATTCATAAGACTTTTTATCAATTATTTTATTCATACATATAATGTAAGTTATTTGAAGGTTTTGTTTTTTTTCTGTACAAGTGAATTTTTATGTAATTTTTTTGTTGTTTTAATAAATTTAAAAAAAATGGTACCGTGAAGGTCCAAAAAGTACAATTTTTTTGGAGGTTGGTACAAAATTGAAAACCCCATTTAACATCCCTGCTTTGGGTACACCATTATTCAAGTAATTCAAGGTCAAAGGTTAAAATTTTCTGATTTTTTTTTTTTAATTTTTCTCGTAAACTGTAAGTTTTATGTCAGACAAAATTGTAGATCATAAAATTATATACCAAATAGTTATATTACTTTTTTTCTAAGAGACTCCATTTCTGAGATATTGTGATTGTAAAATTTGAATGAATTATATTCTATATAATGTCCCCGCATATGCCACATATATATCGTACATTTAAATAATCAAAAATACTTATATGTCTCTTATACGTATAACCCATACAATGCTGAGAATATAAACTCAAAAGAAACTCAGTCCCTTATGCAGTCGACAACCCGTATGACCTTAAACAACATCTGTCTACTCTAGTGTTCGCATGGCGACGCTCATATAACTGATTTTTTTCGAGTTGCCTTTGCTAGTTTAGTTTTGTTATTTGAACACTATTTTTCTGACTCTAATTTGACCGGACTAAAATAGATGAAAGATCTTTTAACCTAGACCAAACAAATTTAATTATTTCTTAATACTTTTATTAGTTCTTCTACAGCAAGAGACCTCTCAACATAAGGTTCATGGTACTCAACATCATGATTGCCTATAACGCTCTTTATTTTCAAACAATATAAAAAGGATATTTGTACAAGTTTTGTTGCCAATAATGTTCATATCATGGTTAAAACTTAATATAACAAAAGCCTTCTTAACATTAACATTTAATATTGAGTGGTTGTGGAAAGTAGTTGGGCTTTTATTGTTATTTTGAATACAAAAGAAAATTTTAAATTCTTATATTTGTATTTGATGTTTTGAATTTAAATTAAAGAGGTTTGTAAGTGTTTGTATTTTCAAGGATTTTATAAATTAGTAATTAATGTTATATTAAAGGTAAACATAATAGTGCATGTTATTTTGAAAACCTTAATTAGTTTGTAATTGTTGCAAACTGTTTAAACACTTTAAAAGAAAAAGAAAAAAACATTTTTATATAAAAGGATTGTATATTTTATTTTTATATGTCTAGTACTCATTTCAAGGCTATTTGATAAAGAATTTTATTTTTTTTTTTCAGTTTTAAGTAGAAAATTATGGCTATTAAATACTTAGAATTGTGGCAGGGTCAACAATTATGAACATTGTTGATACTTGCGGCATGATAATTTACATGAGCTATATTAAAAATGTTTGACACCTGTTGAATCTGACTTTAGATCAGTGTTGCCAGGTATGTTGAGCATAAAATCGTCAAATTTTCCAATAAAAATCGTCAAAATCGTCATTATATTTTCAAAAATCGTCAAAAATCGTCAAAACAAAAAATATTTGTTACAAGTGGGATAAAGTTTTAATAAAAAAAAGAATAATAATGTAATTCACATTTCAAGTGCTCATGTACTATCGGTGTAATATAATACGATTTTTTACACTTTTCTGTAATTTAAACTTTGAAAATCATGATATTTTATAAATAGCACTTTACCACTTTAACTGTGAAATTTTTGATTATTTCAAATTTTTCATTTTGGGTTGGTTTTTAATATTGCTAAAGGTTTTTATTTATTAAAAATTATTTATTATTTTATTTATTATTTATATTATTTATTTTTATTTAAATATTGTTTATTACTGCATGTTTTTCCATTTATTAAATATAAATTGTGAATATTTTTGGATTTATAAATCAGAATATTCGAACCCGATGTTTGTTTCGCAAAAACTTGGATGTTTTTTTTTAATTTAAAAAATATTTTATTTTTATCTCAATCTTACACTAATTAAATTTTATAAAAATATAAATATTAAAAAAAGCAGGGTTGGCATTCAATAACGTTTCCTAATAACGATTGGCTATAACAGTAACACTAATAGCGTAATGGAAATTTAAAAAAAGCGATTCCATTAAAGACATGTTTCTTCTTATATAAACGGTTTTAGTTTTCTATTTAACCTGTTTGATTTTGAAATATCTTGAACTAGTTAAAGTCAAAATAAAGCTAAAATACCGAAATGACGATTTATAGCGTTATTTTGTTGATGTAGCAAAATTTAAAGGGTAGAATTTTGAAATAAACCCTGTAAGGACACATGCCACTATTGGAATCGTAGCTTTAAAACGTTCATAACGGCATTTGTGTGTTTCCGTGGCAGGCAACTTCTACTGTAATGAAAAGGTAGTGTTTGCCAACCATGAAAAAAGTAAGCACATACTCAGGAAACTTCTGCTGTAAATATTTGTCGTTGTTTCAGTTGTAATACAGTATCTTTATTTTTAAGTAAAAAAACAGTCATTTGTAGAAGAAATTTAATTTCTGACTACAATTGTAGTTCATTTAAAAAACCAAACCACATTAAATTACAGTATTATGATTTTACATTCATTTTATACAGTATTTTTTTTTTTTATTTACAAAAATAAAACAAATTAATATTTGTTTATTTTTTACTGCACTGACTGAACCACTCATTAATAATACAATTGCAGTTAATTTTTTGAACAGTAAAAAACTACCCAGCCAGAAAAATACGAACGGCAAAGCATTAGGACAGTGCTTTCAACGGTGGTATGAGCGTTGGCAGAGCGTTGGACTTCTGAAGATTTAAGTGCTTTGCCAACCCCAAAATTATAACACCGGGCAGGGCTTGGCCGTTCCTTTTTTAAAACGTTGGCAAAGCACTGGCAATGAGCGCTTTGCCAGTACCAAAACCATAATTTTAAAACGTTGGCAAAGCATTGGTATAACAACCAATAAAGTGCTTTTTTAATGATAAAATAATAAATAATGATAATAAATTTGAAAACAAAAAACTCTATAGATTATTTGTTAGGACAATATCCTAATAAAGAAATATAGACTATGGCCCCGTAAAAGGCAATATTTTTAATGAAGTTAGCGATGCGTTTAATTATCCAGTATCATCAGAAGATGATTGAAAATAATATTGAAATAAATATATTTTTATTAAAACCTGCTAACTTATTTAATAACAAGTACATGCATTAAATTTCGTTTTTATAAACGTTTGTAAATTTTGTAAATCGAGCTTTTATTATGCTAACGTTAATTAATTTTGTAAATAAGTACTGGCAATGCACTTTTTGCCAATGTTGGGAAAGCTTTCCAAGACAGTGCTGTGCCAGTGCTTTTTTATTTTAACGGTTTTAAATTTTGTAAATCAAGTACTGGCAAAGCACTTTTTACGAACGTTGGCGGAGCGTTTTAAGCCAGGGCTGTGCAAGTGCTTTTATTATTTTTACTGTTGTAAATTTTGTTATTTAAGTACTGGCAAAGCACTTTTTACTAACGTTGGCAGAGCGTTGTAAATCAGGGCTTTGCCAGCACTTTATTTGTTGGACCATTGGCAAACAGTGCTCTGCCAGTGCTTGATTTTTCAGACCATTGGCAATTTCTGGCTGGGTAATGACTATGTTAGTTGAATTTACTAAAATGTAAGTCGTTCTTTTTTCAAGTGAAATTTCATTTGTTTTTAGCTACATTTGCAGTTGTCTTTACCTTTATTAAGTGCAGAAAATAAATTAAAATAAACCTAACATGAATCCATAAAATAGCTTTTTTGCTAAACTTTCAATAAAAAATAGTTTTTAGTTTTAACGAAATAATAAAAATCCAAAAAATAGATCCGGTGATTTTTAATAATAGCAAATAAACATGTTTTGCTGACATATTAAACGTTTGTCAAAAAATCGTCATTTTGCAAGCTAAAATCGTCCAATCGTCATTTAGTAATTTAGGTACTAAAAATCGTCAAAATGACGATAAATCGTCAAACCTGGCAACAGTGCTTTAGATGAATCTTATTTCTCAGCGTTTTTTGAATTGAGAAAGAAAAAAAACTAGAATTGAGACGAAAACTAGAACATGCAAAGTTTGTGAGAGCAAAATTTAATAACAACTTTCTGCACTCTCTCGATACGCGAGATTCGAGTTTCGCAATGAGGGCACCAAATTATGTCTGCATACTCAAGTTTTGATCTAGCGAAAGCAATAAAAATTAACCTTAGCGTATACGGGTCAGAATAATCCTAAGGAATTTGCTTCAGAACATAGTTAGGCATTTAGAGTGAATATTCACTACAGACTTAATTGATAAAGGGAAAAAGGATTAGTTTTATTCCTTCCCAGATGATCGTTTGACCAAACACATTTCGCTTTGTGACATCTAAACTATTTTTGCGAATTAAAAAAAAAAAATTAATGTGATTTCCTGCAAATAAGAAACCCTAAACCCAATTATATGACATAAAACCTGAAAAAAATGCGTGTTTTCCAAAATTATCGCGGTTTTCATTATAAGATCTCAGAAATAAAAAAAGTTTGAGCGTATTTTAATAGTTTTTTGGTGGTGTAAAATATATATTTTGAAATGCGTTAAATACAATGAGATATATATATAAATTAATGTAATTTAAATGTTAAGTTTTCTTTGATCTTATTTTTCTTTTAAAGGATCATAAGATCCTTTATTTATAAATTATAATTATTTATTTCCAATATTTCGTCTCCACATTGGGTGACTTCTTCAGGAAACAATTATTATAATTTGATTGATGAAATTTTGTTTTAACAAAATTTCTTGATGTAAATTATAGCATACTTTTACTGAAAATAAATTTAAAGCATACATCGTTTAAAAGAAAAGGAACTAATGTAATTTAAATATTTTTAATCTGCTTTAAACCTAAAACCGCTATAATTTGTGCCGTTAAAGATAAATGATTAATGCGGATGGATTTAGCATGATTAAACATCGGCTAACATATACACAAAAAATTATTCATGCCATACAAAAGAAATTTTAAATATGTTGTGTTGAAAGTTTTTTAAGATCCTCATATAAATATGTTTAGCAAGAAATTACTTAACAATAATTTTTACCAAATATATTAAAAGTTTGAACAACAGTTTTTAGAAACCAAAAAATTTCAATGTAAATCAAAAATTTCATTAACATTTTATAAGCTGAACTTTATTCAAACAATCAAAATAACATTTATATATGCATGACCTTTTGCTAAAAGTTGCAAAAGTAAAAAGTAAAGCATATCCTTAAGTGGTTATTAAGGTAATAAATTATGCTATATATACTTAAGTTAACCACTTATTGATATAAATTATAGCATACTTTTAAGGGCTTATTGAATTTTATTAAAGTATACTTTAAAGTGCTTTTGCTGGAAATAAATTTAAAGCATACTTAACAGTGTGTATTCAAAGAGAATATTTTTTAAGTATATTTTCAGGCTTCTTTGGTAGTATGAAATTGTATTACAAGATATAGCTAATTTGATTGATGAATTTTAGAATAAGAAAAACTTATTTTCGTTTCAGGAAAAAGTTAAAAGTTTCAAAACTAAATAAAATGTAATTTAAAAATGATAAATTTAATATCAGTACTTAAAAAAAAACAACAAAAAATAGATTTTTATTTTAAACTTTGATTTTAAAAAAATCTCAAATCTTCTCAAAATGTGCTAAAAATGTACAACTTTTTCACTTTACAGATACTTAAATTTGAAATATTACTCTTAATCCTCCGGCCTAAGCTTTTATTGCAATGCAATTTATACCACTTGCTCGGCACGAAAAATATACAATATGTTATCTGGTTCGTTGCCTATTTCAGACGATGTGAACCAAAATAAGTTCAGATCGAATTTCAAAAACTAAACCATAAAATTAAATAAGTTTATTCATAAATTATTCCTCTTACCAAGATATAACTATAGTCTAAAAATTACTATTTTTGTGATTTTACTAAAGAAGATATGGCGATTTTCGTTTTCGAAAATCTCGAAATTGAGCGAAAACGCATTGATATTTGTTAATGCTGCTTAATTTAATCTGTTTGCCAAATTTCATAAAAAAACAGTCTATACTTGGGTAAAAATAGTTATATCTTATCATGTATAATATGACTAAGACATATCTGACTTTGAATGGAATCACATTACGGCTAATTTCATTATATACAAATACATTTGATAATACTTATTGAGAAAATATTTTATATGGTATCTGATATTGTTATATCTTACTCCATTTATATGGTACCTGATATTGTTATATCTTACTCCATATATAACTACATAAGCCATATAATAATAATCCAAATATATGTTGTGATCGATATGATTATATATGGTCCGATGATTAGTTTAATTAAAGTATATGTGACGTCATACAGAAAATTTGATTGTTAATTTTATATAGCTTTATATATAGTGTCCGACCGAACAGTTCGGCCAAAAAACTATATTTGATCGGTTTTTTTGGTATCTAGAGGCAATTAGGACAAATTTTGGTCGTGGGTTCGATTCCCACCAGAGGCACTGGTCTGTTTTCGCTGTAACGCGCCCAAAGCCATTGTAGCTAGTTTTAGCTGTATCCGGCTTTTACATTAAAAACTAGTGTCCGACCTAACAGTTCGGCCTAAAACCTATATTTTATCGGTTTTTTAATATCTAGAGGCAATGATGACGAATTTTGGTATTGGAAACATGTTTGTTGAGCCGATTTAATTCGATTTTGTGTATAAAATTTAAGGAAAAAGCCGAAGTTTAGCTATAAAGTTAAAAGTTCGGCCGCCGAACTATTTTTGATTTGGCCGAACTTTTGCAGGCCGAACAGTGAATTCATTGCTTAAACACGGACTTTTATTTAAATTTGACACTCAAAATCGCATCTAATCAGCCCAATAAACATTTTTCCATTCTCCAAATTTGCCCATAATTCTTAAAAATACCGAATACTTACCAAATGCATTTTCTGGCCGAACTGTTCGGTCGGACACTATTTATATATAATTACATAAATACTTTCGTAAAGTTCAATATCAAATTAAGTTATCTGCTTACATTTTATAAGACAACACTAAACACAAAATTTTTTCTTGACAATTTTTAAACATTTCGTAGTTTTATTTAAACAAAAATGCGTCTTTAAAAATGTTGGTTTCTGGAAATTACAATTTTCAACTTAAATACTTTTAAACATAACTTCATGACACAAAAATTATACCCACTGCCGGCTTAAATTTTATAAAATCAGATATATTTCTATCTAATTAGATATAATTTAATATCTCCGATATGGAAAAATCTCTGATAACATGAAATCAATTTATATCTAATTTGATATAATTAGATCAATTTGTATGTGGAGTTTATCAAATGAGATATTGAAATTTTTACCCGGGATATTTAAACGGCGTTTGGACCAAAATATTTATAAATAATAGTCAGCGGGAAGTTTAAAAAAATTACTTAAACAAATTTTTATTCTCTTTTGGTTGGTTTTCTGCGGTACCTGTGGGATAGTAAGTACTAAAAGATAAAATAATTAATGTTCATTTTAACTTAAAATTACGCAGTGTAGAAACGGTAATGACATGTCATTACTTTTCTCCCTACCAGTAATGACATCAGTTTACGCTCTGCATTATTTAATCACAAATAATATGAATATACTAATAAGTACCGGATCAAAGAAAGTTACATATCAAATATAAAATCAGATCTCATTTGATATAGATCGATATTTATTTATTATTCCGATTAGATGAATCAAATTTATTACCGGATTAAGTTAGATCAAAATTGATTTCAAAATTGGGGCATCCAAAAATATCTAATGTAAGATCCTGATGGATCCAAATTATCCCGTGGGATGAATTTAGATCTAATTGGATTTAATGAGATCCAAAAAGATAATAAATTTTTGGTGGATATATTGAGATACTTTGAGATTAAATTGGATTTACTAACATCCCATGACATATATAAGTTTTAAAAAAAATATTAAAAAAACTTAAAAAAAATAATTTCGACCTCTGCGCATATATAATTATATATTTATTGCAATATATAATTATGTCTTATGCGCATGGAAACTATTAATGATGTTGGAGCATATATCTCAAACAAAATTTTTACTCCTAATGTCATATATATTTAAATCTTGCATTGCATTATTTATATGGCATATCTTATATAATACACAAACATATGATTTTTAATATTATATCTTAAATTAAATAGCTCATATATGATTATATATTGTGTTGTATATCAGAATGTATTACTATGTAAATATGACAATAGATCTATCATATCTTATTAAGTATAGCTAATATTATAACTGATATTGCAATGCTTTTCTACACTGGGTACCATTGTCTTTAGTATACTTTTTGCAGTTGCTATTTTTTTCTTACTCTACAAATCAACAATAGAAGTCTTGAAAATTGTATGATTAATCATGCAAAAAATGAATATAAATTCCATGGTAACTAAATAAATAGGCAACGATTTTTTTGATCTGTACCAAGACAAACTAATTAAAATACAAAAGCGTTAAAAACAATATAAAATAAAGAAAAGAAAAAAAGACACAAATTTCATTCAGAAAAAAAGGTCAAAAACAAACAAAATATTTTAAGAGTATTTAGCAAATAAAAATAAAAACATTAAAAAAAATTTTATTTAAAAGAAAAATATACGAAAAAAGGACATCCAATGTTGACAATTCGTATATTGTCAAATAACTAAAATATACAAATATTTATAAGAAAAAAAATGAGCAACAATTTTCTAAGACAAATAAATCTAAATGAAGAAAAATAAAAGAAAATTAGTATATCAAAGTGAAAATAAAGTTGTTGTTTTGTTTAAAAAGGAAATTAAGGTTAACAAAACGGAAATTATATACCAAAAAAATATACAAAAAAAAAAAAAAAAAAACAAATCTTGGATAAAAAATAACTCAAGGGTGGACCAAATTGGTCTAATAGCATACTACAGCAAAATTTCAGTTTAAAATTGTAAAAATACATTTAAAGCAATTGTTAACATAAAATTGCATAAAAATTGTAAAAAAAAAATATTTGTACAAGTAAACTTTAATTTTTTTTGTTAAAAACCCCCTATAAGTATGCTTTCCAAATATGTCCCTAAAGTACATTCTAATAAATGCTTGTTTAAAGTTACACAACCTATAGTAGGAAACTGTAATACAACTATAAATTGGGTAAATTTACTGTTTGTAAATGAAAAATATTACGCACATTATGTGTATTATGTGGGTGCGCACAATATGCCTAAAATTACATTGCATGTGCGTAAACTTTTTTCAATTTGTTTTGCTAAAGCATAATAATTTTTTTTAAATGAAAAAAGTACACTCTAATAAATGTTTTTTTTTTTTTGCTATAAATTGTATAAATTTAATCTATGTTTGAAAATGAAAAATATTACGCACATTATGTGTAAGTGGGTGCGCACAATATGCGCAAATTTTC
Organism: Delia radicum; assembly: GCA_021234595.1. NCBI lineage: Eukaryota > Metazoa > Arthropoda > Insecta > Diptera > Anthomyiidae > Delia > Delia radicum. The sequence continues at coordinate 16,524,070 of CM037851.1, forward strand.
ATTGCAAGTGCGTAATCTAATTAAGGCTAACAAAACGGAAATTATTTACCAAAAAAATATACAAAAAAATAAACAAATCTTGGATAAAAAATAACTCAAGGGTGGACCAAATTGGTATAAAAGCATACTACAGCAAAATTTCAGTTTAAAATTGTAAAAATACATTTAAAGTAATTTTTAACATAAAATTGCATAAAAATTGTAAAAAAAAAATATTTGTAATACAAGTAAACTTTAATTTTTTGTTGTTAAGAAACCCCTAAAAGTATGCTTTCCAAATAAGTCCATAAAGTACATTCTTATAAATGCTTGTGTAAAGTTACACAACCTATAGTAGGAAACTGTAATCCAACTATAAATTGGGTAAATTTAATGTTTGTAAATGAAAAATATTACGCACATTATGTGGGTGAGCACAATATGCCTAAAATTAAGTTGGAAGTGAGTAAATTTTTTTTAATTTGTTTTGCTAAAGCATAATAATTTTTTAATGAAAAAAGTACACTCTAATAAATGTTTTTTTAGTATAAATTGGATAAATTTACAATATGCGTAAATATACACTGCAAGTGCGTAATCTTTTTTAAATTCTTTTAAGCTAAAGAATAATATTTTTTAAATGAAAGTCTTTTATTTTTCTTAATTTTATTTGATGGTGTATATTACAATTAAATTATTAAGAGAATGCGACAAAAAATTAATTAATTTATTTACGAAAACCAATGTAAATACCAAACCATTATCATGAATAGGATTCTCCTCATCGTTTAAGACTCCGTATATATCTTGAACTTAAGAATTTTCCTTTTGGACGGTCATAAGGATATGAATTCCAATTCGTTATTTAATTTACAGCAATACATTGTCCCTGTAGTAGTGGGATCATCTTGATTGTCTTCAGATTTTTTTAAACTCTGTAAATAAAATGTATGTCAATGTTTTCATTACTACTACCAGTTAGGAAATTTACATTCGTTGTGCGTAAAATTTGAATTGAACAAAATAAGAACTATTTTTAGCCATAACGTGATTAATTATCAACAAATAATACATATTTTTATATTGTGTGTGTAATTTTGTATATGAAAGTGTGCAAAAAATGAGTTTGATGTTTATATTTACGTATTTACGCACTTTGCGTTATTTTATACAGCAAATTACCCAATTTATAGTAGTAAATTTACAGACATTTTTTTAGAGTATGGGCTTCATATGATCAAAAAGCGCGCGTTTCAGTTTATTTGTTCTTTTCAGGCGATTTGCAGGTATTTTTTTTTAATAACGATATGTTAACAAATCACGCGAATATTGAAACTTATCACTCTTACATGCTTATTCCGTAGCATTTTAACCAAATACCTTCAAGTATACTTCAAATTCGGATGCTCAATGAGCCCCTTAAAGTATGCTAGAAATTAATTCCTGAAACCATCTCGATTAAAATTTAATTTAGTTAAAATTATATATTAGTCTACTTAGCTCTTATATTTAAACAAATTAATAACTTAATTCTTTTAAAAAATCCAAAATCCAAGAAGTCAATTGTTACTTATCATATCTTTAACTTTTATCACCACAATTGTGTAGTGTATTTAAAATTGCAAAGGAAATATTTACTTAACAAACTCCTAAGATTTTTCTTTGCATTTTTATTTCTGTTTTAATTTGTGACCTTTTTCTAAACTTTTTTTCTACTTGTTAACACTATTTACCTTTTCTGTTTCAGACTTATTATTTAAATTGTCGCAGTTTTTAGAATTTTGTAAATCTTTTTCTGTTTATTTTTTTTTTAAGGACTTTAAAAGATTTAGACAGCTCTTTTGGGTCACGCTTTTGTAGTGGGCGTAATTTATAAAAACGTCTGATATAAAAAATAGGTTTTGTTTAGGGACGGTAATAATGCAAAAATTTCATCAATTCAATTTTAATATTACAGATTTGATATGGATTAGCGTGCAGTCCCAAAAGATGTCACATTCAATTAAAAAATATATTTCAAGCGATACGTGATATACAGCCTAGATTTATTAGCAAGGAGTGTCTTTTGTGATATTTCTTATAATCTATAAATAAAGGTTCAATAAATTTACAAATGGACCTTAATAGAAAATTAACATAGACAAGTTAATCCTCTAAAAATGGGATTAATTACTTAATCAAGCTCTAAACAATGCGATTAAAGATTGGCAGTCTTTTTATTTGACGACTCTGTATTCATACTACAAATTGTCTGAAAATCTGTGGTTTCATATAATCTCGCTGCCAACCGAAATTATCTCACAATCGCTAATATTTTCACATAACAATTTTGGCGCCGACATTTTTCTTGTTTCTCTTATTCCGGATCGTTATAGACGCCACATTGGTATTATAAACTGAAAAAGTTAATCTTTTAGCGGGCAAGCTAAACTTTTAACTGTAAAAAAATGCATATATAAACGAGTTTTTATGAGAAAAAACTAAACTTTATTTATGAGCTAAAAATTAAATTATCTGCTACATATCATTCATTATCTGATAGAAGAAAAAAAAAATATCGTGATTTTTTCACGGTTTTAATTTAAAAATAAATCAAAAAATTCCAAAAGTATGTGTCTTTGAAGAGCCGTATACTCGAAAATTGTTATCGGATTTCGTCGATTCTAAAAGCGTTAAGTTTTCCCTTTTTCTCATTAATGTAATAAAAAAATGCATTTAAAAAAATGCATTTTTGATGCCATTTTTAGATGAATATTCTAAATTTTTCTCCCCTCTAGATTAAAAAAAATATATATGGGGCTTTATGTTAATTTCTATGTCAATTTCTATGTGACGATATATGTGATCTTATTAATTGTATAATAGGCTTCGTTATCAAAATAATTTTTGATTTTGGGGTACAATACCTTTTGAGAAGCTATTTGCATCAGAGCAAAAACTGCTTAATATATTTCAAATCTGATTTTGTCATTCGATTGCTCGGGAAAAATTAGTAAAAAAAAGCGTTATTTGAGATTATTAGGATAGACCAGATAGTCATTAGGGTAGCCCAAATATTCACTGTTTTATAAAAAAAAATTTAAAATAATTTTTTTAACACACAGATTGAAAATATACTGTCTTCTGGAAAAAGTGGCATTTAGATTTGAGATTTTAAAACGAGAACTATTAATAATAATTTATTAATTGTATTATTTTTAAAACAGTATTTTGTTTTTTTAAGCTACATTAGTCTTTAAGAGTAATATTATTTTCCGAAAAGACTGATATATTACAATTAACAGAAAATAGATCCAAATGTAATCTTCTTTTCAGATAATTTAGACGACAGTGAGAGTCAAATATACACAATGTCTACTGTTGCAGAATAAATGGTAAAGCTAACCAAATGCTTTATGAAAACAATTTTATATTTCATAAAGGGTGTTTTCACACAGGTATAGAACTTTAAGTTGGCAACACTTTTTTAACTGGAGGCCATTTTTTTTGCGGAAAGATCTTGGTTTGTGTGCTTTCAAAATCCAACTCGTGCAACAATTGAAGCCACACCACACAAACCAAGATTGCCGTTGATTCCGATTTTCATAAGCGAATTTTGTTTACCGATGAAGCTTAATTTTGGTTAAATGGATATGTCAATAAACAAAACAGCCGTATTTGGAGTGATGATGACCCTCAAGTGTCTGTTGAGACACTGTTACATCCAGAAAAACTGACTGTTTGGTGTTCTTTATGGGCTGGTGGAATCATTGGTCCGTACTTCTTTAAAAACGATGCTGGTCATAACGTTACAGTCAATGGTGACCGCTATAGATCCATGATTACTGACTTTTTCGTTCATCAATTGAACAACTATGATGTGCAGGAGCTGTGGTTTCAACAAGACGGCGCAACATGTCTCACAGCTCGTGCCACAATTGATTTATTAAAGGAAACGTTTGGTAACCGCAATTGGCCTACAATGTCGTGCGATTTAACGCCGCTGGACTATTTTCTGTATGGATATGTGAAGTCGCTAGTCTACGGCGATAAGCCCGAAACGATTGACCACTTGGATGACAACATTCGAGGATTATCTTTCGAATAAAGTAAATGTCATGTCAATTTAAAAAAATTCATCTTTGTTTTAATCCATTTCAAAGTTCTATACCTCTATAAAAAAACACCCTTTACATAAACATATGCATTTACATATAATAGCATACAGTAAAATATATATTTGTATAAACTAATGCATGATTATATGTAAATGTTTTTATTCGGGCTTTGAAAATTTTTTCAACATGGATAAATCGAAAATTTAACGTTATGTTTTTCAAATTCACTTTTGCGTTTTCTGTGACGCAAATGTCTAATTTTCTAATTGTTACAATTTTTTTTTTAAAAAACCTTATCCAATATTTTCACACAAAAATTGAACTTATAGTATTTGTAATTAATTTTGTAATCTTTTTTGCATTTTTGTATTGAAAAATTTCATTTTGGGAGAGGAAATTTCACATTTTCCCTCCCTCTGGAACCGTGCCTGTTGTATCGATAATAATTTCTTTAGCAGAATTGCTCCTGGTTTTCTAATATTTTTTTTTTTCAAATAATTAAGAAAACTCCGCGTGACACCCAAAATCACGCCGCGTGCCACTAGTGTTATCGTTTTGCCAGCCCTGGTTTATATTATAAACATAATCACATCTTATTTTAATGATTATTGTCTCAGATAATTAAATATTAATACATAATTAACAATATAATGAAAAAAAATTATCATAAAATATATCATCCCATATATATATACAAAATAACACATACCTTTATTATCACCCGGTGCTGCATTAACATATATCATTGATTTAAGCCTGGAAGTATGCAACAGACCATTTATCAGCAATATACAATACAGAAAATATCGTATTAATCCCATGTTGAAAACGTTGTTGTATTATTTTTTGTCTCTTAAATGTTTAATTTCTTTTTTTTTTTTTTTTTGAAATGATAGTGCAGTTGCTAATGCGTTTACTGCTGCTGTTGCTGCAATTGCTATCGATGACAAACTATAACTGCAATAACAATATGTTGTTATAGGCTGGTTTTATTGTTGGCGTAGTGGCAACAACAACAACATACAATATATGAAATGGTTTTGAATACTAATATCAGTGTGTGGTATGATAATATTGTTTGATATTTAAGCCGATGATAAGTGGTGGCTTAAAACAAATACCACCAACATAGAGAGCACCACGAAATGGCACAAAAAATTACAATATTATTTTTATTTAATAAATGTTTTAAATGCAATGATATTTTCAGTTTAAAAGGCAAAAATGCTTCATCATCAGCCGGTTAAACGTAGAGATTTACAATTTGGTAAATATTTCATTAATACACAAACATACAGGTGGTTTTATAGTTGCGGGTGAATTTTTTTTTTTGTTCACAGTATTTTTAACATAAATTGTTAATATTTTATTATTTATTGTACGTGGCTCTTTTTATAAGTTATTTTTAATTATGTTAAATTTGTGGCTTACACATGAAATATATTAAAAGTATTTTATGCACGGAATTTATTCCATTTCTTTCATTATTTATTTAACAATATTTTTAAGTATGCAGCATTTAATAATGTAGCAAACTGCAACAAAAAAAAAACGCATTCTCATTATAACACATAATGCAAAATGAAGGCTTAATGTAAAAAGGACCTTAAATGATTTATTGATTTTTATTTGTTTTGCAAGAGAAGGAAAACTATCATCAGTTCTTTGATTCATCACATTGAAATTGATAGAGGGTCTTTAAAATGTCATGGCGTTTGTTTTTTTGGGATGCGCGTGGGATAATGTTTTTTTGATTATCTTCAAAAAGGAATAACAATCAAAGGCAACGCAAATTATGTTAACTTAATACAGCGTTCAAGTGACGAAATTAAGGAAAAAAAGAAGGCATTTGGCGAAAAAGAAAGTGTTGTTTCATCAAGATAATGCACCAATTACCACATCGACTATTGCGATGGAAAAAAATCAATAATTTGAACGTTATTTGCCAGATTTAGCTAACTCGCACTACTTCCTATTTCCAAATTTGAAAAAATGGATTGGCGGTAAAAGATTTGCCAACAATAAAGAGGGGGAGTCAGCCGTTGATGGCTATCTAAAGGATCTAGACAGTTCTTACTATAAACAGGAAATCGAAGCTATTGAATATCGGCGGGAAAAGTGTATCGAGCTAAAAGGAGATTATGTTGAAAAATACAGGAAATTTTTCCCAAATTTGTAGTGTTTTCTTGTTAGGTCGGCAAAATTTTTTTGATTTTTAAAAATTGATTTATTACTCGAGAGAGTGTGTTTAAGAATGAAATCCAATATAAATGTCTAACAAATGACAACTACATAAAACATACCTATAAGCATTTGGAAGATATATCCCCAAAGTGGATATTGCGGTAATATCGTCATCTTTTCACTTAAAAAATAATTAAAGTAGTACTTTGAACAAATCGTCTTTTTATCATCTGCCAGATATATCGGCAATATTTTAAAAAAGCCGCGAAAACATTTAAAAAAACTATTAACAGAGAGATTTTTGCACGATTTCTTTAAATTAAATTGCGTAAAAATTGAGTAAAAATTGTATTGCATTAATTTTTAAAGAAATCGGAAATTTAAAAAAAATTATGTTTTTTTCAGAAAATAATGTATCATGGCTGGATTCCTCTAGACTTAGTGAATTCGATAGCATGAGGGGGGCGACCTAAGGGGTCACATGAGGAACGCGCGCATCTTAATAGATGACCCGATTTCTAAGGTTGCGGATAGAGTGTCACCGGAGTGTATCATTGATAGATATTTTGATGTGTTGTTGTTTGACAGAGACATGTGTACCAATCAATCCTGGGAACCGGAAGATGGTTCTCAGTTGTGGTTCACTGATGGCTCTAAGCAGTCGAATGGCAACACGGGTGCGGGCGTCTTTGGACCAGGCTTCCAGCGTGCTTTACCTATGGGAAAATATCCGTCCATTTTTCTGGCGGAGATTTGGGCCATCTGTGTCTGTGCAGGGGAGTGCCTGCGAAGGGGAACGCTCAGATCTCGCATCTACATTCTTTCTGACAGTCAGGCTGCATTGAAGGCCTTAACGGCTTATAAGGCGTTGGTCATGGAATGCATTCAGACTCTCAATAGGCTCAGTAGGGGCAACTCTCTAACCTTGGGGTGGATTCCTGGTCATGATTGGCATGAGGGCAACGAGAGGGCAGATTGTTTTGCCAACCCTTTATTGGTCCTGAACCATTCTGTGGAATACCTGCGGGGTATGTTAGGGAAAGGCTCAGGGCATGGAGAGAGTCTGAATTCTCTGGTTACTGGGAAAACTCTCCTGGTCAGCGCAAGGCTAAGAGATTGATCTCTTTTTCCAGTAGGGGGTCGAGGCGACTCTTGTCGCTTGAAAGGGGGGGTTTGAGGACCCTGGCGTCGTACTTAACTGGACACTGTAATCTCAGATACCATCTGCACAGGAAGGGTCAATCGGACACGGATATGTGTAGGTTTTGTGAGATGGTGTCTGAGACCTCGGAGCATGTTCTCTGCGAATGTCCCAGGCTTTGTGATAGGAGACTTTGGTTTCTAGGTGATCGCTTCATTTCGCCTTCCGACATCGCGAACATTTTGCCTAATAGGATAATTGGCTTTATAGGTAGCTTGAATCTGTAGGTAATTTTAGGCTAATCATGGCTGGACACAACTGATCCCACGAATGGAAATTTCACAAGAGTAAGATACACGTGTCTATTAAGTAACATAAATATTAGTGATTTTAAATTATATTAATTTTTTAATATAGTTACTTTTGTATCTATGTATGCATAAAAATGTGTATTTATCTGCAAGGCAATGATCACATCTTTTTTTTAACTTGCAGATGATCACTTGGAAATTTCGCCGATTTATCTTCTTTTGAAATTGATTTCGTATTGCCTGAAAGTATCGCCGTCGTGTAACAGTTGGTCCCGACGGAAGAAAATTCCGCAATACGAAAATGATTATTGCCGGCAATAACTGTTATCTTAAAAGCGATAATCTTTTTTTTTTATATTGCCATGTTTGCTCGGAATAAGGGTACCCATACTAGCAATATTATTACACAACTTCTTGTTGTTGTTCTTAATATTTACAATGTATGAGTGCCTTTACAAATTTTATCTTTTGTTTAATGTAAATTTTACAGAAATATGCTTTAATATGCCTAAATATGCATTAAAATATGCAGTTATAACGAAATATGCAAAAATATGCCTTTCTAACAATATATGCAAAAACAAATCGATGACATTTTGTTACAGATTCTTTGATTGGGAAAAATATTTTGTCCAAATCGATTTTTTTGTCGCTGTCCTAGTAATTAGTAGCACAAATTCGATTTTGACCAACTACTTTGCAAGAAGATGCCATTCGTTTGTTGTACATTTTTGCATATTTTGTTATAAATTTATATATTTGTATTTTCAGTGCATATTTTAATTCAAGTGCAATTTCTGCGCGTATTTTGAATATTTTATTGCATCAAAGACAAAGCTACCAAATTACTTATCAAAAACTGTTTTTTTTTTTAATTTATTAAATTTCTTTCCACCTATTCCTATTAAGGCATAAAAATCACAAATTAGGCCCTTTTTACATTAAACGATCGTATATATTTCCCATTAAGCCATTTAAATATTTACACTTTGATTTGTTCAGGGCATTTTTATAGTGAAAACGGCCATAAAATTGTTAATTTGTATGGAAATTATATTGTTGGATTTAAAAATGAATATTGAAGTTGTCAGTTTTTTTTTAATGTCAGCATTTTTTTAATTATTTTTATTTATTATTTTCATTTTAAATATGGTATTAATTTGTTGAAATAAACATATACACTCGTATGTAAGAGGGAAATTACATGTGGCAAGGTCATACATTTGCATTAATAAAAAACCATTGCAAAAAATTGAATTAACACATTTTCAATAGTAATTAAAACTGAAAAAAAAGGAAAATGCAAATAAAAGAAAAACAAGTGGATTTATAGTTAAATGGTAAATGTAAAGTGGTAGATGATAAAATTCATTGAAAGAATTTAATTTAAATAATTATTAAAATAAATTTAAATTCTTCAAGGACCTTTTATTAAAAAAGGAAATTCTATAAAAACAATTTAACAATTAATTCGAATAAAAACTAAAGCTTTAAGATTATTTAAATATCATAGAAAAAATATGAAGATTTTCAAGCTACAGTAAAAATTATATCTCATGTCAATGTCAAACTTGCGAAGTTATATACCAAATAGACAAAAAAAAAATGTTAAACATTGACATAATATACGCAAATTTTTAATATCCCGGCTAAAAAAATTTTATATGTGGATCCATTGAGCTCCAATGTATGTTTCTGCTATTGCACCGTGGCCTTCAGATTAATAGTCCTCACTTCTAGTGATTGCACTACAATCACTTTTAATATTCTTTGCCTTATTTGCTATTTAAACATTTGAATATTTTATTTAAATTGAAAAAACTTTTAGTGTTTGTCTTTTCCGAGATCTGAACTCAGAAGTTCGGAGTACAAGGAACACTATCTATTCACTACACCACGAACATGGTGTAGTGTAGTGGTAGTGTAGTGGTGTAGGAAATTTAGCAATCAACATAATTGATTTAAATTTAAATATTTTGTTAAGAAAACAAACATTGTATAAAATTCGTTTACCAACGACAATCATGATTTGCTTCTGTAAACAATGCAATGCACAATTCGGTTGGTTTGTGGCATATTTGATTCGGAAAACTGTAATTGCAGTAAACACTTTTGATTATCAACAATTTTTTCAAAAAAAAAAATGATAGATGGTAACAATTCTCTTGCATTATCACAATTACTAACCGAATTTTATTTGTAAAGTTGATTGAAAAATACCAATCGTTGGATAATAGGATAGTTTTTTTAGTTCCTTTTTCCTCTTTTTTTAATTTCCAGGACAGCTTGTTTGCTTTATTAATCGATTATTGGTAGTTACAAATAAAATAACGCCCTATCAAATAAATTTTAATGGTTTCGACCGAACTCTAACCAATTTATTTTTCTGGGTGTGCCTGTTTATGGGCATGTACAACCATATTTTGAACCTTTCGCAGCAAAAATAATTGAATCCAAAATTGCTTCTAATTAAGCATTTTCATCAATGAATTTAACATAAGCTTGTCATAGGGAGGAAGCATTCCGATTTGATTCTTTGAATGTTCATTATCACGAATAACTTTTTTAAAGCTATTTAAACAAACAAATTTCCTTCGAATTTGTTCTTATGTTTAATATTATAACACTTATATTGCTTAAAAACAAATTCCAAGGAAAATTATATGCCTAAATTGCTTTTAACAAGTTAATTAGGAAAAAGAACATCCAAAGAATCCAATTGGAATGCAACTCTATGTTAAATTTATCGATGAAAATGCTTTGCTTTTAGCTGGGTTGTAGCTCCATCTATGAAAATTTTTACCTGGGATAATATTTTTAATAATAGGGCCACCATATGCGGTTATGAGACCATATTGGTGCAAGTGGTTAATATGATCTAAAAGCTACAACTATCCCCTATCGATACAAACCACATTTGTCAAAATTTCTTGTAAAGTGTGGCTAATAAGGTCGAATAATTCCCGACACAGATTATCTTACATTTTGTATGTTTAAAAGTGAACTTTTATAACTTTTTCTATGTTTAAAAGTGAACTTTTCCTTGAATCAAGTTATCTTTTAAAAGGTAGTCGGATGATGTGCAGAAAATATTAGCAAAATCGAATCATAAGTTTGTTAACAAATGGACTTTGAGCAAAAAGTGAGCGCAAAAAATGTAGCATTTTTTTCAAAAACACAGTAAATTTTGCACAAAAAAATATGCCTAATTGTCCAGAACTCAGAACAATCAAATGATATTAAGATTATTCTTAAATTATTGATGAAGGCTACAAAACAAGTTCCCAATACTTTTACTTTTTTTGGAAATGGGTATTTTATCAATTATGGCACTAAGGATGCAAAAAAAGCTTACTTTTTAGCAGCGTCAATTGGCCTAAAATTAAATATCCTGTGACTAGTAGAAGGAGGACATACCACTTCACCAGAATGCTTATTAACAAGAAAAAGCCAGTTGGCAAAAATTTTACCCATTTTAAGCTGTTTAGTTTTCGTTTATTTGTATGACCATCTTTATGCCCATCTTTGGTTAGTCCTGAGGCATACCACTATGTGGTTTAAAGCGAGACAAATGACCTCCTCCTTTGACAAGCAAATGTTAAAGTTGCCAGTTGTTTACATAGGGTAGGGTTTAGCAGAGGATCGCTCTCTGGCACGAAGGGACCGATCCTGTGGCACACGCAGGACCGGTCCCATTTCCCATAGGGCATTTAGCTGTTGAAAAATGTCCAGCGGATCTTTGACCTGCCCTTAATAAGTTTATAACAAAATATTCGCCTTCAAATACTTATAATTTTAAGACAACTAACCTTAAGTCTCTTCTCACCAATATTTTCTCCTGTTGTTTTTAAGACTTTTAGTGAAATTATTAAAAACTAATTAACTTTTGTTTAACTTAGCATTAAAGAATATGACAGCTAACATAATTAAAATTTCATATTTTTTTTCTTAACATATTTTTTTGACGTTTATAAAACTACAAAATAAAACATTTTTGACATATCAAGGAATCCTTAAAAACTTTGAATATAAAAAAAAATTGTTTTGTAGGATCCTCGACACAACAACATAAAACCATTAATAAATGTCAATACTCCAAAGGAATATACTCATAAATTTCTCTATAACTATTAAAAGATAATAAAGTTAACAGAAGTAATAGATGAATCTAAACACTAAAAATATTATAATTTGACAGAAATTTCATAAAGAATACAAATTAAAATAACAATAAATGAGACGGGGTCAATTATTGAATAAAAATACCAGACAGTTCAATATTAGACAACAGGCCATAACACAAAATAAAAACAAAAAAATTGCATATATATGTGAATGTATGTATGTGAATGAAAAACAGTGTAATAAATTTTGTATAAGGACTAAACAAACAAAATTGTGTTTTTTGTATGAGGGGGGATGAGGAAGCTGATGTTGAGAATGATGATGGTGTGAGTTGGTAAATAGTCGAAATAATAAAGCTTTTTAGTGCTCTTTTACGTTTTCATTTGTTGGTTTTTTCTTTCTTTGTGGTTTAATATTTAATGTCAAGAATATTTAATGGGGTTGCTATTATAAATAGTACTAAAGTAATTTTTATATTAAATTTTTATAAATTTTAAAAGTGCCATATAAATTTAATATAGTAGGGCAATTATTTTACCAAAATAGTTTAGTTCAACTCTCGCTTACAAAGAGGCATACTATTATCAAGAAAAAAAAAACTCAGCAACATTTTTGCTATGAGGATCCTTGCACAAAGGACCCAGGACTAGTAAAATTTAACATTGCTGTTGATTAAGCGGTGACATATATTATATATATATAAAAAAAAAAAAAAAACGAACCCAAATATGGGTAAAATGGATTACACAACTTTTCATGAATTATTTTTAAAATTTTGTTTATTTAAAAAATATATTTCTGAGATGGATTATGTCGATTATTTTAAAATAAAACATAAATCAAGAAAATCCATGGATAAATTCCGAAGTTAAGGCTTAAAAAAGTTTATTGAGTAACTATCAAAATTTTTTACAAAATATGGTCAAAAAATTCCCGCGTTATGGGCTAAAAAACTTTTTATAATTATTTAAAAAAAAAAAATAGCTTTAAAATATTTTTCAAACTTTGACTATGTCGACTATTTTTCAACCCAAATACAACCAATCAGTTCAGAGATATTTTTAATAGAAGTACGAACAAATTAAGACATAAATTAAGACATAAATCAAGAAAGCTCATGGATAAATTTCAAAGTTATGGCAAATTATTTTAGAAATGTAGAGGTTTTCTCTAAAAATTATAAAAACTATTAATTTTTAAACCAGACTAGACTAGCTTCTGCCTTTTTATGAACAGGCGTTAACAGTGATTTTCCATTTAAATTGTATTATTATTTGTGTCTTATAATTGTCAGATTGTCTCTATATGATACATTTTTTCAACAACCTGTGGCTGTAAGAATCAAACCTGCACTCTTCTTATATTACAAACGCAACACTACCAAGTCATGACCGTTTAGCGATCACACCCAAGTATGGCCTCGAATGTAATGCAGCTAAATTGCAGTTTTCCTTTCTATTAGCTTTCCGGATATTGTATATTATACTCAGAAGTGACCAACACAAACAAACACAAATATTCTATTTTTAGATGTATGTTTATTTTTCTTATCTCCTCTGTCTCTATTTTTCAAATCTCCTCCGTCTCTAATTATGTTCAACAAGAAATTTCTACTAGTTTTCTTTAAAAATAAATTTCAGTACAGACAACACAAAATAACAGTAGAAACTGGTGAGAAATTTAAATAAAAAATCGAAAAACTTAACACGTTCTTATAAGAATCGTCATTAAAAATATTTAACATTTATGATTCTCTTTGAATTTTGCACTCTGTGTATGTTTTTTGCAGGTTTAAGTAGAAACAATATTTTTGTTTACTATATTTAAAATTATGTTGTTTAAAATTTTTTTTGATTTTTTGTTTTGTTTTTACTAGATTTAGTAAAAATAAAACAATAAAAATAGAATATATATTAATGCGTATGAGTTTTGTGATTCAGTTCTAAAAGACAACACTCATACGCCTGGTTTACAATAATTTAGTAAAAAGAGAGCAATTTTTTTTTTAATCAAGTATTCATTATAATTTTTCCACGGATTTTTATATAGTTTGATTTATTTAATAGATTAGTAGAAAAATAAGATTTCTGCACAATTTCTATCTTTTACACTGAGAATATTATGTAGGTAAAGACCACTGCAAATGTAGTTAAAACTATAAATGAAATTTTATTTGAAAACAGGAGCACTAACATTTCATTATATTCAACTAACATTTTCATTTGTTTTTGATTATTAAAGAAATGAACCACAAACTAATTAAAAAAATACATATTTGTACTCAAAAAATTTCAAGTTTTTTATTGTTTTTTTAACAAAACATCTGCATAAATTGAATGTAAAATCATATTACTGTAATTTATTGACCTACAAATGTAGCTCAAAATTAAATTACTTCTACAAATGACTGTTTTTTTTTACTTTGAAATAAAATAACTGAATTACTACACAGAGAAAACTTAAAACGGGTTTTAATTTAAAAATTTATTGAATCAATTAATATTTTAATTAATTTTGCACCTATCACGGCAATGATAATATTAATGAAAACTTTTATTGAAAATTAAAAGAAAAAAAAAAAATATAAATAACTATCTTCAAAAAAAAAATTATGATACACAACAAGAAAAGTGTGTGAACGACACGTTTGTATGTATATGTGTTTTTAGTAATGCTGTGTCTGTTTGTGTATTTGTGTGTACTAGATTTGTTTGTAAACTACAAATGTAGTTGGTATTTTATACTGAAAATTTTCTTTTTCTATTTAACATACAGTATATGAAAAAATAATTTGAGAATTATGTCTAAAATAAAATATGTATTTATATATTAAAAAGTCAATTAAAATATTAATTGGTTCAGTTAAATATTTATTTAGAAACAAATTTAATTCAAATCAAATTTTCAATTATATTATTTAGGTTGATATTTTTTTCTGTGTACTTAAACCACTAAAAATATTTACAGCCGAAGTTCCCTGAGTGTACGATTGTTTTTATAGTAAAATAAAAATATTTTGATAAATTCACATTACTTTTCAAAAATCAAATAAAAAAGTTTATTTGGTTTGTTTCTGATTTTGTTTTTTAGATTGATAAAATCTCTAAACAGATTGTTTGTTTTTGGGCCGAAATGTAGTCGAAACATCTAAGATGAAAATTAAAAAAAAAATAAAAATTTCAAAAACTAAACTATTAGAAAACATTTAAAATGCATTTAAAAATCGCCGTAGATCAAATATTAAATGTTATAAATTTTAAACAAAATCAAAAACTACAAAAAAAAAACATAAAGGGTCCTCCATCTAACGTTTTTTTTCAACTTGTGCTTATTTCGTGAATGGTAACACTTAGCTCATGTCTGATTTGACAGATAATTAGTTTTATCCTTCCGCTGAACGAATATGGTTCGTATGTTCGTTATCTTGTGAAAAAAGTGAAAGAAACTGGCATCCTCATCGATAAACCAAAGCGCGAAAAGCCAAAAACAGTGCGTACACCCGAGAATATTGCTGCTGTGGCAGAAAGTGTGCGTGAAGCGCCATCAACATCAATTCACCGTCGTTCTCAACAATTGAACATTTCGGAGACATCATTGAGACAAATTTTGCATAAAGACCTTGGTATGACGCCATACAAAGTCCAATTGGTTCAGAAGTTCAAAAAAAAAAGCTATTTGGCGGACCCTTTATTTTGAAATAAGTCTAGCATACTAAAAAGTCCATGGATATCAGTTATATTTAATTTCTTTTCTAATAATCAAATAATTTTTGATTTAAAAATAAAACTGTTCGAAACAATATATTTTTTTTTGTCAAGGCTGGTATATAAAAGTAATAATCATTATGTTGAATCATCCATATTCAATTTATTTTAAATTAATGAACTAGTTTTTGATTTAAAAGAGATCCCAACGCTATTGCAAATATTTTTTTTTCATGGTAAAATATGATGAATACAAATAATAATATTAATTTTGTTTAATCCTTTTAAAAAATTTAATCCTTATTAGAAAATTGTGTACCAGATTATTAATATTATAGATAAACCCAGCTACAATAACTTTTCCTAAAAATATTCTGTAAGTATTTTTTTTTTTTTCTTAGTAAGGCTGATGTATAAACATAATATTAAAACAAATTTTTTAATCCTAAGCAGGTACTTTTTTTTAGCACATTTTGTACCCGTTTTATAATAAAAGTTATCAACCCTGCCACAAAACCGTTAACTAAAAGAGCTTTAGTAATTCTAAAAAGGCGCCTTTTTAATATGTGTAAGAATATATATATATATATATATTAAAAAAACGGTGTATATGTGATATATAAAAAACCAACAACAAACCAAAGGATAAAAGAAAAATTCTTAGAACACATAAAATAAGGATAAGTAGTTTACGAAAAATTAAGGCGGATAAAAAGAAAAAATTAAAAGAAACCTCAGTAGGATTTCATAAATACAACAAATTAATAGACTAAACTAAATAAAAATAGACTATGTAAAAAAATTGACAACTTCAGTAGACTTTTTATAAGAAATTTTTATAATTAGTATTATATTTTTTTTACTTTAAAACCATAGATAAGTTTTATCAGCTGTCTTTATACGCCAGAGAGACACTTAAGTTTTTTCTTTTTTTGTTTTTCTTAATTTTTTTATAATCTATCAATTAGTTTTGCACTTTTTTATTTTAATAGCATTATTTTTTAAACGTTGCAAGGAATTTTAAATTTTTATTATTTTTTTTTTTGTTTACATATTTCTGTGGTCAACAATTCCTTTCATTTATTTCTAACTTTTTTCAATTGTTTTTTTTACATCATTTTTATTTTCTCACAATAAATTTAAACGTCCGTCTAATACAACCGTATCAATTTAAAGTTTGCTGTTGACTAAAATCTTTGTTTTAGCATCCCTATTTAAGTTTGGCATGATACAAAAAATCATTTGTAGCATCTCTTCTACATCTTAATCTCATGCTTAGCACAGCATCCCTTGCATGCACTTATGAGTGTATGAGAGCGAAAAGCTTTACAGTTTTATTAAAGTACCGTTACATTACAGTATTTTATAACACACCAACAACTGTTATCATTGAGTAACCAAACAAAAAAGAAGCTTTTATTATCTCTTGTATGCACTTTGATTGCAATACCACAAACAAGTTGCGCAAATGCAATGAGAGATTTTTTAAAAACAACAAGAGAAGAGTGTTTTAGGAAAGGAGATGTTAAGTTCTACAGCTAGTGATAAATAAATAGGCATAGAATATACTAAAGCAACAAAGATTTCAAACTTTAAAAAAGAAAACTTTTAAAATGTTTCTGTTATAAAAATTAGGAGATATAACTAGTATGCTACAGAAGGCTTCGGCCAAAAAACGATATTTGGTTTTTGGTATTTGAAGACAATGTGGGCAAAAATCGCATCTAATAAGCAAAATTAACCTTTTTTCATTTGTCAAATTTGTTCATAATGCTTTAATATACCGAATATCGCTTAAACATGATTTTAAAGCCGAATTCTTCTTTAGGAAACTAGATATAACTGAACTGCTAGATATTCATATGAAAAAGAGCAAAATCGTTAAAGATTTTCAGCACTTTTGTCGATTTCCGAAAATAAAAATTTACCTATTTAAACACTTTTTATTTTGCCGCTTTTAATCGATTTGCGAATTTAAAATATTTAATAACATTTAATTAATTCAGTGAAAATGTATTTATATGATAGACAGACAAAGCCGTCAAATTGGATAAAGTGATGACAATGCAAAAATTTGAAATATGTCCTGTGATTCACAGGGAGCTAAGTGGATAAGAAGAAAAAGAAAGTGAGTTTGAAATCAAACAAAAGTTTTATTGAACAATGTTTTTTTGAGGGCTATTTTTCAGAAAATATTATCAACTTTCTGCGTCCCCACTAAAAAAAACAATAATCAGCCGTTTGATGAGGTATAATTCTAATTAAACTAACATTATTTTATTAATCTTTGCACTCAATTTGTCTATTAAAAACTTTCCGATTAAAATTTTAACTCAGCAAAAATTATAAATGATTAAAATAACAAATTTCTTAACAAAATATATGATGCGCATTTAATGTCAAAATATAGTTTTTTGTTTATTTTAATTTCTAAGCCTCAGACAAAAAGAAAGAAATTATTTTATATTCATAACTAGGGCAAGGAATTTCATGCAAATGCATATTTTTATCTCGATAATCTAAAACTGATATATGTGAAATGTACGTCCGACACGGTGCGCCTGAGTGGATTTAAATAAAATTTGCGTGTTAGACGGTGTTTTTTTTTCGCGGCCGAACAGAATTTTCTAAATGTGGCATTTCTTTCGTTTCTCACCGATTTTGATAAAAAAAAAAATTATCAACGATTCAGAATCGTGAGCTGAGATGAGATGAAAATTTTATATTTTTTTTTTTGTCAGACACGATATATGTGAAATGTACGTCCGACACGGTGCGCCTGAGTGGATTTAAATAAAATTTGCGTGTTAGACGGTGTTTTTTCTAAATGTGGCATTTCTTTCGTTTCTCACCGATTTTGATAAAAAAAAAAAATTATCAACGATTCAGAATCGTGAGCTGAGATGAGATGAAAATTTTATTTTTTTTTTTGTCAGACACGCCCCCTTTGAAAGGCGTCGAGGTTTAACAGTTAAATTGATTAAGTTAATATTTTCTCTAATATTACTTATCTATTCGGGACAAATTATATCTCATTTGAAAGCTTATCAAATCTTCTTTCGTAGGATATATAATACATTTTTATTTACCAGGGATGGGAGCGAGTTATTTGAATTTTGTCCATTTACTTAGTTGGCATATGTTATTCAATTATATACAAAAGTAATAGAATTTTCTCTGGTTTCTACCATATATGTTTATATATAATTATCAAAGAAGACAAATTAACATTTTTACTTTCTTATGATTTTTTTTTTCTTTGCTTGAGTTTTCCGATTTTGATCATTAAAATAGCTTTCTGTTAAGATTTTTGGGCTTATAATTTTTTTAAAGATTTTCTGAATTAAAGTTCTCATGAAATATTATTTATTGCTCCATATGTACTTATATTTAATTATAACAAGCCATGTATATACACTTTTTTCGTCGGGATATTAAAAAAATAATTTAAAATGACATTGAAATAAATCGCTAAAAAACACAAAAAGTAAAAAATCCCTGAAATGGAAAACAAAATATTAATAATTAAAAATATTGTAGAGATATGGACGTTTTAAATTTTATTTAGGGGATATTTTTAGTTTTAACAATTTTTTAAAATTTTGGTGATTTTTTTTAGCGATTTTACAATTTTGACAATTGTGTGCCAACTTTAACTATTTAATTTTTTTTTTAATTTTAAAGATTTTTTAAATTTTGTCAATTGTTTTCCAACTATGGGCTGTTTTTTTTTTTCCAATTTTGAAGTTTTTTTTTTCAAATTTTGGCAATTCTGACGATTTTTTTTTTTTTTTTTTTATTTTTGCAAATTTTTTTTAAATTTGACGATTTTTTTTTAAATACAGCGATTTTTTATTTTTGTTGATTTTCAAATTTTTCCCTATTTTTTCCAATTTTGCCGATTTTTAGATTTTGGCTATTTTTTTAATTCTGAAGATAAATTTTAGCGTTTTTTTGTACAATTTTGGTATTTTTTTAAGCTTAGTAGTTTTTTTTATTTTTGGCGATTATTACAAATTTGAACGTTTTTTTAGATTATTGATAATTTTGATCATTTAATAAAATTTTTATTAAATCAATTAAATATTTACAAATTATTTGTATTCATACTACAATTTCCAAAATAGGACTGAATTCAATTAAACTCTTCAATTGAATTAACAAATATTTTAATTGAATTTCGATTTTCTTTTTTTCTGTGCGTTGCATATTTTTAATTTTTAGCTGCATTTTGGAAGAACTGATTTTACTTATATTAGTTGCACGAAATTCCTTGCCCTGTTCATAACAAAGGCGGCGTTATACAAAGAAAGTCGCTCAGCGTTATCACTAAAAGTTCATTAATTGATAATTAGTTTAAAGGTTTGCTAATAAGCATGTTTAAGACAAAAAAAAACCTAAATACGTAGAACTGATAATGAAAAGAACAAAATCAATTATACTGTATATATTGTTTGTGTAAGTTTAAGAGCCTACACATGTAAAATTTAACTTTGTTTAAATAGCACTTTATAATCTTACATAGTGATAGTGTTGCTACTGCAGTTTTGCAGTGTCTGCTCAAACATATAATACTTAGCTGGTACTAAGTATCATTATCTACATCTTTTTCATCTTCATTGCCCCACCATCAGCCAATGTTTTTTAAAGGGGTTGTATGTAATACTCGTATGTAAACACACAGTCACTGTCAACTGTGTCACAGTCATTGTCACTGTCATACACTAGGGCAACTGTTATCCTTGCATATTTCCATGGCATCTAAAATATGTTTGAAGTGTTAGAAAACAAACATTAAGGATTTACTTTTTTTTCCTATGTGGTATATTGACACAAGACATGGTTTAAAAGGCAAAATGTATAACAACCATTCAAACAAAATTTTATGTTTTGTAGAATTATGACAGATATGTATTCTAATAAGTGTTAATACATACAAAGAGAAGCATTAGATAAAAATATATATACATATATATTGAATATTTGTATTATAACGATTTAAAGGAATGTTTGCAAATGTAGTTTGATAAAAAAAATTATATAAAATATTAAAAAAATTAAGATTTGAAATGTTATGTTTGAAAAGTTATAAAGTAATTCTTATGATTTATTTTTTATATCAAGTGTATTTATATTTAAGATATGATATAAGATATGATGAAGTTTAAAGAAACTATAAATATTTTGAAACTACAGTTTCCCAATTAAAACTACCACGATATTATTGGATACAAATCTTAGACTCGCAAATAATATTTATTACACTCATACAAATAGGTCTGTACAAATAGCAGAAAAGTTACTAAAAATTAGTTAAAAATTATGTTGAAGAAAAAAGCAGAATATTTTAGCTAAATGTTAGTAAAATAAAAATAGCATAACAAAACTGAAAAATCAATGAATTTTTAGTTAAATTTTTAGTTGTTTGCATGAAAACTAAGCGCCATCTATATGTAGAAGTTTTTATTATAAATAATAAGACAGGTAAAATACAGCTCTGTATTTATTTATATTGCCTTTATATGGCAATGGGATGGAGGGTATATTATTTTCACCCATTTTTTACTAAGCATATCCCTATGGGGAATGAGGAGTCAATTGTCCTAAAAGTGAATGGTTAAAGAAGGACTTTTCACAGGACCGGTATAATTTAATACTGAAGTGGGTTAAGCAGAGTCAATTGTTCTAAACTTACCAATCCTGTGACTGGTAAAGGGAGGACATACCACTTAACCAGAAAAAGCCAGTTGACCAGAATTTTACCCATTGGAAGCTGTTTAGTTTTCGTTTATTTTATACGACATGACCCTTTTGCGACAGTCTTGTGGTATGTCCATCTTTCGTTAGTCCTGTGGCATTCCACTATGTGGTTTCAAGCAGGACAAATGACGCCCTCTAATGACAAGAAAATGTTAAAGTTGCCAGTTGTTTACATAGGGTAGGGTTTAGCAGAGAACCGGTCTTTGGCACGAAGGGACCTCCCGTGGCACACACAGAACCGGTCCCATTCCCCATAGGAAGATTCCGTGTGAATTTTTTGACAAAACTTAGTAGGAAGATACGTTGGTGTCCCCAGTATGCATTTTCAGTAAATTATATAGCACACTCATAATAATCTATAGGTAAATTACACGAAAACCGTTGTTCATTTTACGAAAGTTTTGGTTATTTTGACATTACGAAAAAATTTGTAGAATATACAAATCACATTTCGTAAAGTTTTGAAAAAACTTTTTTTAAATAAAAATGTGGTGCGTACCTTACGGGTTTATTTTAAATTAAAAAAAAAAAAAATGTAATGGTGCCACACCAGAATCGAACTCACGATTTCAGTGACGTCCTGCTGTGTTGAAGTAGACCCCTCTACCATTTGCACCAAAGTAGATGATGCAATACAACAAACTAAAAAGGAACTTAAGTCGAAAATATTACGAAATTTTTATGAAAACTAGAAAAATATGCTACAAATATTTAATAAAAAAGGTAAAATCGCAATTAAATATTTTTATTATGTTTATTGAACTAAATAAAATAATATAATTTTTTTTATAAATATATCAAATAATATATTAAAAAACAAAATAAAAAATAATAAAATAATAATAATAAAAAACTTAAATAACAATTTCAAACTAATTGCATTTTATTATTAAATATTTTATCTTTTTAAATATTTGTTTTATTGAATTTCATACTAAACCCGGCAAATAAAGTGGAAGTATTGTTTTCGGGTCCTCTTTAATTTGTTTTAGGATCCTCTTTATTAAACAAAATACAAAATATCCATTTATATCAAAACACAAAAATAGTAATAATGAAATAAAAAAATAAACATAGAAATTTAAAAAACATTAATAAACAAAAAAAATATAAAAACTAAAAAAAAAAAAAAAAAAAAAAAATTGTCCTGGCCTGGAGTTGAACTCGCAACCTTCTGATTGCAAATCCGACCTCTAACCACATCAACATCCATATGTAATATTTGTAACATTACAAATTTTTGTACAATGTACTAAAAAAATATTACGAAATCATGTTTGTATTTTTTTACGAAATTTGTAAATTTATGTAATTTGTTTTATACAAAAGTTTTGTAATATAAACAAAATGTTTGTACATTCTACGAAAAAAAATTACGAAAAATATATTTGTATTTTTAAGCATGGATTATTATGAGTGCATAATCGCTCCCTCTAGTGGTGGCTTAATTAATTGAAATTGAAACACACTCAAAGGGTTAATATTTTTTAAAAATTAAATTTTTATGTCGGATATCTATTCAAAAATGCAGAACATTTTTATTGTTGCTTTCGCACTATTTTTAAGAATTTTTTAAATTTTTTTAAGTTGTTAGACAGTTTTCCTCTGCTGGTTGAGAGAAAATAGAACATTTTTGATACTAAAAATAAAACTGGATTCATTTTCCGCATACCACCATTTTTACAAAGATGGAAAAATATTGATTCGATTAGTAACTTTTTTTTAAAAAAGTACAAGTTAAATGAAAATTTGTTATTTTTTTTAAATTTCTAACGAGCTTTTAACCTCCGTATATTTATAAACATAAAGCAAATCAAACGTATTAACTAGCTAGTTTGATACTTGTATTTCGATCTGACTGAAGATCTCATCAGAACCTGAAGTTTTAGAAAAGCTAGAGCTTCCAGAATAGGCAGAGCTTGAACAAAAAACATATTAATAATCAATTTCGCTCCATTTTTGTCTACTTATTAATTCAACACGTCGATAGGGTATTTTCCTAACAAGCATCTTGACGTTACTAAACGTTGAAGACCAAAAATGTTCTATTTATATACAAAATTTTTCATTTTAACTCTAGCTCAAGTAATATATTTTAGTTTTATTTTTTATTTCTAAAAGTTTTCTTATATCTCTTTATCGATACCAATAAATCGAGTTTATTGCGCCGGTCTTCCTTACATTGAAAAAAAAAAAATTTAAAAAAGCGCTTTCGAAAAAAACTAAAAATTGTTTTTTTAAATCATTATATGGCAACCCTGGAACTAAAAAAAATTTTATTTTTAAAACTACCTTAGAAAACAATCAATTTTTAATGCGGGTTTAACTGCGTTGGTGTATCACCTTCCTTTCAAAATTTATAGGCTGTTAAAAATTAGTGTCTTAAAAAACACTTTGGTAAAAAATGGGTGAAAAACATTTTGGATAAAAAAAATTTGACAAAAGGTTTTGATATAAAAAAAATTTTCGTAAAAAATGTTTCCTTTATATTGATAAAAATATGGATCAGATCACTATCTAAAATTTGGATCGCTTTTCGAATTACGATCCAAAATATTTTTGGAGTAGGGTATAATAGAGTTGGCATGTCCGACTTAAATTAGCTTTTGTGCGTATTATTGTCATGCAATTAATGACACAACAAAATTACAAACTTGATTTATTAAAACGTAGTTTGTATTTACGTAGTTTTAAAAAAAGTATATTTTTGCTTTAAAAACCTACTTTTTTAAAAATTTATAAGAGAAAAAACCTTCCATATTAAAATAAATTATCATTGCTTCTATTTTTTGCATAAATTTTGCATTTAAAAAAATTTCCTTGTGCGACATCTTTCTTAAAGTCGTCATAAGCGTTAAAAATGCCCAGTCAGAAAAAGACACACAGACCACCGCTGGCAAGGTACTTTAACTGGTGGTTAAAGTGCTGGCAAGAAGTGCTTTCCCAATCCCAAAATGATAACAGCATTAGACAAAAGGACCGCCTGTGAAATAAGTGTCGGAAAACACTTGTGAAAACTTAAATTAGGTGGTCTAAAAATAGATTTTCCAGAATAAAATTCAAAAAAGTTCATTTAAACTACAGCTGTTCCAAATTTCATTGCAATCGGACTACTAAGAACTAACCGAATTATTGCAAAAAAAAAAAATGTAATATAACCCACTGTGCGAGGTTACCCGGATTAAGCCAATATACTACCAAATATAAAAAAAGACTCCTTTAAAAGGAACAAATTTGTGGAGCGAACAAAATGGTGTAAAGCTTTTAAAGAAAATTAGGTGTAAAAGGAGGCGTGACGTATGAAAAGTTTATTTACACATTGGCTGTATAAAATTTGAAGTAAATCTGTTTAAAATTATATGGAATGGCAAACATTCCTAGTGATAAAAGCAATAACGTGATTTTAAAAAAGTGGGCGTGGTCGAAACAATGTTACATGCTGTGCAAATTTCAGGAAGATCGGCCCAGAGGTCTGATCAAACAAACAAATAAGCAAACATACCTTCAATTTCATATATATTGATAATAATTAAAAAAAAAAAAAAAACACAAAACAAAACAAATTCTGTCTGAAACTGGCATCGAACTCGGAACCTTCTGACTATGAACTTTTTAAAAGAAATCATCATCATTATTATAAAATAAATGCTCAACCAGTGGTTAGACTTGTGAGGCGATATCAATTTCTGATTGGATAGAACTGGGAAAACACTTTTAGCCAACATTGGCAAAGAGGTTTTAGATAATTATTTTTCAATGGTTTTTTTTCTGTAGACCACTGAAATTATTGTAAAAAAAAATACTGGCAAAACACTTTTTGGAAACGCTGGCAGTGCGTCTCAAACAAGTGGTCTGCCAGTAATTTATTTACAATTTCTCTGTTAGCCAGTGGTATGCTAGTACTCGATTTTTTGTACCACTGGCAGTTTCTGACTGGGTAATAATGTTTACAAATATAAGCTGCTTATCAATTTTTTATATTTATTTTTGAATAATTTTAATGCGTTGCATTCAGTTTTTTTTTTTTTTTTTTTTAAATTTATAGTTTTTTTTTCTTAATTTGTTGGTTTTTTTTATATTCAGTGATGTTTGTTTCCTTCTTTTTTAACTGCGTCTACATTTAATAGTTTACAAAGCCGTAATTTAAATAATTATAATCATTAGATTTGCAAAATTAGCACTTTATTGCAGACACTGACCTATATAAAATAGGAGCGACAATGAAATACCCTATAAAATGCCCTATAAAATTTAAGAAGTGAACTGGATAGTTGTTTTTAAATGGATAGACAGTCGAAATACAAAATAATATATTTTATACTTTTTCAAATAGTCATTAAAAAATCAAACTGCAAAATGTATTGTTAAAAAATTTGGTTATACAAATTAAACAAAAAAAAAACATCTTAGAGGTGAAAAAGAAAATTGTTAAGGTGAAAAACTTATTGGCTGTAATTTTGAATACGGATGAATTTCAAAATTCTTCGGTATTACTTTTTCGAGAATTACTTTTTTTTTTTTTTTATGTTGAACCAACACTCAGGGGATGCCCCTACTAATGCATTGCATTGTGTTGATATCAGGAAAATAGGTTATGGGGAAGAGGAAAGAGGGAGTAGTGTTTGTGGACATTTGACTTGAATTTTTCTAAATTGTAATTTGCAGGGAAGACTTCCGCAATGAGACAATTCCACATACGGCTAGTGCGACTGAAAACCGAGTTTTCTCTGTAATGCGTTGTGCGATTTGCCGGGCTATAGACAACAAACGGATGAGATCTACTTGACAAGCGGGTAGTACGAACAGAGACCCGGTCCCTCGGGATGAGTCCGCTTATCTCAGCAGAACACTTCCCATGGTAATATATATAGAACAAAGTCACACAACCCACATTCCGACGATGCTCCAACGAGTCAATAGAGTTCGAAACTGTCGTTGATAAGCATCAACGCTCTCCGTTGCACACGACCCAGAAGCCCCAAAATAGACTTTGAAGCACCTGCCCATATATGGGAGTTATATTCCATCTTCGGCCGGATGTAGGTGGTATAAATAGTAAGGAGATCAGATGGGGTGAAGTATTTATTACACCGGTTTAGAAAACCAAGACACTTGAAAGCTTCTTTCGATACTTGAATAATGTGATCTGTCCAACGGACATCACACTGTATTCTCATGCCCAGAACATCAAGAGTATCTGAATCCTCAATAACGATCCCATCCATATACACAGATGACGTGGTTGAGTCCACAGACCTATGGGTCAACATACAACATTGAGTCTTACGAGCATTAAAATCGACCCTGTTCGCACGACCCCACTCTGAGATTGTCGAAAGGTCATGATTGAGTGTGTCATTCATAATCTGTCTTTTGCCCCCGACCTCCACAAGGCTTGGCCTACGATCGAAGGAAAAAGAATGACAAACGTTGCTGTCATCTGCGAAGGAGTAAATAGGATTGATAGTTCGACCAAGGAGGTCATTAAGAAAGATGAGAAAAAGAGATGGAGAAAGAACAGAGCCCATGTGTTATCCTGATAAACAAACACAGGTAGACAATCTTTTATCGGTGCCTGATGTTTCTTCCTAAAAACATAAGTAGATTTTTATGTTTCATAGGAAAGGTACTTAGTACTAATCATGGGTTTTTTTCTTATGTGATAAGACTGAAAAAAACATTTGGTTATTATTACTAATCGTAGGTTTTTCCTTATGTCATAACACTTAAAAATATATGTGGTTATTTATAACTAGAACAGTTTGTCAAAATATATTATTCAATTGCTCATTCGTAGAGTGAGATGATATAACGCTGTAAAAAGAAATTGTGTGGTAAAAAACATTTTTGATGTAAAAATACTGTGCGATGCAAAAAAATGTTGAGGTGAATTTTAAATATTATTCACCTTTTAGAGTCTCTTGGAAAAATATGACTTAATATTTTATAAACCAGACGCTACTATCAAATTGTTCTAATATACACCATATTTGTATGAGTAGTAGTAGTAGTAGTACCTTCAAATTATCACTCATAACCTTTGAACCGCTGGACCGATTTTGTTAATTTTCAAACTGCTCGGGAGGATGTTGAAATAATCCAGATAAAACTGAGCATTCCCTATTGCGTTGTAGCATCGTGATCACCATATCAATAGTCATACTGACGAACATCGACTTATAATTTTAAAATATTTTTTAAAAGGATTTCAAAGGGATACTATAGGCGTCTTAGACCTATATTTCGATGCGTTGAAAACGGAATGACAAACTGATACATACCATCATCACAGTGCGTGGATGGTATAATAAATCAAACATTATACTGAGTATTAAAATATGTGAAAAATCTTTACATATCAAGTCTTTGTTTTGTCAGTTAATTTTTAATTTAAAAACGAAAGAATACAATTAATTTAAAAATTTATAATGTATACATTTTCATAATCGGTTGATTTTTATAAACAAATATTTTAAATGTATGTAATAACTCTCGAACTGATAATATGTTGAACTATTCCCAGACATATTAAAGATAACTACAAAAATATTTTAAAATCCCGGGCAAAAATAGTTATGGAGTAACATTACGGTTTCTTTCATTATACACTGCATTTCAAAACTATAATTACAAATGATTTTTGCTATTTTTTCTAATATTACACACATTTTTTTAAGATTTAAATTTAAGAGATTACTTAATTCATCTAAGAGAAAATTTGTGTAAAAATATTTTGTTAGTGTTTCATAACTGTAATATATATAACGGTAAACAAAGAAGAATAACAAATATAGAAAAATTAAAAAATTATTTTAGTTTTTATATGCAATTTTAATCAATTTGTTTCATAACTAAGTGATTTTTAAAAAGATAAAATTTTAGCACATTTAAAAAGTGGCTTTTTGTAAATTTTACAAATAATAAAACAGGAGGCCCGAAAAAGCTCTCTGAACTCGACCGGCGTAAAATAATCCATTAACGAAGAGTTTCAATCAGATAATCAAAGAGTATAAGGTAAATGTGTCCAAATCAACCATAAGTAGGCTCTTAAAAGATTCCCAAAGAATTACTCACCAAAAACGGATGTCTGTGCCAAAATTAGTTATTACCCCGCCACAAAACTGCTCAACTTGAATTCGCTAAAAGGAATTTACAAACCAACTGGAGAAATATAAGTCAAAAATCGCTATTATTGGTAGGACTGTTTAAACATAAATTTCTTTTTAAGGTGTTGTTTTCTGATGAGAAAAAGTACAATCTTGATGGAATGGCTATCATCAAAAAATATTATAGCATTGGAATGGCTCGCATTTTACGCAGAAAACCGTCAATATTAAAGCGTTTTTCATCTAAAAGAAGCAGTTATTGATGCGTAGAGATCTATAACGGAAGAACTTCAAATAAATCTGGTAGACAGTTTTTCTGATTGAATTTTCGAATTGATTCACAATAAAGGAGGCCTCGCGCATAGTTAAAACTGCTGCTTTAAAATATTTTTTTTTTCAATTTTTTGCAAAATTTTGATATATTAAGTTAAGTGTTAGTATTAAGGTTACAAACGGTGTTAAACTAAGCTTAAAGATAATCTACATCCTAAAAACTCGGCCTAAGTGTCGTATTATCTAGTTTATAATTTATATATCTGTTAAGGATCCATTTAGTCAAAATTTGTTGAAATTTATGTATCCGACTTTAAGTAAACATTGAATTAAAGCTGAAAATAATGTTGTGACATTTGCAATTAAATTTGTGACGTCTTAAATATGCTCAGTGACGACTATGCAGAGTATATACGCAATACAAAATTGATATATCAAAAACCTGAAATAAAGCACTCTCTAAAAACTAAAGTTTAGAAGTTATAAATTGCGATAAGGATAAGATTAAAGATACTAACAACAATGAAATTATTGAAAAATTTAATAAAGTTTTCAATCGAAATAGTGGGCTACAAACTTTGCCTAAAATATAAAACAAAAAAATATTACTTGAGCCAGAGTAAAAACTAAAAACTTTTTATATAAATAGAACATTGGGGTCGAAGTAGCAAGTGTTGCAGGGGTCCTTGAAGCGTATATACAGCAAATCTATTGATAATGCCATAGCCTATCAGGATTCCAAAGACCGACCATGCGTGGTTCAGTACCACACCCGGCTAGTGGTGTCCCTGCTTTCGCAGAACATGGCGGATCTAGAGCGGACACTCGATAAAAACCCGTAATCCCCAGTGTTATCTTACCGTGCTCATGGGATGAATAGCACTACGTTAGTGTGTTTTCGAACGGTGGCCTCCAGGACGAGGCGAACCCTGGTTGTATTAGCCCGCTGGTAGCACAGGGCTCTGCTATTATGCGTTCTTCTTTTGTAATCCCTTATTAACTCTTTATTTATAGATGGATTTGAACAGCCAAAACTTTAATAATGAGCAAGAGAAGACCGACGCAGGTCTATCCTCAACTAGCCAAGAGGTTTTATGCCTAAAGAGCAGTGAGGGTGCAATTGAAAAGGTCGGACAAGCAAAGGACATCTTCTGTCCTAACCTTGCCGAGCCTATGAATGTTGGTAATGTGTCTGAGGACCACTCGGGTCCACCTATAGACGCAGATATAAAACACGCTTAAAATGATGGCTGCCCGAAAAGGTAAGACACCAAAGCATCTAAAGTGCTTACAGGTGAACCTTCACCATGCCAAAGCGGCATCGGACATCGCCAACAGAAGGTTCACCACTGATGCCCTGGATGTTGTATTCATCCAGGAACCATGGGTGCACGACGGAGCCATCAAGGGGCTTAACGCTAAACAAGGTAGGCTGATTTACGATTATCAGCATAGTCGGCCCAGAGCGGCCATCCTTGTTAGAAACAATATAACAATTCTCCCAATTTCAGAATTCGTTTTGGGAGACTTGGTTGCGATTTGGGCAAAGGTGCCCTCCTTATCTGGGGAACATGAGGTAGTACTGGCCTCCGCGTATCTACCTGGCGACACCAACACGGTACCAACAGCTGAGGTCTCGGCCTTGGTGGAATATTGCCGAATGAGGAACCTTAGTTGGATCCTCTGTTGTGACGCCAACGCACATCACACGATTTGGGGAAGTACCAACATAAATAAACGTGGTGAGTACCTACTTGAATTTATATGTAGTAACAATATAAACATAGTGAATAGGGGTGACGAACCGACTTTCAGGAATTCTATTAGGACAGAGGTCTTGGATCTCACTCTTACTAGTTCTGATATGTCATTTGCCATCTCAAACTGGCATGTATCCAATGAACTGTCAATGTCGGACCATCAACATCTGGTATTTGATGTTGTTAGTGCATTGGACTCATGCCAGGTTTATCGTAATCCCAGACGCACGAACTGGGAGGATTTCCGATACAATTTGGAACGAGATGCAGATGTCTCTAAAGGGCTCATTCTGAGCACTAGAGAGATCGATCATGCGGCATCCGAAATGCAATCGAATCTAACTTCTGCTTTCTTTTTGAGCTGCCCCCAAAAGACCAGGAAGACGAAGAGGGACGTTCCATGGTGGAATGATGGTCTGGAGAAGCTTAAAAAGGAAGCCAGAAGACTGTTCAACAGGGCAAAGGAAACAGGTGACTGGATCACCTATAGGGCCGCACTCACTGAGTACAATAGAGAACTACGCAGATCCAAAAGGACCACGTGGCGCAACTACTGTGAGAAGATCTCTGATCTTCCAGAGGCGGTGCGACTACAAAAGGCCCTGTCACAGGATCATACAAATGGTCTCTGCACTCTTAAGAGGCCGGATGGCTCATACACGGAATCTCCCACTGAAACTTGTAAACTCTTGCTCGATACTCACTTCCCAGGATGCGTTGACAACTGCGGGTCCGCTGTGATTCAGAGAATCCCGAACCTGACAGGTAGGTACGTACGCCTGGCGGGTGCAATCTTTCAGGAGAACCGGGTAAAGTGGGCGATAGATGAGTTTTCTTCATTTAAATCTCCGGGTCCAGATGGGATCTATCCTTGTCTCTTACAGAGAGGGATGGACTTAATTGTCCCACAACTGGTTAGGATATTTAGATCGAGTCTATTATTCGGACATGTACCGAGACCCTGGAGGGAGGTTAGAGTGGTCTTTATACCGAAGGCGGGGAAAAAGTCTGAGCAGCTACCCAAGTCCTTCAGACCAATTAGCCTGAGCTCGTTTCTCCTCAAGACAATGGAGAAAGTCTTGGATCAGTATATTAGGGACACTTACCTCAGACGAAAGCCGATACATGAGCTACAGTTCGCGTATCAACGGGGTAAGTCTACCGAAACTGCTATCCATCATGTTGTCACAACAATAGAACGGGCACTGGAGGCAAAGAACATTGCCCTTTGTGCATTTATTGATATACAGGGCGCTTTTGACAACACGTCCTACGATGCGATTAGGGTATCCATGGCTAGGAAGAGCATTCCTCCAATCATAATTAATTGGACATTGGAGATGCTCCGCTCTAGGATAATCACGTTCGGAATAGGGACTACTTGTAGGACCGTGAATGCGACCAGAGGGTGTCCTCAGGGTGGCGTTTTGTCGCCTTTACTATGGACACTGGTCATTGATGAATTACTCGAGGGTCTGAACGACTTGGGTTTCAGGACCTATGGATACGCCGATGATCTTGTCATTTCCGTTGTGGGCTGGGATGACAGGACCATCTCCGAGCGTATGCAACAGGCTCTGAACTTCACTCTTTCGTGGTGCCGGGAAAAGGGGTTGTCTGTCAATCCGTCGAAGACAATCCTGGTACCATTCACGAGAAGGAGAAAACTTAACCTGTCTATGCCGGTCGTTGAGGGCGTAACGGTTGGCTTCTCTAGCAGTGTTAAGTATCTTGGAGTGACTCTTGATAGCTCCCTCACCTGGAACGAGCATCTTGACCACGTCTCCAAGAAGGCCACCAGGGCATATTATGCCTGCCAGAGGCTTTTCGGGAGAACATGGGGCCTAAGGCCACAAATGGTCTACTGGTCGTTCAATACTATTGTTAAACCGATGATCACCTATGCTGCCCTTGCATGGTGGCCAAAAGTTGAACAGAGTAAGGCAAGGGATGCTCTTAAGAGAATCTACCGTCTTGCGTGTGTGGAACTTGCCCGACGGATGCCTTGGGGGTTATGCTGGGGATCCCGCCATTGCATATTTCTGTAATGGAGGTTGCCAGTATGGGTTCCTCTAGACTTAGTGAATTCGGTGACATGAGGGGAGGCGACCTAAGGGGTCACATGAGGATCGCGCGAATCCTAATAGATGACCCAATTTCTAAGGTTGCGGACAAAGTGTCACCGGAGTGGATCTTTGATAGATATTTTGATGTGTTATTGTTTGACAGAGACATGTGGACCAATCAATCCTGGGAACCGGAAGATGGTTCTCAGGTGTGGTTCACTGATGGCTCTAAGCAGTCGAATGGGAACACGGGTGCGGGCGTCTTCGGACCAGGCTTCCAGCGTGCCTTACCTATGGGTAAATATCCATCCATTTTTCAGGCGGAGATTTGGGCCATTTGTGTCTGTGCATTGGAATGCCTGCGAAGGGGAACTCGCAGATCTCGCATATACATTCTTTCTGACAGTCAGGCTGCACTGAGGGCCTTAATGGCCTATAAGGTGTCGTCCGGGTTGGTCATGGAATGCATTCAGACTCTCAATAGGCTCGGTAGAGGCAACTCTCTAACCTTGGGGTGGATTCCTGGTCATGAGGGGCATGAGGGCAACGAGAGGGCAGATTGTCTTGCCAACCACGGGGCCCGAAAGCCCTTTATTGGTCCTGAACCATTCTGTGGAATACCTGCGGGGTATGTTAGGGAAAGGCTCAGGGCATGGAGAGAGTCTGAATTCTCTGGTTACTGGAAAAACTCTCCTGGTCAGCGCCAGGCTAAAAGATTGATCTCTTTTTCCAGTAGGGGTCGAGGCGACTCTTGTCGCTTGAAAGGGGGGGTTTGAGGACCCTGGTGTCGTACTTAACTGGACACTGTAATCTCAGATACCATCTGCACAAGAAGGGTCAATCGGACACGGATTTGTGTAGGTTTTGCGAGATGGTGTCTGAGACCTCGGAGCATGTTCTCTGCGAATGTCCCAGGCTTTGTGATAGGAGACTTAGGTTTCTAGGTGATCGCTTCATTTCGCCTTCCGACATCGCGAAGATTTTGCCTAATAGGATAATTGGCTTTATAGGTAGCTTGAATCTGTAGGTAACCTTAGGCAGCACAAAAGACCTACATTGGTCGCGGTGCATAGTGCCTTCTGATCTAATCTAATCTAAAATAGAACATTTTTGGTCTTCAAAGTTTAGTAACGTCATGATGGTTATTAGGAATGGAGCAAAATTGATGATTAATAGGTTTTTTGTTAAAGTTCTGCCTATTATGGAGGCTCTAGCTTTTCTAAAACTTCGGGTTCTGATGAGATCTTTAGCCAGATCGAAATACTAGTATTAACCTAGCTAATGTGTTTGATTTGCTTTATTTTTGTAAATATACGGAGATTGGAAGCTCGTTATAAAATATAAAATAAAAAATAAAAAAAATATATTTTTTTATAAGAATGAAAAGGATTCATACATTGAAAACTAATCGCATTTTGAATTACATTCTTTTCAAATATGCTGCTGTTATATCTACAGATGCTGAACTAGTATTTTCAGTAAACTACGAACTTTTATGTGACAATAGTAGATCCCAGGTAGAATTTGACAACCTTACAAAAAAATAGTACTTTAAAACCTTTGATATTTTTGAAAAACCCACCGTGTTAAAATTTTTACTAACAAAACAATATTTTGTTTGCAAAGCTTGTGTTTTGCCAGTACCATCAGCAAAATTCTTTGCCAATGTTGTTTTTATCAATATTTCAACCAATTAGAAGCATTTTTTTTTTAAATATTTTATTATATTTCACACATTTAAATATGAAGTATAAGAGTAAGACCGAACTGTTTTGCTGCTTTTTAAATGTGTTTTATTATACACATTTCTCAAAATTAAATTCATTTCAGTTATGTGTTTTAAAAGCACCAAATTTTTTAAATTACCTACGTATGGTAACTGTGGAAACTTCTCAAACCAGCGATTGTCCGTCGGGTAACAGGACAGTACTGTCAAGATTGTTAATCCCACGTTATGCCAACGCAAAACCATCACAGACGCTTTGCCAACACTATGATTTTCTGGCCGGGTAGTTTCTTTTTGATAACTTAGGAAAGCACAAGATTGTACTTTGCAATTAAGTTTTATTAAACAAAAATTACATAAAACTTTAATATTTAACTTTTTATTTTTTACCCATTTTGTTTGCTATTTTTGCCATTTCTTGTTTTTCGTGCTATATTAATCATACATAACTGTATATGTCATATACGATTGCATATTGGTCGATATGTAATAAGATGTTATTATATGTGGCATCGTATTAAACAATTTTTGTGGCATCGTATGAAACAATTTTTTATAGAGACATATTTCAACAAATGTGTTCACAAATAATTCATATATTCATATATATATTCACATATAATAGCATGCAATAACATATCACTTTATGTAAAATAATGCATGATTATATGTAAACGTTTTTACTCGGGTTATTAATTATCCATTAATTTTACTTTTATGTCGGTTTAACTCTTCTACTTTTTTTAAATTACGAAATTTAGTGAAATTAATGTGTAATTATAGTTTTGCAACGCAGTGTATACAAATACCTCTCATAATTTTTATTAAGAGAATTTTGTAAATCGTCCTTGATATAATTATATGTTTCCAAATCTTACCCTATACATAAATAAATAAGACATAATAATAATCCAAATATAAGTAGTGATCGATATGATTGAATATGACCCCAGGCTAAGTCTCATTAAACTATATATGACTTCATACTGAAACTATTTTCCTTATAATTTTATATAGCTTTGTATATAATACCATACATATTTTGGTAAAGTTTAATATCAAAATTAAGTCAAGCAAGTTAATACTTCATATGTCTTCACATATAACCCTATTAATTTTAGAACTAAATCATTTGCAATTAATTTATTTTATATAATTTAAAATAAAAAAATGTGTACATTTTTTATAAGACGATACCACTTTCCTTTTTCTGCTTAATTTTAAAACATTTCGTTATGTTTCATAGAAAAAAATGGCTTTTTAAAATTGTTGAAATTTGAATTTTCAACTTAAATACTTTTAAGCATAACTTCAAGTCACAAAAAGCATACCTACTATTGGCTAAAGTTATATAAAATCATATCTATTTATATATCTAATTATATAATTTAATGTCCCGGGTATGGACAAATCCCGGATAAAATTGTATCAAATCATATCTAATTTGATATAATTTAATGTCCCGGGTATGGACAAATTCCGGATAAAATTGTATAAAATTATATATAATTTGATATAATTAGATACATGTAGATGACCCATTTTTTGAATCAATTTGTGTATGTTTATATATGTAAACTTATCAAATAAGATATAATTATATTAGACTCCATACTAAAATGTTTACCCGGGATATTAAAACGGCGTAAATTTAATTTCTTTTAATTATGAAAATATTATCAGTCACTCATGACAAAGCCGTTTAAATTTTTGTTATATTTTTTTTTTTTTTTTTTTTTGAACAACAAAACTGATGTAATTCTTTTATCTTGAATTGTAATACAAAACATAGTTTCCTTGAATCATCGACTTCTTTGAATTATTTATTCTTATCCATTTGAGACTGATGCAACAAACAAGATCTAGTAATTACAGAACCCAAAAAAGGTCAACATCAAACACAATCAAAGCCAAATTTAAACATGTCAAAAGTATTGATTAACTTTATAAATAAATAATGTGTGTTGTGTGTGCAAACAATGTGCAACATTGCAATGTAACACTTTCGCATTGAAAATGAACTAGTTTTTAATGTTTGATTATTTTGAAGCATGATGCAAGTATTATATAAAATTACTCTTGCTGGGAAGGTTACCTTAGGGGCAGAACGACTATTGCTTTGAAATAAAAGAGGAGAAGTTTTAAAATGGTAAAAAAAAACATGTGTGCAAAAACCTTAAGAGTATTGTTCTTAATTTGTGATATCAGATTTTTTTCCAAATGGTACATTTTTGTGGTTTCCACCCTTTAGTAAATTGTTATTACACTGATCGAATTATCCTTCATAATGTTAGTGAAACAATTTCATAGCACTTTTTTCGTAAATTCAAGGAAGAATTTCAATATGTCCAAAAAATTTTAATAATATAAAGAAATTTTTCATAAACATTTATTCGTAAAATTTCACAGTTTCTTAAAAAAAAATCATTCGTTTTCATAAATTATCTCTTCAAAAAATTTTCTTTAGAGCTATGAAATTATTTCAGACTTAATTTTTTTATTTTTTCATAAAATTTCATAATTTCATTAATTTTCATGTATTTTATTTCATATAGATCTTTATTATTTCCATGTAGCCTTTTAGTAATTTTGTATTTCTATGAAATTGTTCAAATGCATTTTTCAAATGCATTTCAAAGAAATTCTTAATATTAACAAATTTTATGAAACTGTTTCATAACATCTATAAACGCATCATTGTCGGAATGATTCAATTGTTTTAGGAAGATTTTCATTAATTTTACAAACATTTCATAATCATTGACTTTAATGAAACCTGTTTCATAGATTCTATGAAAAGCTTCTATGGATGACTTCCAGTGACAATTTTTAGGAAAGCAATGAAAAAATTCATTTCTGAAGTGAAGATAATTCTCTCAGTGTACTATTGAAAATTGAAGTCATAATTTAAATAACTGTGAATTAGTATTATATCAATTTGTATGAAAACTTTTGAGGTGACTTTATATTTTCGCTCAAAAATTTTGAACCCGTCAATTGATTTTGCTCATTTTCAATAGCAAACCATTTATAAAATTAGCAAAAAATTTTACCAAAACCTGGCAACACTGTTTCTAAATTGGCGGAGAATTTCGCGTTTCAATGGACAGATACAAATATATATATAAGGTGGCGCAAAAGTAATCCTCCTATCAGAAAATGCTATACATAATAAATACATAATAAAAAAAAAAAACATCGGAAGGTTATTTTTGCGCCACCTTATAGTAGGATAGCATTAAAAAAAAAATTTTTTTAATGAAAGAATTCCATTTTTGTTTTGAAAAATATTAACCCGTGCCGAAAATGGCAAATTTTTTTAAAGTGCATTTTTATTAAAAACTCTAAAAATTCGAATTTTTTTAAAAAATTTACTTTTTATTTAATCTATTCGTCAAATATACTTAAAATTATTTAGATATGGAATTCTGACAGCATGAGATATTATTTGCCCAATTAAAACAGGAATCAACCATTATGATGAACTGATGAATTCCATATCTGGACATCCTAATATATACCCATCTGCACAGTATAAAACAGCTGATTTGTTCTAAAAATACGTATATATATTAGACCGACTCAAGTTGTATGGAAGCGATATTCGTGCAAGGTCTACCCTCCCCCCCCCCCCCCCTCAAAATGAACATTGGTATTTTTTATGATGACATCTAAAATATTTCGGCTCTAGCTTTGACCTCTCGTGAGCTGGGCCATTTTAAAAAAGGGTCCATTTTGCATGTTTTGTTAATTTAAGAATCTGTTTCCTTACCAACATATACAATATGGGTATCATTAGAAAGGTTTTTTTAAGGCGCGTCCAATTGTATATACAATGTGTCCAAGGATGATCATTAGAGCGGGCCGATTTAAAAATCGCTCAACGTTCTAGGAAAATCGTATTCTAGGGATCAAAATAAGAAACTTTGCCGAAGGAACCATACCTCTAAAACGAATTCTGATGTCCCGACTTTTGACCCAAAGGGTCAAATTTTGAAAAAGCCTACTTTGATATTTCAGAAAGTAGGAGGAATCTCTCCAAGATTATTGGAGCTGCTTCTTCTCCGGGAGACGCGCTAGCAGATTAATGCATAAATCATCATTCTAGGTGACCGTTAAGGGGTTGAAATTAAAGTTGAAAGAGCGCCTTTTTAGTCGTGTTTTTATAGCAAAATGTACAAATCTCGGGATAGAGATATTGCGGAAAGTAGGAGGAGTCTTTCCAGGATTAGGTTCTCTATTTCTTCTCCGGAAGACGCTCTAGCAGATGAAAGTATAAATTATATTTGATTGGGTTGGATTCGATTGGGGCACTCTAAATGGGTCAAAGTGGAATTTTTCAAAATTTGACCCTACGGGTCAAAAGTCGGGACATCAGAATTCGTTTTAGAGGTATGGTTCCTTCGGCAAAGTTTCTTATTTTGATCCCTAGAATACGATTTTCCTTGAGCGATTTTTTTGCCTCCATACAAATCGACCCGGCCTAATGATCTCCATGTCCTTTTCTTAAGGATATTCTGTAAACAAATGGTTTTTGAATTTTTTGTTGGGGGTTGTTTGTAATAAAAATGCCAAATTAACATATTTCAATCTTTAGTCGATTTAATTAAATACGGCTCCCAGCTTTTTTTGAAATTCGTTCTAGTTCGCGTTTTGACAAAAATGCAATGGGGTGGTAACTCTTCGTTTTAAATAGGGTAATATGGCTATCAAATTTTTTCTTCTGCCAAGTACATCATCTTTGTATGTAAATAATTTAGATTTTTGCAAATTATATGCATTTTACACGGTGCAATTTTGTGGTTACTCTAATAAGATAGCAGATTTAGTTTCTAGATCGTGTATGGATGAAAATAGGACTGCAGAAAGAAAAAAAAAAAAAATGATCCACGACTTTTTGGCGGCATAATATGAATTAATGTAAACAATAGAACTAGACAATAATTTATGTACAATTATTGTCTAAATGATGCTATATTTTAAAGGAACGCAAATGCCGCAGAAAATTATAGAAACGAAACGAAAAAATAACAATATATAATATATACAACCCTTTTTGTTTGCAGAAATATATTGTTTGCAATTTGACCACACAAGATTAATAATATATATAAATATTAAGTTTACAAATACACATTTAATCTTTATTAAATTTAAATATTTTATTTTGTCTTTTATTTAAGCCGATGACGACACAAAATTTAACTTGTTTTAATTCAAAATTTTGTTTTATGTATGAAAAATAGATACAAAAATCTTTTATGGTTAATTTTTTTATATTATGTCTTACTAGAGTTGTACTTTTTAGTATAATTTTCCTCGTCACTACTACATACATCGTGACATGCAGCGACATCTAATTCATTCTGAGTATATCTTTCAGTCTGGTTGTCGTTCACACTATTGATGTGCAATTTTTTTTTTTAGCAAAATAAATTAGTAAAACATTAGCAACATATTAGTAAAACATTT
Organism: Delia radicum; assembly: GCA_021234595.1. Lineage (NCBI taxonomy): Eukaryota > Metazoa > Arthropoda > Insecta > Diptera > Anthomyiidae > Delia > Delia radicum. Next base: position 16,563,774 of record CM037851.1, read on the forward strand.
GTTCAAAACACTTAAGTGCTGAATAAGTATGACTAAAATTTTAGTTTAAAACATAAGTTAAGCAAAAACTTTGCTGAAAAATAGTATACCTGATTTACAAGATGTTTTACTAACTTTTCTACTAACTTATTTTTTTGAGTGTATCGTAATGTTTTTTAACCGTATCAAAAATATAAGCAGTCATTGTTAATTTTTTTTTTTAATTATTTACTATAACTCTTAGTGCTTTTTGAAAAGTCATTTGTATCTAATTGAAGAAAATTTATTCGTTGAGTAGTGCCTTTTAGTAGCTATCATTTGATATACTTATTCTACATAGTTTTTGTGAAATATATAAGAAAAAGATTAAAAAAAACTTCGAAAAATAATTTAACTATCGAGACCTTGAAATGAACTATTTCTTAAATATCTTCAATTAAAAATATTGTTTACTCATAGTCAATTAATACTGTGATTAATTCGGTAAAAAAAAATAATCAATATTAAAACCACGTTATAGTTATCATTTGTAATATTGATAAATTTTTATTGAATCAATTACAGAACTAGTTGACTATGGCTTTGTTATTCAATAACATTAATTGTTTTAATTGCATCAATTACGGAATTGATTGACCATGACTTTTATGTTCATTTCTTTATTTAAAGAATTTAAGGAATATATTTTTTGTGTAAATTATAAACTTAATGAAGTTAATCTTATCTCAGTTAAATTTCAAATTAAACTCAGTTCTATCCCTAAGTAAACCTTCCCTTTTAGTTAAGTGGTACCAAACTAACAAAATCCAAAAATAATATTCAAGGCAAAATTGTTTAAAATTGTTTAATTGACTAAATAACGATTCTCTTACCACTTTGAACAGCTAAAGTATTGCAAATTAAAATATAATACTTCTCAATTAACATATTTAAGAAAACTTACCTGAAAGTAAAAATAAAACAAAAAATGGTAAATAAATAAAATAAAGAAATATTTATAGGAATTATAGGAATTATATTCAAACAAATTGATTGCATTTTTAGTAGCTTTTTAATTGATAGAAAAATTCAATTGAGATGAAAAAAGTTTTTTAAAATAATTTTATTATTACGCTATTTTCAGAAAATGTTCGCTTAGAAAATTCGATTTTTTCATAGAAATGAAGAAAACAGTTTTATTGGACATTTTAAACGATACACTCACAACAATCAATGTATACAAATACAAAATAAATATCGGAATAACAAAAAAATTTCGTAAAATTAACGAATATTTGTTTATTTTACGAAAATTTTCGTTTCTTAGATGTTAATTTGGAATTTTCATGCAAAAATTATTATTCATATGCAAGAAAGTTATCGTCAGATTATTGCGGTTTCGTCCCATGCGAGAACTCGTTTAGGTTTTACCGAAAATTGTGTAAACATTTATTTTAATGGGTAAAGTGGTTGCAGCCTAGGGTTCTATAAATCGACTTTCGACTTTTTGGAAGTCGACTATTTTCTGATGAAAAAGTCGAAAAGTAAATTTAGTCGATAATATAATAGACAAACATAAAGCTATTGTTTCCAACAAAATCGTTATATATTACATAAAACGCAAAAGCGAGTGAAAAAGCACAACATGAGGTCAAATCCTATAAAAAGTTTTGATTTGCATATATTGTGCCCAAATGTAAAAAAGAAGTAACGGGTTTTAAAAATAAATTGTGTAGTCGCCCATTTCATTACACGGTGAGCATCAGTACACTAAAGTAGTACCTTAAGTGTAAAAATTAATTCGGAGCTTCAACCTTCATTAAATATGGGCAGATTTAAATGATTTTAAGCTTTTGGCAATCTGCTTGATGAGATTAGTCTTATAATCCAAAACTTATTTGTTCGCTGACATTAAAATTTTAATTTTTGATAATGACTTCTCCGGTTTCTGTAAAAACCGCAATTAATAGTGAAAAAATTTCAAAAAGTATTTTTTTTTTCAAACTTTGTATTAAAAATAATGAAATCTTTTAAATTTCTTTTTAAAAGATTATTTTAACGTTAATAAAATTTGAGTTCGTTATCATTACAAATAATTCATAAATTCTACATTAAGATGCAAATTAATAGACCCCAAAATAATTTAAAAAAAAGGTTTTCTGGTGAATTACAAGTTTTTATACAAAAAGTCGATTAATCGACTTTTACTTGGAAAAAAATCCAAAAAGTCGAACTTTTTTTTTTGCAACTATATAATTATAGCCTTCATCTAATGACAATCGTAATTTATTATTAAATTTATTAATTAACTAATTTTTTAGAGTTAATTTTACAGCAAAAAAAGAAAATATTTTTATTGCAAAATTTAACGGACACAAGGGATTTACCAGACTGACGCTGTTTCATTCCATCCACGGACTCGTTTTTTTATGTGTCAGTTGATGAAAATATTTCATATTAATAAATTGCTCTATATGAAAAACTTTCCACTTTGTATCGTGCTGAGTATCAAACCCAGAGCCATTATCAGGCTTTGACATGTACACACGGAAAAATAAAGCGCCAACCGAATTGAAAAATATAATTTATTGGTAAAAACTAAGAAATTCAGTCACAACAACCAAATTTGAATTAGATTTCTGAATATTTTGGATGTTGAAACTAAAATTCAGTTTAATTAACTGAACCTTTTTTTAAAAACTAATATTCACTGGTACCAATTGAGTTCAGTCGTACACTCACGGAACTTCTGCTTTAAAAATTTGTAATTGTTTGGGTTGTAATACAGTTTTTTTTATTTTTAATGTAAATGTCAGTCATTTGTAAAACAAATTTAAATTTTTACTAACCTTGTAGTTCATTTAGAAAAAAACAAACCACATCAAATGACTGTTTTATGATTTTGCATTAATTTTTTACAGTCGTTTTTTGTTACTTAAACAAATAAAAAAAATAAATGTTTGTTTATTACTTACTAACATATGTGGTTAATTTTTACTACAATTGTTAGTAATTTTTTGAACAGTAAAAACAACTGACAAATGTTAGTTGAATTAAATGAAATGTTAGTCGTCCTTTCTTCCTAACTTCTTCCTTTCTTCAAGTGAAATTTCATTTATTTTTGACTACAATTGTTGTCGCCTTTACCTAAATAATATAGTTAGTGGGTTACTATAGTAACCGAATTTGAGTAGTACACTCATAGAAATAAACCCCTAAAAACTACCAAAACTTAGTTAAAAATTACTTTACAGAAAAAACTGCTAAATTTAGCAAATTTTTCGATGTAAATTTTAGTTAATTGAAAATAGCATTTTCCTCTGTAAAATTAGCAAACACTTTAACTAATTATTTGTAGACTCAAAATAGCAAACAAAAACTGTAATTTATTAACAAAATCTTGGCTATATTTACGTCAAATTCAGTAGAATGCAAATAACAGACTTATATTCGCATTATAAAAAATATTTAAAAAAAGCTTTAAAAATTTCACATTTTTTAAAGATTTTTTTTCTACTAATATTTAGTAAATGTTTTTGATAAATTTAGCAGATTATTTTGTTACTTTCAATTAACCAAAATTTAGCTTAAATATAACTAAATATTTGTAAATTCAACAAAATTCTTCTCTACCACGCCTTTCACAATTAAAATTAAATAAAATTGCATATTAATTATAGTATTAATTGCAATTGTCTGAAAAATACGTTAAAATTTAAACTCAAACAAAAATCAAACTTTGCTCTCTGGAAATTCTTCCCTAACTACGTAAGCTCCATCTATCGAATATACAAAGAATATATCATAGATATGGCATCACTTACAACATATGGGAAAACAGTGGATATTAGAGTGAGGTAAGTTTCTAAAAATAGAACTGTTGTGTTGTTGGAGTTGTCCTTCTGAGATTATGTATGGAAGAACAAAAACACCGTGTATTGAATAAAACTAGTTTTAATCACAACAAAACTCGACCTGACGATAGATCAGTGGGCCAAAGCGCTCTGTCTAACGTGTAGTGCGAGTGCATGTGGCATTCGAAATCAGTTTATATATACCACGGTCAGTGATTGCAAAGAAAATTGGATATAGACGCAATCGAACAAATAAAAACATAACAAATATTACATTATTCAAAAAAACAGGGTCACTGATGAAGGTTCAATACCAGAAACAGCGCAGTCTGATTCAGAAAATTGAACATTTACAATGTAGTTATGATTTTTAGAAAATACACTCATTCTTCTCCAACACGCCTTTCACAATTAAAATTAAATAATATTGCATATTAATTATAGTATTAATTGCAATTGTCTGAAAAAGACCTTAAAATTCAACATCAAACAAAAATTTGTTTTTATATTAATAATATTTAGTAAAAAAATCTGCTAATTTTAACAGATCTTTCTGCAAGATCATTTTCAACTAATGTTTAGTAGCTTTTTTTACAGGTTTATTTCTATGAGTGTATTAATAGAATTTCCGTTGGCATCAGCATCACCTCCCAGCCCTCTAAGCGTGTTAGACCACGGTCGACACAGCGATGAGTTTTAAAGTTAATGAACATTTTCTGATAAAGCGTTTCATTAGAATTTAAAAATGGTTGGTTATATTATTAAATTAATCGTTCGAAATTTTTCTCTGTGTAACAAAATAATTTAAAATGTTATTTAATACATAATTAATTGTTGATCCTTTCAAAAAGAATGACAATATCTTTTAAACAAATTTTTAGCAACACATAAAGTGTTATAGAGCTCAGAATAGTATAACACCTCCTAGAAACACAAACATATGCATAAACACACACATAAGCAACCATATAAACATAACAATGACAAATGTCATAAGCATGCAAACATATGTAAACATTAATACATATACATTTTATGTATGTGTGTGTGTATTAGATGTACCATTCAATCTTTATATCAAGAGTCATTTAGTGTATGTGTGTGTCTATTTGAACTTTACAATACATTAACAGTCACACACATCCACATTTATATTTATATTCCCAAGTTTATTAGTTTCTGTTTGTATGTGTTTGTTTGATCCTACACTATAATTTATAATTATACGGGTGTGTATTTTAGGGATTTTGTAATATAATTTCTGTGTTGTTTTATAACATTTCTTTTTAGAAAAAATCGTATTATGATTTAAGTTAGTTATAATTTTGGTTAGATAGAGTGAGACAGAGAGAGAGAGAAAGAGAGAAAATAGAAATCTATGTATGAAATTCATACAATGTATGTGTGGTTTTATTTAAAACATGGTGTCAACAAGAATAATTTCACATAATACTATGAGGAAATGATATTTTATGTTTTTATAATATTTTTGAAAGTATAATATAATGGCATTACAGAAAACCTAAAACAAAATGTGAACATTACCAAAAACCTAAAACAAAATGTGAATGAATTTAATAAGTGTAAGGGAATGTTCGCTTATATCAGCCTTCAGTTGGTTGTTATGTAATATAAAAAAGCAAAGCGGAATATTTTATATCCAAATGCAGCAGATTATAGTTCAGCAATTAAGAAGGCTCTCTTTAGCGAGCATATCTCCTAAAGTGAGCTATTGTTAACACTCTCTAAAGGGGTAGAAAATAGTAAGGAAATTATGTAAAAACGACAAACATTTTTAATTGAATTATTCATTTTTTTAAATTTTGTTTATTAAAACGTTTTCTGTATCGTTTAAAGCTGTTATGTAGGTTACCATATGTAATGACAACAGAAATATAGGTTTCTTTTATAATGATAACTTTTATAATTGCGGTCAACAATCGATACTTTTTGTTGTCATAAATGTCGAAAATTGGTCTTATTATTATATTAGGGTTAGGTTAGGTTAGGTCGAAAAGAGGATTCGGAAAAGGGAAATGCTTCCCTAATCCGACTCAAGTCCCTGAGGACTTACACTTAAGCCAGAATGTCGGCTTGTTGTGCGCTCTTAACAATCGGTCATATGTCACATTCCTACCCCAGTAACTCCGTCGCACTGACGAAATTCCTCAACTTCTTCCATCCTATGCCCCTAAGATCCCGCAATGTGGATATTGGGTCACTGGATATTATTTCGACCCGGATCCCGGCAAATGCCGAGCACTCACAGAGATATTGTTCTAAGGTCTCCTCGTCCTCCCCACAGGCCCTACACACTCTCGAGTCCGCCCTACCAATACGGTGGAGATGGTCCCTTAGTGTCGAGTGTCCAGTAAGGATTTCCATCAAAAGACTTACTAATTATATTAGTGGCTCACTTTAGCGATACATTTATATTTTTCTTACTTATATTTTTTTTTATTCAATAAATTATTTTTGTATTCAAATTAAATTGAAATAATGAATGAAATGGCTCACATTAGCGAACACTACCTTATATATTAAGAAATGTTCCATAATGCTGCATCATGATGATTTTGGTATTTTAATAGTATTATGTTTAAAAATAAAATGAATGAGTATTTTTTTTAGGACAAAAAATTTTGTTGTTGAATTTTCAAATGATTCCAACGAGCAAAGGGACCGGACTAGTGTTTCCAAAACGGTTAACCGAAAACCCAATTTTTAAATCAAATTTCGGTTTTTGACAAATTGGGGGTTTCCTGGCGGTTAATGAACATAGCTTTGTGACAGGAGGGGGTCAATCGACACAATTTAGACACTAAGTGATGTGTTAGGTAATGTGTTTAAAAATGTCAAATAAATTTAAAATACATCTACTGAGCGTCAGTAGAACGTTCTTCTGACAAAGCAAACGTTATATCGTCACACATAAGACACCTTGTGACATGTTAGGTGGTGTATATAAAAATAAAATTTTCTAATAAGTTATACAAAATAAGAACTTAAAAATATCTACTACACTAAAGAAATTATTTGCATGATAATAATGCATTTTTGCATTAAATCAACGAAATTGCAAAGAATTGAAACTTTTCATTAAGTTCATGCAAGTTTTCATACATTTTATGAATAATATCGTTTAAATTAATAAATGATATTATCATTCACTCAATGAAGGAGTTTCATTAGAAAATTTGTTTCATAAAAATAAATTATTCGTCCAATTTGTGAAGAAATTCGTCATTGGTTTTGTGAATTTTTTTTTGTTTTTTTTTTATTTTTAATTTAATTTATTTTATTTCAAAACACCAACCGAGCCCTTCGGGCCATATATAGTTGGTAGACCAACATTAACAATCAACTTCATTATGTCACTTAAAACTATAAAACCTTAAATATCCTATTTTCTATCAATATAAAACAGTTTGTAAAGGGTCCGCCATCCAACGTTTTTTTTTTTCAACTAGTGCTTATTTCGTGAATGGTAACACTTAGCTCATGTCTGATTTGACAGATAATTAGTTTTATCCTTCCGCTGAACGAATATGGTTGTGTATAAGATTAAACAACGCTGGGAAATATTGCGACATTACTTTGAAAATCATGCCATTTTTCTTCGAAAATGAGCAAGGAGTGACCGTTACAGTCAATGGCGATCGTTATCGGGCCATGTTGAACGAATTTTTGTTCACAAAAATTGAAGAGGAGGATATTGGCAACATTTGGTTTCAACAGGACGGCGCTACGTGCCACACAGCCGAAGCTACACTCGATGTTTTGCGCCCTGTTTTTGAAGATCGCATTATCAGCCGCAGAGCTGATGTCGTTTGGTCACCTCGGAGCTGCGATTTGACACCGTTGGACTATTATTTGTGGGGTGCCGTCAAAGATAAGTGTTACGCCAACAAGCCAGAGAAAATTGACGCTTTAAAGGACAATATTCGTGAAGCCATTGGTGAAATACAGCTGCACACAATCGATGTGCTTAAAAATTGGACCGATCGTGTAGGCTACTGCATGGCCAGCCGAGGCAGCCATTTGAATGAAATTATTTTCCATTATTAACCGGAAGGATTGTACTTTCAAATAAAAAAAGAAATTTGAGAAAATATTCAGTAGTTTTTTTTTATAGCATTTTCAAAAAAAAAAAGTTATTTGGCGGACCCTTTATATAGCAAGTTTAACTTACAAAAATTTAAGAAAAAAGTTCAAAAGAATTATTAAAGAATAGGGCATAAACGCACACGACAAAATTGCAGTTTAGAGAATTTTTGAAAATTTTTTGAAAAGCTTTGCACATCAAATATCATTTACAGTAGCATATTCTACAAGTTTACACTTGAATGCTCTTAAAGATAGATCAAAAGATCTAAGTGTTAAGGGTAAATGGTTCCAAAACATAGCTACACGAACATGAAATCATCGTTCATGAATAATATAATTTCTAATGGGATATAAAAGTTGAAGGTTTCTTTCAGTGTTCAAGAGTATAAAATGTCTATGTACATTAGGGCATTATTAATATATTCTAAATTTATTGTCATATGATCATGTTTCGAGGCATATTTCTGATTTTTTGGGATGCAATTTTAATAATTTTGTTCGAATTCGATTGCTGTTATTCTATCATAAAGTCATGCTCTCTAATTGCCCTGAATATGTACATTAGGCCGGGTAGATTTGTATGGAGGCAAAAAAATCGCTCAACGTTCAAGGAAAATAGTATTCTAGGGATCAAAATAAGAAACTTTGCCGAAGGAACCATACCTCTAAAACGAATTCTGATGTCCCGACTTTTGACCCGTAGGATCAAATTTTGAAAAAGCCCACATTGATATTTCAGAAAGTAGGAGGAATCTCTCAAAGATTATGGGAGCTACTTCTTCTCCCAGAGACGCGCTAGCAGATTAATGCATAAACCATCATTCTAGGTGACCGTTAAGGGATTAAAATTTAAGTTGAAAGAGGGCCTTTTTAGCCGTGTTTTTATAGCAAAATGTACAAATCTTGGGATAGAAATATTTCAGAAAGTAGGAGGAGTCTTTTCAAGATTAGGGTCTCTATTTCTTAACCGGAAGACGCTCTAGCAGATGAATGTATAAATTATATTCGATTGGGTTGGATTCGGTTAGGGCACTCTAAATGGGTCAAAGTGGGATTTTTCCAAATTTGACCCTACGGGTCAAAAGTCGGGACGTCAGAATTCGTTTTAGAGGTATGGTTCCTTCGGCAAAGTTTCTTATTTCTATCCCTAGAATACGATTTTCCTTAAACGTTGAGCGATTTTTTTGCCTCCATACAAATCGACAAGGCCTAATGTACATATTCAGGGCAGTTAGAGAGCATGACTTTATGATAGAATAATAGCAATCGAATTCGAACAAAATTATTAAAATTGCACTCCAAAAAATCAGAAATATGCCTCGAAACATGATCATAAGAAATAAATGATTTAGAAAATTTTCTAAACTACAAACAGAACTCAGATTGAAATATTATTTGTAACTTTTCAAAATTCTGTTTAAATTAAAAAGAAAAATTAAATAAACTTCCAATTGCTCAAAATAAATAAAGAAATGAAAGAAACCTAAACCTAATTCATAATTTTTTGTTTTCAATGAAAAATTTTAAAAATTTAATCGCATTCAGAGCAGGCAAGAAATTAAATTGCTTAGTGTAATTTATAAAAAATGTTACTGTCAAATTTAACTCTTTTCTCACTTTCGAATTTAAATATTTTTTACAATTTTTTTTGTACTTTCTCCTAATTCTCTTAAGGTAATTTAATTTTATGTAGGTTTTTTTTTTTTTTGTTTTGTTTCATTTTGACATCTAATCGTAATATCCTTTTTTGCATCCTTTTACAATTACCATACACGTTTGTGTTGTTGGCATTTATTTTTATCCTTCCTCATATACAAAGGATAGAGAAAGTGAAGAAAAAGAAAAAAAAAAAAAGAAAAAATAAGAAACTTCATCTAAACAAAACGGATGTCACGCGATGATTTGTATCCGTTTTTCTATTTTTTTTTTACTGAAATTTTTGTTTTTTATTTTTCGCTATTGTATGTTAACAGTTAATTTCATTTTGTGAAACATGTTAGGAATATCTAATAAAGTTTGAAATACAACATGGAACAATTTTTGTGGAAGGAACAGATAGAGATTTATACTAAGGATTAAGTGAATATACAGGATTTAATATGTAATTAAAAAAAATATAAAGAAAAATTATTTATATACAGGAATTTATTAATTAAAAAACAAAAGTAGCAAGGGCGTAGCAGGTCAACTAACTACACAACGCTTAACTCATTATTGACACAGTGTTCCATTTTCGACCCAGTACATTTAAATGGCTATATTTTTTTTATTCGATAAAGTGATTTAGGGCGAGTAACTTTTCTAAAAAAAAAAACTAAGTTTAACTTCAACCACTTATGTTTTCATTTAAATTTGCCACTCATAACTATGTTTAAGCTCTAAACTTTGGTTAGTTCAAGCTAAATACTAAATCAGCAAGTGCATGTATTTTATAAAAATCTGACCGATCGGACCATGCAATTTTTAAATACACAAAGCCTAAAATATTTAAAAATGTATCAGTTTTTACTCAAAATATAAATAATGGCTGATTTTTATTTAAATAATATAAAACTTTTAAATTATAACGTCAGGGTCGCCATATACCAGGGCAACCATATACCATATACCAGGCCAACCATATTTTTTCTCTGCGTCTAAGGAAAACATTTGGACAAAAAAAAAAAGAAAAAGTTTACAACAAAATTTTTAGTTTGCAAACAATTTGCATTTGCGGTAAAATGAGTACTTTTTACACAACAACAGGCACTATTAACACCGATTTGTACATAAGAGAGCGTCTGAAAACCGGCATTAGTCATTTATTGGACAACATGAGGTATCTACTGCCCTTGAATCTTGTCATTATAACAAATCAGCGGTAGAGTGGTACCAAAGAAATAATGTGGTTTTGGTACCAAAAGAAGCCACTCCACTTAATTGCACTAACCAATAGAAAAACATTGGGCTCTGGTGGAAAGAACTATGATGAATACAAAAAAATTCACCAAACATGTTAAAACTTTAAAAACTAAATCCTAATTTCACAACAAAAATGTCACCGAAGAACCAATAAAAGCCATAATGGCTGGATTTTTCTGTTAAAGTAAAAATATTAATAAAAAACAAAAAAATTATAAATTATGAAATGTTTTTCGACCTTTGAAGTGAATAACTTTATTAAATAATTGAGCTCTAGGTCAAGTTTGTATTTATAAAATATCCTTTATTTTTTTATATATCTCCAATATTTCGTCATTCTTTCAATGACATCTTCAGGGAGTATAAACAACAACAACAAACAATATAAGACACAGAATTTCCTGCCACTGCCCTCCACTCTGGTCAACACAAAATTTAAAACGCTTTAATGACGAAATATTGGAGATATATGAAATAATAAAGGATATTTTAAAAAAATGAGCTAGAGCTCAATTATTTAACAAAGTCAAACAAATACTTTTTTTAATGCCGTTTTTAAAATATTAATTCGTATAAAATACAATTTAATAAACCGTTATATTAATTAAAATTGATTGATTAGATCAAAAGTTATATTGATTTATTCGTGCACTAGTTCACTTAGAATACTATGTAGGCAAAGACCACTGCAAATGTAGTCAAAAACAAATGAAATTTCAGTTAAAGAAAGGACGACTTACATTTCAGTAAATGCAACTAATATTGTCATTTGTTTTTTAATGTTCAAAAAATTACTAATAAATGTAGTAAAAATGAACTACATGTTATTAAAAATAAACAAACATGTTTTTTTTTTTTTAAATAACAATAAACAACTGTAAAAAATGAATGTAAAATCATAAAACAGTAATTTGATGTGGTTTGTTTTTTAACTGCACTACAAGATTAGTCAAAAATGAAATTTGTTCTACAAATGACTGACATTTGCATTAAAAATAAAGAAACTGTATTACAATCCAAACAACTACATATTTTTAAAGCAGAAGTTCCCTGAGTGTTTGACTGATTTCACTCCTTACTTAATGAATTTGGAAAATTGAAATTTTTATGTAGTTAAAATTAATATCATGAAACTTTCGTTAAATTTTATGAAATCAGTTTTACAATTTAGTTTTTTTTTATTTGAAAAAAATTGTCATCAACATTTTTAATTTCAATATGACCCATATCTGAAGTATTTACAGATATAGATCATAATGGACTATCTCTGATTTAGTGAAGTATATTTGTCGCGGTTTTCATAAATATAATAAAGCTTTCCTTTAAAAGTAGTCATATCGCAATAAAGTTTAAATGTTTTACCAAATTTAAGTATTACAATGACCATTCCCGAAAATTGAATTTTCTTATTATTGAGAAATAAATAATTTTTCCCAGGGTTTAAATTTAAATTTAAAAAAGCCAGCATTTAGCCAGCACTTCAGATTCACTAAGGTTCTTTGTACAGCAGTGTAATTTTCTGTTTAGGCACCATTTTTAAATAAATTTTTTTAAATTTTAAATAAACATTTATTTGATTATTTTTTTTACTTACTAAACCGCTATTTCGTTTTATTTTTCGTTTGGAGTGTTTTTTTGGTTTAGGGTCGCATGAAATTTAAAAAGGGTCAAAAACCACTGTATATTTTAAGAAATTTTAGAAATCGGTTAGTTAAAAAAAAAATTAATATTAATTTATTTTTGAACAAAGAATTAAAATATTAAAAATGTGTCCAACCGTCTAGATTTATATCCTTTCAAAGTTTCCACTGTGGCTGCTAACATTTTCACTAGAGGGCGCATACAAAAGTTACAAATACAAGTTTGATATAAGTTTTATTAAAAATAAAAATTGTATCAAACTTGTATAAAAGACAAAGTACGGTCTTGTTTACTTTCCCTTTACATCTTGTTTTGAAACAAAACAAAACAAGTGTGAAAATATAAATTAGAAAAAAAAAAACAAAAAACCTGTATTGTATATCATCTACCAAAGGTAGAGCTGGCACATAACGAACAGGCTTTCAATTAAATTTTGATCAATGGTGATAATCTTTAACTTCGAGCTCATATATTAGTTCTCGTTTAGTGGGAAAACTAGGTTATTTGAATGTTTGATGTTTGCAAGGGATTGTCACTTCTTTCAAAACGTGTTCTGATGATGGGAACCTAGAAAATTCCCGTAATAGATCTATCAACACATTACAAAGTAGTCAATCAACAGATTTAAAAACAAAAACTCTATAGATTATTTGTTAATAATAAAGAAATATAGAGTATGGTCTCGAACTTTAATAATTTTCATTTTCCAAGTTACAAATTTATCTTAATGAAGCATGCTTCTATATATCAGCAAAGTTTAGTTGAAAAATGGCCAGCAGATCTATGACATGTCATTATTGAGTTAATTTTCAAGACAACTGAAAATGTTGTTAGTAATGTTATAATTGCCATAATTATCTTCCCTTATTATCTTCATACAAAAACCTCTTCAGAACAGTTAAACAATATCATAATTTCCCTAATTGCCGAAAAAAATTGTAATTACATTTCTATAGTAATTGTTATTTGAACAGCTACTTTGTTCTCATAAAATAAAAAACAAAATATGATACAACAAAAGTTTTTTTTTTTTTTTTGTATAAATATAAAAAATAAATTTCTTATATTTTTATTACGGAAAAACTGCATTGTTAATAATTTCTTGTACTGCATTCAAACCCAGCAAAAAAAAAAACAAGATTTCAAAAAAAAAAAACAAAAACTAATTTTTTAAGACAAGAAAAAAACAACACACTCCAAAAAAAGTTTTACAAATATTAAGTAATTTGAACTAAATTTTAAGAAACACAAGAATGATTTGGCTGCAAAGAAAATTTAACTCAAATCAAGTGCATTCTAATAAAGTTTTGTTTAAATTTACTCTATTTATGGAAGGTAACTTTTTACATACTATAATGTCAGTAAAATTACTCCACGTGTGTAAATTTAAAACTTTGCACACAGTGTGTATAAAACTTATACACACACTGTGGGTATATGTTTTAATTCATAAATGCGTAAATTTATGAATTAAATGCTTGAAAATAATAATAAAATGCGTGTGTATAGAATAAATTGAGTGTAGTTATATAACCTAATAGTTTTAATATTAACCCTCTAACCGGCAAACCATATTTTGCAACGAAATTAATACTTTGTGCTCCACTCGAAAAACAAATAAGTTCTTTAACAAAATTGTTTATCGTTGACTAATTTAGGCGACATAAGCCAAAATATTTTAGGGTGCATTTTGAAAACTAGAGCATATAAAAGAGAAGTTTTGAACAACAATTATTTCTCTTACCAAGATATAACCACACTCCAAAAACTATTTTTTTTTCTGCTGCGTTGTGGTGTAATGGTTAGCGCGTTGGACTTTTACACAGAAGGTACCGGGTTCGATCCCCGGTGCCGGCAACATCAAAATAATATGTATGAGTTTTTTCTATCCCTCATACGTATCGCAATGTCCACCTTCGGTATTCCCATAGCAATTAACCCCACCGAAGTAAAATAATGAATCAGGGCTATGAACCAAAAAGCTTCAATAGGTTCGCCAACTCTCCATCAGGTGGCGAGCAACAACTGTTCTAAGACTTATCATCTCGCTCAATTACAGTGTTGCCATGTCTGAAGCCCTTCATCTTTCCCCACCTATTATCTCTATACTATCCCTTTCCAAAGAAAGCAACACGCTAAATATAGGAAGTATTTCCAGAGTGTTGCCTATCTTTTAAAAAAAAAAAAAAAGAAGATATCGTGATTTTCGCTTTTTGGAAAAAGCAAAATTAGGCGGAAAAGTATCAAAACTACAATTTATATTGTTCAAACTTCAACGCTTTGCTACTAATACTTAAAGTATTACTTTTGCCAAATTTCATAAAAATCCGTCTATTAGTTTATAAGTTAAGACGATGTCCTTTCGAGGAATCCTGATAAAATCCTGTGAGTCCTTGCACCAATGTAAGGACTTATTATTAAAGATAAAGCTTTAATAGTGAATTTTTATTGTTGATCTATATAAATTGTATGTGAGTTGTTGGTTAGTTCCTTCACTTACAATGTAAAGGATAGAATATGATGACATTTGAAAATAACTGCCAGTCAAATTTCAACTTAATTAGTTGAACTGGCAACTGTGGTAATAATTAACAACTAAACATAGCTTTATAGAAAATAAGTTCGCAGTAAATTTCGTCATACTCAAAAACTAAGTTACGGCACATTTTTAACCTAACTAGTTGAGTTAAATAGATGATGTTTACAATTTAACACTTTAAGGCACGAAGAATGTTGATGAAGGCCGTTGCGGGCTAGAAAGTTAACTCCATTCATGCAGGTGTCAAATAACTTTTTTCTAATTGTTTTTTCTGTTAATTAAAGTAAATTATCACAAATAAAATTATAATTTTTCTGTTAATATGAAAAATTTTTCATGATCTTGAACCGAACTAACCAACAACTCACAGATAAAGCTTTAATCTTACTTATATTTTATTATAAAGAGTTTTTAGTCAACTTAAATTGATTTTTTAGATACCGGTTTTTACAAAAACTGAAAAAAAGTAATTTTTCGCCATATAAAGACAGTTTTAATTTTCAATAAATTTTTGGGTCCATTAAGTATCAGCAGATAAGTTTCAAACTTTTCAGATGTTTTTTTGTTTTGTTTAAGATAAAAAAAGAACTTTTGTTAACCCGGCGCTCATTGATATCATGTGATATTACAAAAGGTGCTACCCTAGTGCGTATTTGGTTGTACATTCATAATAATCCATGCATAAAAATACGAAATTGTTGTCAAAACTACAAAAAAAATTCGTAAAATGTACAAATTTTCGTTTATTTGACAAAAAATTTGGTTATTTTGACATTTTTTCGTAATTTTACGAATGGATTATTATCAGTGTAGTTTTTTCATACTATTTGTAACTTCTTAAATTTTAGTTTAATAAATTCTTAAAATTTAAGATTTTACTAAAAAAAAAAACACATTTTCTAACATTTTTAATAATATTAAAATAATTCAAGAAAGGAAAGTTAAAGAAAATGTCTCATTATTTTTGAGTTCATGAAAAATAAATATTATCTAAAATCAAATTAATTTGCATTATTCGTAAGCAAGTTTATTTACTTTAAGGACAATTTTAGAAGTTGAATTTTATTAAGACGTAAACTTAGTTTTAGTTCACACTTTTTTTTGGTGTAACAACTGCAAAAATCCGCATTTTTTTTTTTCTATCAGAACATATTCAATTAATTTTGCTGGGACACTTCAAACCATTAGTCCAAACCCCTTCATTTTATCATAACCGCAGTAAGATTTTACTGCAAAAAATTAAACTACATGTTGATGATGCTGACGATGATGCTTTATTTAATGACGTATGAAATGACGAAGATGAATGTATTTTGGAAAATTTTTGCATACAACTCTTAAAGTAGAAAATTTTATAATAAAAAAACACAAACTTTGGTTCTTATCCATAGCAACAATGAAGTTGAGTAACAAGTGCAATTACCTTTTGAAAAGCAAACAAGGATTAAGTTTAAAGGACTATAATCATACAACAGCAAGCTGCTTATAAGGAGACATTTTGTAAAAAATTGTTGCCCCAAAAACTATCAATTAACGATTTGTTTAAAATAAAATTTTGTAATCAAATGTTTGACAGATTTAGTTAATGTGTTAATAAAAAAAAATCAATTGAGTATTTGATGTTTACTGTAGAAAAAATTAAATTTTTTACTAACCTTGTAGTTCATTTGAAAAAAAAAACAAACCACATCAAATTACTGTATTATGATTTTACATTCATTTGATACAGCAGTGTTTTTTTATTTAAAAAAATTAAACAAATAAATGTTTGTTTATTTTTTACTGCATATGTGGTTCATTTTTACTACAATTCTGGTTCATTTTTTGAATAGTAAAAAACAAATGACAATGTTAGTTGAATTTACAGAAATGTTTGTTTTCAACTACATTTGCAGTGGTCTTTGGTTACATAGTATTCTAAGGATACCCAATGCCAACGCCTACATTCTTGTCCGTTCAACCGTCGGTTAAACTTATTATGACAAGTATTTTTCTTTTCAGTTGTATTATTCTATCCTTTTCATTGTTGCAAATAAAGACTATCAAACATTAAAGACTTACTAACTCTAATACGCCTAGCATATGTAAAGCAATTAACACTGTGCATCGTGAGGGGGTTAAAGTGAGTTTTTGTACACTCATAATAATCTATAGGTAAAATACACGAAAACCGTTGTTCATTTTACGAAAGTTTTGGTTATTTTGACATTACGAAAAAATTTGTAAAATATACAAATCACATTTCGTAAAGTTTTGTAAAAACTTTTTTTAAATAAAAATGTGGTGCATACCTTACGGGTTTATTTTAAAATTAAAAAAAAAGAAAATGTAATGGTGCCACACCAGAATCGAACTCACGATTTCAGTGACGTCCTGCTGTGTTTTGAAGTAGATCCCTCTACCATTTGCACCAAAGCAGCTGATGCAATACAACAAACTAAAAAGGAACTTAAGTCGAAAATATTATGAAATTTTTATGAAAACTAGAAAAATATGCTACAAATATTTAATAAAGAAGGTAAAATGGCAATTAAATATTTTTATTATGTTTATTGAACTAAATAAAATAATATAATTTTTTTTATAAATATATCAAATAATATAATAAAAAACAAAATAAAAAAATAATTTGAATAACAAATATGCAGGTGCTTGTGCAAATTTAAATGTAACTGACACTAATAGAAAACATATGATTTTCTATTGTTGATTTACTTGAATAAACGTCACTACATTGCTAGGCCTGTCAAAAAAACAGAGTAGTATTTGGAAGATGACAAAGCCAATTGTGACAATTTTTGGTTGTTGTTTTGGTTTTTCTTTGATATTTTAAATTTCGCTCCTAGACGAGGACAAGAAATTCTCATTGAGTTTGTGATTTAACATAACAAATATCTCTAGAAATTCTAATAACAAAGTCCCCTGAAGATTTCCTTGGGCAGGAATGAAATCCGGATAGGGACACGCCTACATCAGATTGCTTTTCACAATTTGTTAAATAAGTTTTGGGACTTTAGCACATTTAATTACTATAAATAAATGCAATTAATGTTTATCCCGATGAAAATAAATTTAAATAACAAATATGCAGGTGCTTGTGCTTGTGCAAATTTAAATGTAACTGACACTAATAGAAAACATATGATTTTCTATTGTTGATTTACTTGAATAAACGTCACTACATTGCTAGGTCTGTCAAAAAAACAGAGTAGTATTTGTAAGATGACAAAGCCAATTGTGACAATTTTTTGTTGTTGTTTTGGTTTTTCTTTGATATTTTAAATTTTGAATCTCGCTCCTAGACGAGGACAAGAAATTCTCATTGAGTTTGTGATTTAACATAACAAATATCTCTAGAAATTCTAATAACAAAGTCCCCTGAAGATTTCCTTAGGCAGGAATGAAATCCGGATAGGGACACGCCTACATCAGATTGCTTTTCACAATTTGTTAAATAAGTTTTGGGACTTTAGCACATTTAATTACTATAAATGCAATAAAATAATAATTTTTCAATTTTCTAATTATTTGAGTTAAGGTTTGTTGTTTTTATTTTATAAAAGTTTTTTATTTTATAAAAGTTTTTTATTTTTATAAAATAAAAACAACAAACCTTAACTCAAATAATTAGAAAATTGAAAAATAAGAAATAAGGTTAAATAAACGAAAATAATTATAAAATAATAATAATAATAAACTTAAATAACAATTTCAAACTAATTGCATTTTATTATTAAATATTTTATATTTTTAAATATTTGTCTTATTGAAGTTCATACTAAACCCGGCAAATAAAGTGGAAGTAGTGTTTTCGGGTCCTCTTTAACTTGTTTTAGGATCCTCTTTATTAAACAACATACAAAATATCCATTTATTTCAAAACACAAAAACAGTAATAATGAAATAAAAAAATAAACATAGAAATTTAAAAAACATTAATAAACAAAAAAAATATAAAAACTAAAAAAAAAAAAAAAAAAAAAAAAAAAATTGTCCTGGCCTGGAGTTGAACTCGCAACCTTCTGATTGCAAATCCGACCTCTAACCACATCAACATCCATATGTAATATTTGTAACATTACAAATTTTTGTACAATGTACTAAAAAAATATTACGAAATCATGTTTGTATTTTTTACGAAATTTGTAAATTTATATAATTTGTTGTATACGAAAGTGTTGTAATATAAACAAAATATTTGTACATTCTACGAAAAAAATTTTACGAAAAATATATTTGTATTTTTAAGCATAGATTATTATGAGTGTATTATTGATCTGTAAATTGTATGTGAGATGGTGTCTAATAACTTTTTCTGTGTTTTCTGTATTGTTCAAGGTAAATTATCACAAATAAATTATATATATTTTTTTTTGTTAATTTAGAAAGATCTTTAGCTGAACGAAAATATCATCTCACATACAATTTATAGATCAACAATACAAAACATCACTTTAAAACTAAAAATTTTCCAAATCCTTTTAACATTTCATTACTTTTAAGGCACTGTTCATTTTATATACAATATCTTTTTTTATTTTGTTGTAGATTTCAAAAATGCATTCGAAAATTTTGAGGTTTAACTCTTACTCATGTAAATTTAAGCAAAATGACAAAACCAAATATAACTCTAACAAAAATGTTCTTTTTAGAAGACTACTTAACTAACTTTACTCTACTTGTTGTTTTGAAACCCAGACTTGTTGTGTTGTATGCAACATAACAAACAAACATACCGAAGGACAAATATGTACGACATACAAAATTTATAAGTGGGCGTTAAAATTTTGGTAGTTAGTAGAGAATTTTGAAGTGAAATGAAAAGAAAAAAAAAACAACTTTAAACTGAAAACTTAGTTAATACTTGCTAATACTTGTTGTTATTTTGTACGTGTGTTAGTGTTTTCGAGAATTTTTTGACTGTATGATTTGCTTTTGTGCATAATTTTTGAAGTCAAGAGTTTGAGTTTGTTACTATTTGTTTTTGTAAAATGTCGGTCATTTTATATTTGAGGTTTAAGGAATCTTGTGTTTATGTTCATTGTGTTGGTTAGTTCCTTTTCCAAATGTTAATGTATGTGTAAGTGTGAGTGTGTGTGTGTGAGATATGTTTCTGAAAATGTTGATGTGTTGAGCTTAACTAACATGTATGCATTATTGTATATGTAGTGGCTGGTATGCTTGCGACATGACAGTGATGTGTTTACTTGTGTTTGTGAATATGTATGGATGAGTCTCTGTGTATGAGAGTTTGTTTGTGTGTGTAGGAAAAACAACATATGTTTTGTTGTGTTTTGTCATTTTTTCGGCAACCATATTTCAGAGTAAGACTTTAAAAGATGATGAAAAGTTAGTTTAAAATGCAAATATCTAGATGCATAATGTTGAGTTTTAAGGAATAATTAAAAGGATTAAAACATTTCTAAAGCTAAAGTTAGATATTTATACTGAAAATTTGCAATTTTCAAAAACGCTTAATATCTTTTCGTTTTTTTTTTTACAATTTTTTTTTTTATTTTTCAGGAAGTTTTGATCGCAAAATTTTTGTGCTTTGCATTTAATTTCACAAAAAAGTGTATTTTAAATATCAATGGATAAAGGATACACAAAATACGGTACAGCCGATTCAATGGAAGTTATATAAATTATGACGCCAGCGATAAGTAATCAGAATTTACCATTTACAAAACTCTGAAGAGCATAACTACACAGAAAAAAGTTGTGTCTATAAAATTTTAATTAAACTTTTGGTTGATTTCAAAATCACTTTTAATTAAAAAATCAATAATATCTATTAAATGTTTGATTGAAAATTAATTTGGTGCACACAAAATTTACAGTTTTTATAAACCTTACAAAGTGGAACAAATACCAAAATTCCAGAAATTATAAAAAATCGTCAAAATTTAAAAACGTCAATATTGAAAAAATCGCCACATTCAAAGTTTTCTATTTTTTTTTGTAATTTTGATCAATTTTTTCAATTATTAGCAATTTTTTAAATTTAGGCAATTTTTTTTAATTTTGGCACTTTATTATTGGTAGACATGAGGTCAAAAAATGTAAAATTTTTAAGGATCTTTCAAAGAATGAATGATATTGGTAAAAACTTTTGAAGTTTTTTTATAATTTTAAAATAATTTTTATTTTTTTTTTTGCTTTAACACTTTTGTACCTTTTTTTTGTAACCATATTTTATACCCAAAAAATTGAGTATAAAATATATATGTCAGTATATTTGCAAAAATAAAGCACATTAATTATTTTAGCTAGGTTGATACATGAATTTTGATCTGGCAAAAGATCTCATCAGAACCCGAAATTTTAGAAAAGCTAGAGTCTCCAGAATAGTCAGAGCCTTCACAAAAAAACTTATTATTCATAAATTTTGTTCCAATCTTGACTTACCAATCAAACACGCGGCTAGGGTCTTTTCCTAACAAGCATCATCATGATGTTACTAAACTTTGAAGACCAAATCGATTATTTACTTAGAGACTGCAATAAGTCAAAAAACACGATTTTTGAGTTAATGATGCAGATTTTTCAGTTATATCATGCTTCACATTGTGTAAAAATTTCATATTAATATCATATATACTTTTCGAGTCAGAGGAGAAAATTTTTATATTTTTTTTTATAAAGTGGCTGCCAAGCGTACTTTACTTTATAGACAAACTGTGCTACTCACGGGTCTCTCAATAATTAGCGAATTCGCACACAACTCTCACTAAGAGAAATATGCATTAAAAACTGTATTTATAAAAAACTTGACCAAATAAATAAAGAAAGGGTCGAGCAAGTCAGATATGAAATGAAAACTTTTAACGCGTTTTCGGCAAAATCGTGTTTTTTGAAATATGTCAGTCTTTTAGTAAATGAGCGAAATGTTTTATTTATATAAAATAAAATTTAATTTGAATTTTTCTCAAGGAATAGTTTTACAAATGTATTTGATTTTATATAAGAGGGCGGTCCCAAAAAAAAATCTTTATTCTTCAACATAGTACCATTCTAGCTCCATATCCTGTTTATAGTAAGAACTGTCTAGCTCCTTAAAATAGCCGTCAACTGCTGACTCCACCTCTTCATTGTTGCCAAATTTTTTACCACCAAGCCAGTTTTTCAAGTTTGGAAATAGAAAATAATCCGAGGGAGCTAAATCAGGCGAATAAGGTGCCTGATGAACTAGTTCGAACTTTTATTCATTGATTTCAGCCATCGCTATAGTGGATGTGTGGTGCATAGACTTGATATATCAGTAAAAAAAACACGCCATGACCTTGCCTGTATAATAAACTGTCTTTGCCTTCTTTGGACACGATTCTCTTATTCAAGTTCACTGCTTTGAATGTTCCTTTGTCTCAGGTGTGAAGTGGTGGACCCATGTCTCATACATTGCCAAACACTCTATTGAAGCATCTTTACGTCGCTTTTTTGTTCTATTCCAAGCAAACGCGGCCCAATTTTGCGAACAGCTTTCTTATCTCAATATTTTTGGTCAATATGCGATGTATGTAAATCACTTTTTGAAATGCCTATCATTGCAGCCAGCTCACGGACTTTCAGCCGACGATCATCTAATACCATTTTCTGGATTTTCTTCACCGTTTCTGGCGTGGACACTTCAATTGGTCGACGACTACGATATTCGTCTTGTCAGCTCGTACAACCGATTTTTTATAGATGTAAATGAAGGAGCAGACTCCCCCAGAGTAGTATCCACATCGGCTTAAATATTGGATGTATTGAAACCTTTCAAACGGAAGTATTGAATAACGTGTTTCCATGTTTACATATTCACTGAGAACGTTTATTTTTGATGGCTCAAAAAAAAAAAAACACTGAACAACGTGGCGCCTTGAAACTTAAAACATATATTTTATAAGGTTGCCACTTTTCACTAAAACGTTTTTTTTTTCAACTACTGCCACCATCTATACGTCAGGTCGGCTAATTTTAGGACCGCTATCACACTTCCAGATTATTTATTTATTTATAACGAACTTTCAACCTCCGTATAATTACACAAATAAAGCAAATTAATTATTTTAGCTAGGTTTATGTTTTCTATCGAAATATTTTTTTATTTTTATTAAAACATGTAAATTTCGAAACTATAGTTTAAAATGTTCAATTGACTAAAATTCAATAACACTGCCAAAAAAGCTCACTTGTGCATTAGAGGATTAAATTTCAAAACTTGTAGTATAAGAATTCTTTTATAACTAATCTTTGAAAAGAATATTCCGCTAAATCTTTAAATTTAAAATTGTGCAATAAATTTTAAACATTGTGAGTCGATAAGTTAAAAAAATATAAATACAAAAAGCTTTAGTAACAAGCTCAAATGTATGGCATTTGCTTCTAATTGAGTATTTAACCCATAAATTTTATTCTTTCTTAAATTTAGTCATATTTTTTTTTTGTTTTATTTTTTAGAGCATACTTAAGGGCATTTATATTTTAAAAGAGCTTTTATTATTACTCAAAGCCAACAAATTGTTTGCTGTTAATACTAAATTACACTTGTTAAGAGTCAAAAAGAGTTTGTATTACAATCTTAAGACAAGACACTTTATAATTTTATATTTTTGGACATTTTTTTTTTTTGCATTTTAGATATTTGAAAATATATACACTCATAGAAATAAACCTGTTACAATAGCAAAAAAAAAAAAAGCTACTAAAAATTAGCAAAAAAAAAAAAACTGAGCTTGCAGAAAAAACTTGTAAAATTACCAGATTTGTTTTTACTAGATATTAGTAATATAAGAATAGCAAAAATAACTCTGTTGAATTTACAAATATTAAGTTATTTTTGAGCTAAATTTTAGTTAATTGAATGTAACAAAATAATATGCTAAAATCAGCAAAAAAAATTTACTAAATATTAGTAGACAAACAAATCTAAAAAATTGTGCGATTTTGGAGCAAAATTGGTTATTAATAAGTTTTTTGTTAAAGCTCTGCCTATTCTGGAGGCTCTAGCTTTTCTAAAACTTCGGGATCTGGTGAGATCTTTAGCCAGATAGAAATACTAGTATCAACTTAGCTAATAGGTTTGATTTACTTTCTTTTTGTAAATATACAGAGGTTAAAAGCTCTTTATAAACTAAAAATAAAATAAAAATAATCTCGATGTATATAAAAATAAAAAACTAATGAAACTGTAAACAAAATATTACTTTAGCCAGAGTAACATTTTTTTTATAAATACACTGATAATAATCCATGCGTAAAAATACAAATAAATGTGAAAATAACCAAAAAATTTGTTAAATTACCGAATATTTGTTCATTTTACAAAAGATTTTGTTATTTTGACATTTTTTTTTTGTATTTTTAGCATAGGTTATTATGAGTGTAGAACATTTTTGGTCTTCAAAGTTAAGTAACGTCATGACGATTGTAAGGAAAAAGACCATTACATGATTTCCAAGAAGACAATAATGAAGCAAAATTGATGATTAATACACTCAAAAAAAAAAGTTTGTAAAGTCAGCAAAAAATTTTGCTGAGTCAGCAAAATTTTAATCAGGAGGGTGCTTGCAAAAAAATTGCTAATGTCAGCAAAATCTTTTGCTGAAAATCATTAAGCTGATTTTTAGCAACAAAATTAGTAGATTCAGCAAAAGTTTTGCTAACACTTAGTGGATTAGAAATTAAAAAACCCTTGCTAAAAATTAATAAATTTTTTGCTGAATTTTAATAGACTGAAAAAAACGCAAAAAATTTGTAGAAAAATTGTAATTTAGTTAATTTATTTGCTGTAAATCATAAAACATATTTTTGTGATTCTTTTAAAAATAATTTACAATAATTACGAAATATAAAAATTTTCATTTTCCCACATTGACAACATGAATTAATTTAATATCTGAAAATATATAGAAATATATATATATAACATAACAAAAATTTTCTTTCAACTACTTACATCAATGGTTGTCTAAATGATGCTTTCTTTTAAAGGACGCAACTGCCGAACATAATTATAGAAACGAAAAAATAAACAAAAACAAACGAAACGAAAAAAAACAACCCTTTTTTTTGCAATAAGAAAAAGGAACCATAAAAATCTACCCAAGATGTGTGTCTTTGTCTTTCGCTTTACTCTGTCTACATGTCTGTTTATGTTTGTTTGAAATTTGACCACAGTAGATTATTAATCTATAAACATTTAGTTTAGAAATACATATTAAATTTAAATATTTTATTTTGTCTTTTATTTAATTAAAAGACAATTATTTTCACAAGCCGGTGACAACGCAAAATTTAAGTTGTTTTAATCCTCAATTTTGTTTTATGTATGAAAAACAGATACAAAAGTCTTCCATGGTTGATTTTTTTATATGTCTTATTAGAGTTGTACTTTTTATTATCATTTTCCTCTTCTCTACTACATCTTGACATGCCGCAACATCTGCTTCATTCTGCATATATCTTTCAATCTGGTTGCCATCCACACTATTAATGTGCTTATCAGCACAATTTTTTTAGCAAAATTAATTGGTAAAACATTAGTATATTAGTAAAGCATTAGTATTAAATAGTTAAGTGCTGAATAAGTATAACAAAAATTTTAGCTAAAAACAAGATTTTAGCAAAAAAATTTGCTAAAAAATAGTATACCTGATTTACAAGACGTTTTACTAACTTTTCTACTAACTAATTTTTTTGAGTGTAGTTTTTTTGTTAAAGCTTTTCCTATTCTGGAGGTTCTAGCTTTTCAAGTTTTTCTTTAGTATATTTTTTAAGGCAAATAAAAGTCTGCCCTAATAAGATCAACAATCTGCAATTTTTTATCTAAAATTGCTGTTGATTT
The DNA here is from genome assembly GCA_021234595.1 of Delia radicum. Taxonomy (NCBI): domain Eukaryota; kingdom Metazoa; phylum Arthropoda; class Insecta; order Diptera; family Anthomyiidae; genus Delia; species Delia radicum. Next base: position 16,589,602 of record CM037851.1, read on the forward strand.
TAGCAAAATAAACTGTTATTTGCATTCTACTAAGTTTAGCTATATATGCCAAATTTAGCAGTTTTTCTCAAAGCTAATTTTTAATTCATTTTTACTAGCCTTTTCTGCTGTTTTTACAGGCTTATTTCTATGAGTACAGAAAAATACTGTGTATATAATATTGCAAAGATAGACTCTGCTATTTTATATATTTTATATATGTAAATATTAAAATAAATAATTATAGCTTGAGGAGCATTTAACGTAAAATTGACAAAATTCAACAAATTGTACAAAAAAAGTTCACTTAGAAATATTATTTCTTAAAAAAAGATGTAGAAATTGTCAGTTACAATTGTAGTTACAAATTGATAAAATTGTAACAAATTATTGCTTTCTTTAATAACAAAAAAATAACTTTAAAGCATTAATAGATCTAAAATAACATACAATCAATGCAAAAACGAAAGCATACTAAATGGAAATTTATATTTCTGCTTTCTCGTTATTATTAAAAAAAAAAATTAATTATTCTATAACCTGTAATAAATTTTAGTTAGGGACAACAAAGTAGTCACTTTTTCGTAATTACAAATCAACTTAAAATCGAGTTATTGATGGGAAAATTCCAATAAATAATGTTGAAATAGGAAGGCTTTTTAAAATTTTTAAATTATTCACTGTTTTGGAAGATAGATCAGCTCTTTTAGTCCTAAAAAGTGTTTTATTCTTATTTTTATTTTTCTTGTTTTTAAAAATCATCATTAATAAAATAATTTAGCACAAATAAATATTGAAAACTCCTGTTAGCATGACCATTTATCGAGATTTTCATGATCCCAGACTTTTTTAACCCCGGTTTCTAAAGTTGCTAAAATAATGATGCCTATTAAATACCAATCCCCATTACGATATTTCAATTAAAAAATGCAAGGACTATTGTTTATTTCGTACAACTTGCGTATTGACTAGAGTATTTAATCGGTTAACCGTAACTGGATTAATCGATGAATTTTAATCAAACAATTGTTGGAGTAAATTAAAGTGGCCAATTTCGAGTAACGAATAACTCTTAAAATGTTTGCTTGATTAATCTATTTAATCGAGTAAATCAAAATATGTTCTATTTCAAATTATATATTATAAAAAAACTTAAATTTTTTCGTATTTTTTAAAAAGAATTTTTTGATAGAATATAAAGACTTCATTACTCGAGCGAATACGTTACGTAAACGGATTGTAACTCCCCTTAATGTGTAAAAATAGTACCTACATCACATATGATGTCTCTGTTTTACATATTAAACCAATGCTGACGTATTTGCGGAAAGTAAATTCTGTAAATTACCGTTTTTGTTGACGTATTATATTTGTTTAGTAGGGTTATAATCCCAAAATGCCGAATCTCGGGATTTTTAAACATCAATCCCGATTGGAATCCCTGGTACATATAAAATATTTCCAAATTTGTAAATACTATACTCAAAAAAAGGCCATAAAGTTAGCAAAAAAGTTAGCTGAGTCAGCAAAATGATTTTTAGCAAAGAATTAGTAAATTCAGCAAAATGTTTTGCTTACACGTAGTTCAATGCAAATGAAAATCGACTTATTGAAATCAACAACATTTTTTGCTGGAGTTTAGTAGATTGCAAAAAACTTAATATAAAATTTTACCTTAAGTTAATTTTTATTTGTTGAAATTTATATATATATTTTTTTTTTTTCTAAACATTTTTAAATATCATACACACACGTTATCGTTGTCCTTATATTTCAGAATATTTTTTTTTTATTAATTAATAATCATATAATTACAAATTATATACTATAACTCTAACCGAGCACTAGCTACTATGGCCTTCGGCGCGTTGTTGCGAAAACAGACCAGTGCCTCTGGTGGGAATCAAACCCACGTCCCCCGCACTGATAAGTCAGCACGCTACCAACTAGCCTACCGGTGCGCACATTTCAGAATATTTATTAACACGCACATACGTGCCTTTGTTAGATGTGCAGTATACAAAAGAAACAACTAAAATGAACTAAAACAAGCGTGGTTGCATTTTGTGTAAGTCATATAATGGTTGCGTTAGTTCGTATCTTTTTTCTCTACTTCGTCCATACATGCTGTTACATTAACGTCTTTTTAATTGTTCTTCATGCTATAAATGTGTTTGGTAGCAACAAAAACTAGTTAAACATTAGTTCAAAATTATTTTTTTAGTAAAACCGTTTAACAAAATTTGTTGCTGAATTTTATCAAAAAAAAAAAATTTTGTTAGTTAGTTAAATATTCTAAATTGACGTTTAACAAAATGTTCAATTAACTTTTTTTCTGAGTATAGGAAACTAACACTTTTTCAGTTTGCATGCTTTAGTTCTTTTGCGCACTGTATATAGTTGATAATGGCTTAAATTTCATAAACTGTAAAAACCAAATTAAGATTATTCCCGATCAAAAAAAAGTTACATCTCAAAAAGAAAATGAAATTTTATTTGACATAGATATATATTTATTCTTATCCAAGTTTATCTAAAAATTAAGGTATCCAGTAATATACGATTATATCGCTCAAATGTATTAAGATTAAGAATGAGAAGACTAAGATCTACAAATGTATTAGATCCTTCAAATGTATTAAGATTAAGATCTCAAAAATATTTATTTTCAGATCCTGATGGATCCCAAAATATTCCATGTGTTTAATTTAGATATACTTGGATATAATTAGACCCAAAGAGATAAGTAATTTTTGGTGGATCCAATGAGATATTTTAAGATTAAATTAGATTTACTTAAATTCCACGGCATATATTATTTTTAAGAAAATTAAAAAAAAATTTGAACAAAAATAATTTAGACATCTGTGCATATATAATTATGTATGGTGTTATATATAAAAATATATAATTATGTCTTGTATGCATGCTAACTATTTATGATGTTAGACCATATATAATCTTACCTCAAACTAAATTGTTAATCTTCATACATGGAATCATACATAATTATATCATCTTCATCACAATTACATCATTTAATGTCATATATAATTATATCTTGAATTCCATTATAAATACAAATGACCACCATGTATAATCATATCTTATATGACACACAAAAAAAAATTTATAAGACAGCATATATTATATCTTAAATTATATAGCTTATATGTTACCATATATGATTACATATTGTGTTATATATGAGAATGTATTATTATAAATATATGACAACTGATCTACCATATCATATTATGTATAGCATATATGCTTAATATCTGATTTTATACAGGTCAATATATAATAATATATCGTTATATATGTTTCCACATAAGAAACATACACTCAAAAATATAATTTAGTTGAAAAGTTAGTAAGACATCTTGTAAATCAGGTATACTATTTCTCATCAAATGTTTTGCTAATATTATGTTTTAAACTAAATTTTAGTTATACTTATTCAGCACTTAACTGTTTTGAACTAATGTTTTACTAATATTTACTAATGTTTTACTAATTTTTTTGCTAAAAAATTTGTGTTGATTAGCACATCAAGTGTGAACGACAACCAGACTGAAATATATACTCAGAATGAATTAGATGTCGCGGCATGTCACGATGTACTAGTGACGACGAAAATTATACTAAAAAATACAACTCTAGTAAGACATAATATAAAAAAATCAATAATGGAAGATTTTTGTATCTGTTTTTCATACATAAAACAAAATTGTGAATTAAAACAACTAAAAATTTTGCGTCGTCACCGGCTTAAATAAAAGACGAAATAAAATGTATAAATTTAATAAAGATTAAATGTGTATTTGTAAACTAAATGTTTATATATTCATAATCTTGTGTGGTCAAATTGCAAATAATATATTTTTGCAAACAAAAAGGGTTGTATATGTTATATTTTGTTATTTTTTCGTTTCGTTTCTATAATTTTCTGCGGCATTTGCGTTCCTTTAAAAGATAGCATCATCTAGACAATAATTGATGTAAGTAGTTCAAAGATAATTTCGTTTATGTTATATATAATTATTTCTATTGTTTACATTAATTCATATTGTCAATTTGGGAGTATGAACATTTTTATATTTTGTAACGTATTTTGAATTATTTTTAAAAGAATCACAAAAATATGTTTTATGATTTTTAGCAAATAATATTCAGCAAAAATTTTATTAATTTTTAGCAGGGGTTTTTTAATTTGTAATCTACTAAGTGTTAGCAAAACTTTTGCTGAATCTACTAATTTTGTTGCTAGAAATCAGGTCACTGATTTTCAGCAAAATATTTTGCTGACATTAGCAATTTTTTTTGCAAGCGCCCTCCTGACTTTACTAACTTTTTTATTTGTGGGTATAATAAGTTGTGGCCATGAATGTCACCATATATTATCACATATTATAATATATTTTAAGATGTAAAACCATTAGGCCATACATACAGTTTTTTACTCGGGTTTTTATCTTAAAATTTTGAAGAAGTATTTTTAAAGATTTTGTCAGGATTTTTTATTTTTATGTATTACAAGAAGGATTTATTTTTAAATTTGGAAAACTTTGGTATTTTCAGTGATTGTTTTTTTTTTTATTTTCAAATTTGTTATTTGTATTTGTTAAAAAAAGGATTTGTTTTTTCAATTTAATAATTAATTTTATTTTTAAATAAGATCTATTTTTATGTATAAATTTAACAGTTTTTTTTTTTATTTAAAAATTACTTTAATTTAAAATAAGATTATCTTTTCAAATCTTGGTTTGTAGAAAACTATAAAATATTCTTTATATTTTTATAACCACAATGTGTGAAGAAGAGTTGGTTGATGTTGTTTATAAAAAAAAAAACCCTTAAAGTTTGCAATTTTGTAAAAAGGCTTTTAGCAAAGGAAAAAAAAATTATTTGTTTATTTCCAGTTTATTTTTTATTGTGATGTCAACGATGACCTAAATTTTATATTGTAATAAAACTATAGTTTTATTTTTATTTAAAAAATGCAGTTGTCAGGATTTGAAATAATATTTTTATGCATATAAAATAGATTTAAACAAAAACTTAATTTAAAAATAAAATTTTTAATTTCTTCAAATCCTCCTCATTTTTAGATCAAAACTGCTCACAGAAAAAAGTTGTTTGTTTTACACTCAGAATATTATGCAGTTAACTGTTTGTAGTTAAAAAAAAAAAAAGTTTTCAGTTGGGTTAAAAAAAAGGAACATGCATTTATTTATTAAAAAAGTTGTTTCAATTGACTATTTATATTGTTAAATTACCAAAGAAATATATTTTTTAACTTTTCTGTCTGAAATTAAATTAACAAAAAAAACGGACTTTCCGTATTGGTTAAAATGTTTATTTCAAATTTTATATTTAAAACAAAAAGTTGTTATATTATATTGAGTATTTAAATAAACTACCAAAATCTCTTGTTTTTAGCGATTTTGTCAATCAATTTGTTAACAGTTGAATATAAACTTCAAAATACAATTGCTTTAAATGAAAAGTAACTGATTTTCTGTATAATATATAACAAAACTTTTGAAAATTTAACAGATTTATTTTTGCTATTCTTTCTTTGATAATACGAGGGCAGATCAATAAGTCCGTGACTTTCCGAACTTTCCTCGCAGTTATATGCAATGCAGCACTGCTCCCATCAAGAACCACCTGTTAATAGACTACTGTTAAATTTTGAGCAAGTTCCGTTATTTTGCGCACGTTCCGTTATTTGCGTTTAACAGCTGTTCAAAACATACAACCTCGTGGATTTTTTTAAAAATGGAAAAAAATGAATTTCGAGTGCTCATTAAACATTATTTTTTTGCGAAAAAAACCGCCAATCAAACCAAGGGAAAGCTTGATAATTACTATGGGGACTCTGCACAATCGATTTCAATGGTAAAAAAGTGGTTTACTAACTTTACAAGTACAAATGACGCTGAACGTTCTGGACGGCCAATTGAGGTCAATACACCCGAAAAAATCCACGATATGGTGTTGGCCAATCGAAGATTAAAAGTGCGTGAGATTGTTGATGCCATAGGCATTTCATATGGCAGTGTGGTTTCGATTTTAAATGAAATGATCTTACCTCTGAAGGGGTAAGATCACACCCCAGCCCTGAGCACTGCCGGCTTCATAGGTAGCCTGCCCTGGATTAGGTAGACGAACGGTGTAAGGTTTGTTGCAGAATATTTTTACTGGCTTTTTACTGTTAGTGCAAGTACTAAAAAACGTACTAAAAAAGTTGTAAAATTCCATGAATTTGCAATAGAAATGCAAAACTTTTTTTCAAGTTTTAGCATAAAAAAAAACAAATTAAAATGTTCTTTTCTTCGAAATACAAAATAAATTGTATTGTTGTTGTTTTTTAGATTTTATTTATAAAGGCTAATTATGGTCAATAAAATATTAAGATGAAAATAAAACTCAAATTAGTACATCCTTTTTACTCGACGTTTCGTTGACAGTATTTCAACTTCTTCTGGAGTGTGAACTTCATTATTTTGATTTTATTAACATTGTCAAGTATTCCTCAAATTTAAATAAAAACTGGACATCACGACATAAAGTTTAATAAATTTAATAAATAATTACAACTTAAATAAATCACAGTTTAACCTAACGACTAGTACACAGAATGTTTGTATTAGATTTGTATTTTATTTACTAAATATTATTCCTCTGTATAATTATGTCGTTGCCAGATTTGATAATAAATGGGATCGCTGATGAAATTAGAAAAACGTAGGATGAATTTATGAAATAAATAGTATTTTAATTTGCAATTTCAATTCTAAATATATATAATAAAAATCAAATTATATGTCGAAAAAGTGCAAAGAGCGCGATGGATAACAACACGAGTTTTGTAGCCAGAAAATAATTTGTGTAAAATAACATTAATTAATGTGTAAAAAAACATTTAGTGTTTAAAATATCGACGAATTCAGAAAAGCAGTTTTCGGAAAGGGTACCTTTTTAGGGGCCAATTTCACGTTTAGGGGTTACATTTTTTTCGTAATTTGTGTGCTTTCATGCTTCTTACAAAGAAACGAATTCGGTATCAAATAAAATATTAATAAAGAAATCAAATAAATATCAATCTTACCAGTGGAACACTAAAAATATTAAAAAGTTTTAAGACAAAAAATTTTCGAACATCTTTGAAATACAAGGTGGCGCAAAAGTAATCCTCCTATCAGAAAATGCTATAAATTTTGCGATTGGCCCCTATTGTCAGTTCTGTTTTGACATTAGTGTAGTAAACACATGCGAAATACACGTTAATAAGCAATATTACGCTACACTGCTCCAGAACGCGGAATATTGGTGACTATTTATTTGACCAATAATTGATAATAATAATTTGACCAAATAATCATGAGTGATGAGGCCCATTTCCATCTTAGCAGGTACGTAAATAAGCAAAATTTACGCTTCTGGGGCACTGAAAATCCGCGTGTAACCCACGAAGAGCCATTACACCCGCTCAAAGTCACTGTATGGTGTGCTGTTTTCGCTGGAGGAGTCATCGGACCTTTTTTCTTCGAAGACGTCGCGGGCCAAACGGTTACTGTGAATTGTGAGCGCTACAGAGCAATGATCAACGAGTTCTTTTTGCCGCAACTTGATGAATTGGGATTGGAAAACATGTGGTTCCAACAGGACGGTGCAACGGCACACACTGCACGTGCCACAACCGATATGCTGAAGGATGCATTTCCCGGGCGCCTAATCTCCCGTTTTGGCGATTTGCACTGGCCAGCAAGATCGCCTGATTTGACCGCTCCAGACTTCTTTTTGTGGGGCTTTTTGAAGTCGCGGGTTTATGTCAACAAGCCTCAGACTCTTGCAGCTCTTAAAGACAATATCCGTCAAGAATGTGAGGACCTATCGCCGGAAGTTTTGGCCAAAGTGATGGAAAATGCCATAAAAAGGGCTCAAATGACAATCAACTGTGGCGGCGGCCATTTACATGACATCATATTCTCGACTTGATGTAAAAAAAATTAAAATAAAAAATTAAAATACCAAATAAAAATAATCCACAAGAAGAATCAAAGTTTTTCATTTTTTTTTTTTTAAATTACAGCCAAAAAAACATCGGAAGGTTATTTTTGCGCCACCTTGTACATTTTTAACACCTAACTATGTTATTGGGCAGTTAGTTTCTAACCAAATTTTTATAACTTTTGTCTTCTTGCTCTTATATATGAATTTTAGCGAACTCTGTAGGTATGGACCAACAAACTTGTTTCAAATATGCAGAAAATTTTACGTTTTGATATTTTATCTATCTAAAATTTGTTATACAATATATGTGTTGGTCCCCCCGCCCGAAACCAAATACAGGGTACGCCATTGCGCCTTACCCTACAGTATAGTTAACAGATACTCCATTAAATATTGATGTTTTTTTTTTCTACTACAAGTTTTCGTTAGTTTTTCATAGAAAAACTTTAAGTTTTTTTCTGTTATTATTATTTTATTGTTGTTTTAGTTATATTGTATATAGAAAATCACGTAACTATACAAATTCGTGAAAATCTCAAATGTTTTTTGTTCATATTTTTGACAAGAAACTGAAATAAGACTTCACAATTTAATCAAGAGTTGTAAAAAAAAAATAAAGTTTTTAGCCCGCTAGCTAATGCAATATTACTGTACATAAAATGGTTTTTTAAAATCTTTTAAAATTTACTTCGATTAGCAATAAAGTAAATAAATATATAATGTAGAAATTAAAAATTTAAATTGAGAATTTGCATATTTTTTAATTATTTTAATTAAAAACAATTTTTGTTTTTTTTAATTTTTGGACTGCAACTTTTTTTTGCATACATTTCCTATACTTTTTCGCGGAACACAAAGGAACTCTTTCTAGGTAAGATGTACATATTTGACCGCTAATCCCTGTGGATCTACGGAAATGTTATTTAAATTTTTAAAAAGTGTTACATGCAATGTCGTTTTTATTTATTAATAGCTACCCGATCAAAAAAAAGTTATATATCACACGAGTAAAAAAGTTTACATATAATCATGCATTATTTTATATAAATATATATGTTATTACATGCTGTTATATGTAAATACATATGTTTATATATAACAGTTTATTCCTCTACATTTTTTAATACGATGTCACAAATAATAACATCTTATAATATCAACCAATATATAATCGTATATGACATATACAATCATATATAGTTAATCTAATTATGTACGAATACATGTATAATTAGATATAATACAAATCAAAACTATATACAACAACAAAAAGTGTAATATTCAATAATATAAAGGGTCCGCAAAATAACTTTTTTTTTTTTGAAAATGCTATAAAAAAAAACACTGAATATTTTCTCAAATTCGTTTTTTATTTGAAAGTAAAATCCTTCCGGTTAATAATGGAAAATAATTTCATTCAAATGGCTGCCTCGGCTGGCCATGCAGTAGCCTACACGATCGGTCCAATTTTTAAGCACATTATCGATTGTGTGCAGCTGTATTCCACCAATGGCTTCACGAATATTGTCCTTTAAAGCGTCAATTGTCTCTGGCTTGTTGGCGTAACACTTATCTTTGACGGCACCCCACAAATAATAGTCCAACGGTGTCAAATCGCAGCTCCGAGGTGGCCAAACGACATCAGCTCTGCGGCTGATTTGAATTTTCGCACACATTCTGCAACATTACCATGATTTTCAAAGTAATGTCGCGATATTTCCCAGCGTTGTTCAAGCGTATACACAACCGGAAGGATACAACTAATTATCTGTCAAATCAGACATGAGCTAAGTGTTACCATTCACGAAATAAACACTAGTTGAAAAAAAAAGTTAGATGGCGGACCCTTTATATTTCATTTTGGATAAAATGATATCTTGACATATTAACAGTTAAATGTAAAGACATATCGTTTCACTCCCAAAAAAAAATAAGGTCTTTTATATATACCACTATATATATTGTCGCATTTAAAGTCTGATATATGTATATCAGTCTGTCCCAAATAAAAAAAAATGTCAAATTCCGTCACGTACTAAAACGATAGGCATTATGAGCTGTTTATGGATAAAAACCAAAAATTTTTAGTGGTTGCTACCCGTGGCGCTTGTAGTGGGCTTGGACAAAGTGAACATTTATAAAATTTCCATACCTTAATTTTGGTTTACCACAGCATCATATAGTTTAAAAAAAGGATTCGGAGGATTTCCGTTTTCGCGAAATGAAAAGCCTAAATTCATTTAGCGGATGAAGACATTTGTAGTTAATTAATAAACATTGCACGGTTTTTTGTTTCACAAAAAACAAATGAACTTCAATCGTCTTGCCCACATCGTAATTTACCCTCTTTCGGAGAGGAATGCTTGCTGGAATTCATAATTTAGGAGCATATTCTAGTTGCTAGTTCATTTGAGCATTTTTTACTGGATTAATTTTTAACTTCTTTGGCCTAAATTAAGCGATAATATGAAATTTTTTATTTTTAAATTTTATTTAAGATAATATATGTATGCTTTTGAGGTGTAATGCCAAGAAAACTCTACTACAATTTCTACTACGATTTAACATTGAACAACTAACATGAAATTGAACATATTCCTATTAGGTAGTTCCACTGAAAACCAGTTGTTATGCATGCGCTAACTTGTTAAAAAAAAAATAGAAAAAAAAGTTCCCAACAAAGAACATATTAAATTTGCACAGTGAAATTTTAATTTCATATAAAATTTGCCGTGTTAATAAAAAAAGTGCAAATAACAATTTCCTTGCTTTTATAGTTTTTTGGGCAACATTAAATTGTATATTAAAAAGTATAGAAAGAATAGAAATTGAATTTAAAAATGGCTTTTCCAAATTTTTATTTAAATTCCATAACATAAGGCCATAAGCGCATACATCATAACTGGCAATTTTTAACAACTTGGGATAATTATACAATAATAATAATGCCGTTAGTAAAACTTCAACTTTTGAAATAACACACCGAAACCACGGGACACGTAAACTTAATTTTGGTTCGTAGGATCTAGTAGCATACGCTGTTTCAATACTATCAAACAAAATAAGTTAGTATAGAAGTTAGTAAAACGTCTTGTAAATCAAGTATACTATTTTTTTTTTTGCTTAAATTGTGTTTTAAACTAAAATTTTAGTTATATTTATTCAGCACTTAACTGTTTTCATCTAATGTTTTACTAATATTTTACAAATGTTTTACTAACTTATTTTGCTAAAAAAATTGTGATTATAAGCACATTCATAGTGTGGACGACAACCAGATTGAAAGATATACGCAGAATGAAGTATATGTATTTGTTAAGGGACCCGTGTTTTTTAGCTGCCCAATCTAATGTTTAGGCGATACTAAGTTTTTCCCGGTTTATTTCGTTCTATTAAAAGTAACTATAGACAAATTTTGTATTAAATAAAAAGTTTTTTGAAGACATATTCGCTAGTGTACACATTATGCCCAACGATTTTCAAGGATTTTTGTTATTCAAAAAGATTTGTTTTTAGTATCATTAAATCTGGCGTTTTTTATGGAATTTTAGTTGCATAAGCTAAAAATAATGTTTAATAATGCTTTATTAATTTAATCGAGGGGGTGTCTGAACTTATTCTGATATTCGAAACCGTTCGGTTTTTATGCGACTTTTTCAGAAGAGTCCTTTTTTTACAATTTTTTAAATAATTAAAAAATGCGGCAACACATTTTTGTTTTCTTGAGTACTTTAACCCTGCGTACAAATAAATCATAAACTAAAGACAAGTTTTCATACAAAAACAAATTAATTTTTAGTCCTACTTTATAACCCTTAAACATAAGATTGAGCAGCTAAAAAAAATACGTGTTTCTGTTTTTTTTTTTTTTTTGTTTGCTCATTTACAACATATCCACAGTTCATTAAAATTTGCGAGTTCAGATCGGCATACCTCCATTGTTAGTTAATTCTGTATGCTTCCATTTTCTTATTGCAAAGAAGGATTGTGTATTTCATATTTTATTATGCCTTTTTGTTTTGTTTCTAGAATTAATGCATTTGTCTTCCTTTAAAAGATGTCATCATTTATACAACCATTGATGTAAGTAGTTCAAAAATAATTTTGTTTATGTTATATATCATTATTTCTATATATTTTCAGATATTAAATTAATTCATGTCGTGAAGTATAAACATTTTTATATTTTGTAACGTATTGTTAATTAGTTTTAAAAAAATAATAAGCAAATTTTTCAAGATTTTCAGCAAAAGTAGTTAACTAATAAATATTTTTTCTAAAAATGTTTGAGTTTTTTTCAGTTTACTAATATTCAGTAAATATTTTATTAACTTTTAGCAAGGATTTGTTAATTTTTTAATGAACTAAGTGTTAGCAAAACTATTGCTGAATCTACTAATTTTGCTGATTTTCAGCAAAAGATTTTGCAGACATTAGCAATTTGTTTGCAAGTACCCTCTTGACTTAAATTTTGCTGACTTTACTAACTTTTTTTTTAGTGTAGGTTATGTCCAAATAAAATGATATCTCAATTTTAAGTTTGTATTGACTCAAGTGATTTTTTGAATGTATTTTAAGTAAACGACATCGAAATCTATTTTGAAATTAAACTATTTATTTTTTATATATCAAAACTAAAAGCAAACAAAGATGACCGTCCATTTTGTGACGATGTTTTCTAATGAAATTTGAAGTTTCGAACCATATGATACTGACCTAACAGATGTCAGTATAAGTCAATAGTTATTAACCTGACGTTTCGAATTGTATATAAATTTCCACCTAAACATCGACAACTATCATTGTTAGACTTTAGTTTAGACAAATAAAAAATATATAAAGTCATTCCAACCAGATTTTGATGTCTTTAGTTAAAATACACTCAAAAAATCTCATGAGTCAATGCAAATTTAAAATTGAAAAAAAAAAAAAAAAAAAAAAAAAAAAAAAAAAAAGAAATAACTTTTCATTGTGACCTAACCTATTAAAACACAGTACACCACTTGATTCTTAGGTTTAAGTGTCCCGTGGCGTTGGTTTGTCATTTTCACATATATACTTACTGTGTACTCCATGCTTAATAATGCGAAACAAAATTTCAAATAATCAAAACTTTCGCAAAATAAACGAAAATTTGTTAATTGTACGAAAGTTTTTGTTGTTTCGAAAATAATTTCGTTTTTTTAATGTTTGGATTATTATGAGTGTATTTATCATTTCTCTATGAAATTGTAGACTTTTGGCATGTTTATTTCAAGTTGTAAAAAAAAATACCAGTTACGATGTATCAACTTAAGACTATCGACAGAAACAAAAATTTAACAGATTTCTAAAAACAAGAAATGTTTTTCAAAACTTAAAAATGTGTTGTGGGTTGTTTTGAAAAATTTCTACCCTATGTTGAATGTTTCGTGCATGAAAACTGTATGTAATAAACTTGCATTAAACATTATGAAGATTTTTTTGTTTGGATAATTGTGCAGAAAAATATGCTTTTGTAACATTTTGCAATTTTTCCAAAAACGACAACAACGAAAAAAATAAGAAAAATGTAAAACTAAAACGTTTTTGATGTTCTGCCATAAGTGTTGATATGAAGATGAGCATTCACAAGTGTTTCTTGTTGATGATACAACACTATATTTAAGTAGTTTTCATGCAGATGCTAATGTTTTCTTATACTTTTAACCAAAAAAATATAAAAAAAAAATAATAATCACACTAAAGAAAAATAACAACGAGTTTTTAAGATGAAATAAAACAAATTAGGAAAAGTTTCAAGGAAGAAATTTAATGGGGAATATTTAAAATGAAATTTTAGTCTGTAAAATCAAATATCAATGGAAAGAAATCAGATTTTTATAAATTTTTCATATGCCATGGAGAAAATTTCTAATAAAGGATTTTTATAGTTTTTTTTTTTTTTAATATTACTAAATTTGTCTATAGCACGCTCTCAAAACTATCTTTCATTTGACTATCTTTCACTTGTATGAGTAATATTAAACTTTACAATAATTATAACTTTTTTGTCACTGTCGTGGTGATCTACTTTGACATCCTGTAGCTAAATGTGTGTTTATAGGAGATGACCACAAATAAATAAAAATATTTAAAACAACACTTCTCTAATGCAATCGCTTTATTAAGTTTAGTTCAATGGATCCAATAGTTCAAAAGTTGTATCTTTATTTATATATATAACCACTAAGATTTTTGTCAATACCCTATGGCGTATGAGTGATTTGAAGAACAAATTGTATATAACTCATACGTCACAGGGTCTAACGAAATTAACTCATTTTTGACAGTGTTCCTTTTCGACCCAGTACACTAATACTGCAGTTTGCGTAGCTTCATTTTGCGTTGTTTCGAAGTTGCTTTTTTTAAAAATGTCGAAATCTACAGGAAATTTTCTTTTCAACGACACCAAACACTTGTATGATGAGTTAATAGCTCCTTAACATGAAATCACATGTCCACAAACAGAGAATAAATTGATTGCAATTCCATTGTAAACAACAAAATGTAATTATTATTCAATAATTTTAATTGTTAGTACTTAAAATTCATCAGCAGAATAATTAAAATATATTGTGAACAGAAAGTATATAAAATTAACCAAAACACTGTCACATCATTCAAACTATCGGTTTTCCTTAGCAATGTTGAAAAAAATATTATCTTCTACATTCCCTTTAATACCAACAAAAAACCACTTTTCGGAGATTTTATCCCTTGAATAAAATATTTGCAGTTAAAATCAAATATTAGTTTCGCCTGCAAAAAAACAATCACTCTATCTTAACTATAAGTTTTCGTTACCAATTTGAAAATAATATAATTCTGTAGCACATATTTCTGTTGTACATCTATTTTTAGATAATAATATTTAAACTTTAACGAAAAAAAATATTCAAAGTGGAAATTTGAAAATACAAATTGAAGTTGGGTTTTGGCTAGAGGTAAAGCAATTGCCTGACAAGCAGAAGATCACCGGTTCGAGTCCAGTTCGCAACATAAGAATTTTTTTTATTAAAATAATTTTAAAATAATTTATTATTTTTTTTATATTGTAGTTTTGGTAACTCTTATAAAATATTGACATCAGCAACCGAATTTCTGTTGTACATTTAAATCCATTTTTAGACATTAATATTTAAACTTGAAAGAAAAAAAATATTCAAGGTAGAAATTTGAAAATACAACTTCAAATTGGGTTTAGGCGAAATGTAAAGTAATTGCCTGACAAGTAGAAGGTCAACGGCTCGAGTCCAGTTCACGGATAAGAGTGTTTTATTAATAAAATAATTTTAAAATAATATAAATTTTTTTTATAGTTTTGGTAACTCTAATAAAATATTGAAATTAGCAACTGAATTTCTATTGTACATACAAATCTATTTTCAGACAAATATTTAAATTCGAAACTTGAAAATATTCAAGGCTGAAATTTCAAAAACATATTTAAATTGGGTTTAGGCTAGAGGAAAAGTACTTGCTGGCAAACGGAAGATCGCCGGTTCGAGGCACATAATTTTTTTTTTTTTTATTATTAATAAAACAAATTTAATTGAACGCTTGTGAATCTATTTATAGAATATCATAGTCCATAAACATAAAATATTTAATTGTTACAATAATAATTTGAAATTTGTAAATAAATGTCGGTTGATACAATAGTATTAACCCTTAAATGCATGAGGTCAGCACCCGGTATGTAAAGTCGCTCGCTGAACTCGAATTGGGCATTCATTTTGCTGGAAAATGGACCGTTTTCCCGGAAAAGAGCAAAAACAACGATATTTTATAAACTTTTTTCACACTTGAAATTCAATTTTTAAATTTTCTGCAAAAAATGTATACTCCCACTTAGGCAGCTTACTGACAATTAAAACCAATTGTAAGCGAGCAAAGGCGGTATTTTAATGAAGTATACAAATAATATATCATAGATGTGGCATCACTTATAACATATGGAAAAACAGTGGACATTAGACTGAGGTAAGTTTCTAAAAATAGAACTGTTGTGTTGTGTTGGAGTTGTACTTCTGAGAGTATGTATGCAAGAACAAAAACACCGTGTATTGAATAACACTAGTTTTAATCACAACAAAACTCGACCTGACGATAGATCAGAGCGCTAAAACGCTCTGTCTAACGTGTAGTGCGAGTGTACGTGGCATTAGAAATCAGTTTATCTATACCACGGTCAGTGATTGCACAGAAAATTGCATATAGACGCAATCGAACAAATAAAAACATAACAAATATTACATTATTCAAAAAAAAAAAAAAACAGGGTCGCTGACGAAGGTTCAATACCAGAAACTGCTCAGTCTGATTCAGAAAAATGTTAAATTTACAATGTAGTTATGATTTTTAGAAAATACACTCATTCTTCTTACAATTTAAAAGTAACGGTATCACTATTTAAAGGGTCCGCCAAATAACTTTTTTTTTTTGAGCTCCTGAACCAATTGGACTTTGTATGGCGTCATACCAAGGTCTTTATGCAAAATTCGTCTCAATGATGTCTCCGAAATGTTCAATTGTTGAGAACGACGGTGAATTGATGTTGATGGCGCTTCACGCACACTTTCTGCCACAGCAGCAATATTCTCGGGTGTAAGCACTGTTTTTAGCTTTTCACGCTTTGGTTTATCGATGAGGATGCCAGCTTCTTTCACTTTTTTCACAAAATAACGAACATACGGACCATATTCGTTAAGCGGAAGGATAAAAATAATTATCTGTCTAATCAGACATGAGCTAAGTGTTACCATTCACGAAATAAGCACTAGTTGAAAAAAAAAAGTTAGATGGCGGACCCTTTTAAATACATTATTATTACATTATGCATTTAATAATAGTGATAGCACATGGAACCACAAAAATTCGGTTGGCAAAAACTCGGTTGCAACTACAAAACTGTTTTCTGTGTGCATGTACAATGTTGCATTCACGCCAGTCTCTTAAAACGTGAGCAGTAAGCGCTAATCGGCAGTTACTGCTGCCCAAATCACAACGTGAGGTGGTGCTTAGGTTCGAGTGGCCAATCTTTGTTCCAAATTATTGGACGATTCTCCTTTAACCCGATCCATTATTTTTTTATTTTTTTACATATTGTTTAATTGTATACTTTTTCGCATGTGATTAGACGATATTTGGCAGATTTCCGCTGGCGCATAAGTTTCTTCGCTCTTTTTCTACCGGATAATAAAAGCTAAAGGAGAGCATATCGAAAATATTTAATAAATTTTGAAAATTTGTTTAATTTGTAGTACCTAATAGTTAGTTTTTTTTTTTTTTTAAATAAAATCTTACCCTTTTTTTAAAAGTTATATCCATTTACATTAGTAACACTTCAGTTGCCGCACCCTGTATTTTTCTGCCTGGCTACACTATTTCAAGTATTTACAATCAATTACAGGCATTTAAAAGTTTTTCTATATGTAATATTGATGTACCTCAAATAAGGATCAATTTAATATAACTTTTTATGAACTTTTCATTCTTCTTTTCCATACCATTTTTTTTTTTGTAAAAAGTTGAAAAATTTCTTATTTTCGGTATATACATATTTCATACTTATGTCAGTTGAAAAAAAATTAAATCCAATTACGACGTAATAAAAAAATACATCAAATATGTATGCAAATAATTCTCGAATACCACCAGAGACATATAAAATGAGAAAAAACTCAACAAGAAAGGATAATAAAAGGAAGAACATATTAACATACGCAAACGCAACATTAAAATAGTAATAAACTAAGGGCCGGAAGCGAAAACAAAAATTTGCATAAATTTGAAATATCATTTTACTACCAAACTAACACAAAATTCTTTTTCTTTTTTTTAATAATTTACACTCAAAATATTTAACAGAAATATGAAAGTCTTATTTTAGGCATAAACTAAAATATTTTTAAATGAACGATGAAAATAAATTTAAATAACAAATATGCAGGTGCTTGTGCAAATTTAAATGTAACTGACACTAATAGAAAACATATGATTTTCTATTGTTGATTTACTTGAATAAACGTCACTACATTGCTAGGTCTGTCAAAAAAACAGAGTAGTATTTGGAAGATGACAAAGCCAATTGTGACAATTTTTTGTTGTTGTTTTTGTTTTTTCTTTGATATTTTAAATTTTGAATCTCGCTCCTAGACGAGGACAAGAAATTCTCATTGAGTTTGTGATTTAACATAACAAATATCTCTAGAAAGTCTAATAACAAAGTCCCCTGAAGATTTTCTTAGGCAGGAATGAAATCCGGATAGGGACACGCCTACATCAGATTGCTTTTCACAATTTGTTAAATAAGTTTTGGGACGTTAGCACATTTAATTACTATGAACGCAGTTTTAGTTAACAAATAGTAAAGAATTGTAAATAGATAATAAATTTTAACAGAGCTTTATTATAATTTGTTCCAGGTTTACTTTTTTAATTTAAAAGTTTACCTACAAATCTATTATGGGACAAGTGGACCATAGTGTTAGTATAAAAAATATCACTCATTCTTTACTCTGGAGTAATAAAATTTCGAACTTTTTAACATCACATAAGGCTGTGAATTTTATTTTACTGCATATAAAAGATTTTCTGGTTGATTTTATTTTTATTTTTTTTTTATTTGCAAACGTATAGTAAAATTCAATTTTAACATATGTCAAAATGACACTTGTTCTTCGTCTACTCATACAATGAAATCAAATGTAATGCAGTAATTTTTTTTTTTGCTTTTCTCCTTTAACTGCATTAAGGGCATTCATGACAAAATATAAAATTTAAAAATTTGATCATCCATGATTTAAGCAGAACTTACAAATTTTTTTTAGGAAACTAGCTGACCCGGCAAACGTTGTTTTGCCTTCAAATTTTATTTGTATTAATTAGCTGACCCGGCAGACGTTGTCCTGCCTAAAATTTTATTTAAGGCTAATAACTTTTCTAAAAATATATATATATATATACAGTCGGCCTCGATTATCCGTAATGGTCGGAACCAGAAGCATTACGGATAATCGATTTTCACGGTTAATCGAATAAAAATTTCGATTATACACTTTTTTTTAATATTTTTATAATTTAACAAGTGAACATTGGTGTGTATTAGGGCGGGTCGATTTAAAAATCGCTAAACGTTCAAGGAAAATCGTATTCTAGGGATAGAGATATTTCAGAAAATAGGAGGAGTCTTTCCAAGATTAGGGTATCTATTTCTTCTTCGGAAGACGCTCTAGCAGATGAATGTATAAATTATATTTGATTGGGTTGGATTCGATTGGGGCACTCTAAATGGGTCAAAGTGGGATTTTTCAAAATTTGAATCTACGGGTCAAAAGTCGGGTCATCAGAATTCGTTTTAGAGGTATGGTTCCTTCGGCAAAGTTTCTTATTTTGATCCCTAGAATACGATTTTCCTTGAACGTTGAGCGATTTTTTTGCCTCCATACAAATCGACCCGGCCTAATGTGCATACATATTTACATTAAAAAAAATTAACTCAAGAAGTTTATGTACATTTTTAAATTAAATAATTATGTATACATTATATAAAGGGTCCGCCATCTAACGTTTTTTTTTCAACTAGTGCTTATTTCGTGAATGGTAACACTTAGCTCATGTCTGATTTGACAGATAATTAGTTGTATCCTTCCGCTGAACGAATATGGTTGTGTATACGCTCGAACAACGCTGGGAAATATTGCGACATTACTTTGAAAATCATGGTAATGTTGCAGAATGTGGCTGTTACAGTCAATGGCGATAGTTATCGGGCCATGTTGAACGAATTTTTGTTCACAAAAATTGTAGAGGACGATATTGGCAACATTTGGTTTCAATAGGACGGCGCTACGTGCCACACAGCCGAAGCTACACTCGATGTTTTGCGCCCTGTTTTTGAAGATCGCATTATCAGGCGCAGAGCTGATGTCGTTTGGCCACCTCGGAGCTGCGATTTGACACCGTTGGACTATTATTTGTGGGGTGCCGTCAAACATAAGTGTTACGCCAACATGCCAGAGACAATTGACGCTTTAAAGGACAATATTCGTGAAGCCATTGGTGAAATACAGCTGCACACAATCGATAATGTGCTTAAAAATTGGACCGGTCGTGTAGGCTACAGCATGGCCAGCCGAGGCAGCCATTTGAATTAAATTATTTTCCATTATTAACCGGAAGGATTGTACTTTCAAAAAAAAGAAATTTGAGAAAATATTCAGTAGTTTTGTTATAGCATTTTCAAAAAAAAAAGTTATTTGGCGTACCCTTTACAAGGACATTAAGCAAAACAAAGAATACAATTTCTTAAAAAAAGTCGTGTAATGTTGTTTGTCTAATATTTTTCAACTTATATATTTGGGCAAAATTCTGCCATCATGGATAATAGAGGTAATCACGATTATTCGAAGCAAACAATTTGAAAACATTGAAAACAAAAAACAATAGACTGATCTTTGGTCATCACGGTTAATCGGGGTTACCGGTTAACCGGATCACGGATAATCGAGGCCCGACTGTATATATTATACTGTAATTCCTAGTTGGAACAAAGGGCGAGTACAAATGATTTCCATTGAATTCTGTCTTCAGCGTGTCTTTTTGCTTCCCTCTATGTCATTCTGGCTGTACTGAGTTTGGATTCTATTTTACGTCTCCACGGCATTTCTGGTAACGTCATCTTGGCCTTTTCTGAAGGTATGGCCCAGCCAGTTCATCTTCTTTACTCATATGTCAGTCGTAATGGGGTTTCGTTGTGTTTTTTGCCAAAGATCACTATTTGAAATTATTTGAGGCCAGAAAATACGTAATATTCTTTGCAAACAACGGTTAACAAATACTTGGAGCGCATTTACGTCCACTCTACTGATGTATCAAGTTTCGGAAGCATATAATAAAACTGCTATTTCTAAAAATAGCAGAGTTTAATTATCCACAGATATATTCGTATAAATTTAACATTCATTACTAAAGCTATCACTAAACTTTGGTTACATTGAGATAACTTAGCTGACCTTAGTTTGTGTATGATGGTTTTTAAAATTTAAAAAATGATAATTGAAATGTGTAATACATTAAAAATAAGATAACAAAATTAAGTAAAAATTTCGTGTCAATGAAATATTTTTTTTATAATAAAAAGTTGAGCCCGGTGTGCTTCGCTACCCCCATCATTATGAAGTGAAATAAAAAGTGTTGAAAAAAATCCGTTGAAAGCAATAAATTAGTACAGCAGAGGACAAAAAGGTTAAAACTTTTAAACAACATGGGGCGTGAAAGGGGGCGTGGAGTATGAAACGTATATATCTACTTTGGCTGGAGTATATAAGGTGTATACAATTTGAAGTAAATGTGTTAAAAACTATATGGAAGCAATTACATAATTTCAAACAAGTGGGCGTAAAAGTGGGCGTGGTCGAAAAAAAAAGTAGCCTATTAATCATGCCAGAGTCCAAGTTAAATGCTGTGAAAATTTCAGGAAGATCGGCCCAGAGGTCTGGTCTTCTATAAGGTACAAACAAATACACATTCCATTTTATACGTATATATAGATGCCCAGGAAAAAAAATTTTTTTCGTGTTTTTAGAAGCAGCAAATAGCAAATGCGCTGATGTAAGTGCTTACTATTACATAATACTGAGAAACAGCAAATGAAAGGAATAGTTTTCGTATAAAAATAAACAAACAAAAATTTTGAGCTTACTGTATTCCCTAACAAGGATGCAGGTTGTAAGCAGCTTACCTTAATCCCTTATAAGGATGCAGGTTGTAATGCAGAAAGTTTCATATCGGGGATTATAAACGATCTGTACAAATTTTCCCGAGTGATTTCCGATTCTGTTTGGTATTTTCAAATTACTGAAAGCCACGAAATCACAGCTTGTTGTAAGCGCTAAAATCCGCGCTTATTTTGCCCAAAAGTAATGCTTCCAAGTGGGAATTCGCCATACAAAAATCATAGCATATGTAAGTAGGTTTGAAAGGGATTCTTTTGGGCTTACTCCCTTACAAACCTGCTTGCATGTAAGCAGCGTTTTTTTACTGGGTGTTCACTAATGTGGGACTGCGGGACACTGTTTTTGAGTTATATAAAAAACCAACGTGTATTTCAAATCCAAATACATGCAGCAGCTTATTGGGCAACTCTTTGAGCATTCTTTTTACTATAGTTCATTTTATTGCGGCCACTAATATAATATGTAAACACAGAGAACAATTTAGATATTTGCTAACTGAGATTCGATTACTAGGACTAAAATTAATTTATTACGAAATTCTGTCGGTTGCTACAACTGAACATTAGTTTTTACAACAAAGTTCAGTTAACTCATTCAGTTGAGTTGTTGAAACACCCAAAATATTCAGAAATCGTATGTAAATATCGTTTTAGTAACTGAATTTATAAGTTGTTACAATTCAAATACAATTTTCAATTCGGTTGGAACTTTACTTTACTGTGTGTATGCAAATACTTGAAATGTGTAATGTTTAAGATTAGGATGATGCATTCAATTAAACTTTTAATTGGATTAACAGATATTTTAGTTGAAACTCAATTTTAGTTGTTTCCGAGTGATTATGGATTTTCAAGATAAATTATTAACTTTTTCGGTCGTTATCGCCGAACCTTAGCGATAAAACGAAATTTAAAGTAAGCCACGTTTTTCGTTCGAAATATATGATTTGACAAGTTTTAACTATATATAACCAATTTTAAACTTTCTCAATTTTACAAGATTTGAATTCCTGTCATGAATACCCTTACTATGAAAAAGATTACAAGTAGTAGTAACATATGCAGTAGTATTGCAATTTTGTAGTAAATGTCTTAAATGATATTTCTTTTCAAAAATATTTCTTTTTTTTGGGGGGAAAACGAAAACTATGGTGTGATTTTGTTAGTAATGTTTTACATACATAAGTTATATTAAGGCTATATTATACAGATATAAAGATATTCTATAGAGTTAATTTTCTTATGTTTGTCATGAAAATATGTTGATGAAAAAATATCATCAGAAACATATTGAAAATAAATTTATGATTATTTTCTTTGGCAAATAATTTTTCGAATTTTATATTTTATATATTTAAAGGATGCTACATTTAACATGCAAAACTCATTTGCAGCAATTTGCATAAATTTCATATTTTTTGCATAATTTTTAAAGAAGAGTGCATAAATTTAGAATACTTTTTATACGGTAAAATATTTAAAATTTTTTTTAACGATCTCTACCATGTATGCCACAGCAAAAAAAAATTGTCTCTTCTAATTTGGCATTTTTATCGATGAATTTTACATTAGCTTGTCATAGGAAGCAAGTATTCCAAATATATGATTCTTTGGAAATGCTCTGCCTAAACAACTTCTTTGGAAGTTGTTTAGGCATAAAATATTCCTAGGAAGTTCTTTTGCAGCATTATAAGAATGATTTCTTCCAAAGATAAGCCAATGTTAAATTCACTGATTAAATACTCAATTGGAATCATTCTTTGGCAGAAAGTTTTTTGCTGGGATAACACTTAGTAGAGCCTTAACAAAGAAGGACTTACGTGATGGCCAAAACACATGCAACTGTAGTCCTGTAAGGTTAAACTGATATGTAATTGACTAATTTATTCACAGAATCATGTCAATAATAACTACATAAGACAGAATAGTATCCGACCGAGTATTCGGCTTCGGAGTTCGGTCAGAAAGTGATGTTCGGTCAAATTTTGGCCGAACTCTGTGTATTTGAAGAAATTGAGTACATTTGCAGAATAAATTCTTTAATTCCGAGTGCAAACACAAGCAGTTGTATTTAATTCGTTAAATATTATATTAAAAATATCAAAGTTCCAGCATTCCCATTTTTTTCAAAAGACAACATTGAAATGTTATTATTTTTTCATATTTTTGAAGAAAATTGAATTTTTTTTTTTGATTTGTTTATGTTTAAATAATTTTGGTTTACTTCAAAAAAATTTCGTTGTCAAAATAAGCCGAATATCACGTTTTATTGAAATTAAAAAGTAAGTTTAAAAGTTCGGCTACGTCTTGGGCCGAACATTGAAAATCTGGCCGAAGTTCGGCTACAGCTTTGGTCAAAAAAAGTGAGTTCGGTCGGACACTAATAGTGAATAAAATTCCAAGAAATGAAATTGATAAAGAAAGACCGTTTCCTTTTTGCTAATATTGCCATATTTTTGTAATTTTTTATCGATAAACAAAAAACTAATGCAACTCAAATATTTTCTTGCTCAGAAATTTGTATTTGTATCATTTATCTGCATTGATAGATATTGTTTTTTTTTTTTTTTTTTTTTTTTTTTTCTTAACCTGCACAAAACGGTATCAACGTTGAATATTTTCAATAAAAGTTAAAATAAATTCGTTTTTTTATTGGCACGCAATAAGTTTGGGCTTGAGCTGAGTGAGCGAATTGTAAGTGATTATTCTAATGGAATATCACAAAGAGACATATTCGAAAAGTTTAATATACATAAAAGCTAAGTTTCACGCAGTATTTCAAAAAGTACTGAAATTTCAGTAACCTACCGCGAAGGACACCCATGGTCAACAGACAAGTCGTAGAACGTCCAATTTAATAATCCAGCAGGTAAAGAAAGATCCGTTTTCAACTTCGTGAATGATTGTAGCAAGTATCCGGTTACCAATTTCTACTCGAACTATCCGCAGGCGATTCGTCGTAGCATCCCTACATACATGCCGTCCAGCAAGAGAACCGCTTATATCTAAACGTAATCAACAAAAAAAACAACGTTTGAAGTTTGCTAAGGAGCATTTAAATAGAAGCTGTCCTTTAAATAGAAGCTGTTCAAATAGAAGCTGTCCTCTTTAGCGACGAGCCCAACTTTAATATCATCGGCAGTAATAGCATATGTTATGTTAGACTACCAGTTAACAAGCGGCTTCAAGATCGATACTGCAAAAAGACGGAGAAACATGGAGGAAGCAACGTAATGGTGTGGAGCTGTGTTTCTACTGCTGGAGTTGGCCCATTGCACAGAATAAATGGGGTGTAATGGTTAGCGCTTGGACACAGATGGTAATGGGTTCGATTACCGGTGACGACAACATCAATTTAGAAATATAATATATATGAGTTTTCTATCCCTCATATGCATCGCAGCAGCTCCCACATTGGGTGTTTCCATAGCACTTAACCCCAACGAAGTAAAATAATGAATCACGGCTATGAACCAAAAAGCATCAATAAGTTCGCCAACTCTCCATCAGGTGGCAACAACTGTTCCAAGACTCATCTTCTAGCGGAATAACATATATAACATATGCCTTCATATATCCCCTGTTCTCATCTCTCCTATATCTCTCCTCTAAACACATTACTAAATAGGAAGAATTTCCTGAGTGTTGATTGTCTTTTTAAAAAAAAAGCAACTAGTGGATAGATGTATGTACAGATACATTTTGGAAGAAGTAATGCTTCCCCAAGCAGAGGATAATATGTCGCTGCGATGTGTTTATCAGAACGACCCTAAGCACTCTTAAAAATATGCTAAATCGTGGTAAGCACATGAAAGAGTTTCGGTAATGGAATGGCCACCACAATCACCAAATTTTAACCCCATTGAGAACCTTTGGGAAATCGTAAATCATAGAATCGATCGCGAAAAGTGCACTAATGATATAATGTTTCAAAGATTGATAGATGCTTCCCAGCAAAAATAACTTCGATTTGGTAAGCAGTAACTACATTTGTATGCTTCCAAGAAAGCGCTTAACCGTCTTGCATACAATAAAGCAATTGGGAACGACTTTTGCTGAATGCATTCTTTTGAAGCGGTAAATAATGCATACAATACGCAAAAAAAAAACGCTTCTCATTTTCTACGAGGGCATGCATTTATTGCTTCTTAGAGCACATGAAGGAAGCACTTTTCACCTACTCAAAAGAGATATACCAAGTGGGACAGTGCGAACAAAACTCATGCCTTCTGGAATTGTTTCGAAAGCGCTCGGATATTTATTAATGCCTTCCAGAACTTCTTCTGGGTTAGCACTATTTATTGCTGGGTTAGATTGCTAATCCTGCAAATTGTATTGCCAAAATGCATCGACAATGTCAGGTATGTAAAGGATTTACATACAAAATATAAAATTTTATAGACATAAATGTTTTCGAAGCAATTTGTTGCATATGCCAATGAAATATCGGACTAGTTATAGTTTTTGTACTATTTTTTTCAATGTAAATAATTGTAGATTCAATTTAATTTTCTCATTTTCAAAGCAATAAAAAAAAATAATAGAAGCACATGAATATTTTTTTTTGCTTTTAAAACTAGTTTAATATTACACACGGAGTAAAATTTACCAATTTTTATACACTTTTTAATTCGGTTGGCACTTTATTTCTCTGTGTGTATACATATACAGTTTTGCAATTGGATCTATATCTCATAAAATTATGACGTTATAATTTGAAATTGTTCTCAGTTAAGGTACTAAGTTTTTTTTGTTATACCGAAAATATATTTCCAATTAATATTTCACAAATCAATTACCTTTAACAAACGGCTTTACCAAAATTTTTTTTTGACACTTTTATGGGTTAAACTTACCTAAAAAGAAAGTAAAAGGAAAATATTTAAAATCGTTGAAATATAAAAACAAAAATTTTTTATAATTAAAATTAATTAAAAATGATGGGAATTACTTCTTCTTTTGTTAATTTTATTAAAAATAATTAAAAATTTCGCAAAATAAAAATGGCCAAAATCGCACTTCCTCAAAAAAAAAAGTATTCCCTCTGGAATTAAAAAAGAATTTTTTTAGGGGCCCCGGCCCCAAAAATCGGTAATCGTAGAAACATATAAGTATGGGTACTCAAATGAAAGGAAATTTCTTCAATATTTTAAAAATGATATTATTTTCATTATCCGTGATACGTAGCGCCCTCTATAGCTATTTTAAGTATATTTTAATTGGGGAGGAAGTTTTTTTAGTGTCTTTTTTTTGTTTTTTTTTTTTGTAAAATTTACTGTTCCAATAATGAATTTTTTGTGAAAAGATGACATTTTAGTTGGCTTAAGGGGTTTATCCTATAGTCCTCTCAAAAGCCGGCTTCGCTAAGGAAATTGTTTCTGCTTTCGGCCGGGCTTAGGGGTTTTCTCTTATGTGATAGGCAGTTAAGTGGCTTCGCTGATTAAGGTTTTCTGCGTGACCGGGAAGCTGCAGGCAAAATTTGTAAACATTTGTAGAGGGCGCTACGTATCATAGATTCTAAAAATAATATAATTTTTCAAATCCTGAGGAAATTTCCTTTTATTAGAGTACCCACACTTGTATGTTACTATTGGGCCCCACGGGCCCGTTAACCGAAAATATAAAAATATGCCATTTTTTATTCTGGAGAAGATCACCTACTTTTTTGGTTAGGAGAACGCCCCATAAAGTGTAGTTTAGACTAAAAATAGCTATATCTTGCAGATATTAAACACCTTTTTAAATTTATTGCTAATTTTTCACCCTCAACTGTTTATAGTTTCATAAAAATCCAACATATTTGTAAGAATTTTTATGATTGTCTTTCAAGTTTTTCAAAGAAGTTAAAAAATAAGATAAACTTGGGAACATGCATGTTAAAAAACAAAAAATTTCTGTAATTTCCACAAAAAAAAAATGCAGACATCAGGTGATACAAAATTGTTATTCTTATCATTATTACGCTGTGTAAATGTGTGTATTAGAGTACCCATAAAATATATGAAAATTACAAAGTTGTGTTTTTCTCGCTCACCGCTCATTTTATGATTAACGAGTTCTGCGGAAAAACTAGACTTGTATCACGTAAACCGGCCATGCCCTTTTGACTTTTGACCTAAAAATGTACTGAAAATTGCTAATAGCTTTGTTGTTGTAGAACTTTTTAAATAATGGGGTTTAGTTAAAAAATGTTATTAGTGGTCAAAAGTCAAAATGGCATGGCAGGTTTACGCGATAGCAGTCCAGTTTTTTGAAGATCTTTTTTTTACACCCAATGTAACATAGAATGCGCGGGGAGCAAGAAAAAAACAACTTTCCGTTTTTGGGTACTCTAGTGTGTATGATTTAAGTGTAAATGTTTAAGTGTGTGTAGAAAAAAAATATATGATGTAATTGTATGTTTGCGTTTACTATTTCTCTAGAGTAACAGATATTTTTACTTAACACGTTAAAAAATTCTCTTTTATAAAAGTTTTCATTTAAAGCCTTAACTTCTGTGTAAAAGAGAGTAAATAAAATATGTTCTATTCGTTTGTAACTTAACGAAATAGGGTCCTTTATTGGCATTGAGATTATTGGTCCGGCCAGGGTTCGAGTCCTGGCAGCACCAAAAAAATTTTAAATTAACTTTTTGTGAATTTTATTTTGGAAAATCTATTTTTAGACCATATATTATTTGGCGTTGCCAGTGTTTTGAAAACGCTGGCAATTTCGTTTATATAGCGCTTTGCCAACGCTGTAAAAAAGGAACGGAAAAGCCCTGACCGAT
Source organism: Delia radicum (assembly GCA_021234595.1). NCBI lineage: Eukaryota > Metazoa > Arthropoda > Insecta > Diptera > Anthomyiidae > Delia > Delia radicum. Next base: position 16,618,134 of record CM037851.1, read on the forward strand.
GTTATCATTTTGGGGTTGGCAAAGCACTTAAATCTTAAGAAATTCTACGCTCGGCCAGCGCTAATACTACCGTTAAAAGTACTGGATCAACGCTTTGCCGTTTGTATTTTGCCTGCTGTGTAGCCACAAAGTGGTAAAGGGTATTTTTAAATTCGACAAAGCCGAATTGAAAAGTCTTTTATGATTTTTTTTTTTTTATCAGGTGTTGAAAAATATAAAACAACAAAACGAATAAGAAAATGAGTTCTGTGCAGAAGTAATGCTAATTTGGCATTTTACACAAGAGAATTTGTAACGTGTCAAAAGTTAACTCGAGATTTAAAACTAAAGTACCCGGTGGTAAAGGAAATCGGTATATCGAACAATCACTTGACTGGTGTTTTGTTACTGAGATCGGTGTAGGCCTTCTCGCTAGTAGAATACAGTGGGAAGCACTTGTGAGTACATAAGTAATAGGTAAGTACTTTTTACACCTAAAGATTCAGGTCGAAAAATGTTTGACACTAGAAGCAAATTATACTTTTCTAAAGGTACAAGGTACGCTGAATCCAAATCTGGCCTTGGTAAGAGCAGTGTTCTCAGTTGCCGTTACAAGTATTATGAAAAAAACAATTTCCAGGAACGAGAAAAATCGGAGCATTTTGATCAAAAAATACACTTTTCTCGTTAATATAGCTCGAACGCCTGATGTCGGAGAGTGAATCTAAGTCTATATTTGGATTCAGCGTACCTTGTAGCTGTAGAAAAGTATAATTTAGTTCTAGTGTAAACATTTTTCGACCTGAATGTTTAGATGTAATAAGTACTTACATGTACTCACAAGTGTTCCCCACTGAATATAAAAGGCATCGCTCCCTTTCACGTTTTTTTCTTAAAAACACTTCAGCGTATCTCGAAAGTTTTTTTTTTCATAATTAGTTGGCATTTCATTACAACAATGTGTTGCAACTAAAATTCTATTTTTTTCCCAATATTTAGTTGTAGAAACCGATTTTTGTAGTAGTAACCGAATATGAGCCGTAGTAACCGAATTTCAGTTGGCAACATTTTTCTCTGTGTGTAGATTAAGCAAAAATTTTAGCAGTGGAATGCCTAATTTTTTTATCGATTATAAAATATAATTTTTGAATTAAAATAGGAATTGAACCTAGTATCCATGGAATGGTTAATATACATATTTTAATGTACATATTTCTGTTTTTCTATTTATTCCTTTTACTTTATATTATATATTTAATATTTCTTTGTTTATGCCGTTTTTAATGATTAAATTTAACTTTTTGACAACATTGATTTTGTTATAAAACCTAAGCGTATGTGTATAGTATCTATGTGTATGAAGTATGTTTGAAATGAACTCTTATTGGATTACAACAGAGATTTTTTAAAACATTTTATTTTTTCGTCACATCGGTTTTGTTAAAACAATTAGGGTGAAGTTTACTGAATTTATAATTTGAAACAAAAAAAAAAAGTTTTTTAAACAACAACAAAAAGTTTAAGTTAAAAAAATATATACTTAACATGAGACAACTTTTCAAAAAGACCTCAGATTTTATATAATTTTTGATAAAGCATAATATAATTTAAAATTTTGAGACATTTGTTTTTGAGATTTAAAAAAAATTGACAATTTTGAAATATTTTAGCTTTACAAGTTTGACATAATTTTTATTAAAAATAAAAATGATGTTTTTCTACCTTTAATTGTGAAATGAAAATGAAAATTATTCAAGTTCGAGACCATACTCTATATTTCTTTATTAGGATATTGTCCTAACAAAATTGTAAAAAAGACAAGGTACGGTCTTGTTTACTTCCCCTTTACATATTGTTTTTAAACAAAACAAGTGTTTTTAAACAAAAAGCCTTTATTGTATATCTACCAAAGGTAGAGTTTGCACATAACGAACAAATTTTCAATTTATTTTTGACCAATGGTGATAAACTTTAACTTCGAGCTCATATATTTGTTCTAATTTAGTGGGAAAACTAGGTTATATGAATGTTTGATGGTTTGCATGGGACTGTCACTTCTTTCAAAACGTGTTCTGATGATAGGAACCTAGGAAATTGCCGAAATAGATCTATCAACACATTCCTGGAAGTGGTCAATTAATAAATTTGTAAACAAAAACTATAGATTATTTGTTGGGACAATATCCTAATAAAGAAATATAAAGTGTGACCTCGAACTTCAATAATTTTCATTTTCATATTTTAGCTTTATTAAAAATTTTTTAGCATTTTTCTCTAAAAACTTTCACAAATTATATAATTTTTTTATATTTTCAATTTTTTAACATCAAAAAATATAAAAACTTTTAAATAAAAACATTGGACCTGTAATTTTCAACAACCAACAAAGGACACTAGTAAAACAATAATCAAACTACTAAAAAAAAAGAACTTTTCAACAAACAAAACTTATACTTTTGCTCTCTATTCATTCTATGTTAAAAAAAAGCAGCAATATACAATTTTAAAACTTTCAGCTAAAAAATCAGACAATAAATACAAAAAAAAAAACTTAACATACAAAACCCCTAATATGACCCTAAACTATCCAAAGTGGTTTAGTTAAACAAGACATAGTAAATTAAGCAGCGCTACAGCAACAACGAAACAATGAAAAAACATTATGGAGACAGTATCATTGACAGGATAACAAACCAAAAACAAAAAAAAAAAAAAAAAAACTACAAAAAAACTACAAAAAAACGAAAAAAAGAACGAAAAAGGATAATACAAAAATGCAACAAAGAAAAACATGAAGAACTAGAAAACTTTAGCGAAAAACGAAGTGACACAATTGTCAAACAATAACGACAAGATTGTATAAAGATTGTCAAAGTGCAAGATAAAGTTACGTGATGAAAACACGCGAAGCTCCACTCAATGCACATTATGGAACAGCATAATGCACACACACACACACACAAAGGCAGATGTCGCTGTTGGTAAGGCATGCAACAAAATACAGCTGCTACTTTTTTTTGCTATAGTTACAAATGCAGTTATATAATAACCCGATGAAAAAATTTTCTTTATACGTATATACAACTTGATATCATTATATATGCTTATATGTGTGGCAATATAATACGATATATGTTCACATCTAATACTTACTTATTTTATGAAATTTTTTATCTTCATATATCATTGTATCGTATGTTATATATTAGTATATCTTGTATATATGATCATATATAGATCTATATATGATCATATGTAAGTGTATATGGTGCCATTAATCAAAAATTGTTTTATCACTCTTATATATAATTATATATGGCAAGACATATCACTATATATAAATATATGTATGCACTCTAGGGACATTTATTCGTTCCCCCGCATAGTTTAGGGACATTTGCTTACTTTGGGGACTGTCCGTAAAGTTTTCGCGCCTTTTCATACATCTAGCGTATAAGATGAGGACAGTTGGTTCGATACACCGCATATTTCGGGGACAATTTTGGCCGTGTCCCTAATGTATGCGCTGTGCATACATATATATATATTTTTTTAGCACCGTTTAAAATTGGAATATAAATGAGTTTAAAAGTTTACTGCAAAAAAAAACGTGAAAAGCTACGGTTGTTTTATTTTGTAATGATTATTAATATATTATTTTATTACAGAACTAAAAAACAACGTTATAATTATTAGGTTTTAAACCAACAAACATATAGACTAAACAAGAACCAAGGTGCTCGACATCTGTTAAATTTTATATGCCAACTGGTTTTAAGAGAAACAGTTTTTTAAAGGTTTTTTTAAGCATACTTTTTAGTATATATAAACAAAAATTTGGTGTTAATTATACAAAACGTATGCAGAGAATACACGAAGTGACACAAATTAACTTTAAAATTTAATTGAAATTGCTTAAAATCATGAAAATTAATTGTAAAAACTTGATAAGCCACATTTAATTTTTGGTTTATTTCCGCCTTTTAATGTAGGAAAACATATTTAACATATGAATATTGCCAGACTTTTATACTCTAGGTACGTGTGGTCATTGTTTAAGCTAGACTTCTTTCAAAAAATAGTCAATGGATGTCTAGAAAACAGTGAAAACTAGAAAATAATAAAATTGGCTTATAAAGTTTTTACAATAATCCCAATTAAAATTACCACTTTTTACAGTTTTCTTTGTTTTTATCGAGATTATTTTTTTGTTATTTTTATTTATTTATAACGAGCTTACAAGCTCCGTATATTTACAAAAATAAAGCAAATCAAACATATTGGCTAGGTTGATACATGTCTTTCGATCTGGTTAAAGATCTTGTCAGATGTCGAAGTTTTAGAAAATCTAGAACATCCAGAATAGGCAGAGCTTTAACCAAAAACCTATTAATCATCAATTTTGCTCCATTCTTGTCTTCTTAGTAATCAAACACGTGGCTAATTTCTTTTCCTAACAATTATCATGCCATTACTAAACTTTGAAGACCAAAAATGTTCAATTTATATAAAAAAAAAATTGTTTTACTCTGGCTCAAGTAACATTTATTACGGTTTTTTCGAAGCTCTCTTAAATCCAGTTCAGATTTTAGAAGAGAGCGTTGGAAACGGCTTGTTTAAATAAATCAAACACCCAACACTTATAACATGCGTAATGGAATCTAAATTTTCAATTTTTAAATTTAAATAGTATAGTTAGTTTAGGTAATATACTTTTTACCATTGATTCTGTTTCGCGGTTAACGAAATGAACAATCTGAAATTGATGAAGTACTATATATGGAGATTACTCCTTCATAAAAAAACAGGTCGTATTGATCCATAATACCGACCGTACAGTTATTATTTTTAGTTATTTTGTATAACAAGGAGTGTAAAGTTTGCTGTTTGATTTCTTCCTTTGTAAATGTTTTTTTTTTTTTTTTTTGTGTTTTACCTAGCGTTTTAAATTTATTATATGTTTCAACTTCGGGTTCATAAGAAGCATACATTTTTATATTTAGCGGTTTTTTTTTAAAAATAGTATTTATATGTTTTATGAATGTCCTACAAGTAATACTTAATTGGATTAATATAAAAATTACTGATCTCTAAAACATTTAAATTTTTTTTTTAAATTTGTAATTAAAAAACTTATTAGATAAAATTATATCAAATTATATATTATTAAATATATTTGATAAACCCATTTCATCACACTTGATGAGATTAGATCCCATGAGAAACCGTGAGACTTATGTATGTCATTTTTCGGATCAGATGAGATGTGATACTATAAATAATCATATATGATTATATCGGAACTTTTTTCGTCGGGAATATAATAAAAAAGGAGTTGCAATACAAAATTACAAGATACCATGCTACCATGCTACGCGATAGAAATCAGCGAACTAAACTGAAAAAAATCTGTTACTTTTTTTATAAAGCGTTTAGATTAACTCTTTACATCAGTAACTTTATATTAAAAAAAAAATATTGAGATTTTCCCGTTTTAAATGAACTGGCAATATGTGAGGCTACGCGTCAAAGACTATAGAAGGTTTTCGGTTTGATTCTTAGTCATAACATATACTTTGTGCACTTGTAGTTAAAAACAAACGCAATTTCACTTGAAAAGAGGACGACTTACATTTCAGTAAATTCAACTCACATTGTCATTTGTTTTATACTGTTAAAAAAAATTAACCAGAATTGTAGTTAAAATGAAACAGTAAAAATTGAACAAACATTGATTTGTTTTATTTTTTTAAATAAAAAAAAAAACAGCGACTGTATAAAACAAATGTAAAATTATAATACATTAATTTGATGTGGTTTGTTTTTTTTTTAATGAACTACATATGTAGTCAAAAATTAAATTTCTTCTACAAATGACTGTTTTTTTCACTGAACAATAAAGATACTGTATTACAACTCAATGCAACAGGGCATTCCGTTTCTCTTCTTTAATGGAATAATGCAATGAACTCTTTAAATGGATTTGTTTTTTAAATCTTTAAAGACACTTTTTCGGCTTTCCTTTAATTTTGTTCAAAGTTGCAATGTCTGCAAAAAAAAATGTTTTGTTCCATATTTATTTCCTCGCTTTAAATTAAAAATTACTCACGTTTAGCTAAAACTTTTCTCCAGTAGCAATATTTAAGGTAGAGCAATGAATTCAAATTTATATAATATAGTTTTGTATATAATAATCGCTATTGGTTTATTTAACTACAAAATTTATATAAATTAAAATTATTTCTTTTTTATTTTATATTTATTATTACTCTTAAAATCATGTATCAATCCGCAGTATGCGCCTAACATAAAAATTTAAGCACAATGTGTGTAATTATAAAGTTATAATGTTTATAAGCTTACAAATATGTTTATCAACATTCAAATTACTATATTTTGTATGTATTTTTATATACAAATAACTGTAAATTAACTCTTTACGTATATTATGCTGATATTTACGTAATTTCTGTAATTTCACAATAAAATAATTTACAATAAAATAAACAAGATAAAATTAAAATACATTAAATTGTAATAGAAAATAACAAAATATAACCAAAATAGAAATGTGTGTTTTAAGCAACAATTTTTTATCAACATGCTGCTATTATTTTTTATCAACATGTTGCAATTATTTTTTATCAGCATGTTGCAATCATTTTTATTAACAAAAAATTGTTCATTTGCTTGCCCAAGTTCGGTATTTTGTTTATGAGAGGCGTGCGAAGTGTAGTCTATTTGCCTATTTGTATATACTCTTTTGTTGAACAATAAATTGTTCCTAGGCCTTAGTTAACTCGGGCTCTTCTGATTAAAACAATACCAATACCAAAATGTAAATCTTTTATTTGTAAATAAAGAGGAGTCCATAAAATGAATCAAAATTAAAATTTGGTGGTAAATATTTCCACTTGAGGGCGCTGTAAACACTCTTAGTATTTCTTAATGAAACACTGTTCTATATATCTACAAAGTTTGGATTTTAAATCGCTCAAAGTTTTTTCGAGTTATTGTGATTTTTGTTAAGTTTTGAGGAATTTAGAGAAAAAATCATAATTTTCCCAAAAGTTATCACGATATCTCAAAACCTGTTAAAGCGATTTCAAAGATGATTTTTAATTCGTGTCCAGCATACTCTATTTTAATCTAGAGTCAAGATCAAAGTTAGTCTAAACCCCTTAATAACAACTGCTTTTCATTGACAAACACCCAAAAGAAAGTTTAAGTTTTTTTTTATATTTTCTTCCATTCATTTTTTTGTTTGGTAATAATTTTAGGTCAGTGATTTCTAAAGAAAGTTCTCCAATCTTTTCAAATAATGTATTTATGAAATCATACTTTTCTTACATTATTTTTTTTTTTTAATATCAAACTTAAATCAAGAAATTATTTATTTGTATTTCATCATTTGCAATATTTTTTGTTTGCATTTATGACCTTATGATGTGTTAAATTACAATTAAACCACAATACATTATAATTTACAATGTGTCAAGAGTGCAAAAAAAAAAGTTTTATAAAAAAGCACTTCACCACCTTCAGTCAGAGTGCATAATATGAAATGCATGAACATTCGTCCAGTCAGGCAAATAATAGATATATTGCTGGTCATAAATTGACAAGTTAAATGTAACAATTTGTTTACAACACGATAATGACAAAATTTTCTGTAATATACAGAATTGATTTGGCCTTGTTAAATACTTGTCATTTTGTTAGTCTCAAATTATGACCATCGCTATATACATTTAAGTTTTGTTGTTGTGTCCTTTCATGCATAAAATGTCATATAATGCAATTAATTAAAGTCATTTCCATTTCAATTTTCTCAGTTATTTGAGTATGTAAATATGAAAACTATCAGAATGTTGAAACATAATTTTAAATCGAAAGAAATTAAGGAATTCTATGAGGGAAAAAGGCATAAATTAAATATTTTCACTGTTAATTTTAAAGGTATTTTTTTTTTTTTTTAACTTATCAAGGAAAAAAAAAATTTTAATTTAATTGGAATATATTTACATGGTAATTATTCAAAGTAAAATCTTATTTCATAATCAGCTACTGAGGTTACGATTTGCTGAAGTTCCATTAAAGAGAGATTTTAACCATTAAAGAAAGATCGAAATTTTGTTGGTAAACAATAAATTTACAGATTATAATAATTTTTTTTATTTGAAGGAAACATTTTGTGCAACTCTACATTTTTCTGCAATTATTAATATTATTTGCAACCTATTTTGAAGGACCAAAAATTAGGTTCAAACAAAAAAAAAAAAAAAAAATATGTCATAATAGTTTATGTTAAAAAAAAAAAAATGATTTATCAAAACGTTTTTAAGATCTTATAATTCACGGTGCACCTGAGTCGATTTAAATAAAATTTGCATGTTACTCCAATCTTAACTCGGATTCTGTTTCTACAGGTTCTACAAACTATTTCCCAATAAAAACGGTAAAAATCTAGTTCGGGGCATTTTTTTCGGGGCCAATCAAAATTTTCTAAATTTGGAATTTCTTTAGTTTAGGGGCACCTCACCGATTTTGATAAAAACAAATTATGACCGATTCAGATGCGTGAGCTGAGCCGAAAATATTATTTTTTTTTTTTAAAGATTTAAATTGTTTAAGTTTCAATTTTCTCTGAAATTACTTTTTTATTCGAGATAAGCTTCTCATTCAGAAGCTCATAAAATCTTCTTTCGTACGATATATATACATTTTTATTTTCCAAGGGATGAAAATAAAAATTCAAAAATTTACCTTCAAGCATTGCCGCCGCGTGTCCGACAAAAAAAAATTCTCGACTCAGCTCACGTATATGAATCGTTTCTAAGTTGTTATCAAATCGGTGATTCTTAAACTTATGGCAGGACGAATTTTTAAATTTGTTATTGGTCACAAAAGATAGCTCTACCTACATATTTGTCTCTAAAAAGGTAGTATTTTTATTGTTGGTCTCATGTCTGGTCTATTATACCATATAATTGACAAAAAAGAGAGTTTTTGTTTTGTTTATCGGTAACTTTTAATTTTAAAGTAAAATAACACGCTCCCATCCCTGGAAAATAAAAATGTATGTATATATCATATGAAGGAAAATTGTATAAGCTTTCCCGTGACATATAATTTGTCCTGAACAGATAAGTAATTTTTGAGAGATTTAAACTTAAATAATGTAACTATTTAGAATTGCCGCCTCCAAAGGGGGTGTGTCTTACAAAAAAAATTTTATTTCAGACTTATCTGAATCGTTTCTAAGCGAGATGTCACAAAACGGACAAAAATTTTGCCAAACTTAACTAACACGTTCGGATAACACAAATGTGTAAAGTGTTCCGATTCCTCTCGTTCCTAGTTCCATTTCATATCGTTCCATTTTGGAGTGTTTAACTTCGTATTTTCATGTACGTATATGGGTCAGTAAATAATTAAGGCAGTTTCATAAAAAATTAATACCTCGGGATCTTTCCCGGACTCAGCCTATTTGTATTATCTGGGTTAATTAGTTTCTGTGGACCAAAAATTTTGTCCGTTTTGTCACATTCTTTATATAAAAACTTTTTATTTTTTAAAACACAAATAAGCCACAGCAAAAATCGACCTTACTTAGATCAATTGGTTAGAGCATATGTCTAAGTGTAGTGCGAAGTGCATGTGGCAAAGAAAGCAGGTTCAAGCCACGGTCAGGATTGCATTTAATAAATAAAAATTTCATATAGATGCAATCAAACAATAAAAACCATAACAAATAATTACAGTATTGTCAAAAAGGATTACTGATGAAGGTTGTGTTACCAGAAACTGCGCAGTCTAATTCAATAAAAAATTTACAATGTAGTTATGATTTTTAGAAAAATATGCTTAATCTTCTCTACCACGCCTATCTCAAACAATTGAAAAATATGTGCATATTAATTATAGTATTAATTGCACACTGTCTAAAAAGACGATGAATAAAAATTCAAAAATCCCCAACAAATACTTTTTGTTTGAAAAGAAAAATGGTTCGAAACTTTTGGGGAAAATATTTTTTTTTTTTTTTTTGCTTTGCGAAAGAAAACTATTTGAAAAACTAAAGATAAAAATAAAAAAAAAAATAATTTAGAAAATTATTTTATTTTAAACAGAGTACTTGATTTTTGCTGATAAAAATTTAAAAATTAAGTTTTTTGTTTGTGAAAACCGGTCTATGATTTTTATACTAAAAACACAGATCAACAAAATCGGAAAAATTGTATGCAAAGAGATTGCGACCTATCATTTCTAAAATACTTTTGGACGCAGATGATGAATATATTAGATTTTTAAAGTTAGCTATAGTTGAAGAAATATTTGCAACACACTTTTTTTAGGAAATTTTAATTTTTTGATAAAATTTTTATAAAAGAATACAAAATTGAAAATTTGCAACACTCAAAATATATGCAATTATTTATAATAACTGCGATACAAAATTGACCCCTAGAATAGAAAATAAGAGTTCCGACCATTGCTCCTAAATATTTCGGCTACGCTGATTTTAATGGCGTTTCCAGTTTGTTCACTTATGGGACAGATTTTTCGCAAATTTGCATTAAAATTATGCATGTTTTAACGTAGGTTTTTATTTATAAAATTTTACAAACATTATATTTTCTCATAGTATATATGGTAAATACATAAAAGACTTTCAATAATCTTCCGACCTCATACCTATTTTTCTTACGTACAATTTACACTGTCGTTGGGGCGTATTATACCCCAGAGTGAGGACGAAAGGTTAACATTCGGATATAAAATTTGGTTCCTTAACGTGCATTTTACCACTTTTACACAATTTAGCATCCCATTTCGAAATCGATCAAAGCGTTTTTTGTATAAGCAAAAAGACTAGTCTGACTAATTAATCCGTGTAAAAAATAAGAAAAAAAAAGAAAGTATGGCTCATGGAAAACCGCGAAATGTGTTTAAAATATATAGGACAGCATAGCGAAAAATTACAACATATAAGTTCATCTTTTAGTATAATATGTAAATAGTTTAAAAATGTACCAAAGTTCAGCCAAAAAAGTTTATATTTGCGAAAGTTATTTTAACAAACACTTTCATTGCAGTAACTGTCTACAAAATATTTTCAAACTCTATTTTAGAAATCTTCACAAAATTTGTATGATTTTTAAAATAACCTATTGTTGAAAAACATTAACATATAAGTGGTTGTATTGGTATATATTTGATAATGGCAAGTGCTTATAATTGCCATTACAAATCTCATTACTTCTATATGGGGATGTCTCGCAAAACAAAGACATATCATTACTAAACACCTTAAAAAAACTTTAAAATATATGGTTACCTATATGCATTAGGGTGATAACTTTTTTTGGACAAAATTCTCCCCAGGGGTTTTCTAATGGCAAATATTGTATTAATGATAAAAAAAACTATTTCAGTTCAATTTGGTAAAAAAAACCGTACGCACCGACAGCGATTTCTAAAATGCCTTTAATATATATTTTTTAAATTTTTTTTAATAACAATTTTTTTAAAATATGGTTTATACATATGTAAGTAAGCAAACTTGGAAGAAAACTATTCCATTGCCTCGAAAATGGACTTTACTATTGAAATCAGCATGCCTTAATTATATAGATGTGATGGTCAGACGTTTAGGCATCAAAAAGTTTTTTTTTTAACTTTGTTTGATTCGAAATTTTAACGCGTTTGGTGCGTACCCTTTTTTAACGATAGCGAAAAACTAAAAACGCAGTTCTTAATATTTGTCCATGCCCTATACGATTTTGTCTGGGGAGATTTGATATTTGCAAAAAATGCAAAAAGTTATCACCCTAATATGCATATCAGTGTGGACAAAAATAATGAATATAAAACTGAATTTAATATAAAAATATTTTTTATAGAAAAATTTTTTTTCAATAAAATGTGCCCACACGGCATTCGAACCTTAGCCTCCATGTTTTTAGTCAACCGCTCTACCATCTGAGCTATCTACACATGACGTACTTGATAGATAAAAAACATAAATGACATGCTTTCACAAAAAGTCATTACTTCCCAGTTTACAAAAAATCAAAAATAAGTACCTTTTTATGTACTTACTAGAAGTGAACAAATAGATTTGCAAAACATTCCTTAATCAATATTTTATATTTAGAATAATGATAAAAATAAGTACTTATGGGTGACGCATTATTTTTTGTATTAAAATATTGGGAAAATGAACTAACCCGTGTCAATTTAGTAAATTTAACATTTAAATAAATTTTAAAAGGCTTGTAATTAAAAAACTTACTATTTTTTTGGAAAAAATATTTTTATTTATACAGGATAGACTATAAATTATTAATTCACTGTTGAGAACCAACGTACCGCGATCTTCTATTTGGCGTATTTTGTCGTCCAATTATGCTTTGGACGACATTCATGTGATTTTTTTAACACTGCTTTTATATAACAAATATATTCACATAAATAAAAACTATTTACTTATTTTAATACATTTTTTCTCTATTTAAATTTAATAAAAATTGTGTTAATATATTCGTCCATGTATTAGTCTTTTGGTATATGTAGTCATATGTCATATTTCCTTATATGTTCATATGTATTTGAGTTCTGTTAGCATGGAATTCCATATTCTTAGATATTTGGTCATATATAGCCATCTTATGCAAATATGAAATAACATACGCTTCCATATATGTCTATATATGGGCACGTCTTGGAAATATAAAATTACGTATACCTCTATATATGACTATAGGTGAGTTCTTTTATTACATATATTAAATCGCATATATGCCCATATATGAAACATATATATGCATATTTGTCCATATTTGTCCATATACGAAACCATATACGACCATTCATAAACATATTTCTACATATATAAACTTTTTTAAATGGGAAATCAAATTTTATTTCAAGCAAATCTTTAATTGAAAATTTTTGCACAATAATTTTTTCTGCGTACACTTTAAGCGAAAAGATAATGAGAATTATATGCTTAACAAAATGTATAAATTATTTTTCAATAAACATTTGTGTGAAGCCAAAAATAGTTTATTAAAAATGTTTGAGATTTTTTGTTTGTTTTAATATTCTTCTCTTCAAAATTTTTTATTTATAACACAATAATAATTGTATTTCTTTAAAACTTTTTTTCTAACTATTACAAGTTACTGCCTACTTTTAGCTGTCTTTATTATAAAAATTCTTTAGCCTACTTTTCGGAGCATATAAAATTAATTTTTCTTTATAATTTCTGTATTTTATTAAATTTTTGGTAGTCTCAGCTTAAACTTTGTAAGAACTTCAAACAGAAATATAATCGAAAGAACTGACTTTACAAACAACATTAAAATATGAACTTACAAAGAAGAAAAACCTAGTAATACGTGCTACAAATAGGTCGTATGTTTATGTTTATTCATGAAGCAAGCATAAACATGCACGCTTAAGCATTATAATGCAACAAACTTAAAGTAATTCATATGTATACGACTACAGTAGCGCACCTCTGAACTACTTCGTTATAAATAACCCAGCAAAAATTGTTTGAGAAAAAACTGGTTAATTATCAACGGTTACAAAATGAGAAAAAAAGAAACAGACCAGTGTTTCTGGTGGGAAAACAGACCAGTGTTTCTAGTGGGAATCGAACCCACGACCTCCGCACAGATAAGCAAGCACGCTACCAACTAGCCTACCGGGGCGCACAACACGTTTTTTGCGAAACATTTATAATATATTTTTGTATGTATATGTATTAGGGTATCCCTTAAAAATAGATAGATTTGTCATTACACACCTCAGTTTTATTACAAATGGAAAAAATCGATTTTTTTTTTTTACAATAACCAGTGCCGAAAGTTGGCAGCAAATTACCCATTTTGGAAAAAAAGTGTATTATTGTTATTAAAACCTCGCAAAATTCAAAATTTCGAAAAAAAATTATTTTTAAATTTATTAATTTATTTAATATACTCAAAAACTAGTCATATATGGACTTATGACTAAGGCCCGATTACTGGATGTCCCGTCAGCTACCAACTGGGACTTTTTTTCACGTTGAACCAACACTCAGGGGATGCCCCTACTAATGCATTGCATTGTGTTGATATCAGGAAAATAGGTTATGGGGAGGAGGAAAGAGGGAGTAGTGTTTGTGGACATTTGACTCGAATTTTTCTAAATTGTAATTTGCAGGGAAGACTTCCGCAGGGAGACAATTCCACATACGGCTAGTGCGACTGAAAACGAATTTTCTCTGTAATGCGTTGTGCGATTTGCCGGGCTATAGACAATAAACGGATGAGATCTACTTGACAAGCGGCTAGTACGAACAGAGACCCAGCCGCTCGGGATGAGTCGGCTTATCTCGGCAGAACACTTCCCATGGTAATATCTATAGAACAAAGTCACACAACCCACATTCCGACGATGCTCCAACGAGTCAATAGAGTTCGAAACCCTACTGTCGTTGATAAGCATCAACGCTCTCTGTTGCACACGATTTAGAAGCCCCAAAATAGACTTTGAAGCACCTGCCCATATATTGGAGTTATATTTCATCTTCGGCCGGATGTAGGTGGTATATATAGTAAGGAGATCAGATGGGGTGAAGTATTTCTCACACCGGTTTAGAAAACTAAGACACTTGAAAGCTTCTTTCGATACTTGAATAATGTGATCTGTCTTTTGGTTTCGGATCCAAAACTACGAACGAATAAATAGGCAAAAAACGTCTTTTTCATGCAATTAATTTTAAAGATTTTTTAAAATACCCAATTTGAACATGTCGATTGCTATTTTTATAATATAATAGTTGTTAAACAAAAAAATGTAATTAATAAATAAAATAATAATTCTACTTTCTGTTTGGAGCGACTCTTTTCCAGTACATTTTGTGAAAATTGTTTAATTTGTCAAAAAAATAACTAATGTTATGTTTTTATCAAAGTTTGCATAATTTTCGGTTTTAAGCCAAAGTGGGCTGGGGACAAAAAGACCCTTGACACTTAATTGCAATTATCACCACAAGATTGCAAAGCCTTAAAATTGATAAAAAAAAAAAACTTTCACTCAGAAAGTGCATTGGCGTTCTTTGGTTTGAAGCTATGTTGAGGTGTGTAATCACTATAATGGTCCTTCGACCCATATTTTATATATGGTATTAAAGTGGTAATACGGAAATTTTTGCCACAGAAGCAATACCTTTTTATACTGTTACTTTTATATAAAATTGTCACAGGTGCTATCCATTTAGGCCATATCATGAATCTCCGCAAAGACTAACTTAATTCTTATAAAAATCATAGTTCAGTAATTATTTCTAGGACATGTTCCAGAGCTAAACTACAACATGACACTAAACAGTTCTAAAGATCCAAGTTGTCACAGGTAATTTATGTGACATGTGACTGGATGTCAAAATCTGCCTTATACAGACTTATTGTATTGCAACAATAAATTTAAATGCTCTTTTTATATATTAGGTGCATTTCTGTGGCCGTTGGCCTAAATTATCCGTAGAAAAAGAGATAGAAATGGAAAAGAAATAATAAAAACCCAGATATTTTTCATAGTATAAGTTCTACAACAAAATCTTAATTACAAACTCGCAGTGTGAAACTTCTTCTAAAAATTATTGTTGGGATTTTCAACATTTTTCCTACTTTGTTTGCATTTTTTTTTTTTTTATAGTTTTTGTGTTAAAAATAAAACTTTTGCAACACGTTTTAAACTCATTAATTAGCATGACAACTATGTAACAAATACCTGTGTGTGTGTGTTAGTACATGGTTTTTCATTATATGATGTACACACACACACAACAGCACATAAATGATGTTGGGTTTAAATAGTATACGTTTCATTTGAAACTGTATTATAAGTATGATCATGTAAACAGGAAATGGAATACATATAAATAGTGTTTGCAATAAAAAACAACAGCAACAACAAGAAAAAGAAAAAGGAAGAAATTAAAAAAACAGAATTACAAAGAAAAAAAAAGGATATTAGAGTAAAAGAGTGTTACGTGTTTGTTATTGTGGTGTGATAATTAGCGAATTCATGATGATGGCGCTGAAATTGTTACAAGTTTTTTAAATAAATATTATGAGAAAAATACATAGAACAATGTTATAAGAAGAACAAAACAATTTAATGATATAAGAAGTTGATTAATAAAATAGAAAAAGTTTTGCTATTAAAGGATTTGTTTACCGCATTTATTTGTGAAATTTTTAAAGGGATTATAGGACTTGTATAAAAGACAAAGTATGGTCTTGTTTACTACTCTCCCTGTACATTTTGTTTTTGAAAACAAATGTACAAATAAAAAGGAAAATGAAAAGAAACAAAAACGTGTATTGAATATTTACCAAAGGTAGACAAACACACAAAAAACAAGTTTTCAATTTATTTTTTGATCAATCGCGATAATCTTTAACTTCGAGCTCATGTATATATTAGTTCTCATTTAGTGAGTAAACTAGTTTATATGAATGTTTGATGTTTGGCATGGGATTGTTACCGCTTTCAAAACATGTTCTGATGATGGGAAACTAGAAAATTCCCGAAATAGATCTATCAACACATTCTTGAAAGTGATTATTTAATAAATTTGAAAACAGAAACTCTATAGATTATTTGTTAGGACAATATCCCAGGGACCGTAATCATTATGAGTTTTATAATAAAAATTACGCAATAATGATTATATTATGAGTTTTTCAATGGTAATGATTATTTTTAAGTAATATGAATAAAAATCAGCCATAATCATTATTTTTGAGCAAATATAATACAACTCAAAAATAATCATTATTTATGATTTTTATTTTTTGCACTCAAAATAAAACGTACTTTCATAGAATTTTAAAGGTGCATTTCACAAAAATCCTCGATTTTTTTATGTTTTCTTTTTTTTAAATTGGGTATAGATTTACATACCAGCTTTACTATTCTTAATGCAGAGTATACATGCATATTAGGGCTATAAGCAAATTTTTGGCATAGTACCACGAGTTGGTCAATGAAAGTGAGTTTTATTTTGAGCGAAAAAAATAAAAATCATAAATAATGAAAATTATTCAAGTTCGAGGCCATACTCTATATTTCGTCATTATTATATTGTCCTAACAAATAATCTATAGAGTTTTTTGTTTTCAAATTTATTATTTGACCCTTTCAGGAATGTGTTGATAGATCTATTTCGGGAATTATCTAGGTTCCCATCATCAGAACACGTTTTGAAAGCGGTAACAATCATATGCCAAACATCAAACATTCATATGAACTAGTTTACTCACTACATGAGAACTAATATACATATGAGTTTGAAGTTAAAGATTATAACCATTGATCAAAAAATAAATTAAAAATTTGTTTGATACGTAAGGTCCACCTCTGTGATTAATGATTATTTTTGAGTTTTATTTTTTTTTTTTTTGCTCAAAAATAATGATTATGGCTGATTTTTTTTATTATTACTCAAAAATAATCATTAGCATTGAAGAAAACTTTAAAAATCTGAAATTTAAAAATCATGACGGATATGCAAAGATTGTCAAAAAATAATAATAATGGTGCAGTAATTTTGTTTTATGTCTGTTCTAAGTGATTGATTTTTTGATTTAAAAAAAACGAAAAATAATCATTATTTACGGTCCCTGCAATATCCTAATAAAGAAATATAGAGTATGGCCTCGAACTTGAATAATTTTCATTTGCTTTGCACAATAAAAGGTCGAAAAAAACATTATTTTTATTTTTAATTTTCGTTTATTTTACGAAAAATTTTGTTATTTTGACATTTTTTCGTAATTTTACGCATTGATTACACGGTGCTACAGTGAAAAAAAACTTGGAAAACGACCTAGCGTGGGTTATAGGTGTTGTTGAGTACATTACAAATTGTGTCAAAAAATTTCAGAAACACCGTCAAATTCAGAAGTTATTCTAAAAAAACCGCTTTCAGTGATGTTCGTCAACTTATCGACCTGTAGCTCAGTCAGATTTGTCCGATTTAAATTTTTTTAACGGTTTTGGAAAGAAAATTAATTACGCTTTAAAGTGACGTGCATTTTTTGATACATTTGTAAGTTATAAGTATTGTCTTTGTTAAGAATATCTACAGAAAAAACGAAAATTATAAACTTTTTGGATTTTAGTAGCTTTTCATTGCTTATTTTAATATGAAAGCTTATAAAAATTTATACCAACGTATAAAGAAAATTTAGTTCTTAACAAAACATGGTTTTCATTTTTCAAATCGGATGAAAATTGTAAAAGTTATTAAACTTTTCATTAACACCTGTTTTTAACTATACATGTTAACTTAGGTTAAGCTATTTGTACAGTTTTTAACTTACGTTTGTAAGTCAAGTGGTTTACCAAAAGAAAAGTGTGCAATCCCAAAATTTTTACTTTAGAAAAAGTTTAGTAACTTTTGCAAATATAAACCGATTTTAACAAATAATAT
The DNA here is from genome assembly GCA_021234595.1 of Delia radicum. Lineage (NCBI taxonomy): Eukaryota > Metazoa > Arthropoda > Insecta > Diptera > Anthomyiidae > Delia > Delia radicum. The sequence continues at coordinate 16,636,612 of CM037851.1, forward strand.
CTCGTTTTTTTCTATATAAAATTGTCTTTAAAATACAGTGCAAAAGGTTTTCATAAAAAAAAATTAAAATAACTCTTGTTGAATTTGAAAAATTTGGAAAAAAAAATAAAAAAAAGAGAAACTTTTGCTAAACACTTACCTAATGTCTTGGAATATATATTTTATAAATACATTTCATGAAAGCTTAATTCTTTGCCTTTCCAAAACTGTTTAAAATTTTGAAATCGGTCAAAAAATGTGTGAGTTAGAGGTACTAAAGTGCTACGACCTACCCTAAAACAGTTTTTTGAAAATAACTCAAAATTTTGAGGGTGTTTCAAAATTTTTGAAAACGGTTTTTGTATGTCCTCACCTAGGCCTACAACCTCCACTAGGTCGGTTTTCAAGTTCTGACAAAAAGTTTTTTTTTGTAGCAGTGTGTTATTATCGGTGTAGTAATTAAATGTGCTAAAATCCTAAACTTATTTAACAAATTTTGAAAAATTATTTATTGTAGGCTGTGCCCTATCCGGATATCATTCTTGCCTGTAGAAATCGTCAGGGGTCAATGTTCTAAGAACTTCTAGAGATATTTGTTAGAATAAATCACAAACTTAATGGGAATTTTTAGTCCACGTCTAGTTAGGAGCTTCATTCGACATTTAAAATATCAAAGAAATAAACAAAAAATTATCACAATTCGCTTTGTCAGCTTTCAAATAATATTTATTATTTTTTATCGCCTTAATTTTTTTCATCTTAAATTTTAGTTTAGTTTCGTCAATCGTTTAAATTTTAAAAAATCCTTCAACCTTACATTTTGCTTTATTCATCATTTAACAAAATATATTAAAGTCTTCCCCTATTTTTGATTGCACAAATTGTCACATAATTTTCAATTTTCTAGTTTGTTTCTTCTCGTCTTCACTTTTATAACTTTGTTTTGTTTTATTTTGTTTTTCTAATGTCATATTAGTTTTTAACAATCAATTATTCGAAAATTTCTTTAAAAATGTTTTTTTTTGGTTCTTTTATAATCCAGATATTTCTTAATAACCCTCTTATGTTTAGAGTTTATTCGTATAAGATAGATAATATAGCTATAAGTTTTGAAAAGACATTTACGGTCACATCTGTTTTAATTTTTAAAATTTTTATTTTTTTTTAATACTCTTATACAAACTAGAGACAACATATAACAGGACTGGGTAACAGGGTGCTTCAAACTGGACACTTTTAATATACATAAAAGGCGATGTAGTAGGTGTTGTAGATTGAGTAGTTTACATTATGATTTTCAGAAATTTTAATACACCCACAAAATCTTAAGTTATTGTTAAAAAGATTTATTTTTATTGTAAAAATTGTGTCATTAATATCATGAAGGATAATTCTATCAGTGTAGTGTTATTAATCTACGATCCAAATGTCTGGACTTTTGGCTGATTTCGGGGAGTTAGAAGGTGAAATATAAGATAAAAAACTTTAAATTGTTGATCCTTTTTGCTTTGTTTGGGAGAATGCAAAAAAATAGTTCTGCACAGGGTTGCCAAAGTATTCAAAAAAGGAGCAAAAAGGACTTCAGAAAAAATTCAATTATATCCAAACAAGCACAAATATCAAAATTGCACCGCACCGAATAATTTGACGGTATACAATAAGTTCCAGGTGCAAAAAGTCCCAGTACAAAAGCTCCCAATGAAATAAATTCTAAAAAAATTAAATAAGTCCCGTCTCGAAAAAGTGAAATAAATTCTAAAAAAAATTAAATAATTTCCAAAACAAAAATTAAACAAATCCTAGGATTTGGTTGTTATTTCATCATGAAATAATTTCCAAAGAATAAAAATTAAATAACTCCCAAAAATAGTCCATGCAACACAAATGAAGTATGGACGTACCGTTATATTCCCCAAAGTCGTATTGCCCAAAAACCAAAATGACATATTGCCCAACTGTCCGCATATCCCCCAAAATTGTGGATGCTAATATGTTATAACGATCAAATCAATGACATAAAATCCAAAACTTTTTTTTGGGTGCTATGGCATTTTATTTTGAAAAAACTTTTTTTTTATGCGCTATAACGTTAAAAAAAAGAATTCATTGCCCAAAATCATAATTTATTTGTTTTTTTTAATGTCATAAGACATAATGTCTTTTGTGTCGCACGCCTGCCGCGTTTTACGGAAGAAAAAACCCAAAGAGCGGCCGAAGGCCGCCACCTAGAAGAACTTGTTTTTCACATCAGATGTCGAATCCATTGAAATCTTATATTTTTAAGACATCAAGTAACATTTATTTGACCTGCCATAACTTTGTATGTCCTAAAATACCAACCCACACCAAGATTTACTGTTTTTTAATGATTATTTTTTTAAAAGTCTATTTTATTAAAAATGTTACGTATATATTAGTATCTAAACGTTAAATAAACAGAAGGTCAATGCTCTACTCTATTATTTGAGATAAAAAACAATCAATTAAATGACAAAGCTATGACTGGTCAAATTATATTACTTATTGTCTTAAAAATAAGATTTCAACGGAATCGACATTGGATTTGTGAAAACAAGTTTTTCTGTGTGGCGGCCTTCGGCAGCTCTTAGGGTTTTTTTTTTCCTAAGTAGAACGCGGCAGGCCGCTACGCGAAATAAAGTTTTTTCTGCGTGAGACACAAAAAAACAAAATTGAAGCAATTTTTTTAAGTTTCCTTAAAACTCTTTTGTTTGATTTCATGAATCAGCCTTGACATTTAAGGTCTTATGACATTAAAAAAAAAAATAAATTATGATGTTGGGCAATAACTTCTTTTTTTACCGTCATAGCGCCCAAATTTATTTTGGCCAAACAAAAAACCGTCATAGCGCCCAACAAAAAATGTTATTTCGTCCAAATCAATATCGTTTTGCCCCAAAAACAAGAAAATTTTTACAACAACAATTTACATATAATTTTTTTGGGCGCTATGTTCCACGCTAAGTTCTGTTGGGACTTATTTCATTTCGGAATTACTGCATTATGAAATAACACTTAATAACAAAAATGAAATAACTTCTAAAAAAATGAAATAACTGCAAAAGAACTGGGTATTATTTCATTTCAAAAATTTTTGGGACTTATTTCATTTTTTTTTTTTTGGACTTTTTTCACCTGGTAGTTATTGCACAGAGCCGAAGAATTTAGGTTGGAACAACGAAAAATGTTTTCATGTCTTCTAATAAAAAAATATCTACATTTGGCTATTTATCAATCAGCTCCAAATTTTCCATCCCTGCCAAGCATACAACCACAACTAATCTTTTCACCAAAGTTTGTAGATCTTAATCTAAAGAGTTTTCCTTACATTTAACCATAGTTAAGCCATTGAGTTGACCATTCTATGTATATAGTATGTGGCATTGATTGTATGTGTGTGCATACTTTTGTATATATGTGGGTGAGTTTTGTTTGTGTATGTGTATGTTTATTATATTAAGTACTACATTTTGATGTGGATTTTTACTGTCATTTACAGCTTGCAATTTTTTTTTTTTTTTTTGTTAAAATAAAAACCGTAATGTATTTATATAAGGAAAAATGTATATTTATATACAAAATGCATCTGTGGTTTTCCCTTTAGTAAGTAGTTGGTTGGTGTAAATTGTTAACAATTTATTTTATGGGGATTTGTCCGTTTCCAGCTTAAGGTTATACTCTTAATCTTGACAAGATAATATTAGTTTTTAATGTATTTCTAGTTTAATTTTAAGAATTTAATAAGAACATATTTTTTAAATGCATATCATCATTTTACACTTAGGAAAAAATGTCTGTAATGGCAATGGGAAATTTTGCTGTTATTACATTCAATTTAACTATTTTCAGCCTTGTGGTATTTTTGTTTTGCTAAATTTAAATGTCTGCTGAATTGTAGTACAATGAAATTAGTAGAAATAATTAGTAGCCACTACTAAATTTTAGTAAAATTGTTGTAAAATGCAATTCAAACCGATTTGCTAAAATCAGTAAAAAAAAAATACTAAATATTAATGAAATTAGTACAATGAAATTAGTAGCCACTTTTAAATTTTAGTAGAATTGTTGTAAAATGCAATTTAAAACCGTTTTGCTAAAATCAGCATAAATTATTATTACAATTATTTTTTTAATAAACACAAATTATAAATGTTTTTCATTTAATTTCATTCTTATAGGTATTTATACAAATTTGGGGAACCATATAAAAATTCAGTAAATATTATGTTTATTTTTCCGGAACATTATTGTCTGTGTGTATGATACAGGTATTATTGTTTGTTTCGTTTTATTATTGATGATATGTAGAAAATATAGAAGCGCTAAAAGAAGAAAAAAATAACAATATTTTGTTTAATAGTATATCATATTAATATATATTTTATTATAAAACTTACCATATTTTTATGTAACTTGTCAATTTTTTTTTATAATTCCACGTTTAATATACCACTGAGCATGTTTTTCATTTCATTTATTAAGTCAATGGTACATACAACATTCCTTACAGACTAGATTTAAAAAATAAGTATACTTAGAATACTATGTAGGTAAAGAAAAGCAAAGCAAATGTCGGTAAAAACAAATGAAATTTCACTTGAAGAAAGGACGATTTACATTTCAGTAAATTTACCTAACATTGACTGTCATTTGTTTTTTACTCTTCAAAAAATTAACCAGAAATGTACTAAAAATGAACCACACATGCAGTAAAAATTTAACAAACATTTATTTGTTTTATTTTTTAAATAAATAAAAATAAAAAAAATACTTTATAAAATGAATGTAAAATCATAATACAGTAATTTGATGTGGTTTGTTTTGTTAAATATACTACAGTTGTAATATACTGTATTATAACGCAAACAACTACAAATATTTCCAGCAGAAGTTGTCTGAGTGTTTATAAATTAATATACAAATAATAATCTCTAAATATAAATACTAACAATTCAAAAATTCAAAAAGCAACAATTTGATGGTTTGTTTCGAAGTGCAAAATTCAATTGCATCATAACGATTTTTGTTGAACGCAATCTCATTAACACAATTTATATCACTACATGCACGATTTAAAGTACTTTTTTGGGCATAATTTGTGCGATGACAAGGTATATTAAAATTACAATGATTATTATGAAGAATTCTAGTTCGAATATAGAACGATATTTGCGATTACAATTCAAATTCATTAACAAGCAATTATTGTTGTTTTTATGCAAGAAACAGATGCAAGGATGCATCATGCAACCTTAAAAAAACCAACCACCATCTACATTTATTAGAGAAATGTATACACACACGCAAGCGCAACCATTGTGTCTATCTATTTAACACATTCGTTCTTGTCAAAATCTCTCATTAAAATATATTCCCTTAATTTGTAGGAGTATTTAAACACTTTTTTAAAGTGAAAACTTCTCAACGAAAAGAATACATTACATACAAAAGAGAACTGCATAATATTAAAATTTAGAAAATTTAAATTAAGATATTTTAAAAATTGCCTTTTAATAGAGTACAGCAAATAATATTCAGGAAATATTAATTGAAATTCATAAAATATTATTTTTATTAAAAAACAACACTATTTTTAATTTAGAAATTTGTGATTTTCTATTAATGATCCAGAATTGAAAACAATTTCTGATAGTTTTTGCGTTTTCAAAAGAACCCGAATTACAAATTATATATTTTTAATTTCAAATGGAAAATCAAAATTTCATTCAATGATTTCTAAATTTAAACGAAAATTCGGAATTTCAATTGATATTAAGAGACATTTTCAATGGTGTAGATTTTGTTTAAGTAAATTAACAAAATCAATTTGAATCCATGTAATCTACATTTTTTAAATGCTAATTTATCTAATATAGAGCAATTCCATATGAAAACGATCAAAATTGGCAAATTTTTGGACGACCCCTCTCCGATTTTAAAATAAATAGTCTCAATCGATTGCCCAGCAAAAAATAATGTACCTACATGTTTTTTTTTTTATATAGTGACTGGTTTAGTGGTGGTGTGCACCACTGTCATGTAACAGAATTGAAGAATTCTTCATAAGGGACCTCATTGAAAGTTGTTGAAAACTACTAAAGCGATCGCAACGAGTGATAGCTATTGAATCAGGCTTTAATTGAAAAATAAAATTTTCCTAAATTTTCTTGTTAAATAATTAAAAATAATTCAATTATAAAAAATATAAAAACAATGAGAACAAGGTGGTCTCTTTAATGCTCTTCTCCTGTCCAAACAAGGAGTCGGGTCCCATTTTTTTATTGCTGATTCTTAAAGCAAAAATTATGAGGAATCCAAAAAAAATAAAATTAGCCGGAAAATTTAGGAGCTTCTGTGGAAAATCGGAAAATTTAATTTTCATGGGAAAATTTAATTTTCATGGGAAAAAAGGTAAATTTCTGAGAAAAATTAGGAATATTTTATTTTTCAATTAAAGCCTGATTCAATACCTTTCCAACGAGCTATCACTCGTTGCGATCGCTTTAGTAGTAAAACAACTTTCAATGAGGTCCCTTATGAAGAATACTTCAATTTTGTCACATGACAGTGGTGCACACCACCACTAAAACAGTCACTATAAAAAAAAAAAAAAAAATGTAGGTACATTATTTTTTGCTGGGCAATCGATTGAGACTATTTATTTTAAAATCGGAGAGGGGTCGTCCAAAAGGTGATCGCTTTCATATGGAATTGCTCTATATCTTATCATATTTATAACATATCTAAAACTAGTTTTTCAAATTGTAAGATTTGTTCCCTGAAGAAGTCACCCAATGTGGAGATGAAATATTGGAAATAAATAATTAATAAATAAATGATCTTAAGCTCGTTTAAACTAAAAAGAATAAAATAAAAGAAGATCGAAGAAAACTTAACATATATATCTAATATATCTTATATATCTAATATATCTAATATATCTAATATATCTCATATATCTAATATATCTAATATATCTAATATATCTAATATATCTAATATATCTAATATATCTAATATATCTAATATATCTAATATATCATATATATCTAATATATATATTATTTAATATATCTACTATATCTAATACATACAGATAAATTCGAATATATATAGATAAATTCTAATACATAAATATAAATTCTAATATATCTAATATATTTTACCATTGATTTTATAGATTTTATGTTATGTTAATATGTTACGCCATCTATTAATATTTAGAATTTGAAGAAACCCGCGCAATAAAAAATAAAGTTAATTTACCTTGAATAAAACTATTTTCACTAAGATTAAGAAACGTTTTCATGAAATGATTAAAATCTTTCCAAGTGTTGTCTTCAATTTTTATAAAACTTTTTTCGTATTTATAGAAACTTCATAAATATGATTAATAATTGATGACAAACGAATTATGAAACATTTTCGTCAATATGGAGGAACTGTTTTTCCCTGAGTGTAGATAGGCTTTAGTTTTATAGGTTTAGGCCAATTTGTTTTGTAAGTATAGGTTTTCAATATTCAGAACAAAATTTTCTTAAATATAAAATTTGTTGATATTAGCAATTTTTCTTTTTGTTAAGAAACGTTTTCGGAACACGAATATTGAACATTTTTGAAAATTCTTCAACACTCACATATGACTCAAAAATTTTTCATAGCTGGCTCAAAAATACTGAAATAATGCTTAGATTTAGGAGTCTTTTCAGCGCACTCCTTTATGACTTATAGGCATAGAAAATCACAATCATATAACTATGATTTCAGAAGGCTTGAAGAATCTTGAATGAGTATTTCAGACTCATATTGTGCACTGAGATTTTTAAAATCGTGTATGGAAAATTTAAAAATTTTAAATGTAATTTATTTTATTTTACTTACAAATCGAATTTTAAAAAAAAGTGAGTGACTCGAAAATTGTTTTGAATTTAAACTTGGAGCAGACCAATTTAAAAAAGAGACGGCATATGGAATTTGTTTTGTATCAAGCAGTTAATTAAACATACTCCATTTTGCCTCCCAAAACAAATTTTCTGAATCCGCGACTGTGTATGAGTAATAAAAAAAAAAAACATTTTAAATGTACCCCCCTCCAAACGGAAAAGCTGGCTCCGCGACTGTTTAAATATCTTTCAGTAAGTTGTAAATTCAAACGAAGGGCTTGTTGTAAAAACTTGATATCCCACATTTACTGTTTTATGGATTTTCGTTGTTTTCTTGACATTTATTTATTAATATTTAATAGAAGTCTTGCTTAAACACTTATTGCAAGTACATAGAGTATAAAAGTCCTGCAAAGGTCATACTTTCTGCATTTTTTTAACAAACTAGAAATTAAATGTATCTTATCAAGTTTTTACAATAAGCCCTTCAAATATATTTTTAGGATGTTTTTTAAAAAACGGTGAATGTAGCATGTTTTATAAGTTGTTAAGAAAATAAGGGCATTATTTAAGGTATTATTTTTGTCAAAGAAATCATTTAAGCATAAAAAAGTTCCCAGAGTGTTTAAAAAAAAATCATTTACCTAGTTTAATTTCATATTCATTGAAAAAATATAACATCTTTATTTTTCTAAAATTTAATCTTCTAATTTCAACACTTACAAACCAAATTCTTAACTTTTTTTTCCTCCCAAACATTAAAAAAGTTTTATAAATCTTTTGAACATTCCTTAATGAAATATCTTTTCAATATTATTAGTTTAGCACACACTTTGCTTAACACAAAAACCCACATGCTGTACAACATGCAACTTAATGTGGTTTAAAGCACAAAAACCTTAATGATTTCTCTTGTATTTATGTGTTTTCTTGTGTTCTACTAATTTCAAAAAAAAAAAAAACTTTGTTAATCTTCTCAAAGAAATTTTCTTAAATTTACACATAATTTTCTCGAAGAATATGGGTCTTAAAATGCTTTTGTGCATAATAGTAGAGTTTCTCACTTCAATTAAAATACAAAAAAAAAACTTGTATAATAAGAAGAATTTCTTATGTAGTTCTAATTTTGTGAAATGTGTTTGCTGTGGAAGGATATACCTTTCTTTACTCCTTTTATAGTTAAACTACATACAAATTTTCTGTTGCATACTTTTCAGCATCTATTGTTTTTAGCAGACGTTGGTAGTTGTAATGAAGTCATATGAAGTTTGTTCCCTTTTAAATACACTTTCTGTTTTGCTTTTGTTTTTCTGAAACAAGGTTAAAAGTATGTAAATCTTTTTGTAACAATATATCAAAGTGAATTCCCGTAAAGGAGCAGGTACTAAATGCAGAATTTTTATTTTTTTTTGTATGCAAATATTTTTAAGCCCCTTGGTTAAAGGAAATTGCAAAGAAATGTGTTGAAATCTTTGAATAAATTAAAAATTTGACAAGTGTTTGCCATTATTTTAATTAATAAAGTATGGCAGAAGTTTTTAAGGAAATATTAACCCTACAATGCTCTTTTTTTATTTTCTCTTCTAAACAGAGAGAATTTTGTTGGACGAAAAATAATGACAATTTTCAGTAAATCAATGAAACTTTTCGTCGCAAAACAAACGAAAATTTGCTTAATACAAATTAAAAGCTTTTTATGCAATCAACTTTTCATTGAGTACATGAAACTTTTATTTAATAAAATTATATTATTCATATAATTTTATGAAAACTTGCATTAACTTAATGAAAAGGTTCAGTGGCTGAGTTCCAATACAATTTCATTGCTTTTTTGCAAAAATTATATGAGGTTTTCCAGGGATACTCCCGCTACAGGAAAAAGTATATCGTCTCAATGTCATAATTCAAGTGTTTGTTATCCTACATCAACGGTTCCCAAATGGGGGTCCGTGGACCCTCATGGGTATACCAAGGGGTCCTCGAAGAGTTCCGAAAAAAATAATGTTTAAAACTAATTTGAAATAGTTTCACAATATTTTTTACAATTTTATTAATATTTAATTAAAAAATGGAACACACATATACTAATTTTTCCAACACTTTTGTGTTTTTGATGATTCTTTAGCCTTGGTTTGAAAATTGCGATCTTTTGGTAACAACTTCAAAGTACGAGCCAGTTCGTACTTTGAAGTTGTTTTTAATTTTTAATTGCTTCCATTTTTTACTTTCACTTGTAGTCAAGATGTTGAATTAGTTTAAGTTATTTAAACTTCTTTAATGATTTTATCCAATATAGCCGTTTAAAATCAAATTGTGATTTTTCGCAACTTCTTTTTGGCAGCACTATTTTTGGGAGCTCAGCTGTCTTCGTGTAACATGTTACTGTTAAACATATTCAGTTTGGTCTATAATTTAATCATGAATCGACTCACAAACAAACAATGCTTGCAGATTATTGAATTTTATTATCAAAAATCATGCTGGGTTAAGAAAGTACATCGTGCACTTCTTCCAGTTTATGGTCAGTTTGGGTGACCTTCTGAGGCGGCTATTCGGAATTTTGTGACTAAATTTCGCACCACCAACACGCATACGTAGAGTGCGGACAGAGAAAAATATCGCAGCTGTATCCGCCAGTGTTGTTGATGACCTTGAATTATCGATTCGGCTCCGTTCGCAGCAATTGAGCCTCTGTTACTCCACTACGTGGAAAATTTTGCGGAAGGATTTGGGTGTAACCCCTTTTACAATACAGCTGGTGCAATAATTGAAGCCACACGACCTACCACAACGGCTAACTTTTGGTAAATGGGCGCTGGAAAAGTTTTATGAAACTCCACTTTTTTATCGGAAAATTGTGTTCAGCGATGAAGCTCATTTCTGGTTGAACGGGTACGTGAACAAGCTAAATTGCCGTATTTGGTGTGAAGAGCAGCAAGAAGCATTGCAAGAACTGCCAATGCATCCCGAAAAATGCACTTTTTGGAGTGGAAGAGCTGCACTTGGGTGACATGTGGTTTCAACAAGACGGTGCCACATACCAACCAGCAGGCAAAACAATGGCCCAATGGAAAGTCGAGTTCGGTGAACAGTTTATTTCACGTTTGCCACCTACATCGTTCGATTTAACGCCTTTAGAGGCTCATGTCTATAGGGACCAGCCCGCATCTGTTGACGCACTGGAAGCCAATATTGAAGAATTTATTCGTGAGATTCCTGCCGATATGTTGGACAGAGTATGCCAAAATTGCACCCAGCGTATGAAACATTTGAGGCATAGCCGCGGTCATCATTTACATGAAACCACCTTTAAACATTGAATTATATAGATTGTTCTATCGATTCAAATAAAGATTTCATACATTTCTCCGAAAGCTCTTAAAAACTCAACCTTTACTAGGTTAACAGGACAGTTGGTCGAAATAGAGTTAAAAAGGATACATGAAATACTGGCTTGTATTTGCTTTAAAGCGAGTTAAAATTGGTACAAGTGTTTGAAATAACATCTGAAATTTTACCAAATCTTAAATTTTTTGTTGACAAAAAATATCTTAGACATTTTAAAGAGCGTTATTATTGAACATTTTTTAATGCTTTTTAAAATATCAGTATTGAAATTGGTCCTTCAAACCATATTTAAATTTTTTGTAAATGAAAAAATTTAATCAAAGTTAACCATCAATTAAACATCAATCAACACCAGCGCATCAGCAAATTTTTATTTATTTTTTTTTTTTTTATTTAATTATTTGTGTGTTTGTTTCGAAAACAAACTTTTGAAATTTATATGTCTTTTGAGGAAAGCAAATGTGTTCTATTTAAAAGTTTTCTTAAAACAAAAAAAATTTAAGAAAATTAACTTTACGTGTGTTGCTATCTTTAATGTTTTAAACAACAAACGCACAACATATTTTCAAAAAGTTTTTCTTCTAGAAAAAGTTAAAGAAAAACGTGCTAGAATAAAGAATTGTGGTATAAAATTGTGGGGTTTTCAATAAAACAAATAGTAATAAATATAAATTAATAATGAAATGAGTAAAAACAAATTATAAAAAATTATATGCTATTATTGAAAATTGAATACTAGGAAAAAATTATAAATTTTTACAGAATTTCAAAATTTATTTTATTTCTTTGGGTAAATATTAGAAAAATACATATAAAAAATGCTTGGTATTACTATTTAAATATTTGTTTTTAACTAGGAGATTATTTTACAGAATATATTATAACCAGGGACAGGAACTTCATGCGCTAAAAACTAGAGTGTTTTTGAAGGCCTATAATATACATTAACCCTCTAACTGGCAAACGATGTTTTGCAACGAAATGCATACCATGTGATCCACTCGAAAAACAAATAATAAGTTCTTCTTCAACAAAATTGTTTATCGTTGCCTAATTTAGGCGATACGAGTCAAAATATTTAAGGATGCATTTTGAAACTAAAGCATATAAAAGAGAAGTTTTGGACAAAAAATATTTCTCTTAGCAAGATATAATCACTCTCGAAAAAATATTTTTTTTCCTGCTCCTATTTAAGTAGATATCGCGATATTCGCTTTTTGGAAAAGCGGTATTAGGCGAAAAAGTATATAAACTTCAATTTATATTGTTCAAACTTCAACGCTTTGCTGTTAATACTTAATGTCTTCTTTCTGCAAAATTTCATAAAAATCCGTTTATTAGTTTATACTTTAAGACGATGTCCTTTAGAGGAATTCTGATAAAATCCTGTGAGTCCTTGCACTAAAGTAAACACTTATTATTAAAGATAAAGCTTCAATCTTACTTATATTTTATAACAAAGAGTTTTTAGTCAACTTAAATGGCATTTTAGATTTTTGAAAACAATCTTTTTTTAAAATAATTAGTATTTGAAATTTTACAAAATTTTGATTTTGAAGCTTTCTCGCTTCCAAACCGTGGACGGCTCACGAAAAATTTATTCGCAATATATTTAGCAAATTTAGTGTTCTATCGGAATATATTAAATTTTAAGTACAAAACGCTCATTTATCACATTTGTGGTAAATTTTATGAAGACTGCACTGAGACAGCCTAACACGTTAGAGGGTTAAAAATCTGCACTTATTACCTCTTAATTTTAATAAAAAAAAAAAAAACAAAACAAAAAAAAAGTGTAAATTCAGTCTCACAAGGGGAGTCTAACGATGGGTTCTCTCCGATCTTAATAAAATTTGGATTTGTGATAAACAAAAAAAATAAGAGACTCATATTTTTTTTAGCGGCCCAATCTCATATTTATGGTTCAAAAAGTGTTTTAAAAAATTTCCCCAATTTTGTTTTTTTCGGCTTATTTCGAATTGTTTCAGAGAAATTATAGACAAATCTGGTACCAAATGAAAGAGCTTTTGGAGACACATTAACCGGTATTCGAAACATGTACGACATCATATTCACAAAAATGGGTTTTAAGTGATATTAAAACCGACGTTTTGTTAAAGAATTATAGTTGGATTAAGCTATAAAAAAATATTTATATTACTGACTATTAAATTTAATCGAAGGGGTGTCTAAAGTTTGCCGACTTTCGTAATTGTTCGGCTTTTATGCGACTTTTTGCGAAGAGGTTTTTAACCTATTTGCAAATAAATGACAAACCTGACACACTACATATGCAATACTGGTATAAAAAAATCTGAATCTTCAGACATGTTTACATATAAAAATGTATTAACTTTGACCCCAGCTTTTAGACCTTAAACGTAAGGTTGGGCCGCTAAAAAAAATACATGTCCCTTATTTTTTTTTTTTTTCTTTATCACATATTTAAATTTCATTAAGATAGGAGAGAATCCATCCGGAGACTCCGCTTGTCAGTTAACTAAAGAGGATTCAAGCTGCACAAGCCCTGTTAAGTGTATTCTGATATTTTATATACAAATTGGGATTAAACAAAATATTTTTAAATGCTTTTAAAGGCGCATTTTTCAGCTAATTTTTAAATTGAATTAAAATTTCTTAAAAACATAAAAAATAATTAATTTTAAGTGACTCTTTGCACGCTTTTTGTTATTTTGCTTTAAAACTCCTAGAATCCCAGTTCGTCTTTTAAAAATCTGAGTACGTGGATAGGGCTTGGTGAAATATAAAATAAAATTAAAAGCATTTTTTTTTTTTTGCGAAAAACTAAGATAAATGCAAATAAAAATATGCATTTTAAGCAAAAAAAGTAAAAATATGCAATAAAAATATAAATTTAAAGCCAAATAACCAGAGTAAAAAAGTTTATATAAAATTATATATTTGATAATTTGATGCGAAAAATGGTTCCATTATATTGGATTACTTTGGATCTAATTATATTTAATTAGATGCAATTTAATAAAAAATGATCAAATTCTATACAAAATTTCGTGCCGATATAATTATGTCAAATTATATTATATTTTATACAATTAGATATAATTAGATACAATTAAATACATAATAATCTAAATATATTTAAATAAAAAAATATTAAGTTACATATACATATATGTGATCCATAAAAGTTCAAAGAAAAAATTAAGGCTTTTTTGGACATCAGAGCAAAATTGTTAATTTTAATTAAATTTAAAAAAAAATTGTCAATATTAATAAGTAGTGAAAATTTCGCAAAATTATAAACTATATTCGTGAAATATTTTACGATTTTTGAATATAATAATAAGTTATGTCTAACATGACAGAAGACGTTTTTGATTTGGTGTTATGTATAATTATATATTGGGGTATATCTAATTTTATAAATAATGTAATCAAATTTATTAACCATGTATGTGCGCCCCGGTAGGCTAGTTGGTAGCGTGCTAGCTTATTAGTGCGGGGGTCGTGGGTTCGATTCCCACCAGAGGCACTAGTCCGTTTTCGCTACAACGCACCGAAAGCCATACTAGCTAGTGCTCGGTTAGGGTAATAGTATATAATTTGTAATTATATGATCCACCATGTCTTATCATATATAAAATTTATAATAGTATATTTTGTATACATGAATGAATATGTTTATACATACATTTTTTTTATAAACCATTTTCAAAATATTATCATATATAAATATATACTGATAGATATGCTATTTTATATGACCATATATTTTTATAATTAAGAATATATTGTAATATATACTTTTTTTGCTCGGTATACTAATACATTATTTTATATTTTATGTAAAAAGAAATTTAAATAAATGTCGTCCAAAGCATTATTGGAGGAATCAAGTATGAAATACGACATATAGAAGATCGCGGTAGGCTGGCTCTCTACAAAAAGCGAATTAAAAATTTATAGTCTACTTTTTCAAAAAAAAAAAAAAAATAAAAATATAGTAAGTTTTTTAATAACAAGCGTTTTAAAATTGTTCATTTACTAAATTGACATAGGTTATAAAGCATCATATTATTTATTTTTTTTTTTAATTGGGTAATAAAAATGTACATTTAATGCAAAATATGCATTTATATGCAAAACTATGCACTAACAAATCGATGCCAATTTAATGCAAATTCCTTGATCCACAACGGTATTTTGTTTACCGTGGGAAAAAATGCATTTACATGAACTTCCAGTCCCTGATTATAACATTCTGTTGCTCTGGCAACATAAAATGTATTATAAAATGTATTATGAAATGTATTTTGAAAGTGGTATGAGTCTTATTGTTTTTAAAATAAGATATAAAGAAATTTGCATTTCAACATTTTTGAAACTGTTAATGGAAACTTTTGTAATGGCACTTCTGTACAATAAAAAGTTAGTTAAACCTAAAAAACACATATTTATTGGGAAAATCCATGTTTTTCAGTATTGCATGGACTCATACCCAGGGGTGTAACCCAAAGTTTTTTTTTTTTGGATTTGTGTACGCAGAAATTTTTTTTTTTACTTTAGCCAAATTTGGCTTTGATCGTGTTTTTAATCAACATCTTGCAATCATTTTTTTAATTGTAAAGTAAATTTTTTCATTTGCTTGCCCGAGTTCCGTATTTTGTTGCTGAGAGGCATATTGTTTAATAGCGAAAATAAACTATTAAACCTCTGATAATTTTTTTAATAGAATTTTTTGTAATAAAATTAAGATATTTGAAAATATTTAAGAAAATGGAGCGTGCTACCGAAAATCCGCTCGCGTGCCACTACTGACACGTGTGTCATAGTTTTGCAATATTTGGCATTGCAATTTTTATAAAATTATGGAGATATAATTAACAAAAAGTAAGAAAATGTTCTTTAAATCTATTTAAAATTAAAAAAATTCCACGGAAGCAGAGATTTTTTATAATTATAAAATGTTCAGTATTTAAAGCATTTTTTATGGATAAAAGATTTTAAAATCTTAAGAATTCGGGGTAGAAGAAAATCATAAGAATGTAAGAGTTTTTATATGGCTTTCTATTAAAAATGGCAAATAATTTAAATTATTCTTTTCTTTCAAAAAAAATATGCAAAACAATATTTTTTGTATCCAGCGAAAATACCAAAATGTTGACAATTTAGTTTTTTCCCACGTTTCAAATTAAAATTTTTAGCTATCCAGAGAAGACACTTTCCCCTTATTTGCATTTATTTTTTTGTTTTGCATTTTTACCCATATTTTCTTTATTAGTCTTTTTTTTATTTTTCATCCATGTGCTTAAAAATAGATTTTTCTTAAGATTTTTGAGCTTCAAAATTAACTTTTTCATATTTTCATATTTTCTTCGCTTTAATTGCTTTTTTAAACTTTTTTTATCCTTTTTCTCTTAACTTTGTTTTTAATTTTATTTAATATGTGTAATGTTTTTTATACTCACTAGCACTATAATTTAAAAGATTTACATCTTGTTGTGCTAGATTATCTAATAAATATAAATAAATAAAACAAAAATTTGTTTATTTAACATTTTTAAAAATTGTGCGTTGTGGTGTAATGGTTAGCGCGTTGGACTGTTACACAGATGGTCCCTTCGGTGTTCACACAGCACTCAGGGCTATGAAACAAAAAGCTTTAATAAATTCGCCAACTCTACATCAGGTGGCGAGCAACAACTGTTCTAAGATTTATCATCTCGCGCAATTACAGTGTTGCGATGTTTGAAGCCCTTCATTTTTCACCACCTTTCATCTCTGCACTATCCCATTTCCAAAGAAAGCAACATATAAATAAAGAATTTCCTGAGTGTTGCATCTCTTTAACAAAAAAAAAAAAAAAAAAAAAAAAAGAGGACCTACTCATACCACTTTCATAATAAACATTTTTCTACATAACCTAAAAAGTATATACAAATAGAGAGACTACACTTCCCCACGAATATTAGCAACAAAATACTGAACTCGGGCAAGCAAATGAAAACATTTTTTTTTTGCACTAAAAAATGATTGTAATATGTTGATAAAAAATTGTTGCTTAAAACACTCACTTTTATTTTGTTTATATTTTTAATTTTCTATTAAAACTTAATATATTTTAATTTTTTCTTACTGATTCTATTATTAATATATGAAATAATTAAAGATTTTTTTTATTTTTATTATTCAAAAACATGATAAAAATTAATTGAAACTTTTAAAATTCTGCAATATGTTTTCATTTGCAACTGCATAAACTAACTGGTTTTCTTAGCTATATTCAAATTTAAAAAAATGTTAAAAATTAGTGGACATGATTTGCTTATTTAAATAGAACATAATCAGTAAATGATCAAACTTGCTTTGAAAAAATGCGGTTTGACAAAAGCAACGAAATTGCGATATGGCAGGTAAATTTGAAGAGCAGATTTTAAATATGTAGACTAATGTTTGAAAGACGCAGGCAATGCTTTAATGGGGAGAATCTTCGTGTTATCCAAAATTACTTACAACACCAGAATTGCGTTGAAATTTCAGCGGATTCTTAAGTTTTGAAAAAAAAATTGATCAGTGAATAGAAGCCATTGAATATTATGAAACCCCATCATTATCTCAATTTTTTTTTTTTTTTTGAAAATGGACACATACCACTTTCAAAATAAGTGGTTATATGATAAAGAAATATAATATTTATTTGTTTTATTATTCTATTTTTTTTTTTTTAAGACACAAATAAACAAACTTATTGATTTAAAGTCCAAACAAGGAAATCAATGCAAAGAATATATTTTTGGCCAAAAAAAAAAAAATTATTTAAATAAAGCAAGAAATGCTAAATAAAAATTGTGTTATTATAAATTCTATACTAAACCAAAGGGATAAAAAAATATTTGGTTTTTCTTTCAAATAAACTTTTAACAAACAACTACAAATCTAACAGATAAGAGAAAAATAAGAGCAAAATATTTTCATCAAAATAACAATAAAAAGTGAAAAGAGTCGGCTTTTTTATATTTTTAAAGATTTTTTGAAAAAAGTTCCATCAAATAAGGTAAAAAATTTATTTTTCAAATAAGTATTTGGCAACTTTGGGTAACAATTTGAAATAATTTTTTTAATTACAATTGTAATCAAGATGTTGCATAATTTTAAAGTTTTAAAATCACTTAATTATCTGTTCCCAGTACAAAAATATAGCCGTTTAAAAGTGCTGGGTCGAAAAAGGAACACTGTATCAAAAATGAGTTAAGCTGCCTAAGGAACTTCACTTTAACTACATCACATTTTCCATAGCAATAATAGAAAAGGTTATATGTTGTCAGGGTTAATAAATTTTTGTAAATTGCTCCTTGATTAAACGGTATTTATAATTCAAATATTTAATACGCTGAAAATCATATATATTTTTATGATTCTTTTAAAAATAATTTACAATACGTTACAAAATATAAAAGCGTTCATACTCCCACATTGACGACATGAATTAATGTAATATATAAAAAAAATATAAATAATTATATATAACATAAACAAAATTATCTTTCAACTACTTAAAGCAATGGTTGTCTAAATTATGCCATCTTCTAACGGAAGGAAAATGCCGTAGATAATTCTAGAAACGAAATACCAAAAGATGACATATACGACCTTGTTTTTGCAATAAGAAAAAGGAACAACTACCTAAGATGTGTGTAATTGTCTCTCGCTTTATGTTGTTTACCTGGACATATATTTGTTTGCAATTAGACCACACTACATTAATAGTCACTATGGACATTTAGTTTACAAATACACATTTAAACTTTATTAACCTTCCGTCCTCAAACCCCAACAACAATTTGAATTGCGTGTAATAAAAAATAGGTGTGAGGACGGAAGGTTAAATTTAAATATTTTATTTGGTTTTTTATTTAATTAATAGACAATTATTTTCACAAGCCACTGACAACACAAATTTTAAGTCGTTTTAATACACAATTATGTTTTATGTATGAAAAGCAGATACAAAAATCTTCTATGGTTGATTTTTTCTATGTCTGACAAGAGTTGTACTTTAAAGTATAATTTTCCACTTCTCAAATACATATTGACATGCCGCGACATATACTTCATTCTGCATTTATCTTTCAATCTGGTTGTCGTCTACACTACTACAGTGCTTATCAGTACAATTTGTTTTAGCAAAATAAATTAGTAAAACACTAGTAAAATATTAGTAAAACATTAGTGCAAAACAGTTAAGTATAACTAAAATTTTAGCTGAAAACATAATTTTGGCAAAAAATTAGCTGAAAAATAGTATACCTGATTTACAAGACGTGTTACTAACTTTCCTACTAACTTTTATTTTTGGGTGAAATATACGTTAATCGAGGGATAGTGGCAAATAAAAATGTAGCATTATTTGAAAATGCTTTTAAATTGATTGTAGAAAATATTGTCAATATACATAAGTATAGAAAAGTTGAAGGATTTGATATTGTATTCGTTATTATTACAAATTGTAGGTAAAGAAGTGTAACATTGTTTTTCAAGGTAAAATCAAGAAGATCCCATTTAAATACATATTGATTCTTGACAACAAAAGTAAATGCAGCAGCTAACAATCATATAAGCTTTTACATTTTCAATTTATATACCTAAGATGTGTGTAATTGTCTCTCGCTTTATGTTGTTTACCTGGACATATATTTGTTTGCAATTAGACCACACTACATTAGTAGTCACTATGGACATTTAGTTTACAAATACACATTTAAACTTTATTAACCTTCCGTCCTCAAACCCCAACAACAATTTGAATTGCGTGTAATAAAAAATAGGTGTGAGGACGGAAGGTTAAATTTAAATATTTTATTTGGTTTTTTATTTAATTAATAGACAATTATTTTCACAAGCCACTGACAACACAAATTTTAAGTCGTTTTAATACACAATTATGTTTTATGTATGAAAAGCAGATACAAAAATCTTCTATGGTTGATTTTTTCTATGTCTGACAAGAGTTGTACTTTAAAGTATAATTTTCCACTTCTCAAATACATATTGACATGCCGCGACATATACTTCATTCTGCATTTATCTTTCAATCTGGTTGTCGTCTACACTACTACAGTGCTTATCAGTACAATTTGTTTTAGCAAAATAAATTAGTAAAACACTAGTAAAATATTAGTAAAACATTAGTGCAAAACAGTTAAGTATAACTAAAATTTTAGCTGAAAACATAATTTTGGCAAAAAATTAGCTGAAAAATAGTATACCTGATTTACAAGACGTGTTACTAACTTTCCTACTAACTTTTATTTTTGGGTGAAATATACGTTAATCGAGGGATAGTGGCAAATAAAAATGTAGCATTATTTGAAAATGCTTTTAAATTGATTGTAGAAAATATTGTCAATATACATAAGTATAGAAAAGTTGAAGGATTTGATATTGTATTCGTTATTATTACAAACTGTAGGTAAAGAAGTGTAACATTGTTTTTCAAGGTAAAATCAAGAAGATCCCATTTAAATACATATTGATTCTTGACAACAAAAGTAAATGCAGCAGCTAACAATCATATAAGCTTTTACATTTTCAATTTATAGAGAAAATATACAAAATTGTCTTATAGATACCCAGTCAGAAACAGACAAATGGACGAACGCTGGCAAGGCACTGTAGCAAGTTGCACAAGTGCTGGCAACAAGTGCTTTCCCAATCCCAAAATGATAACATTATAGACAAATGGTACGTCGGTTCATAAAGTGTCGGACAGGCACTGGACATACAAAATTTTCAACGTTGGCGAAACCCTGAAACTGGTGGTCTAAAAATTTGTTTTCCAAAATAAAATTAAAAAAATTTTCTTGTATAATTTATTTGGTCCCTTCGGGATTCGAACCCTGACCGCCAGATTGGCAGCCGACAGCTCTAACAACTGAGGTAAAGAGACATATAATACTTGATGCATTAAAACATAAATGAATGACAACTGCTGGGTAACAGTTGGCCGCACAAATATTTCAGCACTGGCCTATGGTTTAATGGAAACAACTTACCAACGTTGGGAAAATAAATAAAAATATGGTCTTAAAAGAGCTTTTTGAAAAACCAAAAAAAAACGATTTTATATAAAAAAAACATTAAGAAGTATAAAAAAATCAAAAAAAATGTTTGCCTGAAACAGGGATCGAACTCGGAAAGCATCATAATTTTTATAAAATAAATGCTCTACCACGGTTGGACTTTTGAGCCTTTGGCAATTTCTTTTTGACTAGCACTGGGAAAACATTTGTTGCCTACTTTGGTATAGTGGCCGCAGCCAATTGTTTGCCATTGTAGACCTTTGAAATTATTGTAAAACAAATACTGGCAAACACTTCTTGGAAAAGCTGATGCCTTAAACAAGGGTTCTGCCAGTAATTTATTTACTATTCATCGGTTAACCAGTGGTATGCCAGTGCTTGATTTTTTTTACGACTGGCAGTTTCTGACTGGGTATATTTAGTATTAAAAAAAAAACTCATCACATTAATATATCATTCATTCTTTGAAGAAATTTCAATAATTCTGCATTTTTTTGACATTATGTCTTCCGAGTTTCTATGTAATCGCGATTTTTTCACGGTTTGAATTTAAAATAAAAATATTCAAAAATGCATCTAAAAATTGCATTTTTAAACAAAATTCTTTTTATTTACATTAATTATTTTATTGCGAAAGATGACCACCGTATGAGTCAAATGCTTTTTGAATCAAAGAAGTCCGATAATAACTTTCAAATATAAAACTCTTAAAAATTACATAATTTTGGGATTTTTTAAAAACTTAATATGAAAATGTGTTACAAAAGCTCCATGGAGTATGTGGGTGGACAAAAATTAATTAAATTTGAAGACCATCGGCTCAAATCCTATTTGATGTACCCAAAGAACTCATGATATGTATATGAAGCAACATTTAGGTTAACAACTTTATGAACAATGTAACATTGTTAAATCACAGATCAAGTGAAACTTTAAATAATAAAACATTTTAGCAAATATCGCAAATGGTAAAGAGAAATGATTCGTTTTTGGGCTACTGGTAATGATACCAACCAACTTACTGTCCGCATTACTTTAAAACATCGAATAATGAGTTACTTAATTATCTAGAAAGTATTTAACTTTAAGGAATTCGAAAGTTGTTAACGGATTTCTCTGATTCTAAAAGCAATTTGTTTTATACGATTATCCTTTTTTTACAGCAAAACAATACCCAATTAAAAATATGCATTTTTGCTGCAAATGCAATTTTTAGATGCATTTTGGAAATTGTTTTCCCCCTTTTATATTTTCTAAACATGGATAAATCGAAAATTAAATTAAATTAATATCGTTTTTTTTGCCGCTGACTTTATCTAAAATTTGTGAGTTTTAAAAAATTTGTGTTTTATTACTACACAAAATAATTTATTGTATAATTTGTAGGGGAATGTTCCGCGTATGTGGCCTGTTCACTAAAGTGGACTTTCGTTCTGTCATTAAGTTTAATTTCCGCTATATCTATTTTAAAAAAGTTTCAACGCGAATTCACAGGCTTTTCCTGGTTTTATTGTGTAGTTGCAAATAACGCAACATAAAGTATAATATTTCCTTCCAAGTCAGCTTTTGCTTACAGTAAGAATTTTATTCACAAAACTATTTGATTCTATAAACAAAAAATTTAAAAACAATATTTTTATAATGTTTTCAAATTTAAGTGGACCGTTTATGTATTTTGTTATTTTTGAATTTTGTTTTTTGATGAATTTCAAAATGTTGTTCCTTTTTAAATGTTTTACGCATTACTATTCTTGTCTATTTTGGACAATTTTTCAACTTGTTTCACAACAACAAAAAAAATAACAATTGTTCAGCGCAACTAAAAAAATTAGCATTATAAAATAAACGCAACATTTTGTTGCTAAAAAGTTTTAAGAACCAAAATTACAATAAATTTTAGTTTAAATCCACTTTAGCGAAAATTTGGAAAATTGTTATCTAACCACGGAATGCGGCTATCTGCGCCTATCTGCTCCAGAAGTAGATTAGCTACGTTGATTCTAGTTAGAGTTCGGGCATTACATCGCTGCAATGTCGAAATACAAGGGAAGGACAACCTGCAATCCAACTTAGTAAATGGTTAAATTCAAATATAAATTACTTCTAAATAGGCACGTTTTTTCCGAAATACATGTCAATAAAATCTTATTTTATGCATAAGCATTATTGGTAATACTCAAAAGTCAAAAAAATTCAAAATGAAAGTGGTTGGACAAAAATATGACATGCTTGGACGGTATCCTAAGAACGAAATGTTATATCGTTTCCTTTAGGAACAAGCTGTCAACTTGCCAAAACTACGTTCCAAAACACGCAAATCCTTCAAAAGTCCCAAAAGCACTTCCAATTGAGGACTTCTGGGGTCTTTTATGCCAAAAAGTGTATGAAAATGGTTGAGAATTGAAGAAAAAAATTAAAAGCAGTGTGAAAATTGACATGAATGTCGTCCAAAGCACGATTGGATGTATCAAGCATAAAATACGCCAAATACTAAATTGGCACAGGTTATAAAAATTATACAAAAACAATTTTTTTTTGTAGGCAAATACGTCAATCTGGTAACGTTGTGAAATAGAGACGGAGGAGGTTAGAAAATAAACAAGAATCTAAAAATATAATATTTGTGTTTCTTAGTGTTTGTCACTTCTGAGTATAATATACAATAACAGAAAAGCTAATAGGAAAGAAAAATTCAAATTTAGCTATATTGTATTCGAGGTCATACTTGGGTGTGATCGCTAAGCGGTCCTGACTTGGTATTGTTACGTTTGTAGTGTAAAAAGAAACGCAGGTTCGATTCTTACGGCCAGCAGGTTGTTGAAAATGTTTTAATATAGAGACAATCTGACAATTATAAGACACAAATAAAGGGTCCGCCAAATAACTTTTTTTTTGAACTCCTGAACCAATTGGACTTTGTATGGCGTCTTTATGCAAAATTCGTCTCAATGATGTCTCCGAAATGTCCAATTGTTGAGAACTACGGTGAATCGATGTTGATGGCGCTTCACGCACACTTTCTGCCACAGCAGCAATATTCTCGGGTGTACGCACTGTTTTTGGCTTTTCACGCTTTGGTTTATCGATGAGGATGCCAGTTTCTTTCCCTTTTTTCACAAGATAACGAACATACGGACCATATTCGTTCAGCGGAATGATAAAACTAATTATCTGTCAAATCAGACATGAGCTAAGTGTTACCATTCACGAAATAAGCACTAGTAGAAAAAAAACGTTAGATGGCGGACCCTTTAATAATACAATTTAAATGGAAAATTACTGGTGACGCCTGACGTGAAAATAACACCACTAAAATAACAAATAAGTTTTTTATTTTTTTAATCCCGAAATTGTATTCAATATAAGAAATGGTAAATTTTCGAATTATAAATGTTTAAAAAGTTGTTAAGTGGGAAACTTTTTTCCAAAATGCATATAAATATTACATTTGCATCCAAAATTCTTCTTTTATTGTTTAATATGTATTTTTTAGTGCATTTTTGTGAAAGAGGCCAATCAAACGAATTAATTTTAGAATACAAAAATTATATTTTAATATCCTTTCAAATACCAAATAAATGACGCTTAATCAAACAGATGATGCTAGCATTCATAATTCAAATTTTTATTTTTTTATAAACTTTATTTTTTATAACAAACAGAAAACCACTAAAAAACTATTTAAAAGTTTAATTAAATGCATCAGTGTTACCAGATGTTTGCCTTACAAAGTCTTTTCCAAAACCAGCTGCAACATTTATTTAATAAATGTAAATTCTTTAAAAACTTTTTTCAAATATTCAAAAAAAAAACTGCAAAAAATTCTTCTTATACGTGAAAAACATGTTCTAGCTTTTAGTTCAAACAATTTTTAATAAAATAAAAACAAATGTTTAATTAACCCACACCACGGAAATGCAAATGTGTTGTAGTATTGAATTTTAGTGTGTTTAGTTGTGTGTGTTTTATTTTATTTTCTCTCCTAAAGGTTTTCTAGACTAGAAAATGTATGAAAAAAAGCCAGTGTAAGGAATTTTATAACAACCAAAAATATACCAAACTAAATACTGTGGAGTTCGCTTATAACGAACAACGGTTATAACAAAACAGAGTAGAAACAGTAATGACATGTCTTTACTTTTCCCACAGAGCTTACTCTCTGTTTTACTTTAACACAAATAATAAGGACTTGCTAATAACTAGTTAATTTTCCCTTTATTTCAGTTAAAAACTAGAAAAATTTTACTTAGAAAAAGGACGACTTGAATTTCAGTAAATTCAACTAACATTGTCATTTGTTTTTGACTGTTCAAAAAAATTAACAATTGTAGTAAAAATAAACCACATAAATACATAGTAAAAAATTAACAAATTTGCCCTGTGGCGATGTCTCAACTTAAAACGCAAAAGTTGTCAACCCTGAACGTAAAAACCTTACGTCAATCTGGTAACATTGTGAAATCCAGACGGAGGAGATTAGAAAAATAAACAAAAAATCTAAAAATAGAATATTTGTGTTGTTAGTGTTGTCACTTCTGAGTATAATATACAATAACAAAAAAAGCTAATGGGAAAGAAAACTGCAATTTAGCTGCATTAGATTCGAGGCCATACTTGGGTGTGATCGCTAAACGGTCATGACTTGGTATTGTTACGCTTGTAATGTAAGATGAGCGCAGGTTTGATTCTTACAGCCGCAAGTTGTTAAAAAATTTATCATATAGAGACAATCTGACAATTATAAGACACAAATAATAATACAATTTAAATGAAAAATCACTGATGAGCCTGTCCATAAAAAGACAGAAACTAGTCTAGTCTTATTTAAAAATTAATAGTGTTTATAATTTTTAGAGAAAAACGTTTATTCTTCGGTACAGTGAAATAACTCCCAAATGAAATAAGACCCAATGAAATAACTCCCAATGAAATAAGTCCCATCAAAAATGAAATAACACCCAATGTAAAAAAATGAAATATCTCCCAATGAGAAAAATGAAATAAGTCCCAATTTTTGGGAGTTATTTCAAAATTTAAAATAAATCCCAAAAAAAATGAATTAACTCCCAATGAAATAAGTCCCAACAAAAATGAGTTAACTCCCAATTTTTGTTTGTTTTGTTTTTCTGTTAGAGAACACTTTTTATTTCATAAGTATATGTAAGCATAGGTGGAGTGCAATAATGCCTTACGAAATAAGGCCTTTAAGGCTTTATTTCACTTTCAATTGAGAAATAAGGCCTTTATTTGCAAAAAGGCTTTATTGCACTTTGAAAGTGAAATAAAGCCGTAAAGGCCTTATTTCACTTAAATTTTTTTTTAAATGAAGCAATTAAATTTCTTATTCTTATTCTTCTTATATTTTATTGAACAATTATAAAAAAATTTCATATTAACAAAAATTAATAGAACATTAATAATTCAACAAAAAATTTAACTGCAACAATATTGAAAATCTTTGCTTTATAAAGTTTTTCTGCGTGGCGGCCTGCGGCCGCTCTTAGGGGTTTTCTCCTCCATGGGACGCGGCAGGTGGCTTCGCTGAATAAAGTTTTCCTGCGCCCGTCTCATTATCTTCCCTAGTGTGACGCGCGCAGGGAAACTTTATTCAGCGAAGCCACCTGCCGCGTCCCATGGAGGAGAAAACCCCTAAGAGCGGCCGAAGGCCGCCACGCAGAAAAACTTTATAAGGCAGTTTTAAGAACCGTTACAAAACCATCAGAATTTACTAAAATGCAATTTTAAGAGAAATGAAATAACTCCCAACAAAAATGAAATAACTCGCAATCGTAAAATTGTGTTTGCAATTAAAATGAAATAAGTCCCAACTGCGATGAAATAAGTGCCAATGGTAACTCCCAAATGAAATAACTCCCAACAAAAAAACTGTTGGGACTTATTTCATTTGGGAGTTATTTCATAATGAATTAACTCCCAACAAATATTATGAAATAAGTCCCAACGCATTGGGACTTATTTCATAATGAAATAAGTCCCAATTTACATGGAAAATTTTTTGGGACTTATTTCATTTTTCCATTGGGACTTATTTCATTTGGGAGTTATTTCACTGTACCTTATTCTTCTTCTTAACCTCAACATGTCTAAAAAATGGATTTGTTTTATTTTTAAATAAAAATACTGTATAAAATGAATGCAAAATATTTGATGTAATTTGTTTTTTTAAATGAACTACAAATGTAGTCAAAAATAAAATTTCTTCTACAAATCACTGTTTTTTCAGTTGAAACAAAGATACTGTATTATAAGTCAAGCAATTACAAATATTTACAGCAGAAGCTCGCTGAGTATACTTATTTTTATAATTATGTTAAATATAAAGTAATGATCTATTTTTTCACTTCTAGTAAGTACATAATAGCTACTTATTTTTGATGTTTTGTAAGCTGGAAGGTAATGACATTTTGTGCAAGCAAGTCATTTACGTGTTTATCTATCAAGTATAATATGTCGAGACAGCTCAGATGGTAGAGCGGTTGACTAACAATCTGAAGGCCGGGTTTGAATTCCTTCTGGGCACATTTTATTAAAAAAAATAATACAAAAAAAAATATTTTTTATTAAATTTGGTTTTTTTTTTAGTTACTTTTAGATTCATTATTTTTGTCCATATTGGTAAGCATATAGGTAACCACATATTTTTAAATTTTATGTGAGGTATTCAGTAATGACATATCATTGTTTTGCCATTACCAAATATGTACTTATATAACCACTTATATGGTATTGCTTTTCTACACTGTGTAGCTCAGATGGTAGAGCGGTTGGCTGTCACCCTGGAGTCCTTGGTTTAAATTCCGTGTGAGCACGAGAAACAAATTTTCAATAATTTTTTTTTTTTTTTTATTAAGTTTGGTTGTTTTGAAAATTTATTTTTTTACTTATTATTTTTGTCTATACTGGTAAGCAGGTGGAAAGTTTGAAAAAAATGTTCAATGCCAGGAATGTTGCAGTACACAAAAATTAATTTTCCAATCACCGCCACCCAAGTAAAACAACATAACTTGGCTATGAACTAAGAAACAGCAACGAGTTCGTCATAACTCCATTAGATAGCACCCAAAAGCTGTACTAAGAAGTATCCCGCGTAATTACATAGCTGCAATAATTGAAGTCCTGCATATTTCGCCTGCTTTTATCTTTACTTTGTCCCCTTTTAAAAAACAGGAACACATTAATAGAAAAATCGTGCTTCTCTTACCCCTGGTGGCAATTAAACCCGCACTTATTTAGCATATTATCAACTACTAATGTGTTTCACTTGTTTCAAAATGATATATAAAGGAGTTTGAAACTTTAAACATAAACTTTTGTACAATCACACATCTCATCAGAGGACATACAATTACACTTAAAAAAAAATCATATTTATTGCGAAAATGTATTTTTTACTAATGAATGGATTTATATCACTTTCAAAATAAAAACTTTTCTAAAACTATTGTACATGAACATGCAATATTTATTTTGTTTTATTGTATATTTTCTAAGTAATTGGAAAATTAGAGAGTTTTTTCACATAATTAGTTCATATACATAGAACATAATCTGTAACTGATCAAACTTCTTGAAAAAATGCATTTAAAAAACATAACGAAATTGCGAGTTTAGCGAAAATGATAGGTGCTGGAAAAATTTGAAGAACAAATTTAGAATCTGGAGATAAACGTTCAAAAGACCCAAACAACTTCTTTATGAGCATGATTTTCGTGTTATTCAAAACAATAATTCCGTTAGGATTCCAGCGATCTTTAAAATGTTGACAACAAATTGTTGTGCTCTAAATAGAAGCCATGGAATATTTGTAATGTTTTTATATTTATTTTTATTAAATTGTTTTTGTCTCATTTGTTTAACGTGTTTTTATATTTGTGAGATGTTGGTTAGTTCGGTTAAAGATCATGAATATTTTTTCCATATTAACAGAAAAATTATAATTTTATTTGTGATAATTTACTTTAATTAACAGAAAAAACACTTAGAAAAAAAGTTATTTGACATCTGCATGAATGGAGTTAACTTTCTAGCCCGCAACGGCCTTCATCAACATTCTTCGTGACTTAAAGTGTTAAATGGTAAAAATCATATATTTAACTCAACTAGTTAAGTTAAAAACGTAATGTGACTTAGTTTGTTGAGTATGACGAAATTTACTGCGAACTTATTTTCTATAAAGCTACACACAGAAAAATAAAGTGCCAACCGAATTGAAAAGTGTATATTAATGGTAACAACTTATAAATTCATTTAGTACAATGATATTTTTATAAGATTTCTGAATATTATGGGACTAGCAATTAAAATTCCATTGAATTAACCAAGTATTGTTGTGAAAACTAAAGTTCAGTTTTACCAATCGTCTGAAATTCGTAATAACCGAATTTGCATTATAGTAACCGCATTTCAGTTGGCAAAGATCCAATTTTTTCTCTGTGTGTATGTTTAATTATTACCACAGTTGCCAGTTCAACTAATTAAGTTGACTGGCAGTTATTTTCAAATGTCATCATATTTTATCCTTTACATTATTAGTGAATGACTGTTAAGCATTGAAGATTTTCTTCGTTTTTCAACATATGTCGAGCATATATATTAAGCGAATTTTTGCACTGTACCTTGTGAGTGGTTAATAGTAAATGTTCATTGTTGATCCATAAATTGTGTGTGAGATGTTGGTTAGTTCGGTTAAAGATCATGAATATTAATATGGAAAAAATATTCATGATCTTTAACCGAACTAACCAACGTCTCACACACAATTTATAGATCAACAATGAAAATTCACTGTTTTTTATATTTTTTAAACATTTTTTTAAAAAAAATAAATGAAATTGAAATACAACTGCTAATGTTTTTAATTGTGTCACGATTTTTTTTTTACAAAATCTATACTATTTTTGGTGAATGGAATATGGATTTTGCACATTTGAAAATGGCAACCCAACTTGTAGCACTTATATGAAACAAAATAGACTAGTAGCAACGAGTTCGTTTTAACCGAACTCCACTATAGAACAATAGAAACGGTAGTATGGAGGGAGTCTACATATATAAAAACAAATAAGTATAAAGTGCCACCATTTATGAATGTTTTTTATGTTCATACAAATTTTGTTATGAAGACCATAAATGGCGTTGGTGTTAGTAGAGGTTTTGTTGTAAATGTGTGTTAGTGTTTGAGTTTGTTTGCGGTAGTCTGTTGTTTGCCATTTTTAGGTTTGTGAGAACAACATGCATGTGTCTATCTATATATGTATGCATAACAACGAATAACATCTGTGTATGTAAATAAATATAAAAAAAAGCTTTGTTTCAAATACTAACGCATAATATAACATATTTATTCACACACTAGCACAGTTATAAAAACAAAAAAGAGATGATGCATTTATACAAACATAATAACGAAAACAACGAAAATATTTTTTTTTTTTTCGAAAGAATGCAGCATCCATGTATGTACTTGTTCGCGCTTGTTATACCCGTAGAGTGCACTTAAGTCGAGTTATGTACTTGTACTGTGAAAAATATTTGATTTGATATAAGGTGGTAGGACAGGCTTGGAGTAAAAAATAAAAAAAAATAAACTCAACTAGTAAGTTTTTAAAAAGTGTATAATAAATTTTTTATTTAAATTATGAAGAAGTTTTGGAAAGCTTACCAAGTTGTTACTTTTTTTTGTATTAAAATTTGCTTTAAGTTGTAGGTAAAAAGTAGGTGTTTACAAATTTGATGCATGAAATATGCAACAGTTTCAAAATTTAACAAATTTTTAGAATTTTTGGCCTTAAACGTGTTTTTCAAAGTTTTAGAACATACTTTTTAGTTGTCTGCAAAAAGTATTAACCCTATGTTAAAATTTTTTTATATAATTTGTGCAACAAACTTTTGGAAACTTACCAATATTTAACTTTATTACCACCTAAAAACTTGGTATTATAGTGTCCTGAATTTTTTTTGTAAAAATTTTGGATAACTGACCAAGTTTATTCTCTTCTAGTTTAAAATTAAATTGGCTTTACACAAACTTTTACTTTTATGAGCACAAACTTCTTTTTTCAAAGTTTTTGGCTAAAGCCAAATAATTATTTCTGTGCATGGAAAAGTGTCTGTTTCCAATTTTTTTTATAAATAATGCAAAAAAGAGCTTTGAAAAATGTACAAACAAAAATTTGTTTAAATAGGCTCTACTTATAATGTTTGTTTGAATTATGCAAGAATTTAGGAAAATTTACAAGGTTTTTTTGATAAAAACAAAAAAAGTATTCCAAGTTTTTACTTTTTGAACTAATAGCTTGGCAAATGGGTTCTATACAAACATTTTGTATACGATATGCAAAAACTTGAAACATTTTAGCAGATTTTTATTTGTTTTTGTAGATAGAAACTGAAGAAAGTTTTTCTTTCTTTAGTTAAATGCTTGGCAAAACCGGTTCTTGTTAAATTTTTTGTATAAAATAGGCAATAGATTTGAAAAAAAAAGATTTTTATTTTTTTTCATCCAAAAACTTGTTGTATTTTGCAAAGTTTTTTTTGGCAAAAATCATTAGACAAACAGTTTTTTCTGTTAATTGTCAAATTATTAAAATTTTGATTTATCGCAAAAGGGCTGTTGCCTTTTTTGGAAATTATATAAAAAAAACTTTGAAAAATTTACCAAGTTCTTAGCAAAAAAAAAAATAAAAACTTGTAAAGTTTTTCTAAGTTATTGTATAGGTTACAAAAAATGCAATTTTCTAAATTATTCAAGATAAAATATAACAAGATTTTTTTTTTTTGTAGCTAAAAAATGGCTACAAAGAGGTTTAGCCTCAATTGTTTGCTTAAATTACTAACAAACTACAACTTATTTCAACTAAAAACTTAATAAGTTTTTTAAAACTTTCACATTTTCAGCTTAACATAAGAAGGCCCCACACAAATTTATAGTGTATATTAAGCGACAACCTTGAACATTTTCCCAAGTTTCAAATTTGATTAACTAATAACTTGGTAAATATAATTTAAAGTTTTCGGCAAAAATTAACTCGCAAATATTTTTTCAGAATATGCATATATGATACAAACTTTGATTTAAGCAGATAAAAATAAGAAAGTTTTCACCGTTTTAGCTCAAAGCTTGGTAAATTTTTTAAAGTTTTTGACAAACTGTTTTAGCTGTGATTTTTAAAAAAGGTTTACTTAAAGAATGGTAAAATAAAATAATTTGTTTGTATAAATCTTTGAAAAAAAAAAAAACCTTAGTAAAAAATTAGCAATTTTTGACATTTCTAAGCTACAAACTTGATCAAATAGTCTTTACATAAATTTTTTGTATAAATTATTCACGAACTTAGCAAACTTACCGAGTTTTTACTTCTTTAAGCTATTTAAAAAAATTCCTTTTTTGACTAAAAACTTGGTAAAATTGGCAATGCGCAAACAATTACTATAGAGTATGTAAAAATTATTCAAATTTTAATTAACAACTTAATCGCTGTCACCAAATTTTTGTATGGAAAAATTTTGCAAAATTTAAAAAGACTTTTTATTTTTTTCGCTAAGAACTTGGAAGAATGAACTCAACTTAAATTGTAGGTACCTTTGTAAAACTTAGTTTTTTCGCTAAATACTTGGTAAAGTTTCCAATTTTTTGACAAACAGTTTTATTTGTATGTAAAAAATTTTGAAAAAATTACCTAGTTTATTTCTTTTGTACCTAAATTTTTTTTTAAATAAGCGTTGCTTAAATTTTTTTTAATAAATATGCTAAAAACTTTAAAAAATTTACCAAGTTTTTTTAAATAGTTTCAATTACCAAGTTTTAACTTTTTTTCTGTTGCAAAATATTTTTTTTTTTTATTTTATGAAAAAAGTTTCTTTTGTACCTAAAATTTTTTTTAAATAAGCGTTGCTTAAATTTTTTTTTTAATAAATATGCTAAAAACTTTAAAAAATTTACCAAGTTTTTTAAAATAGTTTCAATTACCAAGTTTTAACTTTTTTTCTATTGCAAAATATTTTTTTTTTTTTATTTTATGAAAAAAGTTTTGGAGAATTTTACAATTTTCTTCTTTTGTAGTTAAAAAAAATTTTTATCTAAGCATCACTAAAATTTTATATAAACTATGCAAATTGGAAAATGTACCACTTTTTTTAAAACGGCTTTCGTTGCAATGTCTTTATTTCTTTTTTGTGCTAAAACTTAGATCATTTTTATAAAATTTTTTGTCAAAACATAATTTTCAAACGATTTTTTCTGTGTAAATAAAAATTACTGGAATTTTAAGTTACCGCTCATCTTTCTAAGGCCAAAGACAGTTTCAAAGATGTATTTTCTTTAATTCTTTTTTTTTGTGTACGAGACCTTTTTTAAGCTACCTCAGCTTTTAGGCAGTGTTTTTAAAAAGTACAATTTTTAGATAAAGGAGCTAATTTATGTGCAGTGAACTAAGATACGGTACGGCTAAGGAGCAAAAAATAATTCAAATTTCGTTAAAGTTAAAAACACAATTATTTTTGAATGAATCCCAAACTCGTAAAAATTATTTTAAAAAAAATACAACACCTTTTCGGTAGACATCCAGAAGGGATTCTCTTCTGTGAAAATAAAATACGCCTTTGATGCAAGGACTAAAAGGATTCCGTCAGTATACGTTTAAAGGACATCATCTTAACTCGAAAACGAATAAACGGTTTTTAAATTAATTTACTCCCTATATAATTTCAATTTTCTGCGGTAACCTTACCCCTTATAAAACTGTTAAGTATGTGTGAGTGCACTATTGCAATTGCAGCAATCAAGGATAAATATGTAATCAAGCATTTTTTTGTTTGTTTGCATCTTCTGGGTGTGTGTGTGTGTGTGTGTGTGAGTACATATGCAGTTCAACAGTTTACTTTGAAAAATGTTTTCTCTATTTTTAAAGTATTTTAAAAATGTTTAACAAAAATTCTTGCAATTCTTAAAAATTATTTTCAAAAAGACTTAATTATTTCAAATTAAAACAAAAATTTCATTTTCAAAAAATGTTGTTCAAATTCATTTACAAAATGAACAACATTTTGCAAAGAGAAAAAAAACACATTTTAGTAAGATTTTGCCTTAGTTCTTAAAAATGATTGTGGCTTTTTTCTATTGTGTTCTAAGGTAGGCTGGTACTATAGAATTTAGCTTTAGGTTAGGTTAGTAGGCGTTTGTGTGTATCTTTGGTATGGTTGGTGGTACTATGGCTGCTACCAAAATTTACTTCAACTGTATTCCATGAATACCAGATTATCTTTTGGTACACAGTCTTCAACTGTTAAAATAGCTTTAAGCATAACTAATACACAAACATTTGCTACTATTTTTATGACTTCTACAGTAAGTGGATATAGAAAAAATTACTAGGATCAAAGGTAGATTAGATACTGGTGAATAACATAAACCTCTTTTATTGTTAAATTAAAAAAAAAAATCTATAAGAAGCTTTTTTTCATAATGATCTTTTAGAAATCTTTTTAAAAATCTATTTTTATTGAATAAATTTGTATTTTTATCGAATAAAAATAAATTTTTATTTTGGTAAAATCAGATCGGATGTTTCAAAACTATGACGAATAGTTCTAAATCCCAAACTTGAACACCAATTTATAAAATTTTCATAGTAAATTTATAGTAAAATAAATAATTATAGCAATCGATCATAATTTGTATGCCACATACTGTAATTACTTGTAGTTAGCAGAACTAAAATGAAGAGAATTGTAAAAAACTTCATATATAAACTTATGTACAACATTTTGTTGAGGTTTTGAAGTATACTTTACGTTGTTCGGGGAAGAACAATGTTTGGCAGTAGAAAACAGGTTTATATACTTGAAATTTTGAAAAAAATAATTACTTTCAATTAATTTGACTTGAGATGGAATGAACTTTGAATAGCAATTTATTGATTTTACCTTTCAGCAGAGTAAATCTTGGAAATTCTTTTGGTAGTTGTGGCCATTGAAAAAGAAATTGCATTAAAAATTAACAACTGTGCGGAAAAATAAGATGTTTTTAAAATAATAAGCAATTTAAGCAGCATTATATCGTATTAATGTTGTGTTAGAAGAATATTTTGTAAATGTTAATTTTTTTTTAATTAATTTAAGAGACATACCGAGAAAGTAAATAAAAAATAACAAAGTCACAAAAAAAAACTTATTTAGTTTAGTGAAAAATTTCATTAAAATTCGTCCAAGAAAATTCTCTCTGTGTAGATAAAGATTTCTGCATACTGTGTTTAAACGAAATGCATATTAAATTAACTTCCAAGAATTCGTAAAATTAAGACGGCTGTTCACTTGAAATGTGCAAACAAAACAGCCAGATTTTTTGCTTGTGTCCAGTGTGACACAGGGTGTCATATTCTTTTTCTACAAGTTTTGTATTGATATGTAAATAAACATAAAATTCAATCAAATTTATTAATTTTTTAGTTCTGGTACTTATTTTCATAGTACCACTTTCCCAGCAAAATGTCTAACTTCACCCCAAATTGTCTTGTATTCGCAAAATGCAACTATCAAATGAACTAATTGACAGATTAGTTGGCGAATAAGTTAGTCAACAAGTCCACTCTGTAAGATGCGTCTATTGAACAGCCAAAACAAATTATTTCATTTCACCCAAATTCCCTTTCATATACCCCGAGTAAAAGTGTTATTGTATAGAAGGCATAATGATTTTCGTTTTTATTTTTCGAATTCCGAGAATTTTTTAAATTTGGATTTATTTAATTTTAATCAGTTGTGTTTTAAGGATGTGGGATCGCTATTTCAGAATCTCAACCCGAAAACTTTAAATTCAAAATGACTGCTTCTATATGGCGAGTTCGTAGTTTTCATAACCTTTTTTTGTATTGTGTGATTTGGTTCAAATTTCCATTATATATAGAGTATTTTATGGTTGGTTTCTTTGATTGAATATTTTACTCAATAAATATTCAAGATTCCTGATTTTTATTATATAAACATTTTTTTCATTCACCTGAATTGGACTTTTTATAGGTAACTTTTCGGAACTATTTATTGTACTGGTAAAACATGGAGAAAATATTTCCAACTCTGATTTGTTGTTCCAACCAAAATGTAAATCTCAATATGATCCCACTTACCCCTTAGAAATTTTCGAAGTTAATATAAAATAACTTTTAATTTAGCGGATAAAAGAAAAATTTTGTGACATGGCCTTCAAGAGGCAGTTATTTTTGAAGGGCAAAATAAGTGGTCTAGCAGCCATTTCTTCATTATAATTTATAGGTCAGACAGAGATCGCGAATAATTCAAAGTCGCGTTGGATTAATTTTAAACTGTTGCGCCCAAAAAATCCAAAATGGAAAAAAAAACGTGTATTGAATATCCACCAGAGGTAGATCTTGCACATCAAACAAGTTTTCAATTTATTTTTTGATCAATGGTTATAACCTTTAACTTCAAACTCACATGTATATTAGTTCTCATGTAGTGAGTAAACTAGTTCATATGAGTGTTTGATGTTTGGCATGGGATTGTTACCGCTTCAAAACGTGTTCTGATGATGGGAACCCAGAAAATTCCCGAAATAGATCTACCAACACATTCCTGAAAGGGTCAAATAATAAATTTGAAAACAAAAAACTTATTATTTGTTAGGACAATATCCTAATAAAGAAATATAGAGTATGGCCTCGAACTTGAATAATTTTCATTTTCATTGCAAAAACGTCAAAATTAAAAAAAAAACGCGAAAATTTGAAAAAAAAAACACTAATTATTGAAAAAAAAAAAATATAACAATTTTGGTGATTTTTTTAAAATTTTTGTCGATTTCTATTGATTTTTGTATAACCCATAATGACAAAAAATTAAAAAGTGTCATAATTTAAAATTTACAAAAGTTTTAAAATCACCAACATAACATTTTAAAAAAAGTACCAAAATTGAGAAAAAAAATCGATTTAATGCTAACAGCCACCAAAATTTTTAAAAAAGTACCAAAATTGAGAAAAAAAAAATCAATTTAATTGAAAAAACCGCAAAATTAAAAGAAAATATCACAAATATTAAAACCAAATAGTTAAAACTTCAAAATCGCTAAAATTAAGAAAAAATTCTTCAGTTTTGAGAATTTTTTAAATATTTGTGTTTTTATTTTTGGAAGTTGTTGGCAATTGTTTGCGATTTCAATTATTGTTTTATTAGTATCTACTAAAAATTTGTTTCAAATTAAAAACAATATTCAATTACATTTGTACTAAATATGATTCAAATCTATATTAAAGGCCTGCAAATGTTGAACTATACAACATAGCAACACTCATCGAAACAAACCTGTAAAAATTGCAAAAAAAAAAGAAGCTACTACAAATGAGTTAAAAATGTTTCTGCAAAAAAAAAACTCTCAAAATTAGCCGATTTTTTACTAAATTTAATTTTTAGGAAAAGACATAACCACGTGCTTGATTACTAAGAAGACAAGAATGGAGCAAAATTGATTATTAATAGTTTTTTTGTTAAAGTTCTGCCTATTATGGAGGCTCTAACTTTTCTAAAACTTCGGGTTCTGATGAGATCTTTAGCCAGATCGAAATACTAGTATCAACCTAGCTAATATGTTTGATTTGCTTCATTTTTGTAAATATACGGAGGTTGAAAGCTCGTTATAAATTGAAAAAAAAAATTATTTTTTTTTTTTTTTTTTTTTGTAATTTGAATTTAAAGTCACACAAAAATGTCCATTAACTTTTCTTTTCCAAACATTTTCTCTCCCCTGCCATAGCTTTCATTGTTCTATTCAAGAATAAAAATAATAATACCTTAAAAGTAAAACCACTCACTTTGTTAAAATTCTAGTGAGGTTTTATTGTTAAAATCTAAAGAATTTTCTCTACTTCTTTACATAATTGGAAATAATTGTTAACAGTTTTGCCGACTACGAAATAGCAAAAACCATGAAACCAATTTCATTCATACTCAACAACTTTAAACTACTACAACAACTGAAAAGCAAGAAATTGAAACTACTTAATACCTGAAACACTATAAAATTTATAAAAAAAAAGAAAAAAAAACTACAGAACAACAACAACGACAAAAAGGATGAAAGGTTTTAAATTAATGGGTTTAAGGT